>JARYHS010013631.1:73128138-74423324 GCA_031002005.1 Vandiemenella viatica
ATAAAGTAAATAGACAAAAACTATGGAAATAATGCAAAGAAATGGTTATCCACAGCATTTAATACAAGTTATTCAAGATATGTATAGAAGGACACAAATCGTCTTAGACCTGGGAATAAACTTACAGAAAAAATAGCAATTAACCAAGGAGTGCGGCAAGGTTGTAGCCTGTCTCCAACACTTTTTAATATATACATAGATGACTTAATTAGGAAATGGAAAGAAAATGTCCATCCTGGTATAAAAATAAGCAACAACACTTACATAAATACTATGTTGTTGCAGACGACCAATTTATCCTCCAGGAAAATGAGATGGACTTCAAAAAAGCAATTCATATACTAAACATTATCAGCAAAGATTACAATCTGCAGTTGTCTCGTGCAAAAAACGAAAGTTATGGCATGGCAGGGGAAATACCCTATCAGAGTTAAAATAGTGGTAGACAATCAGCCAATAGAACAAAGTCTCCAGCTTTACTTATCTCGAATGTGAATTATCTTTCAATGAGGATAACGAGGTGAAGAAGAAACTTCACCGATTTCAGTATATGTGTGGAACAATTCGACGAACACTGAAAGGTAAAGCACGAGAGGAGACTCAACTCAAGTTTTATAAAACAATGGCCGTACCGACTGCTATATGGCAGCGAAACATGGTAAATAAAATGCAATACAAAAGCAAAATTCAATCATCGGAAATGAAATTTTTAAGGTCAGTAAAAGGGTATTCCTAAATGATAGGAGGAGGAACGAGGAAATAAGGGAACAACTGAATATCTCCCCGCTAAATGATAGAATTACCCAAAAAAGGGATAACTGGAAGAACCACGTCCTACGGATGAGAAAAGACAGATTTCCTAAGCTTGCCCTGGAGTACCATCCCACAGGCAGAAGGGACATTGGAAGACCTAGGAAGAGATGGTCGGAAGAATGAGGTCGGAACGGCTTTTGGCCTATCCATGAAGAGGAAGTAAGTAAGTAAGGTTCAGAGTTTGTGGGCCTTGGAGTCATGCAAATGCTGTCGAGGCTCGCTTGGTTTGTTGCTGCCAGCACAACCTCTGTGAGCCACATACTCGAAATACAGTACAGAGGATCGAGCCTGGATGTAATATCAAGCCTGCAAGGTTCGGTCCATTATTCACATGCTGTGTGAGGATGAAGAGACACAGCTACTCGCAATCGGAACAAACCACGAACTGCATCACAGTTTTAAATTGCTAAATCGAAGAATGAAGTAATTGAAAAATTAGACAGTGGAGACTGTATGTCTCCTCATTATTTTCTACATGTTTTTTGTATCATGTTATAAAATTGTATATGTTTACCTGCAGGAAATTTGGACACTTAATGACCGGGCACAACTCTATGTAGTGAAAAACTAAAATCGGTAGATTGCGCCTCACTTAATATTTCTGTGATGGTGTTCCGACATTTCATATTAAGTGAAACAATCTTTCTCGTGAACAATATTGCCGCATGAACGCCAGTGTACCGTCTGCCAGCATGGCGCAGCGGGTAGCGTCACGAATTGCGGTACCGAAGGTCGCCGGTTCAATCCCGCCCACTGACAAAAATTATTTAATTCTGTTTATTATTTCCAGAAGATTCTACATGTTTCCTAAGGTCACTTGTAACTTCTACACATTTCATTTGTTAACTACTCTTGTAATCTCTAGTACGTTCTATCTGTGTATAAATAGAAGAGCATTCTGCCCAAGAGGCAGTCAGTGCTGCGTGTATGTTTGAGTTCTCAATAAACCTGTTCTCAGTTTAAGTGCTGTGTTCATTGACAAGTAACCTTCGAATTCACACCTGTCCCGGTTCCAACGCGACATAGTTTGGTGGAGACGCCGGGTACCCTGTGCAACAGCTGCATCGTCGTGGCTCCGATTAGGCAACGTAAAAGTCGCCGCCTACATGGACTGGAACCGGACTACAAAGGATATACTCAGTACGTCCTTCCGAAAGTCCGCGTCATTAGGAAACCCATGGCGGCAAGCCAGCTGCACATTCGACACCCATCGGTGTTCTCTGGAGACGCTGGACAGGATCCTAAGAAATGGCTAAAAGGGTTCGACCGAGTCGCCAAGTACAACAGGTGGGATCATACCATGTGCTTGGCAAATGTTTATTTCTATCTGGACGGAACCGCCCAGCAGTGGTTCGAGAACAACGAAGAAAAACTGAATAACTGGGAAATGTTCCAGACGGAACTTAAGAAAACGTTTGGGGACCACCAGCGACAAATCCGCTCGGCGGAAGAACAACTGAAGAACCGGGCCCAACGACATGGGGAGCCGACGCAATCTTACATACAGGATGTTTTGGCCCTATGCAACGTAGTCAACCCGAATATGACTGAAGCCGACAAAATCACGCACCTAATGAAAGGTATTGCAGAAGACATGTACCAAGCTCTTCTGATAAAAGACGTCGCTACGACGGAAGAGTTCATCAAGTGGTGCCAGCGGATTGAGGAGATGCAACAAAGGAGGGTTGGGCGAAAGAAGTATGACAGACTTCCCAACGTAGTCCCTATGGCAGTTGTGGAAGACCAGCACGATTTTGCGTCTCTCATACGACAAATTGTGAGAGAAGAATTACAACAGTTCATGGCAGCTGGGACTCTTGAACCGAGTGAGCATCAGATCATCGCCATGGATGTAAGCCCAGTGGGTCATGAAGGAGCCGACGCGGCGGAAAAAGAGGTATTTCAGACAATAGCTCCTGTCTGCCGAGCCAATCGCACTCGACGTGAAGAATGGCCTCGCCCTGATATGACGTATGCTGCAGCTGCCAAACGGCAGCCTAGGAACCGGCCGACACGGCCACAACCAAATCCTCCGGC
This sequence comes from Vandiemenella viatica, assembly GCA_031002005.1. Taxonomy (NCBI): domain Eukaryota; kingdom Metazoa; phylum Arthropoda; class Insecta; order Orthoptera; family Morabidae; genus Vandiemenella; species Vandiemenella viatica. The sequence continues at coordinate 73,130,989 of JARYHS010013631.1, forward strand.
ACCTATGACGTCCCGCAGACGAACGGACGTCTGGAGGACAGAAGACAACGCGCCAGTATGTTTCCACTGTGGGCGCCCTGGACATGTCATACGCTACTGCAGAGAGAGAAGACGAGTATTTGACGATTATTTTGCCGCAAGACGTCCGCCATCCGAACAGTTCTACCCCAGGCAGCCACCCGCTGACGAGTTCGGTCGACCTACGGGAAGAAGCCCATCGCCGTACCCTAGACGAGGTCGATCCCCGACGCGCCGCTGCCGTTCATCGTCGCCGGACAGAGCTACCAGCCGCTCCCCTAGCCGCCGCACGCAGGAAAACTAAGCAAGGCGACCATCTACGGAGGTGAGGCCGCCGCAGATGAAAATCCTCCATGGATGACAGTCACTAAGATGTCGGGAAATCTCATCAACGTTATAATCGACGGCCAACCTGTCCGGGCGCTGGTTGATTCAGGAGCTTCTTTCTCCGTATTGTCGGACAATTATCGTCGCACACTAAAGAAGACAAAGTTCCGTGATACGGGGGCAACTGTGCTAAAGGTCGCAAATGGAAAGTACGTCCAGCCAGCTGGAGCTTGTGTCGCGAGAATAACCATCAACAACAGGACCCAGCCAGTTGAATTTGTCATTTTAACAGAATGTAGTCATAATGTCATCCTTGGATGGGACTTCCTTAAGGCATCCCAAGCTGTCATTGACTGTGGAACGTCTGAGCTGCAAATTGAAGAAGTCGTTGCGACGGGTACACGTAACACAGAATCTTCTGGGAAGTTATTCGCCGTTGACAACGTGACAATCCCGCCGTTCGCAATGAGAAGAGTCCCAATCAAAAACACGGACGACCGCAACCTTGAAGTGCTTGTCGATAGTAGAAAGTTTATTAGGCTCACGAAAGAAATCTACATACCAGCGGCTATCATAAGCATTATCGGTGGTCGAGGAGACATTTGGATCACCAACTGTCACGAGCAGTCACAAATTATCCCCAAGGGAATGTGCATAGGGACAGCTGAACCAGTCCAGGAGGGCGAGCTCAACGTCATTAACGAAGATCCATGCTCTGTTACTAGTACCGACAACACGCTGGAGGAAACAACTATGGAACTGCCAATAGGGTCCGGCCTGACCAAGGAACAACACCACCGGGTGTTAGCTATACTACGCCAATTCTCTGGTGTATTCACACCCCAGCAAAAAAAAGGTCAGACGAAACGGCCCACGATAAAGCATCGTATCAATACTGGGGATCATCCGCCCATTAGCCAGCGCTCGTACCGATTGTCACCAGTCGAAAGGCGAATAATTCGAGAGGAAGTGGAGAAGATGTTGCATAATGACATTATTCAACCTTCGGAGAGTCCTTGGTCATCTCCGGTGGTCCTCGTAAAGAAGAAGGATGGTACGTGGCGATTCTGTGTCGACTATCGGCGGCTGAACAAAATCACAAAGAAAGATGTCTACCCACTGCCGCGCATCGACGACGCCTTAGACTGCTTGAAAGGAGCTACATACTTCTCAACCATGGACATGCAGACAGGCTACTGGCAAATCGAGGTTGACGAAGCTGACAGAGAAAAGACGGCTTTTATTACACCTGATGGCCTCTATGAATTCAAAGTAATGCCATTCGGATTATGCAACGCTCCGGCCACATTCGAACGCATGATGGACAACTTACTTCGACACCTTAAGTGGACGACGTGTCTTTGTTATTTAGATGACATTGTTGTTTTCTCGAAAACATTTGAAGAACATCTGAGTCGCCTGTCAACGGTGCTGAAGTGTGTTCAGACTGCAGGACTCCGCCTCAATCCGAAGAAGTGCCTCTTCGTCGCCAGAGAGATAAAAATCCTGGGGCACCTGGTCAACGGAGATGGCGTCCGCGCTGATCCAGATAAAGTAAGGGCAGTCATGGAATTTCCAACTCCTCAGCACATTCGTGATGTGAGAAGCTTTCTTGGGCTGTGCTCATACTTCCGGCGTTTCATAAAAGGATTCTGTAACATGGCACGTCCACTGCAAGAACTTTTGCAGGGAGACGCCAAGTTTTACTGGGATGAAACTAAAGAAAGATCTTTCCAGGCACTTAAGGAGGCTCTAACTTCCGCACCAGTTCTAGCCTTATACGACGAGAATGCAGAAACTGAACTTCACACTGACGCCAGCGGTTATGGGATCGGTGCAGTGCTTGTGCAAATTCAGGAAGGTGCTGAGAAGGTGATAGCCTATGCATCAAGAGTATTCTCTAAGCCCGAGATAAACTACTCTACAACTGAGAAAGAATGCCTCGCAGTTGTCTGGGCTATCAACAAGTTTCGTCCGTATTTATTCGGCAAACCTTTCACCGTCGTAACAGACCACCATTCTTTATGTTGGCTAACCAGCTTGAAGGATCCATCAGGTCGACTAGCAAGATGGGCACTTAGACTTCAAGAGTACGACGTCACGGTGGTATTCAAAAACGGACGCAAACACAAGGATGCTGACAGCCTTTCAAGGAATCCTTTAATAGAACACAACAGCATGAATGGAATTTCAGCCCTCGCTGAATTAGGTGACGTTGCAGCTGAACAGAGGGAAGATTCAGAGTTATTAAGAACCATAGACGCCTTGGAGAAAGGAGAACCGGCCAAAGGAGGGTTTCAATTGATAGATGGGACATTGTATAAGAACAACTACGATCCACTAGGCACCAAGTGGCTTCTGGTCGTTCCAGCTCATCTCCAGCCAGCTATTCTCAAGTATTTCCACGACGCTCCAATATCCGGTCATCTGGGATTTGTGAAGACCCTGGACCGAATCAGACGCAGGTATTACTGGAAGGGTCTCTACCGATCTGTCAAGCATTATGTGAGTCACTGTAAAGAGTGCCAGCGACGGAAACATGTGCCGCAATTACCTCCAGGTCATCTAGTACCAATTCCACCTGCAGCAGTTCCATTCCACCGAATTGGGATCGACCTTTTGGGGAGGTTCCCGAAGTCGACAACCGGTAACCGATGGATAATAGTCTGCACCGACTACCTCACGCGCTACGCTGTCACCAAACCTGTGCCGACTGCAGAAGCTCCAGAGGTTGCAAAATTTCTAGTAGAAGACATTATTTTGAAGCATGGAGCACCACGTGTGATGATATCCGATCGTGGAAAGGTATTCCAGTCAAGACTAGTATCAGAGGTCATGTCAAGATGCGACGTTGTCCACAGGATGACAACTGCATACCACCCTCAGACAAACGGTCTCACAGAACGCTTCAACAAGACATTAGCCGATATGCTGTCGATGTATGTGGATGTTGAGCAGAAGGATTGGGATACAATACTGCCAGTGGTCACATTTGCTTATAATACAGCAAGGCAAGATACGACAGGCTTCACTCCGTTTTTTCTGCTCCATGGCCGTGAAGCTGAGACCACAATGGATACGCTGTTCCCATTCCAGCCGGACGACACTCAGGATGACTATATAAAACAGCTCATTACCAGGGTCGAAGAAGCAAGACAGCTGGCTCGCATACGAACACTGGCCACCCAGGAGAGGGACCGTCAGCGGTATGACGGCAAGCACCGACCTGTTGCGTACAACCCAGGAGATCTCGTATGGATTTTTACCCCTGTCCGGAAGGTTGGGCTATCAGAAAAGTTACTGAAGCGGTACTTTGGTCCGTATCGTGTCATACGCCGCCGGTCAGACGTCACATACGAAGTCGAGGATTATGAGCCGTCTTCGAAACGACGAAAGCGAAGGGACATTGTTCACGTCCTCCGCATGAAGCCTTACTACAATCCTGACGAGCAGCTAGGCACAACCAGCTTCTTGTTCAAGGACTCTGAGGACGGTTTGGATACTGAGGAAGTCGGACAGGAAGATAATAGTACAAACAGGAGGGGCCCTCCAGAACTGCCATACAGAGGACCCACGACAAGATCAAGATCCAGGACACTTCAGCGTGCCTCAAAAGAAATCTAACAGCGGGACGCTGTTTTCCTCAGGAGAGGGAGCAATGCCGCATGAACGCCAGTGTACCGTCTGCCAGCATGGCGCAGCGGGTAGCGTCACGAATTGCGGTACCGAAGGTCGCCGGTTCAATCCCGCCCACTGACAAAAATTATTTAATTCTGTTTATTATTTCCAGAAGATTCTACATGTTTCCTAAGGTCACTTGTAACTTCTACACATTTCATTTGTTAACTACTCTTGTAATCTCTAGTACGTTCTATCTGTGTATAAATAGAAGAGCATTCTGCCCAAGAGGCAGTCAGTGCTGCGTGTATGTTTGAGTTCTCAATAAACCTGTTCTCAGTTTAAGTGCTGTGTTCATTGACAAGTAACCTTCGAATTCACACCTGTCCCGGTTCCAACGCGACAATATAACACGGTCAAATTCGTACACAATAAACTATTATAGCCAATTGTTGATTAAAATAAATCTGCAACACTTTTAAATGCTGCTGAAAATTACTTAATGCTAGTTACAAATGCTGTGAATTAAATGAGCAGCTAAAACAATATAAAATAATGTGAAATAAGTTCACTGATATTACACGAGCTTACTTAAATACTGTAAAATGAATCAAAAAGTTTTTTTTTTAATTTAAAGTGGTTTGGTTAGGTCAAAAAGACTGCTATGAATGTCACAGTATGAATAAAATGTTTTTAGGGAAACTAGTTGAGGAAGACCGTTTGTGAAACACAATGTTGGGCAAGTGATTTTTTTTTTTTTTTTTTTTTTTTTTTTTTTTTTTTTTGTAACTGCTTTACGTCTCTTTTTAACATCGAGGTCTTTAGAGACGGGATAGGATGGGGGGCAAGGCCTTTTGAAGGAAGCATCCCGGCATTTGCCTGGAGTGATTTGGGGAAACCATGGACAACCCAAATCTGGATGCCCGGATGGGGATTCGAACCGCCGTCCTCCCGAATGCGAGGTGAGAACGCTAACCGTTACACCGCCCCGCTCGGTGGCAAGTGAAAGGACACTTAATCGCTACCAGCATCTGAGCTATATCACATTCCTTTCCAATGTGGGAAGGCATACACTAGTCGTGTATAAGCCAATGGTGTTCCAAATGCGCACATCATTTCTGGCTAGTGGTCAAGCACAGCTGCGAAACGGAACATGGCTTCAACGTTACAGCGATAAAAGTACCTGCATACACTAGAAGTTATGGAACAGCACTATATCTGAAGCCGTTGAAGTCTGTAGCATAGATTATACAGTCAACCAGATGCTGGATTTCAATTGAGTGAAATCTGGAACTCAATGATTCAGACAATGAGACAGCAGCAAAATTTGTGAGCAGAAAAAGTGTTCAGAAACATTTGGATGTACTTGCCTTCCAATGGTTTCCATCAGTAATCAATGGTCAATCAGGTACTAGAGGATGGGGTGCATCCTCTGCACAGTATATAAGAAGGAAATACACTTGACAATGACTGCAGAGACTTTGACCTACGAGACATGGCGTTTTATGAACGAACTCACTCAGCTAGTTTCCCAAGAAAATTTTATTCATTTTAAGGTTGTTTTACAGTAATGACTTCATATCTTGTGCTGACTTATTGTCTTTTACGTCATTTTCTTGAAATTTCAATTTTCTGTTGTTATCTTGTCCATTGGTGTTTTATCTTAGCATGAAGCAGCAGAATTGTCAAAGTGTGAAGTGTTATTATCATAGTATGGTAGTGACGTGAAGTTTTGCAAATAATTATAGTTTCATTGTGTTATTACTCCATTTTCATGTTTTTATACAAAGACACCTAGTTTTTATTTTGAAATTGCTATTTCCTTTAATGTGTAAATTAATCTTATCATAATTTTCTTGTTTAAATGCTTTATTTAACATACATATATTTTAGGAAAAGATAAACAGGGTATTTTTCATACTCATGTTTGGGCTTAAGTTGTCTTGCTATGGATGGTGTTACCCCTCCACAGCCAACTCCTATGGTATTATTCACTGGATTTATTTTCCATTTCCTTACCCCTATGGAAATGTTACTAGGTTTGGATGACTGTAATGTGTTTAGTGCAGTGTTTTTGTTGGAGATGTGAGTTTAAAGAAGGAAGAGAATGAAACCTTATGACAAACCATTCTTTTCAAAGACACCAAAAAGCGTATTGTTTAACATCCCCATCTAATGTGGGAATCACCATCAGCACTGCCATATTCCCTGACTCCATACTTACTGCAGAGATGTTTGTGATTTAATCCAGGACGCAGTACAAAATCTGGCAATTAAAATTATATACCACCATCTCTACTATGCTGTTGGCCAAATCCTGAATACTGAAAAATTATTTCACCACCAGAGCTTTAAACAGCTAATCTGGTGAAGGGCTAAAACAACTTGAGCCAACAGGGTGGTCTCATTTTGTATAGTCCAGCATAATTTAGAATATTGTAAATTACCATTACATCTTTTTATTCTGTAATTACTTCTGGTACAAACAAATAAATTACTCACAAAAATACAAGTAAATGATAATCCTTATAATAAACATTATCTCATTGGTTTAGGTTCCCAGTCGTTTTCATCCATCATAAATTGAACATTGCATATGTTTAGTTTCTGAGAAAGGTGGCCTATTAAAACACCATGTACAGAAATAAAGATTTCCAATCCAAGTAATCTTTTTTTTTTAAATAAAGTTTAATGTTTTGTGTGCGTTAATCAATGTGAGTTAATTAAGGATGATTGTTATTGGTTTTAACTAATTTTAGTTCATGAGAAGAGGCAATATGCATTTGCCCACTTATTCTTCAAGTCTTGCTCAAAGCAATTTAGGGACTTCCATAGAAATTGATACTGAATATGTAGTACTAATTTCAGAAAGTAATATGTTCCAAATGGAATCTTGAATATTTGTAGCATATAAATTATTTAATTCCATCATGTTTGTATTTCAGAAGTTATAAGTTCAGAAATTTTTAAACTGATAAAGTTATGTATTGCAGGTGAGGTAACAGTGAAATGGGTAGAAGCCATTCAAACACGACTGCCAATGTGTATTGGAGGAGCACTTTTTGGGGCTGTAAGGCTTGCACCTAGGTTTGTACTGCCCTTTTTCTCAAGTTTACATTAAATGTGATTGCTCTTTTTAGTACAGTCACATCTTGATTCTAATAATAGTAATAATTGGATTAATTCTGATGAAGCATAAACTTTTTTAATGTTTATTTTCTCACCATATCTCTCAGCAATTTATTCAAGTTCCTGACTCGATTACCTACAAAATAATTTTTTACAACAGTATTACTCCTCAAATCGAAAGCAATTTATGATAATAGTTATCTTTTCCCTACTACTGACTACTCCTAATTGTTCTACCAATATCCACTGTACAACTTGGCTAAACCACTGAGTTTTCATATTGCATTCCTGTAAGCAAAAGTCAACCACAATTTCACTGTGTGATTAGTGGCTGTTTGTTAGGAAACAGAACAACATTTATTCTTTTGGATATTTCACCACACTACTAGTATATCTTATTCCTTCATAATTCAGCAATATCAGAGCTCTGGCATCTATGAGGGAGAGTCAAATGAAAACCTTAAAAGTGTAATATAAAATCGAGAGTCTGCATCGGCGGTCTGTAACTTGGTACACCTGTTTGGAATAAAGTGCCAGATGTCCCCACATGTGGCAGCAAAGTGAAGATGCACAAGCACCAGCACAGGAACAGTATAAAGATGGCCATCCCACTAGCAACATGCACCAGAGAAGATCAGCATTCGGTGATAAGATTTTTGCAAAGTGAATGTGTAAAACCTGTAGACATTTACTGCAGAATGAAGGTGCAGTATGGGGATGCCTGTTTGTCCCAGCAGCAAGTGTGTGGATGGTGTGATGTCTGTAGCCGTGCCCGGGCCAGGCACATCGTGTCGTGACTCATGAAACCATAGTGGCAGCTGAAGCCATCGCCGAACCTTGCCCGAAGTGATTTCCATATGTTTGGACCCCAAAAGAAACACTTTCCGGGACGAGTGGCTGGGTCATCTCCCAAAAGAATATTTTTATATGGAAATTCAGGCACTTTGAATGCGTTGGCTGACATGCTTTGAGTGTGGAGGAGACTATATGTAACATGATACAGGTGATTAACATGTGTGCACAATACATAAATTAAAAAAAAAAATAATAAGATTTTTCATTTGTCTCTCCCTCGTACATCCAGAAAGAGATTTTAAAAAACTTCATTTTTTTTTCTGAAATGCAGTGCTCATATAAAATCAGCTGAGTGTATCCTGCAGTCAGAAGAATTTGCATTGTAACCAAATATGTTGCAGTGCAAGGGATGTACTTGGAGCTGATTAATGTTAGGAATAATTTCCTTTGAACATTATAACATGTGTAATTATATGGAAAGCATAATTAAAATACACCCAACACTCCACCCCAAGGGAGGAGGGCAGCAGCAACACAAAACAATAGGCAAACACAGAAAGTACAAAATTTTGGGTTAAACCCTTTGTCAAGTTAAAAGGAGTAAGTGGCTGAGCTCGCACAAGCCTTGCGTTAGACGCAGCCACTCATAGAATGAAATTGACCATCGGAGGTGGTGGGGGGAACAATGATAAGATAACTGCAAGTATAAATCACAATAAAGATTAAAATGGGAAATAATAATAATCATCGAAAATTATCGAAGTTATTAATATAAACAGAGTGTAATCAGAATCACTCAACTTGCCACTATAATTGACTTCACTTAACAAATTCTGATTGAAAATGACCTTCTTTCAGTACAAGAACCACTTATACCAACGGAAGGAAGGAGCCGTCATGGGAAGCCTACTGTCCCCAGTAGTCACCGACTTATTTATGGAAGCTTTCGAACCTGAAGTTATCCATAACTTCTCCTTGAAACCGTCGCTGTGGCTGAGATATGTGGATGACATCTTTGTCATCTGGCCCCATGTAATAGAGTCACTTCATGTTTTCGTCAATCATTTAAACTGAACCCATGGTAAGATCAATTTTACAATGGAGATTGAAATCGACAACCAGCTCCTGTTCCTGGATGTGTAAGTTACAAGAGAGGATGATGGCCCCCTTGGGCCACCGAGTATACCGGAAACCAATACATACTAATCGGTACCTGCACGCTGACTCTAACCATCATCCAGCAATCAAAAGTGGAATTTAAAAACTTTAACTATCCGCACATCCGTGGTATGTGACGAAGCGAGTGGCCGCTGAAAAGAGAAATTTAAAGGAGATATTTCTAACCAATGGTTACAGTATAGCTGCTTGTAATAAAGCCTCAGCATCCCTTGGTTGCTCCACTTTGTCTCCCACTTCAGCATCATCAGTGGAGAACAACAAACCACCTGACAAGGCAGTGGCTGTCCTGCCATAATTCCGAGGAGAGACAGATAAGATTGATCACCTGTTTAAAAAGAAGAATATTTGTCACGTATACAAGGCTCCTAGGAAATTATTCACCATCCTTACTAGTGATAAAGATAAGAGGGATCTTTTCAAATACCAGGAGTGTACGAAATTACCCATAGTTGTGGCAAAGTATACATTGTGGAAACAGGACACACCATAAAGGTGAGTTTCGATGAGCATGTCAGGCATTTGAAAAATAACAACACAAGCAAGTCAGCTGTATTTCTATATTCAGCCGATAGTGGGCATTCAGTTTTATTTGACGAGGCCAGCATTATAGCCATTGAGAGCAGGGCCGGCGTTGGGGGGGGGGGTAAGCGGGTCAAATGGTCGTCCATTTTACCCCGGGCCCGAAATTCCTAGCGCCAGCCCTGATTGAGAGCAGATGGTGGCCTAGGCGTGTAAGAGAAATGTTGGAAATACAGAAACAGCTGAAAAATATGAATGCTGACAGAGGGTTGCAACTTGACCATATTTGGTCATACCGGCTCAGGAAAACTCAAGACGAACAACCCCATCCTACTGCCTACGCTGGTCACGGTAACGTCCTTGATACTATTTAAGGTGATAGTAACAACTGACATAGTGGTCCTCTGATGAAAGCCACAGCACAATGGCAGAAACATTAGGTTTTAATAAATCGATGCGGCTTCACCTGGAGAACCAAGATAATACATACAGCAACTGCAGAAGCTTTCAGAACCATTAAGAAGTATCCCCTTGCCACACAGGGCAAGGCCTGGAAGGTTTGAACATTCTTGAACTGTTTTTAATAGTGTTGAAGACAAAGAGGGGAAGTTGTAGGAGACCTGACAGTGAGAAACTAATTACTGTGGGCCAATAATATTGCTGGAAACGCCAATAACTAATAACAAAAGGTGATGATTTTTAGAAAACCTTTGCTGATATTATAATTAGATAAAATAATAATAGATTTATAAAGTAGAAAGGTCTTCACATATTTGGAGATCAGAATGGTTGGTTGGTTGTTTGTGCTATAACTATGAAGCAGTTGATGGCAGCCATTGGAAAGTTTAGGTTGTTAGTGTAAATTATTTGCCTGTGGTCATTAAAGTTGGTCAGCTGATTGGATGTAAAGCCTATTTATGAACTAGTACACCACAGGCAGGTGAACTGATACATGAAGAACATTGTGGTGCAGATGGCATGTGCAATAGTAAATTGCCCAATCATGTAGACGAACATTTTTCAACCTCTGGCCGATGAAGATGGGACAGACAGTCTGCAGGCAGGATATTAAAAATTCTAATTGCATTAAAGATATCGTATAAAAATTAATTTATAGTGAGTAATAACATCTTTGTTTATTTCTTTCCCAGAGCTTACTTTCTCTCTCTTTGAAGGTTTGTAACATTATTTATTTATTTTAATTGTATTTAAGTGTTTTCAATGTATAATCCACTTTTAGTAGTTCACTTTCAAAACTGTATTTCTGTAGGAATTGAATACATGCTTTTAGATTTATTATGTTGTAAAGATATGATACATTATCTCCTAAATGTTAATAATACACACATGGGTAAAAAATTAGGTCCATGTAAGTTAGTAATCTATAGAATTATTTTGTGACATTTTACTGGTCCTCTGGTTGACAAACTCTGATGTGTACCATCTAGTGGCTAATCAATTACCATGCTAACTGTCTGAGTTGCTATAAAGTAGAGCTTTGCAGTTTGGAATTAACTTTCCAACATGTTCTTGACACTAGGTATTTGCCTGGTCTCGACTGTCATCAACAGTAGCACTGGGTACCCCTTCATTATGTTTTAACTTTAATATCAGCCCAAATTTGAATTTTTTATCCCCATCATTGGAGAGCTTCCACTTTCTGGCTAGGAACCTCTCCAATATCTTCTGTTCTTCCACCAGTCCTCCTGTTCCACCACTCTCTATCTCACATATTTTGTTTTTATTCCTTTTACCCATCTATCTTATAACTATATTTTTGTTTCTGAAATGTGTAGTTTGAGGTAGAAATTGGTGACTATTCCAGCATTTACCTAGATTATTGCAGTAAATTGACTAAAAACTGCAGTCGGGACCAAAGATTTGAACCTGGCCCTATTGTACCTCTCCAATCCAATGTGCTGGTGCTTTAATGTGTGCAGCCACTCTTGCCAATGTTGTTACAGTATGTTTGCCCAAATGTGGTTGGCCTAATACTTCTTTCCATTTTTACCAGTACTTTTTAATTTAACTTACACATTTTCCTGTTTGAGTCTACACATAGTGTAAAATGAAGTTCCTGGCTTACCCATCAGTATGAAATGTGATGTGGTTTTCACTGTTTGTAGCATAGGTTTATGTATATTAAACATGTAACAATTTTAATTAGTCAAGTTGGTCATAAGTTGGCCATTGGTGTCCTTTCTGACAGTATGGTGTCTAAATTGTAAAAGATCTAATAATACAATGTGTAAAATAATTATGGAGCAAGCCAAGTTTTAAAAGGAAATATATTACCAATCCCCTAGCTATCAGAATGAATGGCCACAGACAGACAGTTTATACTAACAATGAGGCCCATCCAGTTGCAAAACATGCCAGTTCCCACAAAATCAATAATTTGAACATCTGTTTTTCGGTTAGAGCAATCAGAGTTTTCCCTAACAACATGACCCCCTCTGAACTCCGTAGATGGGAACTAGCCTACCAGAATATCCTTGACACCAGACATCCTCCTGGCCTCAATCTCCAATAAACTGCCCACTAGACCCAGCACTTATTATCTATACCATTTACATTTTTTGTATTTCTGTATTTACTATTAACTAAGCTATTTACATTTATATTACTTTTCACTTATATATATATATATCCCCACCCAGTTATTATTCACCTCTTTCAATAATAATATATCGTCATCAGTATCGATCTAATATTTGAGCTTACTCCCCCCCCCCTTTTTCCACCTAAACTACCATCCGTGCCTGAGACGCCATTCACCAGTTGACCGTCTATGTGCACACCTGTGACGCCGCCTGGTGCTTCACCTTCTGCACGTTTAAGGCTGCTGTAAGCCGAAATATTGCGCTTCTCTTGTGTTTGTTTTTTGTTCGTCGTCCGAGCCACCTTCATCTGTCGTAAGTGTTGGGTCATATTTCCCTATCCTTCCTTAGTTTTATATATATATATATCTAGTAAGTGTGGTTGTTAAACAAATTTTCCCCCCTTTCATTATTTCATCATTAATTGTTTTCTTATCTCCATTTTTAATTTACATTAAAAAAATACCTTTGCAACATGCAATTTGCATCTGCAAATTAGTAGATAGTTAAAGTTATGTGGACAGGCAACTGGGATAGCGGGCAAAGGGAGAAAGAGACATGCATTTACAGTGTGTCAGCTGGCATATGAAAAGTATATACAGTAGCAGGAACAAATTGCATTTTATTATTGTAGTAATCTTTTTCTATAATTTGTCACTATTTTATACAAATTAAATGTCATAAATTTTCTTTTAATCTGTGCAAAATCACAATGTATTGTGTCCCTTAATGAAAAAAAAAGGAGCACAGAGTACAAGCCTCTGGGTGATGAGGATCCATCAGTCCCTACAAGCAATAACATCCCGTCTGCTGGGCTACATGCAAAAGTCTTTTCATGAGTGACTGTGCTCCCTAAATTCATAGATTTTTAAAATGTGTTTTTGGTACTACATATAATCATAGGAATTATTTTTTATTAAATTGCAATCTCATTTTATTTAAATGTAAATCATTTATAAAAGGTGTATTTAATTGTTTTAGTTATTACAAATTAATTAAAAACAGTTTGTATACATTTTTCACCAAGATGTGACAGAAAAGGAACAACAGTGGACAAAGTTGGTGCTTCTTTAATAAGATCTTACATTCAGCCACATTTCACAAAACTGGAATTCAAAACTAACATGATAATACTTTTATCATTAGAAGATAACAGTCTGTTCACTGACATGCTATTTGAAATCAGAAATTGAGAAAATTATAGACGTTTGTACCTGTGTGAAGCCAGGACAGGTTGCTAGTCATACATCAATTCCAATTGCTCCTTTAGTAACTTATAAAGTAATTGTTCTGTATTCCACTGTCCAGAAATCACATGGATCATATATGTAAGGTCAGAAAAGATTTTTAATTTTATGACTTACCTGCTTACCGCCACACCAACTTCTTGAATGTTCATGGCCATCATGCTGCCTTCTCCCAGAGATCCACGGGAGGAATGTTATCTCTCTGGAATATTTTTTAATTTAGGTGAAGCTATCGTATTACAAATTTCCTCACTGACCTGGTATTTTGGAATATCCGGGTTCCTGATCCACATTTTGATTTTTTATAGTTTACCAGAAAATCCTTGTTGTTCCTGCAAAATATTCATGACCAGTTTCATTCCCATTCCTTGGCCACAATCCTGTCCCCTCTCTTATAAAAATTAATACTATATTTTAATGTAAATTTTAATGATCTTGGCTGTTGATCTTTTCTATTTTTATTTTTTTAAGGACTTTTTGAAATTAAAAGCTAGAAGTTGCCACTGTCGAGTAACAGCTGTTCCATTTCTTTTGGGTGGTCAATGGCAAACCGTAAGGTGACAATTTAGTTGGCAGAATGGAAATTAGCAATATTCGATTGAGTGTTTTACATTTGGTTCAAATAGCAGATGCTAATAATGATTTTAATTTCTTACCAATTGAACATTAGTAGTCTTATTATTTTTAGCTGATATATCCCCACGATTGGAATCAGCTGGCTAATCTGCATCATATTTTAATTTTCGTATTATGTGGTAGTATATAGTTAAACTAAGGAAAAAGGAAACTTCTTTGGGCAAAATAATTGCAAGGATAGGTAAAATGACTCATCACTCACCAAAGTTGAAGGCAGCAACGAGAGAACAACATATAATACGAACACACAAATAAATAAACTCAATATTTCGGTAGTTAACCTTATTTATGACATAGAAAATGAGTCATGCACCTTGGGAGGTGTGCACACACCGGGGGTTGCTGCATGACTGGGTGGATTATCAATATGGCGGTGGGACTGAGATATTGTATATAAATCGCAGATGGTGGTAAAACGGATAAAAAAAAATAGTAATAAAGGGGGGGGGAAATTAAATATATAAATATGGAAATATGGACAGATAAATTTTGAAAAAAAAAGTAATTACTTAAATGACAATAATGCTACTAATAATGAGTGATAAGTCAAGGAAAGGAATTTTATCGGTGGTTGAGGCCAGGTGGGTGTCTGGTATCTAGGATGTTTTGGTAAGCAAGTTCCCATCTGCGAAGTTCTGAGGCGGCAGTGGTTTCGGGGAAAACTCTGATGGCTCTCACGGTGAAACAGTCATTGAAGTTGTTGGAGTTGTGGTAGTTAGCATGTTCTGGTACGGGGAGATATACATTGCGGGTGTGAACTGTTTGTCTGTGGCCATTCATTCTGGTCGAGAGTTGTTGTGTAGCCAGGCCTATGTAAGAACTCGTGCAATGGCGACAAGTAAGCCTATGTAAGAACTCGTTACCGGGCATGCCACATGCTCCACTACGCACGTCATATACCAGCTTACTTGTCGCCATTGCACGAGTCCTTACATAGGCCTGACTACACAACAACTCTCGACCAGAATGAATGGCCACAGACAAACAGTTCACACCCGCAATGTATATCTCCCCGTACCAGAACATGCTAACTACCACAACTCCAACAACTTCAATGACTGTTTCACCGTGAGAGCCATCAGAGTTTTCCCCGAAACCACTGCCGCCTCAGAACTTCGCAGATGGGAACTTGCTTACCAAAACATCCTAGATACCAGACACCCACCTGGCCTCAACCACCGATAAAATTCCTTTCCTTGACTTATCACTCATTATTAGTAGCATTATTGCCATTTAAGTAATTACTTTTTTTTCACAATTTATCTGTCCATATTTCCATATTTATATATTTAATTTCCCCCCATCCCCTTTATTAATAATTTTTTATTTTTTTTAATCCGTTTTACCACCATCTGCGATTTATATACAATATCTCAGTCCCACCGCCATATTGATAATCCACCCAGTCATGCAGCAACCCCCGGTGTGTGCACACCTCCCGAGGTGCATGACTCATTTTCTATGTCATGAATAAGGTTAACTACCGAAGTATTGAGTTTATTTATTTGTGTGTTCGTATTATATGTTGTTCTCTCGTCGCTGCCTTCAACTTTGGTGAGTGGTAGTATATAATAAATTTTGCAATTGTGCAGATATTTTGTTTTAGTAAAAGTCCACTTCTGGTGCAATTTTCAGCACATCATATTGGCATGTCATTCTTTCCTCGATTGCTACTCGTGAGATTATAGTGATATATTTTGAAACATACTTGTTGTACAGTGATAAAATCTACTAAGACTTTAATCCCTCCTGTATTTGATCTTTTAATTGTGCATCTGATATTTTGTTTACATTTTAGAATATTTATTTTTGTAACTTTAAATTTGACAATTTCCAGACAGAGGAAGAGATACCTGCAGTATTATCTCCCATGGGCAATTCAGACAGGTAATAAAAGTGAGTTTTTATTGAATGTGTATTTTGAAAAACGTTGGGAGCAGCCACTTCCTGAATTGCTGAGAGAGTTACAGATTACACCATTAGATACTGAAAGTATAAAGTGATTTATTTTTTGAACACTCTTAATTTGGGTTTTAATTTAAAATAAATTAAACTTTTATAGTTTGTGATTTTACGTTACAACCATACATTAAATGTTTTTGTAAATAAACTAAAATATTGTGTGATAGTGCAGGGATTAAGTGTATCAGTTTCTACTAACATGAGTAAATATTTTTCGTATAGAAAAATGTGAGTGGGAAGTATTTATCATTTAACCATAGAATTGCATTGTTATCTGTTGAGGCTGAGATTTTTTGAATTGCATTTGTTAGAATGTTTCTTAATTTAAATTCTGGACTATTCTACAAGAAATATTTATTTTCTTTTATACACTTAGTTAAAAATAAGTTTTTATTGTTTAACGCATAATTAATGCTAAACTGACAAGTTGTACATTAATGTTTCTTTCTTTTGTCTACATCTCTTGTTTCTTTTGGCGTTTTGCTAGTGGATTTTTCCAGTGTTTTGAAATACCAGGAGTCGTCGTTACTGATGGTGTGAATTTGAATCCTGAAACATAAACAAGGTTTTCTTATTTTTGGGAAACTTATCATGGCCAATATAGGAATGATTCACATTCTGAAAAGTCTTTTAATGCTGATTAGAATATTAAAGAGAGTATACTCAAATCCTAAATTTATAAGAACATAAAATACTTTTACAGCTCTACTAGATTTTATCTGTGGTTTAGGGTTAGACATTCTTGTGAATTAAGGAAACTAAGTATAAGCAAAGAAAGTAATTAAAAATATTTGTTCTTGCTGGAAGTCATGTATATTATTTCTATAAGGTGTTAAGGTGCTTTTTTTTTGTCACAAGCCATTATCTCCCTTCATACTTAACTGAATGTTATTAACTCACTCCCCAACTTCATCTTCTGACCAAGTTTCTTGTTCCTGGAGTGACTAACCTTAAACAACCTGCACCTGTCAACGATTACTGGTGATGTCAAGGTCAATGTGTGCAGATGGCGGAGTCAGAAGCATGATGGGGCTGGAGGATTGCTGGTGATACGAAGGACGGGGTTGACTGGAAGCTGGAGTGCATTCTAGAATGATTTCGATGGCTCTGTCTCTATCCTCTTAACTGACAAATAACTGGGTTCCGTGTTATGCTGAGTCGATACCATGTTTTTGTTTTTGCAAGACAAATCTCTTTAGTGTCCTTAATCCTGCCAGGAAAGCCTCGATTCATTTATTAGGTAAGAAAATAGTTTGTAAAGCAAAATGCTTTTAGGAGAGGTTATTCGCGTGAATCTTTGTTGGTGGGTTATGTTCAAACTACTTTAAATGAAATGGATTAGGTAGGCCAAATTGTTAGCTTGGCACTGAATCTCTATAACACCTACAATACAGTGAGCCATAGAACGATGGTGAATAATGTGAGAACCACTGAGGTGAATTATGATGTGTCCTTGTAGAGGCTAAGAAACAAAGAGTCAGGTTGGAAATGTGGTTATCAACAGAGGAGGAAGTATGAACAGGAGTCCTTCAGGATAATATAATTTGACCTTGTAGACAATGTAATGTGTAAAGGGGTTGAAATGAGAGGGGCTGTAACAGCTACAGAGGGATCTTGCCAGGATATCTGGCAGTGTAAGTTTACATGGGATGAAAATAAATTCCAAAAAGAATCATCTTAGAAGTTACAAAGGCAGAAAAATAATGGTTTTGTTTGACAATGCAGTGCAGTGCAGGGAGAATTCAATTTCAACACAGCACATTTCCTTATGGAAACTCTCCTAAACATCTACTTTCCCATTTCATGAAAGAACTTTTTAAGTACATTTTATTATCCACGTACTTTTGCCCAATACAAATTTTAATTTTCAAATCTTTTAGTGTTTTTATTAAATTTTTCAATACATACTTTGGTAATTTATTCCAGTTCTAGAACCTTTATCTACAAAACGAAGTTTTCACATTCCCTTACACTTGAAATATTGCCATCTCTTCCCTTCCATGTACTGCTCCTTATCCTACCAATATCTATACTAGCGTCATCGCCAATATAATCTTTGTAAATTCCAAACATTCTGATCTCTGCCTCTTTCTGTGACTCCCAAACCAACTTCTTCATGTCAGTTATTGATTACATTCTGTTGTAATTTCCATTTCCCTGAGAAAAATGACTCAGATTATGAATAAAGTGTGACAATGAGCTCCGAACAACAAATGACCTAGCCAGCCACCGCAGGTATCCATGCCATGCCTCTTGTCCCACTGCCTGCATCCCCCAACCACACTGCTGGCCCTACCACCTCAGCATTGAGAGGTGCACAGCGCTCTTGACTATGATAATCAGAAGTCATTGATTGGTGTGGACTATATAAGGGCACCTGCTCCAGGAACCTGACACTTCACTGGAAGATGAAGTAAGACAGCAGCTTCAAAATGACACATTCAATTGGCATACTCCACCAGTTGAAGGGGTGAGAACTTTTTGTACAGTTGATACACTGGGAAAGCCTCCATTATTTAATCCACAAACCTGATCCAACTACTGGATTTAGTATCAAAAATAGGGATCGCATATATACCACTATATTCAAGAATGGTCTGACCAAGGTTTTGTAACCCCTATTCCCTTACTTTCCAGGTACATCCCCTCATGCTCGAGGGGCCGTACTGTGTCTTGAGGAATAAAGATGTGGGAGGAAGTGGCCAAATCCTTGTGGATAAAGACCTGCTGATGACTGGAGTGACAAGATGCAGGAGTGGGGTGCAGTTGAGCCATGTGGGCACGCAGCTCGGATACAAGGTCTGGTGCGGTTGCGAGCTTGGGAGTCTCAACGAAGTAGACTCTGGGAAGGCGGGGAGGTTCCCCAAAAAGAAGTTGCACAGGTGTTTTCTGCAAGTCAGCACGCCAGGATATGTGGAGGATGAGTAGAACCATTGGCGAGGCGTCTAGCGAAGATTCAGTCAGATAGCAAATAAGAGCAACTTTTAGAGTGCGATGCAGGCATTCAGCGAAACCGTTGGCTTGTGGGTGATAGCTCGTGGTGCCGTGCAAAGATGTTGGAAGAGGGAAGATACGATCTGACCGCCGCAATCACAGTTGATATATTTGGGGCAGCCGTAATTAACAACCCATCCAAGAAGAAAGGCGCGGCAGATGGTTTCCGCAGTAATGTCCAGGAGGGGTTCAGTGAATAGCCAACAAGAGAAGTAGTCGAACATGGTTAGGAGGTAGCGGTCGACAGCGATAGGTGTAAGAGGTCTGACAATGTCGGTGTGTATGTGGTTGAACCGTTTGGTAGGCAGAACAAAATCTCCAAGGGGTGTGGCGATGTGACGAGACACCTTTGAACCCTGGCAGGCGAGGCAGCAGCGGAACCATGGGCGACAGTCATTGCGCATGGATGGCAAGATGTAATGCTTGGAGACAAGTTGTATCGTGGAGTTGGCGCCAGGATGGCTTAGGGGTGGATCGCATCAAAGATGTGCTGTCGGAACGGTGCTGGGACATAAGGTCATGCTGTTGGCATGGAGGTGTCACCAAAGCGAGATGTCCGGTGCCGGAAATCTGGTGAGCTTGAGAGCCGCCATAAAGGAGTTCTTGCAGGTCCTCATCGGTTTCCAGGGCCTCAGACAAAGCGGTGAACTCTGGCAGTGAAGAGGTTGTGATGGCGCTGATCTGTGAGAAGCAATCGGTGAAGATATCGTCCAGGCCGGAAATGTGGTGGGTGTCTGTGGTGAACTGCGAAATGTTTTGAGATGATTGAACTGTTATGGTGAGCAATTGTCGATGTTCTTGGCACATGGACCAAATGTGTAGGTTAGTGGTTTATGGTCCGTAAAAATGGCGAAGTAACGAACATCCACCATGGGTCGAAAGTACTTCACTGCCTGGTAAGCAACGATGAGCTCTCAGTCGTAGACACTCCATTTCTGCTATGAAGGTGTTACCTTACGTGAAAAAAAAAAAAAAAACTAAGTGGTTGCCAGGAGTGCCCAGAAAGTTGCTGGTGGGCAGCACCGATCACTGTTTGGCTGCCATCTACAACAAGAGCCAGAGGCGCTGAGCTGAAGGGGTGTGATAGAGTGGCAGCCTGGGAGTCCATTTTTGCAGTCGTTGAAGGCTTGGTATGAATGATATTGGAGTCAAACTCTTCACTGTGAGATCTTTGAGGAGAGCATTCAATGGATTCTGTGCTTCAGCTGCCTGTGGCATGTGCTGTCAATAAAAGTTGAGCATTCCCAGGAATTGTCACAGGTAGAGTCTGAGAAGTTTCTGATGGCTGTTACTTTTGTCTGGCAAAGGCGAGTAGCTGTTGGCGCTGACAGTGTAATCCAGAAACGTGACTGACAAAGACCTCAAGATGCACTTCGCTGGATTTATCACAATACCATAGTCAGAGAAGTGCTGGAATAGAAATCAGAGATGCTGAAAATGTTCCTCTTCCAAATGGGAGAAAACCAGGACGTCATCCAGGTATGGAAAACAGAAGGGGGAGGCCTTCTAGAGGTTTGTCGATGAAGGGTTGCCAGGTCTGAGCAGCGTTGTGTAGTCCAAACAGCATGAAAAAGAATTCAAACACAAAGGGTTTTTTCAATGTCTTCTGAAGTCATAAGAATCTGGGTGAAGGCTTTGGCACAATCAATGATGCTAAAGATAGTGCACCCTTGTAGAGCCTGAGAGAAATTGTGGAGGGGATGGACGGAGTAACAGTCAGGGATAGTACGGGCATTGACAGCCCTGAAATCACCGCACGGTCTCCAAGTGCTATCTTTCTTCTGTACCATATGAAGCAATGATGCGTAGGGGCTGTGAGAGCATCGGATAGTGCCTTCACATACCAGTAGGTCATATTCAACTTGCGCGTCCCATAGACGATCTGGAGCAAGACGTCGGGCACGATAGTAGATCAGTGGTCAAGGTTGAAGGCTTATATGGTGCTTCGTATGATGTTGTACTTCCCTAGGAGTGCCTGGAGGCCTGGTGATGTTGAGGAACTCGGTCAACAGGTTGTGGTAAGATGAAGATCTCAACAGGGCACAGATACTGGTCTGTGAAGACATACCGCGATGATCAGTCATAGAACGGCCAGAGATTAGGTCTGCCATGTCTGCTAGTTGATCTAGCGC
Source organism: Vandiemenella viatica (assembly GCA_031002005.1). Classification (NCBI taxonomy): domain Eukaryota; kingdom Metazoa; phylum Arthropoda; class Insecta; order Orthoptera; family Morabidae; genus Vandiemenella; species Vandiemenella viatica. The sequence continues at coordinate 73,152,145 of JARYHS010013631.1, forward strand.
TTAGTAGTAGCCTGTGTTTGTAGAATAGCCAGGGCGCTAAGAGGAAGACGACATAACCACAATGTGCACAGGAAGGAGTCCTGTCCTTGTGTGGCATCAATCAAAGAGCACATGTTGAGAAGACTTGCGATCATTTCTTCTGCTGTTAGGAGTTGAAGAATTTGCTGCTCCTCAGAGAGAGATATGCACTAGACCATTAGGGCTTTTAGTGTCTGGTAATGATTTGTTGCTGGTGGATTGATGATGAGATCGTTGACTTCGCTAGCATAGCAATGATCGAGGTTGCCGACATGATCTTATCGGAGGTGATGTTGGCCAGGGAAAAGTATGCTTTGACCTCAAACCATACCATGGGTTAAGCTGGCCAAAATGGAGGTAGTTTTGGTGTGACGCAGTAGACTGCAGTAGTAGCGACAGGGGAGGGATTCAGCTGCACGGGGGTTCCTGGGGGTATAGCCACTTGGCTCAGTTGCAGTGGTAATAGTACTTGCTGCTCATGTAGCTGTTGAAGTGCGGCTTGCTGTTGGTTGTGTGCAGCTTATTGGGTAGTAGTGAGCTGCTGCTGGAAGTCCACCATTGTGCCTGCAGATTAGCAAGTTGCTCTGCGTTGGTCATTGTTGGTCAAGGCGATGAGGAAGGTCGTAGTAGGCAGTAGGAGAAGTCCAAAGTTCGGAAAGCATAGAGAGAAGCGTAGAGATATGACCGAGAAGCAAGGTACCTGATGATGTCTGGTTTGCCAGGAAGTCGATGTAGAAGGTTGCCGATGATGTCCGTAGTTTTGGGTCACCACTGTAGCTAGGAGGTTAGGTCCAGCTATCAAATAAGTAGTCCGTAGTTGCTCCAAGACAAGTTGTTTATTCACCAGTCGTTGGTACAAGACTACACTGCCATGTGGGGCAGTTGAGGTGCCCTATATACAGGATTGAATGTTTGATAAAGTATTTCCAGAACCTTCTGTACTTAACTGAATTTAGTGTAATGATATAGAACAAGCTAGGAAGGGTTAGAAAAGTGAGAGAAAAATCGTTAGTAGGTGCTGGGACACGATCAAGGGTCACCCGCGTGGTAGGTGAGCGCGGAACCACTGAGCCAAAGTGGTCAGGCGTGCATGAATATCGCTGGTGTGGTGGCGTACTGTGGAGTATCGCCACAGTGTTCCTCCAACACCTGTAATATTTTTCTTAAACCCATTTTTAGCTCTCCTTTTTTAAATTCCATATTTAGTTGTTTAAAGTGTTCCCTACTATCTTTCTGTATCTTAACTCTGTTGTGTTCACTTCTTAACAGCCTCTATAGCCTTCTAAACTCCCTATTATAGTATGCAGATTCTACACCTTTCTGTTTTGGAATAAACATTTCTTCCCTCATTCTCATAGGACTCTTCTCACTTCTTCCCCAATGATCTGATACTCTTCCTCCACATGCTGAAATTTTCCATGAAATACCTTTTTATATTCTAAGATATGTGTTTAACCACCTTGATCTTTGGCCAATGGTTTACTGAACCTTCAGATATCCATCAGAACTGCTTCATGATCAATTATCCCTTCCGTAACCTGATTCACCGCAAAATTATAATCGGGCTTTTTTAGGAAGATATCCAATGTGTTTTGTCTCCTTGGACCACTTACAAACGGTACCTCCTTACAAATGTATTTGCAACCCCTTTTTGCTTGTGTCATTAATCTAAATACCCTCCCAATACACTCCTGGTAAATTAAAGTTACCACCAATAATGATAATTCAATGCTCATCTCTGAAACTGTGGAAATGAATTTAGTTTCTCCCCAAGAGCCTCATCTTCATCATTGATTCTTCCACTACGGAAGCCCATAATTTTTTCTCTGGTATCACCCCAGAAATCTACCCTTAGTAACTCATAACTATGGTCTATGAATACCAGCGATTTGATGTTGTTTTTATTAACCGCTGTATCTTCTCTCCCCCCCCCCCTCCCAATTCCTCCAATCTCTGTGCTACACCATATAACCATCAAGGAAAATATCAAAATGTCTAGTATTTCTTCCATTAACAAAGATTCTAACCCTATAACTATTTGTAGTTTGCACATCTATATTAAGTTACCAAACTCTATTACTTTGTTCATCACACTACTAGTTTCTTAGTAACTGTCTTACATGTCGTGTTCCTACTACTATTTCCTCAGTATTTACGATTTCTCACACAGTATAATTTATATTCAGTATCCCTATGGCCACCTATTTTTATCATCCTACCAGTATCCTCAAAACCTAATAAAGGAATTTTCCTATCTTTGTCATAACAGGAAGTGGATTCCATTAAAATTTTAGCTAACAACTCAAACAGTGCCCTCTTCCACCTCCTAATGACGGTAGGCCATGCCTTGTAAAACCTCATCAACCAATGTTGTCAATGTGGACAACCCCCAATGACAGACCTAATGGCTATGCCAAGCAATGTCTTTATATCCACATTTACATGCTTCACAGCCAGGTTCCATTATGGATGATAATGATGACTTAGGACCTGAATGAGCTCCACCCTAGTAAGCTGTCTCTCTTTCGCCAACCTCCTCAGATCACTCCTGAACCCCCAACTATCTCTACCCTGTTCCTATTTAATCTACTACAAAGTGATTGTATATCTTCTATTTCCTGCCCACTGCTGCAGTAGGTTTGAAAAAACCTGTGACCTGCTAGCTGGTGGCTTACTGGTCCTGAAGAAGTGGTTCTACACCTCTCCCATGGCTACGACCTAGCTGCAGGAACTTTTAGTTCCCATGTTTTAGTTCCAAGCCTCTATTCCTAAAGGTCTGCTGCACCTTACCTACTCCTACATCTATATGAGGTTCTTCTCCTCTTGATACTGCTAATGGGTCAAACCTATTTCTCTCTTCAATTCTGAAGTATCTAATACCTTCATCTCGTTTACCCAGTTAACCCTATGTTCTATTTCTAGCTCCTAACCAATCTATTTTCTCTCTCCATTTAAATCACCAGATTTATTTTTTTCTCCTATAGGATTATCCTGAAGTTCCTTGATCATTTTTCCCAGTTCCCTATTTCCACTCCCCCCACCCTGACCCCTGTTTATTTTAACCAATCTCCCAGATCACTTCTTCATGCTCTGAAAGTTTCCTTTACCTGAAACAATGTGAACAATACCATTTAGGGGCCTTATTTACTTCCCTTTTTCCGTCTCCACTGTATTCTTTTCAGTGCGACCACTTCTCACACTACCTTTGCCCAGTGTCAGATCTGAAGGGGAAAAAGGGGAGGGGGGATAAACAAGGGCATTTGCCCCGGGCAGCAACTTTATAGGGGTGGCAAGTAGCAAATTTATGTGGCGAACCTTTTTTTTTTTTTCTTGATTCCGCTACTGCCTTGTGCAGCAACTAGGCAACATTTGGGGCATCAAAATTATGTATGAAAGTGCAATAAATGGAAAATTTATGTGGCAAAAATGGAGGCAGAAAAATAATGTTTGAAGGGGCAGTAATCTCAAAGTATTTGCCGTGGTTCAGAAAATTCATAGTTCAGCCACTACCTTTGCCATGACACTGACAGGTGCCACACATCACATTTATGATAGAAGACTAGGCTATTACTGAACTGAAATGCTTACTTGTTTTATAATTCCTTGCTCAGCTGTAAAACATTTAAACGAATTACTACGTGCGCAGTATCACATGTATCAGTGATAAATGACTCCTGTAACACCAAACACTGATAAGAGTCACAGCTCCAAAAAAATAATTTAACCAACTGCTTACAATGTCCTCACCACATTTGTTCTACCACAAAATAATAAAACCAAACTATACGTGCACACTCCACACTGTAATGTTATCCTATAAATATCTGTCTTTGTTATGCAAGTAGATTAGCACAATGTCCACCTTCTTGTGATTATAAGGTAGTTAAACTATTTCAGCCCTAAAACTGTTAGTATATTATTGTTTCCTTTCCTGGTAAAACTATTCCCTACGGTCATTGTTAGAAGTTGTTTACAGTCATGTGTTTTACGCTTACATACCTCAAGCATTTTTCTGATGGAATTAAAATCAATACTTTCATTTCACAGTATTATGACACTTAATTCAAAACACAAACGGCCAGTGTAACAATTATGAGAAGTTATTTAATTGTAATTTGCTGTTAGTACTACATAAATTATCACCCCACATTTCTCAGTTAAACCCAGCCAACTCCTTTCCAAAATAATTAAACCCAATACCTTTATTTTAAAGTGCTACAACACTAAACTATAACACATAAATCACCAGAACTACAATTTTTATGCATTGACAATAATTTAGATTAAAGTGTTGGATCAATCCCTTTATTTTTACCACATATGAAACCAGGGGTATTGCTTGCTGAAGACATAAAACGTAAATGTCATTTGAAAACAAGCTCAATCAGACATAAAACATAAGGAGGTAATGATAAATATTTCAAGGTGTAGCATATATTAGAGACAGTAATAAAAAAAAATTCAAGGAAACTGGGGTATTAAATCTTGGTGTTGACTTCATTATGGTAGGATGATACATAAAATATATTAGTTGAAGAAGGGGCAAAGGAGGGTAGCTAGATATAAATAAATATGATAAAGGAGTTGGACTGGGAGTTGTTGGAAGACTGGAGACAGGTTGTATGTATAAGGCGTAGGATGACACAGCTGAATGGGTATTGGGCATGCAGTAAGATTAATATGTGCAAGACAAGAAAGCATCATGAGATAAATTGGCCTTTGATTTCAAAGTTAAAGGAATGAGATAATTTCCATTTGTAGCTAATGAAGCCATGAACTGGAATGAATTACAACGCATCTCATATAGCAAAAGAATTTAAAGTAATAGTGTGCATATTGATCAGTAGGAAAATTGCCATTAAAACACAAACTCCATCTAAGTTAACAATAATTGTTAGTTTCAATTAAATTATGTAAAGCGGACACCTTACATGTTTTCTGTCATCGCAGTCATCAACTTTGGTATGTGATGGGTTAATTTCCCTTTCTTTTATTATTTATAATCACCTAGAAGCCACTTCCTTTCCCCTTAGTTTCAGTTAAATTATGTGTATGAACTAAAAACCAATTCTCAGATGAGATAACTGTATAATGTCATTTACATAGTGAAATTGTTAATAAATAATGAGTGCAACAAGTAAACAAAAAATTAAATAACTCAAAATTCTTGAAAGGAGAACGGAAAAGTATCTTTAACTGTCGTTAAAATAGCAATCACTATTTCTTAGGAGAAAATGTGATAAGTTTAAAATGGACTGATAAAAAAAGAAAGAAAAAATGTTCCAGTACTAAATGGAGTATAATGTGTAAGGAGAAAATCTAGCTGGAATCACTTTCTGTTACATTTTTTAGTATTGTATTGTTCTTAGTTTGGACAATGACTGTAGCAAGTATCCTACCTTCTGCTTCTCTAGTTTCTTTCCTAGTTGGTGTTATTCCTTTATGCAGCACATCTAATGTAGCTGGACCAACAGAAAATTGTGGATCAACAGGTACCTTATTATAAATCTGACGCCGTGCACATATTACCGGATCCTTTTCATCACTTTTCTTGACAACCAGGTGTGACCGTCGCATACTTTCATATGATACCTGAGGAAAATATAATTTTTCAATCCGCTGAAGCAAAAATTCAGTACCATTTGGAATAGATTTTAAACTGTCATTTCCCATCTAGTATATGCCATATTATGATGTCAAAGGGACTACACCTGGAATATTGCACTTTCTTAATATTCTTGACTTTTTGTGAATATGTCCCACTGTGTTTTTATCAATAGCAAGCAAAAATTCTAACCACAGTCTTCATATAAATTTGCGATCATACAAAATTTTAACATTTTAAATAGCGATTATTTAAGTGCAGACTTAATCAATAATTGGACTAAACCAAGTAAAATAGGTATTTGGAAAAAGTTTATTTCAATATTACATAGAGGATGCTCCTCTTAATGTGACAGGTTTCTAATGATATTAAATATAATTTATTGTTTTAATCGTCACATCTTACTTCTAATTACTGTACACACATTGTATTATACATAAACATTCCATCATTTTTAAGTGTATTTGATATTTGTTTTCAGCTTCCACATTAAGCCAAAGTTGATTTCTGTCACCAGTATCTTTCTATTTTAATCTACCTCAGAGACTAATAAAAGTATACATTTATGAGCTTACTTTCTGTTATTTCAGTTTGTAACATAGTGCAACTGAGGCACAAATTTTAATTTGCCTTTAAATATTTATTCATTTCTGCTCCCTCTGTAAGTATTTGATTTCTTGTGCTGATTAGTTTCTTAGCCATCCCATTTTTTCACATCAGTTGCCAACAAGCACTGGTTATGAATTATGACCATTGCCAGTACTTAAGATATTAACTTTTCAGTAATACAATACTGATAGTCATACACAGCTTATCACTCTACTTCATTTTCGGGAGGGATTTGTTCAACTGATAAGAAAGAAAAATGTGATGCACATTATCATCAGTATACACTTTGCTGTACAAACCCCTTGGGAGGAAATGGCAAAAAACTGGCTGCCAGCAAATTAAAAAAAAAATGTTCTATGAAGAAATAAAGTATATGCATAATGTATCAAAATCTTTAAGAGTTGCAATTTGATCTATACAAAATGCATTGTTCAAAAAGAAACAGCCTTAATCAATATTAATATCCCTAATGGTAACAATGAAATCAAGACAATAAGTAGTGGAAAGGAATCAAATTAGGATAGGGAAATGAGCCACCACTTACCTTTAGATGATGGATGTGGGGTGCAAACACACAGAAAAGACACAAACACAAATAATAAGGTAATTTTCGGGATAAACCCTTCATCAACGGGAGAACACTATGAGGAGTGGGTGCAGCTGGAGACTGCCTCACAGAAAGACCGCCGGTCGGGAAAATGGTGGGGGTAAATTAAAACATCGGAAAAGTAGAGGGGCAGTGAATCAGAGCTAATACCCGAGCATAGATAAATATCCAAACTAATCTCTGGTTGGTGTGAAGATCAAAATATAATTATAATTAAATATGAAAAAAATATAATTATATAAAATATTATACAAATTTTAAAAAATAATAATAATAAAATAATAATTTTTATGAAGTAAACATCACCTTAGGGTAGTGGTGGTTCAATATAGGTAATGGAAAAGAGAGAATTAAAAAAGGTTAAACATATGTAATAATAATGATAATAATGACCGGGTATTATCTCAAGTTAATATTCCTTATAGTATAGACATAAGAAATAACTACATATTATATCACATTGATAGTCGTAGATGAGAAAGCTTGCTAAGAGAAGTGCTTTTTGCTCTTTTTTTAGGTTTAGTATCTGTCAATAACGCTAAACTAAAATGACAAAAGTATTTATCTTACAATTTACATCCCTTAAAAAGGCTACCAATCAAATTTCAGTGTCTTGGCTATTTATTACTATTCTTTATTTCTAATTCCAAATGATAGGAGTTTTTATATTCTCAACAAAATCCCATACCACATATCAAATAGCCAGATAGTATGATATTATTGCTTCCACATACAGATGCTAGTTAAGAGGTGGAAATGATCTGCTCACCAGTGGCAGATCTGTGGGGGGAGGGGGGCACTAGGGGGTATTTATGTCCAGCCCCAACATCGTAATCTTTGAGATTTCGGGGTTTTTTTTATTTTTTTTAAGCTCTACTGATCTATTAAGCGCGGCATGACTATAAAGCCTACCCTTACCGCTTACCCAACTCAAGCCCCCTTCCCCCCAAACAAAATTCGCTCAAGTGCCCCCCCCCCCAAATCAAAATCTGCTCAAGGGCCCCACCCCCCAAAAAAATCAGAATCCTGGATCTGCCACTGTTGCTCACTGTATCTCCAGGAGCAGTAACACTTATTGTGGTAATCTAATAATGAAATCATAACTACTTATTTGTAACTGTGGAACTTTGTATCATCAGGTAATGCTATTTCCAAGCATTGAAAGTATGTGTAATGTTATTCGTGCAGTATTGCAGAAAGTTAGAAGAAAAAAGAAATGTAAAACACTGCAGCATTTAACAATCTTTTTTTTATATATATTATGGAAACAATTATAAATTTGTTGTTTTGTCAGCTCTTCATATTTTGAATGATGGTAAAAACTTTGCTGTTTTTAAGTATCAGTTTTTTGTGAACACAGAATCTAAAGTAATAATTATCGGAATAATACCAAATTTCAAACTAAGGTTACAAATATGCACCAATTATAAGATTGGAGTTTGAGTTTACTATTTCACTATTAAGAGGCCTTATTGAGGCCCTTTGTTTTAGAATTATGTATCTTCAATATTGTCCCAGCATGAAGTATTATAAATAAACAAGAATGTTAATAATAGATGTGAAAATACTGAAAGTTGTCCAAATGAAGTTATGGATTATGCTATAATGTTCGACTATTGGTAAAAAATGGTGACATCACTTGAATACTAAGTAGTTTATACACAAGTTTTCAATCAGAATTGGACACTATTCTTTATTTATTAACAGATGTAAGGGAAATAATTTTAAATGAAATTTTTTCCCATAAAAGTGTGCTATTTAAAAATTATTTGCTAATATGGTAAGTACTTTCACACTGCAAAACAACAAATTTTAGGTAAGATGCCCAGAAATGATAGTGAATTCTGCATTACAAAAATGCTATACTAAATAATTATGGATGACATGATATCTTGCCAAAAATAATACCAGATAATTTGGAATTTCATTTTATCTAATCTGTACATTGATCAACTCCTTAACACTTCAGTTTTTTACAAAATATTACAGGGGTATTACTTACTGCTAAGTAAGAACAATTCTTAAAATGTTATTGCTATCTCAACAGTGTCATTCAAGAAACTTTTCTTGAAAACTGAATTTCATGAGAGACTAGTCAAAGCTTAGCAACCAGCAGTTTCCAAAGTTGAACTCTACTTCATTGATCTGTGCACATGCATTCTAAAGATATGTTCCTGTGCCATCTAATGTTTCATAACTTCTTCTGGATATGAACACCAGCCAACAGATCACAGATAAAACTAATACATGACTGACTGTAAGGAATGTTATAACATAATATAAATTGCAACAAAGACCAATGAAGTAGACCCATGATTACTAGAGCTGAAGGTAGGAGGATTTTATTGATAAACCCAGTTGAAAATAACAAATAAACAACTTTTTCGATGGCATTTTGGTCATGTGAATGAGTATATGAGTTTAAAGCCAGCACTTGGCAGAGGACACTACTGTAAATGGAAGCTGCATGCATTCAACTAACTGTGTGTCTCATAGACTTTGTCGTATTATTAAGGAAGTATCCAAAATGTCGCTTATTTGTTATGTTCATCTTATTTAATGATACTGTAATCCGCCTACCTTCACATTTAGAGATGCTGTGTTTAATTTCTCAATCCTTTTTCAAATCTGGAATGCAAACATTTTAACACTTCTAAATGAATAAGTCACCTCCATGGGGGGGGGGGGGTAACTGAATATAAAAAATTTCTGTTATAAAATAACACAAGTCAGTATTTTACCTTCAATGCATTATACTGTCTTTGCATTTCATTAAGGCGTTCCATAAGTTCTGCTGTTCGTTCAGCCTGCATTTTTAACTCCTTTTTCTGTGCTGTTTAAAGAAAAAATATTATTTTTAAAAGTAAAAGTAATCTAGAATACTGATATAAATACATAAACCACTAACGGAAACAAAATTTAAAGTTATTTACATTCTTCCTTTCTTTTAAGTTGATGAATATCATGCTTCAGTTTTCTTACAAGTTCTTCATAATACTCTTCTAGCTGAATTCTAGCCTCCTTAGAACGTTTAGCAACTGATGTCTGATACAACATTTCCATACACATTTGATACGTCCAAAATGATAAAGCCCTGTTGGATATATCAATTATAATTTCTGGTCGAAGCCCTGCCAAGACCATCTGAAAATAGAAACATAACTGTGAACACTCACAAATTGATACTGGTCATTTATTTTTGCATTTAACTCATCGTTCAATTAAGTCCCAGGATTCACCCACAGATGGTGTTACTAATATCAACTCGACTTCCGATTTCGAAAAAACTAACATTCAAATGACACGTGTCCAATTTTCACGTCAATCGGACCATAAACAGCAAAGCTACTGTGGTGAAAGTGACACTACTTGTGCATTTGTGGAAAAAATTGACAAAAACGAATTTCATGTGTTGGTCAAACATTGCTATTTAATGGGAAAAAATACCGTGGAAGGTCAGCAATGGATTGAAAAATGTTATCCAGACTCTGCTCCATCGAAAATAACCATTTGCCGGTGGTATGCTGATTTTAAGTGCGGTTGCGCGGATACAAATGATGCTCGGGTAGGCCAAATGAAGCAGTCACTCCTGAAAATGTGAAACAAGTTTTGAAAATCATGATGGATGACCGCAAAGTGAAAGTTCGTGAGATTGCTGAGATGATAAACATATCAACTGGAAGTGCGTGGACGATTTTACAAGAAAAGTTCGGCATGAAAAAAGTCTTTTCCAAATGGGTGCCGTGTTTGCTCACAATGGAACAAAAGCAACAACAAGTCGACAATTTGAAGAGCTGTTTGTCACTGTTTACTCACAATAAACAGGATTTTTTGCGTCGGTATGTGACAATGGATGAATCATGGAACCACCATTTCACTCCGGAATCGAAGCAGCAGTCAGCTGAGTGGCCTGGAGCCGGTGAAAGTCGTCTGAAGCGTCCAAAAATGCAGCAATCAACTGGCAAAGTCATGGCATCGGTTTTTTTTAGATGTGTAAGGTATAATTTACGTCGACTACCTTGAAAAGGGAAAATCTATCAATAGCGACTATTACATTGAGTTATTGGTGCTTTTGAAGGACAAAATCGCAAAAAAAAAAGACCGCACATGAAGAAGAAAAAAATCATAATTCATCAAGACATGCACCGTATCACAAGTCAATGAAAAAAATGGCCAAAATTGAATGAGTTGGGCTTCAGTCTGCTTCCCCATCCACCATACTCTCCAGATCTGGCCCCCAGCGACTAGTCTGTTTGTTAATCTCAAAAAGATGCTCCAGAGAAAAAGATTTGGTTCGAATGAGAAAGTCATCGCTGCAAATGAAGCTTATTTTGAGAACAAGGAGAAATCGTTTTACAAACATGGTATCGAAAAGGTAGAGAAGCGTTGGAATGAACGTATAGCTCTTGAAGGTGATTATGTTGATGAATAAAAATGAATTTTGTGAAATAAATGTTGTTTTCTTAGTTAGTCCCGGAACTTATTGAAAGATGTGTTAAAGCCATCATGGTAAACTTGTAAAGGAAGCAGATTATGACAGAATGTGAAAATTGGGAGAAATTTAATTTTACTGTAGTTCCTTAGGCTCTTAAGCTGATTTAATAAACAATAATAAAGATTTATATGGGAAGAAAGCATAATTCAAGCTTACCAATGAGGATGTCATCCAAGTGATGGACACACATAACAGAATACCAAATTCGGGGACACCGTCTTTCTCACTTGGTTAGGTTTAGATCTGTGGTGGGATTTGCAACCAACATAAATTCTTATTCATACCATGTTGCTATGCGATAGGATGTGGAGGCCATGCTCTTGGCCTGGGTACAAAATTTTCATTAAGCATTATAGCCATGGAACCAAGGGAAACTGTTTGAGTATAAACTTGGTGCAAATTCTGCATTAGACATTTAAGTCTACATGAGATTAAGAGCTTGGTCTCAAAAGTTTTGCTTTTCTCCTTTAGTTTACAGTAACATCATCATTAGAAATTAGATACTGAATGTTGGAGTACGTAATTAACCTAGTTAGGAATATTTAACATAGTGAGGTCTATATATTAGGGTAGGGAAATGAGCCACCACTTATCTTTAGATGATGGATGTGGGGAGCAAAACAGGCCAACAGTCTTTCTGTGAGGCAATCTCCAATATCACCTACCTCCCATAATGTTCTCCTGTTGACAAAGGGCTTGTCCTGAAAATTTAATGACGTGAGGTGAAATGGGGGTGGGGGAGGGGGTGTCCAGCAAAATCTCACCAAGGGGAAAAAGGGGGGGGGGGTCAATGGAAATCTGTCGTGAGGTTTTTAAATTCTAGTAGAATTGTAGAGCTGAAAAAAAAGTCTACAAATGACACGAAAGTAGATTTTGGGCAAAATAAAGGGTTGAGAATAAATGGAAAAAGTCTCAACAACTTAAGATTTTCTGATGATATAGTTTTACTCTCAAATAGTCTGGAAGTGCTAAAATAACTGGTAAATGAAGTAGACTCAGCTTGCAGAGAAGTGGGTCTTAAAATAAACCTGTCAAAAAGCAAAATCATTCAACACAAATGGATAGACAAAGACAAGTCAGATACGAAAGAAGCTGATGTTTAGTCCGTACAACAGTACATCTATCTTGGCCAACTGATCAACATGAATAGCGACTCAAATTCTGAGATCTACAGATGCATAAAGCTGTGCTGGTGAGCATACAGAAGAAATTCCACAGTTTTTAAATCAAACATACCAGTACATCTTTTTTTAAAAAAAAAAAAAAAAAAAAAAAAAAACAGGTATTTGAACAGTGTGTATTACCAGTTCTTACATATGCCTGCCAGACTTGGACTCTAAACAGTCAAATGAGGCAAAAACTGTTAACTGCCCAGCAAAGTATGGAAAGAGCAATGTTGGGGTTTACCAGAAGAGAAAGGAAAAGGGCTGTATCCATTCATTCAGTAACCAAAGTGACAGACGTCTTAGAAAGAGTGACGATCCAAAAATGGCAATGGGCTGGTCATCATAATCCACAACAGTTTCTAGCCAGTGACTGGGTCTGTTTTGTGCACAAGCCTCTCCATTTCCTCCCACCACCTCTCTGTCCTTTGATCTGTCGTTTCAGAGGCTTGTTTGTGTTCTGCAAGCAAGCTTTGGGTCATATTGCTCGAAAAAGAGATGACAGATTGATTATGTCACTTGTGGATTGGATACCAAAGAACCTGAAAAGAGCAAGAGGAAGACTCCCAGACAATTGGGATAGAGACATACGACGAGTAACAGGCGTGAACTGGAAGAGAGTTGTTCAAGATCGATCAGCCTGGAAGGAACTAAAACCAAATTATGTAACATTGAATTGTATAAAATAGCTCATCTAGCTTAAAGAGCTGTATCCTGAAACAAGGATCGATTAAGCGGTGTGTATATATATATTCTAATATATATATATATATATTAGAATAGGGAAATGAGCCACCACTTACCATTAGATGATGGATGTAGAGTGCAAACACACAGAAAAGACAAAAATACAACTAATAAAGAAATTTTCGGGACGAACCCTTTATCAACAGGAGAACATTATGAGAGGTGGGTGATGCTGGAGTCTGTCTCACAGAAAAACTGTTGGCCAGGAAAATGGTGGAGGTGAATTCAAACAGAGGAAAAGTTGAGGCAGTGATTCAGAGCTAATACCTGAGCATAGATAAATATCCAAACTGATATCGGGTCGTTGGGAAGAGCAAAATATAATTAAATCTAAATACGAAAAATTAATATATATATAATATAAAAGTAATAATACAATAATTATAATTTTAAAAAAATTAAGCCAAAGATTGTATGAAGTAAACATCATCTTAGATTAGTGGTGGTTCAATATAGGTAGTGGGGGATGGAGGCAAAGAGAGGATTAAAAAATGGTAAATATAAGTAAAAATAATAATAATAATGATCGGGTATTATCTGAAGTTGAGACCAGGTGGTTGCCTTGTGCCCAGTTTGTACTGGTAGGCAAGTCCCCACCTTCTGAGTTCAGAGGAGCTGCTGCTATTATGGAGGACTCTGATAGCAGGGACCGTGAAACAAGAGTTTAAATTATTCAAGTCATGGGTGATGGCATGGGCAGCAACTGAGTGCTTTGGGTTCCGTGAGAACACCATCTGTTGATGGCTATTTATTCTAATGGAAAGTGGATTTGTGGTCAAACCTTTATATGAAGCCAGGCAGTGGTTGCATGTTAACTGGTAAATTACATGGGAGGTTAGCTAGGTGGCGTTTCCTACCTATGATAGGGAAGCTTTCCCCTGTGACAGGGTTGGTGATAGTGGTGGAGGCATGGTGTATGTTACACATCTTGCAGCGGGGTCTATTGCCTTGTGGCTGACTGTTGGGATGAGGAAGACTGTTTGTAGACTAGAAGTTTGCTGAGGTTAGGAGTTCTGCTGAAACAAGTTCTAGGAGGGGCAGGGAGAATTTTATGAATAATGGATCTCATTTCAGGGCAGGTTTGTAGGAAATCATAGCCCCGCCGGAGGATTCTGTTAATGGATTCAAGGCCTGGGTAGTATTGTGTGACCAAGACTGGATTGTGGTTGGTTTCTGCGGGTTTCGGTTGACTTATGGGCTGAGTAGGTTGTAATATTGCCCGTGAAAGCTGCTTGTTCACCAAACCCAGAGTGTAGTTGCGAGAAATCAATGCTTGTGAAATACAGTTTGAATAATCAATGAGGGACTGTTGGTTGGAACATATGCGACAACCTCGAATGCCAAGACTGTAGGGGAGGGAACGTTTGGTATGGTATGGGTGGCAACTGTTGAAATGGAGATGCTGTTGAAGGTTAGTGGGTAGTGATGTTCCGATACAAGTAAATACGAGTAAGTATTCGATACTTTGTTTCGATACCGAGTACTTTTCGTATTCGAATTAATTCATTCGATACTTACTCGGTATCGGAAGAAAAGTACATGTATCGAATCGAAAGTATCGAAACGCATCCGGTGTTAAATTCTAAACGCTTCATCCCTCCTGCGCCACTCAGTCGCGACTGCAAAATTAATTTCCCGCTGACGTCAAGTTGGTAGCATTGAAAATCAAATAAAATCAGTCTTATAATAGGCAATCTAATCTCAAGGAGTTTGTTTTAGATCGCTATTTCATTGTAATAAAGTTGTACTTGGCGCGCATTTCGTTATGCCTGGGCAATGGTCGCTCCTGCGCAGCCCCCACAAAAACTAAAAGATGTGGTTCATAAGCAACTAAGTAGCCCCTGTGAATCGTAAGAAGCGTTTCACAGGAATATCAATTCTGGAAACATCTCAAAGAACAATAAAACGCACCGTAGTGACAAAGTCTCTCTCTACTTGTCAAACACTGTAATGTGTCTAAAAAAGCAATGCATTTACAGAGTGTGAAGAAATGAAACATATTTCCTTGTCTGTATAAATACACACAACAGTATCTTATTGTTGTAGCAAGGTCAGTATTGAGTGAATGTTTGCTTTCTAATGCGGGTGAAACAATGACAAACAAAAGAAACAAGCTGTTCCCAAAATATTTGGAACAATTTCTTTTTTGGTAAACCTTCCAACAGCGGACTTTGTTTTTTTTTTTACGCCTCGTTGACGGTTAAGGTCATTAGAGGGACTTTTATTGTTTAAATGTGTTAAAACTATAAAAAATAAATATTTAAAGATAAGACAAAACCATCAAAGTATGCTTACAATGTGAGGTTTATTATAATTTTAATAAATAAATTAAAATGTTTACTGAGTTATTTGATTTTACTACACAAGGCAGATTAAATAAATAATTTAGCAACATGTCACAATATTTTTATATTTCGACATTAATTTTAAAAAAAGTATCGATATGAGTAAGTATCGATACTTTTACAGTACTCATATGAGTAAGTATCGTGAGACAATTTGAGTACTACTCATTTAAGTAGGTATCGATACTTTGATGGTATCGGAACATCACTATTGGTGGGTTTGATGTGGACTGAAGAGTTGAGGAAGACATTGGAGAGGGATAAATTTACATCCAGGAATGTGGCCTGAGTGTGGGAGTAGGACCATGTGAATTTCACCGTGCTAAAGGGATTGAGATGGTTCAGGAAATTTAGTAGTTCATTTTCTCCATGCATCCAAATCATAAAGATGTTGTCAATGAATCAAAGCCAAATGAGGAGTTTGAGAAGGACTGTCTGTTCCAGATGGCCCATGAACAGATTAGCATAAGAGGGGGCCACGCTGGTGCCCATAACAGTCCCACAGATTTGGTTGATATATGTTGCCTTCAAAGGAGCTGTAGTTGTTATTGAGGCAACATATATCACCATGCCTCCACCACTTTCAACGACCCTGTCACAGGGGAAAGCTACCGTATCATAGGAAACGCCAACTGTGTCTAATTTACCAGTTAACATGCAACCACTGCTCCTGTTTCACAGTCTGTGCTCTCAGAGTCCTCCCTAATAGCAGCAGCTCCTCTGAACTCAGAAGATGGGAACTTGCCTACCAGTAAAAACTGGGCAGAAGGCAACAACCTGGTCTCAACTTCAGATAATACCCGATCATTATTATTATTATTATTATTTATGTTTACCCTTTTTTAATCCGCTCACTGCCTCCATCCTTACTACCTATATTGAACCACCATTATCCTAAGGCGATGTTTACTTCATAGAGTCTTTGGTTTTAAAAAATTATTATTATTGTATTATTATTTTTTATATTTTTATATATATTTGTTATATATATTCAAATTTTTCATATTTAGATTTAATTATATTTTGCTCTTCCCAACGATCAGTGATCAGTTTGGATAGTTATCTATGCTCGGGTATTAGCTCCGAATCACTGCCCCTAGTTTTCCTCTGTTTGAATTTACCCCCACCATAGTTTTGGCCAACATTCTTTCTGTGAGACAGTCTCCAATGTCACCCGCTTCCCATAATGTTCTCCTGTTGACAAAGGGCTCATCCCAAAAATTTCTTTATCAGTTGTATTTTTGTCGTTTCCATGTGTTCGTGTCAATTAGGATAGGGAAATGAGCCACCACTTACCTTTAGATGATGGATGTGGGGCACGAACACACAGAAAAGACATAAACACAAATAATAAAGACATTTTTAGGAAAAAAAACCCTTCATCAACGAGAGAACATTTATAAATATAGACAGAACACTGTTTCTAGCATTGTTCAAAGTAATAGGATTTGCTTCTTGTCTACAGGTAATAGCAAATTAAAACAAAATGTAAATCTATGCTCAGAGGAATACATATTTATAAAAGCGTATGCATGTATGATTATTCTGCTTAAATGCATACATACAAGTCCAATAATTGATAATCAATAACCAAAATTAGAGAACATTACTGATCTGAATTGCTGAGATGGATTGAGATCCACTTTCACAATGTCATATTTTTCGGGAAGAGGTGTATTACAGGCTGGACACCTATTTGAATCTTCATCAGTTTGGCAGAATTCACTCTCACCATGTTCTTCACAAAGTGCATGTGAGCAGCTTGTAATCCATGCAACTGTATTTAGACGTTTACGGCATTTATTAAAATTGCAGAATATATCTAAATCTGCCATCTACATTCCTGAAAATGGAAGTGCATTAGAAACAAGAAGCGCCAATTGTAGAGGAAAATACTTTTTGCAGAAATAGTTTTGTCTCTGTTTCTTCCCCTCATTTATTTTTTATTTATATAGTAGGTTTTTTGGCTTTCATATCTGACATGTTTTTATAAGGGACCATTCATAAATTACATCATACATTAAAAGAGGGTATGGGTCCGTAATGTGTGACTGGGAAAGAGGGAGGGGCATAAGCTTTGTAACATTCTGTGAAAGTGCTATTTTAATTAAATTCAAAATGTGTGGTGACACAGGAGATTTAAAGAGTGTGACATGGCATTACAAGGACTGAGGAGAGGACAAAGAAAAAGAAAAAATAGTAATTTGCATGCTGTAATTTATTGGTGGCCCCTAATGAAAAAACTGTAGAATCTTTGAATAAGGTCGAACTGACATATCACACGTGTATAAAGAGAAAAATGTGAAATTATTGTTATGATTTTTTCCCTCCTCTATATCCTATTACTGCCAGGAGATCCCCTTGGGGTTCAGATACCTGGAAAATGCTTTATGTCTTCGGCCTCTGTCGTGAACACAATCCTATAGCCCCAGCAAAAGTGTAGCCACCTGTTTTTAAGTGGACCACTCCGTGGTTCAGGTCGAAAAAAATTGATTTTCATTTTTCATCATATTTCGATAGACAAAGGAATTCTTTAAGTATACCGAAAAGGATTTCGCAGAAAAAAAAAAATTTCGGGCATTTAAATAGCATTTTCCTTCCACGTGCATTTCAGTGCCACGCCCACTTTTCTACATATATTTTAGACCGTTATAATCCCTATATTGCACAGTAGGGATTTTTTTTTCTGACTCCTGAGTGTGCTGGTTATCTTTGGAGGGCAACGGTCAGTATTCTCTTGTTTCTGCTATTTTCAAACAACACACCTTGAAACAAGCTGTTAGTTTTGTTTGAGTGCGTTTGCGAGCAGTTGTTTTCTTTAAAGCCAATTTCCCGCAAACTAAAATCTTCGGTACATATGCCCCATTATATCAGAAACTATCATAGATAAATGAATGAAATTTTCAGAGACTCTGCATAACATAAAAAGCCACCTCTGGTACTACATTCATTAATATTCCCCCATTAGGAAGTTCACAAAAAAATATTTTCTGCATAAAAAACTTAATATTTTTATTAATAAATTAAAAAAAGTATTTCTTAAAAACTATCACATGGATAAAGTAGATTTTAATACAGTTGAATCTATTAGCATCATGTAACATACAGTAAAAATATTAAGGTCCTGCATCAAATAGTTTTTTCATAAATGGGTCAAATACTTGCCTAAATTAACATGGGTTAGATAGGCAGGGTGTGGTCCCCTTAAACATCTAATCTGTGTTCTCAAAGATAAATGTTTAATTCATTTGTGAAATCTCTAGTCTACGAGATGGAAGTTGGGGAATGTCTCAGCATTTGCTTGGGTCTGTATAGAAAACCATCTAAAAGGCTGGTATGCCAGGCCCAAGATTTAAAACCAGGCCACTTGTACCTCTCAATTACAGTGTGATTACATTTAAAGCACATGGTCACACTGGTGGGCAATAGTTTAATGATATACACTAAGCTTTTTAAAAATGAATGTTGCAAGATAAATACCGAGTAATTGTGGTTGGACCAGGCATGACACAAATAAAACAGATAGATAATTGATGTAAACATAGCTTACAGCAAAGTATGTTAAATAGAATTCACCAATTTTTTTAGTACTTAAATATAGATTTTGGTTACATAGGATGGTTGTAAGCATAATTTTGTTAGGGATACTATAGGAAAAGAAATGGTGACACAAAAATAAAGGAAAATTCATTAATGTTTTCTCCATTTTTACATGGTCACATCTCCTGATTTTATAAGTAATGTCCTTCTTATCTATCCCTAACATTAAATATATGTGAACATTTAGTAAGAGGTGGTACTATCTCTGAAATACACTGAGGTGACAAAAGTCATGGGATACCCTGCTAATAGAGTGTCGGTCCTCTGTTTGTCCGGCGAAGTACAGCAGCATGACGTGGCACGGACTCCACAAGTCGTTGGAAGTCCTCTGGATAAATATTGAGCCATGCAGCCACTATAGACGTCCATAATTCCGAAAGTGTTGCCGGTTGAGGATTTTGTGTGCGAACTGATCTCTTGATTATTTCCCAAAAATGTGCGATGGGATTCATGTCGGACAATTGCAGTAGCCAAATAATCCACTGGAATTGTCCCAAATGTTCTTCAAACCAATCGCGAACAGTTATGGCACGGTAACATGGCACATTGTCATCCTGGAAAATTCCATCGTTGTTTGGGTACAATAAGTCCATGAATGGTTGCAAGCAGTCTCCCAGTAGCTGAACGCCATGTAAATACAGCCCACACCATTATGGAGCAATCACCAGCTTGAATAGTGCCTTGTTGACAACTTGGGTTCATGGCCTCATGGGGTCTGTGCCACACTGGTACCCTTCCATCAGCTCTTACCAATTGAAATCGTGACTCATCTGACCAAGCCACTTTTTTCCAGTCGTGTACTGTCCAACTGATATGGTCACCAGCCCAGGAGTGCAGCTGTTGGTGATGTCGTGCTGTTAGTAAAGGCACCCGAGTCAGTATTCTGCTGCTATAGCCCAATAAAACCAAAGTTCGCCGGACTGTCCTAACAGACGTCCCACATACATTCCTACGGTTAGTTCACGCAGTGTTGCTTGTCTGTTCATACTGACAAGTCTATGCAGACGTCGCTGGTCGCGCTCATTAAGTGCCGGCGGTCGACTACTGTGTTGTCCATGATGGGAGGTTATGCCTGAATTTAGGTATTCTCAGCACACTATTGACACTGTGGATCTCGGAATGTTGAATTCCATAACGATTTCTGAAAAGGAATGTCCCATGCATCTAGCTACAACTAGCATACAGCGTTCGAAATCCGTTAATTATCGTCATGTGGCCATAATCACATAATCAACCTTCTCACATGAAGCATTTGACCACAAATGAAAGTCATGCCCAGGCACTGACCATTTATACAATTTGTAAGTGACACTACTGCCATCTGTATATTTGCATTTTGCTATTCCATGACTTTTGTCACCTCAGTGTAGTGAATTCATTAGAAGCAGTGATCAGATTATGATGATTGATGATGACAATGTGATTAGTTAAAACAATTTTTTTTAATTAGAGGTGGGAAAAGACTGAGTGCAAGGGAGTGATTTTATGAAAGGCCGGATGGGTATTGAAAGCATCATCATTACTCTTGAATAAGAGGCCAGAACATTACCGCGCATCTAGCAAGCTCAGTTACAATAACCATTCCCTCATATCGTGTGATAAAAGTGCAAATTTATTCATCTAAAAGGGGATTCTGTGATAACTGTAGCACAAGACAAATATAATAGTTCATCATTTCTCCTGGTAACTTATTCCAATCCCTGATGCCCTAAGCTAAAAAAAAAAAAAAAAAGACTCTCTTCCTACACCCCTGTGCCTGAAATTGAGTGCCAGCTTGTAGTCAATGGTAATCTTTTCCCTTCCATGCATTACCTTTCATTCTTACACCAATTTCTTACCATGACTCATCAGCAATATACGCCGTGTACACTCCCATGACCCTCTTCACCCTCCTCCTGTCTTCTAATATATCCCATTCCAGCTCTTTTATCATAATATGTTTCTGATTGTGTTCTGCAACAATTTCCAGAAACAAATCTAGCAGGCTTTTTTTGCACCCTGTCCAACTCCTGTATTTGATACTCAAAATGTGGGTCCCATACTACACTACCATATTCAAGCAATGGTCTGACCAAAGTTTTGTAACCCAATTCCTTTACATCTCTCGTACATCCCCTTGCCACTCTCTCCAAAAAGTGCAGAATTTTGAAACCTTTTCCTACTACCTGTCCAATGTGTCCTACCCATTTAAGCTTGTTATTAAATGTAATGCCAAGATATTTACATTTCAAGTCTTCAACAAGCAATTCTTTCCCCATCTTATAATCAGAATCAACCTTTAGTTTTTTATTTGTGTATCTAATCAGCTGACTCTTCATTACATTTATCTTCATACCATGTTTACCATCCCCAACTAGATATCCCGTCCAAGTCACCCTGCAGCTGTTTACAGTCCTCTACCATTTTGATCCTTTTATATAGCATTATGTCATCTGCAACCAATCTACTTTCTGATAGTAAAGAATCACCATAAATATTAATTATAATAATGAATAGTCCCAATGGTTCCAATACACTACCCTGTGGCACTCCTATTTTTACTTCCCCGTCTGTTTTCTACATTTTAAAAATTCTTCTACCCCGCAAATCACTTTCTCATTTTTTGATATCTCATTTAGTTCTCAAGGTATTATATCAAAATTAAGGTAGTTAGGTTGAGATGCTGCCTAGATAGCAAAATAATAATAATAATATCGCCAAAGCCACAAGAAATTACAAGCTAGACTTGTGTAGTAGGTTTTTGTTTTCTTCTTAACTGCTATGGTTAGGTTGAAATACGGCCTGCACCAGAAGTGAAACATCACCAAACTGATTTTTGAAGTTTGATATTTCAATAACTAAGCAAGATATCAAATATATATATATATATATTCTTTATTTTCAATTTGTTTCATTGAGCTACATAATAAATCATCAACAAACTGCAGCTCTGGAATTATGCTAGAGCTGCCCAAAAGTTCCAGCAAAAATTTAAAGCTTGTTATGGAATGGTTAACGGTATCTGCAAACTAATGGTAGGGGTACACCAATCCCTAAAATGCAATAAAAATTGTACCTTTCTCAGTAAATCTTCTGATATTTAAATGAAAATAATTTTTAGTTAAAATCCCTAGGTTAAATGGTTAGCAAATGTTTTAACAGCACAATTCTCACCTTCATTACAAACGTTTGAATAAATCTCACTATAGGATTTACATCTAGTATTATTATTATTATAGTTCAGCGTGTTTCCTCGGTAAGATTTTATTATTATTAATTTGAATTGCAATGGAACTAACACATCGGTGGCAATTCCTCTAGTCATCTAATTGCCCCTTTTTATATAATTTTTTAAAAAAATTCTTTTATTTTTGAAGTGTTAAATTCCTTTCTCATATACTTTTCTGATTTACAAATTTTATATTCCTTAAGCATTTTTGGTAAATTATTCATCACTTCACTCGGTAATGTGTTTCAGGCCTTGACACCATCACCAACAAAAGAAAATTTCCAACTCCCTTATGCATGAAATCGAGCACCAGCTTGTGGTCACGTTTACCTTTTCCCTTCCATGCACTATTCCTAATTCTTTGACCAATATCCCTCTAAGCCCCACACCAAAATTCCTTGTACATTCCCAGCGTTTTCTTCACCCTCCTCCTTTCCTCCAATGACTCCCAATCCAACTGCTTTATCATATCAGTTAGTGACTGGGTTCTGCGATAATTTGCACAAACAAATCTAGCTGCTCTTCTTTGCACACTCTCCAACTTCTGTATTTGGTAACAAAAATATGGGTCCCAGAATACACCACCATATTCAACCAATGGTCTGACCAATGTTTTGTAACCCTATTCCCTAACTTCTCTGGTACATCCTTTCATCGCCCTCTTCAGTAAATGAAGGATTTTGTAACCTTTTCCTACCACCTGCACAATATGCTCCGCCCAGTTGAGTTTGTCATCAAACGTTATGCCAAGATATTTACACTTCAAGCTTTCAACAAGCAATTCTGACCTCACCCAATAATCATAATTAACTTTTAGTTTTTTATCTATGTACCTAATAAGCTGACTCTTCTTGGAATTTATCTTCATTCCATGCTGACCTACCCATTTAGATGTTCTCTCCAGGTCACCCTGCAGCTGTTGTCTTCACCTGTTTGAATCCTATTGTATACCATTATGTCATATGCAAAAAAAAAACCTAGATTTTGACTGTAACCCATCAACATAGGAATTAAAAATACTCAGATTTATCTACAGAATGTACTTCAAATTATGTCTTTGACCATATTAATAAATGGTTTACAGCTAATGGTTTGTCTTTAAACTCTGATAAAACTCAAAATATGCAATTCAGTACGTCACACAGATTAACACCACATATAGACATAAAATTTGCAGGCCAGTTCATTTAAGAGGTATAGTGCATGAAATTTCTACGTTTGCATATTGATCATAATTTAAATTGGAAAGTACATTTTTCTGACCTACTAAAGCGATTTGGTACAGCCACATTTGAAATTCGTACAATTTCAGCTATAGGTGATCTCCGTATGAGGCAGCTAGTTTATTTTTCTTATTTTCACTGATTAATGTTATATGTAATAATATTCTGGGACAATTCTGCTCAGAGAGACAAAGTGTTCAAAGCCTAAAAGCGAGTGATAAAAATTACGTGTGGGGTTAGCAATAGAACTTCATGCAGAGAGCTGTTCAAGAAGTTAGGGATTTTAACATTGATGGCTGAGCATATATACACATTAATGTCCTTTGAAGTCACAAATAGTAAAATACACAATTATGGCACTAGAAGTAAAAATGATCTTCACAAGGATTACAAGTCGTCGTCATTTATTCACAAAGGGGTCCGATATTCAGGGATACCTATCTTTAATAAGCTCCCAACACACATTAAATGTCTAGCAGATGATAAGAATAAATTAGGAAAAAAATTGAAATAATTTTTAACTGACAACTCCAGTTCTGTCGAAGAATTTATTTCTAGGGTATCTACAAAATAAACTACCAATAGTTTGTGTAAATGTAGTTGACATAATTAATGTATGCTATGACTGTACAACTTCTGGTGTATGTATTATTTTGTTATGCAATTTTTTATCTGTAAATTGACAACTTTCCACATCCCACAGAGCCAATCTCTTATATTGGGATCAATTGAAAATGAATGTATTGTAATAATGAAGAGCAACTTTTATGTGCAGTTTCACTATAGATTCAGTCAATGTTTAGCACTTTATTTGGCGACTTATTTTAATCCTTGACACTCTTAGCTACAAAATAAAACTCCTTCTTTATGACTTACAACAAGGGCTAATATGTTGCCATGGTCAATGATATTAAATTCGATTGGTTTTTTTTAATTATTATTAACGGAAGCACACCCTGGATAAACTGAAGAATTGATTCCTCTGAAAAATGTATGTTGAGGGAAATTGCCACGGGAGCAAGCGCGTTCCATCGAAATTAAGATAAATAATGTACTTCACTGGTCCTGAGTGTGACAGCTTCAGCAGTAGGCAAAAATTTTGCTGAATCAGGAATCCAAGATACATTTTAGGGTCTACTGGAGATCGTGATTCCGCTACAACAACATATAGTAATATCGTTGGAATACTGATGTAGTCAGTCGCAAGACGTATTATTATCAAGCAGTAATTCCGTTGTAATACAGCCTGGACCATTATTTTCAAGCAAAAATTATGTTGTTATACAGCCTGGACCAGTATGAAACCGTTAAATGTACTTAGGGAATATGTCGCCACGCACATATGAATTGTAAATGTTAATGATTTTCTTCTTATCAAGTGTAGGCAATTTGCAGGTGGAAAGCAGTTTTTATCCAATAATGAAGACTTAAGAACACGTGGAATAAATATTAACAGCTAATAACGTGCATTTATTGCGTGATTACTTCTAACGAGCTACCCATATTTCAAACAACTTTATACATTTTTCATACGCTTGACGGCTTCATATGCACCGTTTTATGAAATAATATGCATTTAGGAACGTGTGTAGTAAATTTCAGACCGATAGCACGTTTACTTCTTGGGACCCTGGCGTTGCGCTCGAGCCGGGAATAATTTATAGTGGAGACTTGCGTTTGACCACTGCTGTATTATGATGACAACTCCTGGCGGAATCGCGACCTCCAGTAATCCCACATTTTATACCACGCCCACTCCCTTTGTAAGAAAACAGATGCGATAAAAGTATAATAAGTGAAAAAAGCATTATTTCACGTTTTATCATTAATACAATAGAGTTCGATAGTCCAGCGAAAAAATATTCCCTACATAAAGTCTGCAACTCTACAAGTAAGTAACGTAGCAGATTCAACTAAATACATTCATGATAATTTCGCTTCTCATGCAACTTACAAATAACTGTCTCTAAAACTGGCCCTGTTTTCAAACCAGCCGCTAACTACTAGCGAAAGCTACCAGAAAGTCTATCAAAGACATACCACTTGGCAAAGAACATACATATGACTTTGGCTTAATGCCAATACAATCAGTGGCATTGTCTCTGATCAGTTGTAAATCTTTTGCTTCATGTAAATATACGTAATCGAGGACCTTTTCACGTGAATACGTTTATGGGATTTTTTTTTTGGGGGGGGGGTGTCGTGACATGAATACCATTCAATACATAAGGATAGCAAGGTTTTGAAAGCTTAGCTTTTAACGGTATCTCCAATGGCGATAAAAAGTGTCAGTCGATAGTATACAGTCTCAAGCTTCAATTTGAAGATCTTGTGTTAAAATCATTTGTGCCCACAGTATGAGCCCACTTATCAGTATGACGTGTCACTCCCTCTCGTTTGGATGCATGCACCGTTTCGATTGGGAAGGGTGTCATAAAACTGTTGTATCCTCACCTGGATACTGGCACTGGTGCGGAGTTGACGTTGGTCCTACACATTTTGGGGGGAGGGCAGATCTGGGGATCTTGCTGGCCACGGGAGTACCTTAAAATCATGCAGAGAGTTCATAGAAAAACGTGCTGTGTGTTGACGAGCATTGTCCTGTTGAAAAATGGCACCTCAATACTGTCGAGAGAAAGGTAACACGTCATGAGGCAAGATGTCCGTGATATGCCCTCAGTCACTACCAGTGTTGACCTGAAGTCATACCCGATAGCTCCCCACACCACGACGCAGGAATTACACCGCTGTGCCTCTCCAAAACATTGGAAGAACAGGACCTCTCTACAGATCACCGCCATTTATGCCGATGATGATCATCCAAGGTAGTACAGAACTGCGATTCGTCACTGAAAACAATGTGACGCCATTCGTCTGCAGTCCATGCTTCACGGTCACAGCACCACTGCAAATTCATCCGGTTCTGTTACGATATTAACAGCAGTCTGCGCAGGAGACGGTAATTCCCTAGTCCAGCTGCTGCTAATCCCCAACCTAAGGAGAGGGATGACACGGAATATTGCAGCAAATCCGTTACATATTTTCGGATGATAGGTGGAGATGTGAAGGGTTTATTATGTGCTTAGTACACAATACGGCGATCCTCCGTTGTGGTGGTAAACCGGAACCTTGACAATTTTTCTTGCAATAACGTTTCTATGCAGTCCAACCTCGGGCCAATGTCACATCATTTACATACCCGCCTATTGCTGTGTACGTGAACGAAGTTCCATTAATGGACGACCGTATCTTCTGGATATTTCAGTTTTTCTCTCGGCAGGTGTATATAGCAAGACTGTCTAGTTTGCTAAAATGTGACATGAGAAATAGCCAACTTAACGATTTTTTTTCAGTAAGTAGCCTTGAGATGTTACCCTATTTCTTTTTGTAAGTTGATAGCTTATTCTTTGTCATCTTCCCTTTCTGACTTTAAGGTTTGCACATTAACAATTCCCAATATTCATGTTAACGCCGCATTTTTAAAGATCGAATGCTTTCCTCAGTAAAGCGAACGATCATTTCAAGCAATGAACTCGCATCCGGTTGGTTTTGATCGAGCGATGCCCTCATTTGAAATTCTGATTAGATGTTCTACAAATAATTCCCAAAGTAAGTATAATAACACGGTCGCATTGGCTACCTAGGATTGAACATATAAGCCCGCATCACTAACAAAGAAAAAAATAACATTTCTGACATATGCAAATTAAGTAGCGTATTTCCGAACAGCTTTGCTACCCCAAAATACGCAGTTCAATCATTTGAATTACAACTGTATCGTCATAACATTTCAGTACACACGCACTGATAAGTAACAACTTAGCGGCACAACTATGAGGGCTTATAAATCTCATAAGGTTAGAGTATACTATGATCGAAATGTACAAGGGTGAGGTTACGTTGACACTGGAATCGACTTCGGCCGATTTTTCACTCTGTCGATATTGGCCAAACAAACAAAAGGACGCAACGATATGGATGCCGGCGGAAGTGATTACACTCATGGAGGAAGGAAATATATATATGGAGACGAAATGACGTTAAATCTGTGACGCCGCCTCTAAACTCTCGGCTGATACTACGAATCCATACAAATACAAACTGCACATTGTGTTTACAATACAATACAATACATTCATTTTCCATTGATCCCAATATAAGAGACTGGCTCTGTGGGATGTGGAAAGTTGTCAATTTACAGATAAACAGTTGCATAACAAAATAATAAGTACACCACTAGATGTACAGTCATAGTATACATGGTACATTAAACACTTCCATTACAAAATAATACATATACCAGAAGATGTACAGTCATAGGATATAAGGTACATTTATAAAAAAAAAATAATAATTAACAAAATAATACATACACCACAAGATGTACAGTCGTAACATATATGGTTCTATAAACAATTACATAACAAACTAAATACATACACCAGGAGATGTACAGTCATAGCATACATGGTAAATTAATTATTTGAACTATATTTACACAAGATACTGGCAGTTATTTTTAAGAGACCTTAGAAATAAATTCTTCGACAGAGTAGAAGGAGTTGTCAATTAAAAATTCTTTCAATGTTTTCCTGAATTTATTCTTATCATCTACTAGAAATTTAATATGTGTTGGGAGCATATTGAAGATATGTATCCCTGAATATCGGACCCCTTTTTGAACAAATGACAATGACTTGTAAGTCTTGTGAAGATCATTTTTACTTCTAGTGCCGTACTTGTGTATTTTACTATTTGTTTCAAACAAAGTATAATTTGTGACTACAAAGGACATTAATGTGTATATATATTCAGATGCTAATGTTAAAATCCCTAACTTCTTGAACAGCTCTCTACATGAAGTTCTATTGCTAACCCCACACATTATTCTTATTACACGCTTTTGGGCTCTAAACACTTTATCTCTATGGGTAGAATTGCCCCAGAATATTATTCCATATGACAATAAGGAGTGAAAATAAGCAAAATAAACTAGCTGCCTCATACGGAGATCACCGAAAGCTGAAATTGTACGAATTGCAAACGTGGCTGCTCCCAATCGCTTTAGTAAGTCAGAAACATGTACTTTCCAATTTAAATTATGATCAATACACAAACCTAGAAATTTCACACTATCTACCTCTTGAATGGATTGGCCTGCAAATTTTATGTCTATGTCAGGTGTTACTCTGTGTGATGTACTGAATTGCATATACTGAGTTTTATCAAAGTTTAAAGACAAGCCATTAGCTGTAAACCATTTATTAATCAGTTCAAAGACATAATTTGAAATATATTCTGTAGATAAATCTGGAGTGTTTTTAATTCCTATGTTTGTGTCATCTGCAAATTGGACAAATTTTGAGTTTTTAGATGAAACACAGGGTAGATCATTTATATATATTAAAAACAATAGTGGCCCCAATATAGAACCCTGAGGTACTCCACATCTGATTAATTTCCACTCAGAAAACAGTGGACCTCTTAAGGCAGCCTTAAAATTCTCCATTGACACTTTCTGTTTTCTATTTAGAAGGTAAGAACTAAGCCATTTATTAACAATGCCATCTATACCATAATACTTAAGTTTCTGTATCAGAATTTTATGATCTACACAGTCAAATGCTTTAGATAAGTCACAAAAAATTCCCACGGGAATTAATTTATCATTTATTCCTTCTAAAATATTGTCAGTGAATGCAAATATAGCTTGTTCTGTTGAATGACCCTTTTGAAAACCAAATTGTGATTTAGTTAGAATATTATTAGTTTTTAGATGTTCATAAACTCTATTGTACATTGCTTTCTCAAAAACTTTGGAGAAGGCTGTTAGTAATGAAATTGGTCGGTAATTCGATACGGCTGCCTTATCTCCCTTTTTATAGAGTGGTTTAACTACAGCATACTTAAGCCTTTCTGGAAAAGTCCCCTCAAGTAGAGATATATTGAATAGATAACTTAGTATATTACTTAATTCTGTGGAGCACAATTTAATTAATCTGCTGGAAATCCCATCATAACCACTTGAGTATTTGCTCTTAAGGGATTTGATAATTTTTCTTATTTCTTCTGGAGTAGCTAATTTTATAGACATAGAGTTAAATTTTTCTTGGAAGCCTTTTTTGACAAAATCCATACTGTGTGTCACTGAGCTATTAGCAGTCAACTTATCAGCAACAGATAAAAAATGTTTATTAAAATTATCAGCAATTGAGAAATTAGATTCTACTGAATTTTCTTTGACAAAAATATCATTACTTGTTTGATTACTCTTTCCTGTTTCATTTTTTACAATGTCCCATATTGTTTTAATTTTATTTTCAGAATCATGAATTTTATGTTTGTAGTACATACTTTTAGATTCTATAATAACCTTTTTCAGTATTTTGCAGTACTGTTTGTAATGTGTTTTAACATTAGCATTCTCACTGTTCCTAGAGGCAATATACAACTTCCTTTTATTAATGCATTAATGTTTGATGTTGTGATTATTTCATTTTCTAATGTGTCTAAGTTTTTTATAATGCCATCTTGTGTTGCATACGGTTGCACAAATAGGCCAGAGAGGAAAGAACCTGGAATATCATAAGTAAGTTGCATTCTAATTATTGTTCTTGAAGTGTGCTGTAGGTATTGGAAAGTTTGGTGCCTGTCTGTAAATATTTAGTTATAGCTCTCAATAGGATGACTTTGTCCTCAAATTTTTTGTTGGTTTAAAAAATCAGCATATTTGCTATTTTGCACATAATAGACTAGCATTACTTTTTAACGAGTGTTGAAAATGAGATTTAAAGGGGTGTTTTTTACATTGCGATTCAGTGAATTTAGTATTGCACTTTCTTTTGTCACGTTGCGGTTTATACTGACAGCGTATTATAAAACTAAATGTGTTAAATTATGCTATGCAATCTAGGAATCTTGATGAAGCAAACGATGTTGTTACCCAAAATGCAGTTTGCGATTCAAATATGAGTGTGTGGGTGTGTCTACATAGTTTGATTCTGTAGCGGAAATTTAGTAGAGATTGTGGTTAGGTCTAAATGCAGTCTGTACCAGAATGGTTTTGTTGTTGCATAAGGGAAAAAGAACTTATCTATTATTGTTAGTAATTTCATGAGAACCATGTTCGTGACAAAACGTGTATTGGGTTGTAAACTACTTCCAGCTATTCCCAATCAAGCTTACGATGTTTGGTAATAAGATAACTATTTTTATTCTGGTCTAGGCCGCATTTCAACCTAACCACAAGTGGTAGTAATAAAACTGAAATATCCATTCTGCATGTCCACCATGTAGTTCATTGTGGCTTCGGTAGTATTAATTTTTGGTTCGGGCTGCATCCCAACCCAGTCCCATCAATTTGGAGACAGTATATCCCGAAAACTAAGCAAGATATTGAAAAATTTTATGATTTATTTTGGATTTCTCTAGTCGTGTTACATAAGAATCCGTCATCAAATTTGACTTTTACGAAATTTTTCTTCTGCATTTCAGCTCAAGACACCTTACTTCTGAGACAGTATATCTCGAGAACTAGGCGAGATATCGAACATTTTTATCGTTTATTTTTTATTTGTCTCGTCTTTTTAAATAAGAATCCATCATCAAATTTGACTTTGACCAATTTTTTCTTCTGAATTTCAACCAAAAACATCTCACATTTGAGACAGAATATTTCGGAAACTAGGCAGGATATTAAATAATTTTATTCTTCATTTTTTATTTGTCTCATCGAGTTACATAATAATCCACCAGCAGATTGCAGCGTCACGTTTATCCTAGATTCCCCTTGAGGTTTT
Source organism: Vandiemenella viatica (assembly GCA_031002005.1). Classification (NCBI taxonomy): domain Eukaryota; kingdom Metazoa; phylum Arthropoda; class Insecta; order Orthoptera; family Morabidae; genus Vandiemenella; species Vandiemenella viatica. The sequence goes on from JARYHS010013631.1 coordinate 73,183,564, forward strand.
TGTACATATTCCCCGTTTCTGTATGAATCGACAATATGGCGGCCAAGCCTCCACACTCCTTCTCCACTCGGCGTCAATTCAATACGTGACAAAGGTCGCTTGCGTCGTCTCCGTATATTCCTTCCTCCATGATTACACTATGACCGACCTACTCGGTCGCAATCCGTCAAACTCTTATCGACTTCCTTCACCAACCAAATAATTATGTTTTATTCGGCCGAACCATGGAGGAAGGAATATATGGAGAAGAAATAACGCTAATTCCATGAAACACCATTAAAAAAATTTCTCTCCTACTGCGCATACGCGGCGGCTATATGAATCCCCCCAAAACATTGGGCTGTTTGCACTGTGCCAGCTGCTGAGAATATTTCATTTTCTAATATTCTAAAGTTTTCTATAATGCCAAGTTGTGTTGCATATGGCTGCACAAACTGACAAGATAGGAAACAACTTGGAATAGCGTTTCATAAGTAAGTCACATTGTAATTATCGTTCTTGAAGTTTCTGATAGGTAACAGCAACATTAGGACCTATCGCTATAAATTTATTCATTGCTCTCAATAGGATCATATCGTTCTCAAATTTTTGTTGGTGTAGTGTAGCCAATTAGCATATGTTACTACATTTTACCTGAAAAGCTAGCCTTATTGTAGACAAGTGTTGAAAATTTAATTTAAGTGGGTCAAGTTTACATCGCTACACAGTGAATATGGTATTCTGCAGGCTTTACTCATGTTTCAGTTTAAACTGAAAGTGTACTATGAAATTAATTGCGATAATTTGTGCTCTGCGAACTACTAAACGTGATCAAGTAAACATTGTTGCCCGAAATATAGTTCGCGATGCATTTCATGTGTTTAGGTGTGTCTACATAGTTTGACTTTATAGCGGCAATATTAATGGAAATGTTGGTTGGTTGAAATGCCATGTGTACCAGAAGAGAACAAACAATTTATTTATTATTAGTTTTTAGCTTCTGACTTATGAATGCACTGATTTTGCTAGCAAAATTATATAGGCCACTAATGGCACAATATCTTCTAAGTAAGCTCAGAAGGTCTTTTGAAGTGATCATTTTTTATAAAGTTCTAAACATTGACTTAGGCTATTTTTAAAATTTCAGATTTTGGTGACGTTTTTATTCTGGTCCAGGCCGCGTTTCAACCTAACCACAAGGATTAATAAAAAAATAAAACACCCAATCTGCATGTGCAGCAGAATTATCTTTTGGATCCAGTCTGCATCATAACCGGCAGTTCTATCATTACCATGCCGCCACAATCTAATGATGAATTCTTATAGAACTCAACGAAATAAATCGAAAATAAAGAATAACATTTTTTGATATCTCGCTTGGTTTTCGAGATATAGCAAGTTAAAAATCAGTTATAAGTGTAGTTCCTTGTAATTTTTGTGACTTTTTTTTTCAGGCCGTATTTCAACCTAATAACAATCACTAGGAAGAAAATAAAACACCTATATTGCATTTCCACAGTGTAGATAAGGTGGTTTCGGTGTTTTTTTTTCTGGTCCAGGCCAGATCTCATCCTAACATCCTCACATTTGAGGTACAATATCTCGAGTAAGCGAAATATTAAAATAATTTATTTTTTATTTTCGATTTGCCTCGTTAAGTTGCGTACGAATTCATCATCAAATTTGGATATGGTGAATGTTTTCTTCTGGTCCAGGCCACATTTCAATCTAACCACGTCAATTTTAAGGTACAATATCTCGAGAACTAAGTGAGATATCAAAAAAAAAATATTCTTTACTTTCAGTTTGTCTCATCGATTTACATAAGAATTCGTCAACAAATTGCAGCGCCACGATTATCCTTGAATCCCCCATAACCTAACAACCTCACTTTTGAGACAATATATCTCACAAACTAAGCGAGATAACGAAAAAAATTAATCTTTGTTTTCGATTTGAATCGTCGTGTTACATAAGAATCTATCATCAAATTGCGGTGCCATGGTTGTCTTTTCCCTTGAAGTTTTTGTGCCTATTCCCCGTGTTTCTACGGCCAAGCAATATGGCGGCCTCCCCACCCCACTTCTCTCTACCCGGTTTTACTCCAGTATGTTGTGGTCGCTTGCGTCGTCTCCTATATTCCTTCCTCCATGGGCCGAACTCGCATTCGTATATAACCATATCAATGTATCAAACTGAAAGAGAAGAAACGTATTTTCACCTATAAACCCTATTGTGATTTATTTTGATATTTAAATAAATTATCTCCTGAAACATTTTTTTGTACATTGCACCTCCTAATAAATTTTCGATTCCAGTTAACAACAGACCAGACTATTGGTGATTAATATACACAGGTAAATTTTAAAAATATGTAATTATGAAATTAAACATCTATACAAGTAATAAGCAAGTCTGTCACGTATGACGTCACCTCTCACGTCATGACATCACACAATGACGTCACGCTTTACATCATTGTTCTTGGTTACGCACGTTATTTAACAACATTTCTAAGCATCCTCGAATAAATTAACTGACAGAACATTGAAAAAATGGAAGTATTGCGTTTAAGTCGTCATATCAATCATTAGATGATTATATTTACGTATTTACTAACCTCTCGAAACCCCACCAAAATCCGAGTAGTAGTTTTTCTATGAAACCCAACAGACACAATAGCAGTCAACGCAACGTAAGTTACTTTTCGCAGTCATAGTGTTTACGGCCTTGGATATAAAGAAAACCAAGTAGAATCCAGGTAGTGTGCTATAAGTATAGGTTCCAATACGCATTTTTGAAATTGAAATACTGATTTTTGCCTGATTAGCAACTTAGATGTGAATCTGAATTTTGTCATTTCTTTCTATTATAGTAAAATTGCATCGTTAATAAAATGTATTAAATACCTTATCAATTTTCAATTCTTTTCACCTGTATCTAATCAATCTATCAACTTCTAAATACAATAAAGTAATTTTTTCAACTTTGATAACAAATTGCAAATGTTTCTTTTTTGGTTTTTAGTTACAAAATTGATGTGACATGTAAGATTAAATTTCAAAATATTTGCGAGGGAGAAAATGTGGTTCCTCAGGTTCAGCCTAGGGGGCTAATTACGGCCCTGCATAGAAACTAAATAAAATTTAATATACTGGTTACTAGCAGTTACCACAAGTCGTCCACTTGGAAGTGTTGTAATATAAAAGTTTTGTTTAGTTATGATAATAATAGTAAGTGTAATAAATATTCCATGTAATAATAAAAGTTTATTTTGCTCCTTCGGCAAAAAAAAAAAAAAAAAAAAAAATAAGCATAATATTTAACCTGTATTAGATCAATAAATTCTGCTTTAAAATGGAAACTTCCATATTAAAGTACGAAGTAATTGTTTCTTTATTATCGTCTTTGATTAATTTTATATGCATAGCTTTACCACATTTCTTGAAAGATTTGAATTCCGTTTGCATAACATGTCTTAAAATTACCTGTTCCTTTTAAAAAGAATTTCATTTGCTCTTTGGATATTGGTTTTGTTATGTTGATTTGTTGATTCGATCATTTAATTAATTTGAAACAGAAATTTGCATGTTAAAGTAAGAATCGACTGTTTCTTCATTATAATCTTTGTCACTGTCTGTCAAAGGAAAAGGAATGTCTGTAGGCCAACTACTATACTTGATTGGTGTTGATCTACTAACGCATATACTGTACAAATGTATTAGATAATCTGGGTAATGAATAAAAGAAATATTGCAATAAGCAACAAAACTGCATCAAAGAAAAATGAGCAGTAACTCAATTATAGGTTAATTAAAAACAACAATCAATTCCTACTGTAAAATGTAAATTTATGATATCCACTTTTTTTTTTTTTTTTAGTGAAAGGGAGAAGTTTGTTAGAATTACGTGATCAATGCGCATGCGCCACATCACTTGTCAAAATTTAATGTTTGGTTTGGGATAGGCAAACAATTATTCTTGAACGAACTAATGACCGTGGTTATAACTGGTACCTATAAAATTTTATTTTCAGCCAGTTGATTAGTACATCAACAGTAAAAGGTATTTAAAACGACAAACATTGCCTACAACTTTTCAGTTCAATAAAACGTTATATTCTGTAGAAAGTTCCTTTACAATTTCGGTACCAGTACTTAGAAGTTGGATAAGACTTCAGACCATCAGTTTCACGTGAAGAATGCAGGAAGAAGAAAAAAATTTAACCCTCCATTGCTAGGACGAGGATATTACCGAGGCGCACGTTCCTAACACCGAAACATTACTGAGGCACTTCTCGCCATGCCGCGAAACAAACTCGATAAGAACTAGGACATAATACAGCGAACTGTTTCCAGCAAAAACTCACAAACGATTGGCCATCACGGAGGTATTGCTCGCCTGCCGCGAAACGTCGTTGATAAAAGCTGTTGGAAGACTGGCCAAATGTGAAGATGGTTGACCTCTATTTATCAATTCATTCAAGTCTCTGACGTCAGCTTGTTCTTTCAAAAATCAATATTTAATCTTTTTATCTTTATCTTTTAAGCTGCAATTAACACATGTGTTTTTATGTAACTTATTCCACATGTTTTGGCTTGGCTTATTCCTTAAAGAGGCTTCTATTAAATTAATAATAAATTCTATCACGTCACAGCCTTCGTGGAAAACTCTATAATGCTTGCAATAATGCATTTGGAAAATCCGATTTATATTGTTAAAAGCTTTACATGAAACCAATGCATAATTTTAACCACTTTGATTTCATCTATTTCCTGAAAAGTTAATTTCCTGTTTTTCTATTATTTATTCTAGTTTCTCTTAATTAAAAATCATACTTATACTTTATTGAATTAGCCAAATCTATGCTCAGGACTTTCTTATGGATACCGACTACAGCTTGTGATAAATGGCCTGATATAGCTTTTTGCATTAAATAGCTATTTCAAATCCCAAATTTGGCGCGTGGTCTTACAGCAAAAAACTGAAATATTTTCCACACTAAATGTTTTCGGAGCATAGACAATACTCCTCAAAATGATCTCCATCATAAGTTTTCATAGTGAGAACGAAGGCAACTACATCCTTTATACCTGAAAAACGACTCTAATTGAAATTTATATCTTTAACAAAGGCGGCTTCAAAATCTGACTAAAAGGTATGTTACTATTATGAACAGCGGGTAGAAATCATTTGTGTGCTAATTCTATAGAATAAACCTATTTTAAATGGTTTTAACAAGGTTATATATATGTTACACATTCTAAATATGTATAGATCGTTGATAATCATCTGTCCACGTCAGAGGAGTCACCATTATTAAACAGTAAGATATGCACCAGTATTTTAATTGCTTTTTTGTTTTTGTAGTTGCTTTCTGGTTATTTATATTCGTTCAGTGTTGATGCTTCATCATATTTGTTGTGACAAAAGTTTTCATTTTCATGAAGAAACATTAGTATTCGTCTTTACAAAAGAGGGAATTTGTTATTTAAACTTTCCAAAATTAATTAAGTTACGAGTCAGAAATCTGCTACAAACCCGTCACTTTTGACAGGCTGAGAAGTTGGTTATTAATTAAAAAAAATAGCATACTAATACATGCATCAGTATTTTTAGTTGCTTTATTTTTGTTATGAGCCGGAAAACCTGCATTCAACCCGTCATTTATGTCAAGCTTAGAAGCTAGTTCCTAACGAAAACTGACTGTAAGAACCATTATCAGATAATTTTATTCAAGATGTTTGGGGTGTTGAATTTTTAGTATTCTTCTTATCAGATCGTCTATTTGTGTAGCTATCGGACTTCGTGTTTCTTTAAAGCTTAAATCACAGTCACCAGGGATACATGTCCAGTTTTAACTCGTTCAGAACTTTAATCTTCAAACTTAATTTCTTCTATTTGAATAACAACATACTTTCATATGAATTCTTGCAATTTATTAAAGTAGCATTCAATAGATAAGGATCCGAAGATACAAGGGCCTTTGCTCGCAATAACGGTTTATCATCAACTCAAACGCACACACCTATTTCCTCGATCGCTCTCTGTTTGTTACTCCTGTCGTTTCCATGACTACTAATTTCTCCCAGAGTAACCTTAAGCCTTTTGTAATTTCTCCATGAAACTCGTTATGCGACAACCCTACTCAAGTTTACCATATATTTGGGAAAAATTCTCTGGTAAACTTTTTATTGAAGGCGAGGGATCTTATATTCTTATTCACCTTAATAATATATATGGTTGCAATATCTATTTTTTTCTATTAACAACAATCGATACAAGAGAGAAGAAACACAACTTTATGTCCTGTCACAGTCGCCATGTTGTATTTTTTTATGATCGGACTTCGTGTACCTTTATAGCTTAAATCATAGTCACCGGAGATACCTGTCCCGTTTTAACTCGTTCGGAACTTTAATCTTCAAACTTATTAACTTAATTTCTTTTATTCGAATAACAAAAAACTTTCATATGACATATTGTAATTTATTAAACTAGCATTCAATAGATATGTATCCGAAGATATAAGGTCCTTTGCTCGCAGTAACGGTTTATCATCAACTCAAACGTACGCTCTTTGTTTGTTACTCTGGTCGTTTCTATGACTACTAATTTCTCCCAGAGTAACCTTAAGTCTTTTGTAATTTCTCCATGAAACTCGTTATGCTACAGGGGTTAGTTATATCACGATACAACTAGTGACTAATATGATGTTAATGAAAGCAGTTTATTAATTACCTATAATAATAACTAAATTCCTTGTGATTTATGCTGTAGCAGGAATAATCTAGTTGAGGCTCCATTTTCACCTAACCATAATCTCTGCTAATATTGTCGCTACGAAATTAAACGATGTAGACACACCTAACACATGAAATTCATCACAAATTGCTACAATAGTGGAAGAATGTATGATGAATATGAGGTTCTTGGGGGGAAACTAAATTCATATTCTCAGTTCAGAGGTGAGCGTATAATGGTCATTATTAGAGGAAATTTACCAGGTGTCAGCTGCGTAGGAAATAAGATTGATTACACAAGGGAACAGATATTTTCAAATACCTTAGTAATGGAAGGCTATTTTACACAAGTGGTAGAGCAGAACATGTGGGAACTAAACATTTTGTATATAATTCTCAGAAAGCATGATGAAAATTTTGTGGGATGTCAGGTACCTGAATGAATAAGATGGATATTAGGGGATTCAGTAAACCAGTGGCCAAAATAGAAAGGGAAATAGGTGTGATTATAAGAAGGCACAGAGTTTAGAATTGAAGAGATATTTTAGGGAAGTTTTCAGTAAATGGAAGGATGGCACAAGTACAGTGGAGGAGACGTGTGAAGAGATTAAGGAGATTATAAGAAAGGATAAGGAAATATTTATTCCAAAGCAGAAAATAAAGAGAAGTACGGATCCTACGTATTATAATAGGGAGGTGAGAAGGTTAAAGAGGTTATTGAGACAGAAACACAAAAGAGTTAAGAGACAGGAAGGCAGTAGGGAATATTAAAAAACTAAACAAGCAATTAATAAGAGCAAAGAGAGAATCAATTGCTGGATTTATGATGAATATTGCTGGTACATGGGAATCACTGACCGACGCATCTAGAAATTTCTATGGTTATGTTAGAAATTTGAGGGGAAGGGAAGGTATTCAGACAATTGCAGATAAGAATGGAATTGAAATAATTGAGAATTTTAAAATGGCAGAGATTTTGAGTGACTGGTTTAATGATGCCACTAAGGAACATCATCCTGTGATGGGACTGAATAATTCACAGGAGAGTCTCCCCATAAGTAATGAGGAAAGTACAAAATTAGAAAAAAAATTCTCAGAAAATTAAAACGGAACTCAGAAAGACAAAAAAAAAAAAAAAAAAAAAAAAAAAAAAAACCGGCATCATCAGGTGTAGATCACATTGCTACAGATGTATTAAAGATTGTGGGATACGATATTATGTCTTACCTAGAAATTTTGTTTTAAAATTAATCTTGAGTCTTGTTGCTTACAAGAGGATTATAAAAGAGTGGCTGTACGGCTGGTTCATAAGGGGCGGGTGACAAATAGCGTTTAAAATAATGAGCCAATTTGTTTGACATCAGCGATAGGCAAAATAATGGAGAGATTAATATCCAACTACATCATAAATGTCTGTGAAGTAAGAAACTGGTTTGCAGATCAACAAAATGACTTTAGACAACGTTATTCACGTGAATTTCAGACGGTGGGCTATATGCAAGATATTTTAGATGACTTAGACAAGGGAGACCAAGTTGATAGTGAAGCACTAGATCTTTCTAGGGCATTTGACACAGAGAGTCATAAAATAGATTCAAATAAACTGAAAATTTTTTAATTGGATGAAAAAGTTACTTTTTTCGTAGAGGAACTCTTTAAACACAGAAAGCAAAGAGTTAGAGTAGTAAATATGTTACTAAAAGAGGTGGAAGTAAATATAAGAGTGTCACAGGGTAGTGTATTGGGACCGTTGCTATTCATTATTCTAATGAATGACTGTGTTGTTGGGTTACGGTAAGAATTTAGATTTTTTTGCAGATGATGTAATGGTATACAATAGGATCAAAACAGGTGAAGACTGTGAACAGCTACAGGAAGACCTGGATTGAATATCTAAATGGACAGGTCAGCATGGATTGAAGATAAATGCCAAGAAGAGTCAGCTTATTAGGTACACAGATAAAAAAAAACTAAATGTTGTTTGTGATTATAGGGTGGGGTCAGAATCGCTTGTTGAAAGCTTGAAGTATAAATATCTTGGCATAAAGTTTGATGATAAACTCAACTGGGCAGAGCACATTGGGCAGGTGGTAGGAAAAGGTTACAAATCCTTCATTTACTGAAGAGGATGATGAGAGGATATACAATCGAAGTTAGGAAATTTGGTTACAAAACTTTGTAAACTGAATACGTCTGTGCAGATTGGGACCCATATTTTGGTTACCAAATACAGAAGTTGGTGAGTGTGCAAAGAAGAGCAGCTAGAGTTGTTTGTGCAATTTACCGAAGGACCCAGTCAGTAACTGATATGTTAAGGAGCTGGATTGAGAGTCATTGGAGGACAGGAGAAAGAAAAAGAGAGTGCTGGGAATGTACAAGGCATAAGTTGGTGATGCGGCTTGGAGGGATGTTGGTCGAAGAATTGGGAATAGTGCTTAGAAGGAGAAAGACGATCTTGACAAACTGGCACTCGATTTCGTGCATAAGAGAGTGGGAAAATTTTCTTTTGTGGATAAAAATGTCAGGGATTGGAACAAATTACAAAGTGAAGTGATGAATAATTGACCAAAAAAGATGAAGGTATTTAAAATTTGTAAATAGATAAATTAGATAGTAAAAAAGGGATAATTACGTGATAGGGAATTGGCACTGGAGTGTGTGCTCCAGCTCAACTATATTAATAATAACTATATTTCGTTAAATAACGATATTTTCTACATCAAAATCTCTACTTCGCATAACATAAATTATTACAATTAATTTCGGTATACACCTTCAGTATGAACTGCAACTGGACTAAAATAGCGCAATAATACATAATACATTCAATACATACGGCGTAAAATTAAACATAATTTCACCGATATAAAAGTTCTAAATACAAAATACAGACTAAGGATAGATGCAATACTCTATAATCAAGCGAATTGTACATTAAACTTTTATTTGTTTACTAGAATAACTTGGGAAAAGCTTTTATTTACTGTACAAATGCAACATAGATCATCGTTAATCTACTCAAATACGAAAGAAATATAAAAAATACACATAAAAAACACACAGGAAAATTGAAAGAAAAAGTACATAGAAGTTTCACTTCTTTCGCGCGTACACACTGATACACGCATCACATTTTTTATTTAGTAATCTTAAAACATGCTGAGAAAAAGTAAAAATAACATTTTGTTTTTAGTTCCGCAATCTGCCAAAACAATTACGTGTAAATTACCAGAAAATAAATATATGACAATTAAAAAGGTTTTATGGTTAAAAATTGATTTAAATTTCCTTCTTCAGAAAAGTGTATCCATTTTCACACTTTAAACCTATGCATACTATTGAATATGTCATAAAGTTTTTGTTTTGATCTCTGAAAAGGATAAACGTTACTGTCTACAAAATAGGAGACGCTTTGGTATTGCCTAATGACAATTCCGAAAGGAACTACTCGTTTTTGCAGGATAAAAACTATGCTATGTTTCTACCCGGAGGGTATACTAACTCCGTGCTAAATTTAATTTAAATCTGTTGATCAGTTAAGGTGTGACTGAGGCAACTAATCCAAACATTGAGCCTTCCAAACTTTCTCATTTATAATATTACTAAGATGTTTAGTGATCTCTACGCATAACAGAAGTTTGAGGCATATAACAAAGAAATTAACATTCAAATATTGAAGTTGTTGAAAGACCTTTGATTCATGACACAACAAGCAATAAACTTTTTTTTTGTTTTTTCAACAATTTTTGGATCGGTGATTATACAGTTTCCATAAACAGTGTCACTGACAGTGAAAGTATAACTTATTTTATAGCAACCCCACTATATAAAAATATCAGCGTCATATAGCTTTCAACAGCATTACCTATCATTGCTATTTTACACATTAGTTAGTAATGCTTCGAGGAACATGGAAAACATGATTCAAACAATTTAACTTTTTATCTGTAATAACATTTATTCCTTCATTGGTACCTCGGTTTTTACATTCTTGTGGACACTCAGTTGAAGCCGCCATCCTTGCCTCTAGTGCTCGGATGCGGTTCTTCTGTCTGGTCATAGCTGCCTTCAGCTTCCATATCTCTACCTGGAACTCTTTGATGATATCATCTGAAACAAAATTTCCTTCTCCTACACATTCCACACTTAAAGAAATTGTACCGTACCTTTGGGATGGTTACCTTAGTCTTTTGGGTAACGTCTCAATCTCCACACTTTCTTCCAACTTACCTTTCTCCTCTACTTTATGTAAGTCAGATATGACATAAACTTCTAGATTCTCTGGATGAATTCAGTAGTTCTGGTTGATCTGTTATTATCAACTTGGCACTGAAACTGTAATTTCTTTATATTTATTTTGTTACGTAATTCAGTTTTCGTATTTTTAAAAGTCTTCTCTACTCTCCGTAATTATCTCGTGTCTGTTTCCCCCCTCCCCCCCCACAATTTCTTTAAGAGATTTACGCTGCGTCACAAACACTTCTTCTTTCCGACGTTTTGACTAAGCCTGAGGTTGTCTTCAGGTGACTAGCATCCTGTTGAGTCTGCTAGAGACTAGCGTAAATCTCATGAAGATATTTACAACACCATGACTGCTGCGGAAACAGTGAAATCGACTAGCATCCTGTTGAGTCTGCTAGAGACTAGCGTAAATCTCATGAAGATATTTACAACACCATGACTGCTACGGAAACAGTGAAATCTGTTATTATATCTCTGCTTGTTTTATTCCATAATATTATCTGAATATCCAACAAGAGTGTGATTATGTGACTTTTTGGTCCACTTCAATCATTTTTCTTTGGGAACATGGAAGGTTTCTTGTCATACCAGAACTCATATAGTGTTTTGAGGTCGTGATTCAATTGATCTGTTTTTTTTTTTTTAAAACACACAACCGAGTTTGCTGTTTCTCCACAAAATCTTTTGTCTAACTTTGCATTAAATATCATACATCTTGCTTTCTCAACTATTAACCGGTTTAGGCGCTCGCACAGACCGTTTTGTTATGGGGGGGCGGGGGGGGGGGTAAGGGGGTATGAGTGACTTTTCTGATTAATAATACCTTCTTTTCTTAGAAAATTTATAGGCATTATCAATTCGAAATATTTCAATTTTCTTATTATTTTGATTTTCTATCAAAGCTTTAAATTCCTTAAGCCTGCTAAATACTTCACTTTTAGCCTTCAATAAATATATGTAATGAGACAAAATACTTGTCATGAGACAAAAGTCATCAAACAGCAAAAATATCGCTCACCATCTAATCATTTATGTTCCCTTGAACCGCACACATCATCATGTATAATCTGCAATGCTTCTGTGCTTCTTTCTCCTATATGTGTGAAGAGAATTCTTGATTGTTTACCTTCGCAGCACACGACAAACTGGTTGCTCCCGATTGAAAGTAGTCGGGATAACTAAATCCATCAACTATGTGTGATTATATTTTATACATATCTGCGCTGTTGATATGCCCGAGTTTTGGGTGCCACGCAGAACCGTCAGTCAACACAGCAGCAGCCTATAAACTGTGGTCACTTTTCATATTATATTTTATCTTTAAGTTGTAAACACCACTAGTAATTTTTCCAATGGACACCAATTCACCGTTCATATTATATATGAAACAATTCTGTGAATCGACATGAACTTTGTTACCGTTCATTAAGAGTCCATTCGCTAACAAGAAGTTAGTCCTCAGATTTAGCATGCAAAATGTATTTTTCAGAGTGATATTATAACCGTAATCTCTAGTTATATTGCCGGTTTAGAGGTATTTTTGTTTTGTCTGTAATAATAACTTCTGTTGTGCTTGACGCATACGATGCATTTTTTTTATCCAGTGTTCATTCTTCATCATATGAGAACTTGCGTCGTAGGCGATGTACCAATCTTGGTCTCTGCCAATCTTGTTTACAAAACTTGCCTAATAGAAAAATAACTATACAAACATATGTTTGCTTTGGTTCATTTGATTTCACCAACATTGGACATTGATTCCTATAATGTCCAGTCTGTTTACACTGGAAACAACTGATACATTCAATTCCTGTCATTTTGATATTTGACGATGACTTTTTTGTGACTTAATTTCCATTTTTGTTTTGTAAGTTGGCAGGCTTGATTTTACGGTTCTGCTAACCTTTAGAGGCGACAGCGGTTTTTTTCTCTCATCGATTCGAATCTGGCAATTCCATATTGATAAATTTAATCTTAATGACATCCATCGTTGTAAAGTTCTGATCTCATTAGCTAATTAAAAAGTAATTAATCTAATTATTTTATTGAATGATCATGAAAGGTAGAACTTGCGTGAATACTTTATATGAGAAATCACAAATGGTTTTATTTCAATTACTGACATGGCATATATAACAAATTAGTTAAAATTAATCAGTTGTCCTTCTGTGGGCGCCAGGGCATTTTATATAAAATACACAAAATTAAACAGTAAACAAATTCAACATTTTGACTGTTCACTTCTGAAAGAAATGATTGCTCTGGGCTATGAGAGTTCTTATCTGCAGGGTCGTAGCTGAGCAATGCTATGAACTTGCACTTGTAGCTAGCACAATGTCCTTCATATGGCGATATAATTACCGAAATTTAATATCGGCCACACACACTGGATGAAGTTTTCTGCTCTGCTATGGAACAGTGTGGCACAGTTCCTCAGGACATCCTTTGCCTGAGCACATCCGCACGAAGTGGCTGATGTCCCGTTCCAGGCAGCACAGTTCAATTAATGCACAGACAGTGCACATCGACCGATCGTGCTTGCCGGCTGGCACCGAATGTTTTCCGTGCCGCATGAAAAACAGAAAATCCCGTCCGTCACTCTGTAAATCTACCTGGCTAGCACAATCCTCCCCTCTCAGGGACACACTCCCCTCGCTAATTCGAGGAACCGGCCTGCTGGCATTTCTCAGATCTGCCGCTCCACACTTGTACACTGCGCCCAAATGCCCACTAAAATATTCCACATTTTAAATAATAAACATATAGTTTATTAATGAAACTAGTGGTCACAAGACGCGTTCGCTACACCGTAGTAGGAATTCCTGAATGTTCAATCATCATGGTTATGGGTGAAAACAACACTACCTAGAGGATATAGATGGTGTTGGTGAAAATCTGGTTCACGTTTATGTAGCGATACATCAATTCACTCTTATGCATTATAGTTATTGTATCAATGCGAATTGACTGAAACTTTGATCTTATGAAATTGCGGTTAAGTTAGGCTGAATTTCAACCTGGACCAGAATGACAACATAATCTTCTTGTTACAACATGCGTAGTTCATTAGGAATTTAAGTTGGTTTCATGAGCGCAATTTTAGTGACGTCACGTTGTGATGTCATATATCACGATGTTCATTTCTCCCAAAAATCGTTCTGGTAAACTAGCCAGCAACAGTAATTCGTCGTTTATCTAGAATCCGGTCCCACTTAATCTTTGCCATGTCTCAATTATTTCTGTCACATACGACGTCATAGATTTGCAACTATCAAGCTTGATTGATATGAGATGACGAAGTAAGGTTATTCTTTGTGTAAACCCTGAATCGTCAAACATTATTTTAAGCTGCGCCCATACCTCCTTCATTGTTTTAGTTTGCATTATATGCACATATAACGATGGATCAATGGTACGAATCAATTTCGCTTACGCCTTTGTGTCATCTGCGACTGCAGTGCTAGTGCTTGTACTTCAGTCTTACTTTTTTAAACACGACACGACTTCTCGCTCCAAAAAATTATCCACCGCAAAAGCCCACACATAGTAGTTCTCTCGGCTTTTAAGCTTGGGTACGTTAACTACAAACTAGTTATTTATAATTTCACGACATTCCGTTATATTGTTCACAATAAAAAGATCACACTTACGAGTGTAGTGAAATACTTCGTCCACCAACCTATTTGAGTCGGAATGACAAGAAAGATAAGATTAGACAAATAATATGCCGCTCTGATTCTTATATGAATTATTTTTTTCCTTGTACCATTTGGGATTGGAATGCACAGCAAAGAGATAAACTTTGGTGCTGAGCACCATCTGCCACCCACAATTTTGTGAATTGCAGAGTATATATGTAGACGTAGATTATAACGTAGAAAATAACGCTGAGTCATAACTCTGGGCCTAAAACCTAATAAAACACGTTTGATTCATCAATCAAGAAACTTCTCTTTGTTTATTCATCAATTAGATTGTACCTACGACTTCGTGCGTATTTGTAAAGAATTTGGATAGACAGCTACCCATACCGATTCGGCAAATGTTGTTATAGACGAGTGACTCTATGCTACTACCGCACACCAACACCAGTGATCTGCGCTAGACAGTTTTGGCTGAAAAGTGATACACCATGACACATTCGTTTTTGGTAGAAATATGAAAGTGCCGCAAGTCGACCACTTTGAACCACCATATCTCCCCCAACCCCATAGCTACCGACATCTTACCACCATAGTCAGTGGCGTACCTAGGGTGGGGCAGGTAGGGCACATACCCTGGGCGCCGTTGAAAGGGGGGCGCAAAACAGGCAAATTATTAAACTTAAAAATCAAAATAAACCAACAATATAATTCATATTCAAATATTCCCGCCTGTGGTTGGTGAGATTTCCTGAACGAACGACAAGGAATAAGCAAACAGCGAATCGATTACGTTTGTAGTAATTGAAACACGATCGGAAGGTATATTGCGTGCTCTGTAGAGATGTCGTGGAATCGGTCAATAGTAGCGGCCCCTGCCCGGCGCCTACGCTGGCAATTTTTGTTCTAAGGATGTACATAATAAGACAAGCCATACTTTCTCCATTGGATAATTTCTGATGTGATCGGCGTGGCGCAGTTGTGTATTTTATTTGCATTGCATGTGTTGATCGCGATTGTCAAACTACTCGATGTAATAAGTTAAATTACCGTCGACGACTGCGCTTTGAACGGAAATATTTGAAATTATTACGGTAAATACCAACATACATTAATTTACTGAAATTCAATTTTCTGCAGTAGGTAACACGCGTGACATAAAAATTCGTAAGTGACATGATCTCGAATCGAACTCTGATTATTTACAGTGAAATTCATTTGAATACCGTAATAAATAAAATATAAGTGCATAACACGCGAAAACTTAAACATAATTAGTAGGTACAGTAAAACACATTTTATATGGCTTACCGACTGGTGTAGACACCTGGTGATCATAGGTTTTGAGTGTGGTTGTTTAGTATTTTTAAGACACTTTTAATATCCCGACTTGTATGCAAATACATAGTTATAAACAAGTTATGCAACTATGAAACTAAGTTTGAGGCAAATCTGACAATTCAATCTTCACCCATTTCTAAATACTATATCAGGCAAAAAATAAAGTATCTTGTACGAGTCTAGTGACAATACAGTATTATGAATTTGGATTTCGAAAACTTTCGAAACCTGATGTGGAATCTTAGTGGTTCGGGTAAACTATTGAAGATAGAAAGTATTCGCTGAGTAAAAAGTATTTCAGAATCTTGGGCAATTGCTAAAAAAGCGAGAAAAAAAACGATACATACAGCTAATCCAAGCTTTATGCAGTTTTCTGTCATGGTGAGTGGGACAAAACACAACAAATAGAACAAAAATACAGTAATTACTTCAAGAATTCCGCAACTGAAAGTTCGGAATGCTATAAGGAGTTGTTTACATTAACATGTACAATAAAATCCAAGATATCCAATATACATTCAACACACGACGAGGAGGATGTAACTTTAGATGATTCTGAGTGTGACGAGATTAAGAGCAGTGAGGTTACCACTTCTAAGGCTATTGAAGAATTTCAAGAAAACATTATTAATTTAGTAGGAGAAAAAGTTGGTTGGGGTGATATGGGGGATGATGTAGAAAACCCAATTAATGTCATACGAGAAGTAAAACACAGCATGATATTGGGCTTCTACACTTTGATAAGATAACTGGAAAATCGGTTCTGACAGATGATATGAAAACAGAAATAACTAAAATGGGTTAAAAATATCCAAAATACTGAGGGTCCTTTCCTAACGACAAACAACGTTTGTATGAACGAAAGATGTTTAAGAAGACGCTCGGAAATTGTGGTGAAGAAGTGACTCGCTCATGGCTAGTCTATTATCTGTCTAAAAATCTACTTTTTGCATTTGTTATCCAATCGTTTCACAATTAGATAATCTATCTCCATTAGAGCACGAAGATGAATTTAACCACGCGAAGGCATCTGACTAGCTCACTGCCCATGAAAATGCGAAGAATCATCGTTAGTACTTCACCCAATGGAAAGCAATTTTGCAGCAGATAGAGGGATTATTGACGTTGAACTTCAGACCTCGATCGAGACAGAAAAACAAAAGTGGCTAAATGTATTAAAGAGAAACCGTCACTGCATCAAATTTCTTGCCACTGAAAATCTTCCATCACGAGGTCACAGAGTAGGAAATAAATCCAAAAATATTGATAATTTCCTGGATTACCAAAGCTTCTTACCATTCTTGACACCGTTACGAATAACCATCCCATTCAAGTTAAAAATCATCATGGAACCGAATACTACTTTCCATCTCGTGTTCAAAATGAGTTAATTCATCTGATGGCGACCATTGTTCGCCAAAGTTTATTACAAAACATTCGCAAAAGATGTATTATGATGTCATGTTACACTCTACTCTTGACCATAAACATCCTGAGCAGATGTCACAAGTATTGAGGTGCATATAAATTGATTTTGATAGGAAATCAGTCGGCCTTAGGTATTGTTTTCTCGGTTTCATCCAGAGGAATCAAAAGGGCGCTGGAAACTTAGTTGATAAAATCCTTAACCAGCTAGAGAAAGACAGTATGGATATACAGGATTGTCGATATGACAACGCTGCTGTGATGGTGGGCACCGAACTGATGTTCACGAAAGAATATGCGAGAATAATAATTTGGCGATATTTTTGAACAGCGATAATCATTTACTCACTTTGGTTTATGTACTGGCAGCCAAGAAGAATACTATAACTGAAAATATGTATGTATCCTTTTCTAGTTCCACTCTGCGCTGGGAAAAACTCAAGAATTCCATGAGTGTGGTTGTAAACTCAGAGTCTCGAACAAGATGAAGTACAAGAGTTGAAGCAATAGAGCCAGTTAACAAATATTTTGAAGATCTCCTGAAAGTTCTCCAAGACATGAGAGACGATGTCATTCAAACAAGAAATGAGGCAAGACTTCTGAATAATGGCATGTTATCCTATGATCTTCTGCTTTTGTTTGGACATTGGAAAAATGAATTCGCTTCAATTGACCGTATTAAAAAGCGGCTCCAGGATCCTAGCATGAATTTTGAAGATGCTGCTTTGGATATAAAAGTCTTCAGAGACCATTTTACTAATGGAAGAGAAAGGTTGGTTATTGATGCACTTGAGAAATTGAATGTGATAATTGTAAAATGTCAGAGGCGACAAAAACTTATGGCTGGGTAGAATGCGCAGGACGCTGGGTTGATTGCCAAGAAAGAATTAGAACGAGTTATGAAGGTATCGTTAGATCATATTGTATGTGAAATGAACGAAAGGTACATTCGTCTGCATGAAACTAAAGCCAGATTTGGATTTCTGCTAGATATTAAAAGAACTGTGTTATGGCACTGACGATAGTGACCATTTAAAAAAGTAGTCAAAATAATTTTGAGATTTCTACGACTGTGATGCTAACATAGAATAGGTATATGAAGAAATATTGAATGTTCGAATGCTAATATTTACAAGAAAAAACGTAAACATAAAAAGATCTGAAGAGCTTCTTGAATTCATTGTTCACTACGGAGATGGGAGCGTCCTTTAGAATCTGGATATTTCAATTCAGATTATGCTTAGGATTTCAATATCCATCGCTAGTTGCGATCGATCTTTCAGTAAGCTAAAACTAATAATTTCGTATCTGACAGAAACAATGGGCCAAGAAAGGTTATGCGACCTAAATTTGCACAGATTTCGAAATTGTTATTAGTCTATTTGCCTCCCAGAAGGCGAGGAAGGTACAGTTTTAAGACTATTAAACAATATTGTTATTTTGTGATAAAACCGAAAGTAAACGTGTTTGTAAGATTTATGATTGTTTTACTTGGTGTATCTGTTTATTTTATTATTAAATAATTTCGGAAAGGGCGCCACTTCAATGCTTGCCCTAGGCGCCATTTCCGATTGGTATGCCTCTGACCATAGTACACGATAGGAGACACGATACCACTACCACACGCAAACACCAATGGTCTATGCTATGTAGTTGTGGCAGCAGAGTGAAATATACGGAGACACATGTGTTTGGTCGAAATCCGAAAATGCCCTGCATCGACCACTTTTAACCATCATATCCCTCACATCCCCACAGCAGCTATCGACATTGGGCCCACGTTGTGCACGACAGGAAACTCCATGCTATTCCACACACAAATACCAGTGATCTGTGCTAGGTAGTGGTGGCTGAAAAGTGAAATATAAGAAAACACACGTCTATTTATATATATATATATATATATATTGTCGTTAAACATATATATAAAAGATTTTTGGACCATCGATTATACAGTTTCCATAGACAACGTCAGTGACAGTAAAACTAATCTTATTTTGATATCATTAATAACATAATTCAGATTTAATTGCGATGGAGCGCATGCTCCTGTGGCAATTTCCTTAGCCATCTAATTACACTTCTCGCAGAAATTATCGTATATACTTTTGCAATTTATGAATTTTAATTTTAAGCTCCCTCAGCGTTTTAGGAAAATTATTCATCAATTCCCTTGGTAGAAACGTTTCACGTTTGGGATTTCCATTGGATAAATACAAGGAAAATTATCAAGATTTGTCTTTCTTATGATATGTGTGTGAAATCATGTACTAGTTTACCAAATTAATTGTTTCTAGGACCACGGGAAGTACTGTGTAGTTATGATGACGGAGTGTCGTTGTCGGTTAAAAATTCTGAATTTCACTAATTTACAAATTACTAAGAGCAATGAACAAATTTTAACACATTAGTTAAGCTTAGTTAGCTCCATTTATACTGAAAATCTGTGACGTTTAGAGATATTGCGATTTAACTTTTAAGAGGTAGATAAGAGGTAAATACATGGTTGTTCATAATTTTTCGGTAAAAATTTATTTATATAATTTTTTTATCTTTATAAGGCTGCGAGAAGTACTTAGATGTTATGATGATTATCAGTTAGTGTATGACAAAACTTAAGAAATGTGAATATGAAATGGAAAGAGACTTTTTTTCTAAGCTTGCTGATATCAATGCATGATAAAAATATGAGGTATACTGCTTGATCCAGACTGAATGTAGTAAGGTTAAAAAAAAATTGCCCTGAGTGCCGCCGCGCCGTTGACTTAACTTTTCTTGAGGATTGTCGCTGGGATACGTGAGAAACATGGGGAGGGGTTTCCAAACCAAGCCACATACCTTTTCGTTCATTTTATTTGTCAGATTTAAAAACACAAACGCCATGTGTATATTTATTTCCATCATTTACTTATCTCCGTAGGTAATTTGGATATCCTACATACTGACAGTGCCGCGTATGCATGTTAATGTTGAGTTGCACGAGGCCGGCGCTTATGAACTGACCGACACGTGACGGCGCATTATGATTCGAAAAAACATTAGACATGACTAACGTGACCATTTATCATTTTCGCTAGAGCGGGACGCCTAAGGATTTTTTTTTTTTTTTTTTTTTTTGTCGGAGTGGGATGCCTCATTAATTTAGTAAAAATTTGTTTTCGTATTTTACTAATTTTTATTAAAAAACGAAGAACACTTATAATATATGTATAGAAAGTATCATATGCTAGCTGAGTTACTTAGCCTTCTGACATCTAACGACTAACTACCCAGGTATTTTGTATTTATCGGTAGAACAAACCAGTTTCAAAATATCGGGTCCAGTTTTCATGTAGGATCGGAGCTTATTGCATGATTTGTTGATATTAGTCTTTGCAATCAAAGTGGCTTCCAATAACTGCGACACTTAACTCATGGAGCAAGGAAATATATGGAGACGACGCAAGAGACCTCCACCACGCATTGAAGTGAAGCAGGGCGGAGGAGGAGTGGGGGGGGGGCATGGCCGGAGTGGAGGGGGCATGGCCGCTTCCATACAGACACGGGGAATATATACAAAAACCTCAAGGGGACTCTAGGATAAAGGTGACGCCGCAATTTGGTGATGGATTATTATGTAACTCGATATGACAAATAAAATATGAAGAATAAAATTTTTTGATATCCGGCTTAGTTTTCGAGATTTTCTGTCCCAAATGTGAAATGGTTTTGGTTGAAATTCAGAAGAAAAAATTGGTCAAAGTCAAATTTGATGATGGATTCTTATTTAAAAAGACGAGACAAATGAAAAATAAAGAATAAAAATTTTCGAATTCTCGCCTAGTTCTAGAGATATACTGTATCAAAAGTGAGGTGTCTTGAGTTGAAATGGAGAAGAAAAATTTCTCAAAAGTCAAATTTAATGATCGATTCTTATGTAACACGACGAGACAAATCGAAAATAAAGAATAAAATTTTTCGATATCTTGCTTAGTTTTCGGGATATACTGGGAACACCGCAATTGTTTGGAAGCGCAATATCACCGCTGCCGCCACTGCGCATGCACGAGCCTGCTTCACCAGTTTAACGTCACTTCTCCTCCATATATTTCCTTCCTCCATGACTTAACTGTGTATTGTCACTTGTCAATATTTTATTTATCGGAGAAAAAATTCTTTCAACAGACGTGTTACTTACAGGCAGACACTTAATGTACTCAATAGATATACGAAAGTTCGTAAAGTTGAGAGTGTCAGCACGGAGATTTTGAAATAATTCCATCCAACGGTCTTCTGCAGCAACATTCTCAACGTCCCAGCTTGTAATTTTTTGATCTGTGACGTAGTTGGAAAAAGCGAAAACTCGTAGAACATTTCCATACCTTGGCTGCTGCTAATAAATCCTTGTGTCCATGCGTCTTCTCTACAGCCGCGCGGCGAAAACTTTAATAGACAGATACATTGAATTGTCGTTTTGTTTGCGAAAGCGGGACATTTTTACACTTGCCGGGGACAGTGAGACAACCTGAAAGCGGGACTGTCCTGCCCAGAGCGGGATGTATGATCACGTTCTAGACTCAAATTCGCTTACGGTTGTCACCCGGAATTTTCTAAGGCAGTGATAGTTCGTTTTGTTTCGATGGTTTATTATAATTTTGTTCTGTCAAGTGAATTTCCGTCCCACATGAGTAGCCAATACTGGAGTTGGAGGCGGTGCAACGAAAAGCCACCAGATTTTTCTGTAGAAACTAGCTGGAGCACACGACTTCATTCGTGTTTGTAAAGAATTTAGAGTGACAGCAACCGACATCTAACCATCATAGTGCACGATGGGAGACACGATACACTACCACACACAAACACCAATGGTCTATGCTATGTAGTAGTGACAGCAGAGTCACATATACGGAGACACACGTCTTTGGTCGAAATACGAAAATATCCTTAATCGACTAATTTCAACCACCATATCTCCCACACTACCACAGTTACCGAAATTCGGCCAACGTTTTGATCGATGGGTGACTCTGTGCTACTACCACACAATCTGCGCTAAATAGTTTTGGCTGAAAAGTGATACACCATGACACATACGTCTTTGGTAGAAATATGAAAGAGCCGCAGGTCGACCAATTTCAACCATCATATCTCCCACACCCTAATAGCTACCAACATCTAACCACCATTGCGCACGATGGAAAACACGATACTACTGCCACACACAAAGACCAATGGTCTACGCTATGCAATCAGGGCCGGCGTTAAGGGGGGGGGGGGGGTAAGCGGGTCAAATGTACCCGGGCCCGCGGGCTGATGGAGGGCCCCGATCACCGGCTGCAGGGGCCCCCAGACCTCGAAACCAAGAATCCGCCCATTGTCGCCCCGCTAGTTTGTAGATTTTGTAGAGTTAAAAAAAAAAAAGGTCGCCCATTTTACCCCGGGCCCGAAATTCCTAGCGCCGGCCCTGTATGCAATTGTGGCAGCAAAGTGACATATACGAAGACACATGTCTTTAGTCGAAATACGAAAATATTCTTGAGCGGCCTCTTTCAACCACCATAGCTCCCACACTACCGCAGTTATCGAAATTCGGCCAACGTTGTAATCGACGGGTGACTCTGTGCTACTACCACACACAAACACGTCATCTGCGCTAGATAGTTTTGGCTGAAAAGTGATACACCATGATACATACGTTTTTGGTAGAAATATGCAAGTGCCGCAGGTCGACCACTTTCAACCACCATATATCCCACACCCCCATAGCTACCGACATCTAACCACCATAGTACACGATAGGAGACACGATATCACTACCACACGCATCCACCAATGGTATATGCTATGTAGTTGTAGCTGCAGAGTGACACACGTGTTTGGTCGAAATACGAAACTGCCCTGTATCGACCACCTTTAACCATCATATCTCCCACATCCCCACAGCTATCGACATTCGGCCAATGTTGTGCATGACAAGAAACTCCATGCTACTTCCACACACAAAGACCAGTGATCTGCGCTAGGCAATGGTGGCTGAAACGTGAAATATAGGGTAAAACACGTCTTTTTATATATGTATGTATAAGATTATTCAGTTTTCAGACTTAACATCAAAATGAAACCTGCCGGACCATGGGTATACTTTACTCGAAATCCCATCAAAATTCGAGCTGTGATTCCTCCGTGAATCCCGTTCATTCAGACAGACTGACAGAATTGTGGTCAACGAAACTTAAGTTGCTTCTTGAAATCGAATTTTTACTGCCCAGGATATAAAAAAAAACAATTAGCACGCGGTTACTGTTCTATAAACAGTTTTTTTTTTCATATTAATTTATTGCTCATTTAACGTTCCACCACAAAACCATTTTTATTTTATAGAATAATAACAACATGCAATTAATTTCATATCCTGTACAGTAGTTATTTTAAATTAGTTTAAATTTTTACACCAATATGTTTCATGTGCTGGCATATAATCATATAAACAGTATAGTCGTCCGATGGTAAGATTGAGGTGTAGCAAGTGGGCTGCGGAATTACTGGTTTTATGTGACTGTCCGTTACCAGAATAGCAATGTAGCAAGGGTTAGCAAATACTACGGGCCCCAAGGTAAGCCCGGGGTAAGCTGGATCCCCCCCCCCCTCAGGCTAGATGGGTGACCTTTCTTTATATTTTTGGGTGGCGACAATGTGCTTTTTTATTTTATATCGCGTAAACTTTAATAAGTAAAGTAAACCAAGGACCTCTTTTTCACATTTGCTACAGGCCCCGCACTGTTTTAATCCGACTCTGAGACTATCTATGAGGTGATCGATTTCCAACTTCTTCAATCGGCGCCAAAAGGAGGTAGTATATATATTCATTGGCCCCAAAAGTGCAGTTATGGGAGTCTGCAGCATTAAGCTATGAAGGTGTTGCTTAAGCAGCCATGATTGAATTTTATAAATAGTCTATAATAGTCTAGCAATACAAGTGGTGACTCTGCTAGGACATTTATGGATTTCATCTCGCGAATGGGAAGAAATCTCCGGGTGTATGCGCCCTTAGTGTTGACCTTTAGTTTCGAGTGAGCTCTTCCATGTCGTGTTCCACATGACCTTCATGTACTTTTGATTTGACCAACTAATTCCGGGAAGATAATTGTTTTAATATTTTATGACTGTTGCTTATCACATCGATTTGTCCTCTCATTGTATATTAGATTGCAGTGTATACTTTGACCCACTTACATTGCCCAGTCGTGCTGGAATGGTTTCGCTCTTTAGCCACGCTCACGATGTTATATTCTTGTGGGTCATTATGTCATTTCATATGATTGTTTTCTAGAAGTGTCAATGGAGACCTTGAGTCGAATAAAATTATATAGTTTTTAGTAGGAGAGATCATGACGATTTTATGTTCTTCAAAAATACCGTTAGCTCTGCAGGCATGAAGGTACTACTGGTAGTTGAAAAACATCCTTGTCAACAGAGTCTGGTATAAAGAATGCGCATCTGAAAAATATGATCTATTAGAGCATAGGTGTCAAACTCAATTTTGCAGAGGGCCGTATATTAAATTTAGAATGTGCAGGTGCGCCAGATTCAAATAAAAAGAGAGGAATCGAGAGAAGTCTAAAAGCTCTAAAAAAAACGTGATTCTTCTTCCTGTGTCACATTGCGATCGCGGGCCGTATCCTTGACATGCCTGTATTAGAGTATAATTGTTCTGCGTGAAAGCGTTTGTCCAGATATTGGTAGGTACACATTTGTTTCGTAGTTATCCAACTACCTTCTTATTTACCTGTATATGAATAAATGACTGTGGCAGAACTGGAAAAGAGGAGGTTAATGCTGAAAATATCGAACTAATAGAATTTTCAAAATTAATAGAGATACACGAATCACAAGTAATTATAGGTGTAGAGTCTGGGTTAAAAGAAGTACTAGACAATGAGGTTTTTCCCGAAAATGAGGATTACGGAGTATACGGCAAAAATAGAGGAGCAATTGTTAGAGGGATTTTCATACTGGTTAACAAAAGCTATTACAGTTAATTGGTGTTCATAGATCATGACCATGAGTTACTTGGGGTAGATTTCTGGGGTAATATAAAAGAAAAATTCAGGGTGTTGACTGCTTATCGCAGTGGAAGAATGACTTATGAAGATGAGGCTCTTGAGATGAAATTAAATTCATACTCAGATATGATGATATTCTAGGTGAGAATAGAATGGAGATTATTGGTGGGTATTTAAATTTGCTAGATGTAAACTGGGAAGAAAATTAAATTAAAAACACAAGGAAGCAGAGAATTGTAAATATCTTAATAAGGAAATAGGGTTTAACAGGTCGTAGAGCAGATCACTAGGGGACAAAACATATTGGATATCTTCCTAATAAAGGATAACCTTGTGGGGTGTTATGTAACTGAAGGAATAAGTGATCACGAAGCAGTTCTGATGGATATTAGAGGATGTAATAAAGCAGTAGGTAAAAATTGAAGAGGGTAAATAGGTAAAATTATAAAAAAGGCACAGATTTTGAACTTGAGAAGATATTTCAGGGAAAGTTTCAGCAAATGGATGGATGGCACAAGTACAGTAGAGTCAAGGTGGAAAGAGTTTCAGGAGGTAATACGAGAAGAAGAAATATTTATTCCAAAACAGAAAATAAAGAGAAGTGGAGAACCTACTTATAATAGGGAGGTGAAGAGGTTAAAGTGGTTGGTAAGATGAGAACGCAAGAGAA
Organism: Vandiemenella viatica; assembly: GCA_031002005.1. Classification (NCBI taxonomy): domain Eukaryota; kingdom Metazoa; phylum Arthropoda; class Insecta; order Orthoptera; family Morabidae; genus Vandiemenella; species Vandiemenella viatica. The sequence continues at coordinate 73,209,647 of JARYHS010013631.1, forward strand.
TTAAGAGCAGAGGCGGCCTTAGGGGATAGCGAGCAGGACAATCGCCCGGGGCCTCGCTCTTGCAGGGGCCTCGCACAGCAACCCGACTATAAAAAAATTTAGATTTAAAACTTTTTTATTTTATCCTTAGCTATTAGGTACAACAATAAAAAAGTTGGTTCATTCATAGTATATGTTAACAGTAATAAGTACCTAAATAAAATATCTCATTTAGATTTATTCAATATCACATAAGATTAACGATATCAAAATGAATTAATTTATCAGTATTAATTGTTTTCTAATTTTAGTGTAAAACATGATTGAAAAATTTATTACTATTTGAATTTCGCACCTCGCGATTCAGATAACTTACTTGAATACTTGATTTTGTTACTTTCATCGTGTTTTCGATTTACGCTCGGGGAATTCCCGTGTTTCATTTCGTTAGTCAACTCTTGTCACTGTACGCTTATTTTGCTAGCAGCTGTTAGTTCGAGCCACGCTTGACCGATATTGGTCCCCACAGTCACCACACCGACAATCTGCCGAGTAACGCCTCGCCCCCGCTCGTGTTCACACTCGTCCATGTAACGAACTTGTTCCTATTGTCTTCAGTCTTACTTAACGTAAAAAACTGCGAAGAACTACTTTTAAATTATTTCTGAGTTGGCTTAATGTGCAAAACAAGATTTATGAAATGAGTTCGTGTGATCGTGATGTCGGTGAAAAATTTGAGTCGGGTAGTTCAAAAGGAAACGAGCTATAAAAAGAAAGCTGGTGCTTTAATTAAAGATCTTAGTCTTAGAAAAATCCGCAAACACTATTTTTAAATCCCTGCGTATTTCTTTCTAGGCATTCATATACCTTAGTTTATCATCGTTAATAATTTTTAGTCTTTTATGTTTTGTTAACTTTTATAAATTTTCTAATACAATATTTTAAAATTCATAATTTTTTTTTATTTATAACTTTTGTTTTCTCGTCAATCATAAGGAATACCTAATTTCAGTTCACATACTTAAGGGCCTCGCAATGTTTAAGGCTGCCGCTGATTAAGAGACAGCAGCGTAGTAAGGATTATGTGAAGCAGCCTAACAAGGAATCAATAATTTTTTTTTTTTTATTTAGCACACATTTTTACAGCCTAGTATCTAGAAACTAAAATAGGCCTTAATTTAACACAACAGTTTTACAATTGATATTTCAACAGATAATTTCACAATGAATAATTTCAATTTTTGTTATGTATGGCTTTGGCAATATCTGTACAGTCTTTTCTTGTTGGCACGATACATACGATTGTTCCGCTGTTAACATATATTATAACTTTCTAAACTTGCTGCATTTTGTCATAATTGATTTATTATAGTTTTCTAGTTTTGTATGGTGTCTGCAGTTTCCTGTCCACTTTATGGTTCGAATTTTTAATATTTCACTATGTCACTTCGTACGTCTACCACTACTACTATTACTAAACTATTACTACTATCTACTACTCTACCATCTAAGAAAGCATTTTCCAGCATTGGTATCGGTGCGGTAATCCGAATTCCAAATCTCCCGGAATAGCACACGTTCTCAGTCTCTCTGGCAGCCAAAGTGACCGAGAAGGCCGCCCATCGGGAGACTGGCCACCTCCAACACTGGTTGTGAGAACTAATTTTCAATGATATATATGTAATTGCAGAAGTAAGGAGTCTTTAATATCCGGCTAGTAGGTTGTTCGTTTCACAGGTGAACTAGATTAGTTTAACATCTACTGCCGATATTTGTTATTTTCAATATTTGAACAAATTCCTATTTTAAGATTATTGGCTACATAATTTACAACTAACTATTAACATTTTTACATATTTTAAGAGATAATGTTTTACTTCAGAAGCGGCTCGAGACTGCAACTATTATCTATTATTTGTGTTATTGCAATGTCCGACCACATTTTATGCATCGGACTATAGTTCATGTGAGCACTAGTAAAGAACTTATACATACACTATATACTTTTATACGTGTTGCTTCAGCAAGTTCTTGTTTGTAGGTAAAATCTCCAGTGGTGTTGCTACGAAACGGTCCAATTAAAGTCTTTAATATGGTTTAAGCACTCCTCTCCGCAGACCAGCTGGTTGCGTTTTCAGCACGATATATGATTCGCTGATTGAGTGCTTAGACACGCATTCGCTTGTGGCAGCTTTCGGGTGTTACTCTGTGACGTCATAGTCGGCTTGACCTGGCCTTCCTCTTGCTGTCGCTAAACTTTGCATGAATCTCTCCTTTTGCAGTTTGGATATATTTTGCGTCACTTCGTCTAGTTTGCGCCAAAGTTGCTCATTTTTTAGTATGTCTTCCGTTTTCATGTTTCTTAGTTCATGAAATCCTTCGTTTCTGGCTTCTGCCATTTGTGTGCAATCCCAGACGATGTGTTCGGGTGTACCCTCTTCCCCGCACTCACACAAGCTTGTGTCTTTTAGTCCTCTTTTATGTAGTAGGCTGGGATATGGCCCGTGTCCAGTGATGTAATGAACAAGTCCGGTTGACGGATCTAGGTGACGAAGGTTTAATCTCTCTTGAATTGTTGGCCAAATATTGTAGGTTCTCCTGCCAGTCGTACTACGCGACCACTGTTGTTGCCATTCTTCCATCAAGACTGTTTTTATCTCCCGTGCTTCTGTAACCGGTCTTCCTAAAATTTGTTCTACTTTTTCGGCGTCACCGGTTCGTAGCCAATAGTGTGCCCCTCTCTTTCTAACTTCTAGGTCAAGTGGCCAAACGCCCAACGCAACCAGCAGAGAGTCGGTCGCTGTTGTGCTATATGCACCACTTAATCTTATCAGTATGCTTCTTTGTACGCTTCTTAGTGCCTGGCGAGGTTTAACTTGCCGTAACTTATGCGCCCAACTGCTAGCAGCATATCCCACAATCGAGGATAATATACTGTCGTGATACCTCCTTATTATGGACGTTGGAAGATGAAATCTTCTTTGCCCAATACTGATCAGTTTGTTCATCACTATTTTCGCACGACTGCACACCTCCGTTATATGGTCAGTAAAATTTAGTCGCTCGTCTAGCGTGACTCCCAGGTATTTACAAGTTCTAACTCTTTTTATTATTGGATTTCGCTTGGGGCGGCCACTGAGAACCATGAATTGAGTCTTGTATGGTGCAAGGGTTAATTTCACTTTGGAGCACCAGTTTTGTAAATGTCTTAATGCCATTCTGCTTCTAGTCTCTACTTCGTCCCTTGTTCCGCCTTGTATCAGCAGTAGAAGGTCATCCGCGAAGGCAACAAGCCCCAGGAGTCCTTCTTGCCCAATCATGCTTTCTATGGCCATTTCGAATGATACGTCCCAGAACACTGGTCCACACACCGATCCTTGCGGACAGCCTTTAGTTAATTTTTTCTCTATAGTCACTCGTGGACATCTCAGTTTGGCAAATCGGTTTTTACAGTAGTCGCGTAACGTTCCATAGAGGTTACTCGGAATTCCTATTTCTCGCAGGAGGCTAAAAAGAGCCGGCCACCATAAGTTATCGAATGCTCCAGCAATGTCGACGGCGATAGCTATTACATACTTGCTATTACTACTTTTCACTAGATGCACGGCCTTATTTATGGCATCGTCGGTCGACCTACCCGCTCTGAAACCAAACTGATGTACACTCATACCATACTTTTTCCTGTGTTCCTGTATACTAAAATTTTTTTCTGCACTTTTCCAAGCACATTTAGCAGACAGATCGGCCGATAGGATTTAGGATTTAATGGATCCTTGTCGTTCCCCTTCTTTAGGATCACCACTTCACTCTGCTTCCAGATATTTGGAACCCTGCCTTGCTGAAGTCATTTATTAAACAGTATGCAGAGTGGTGAAGTCAACTGGACCACTAATGCCTGGAGCACTTCAGCAGCGATTCCGTCCTGTCCAGGTGTCTTTTTCCGCGACATGGCGTTAATCGCTTTAATTACTTCGTCTGGTGTCACATCATCCGCTAAAGTAGCTGAGGTATAAATTTCATTGTGACCTTTACGGAGATTTTCTTGCTCTAAACTTTCACCTACTACCTCATCGTCGAGTAATAGTACTTTTAACAGTTCCTCAGCTGTTGCGCTCCAATTGGCCGTCATGGTCCCGTCTGCCCTTTTTACGGTTGATAGTGTAGTCGGTGGTCTCAATTTGCTAGCTGCCATCTTGTAGGGGACGCCCCAGGGATCTGACTATAAATTAGCGTTTACATAAGCCTCCCAACTCTGCTGCTTTGTTTTTATTAGCATCTCTTTAAAGGCAGTCTTCCTTTCCCTGTATCTATCGAGAAGCAAGCACCTATCGGCAGCAATCATGCACCGTTGGTACTCTTTTCTCGCCTTCCTCATCTCCGATTGTAGTTTTTGCAGTTGGTCGCTCCACGGTATGTCTGTAGTATTCGCTGGTCTTTTGAGGGGAATGGCCATTTTCATTACACGCTGAATTTCACGCGTGATCCCTCTTGCTATGACATCTACATCATTACCTTCCAATAGATCCACTGGTAGACGGAATTCATCTCTTAGTTTTGCCCAATCTGCCCTACGTAAGTTATATTTTTTCCTTGTGTCGTTAATTTCATTGATTTGCAACCTACCTTTGGCCAGATCAAACAGAATCAAGTTGTGGTCACTTGTAGTTTCGTTTTCAACCACCCTCCAGTTTCTGGCTAGGTTTCCTGCCAGCTGATTGGTCAGCGTTACATCGATATTCGATTTTGCACCGGCTCTATTACTAAACGTTGGAGCATTATTAGGGAAGTTCCTGACTTCCAGGCATAACTCATTTAACAGTTCCTCTACCATTAAGCCTCGTTCATCCGTTGTATCACTGTACCAGAGCGGGGAGTGTGCATTTATATCTGCTGTTATAATTATCCTTTGATCTTATAACTCAGTGCAAATTTTTCTTATTTTATTTAGATAAGCATCTATAGGGGCCTTATATTGGCAGTACATCGATACCAAAGTAACGCTACACCACCCGGTATCGATCTCTGCACATGCTGTGTGCTCATCACAGTATTGCGATATTTTGGTTACAGTTAGTTCTTTGTTTAGTACAATGATTCCTGCCATAGGTTTAGGTCCACTTACTATGGTTTGTGAGGATACTGGCATGTGTGGTATTTGTCCGCCCTTAGAGTAAGGCTCTTGCACACAGATAACATCCCAGTCATGTTGCGCAGCAAGATTCCTTAGCTAATAATAGCTAAAAAGGTAGCTAAAGATGTGTTTATGAAGAGTATCGTCGGTGCAGAGGGATTTCTATTGCTATGTTATAAAACTGAGGGGAACGGAGGGTGTTGAGACAATTATAAATAAGGATAAAGACGTTATTGAGCATTTGAAAAGGGCACTTATTTTAAGTAACTGGTTTAGTGAGACCATTAAGGCTAATGAATCAGAAACGGAGAGGGTCTAAATCGGAGAACGAGCCTAACAACATAATTAGAAATAACCAAAAATTTTTAAGTCTACCCTGAGGATATCATGAAAAAATAAGAAATCTGAAAAAAAAACATAAGGGGGCTGGTGTAGATAATATTACTTACAGATGTCTTAAAGATAGCAGGATGTGACATTGTACCTTATCTTGAAATATTATTTAAATTGAACCTGGATACTTGCTGCTTACCAGAGGAGTGGAAAAGTGTGATAGTAGTACCGGTACATAAAGGAGGGGATGAGAAAGAAATCTAAAATGATAGGTCAATCAGTTTGACATCAGAAGTACGTAATTTAATGGAGAGATTGATATACCACCACATCAGAAATATGTGTGAGGAGCGTAAGAGGTTTTCAAGTCAGAAATATGCCTTTAGTAAAGGATCTGAGTTAGTAGGATATATGCAAGATATTTCGTATGATATGGACAAGGAAGGCTAAACTGATAGTGTTGCACTAGACCTTTCAAAGGCCTTTGACAGAGTGAGGCATAAAATGGTGCTAAATAACGTAAAAACTATTGGAGTACATGAGAAAGGGATTTTCTGGATAGAAGAATTTTTGAAAGGTAGAAACCAAAAAGTTAGGGCAGGAAATGCGGTATCAGATGAAGTGGAAAAGGGGGGGGGGGAATGTGATGCTACAAAGTAGCGTATTGAGACAATTGATATTCATTAGTCTAATGAATGATTGTGTTGATCAGAAGTTAGGTTGTATGCCGATGATATTGCCGCATGAACGCCAGTGTACCGTCTGCCAGCATGGCGCAGCGGGTAGCGTCACGAATTGCGGTACCGAAGGTCGCCGGTTCAATCCCGCCCACTGACAAAAATTATTTAATTCTGTTTATTATTTCCAGAAGATTCTACATGTTTCCTAAGGTCACTTGTAACTTCTACACATTTCACTTGTTAACTACTCTTGTAATCTCTAGTACGTTCTATCTGTGTATAAATAGAAGAGCATTCTGCCCAAGAGGCAGTCAGTGCTGCGTGTATGTTTGAGTTCTCAATAAACCTGTTCTCAGTTTAAGTGCTGTGTTCATTGACAAGTAACCTTCGAATTCACACCTGTCCCGGTTCCAACGCGACATAGTTTGGTGGAGACGCCGGGTACCCTGTGCAACAGCTGCATCGTCGTGGCTCCGATTAGGCAACGTAAAAGTCGCCGCCTACACGGACTGGAACCGGACTACAAAGGATATACTCAGTACGTCCTTCCGAAAGTCCGCGTCATTAGGAAACCCATGGCGGCAAGCCAGCTGCACATTCGACACCCATCGGTGTTCTCTGGAGACGCTGGACAGGATCCTAACAAATGGCTAAAAGGGTTCGACCGAGTCGCCAAGTACAACAGGTGGGATCATACCATGTGCTTGGCAAATGTTTATTTCTATCTGGACGGAACCGCCCAGCAGTGGTTCGAGAACAACGAAGAAAAACTGAATAACTGGGAAATGTTCCAGACGGAACTTAAGAAAACGTTTGGGGACCACCAGCGACAAATCCGCTCGGCGGAAGAACAACTGAAGAACCGGGCCCAACGACATGGGGAGCCGACGCAATCTTACATACAGGATGTTTTGGCCCTATGCAACGTAGTCAACCCGAATATGACTGAAGCCGACAAAATCACGCACCTAATGAAAGGTATTGCAGAAGACATGTACCAAGCTCTTCTGATAAAAGACGTCGCTACGACGGAAGAGTTCATCAAGTGGTGCCAGCGGATTGAGGAGATGCAACAAAGGAGGGTTGGGCGAAAGAAGTATGACAGACTTCCCAACGTAGTCCCTATGGCAGTTGTGGAAGACCAGCACGACTTTGCGTCTCTCATACGACAAATTGTGAGAGAAGAATTACAACAGTTCATGGCAGCTGGGACTCTTGAACCGAGTGAGCATCAGATCATGGCCATGGATGTAAGCCCAGTGGGTCATGAAGGAGCCGACGCGGCGGAAAAAGAGGTATTTCAGACAATAGCTCCTGTCTGCCGAGCCAATCGCACTCGACGTGAAGAATGGCCTCGCCCTGATATGACGTATGCTGCAGCTGCCAAACGGCAGCCTAGGAACCGGCCGACACGGCCACAACCAAATCCTCCGGCACCTATGACGTCCCGCAGACGAACGGACGTCTGGAGGACAGAAGACAACGCGCCAGTATGTTTCCACTGTGGGCGCCCTGGACATGTCATACGCTACTGCAGAGAGAGAAGACGAGTATTTGACGATTATTTTGCCGCAAGACGTCCGCCATCCGAACAGTTCTACCCCAGGCAGCCACCCGCTGACGAGTTCGGTCGACCTACGGGAAGAAGCCCATCGCCGTACCCTAGACGAGGTCGATCCCCGACGCGCCGCTGCCGTTCATCGTCGCCGGACAGAGCTACCAGCCGCTCCCCTAGCCGCCGCACGCAGGAAAACTAAGCAAGGCGACCATCTACGGAGGTGAGGCCGCCGCAGATGAAAATCCTCCATGGATGACAGTCACTAAGATGTCGGGAAATCTCATCAACGTTATAATCGACGGCCAACCTGTCCGGGCGCTGGTTGATTCAGGAGCTTCTTTCTCCGTATTGTCGGACAATTATCGTCGCACACTAAAGAAGACAATGTTCCGTGATACGGGGGCAACTGTGCTAAAGGTCGCAAATGGAAAGTACGTCCAGCCAGCTGGAGCTTGTGTCGCGAGAATAACCATCAACAACAGGACCCAGCCAGTTGAATTTGTCATTTTAACAGAATGTAGTCATAATGTCATCCTTGGATGGGACTTCCTTAAGGCATCCCAAGCTGTCATTGACTGTGGAACGTCTGAGCTGCAAATTGAAGAAGTCGTTGCGACGGGTACACGTAACACAGAATCTTCTGGGAAGTTATTCGCCGTTGACAACGTGACAATCCCGCCGTTCGCAATGAGAAGAGTCCCAGTCAAAAACACGGACGACCGCAACCTTGAAGTGCTTGTCGATAGTAGAAAGTTTATTAGGCTCACGAAAGAAATCTACATACCAGCGGCTATCATAAGCATTATCGGTGGTCGAGGAGACATTTGGATCACCAACTGTCACGAGCAGTCACAAATTATCCCCAAGGGAATGTGCATAGGGACAGCTGAACCAGTCCAGGAGGGCGAGCTCAACGTCATTAACGAAGATCCATGCTCTGTTACTAGTACCGACAACACGCTGGAGGAAACAACTATGGAACTGCCAATAGGGTCCGGCCTGACCAAGGAACAACACCACCGGGTGTTAGCTATACTACGCCAATTCTCTGGTGTATTCACACCCCAGCAAAAAAAAGGTCAGACGAAACGGCCCACGATAAAGCATCGTATCAATACTGGGGATCATCCGCCCATTAGCCAGCGCTCGTACCGATTGTCACCAGTCGAAAGGCGAATAATTCGAGAGGAAGTGGAGAAGATGTTGCATAATGACATTATTCAACCTTCGGAGAGTCCTTGGTCATCTCCGGTGGTCCTCGTAAAGAAGAAGGATGGTACGTGGCGATTCTGTGTCGACTATCGGCGGCTGAACAAAATCACAAAGAAAGATGTCTACCCACTGCCGCGCATCGACGACGCCTTAGACTGCTTGAAAGGAGCTACATACTTCTCAACCATGGACATGCAGACAGGCTACTGGCAAATCGAGGTTGACGAAGCTGACAGAGAAAAGACGGCTTTTATTACACCTGATGGCCTCTATGAATTCAAAGTAATGCCATTCGGATTATGCAACGCTCCGGCCACATTCGAACGCATGATGGACAACTTACTTCGACACCTTAAGTGGACGACGTGTCTTTGTTATTTAGATGACATTGTTGTTTTCTCGAAAACATTTGAAGAACATCTGAGTCGCCTGTCAACGGTGCTGAAGTGTGTTCAGACTGCAGGACTCCGCCTCAATCCGAAGAAGTGCCTCTTCGTCGCCAGAGAGATAAAAATCCTGGGGCACCTGGTCAACGGAGATGGCGTCCGCGCTGATCCAGATAAAGTAAGGGCAGTCATGGAATTTCCAACTCCTCAGCACATTCGTGATGTGAGAAGCTTTCTTGGGCTGTGCTCATACTTCCGGCGTTTCATAAAAGGATTCTGTAACATGGCACGTCCACTGCAAGAACTTTTGCAGGGAGACGCCAAGTTTTACTGGGATGAAACTAAAGAAAGATCTTTCCAGGCACTTAAGGAGGCTCTAACTTCCGCACCAGTTCTAGCCTTATACGACGAGAATGCAGAAACTGAACTTCACACTGACGCCAGCGGTTATGGGATCGGTGCAGTGCTTGTGCAAATTCAGGAAGGTGCTGAGAAGGTGATAGCCTATGCATCAAGAGTATTCTCTAAGCCCGAGATAAACTACTCTACAACCGAGAAAGAATGCCTCGCAGTTGTCTGGGCTATCAACAAGTTTCGTCCGTATTTATTCGGCAAACCTTTCACCGTCGTAACAGACCACCATTCTTTATGTTGGCTAACCAGCTTGAAGGATCCATCAGGTCGACTAGCAAGATGGGCACTTAGACTTCAAGAGTACGACGTCACGGTGGTATTCAAAAACGGACGCAAACACAAGGATGCCGACAGCCTTTCAAGGAATCCTTTAATAGAACACAACAGCATGAATGGAATTTCAGCCCTCGCTGAATTAGGTGACGTTGCAGCTGAACAGAGGGAAGATTCAGAGTTATTAAGAACCATAGACGCCTTGGAGAAAGGAGAACCGGCCAAAGGAGGGTTTCAATTGATAGATGGGACATTGTATAAGAACAACTACGATCCACTAGGCCCCAAGTGGCTTCTGGTCGTTCCAGCTCATCTCCAGCCAGCTATTCTCAAGTATTTCCACGACGCTCCAATATCCGGTCATCTGGGATTTGTGAAGACCCTGGACCGAATCAGACGCAGGTATTACTGGAAGGGTCTCTACCGATCTGTCAAGCATTATGTGAGTCACTGTAAAGAGTGCCAGCGACGGAAACATGTGCCGCAATTACCTCCAGGTCATCTAGTACCAATTCCACCTGCAGCAGTTCCATTCCACCGAATTGGGATCGACCTTTTGGGGAGGTTCCCGAAGTCGACAACCGGTAACCGATGGATAATAGTCTGCACCGACTACCTCACGCGCTACGCTGTCACCAAACCTGTGCCGACTGCAGAAGCTCCAGAGGTTGCAAAATTTCTAGTAGAAGACATTATTTTGAAGCATGGAGCACCACGTGTGATGATATCCGATCGTGGAAAGGTATTCCAGTCAAGACTAGTATCAGAGGTCATGTCAAGATGCGACGTTGTCCACAGGATGACAACTGCATACCACCCTCAGACAAACGGTCTCACAGAACGCTTCAACAAGACATTAGCCGATATGCTGTCGATGTATGTGGATGTTGAGCAGAAGGATTGGGATACAATACTGCCAGTGGTCACATTTGCTTATAATACAGCAAGGCAAGATACGACAGGCTTCACTCCGTTTTTTCTGCTCCATGGCCGTGAAGCTGAGACCACAATGGATACGCTGTTCCCATTCCAGCCGGACGACACTCAGGATGACTATATAAAACAGCTCATTACCAGGGTCGAAGAAGCAAGACAGCTGGCTCGCATACGAACACTGGCCACCCAGGAGAGGGACCGTCAGCGGTATGACGGCAAGCACCGACCTGTTGCGTACAACCCAGGAGATCTCGTATGGATTTTTACCCCTGTCCGGAAGGTTGGGCTATCAGAAAAGTTACTGAAGCGGTACTTTGGTCCGTATCGTGTCATACGCCGCCGGTCAGACGTCACATACGAAGTCGAGGATTATGAGCCGTCTTCGAAACGACGAAAGCGAAGGGACATTGTTCACGTCCTCCGCATGAAGCCTTACTACAATCCTGACGAGCAGCTAGGCACAACCAGCTTCTTGTTCAAGGACTCTGAGGACGGTTTGGATACTGAGGAAGTCGGACAGGAAGATAATAGTACAAACAGGAGGGGCCCTCCAGAACTGCCATACAGAGGACCCACGACAAGATCAAGATCCAGGACACTTCAGCGTGCCCCAAAAGAAATCTAACAGCGGGACGCTGTTTTCCTCAGGAGAGGGAGCAATGCCGCATGAACGCCAGTGTACCGTCTGCCAGCATGGCGCAGCGGGTAGCGTCACGAATTGCGGTACCGAAGGTCGCCGGTTCAATCCCGCCCACTGACAAAAATTATTTAATTCTGTTTATTATTTCCAGAAGATTCTACATGTTTCCTAAGGTCACTTGTAACTTCTACACATTTCATTTGTTAACTACTCTTGTAATCTCTAGTACGTTCTATCTGTGTATAAATAGAAGAGCATTCTGCCCAAGAGGCAGTCAGTGCTGCGTGTATGTTTGAGTTCTCAATAAACCTGTTCTCAGTTTAAGTGCTGTGTTCATTGACAAGTAACCTTCGAATTCACACCTGTCCCGGTTCCAACGCGACAATATAATGCTATATAAAAGAATCAAAACTGTAGGGGGCTGTGAACAGCTGCAGGCAGGACCGCATTTAGGCATAGGCTACCTAGGCAGTTGCCTAGGGGTCCGCACCAAAAAGGGGCCGGCACCACATGCAATAATAAAAAGATTTTAGTTGCTGTCATCTTGCTGACTTGCGTGTGCGAATAAGCAATATTGTCTTTTTAATCTTTCTCAATTGTGTACTTTGGTGAAGTTAATCATCTATTATCGTTTGCTTTATCTTAATAAGTAGTTCTACTGTTTCATATCATTACTAAAACTTTTGAGTTTGTTATTCCGCGAGCTTTTTCTGAGGGTGTTAGGCTGCAACAACACCACTAAAATTGGCAGCACCTTCTCTACGGATCATCAGTCGAAAAATTGAACGTGCGAGCATCACTTGCTAATCTCGTTCAGTTCAGTCTAGGAAACGATACAGAAAGCACGTTACGAACATTCTTCAGTAAGTTATCCTCGTATATATTTGTTACCCTTAATCAATATTTTGCATTAAAAGGTTAACTAATCTATCTATACTATTATAAATCTGTAAGCAAGCTGCGTTTGTAGTGAGGCTTGATCTCTAATAACGCAAAAACTACCGCATCAATTTTCATGGTGTTTCCAAATTTTTAAAGCTAATGTTGCTGATCAACATCTGCAGAAGTAGCTAACGACTAATATGTACCATGGGAAGAAGCAAGTCAGTAAAAAACTTCAGAAATGTGAAACTGTAGACCACAGATAATTATACACATTCAGGCGGTCACTCCTTTCATAAAGAGACCTGACAAAATTTAGGATTTCCTTTTTTTTTTTTTTTTTTTTTTACTTCTGCGATTCATTTTTCTGGACCGCAGTACTTCAAAATAAAAAGAATACGTGAATCAAGTATAATCAGCATTTACTTGAATCGTAACAGGTCTGTTGAATTACTAATATTGAAGGCATGTATTGTCTCTGGTAGACTGTTATACAGTTTGTCTCTGGAACAAAATTGCTATGTGAACGCTGTACAATACAGCCACAATAAGCCAATACTTAATACGAAATTCAGTTTTTTCTCGAAGAGCGATGTCTGAAAAACAGCTATTATAAATATCAGCAAGTAATAAAACATACTTCTTTCATAATGACTTGTGCGGAATTGCACATATTTGGAAGTACTTTATTCGATTAATATGTCTCGTGGCTATAACGTGCAAATATAACTAGGCATCCGAAAATTCAGGTACATGCGACTCAAATAATTACATATATTGAAAGAAACTCAAATAAAAAAATTTCATATCCTAATGCTACACCGCGTAAATTATAAAGCTAAAAGCATCGTCCCTTTGGCATATAACAAAGCATATCAGCTGTCATCACTGTCCAGGTTGCATTTCAATCGATTTTTACTTCTGCGATTCATTTTTCTGGACCGCAGTACTTCAAAATAAAAAGAATACGTGAATCCATGGAGGAAGGAATATATGGAGACGACGCAAGGGACTTTCGCCACATACTGGAGTGAAACCGGGTGGAGACAAGTGGGGAGGGGAGGTCGCCATATTGCTTGACCAGAGAAACACGGAAATAGGCACAAAAACCTCAAGGGAATCATAAAACAACCGTGGCACCGCAATTTAATGATGGATTATAATGTAACTCGACGGGACACATCAAAAATGAAGAATAAAATTTTTTGATATCGTGCTTAGTTCTCAAGATATACTGTCTCAAAAGAGTGGAGTTTCTGGTTGAAATTCAGAAGAAACGTGTCCCCAAAGTCAAATTTGGTGATAGATTCTTATGTAACACGACGATACAAATCGAAAATAAAGAATAAAATTTTTCGATATCTCGCTTAGTTCGCGAGATATACTGTCTCAAAAGTGAGGTTGTTAGGTTATGACGGGATTCAACGATAACCGTGGCGCCGCAATTTGATGGCGAATTCTTATGTAACTTGATGAGGGAAACTGAAAGTAAAGAATAAAATTTTTTGATATCTCGCCTAGTTCTCGAGATATTGTACCTTAAAATTGACGTGGTTAGGTTGAATTGCGGCCTGGACCAGAAAAAAACTATCGCCATATCCATATTTGATGATGAATTCGGACGTAACTTAATGAGCAGGTAATTCTTTTTAACTTGAATAACAAACTGTTTATTTCTACAGTCCTTAAATTTTAGTTGATGTTCAAATAGGTTATATTTTCACATTCTATTTCAGTAATTGACAAGGAAGATTTCAAAATCTAGAAATATACTTGTAGACATATTTACAAATAGAAACAAGTTATATCTGAAATTAAAAAAAAAAGCATAAGTCAATGTTTAGAGCTTTAAAAAAATTAATACTTCATAAAACCTCATAGTTTCTGACCTTACTTAGAAGATATTGTACTGGTAGTGGCCTATATAATTTTGCTAGAAAAATCAGTACATTCAAAAATCAGAAGCTAACAGCTAATAATAAATAAATAAATTTGTTCTCTTCAGGTATACACCGCATTTAAACCTGCCAACATTTCCATTAATATGCCGCTACAAAACCAAACTATGTAGACACATCTAAACACAAGAAATGCATCGCGAACTACATTTCCGTCAACAAAGTTTATTTCATCACGTTTAGTAGTTCGCACAGCACAAATTATCACGATTAATTTCATCGTGCAATTTCAGCGTAAACTTAAACGTGAGTAATGCATGCAGAATACCATATACACTGTGTCGCGATGTAAACATGATCCGTTTAAATTAATTTTCCAACATTTGTCTACAATAAGGCTAGCTTTTCAGGTGCAAAATAGTAACATATGCTAATTGTCTACACTACACCAACAAAAATTTGAGAATAATATGATCCTATTGAGAGCAATGAATAAATTTATAGCGAATGGCACTAATGTTGCGGTTGCCTGTCAGATACTTCAAGAACGATAATTACAATGTGACTTACTTATGAAACGCTATTCCAGGTTTTTTCCTATCTCGTCTGTTTGTGCAACCATATGCATCACAATTTGACATTATAGAAAACTTTAGAATATTAGAAAATGAAATATTCTCAGCAGCTGACACAGTGCAAACAGCCCAATGTTTTGGTACTCCTACGATGTCCGCCGCGCAGGCACAGTTTTTTCTCGAGGTTTCACGGATTTCGCGTTATCTCGTCTCCATATATTCCTTCCTCCATGCGTGAATCAAGTATAATCAGCATTTACTTGAATCGTAACAGGTCTGTTGAATTACTAATATTGAAGGCATGTATTGTCTCTGGTAGACTGTTATACAGTTTGTCTCTGGAACAAAATTGCTATGTGAACGCTGTACAATACAGCCACAATAAGCCAATACTTAATACGAAATTAAGTTTTTTCTCGAAGAGCGATGTCTGAAAAACAGCTATTATAAATATCAGCAAGTAATAAAACATACTTCTTTCATAATGACTTGTGCGGAATTGCACATATTTGGAAGTACTTTATTCGATTAATATGTCTCGTGGCTATAACGTGCAAATATAACTAGGCATCCGAAAATTCAGGTACATGCGACTCAAATAAATACATATATTGAAAGAAACTCAAATAAAAAAATTTCATATCCTAATGCTACACCGCGTAAATTATAAAGCTAAAAGCATCGTCCCTTTGGCATATAACAAAGCATATCAGCTGTCATCACTGTCCAGGTTGCATTTCAATCGATTTACAACTTGCGATAATTTTGCCACTCAGAAATAATTGCTTGAGTTACATGCACATTAGTACATATACTGTACCGTGATCCATTTTGACATTTTTTGAATTAATTATATCTGACTGAAATAATGACAATAATGATACGACGATTTGAAACCAAGATTAACTCCAATTCACGTAAATTTCTATTTTAAAGCAGGAATAATTGATGGTGTATCAACATAAAATAAAAACCAATATCCAAACAGCAAAAAATAAATAAATCAGAAAAAATTGAGATGCTGTGATTATTGGTAACGAATTTTTAGTTCAAATATAACTACGCATCCTAAAATTCTATTCTACACCGCGTAAATTTTAAAACTAAACCCGTTATGCCTGATGCTAAACAAAACGAGTCAATTGTCATCTGGCCCAGACTGTTGTTTCGCCAGGTACTTACATGCGACTGAAATAATTACATAGAAAATACGGCTATATTGAAAGAAACTTAAATTAAAAATGTTTCATATCCTAATGCTACACCGCGTAGATTATAAAGCTGCAGGCATCGTCTCTTAGGCCTATAACAAAGCATCATATCAGCTGTCAGGTTGCATTTCAAGCGATTCACAACTTGCCATAATGTTGCCACTCAGAAATAATTGTTTCAGTTACATGCACGTTACTACATAAACTGTACCATGATCACATCTCGACATTTTTGGATTAATTATATCTGACTGAAATAATGACAGTAATGATACGACGATTTGAAATCAAGAGTAGCTCCAATTCACGTAAATTTCTATTTTAAAGGAGGAATAATTGATGGTGTATCAACATAAAATAAAACCAATATCCAAACAACAAAAAATAAAAAACAACAAAAAATAAATAAATCAGAAAAATTGAGATGCTGTGATTATTGGTAACGAATTTTTATATTTCAGCACACTTCCAAGAGGACTAAGTCGTAGATTACTGCTATATTTACATAAATTTATGGCACCGCGGTTATGTTGCAATCCTCGGTATCCACATTTAAAAATAAACTTTTTTTAGTTAAGTATCATGGAAACAATATGTTTCATTATATCCACTTCTGGTGAAATCATTGCACAAAAACAGACACTAGGAACCGTAGGCATTGATCTTCGGACACCATGTTTCTCGCACGGCCAGCTATACGTTGCTTGCTCCAGGGTGAGTGGCAGATCACGCCTGTACATATGTAGAATGAACAATCAGACCAGAAACGTGGTTTACACAGAGGCATTACAATGAGTGACCTACGAAGTATGCTGAAGATAGTATATTATTTCTCTTAAGCATTGCTTTATTTACTTATAACGCAAATATAAAAGCCTTTCTAAACAATAAATGTTTATACTTCGCACAATAATTACAACCACGAATTACTACTGTTAATTTTTCAGGAACCTTTTCTACTATTGAATCAATTGCATCACGTTAAAATATGAATAAAACAACTCTCTGACATCAGTATGAAAACCGAACCTAACGTATTAACCGAAACAAACGAAACTATTCAGAATACATTAACAGTTCATGCCTTTCCACGATAATGTCTGATAAGAGAATAAAATCGGTAAATAATTTCTACACCTGCCAAGGCACGCGCGCGTGAAGCAGCGGGAAAATGCTAGTGTAATAATAAGGGCCCGCACCACAGCTATAGCCTATTGGCCTACAGACCCTAAATGCGAGCCCTGGCTGCAGGGTGATCTGGACAGGGTATCTAGATGTTTTAGTGAACATGGGATGAGGATAAATGCAATGGAGAGTCAGCTTATTAGATATACAAATAAAAAACTAAAGGTTGATTATGACTACAAGGTGGGGAAAGAATTGCTTGTTGAAGACCTGAAATATAAATATCTTGGCATAACAGTTGATAACAAGCTCGACTGGGCAGGTCACTTTGGGTTACAAAACTTTGGTCAGACCCCCGTCGCTAAAAACTAGGTTGTTAAGAGACGTTAAGCAGTTAAAATATATATGTATTTTAAAAAATAAAAAATTATAAAGAAAATGGTCAGACCATTGCTTGAATATGGTGGTGTAGTATGGGTCCCACATTTTGGGTATCAAATAAAGGAGTTGGGGATGGTGCAAAGATAGGATGCTAAATTTGTCTCTGGTAATTACAGTAAAATACAATCAGTAATGATAAAAAAACTGGAATGGGATTCATTGGAAGACAGTAGGAGGGTGAGGAGAGTCATGGGAATGTACAAGGTGGATATTGGTGATGAGGCGTGGAAAGATATTGGTGTAAGAAATAAACGCAATTCATGGAGGGGAACAGATGACCATGACCAAAAACTGGCATTTGATTTTTTGACACAAGGGTGTGGGAAGATTTTCTTTAGTTGGTAAGGGGGTCAGTTACCAAGAGAATTGATGGATAATTTACCAAAAACTGTAAAATAATTTAAAGTTGAAATTTGTAGAGAGAAAATTGGTGTGTACGGAAATTGTTCACCGGAGTGTGAGCTCCATCGCAATTAAATTAAATATCTAAAAGTTAGTGACTGGCAAAACTGCTCCAGTGTAACTCTTATTCGCATTTTATGATGTTTTCAGTTTACCTCCAATCGGTGTTTTCCTTTCAAAAATACTATGTACTGCAGTTTATTGAATAAGGTTTGTCATACAGTATTAGATTGAATGGATCATGGAGGAAGGAATTCCTCCATGGAATGGATAGATGACGACTCGAAAAGTCTTTGCATTGCAAAGATTAACCAGTAACGTGGCTCCGCCCTCAGAAACGATTTGTTTATTTGGTTATGATCTGTATATGAGGGGAAAAGGAGAATGGAAGGTAATTGGAAAAGAATGTGAAAACTTTGATTGTTTGGATTGCGTGTTACGTCATATGTCAAATTTTAGAAATGGTGAATGTTGCCTCATAAAGAATCTCGACCGGTAGGCGAAGTTATGGCTGGTAAATGGAGTGGATTTTCAGAAGACGATATTAAGAATATCACTCAAGCCGAATCCTGTACTGATGGTATGCAACTTATCTTCAATTTCTTCCCCCTTATGATTATATTAAAATGAGTATTGCGGTTACGGTACTGATTGTTTCAATAATTGTTGAAGTCGACTGAGGCAAATAACAAAATAATATGCAAGAAACACTATTGGTTTTCAGGACAGAAGTCGAGCAGGGTAAGCAAAAGCCATGTTTTGAAGCAGCAAGATAAACAGGGAGGCCTGGGAAAGAAAAATGTCATGCGGGAAAGAATGCTGCAGCATCCCCGCCAGTCTAAAAATGACATTCCAGATAAAGCTCGATTATATAAATCTAAAGTAAGAACAACATAAGAAATATCATAATTTTACAATGTGATTTTTATTAGTTTTTATGTTCGATAATTGGAAAATATGTCGTCTACATTTATGTGTTAAGTGATTACTAAATAGGGGTTCGCTGGAGATCGCGATTCCGCTACAACAACGTTCAGTAATGATGTAATTCTGCTGTAGTCAGTCGCAAGACATATATTTTTTAAGCAGTAATTCCCTTTTAATATACCGAGCGGGGCGGTGTAGCGGTTAGCGTTCTCGCCTCGCATTCGGGAGGACGGCGGTTCGAATCCCCATCCGGGCATCCAGATTTGGGTTTTCCATGGTTTCCCCAAATCACTCCAGGCAAATGCTGGGATGCTTCCTTCAAAAAGGCCATGGCCGAATTCCTTCCCATTCCTTGCCCCCATCCTTGCCCCCCATCCTTTCCCGTCTCTAAAGACCTCGTTGTTAAAAAGAAACGTAAAGCAGTTACAAAAAAAAAAAAAAAATCCCTTTTAATACAGCTTGGGCCATTTTTTCCTAGCAGAAAGTAGGTTCTAATACAGACTGGACCAGCATAAAACCATTAAATCTACTTCGAAAATTATTTCTAGCGGAGTCTTGCGTTTGACCATTGCAGTATTATGACGCCATTCCTGGGGAATCGCGATCTCCAGTTATCCCCGAAATAGTAGAGATAGTAAAAATAGCAGAGCATTACTTACTTTCAGTCATCTGATGAAGAAGTATTAATTAATAATATCTACAGATTGACATTCAATTGTTTTTTTTAAACTAACTTCTTACAAAAACATTCTGGTCCAGGTTGCATTTCAACCTAAACATAATCTGTACTAAAATTGTCACTGCTAAATGAAACTATGCAGATGCACCTAAACACATGAAATGCATCACAAACTACATTTTGAGTAGGCCTAGTAAAACATTATCTACATCAGTATTCCTAGCTCGTATAGCATAAATTGCCACAATTAATTTCATCATACACCATCAGGGCAATGTCCAAATGGACTAACGCAGGTTCAATAATACATTCACTGTATTGCAAAGTAAACTGGACCCCATATCATTTAGCATAACCATATCTGAGATTTTACACAAGTGAGATTAGATTGTCCGTAAAAGCTTACTTTACTTCTCAAGGGGGAAATAATTTACATTGTGGTTGCATATCCCGATTCAGTTTTGGCAGTCATTTGATGTAGGGGAGAGTAGGGATACATGAGACACTTTTGAGATAATCATTTTTGTAGCTTTTATCTAGCAGAATTAATTCAAAAATATAAAAATTATGGCTAGTTTTGCACTATATTATAGTGTAAAAAAATACTTCTTAAAACCCTTGCAACATGGTTTAAGTATTCCCATGCTGGGGATACTTGAGACAGAGGTTGAAATTTTATAAAATATGTTAAAAAACTTGCCCTAATGCTAAGTGCTTACATAAATTAAATAGTAACTTACTGTTAAGTTCAGCGTTAAATAATTAAGCATTAGATATATACCTACACAATTACATTTAGGTAGAAAATTAACCCTAATTGAATATTGAGTATTATCACCAAATACTAAGGAGTTACAAATGTTATTTAAAAATAGCTTAATCTGTCATGTAAATTGGTGTACCAACAATTAATATAATCATAGGGTCAAAGATTGTTCAATAACCACTCACCATATCCAATTTTAAAAAATAAAAATTGTAACATGATAATGTTTTGAGGTGTATTTTGCAACATTTCTATTCACCCTTTATCGACTAATAACCAGTCATTACTGTTGGGCCATCTAATTTGTAAATCTTTCTCACAAATAACCACAAACAGAACAGAAGAGTTAATATCCCACATAGTTGGAACATTTTTATTAGTTGCGGCAACAAATTTGTAAGCTAATTTACATACATATTTGTGGACAACCCATAATGATGGTTGGAAGCTTTCAAAACAGTCTTTAAAAAATTTTGCTTCTTGACTTATTAAAATTTCTTTCTTTCAATCAGCTCATAATAAATTTTCTTCTTCTGGGTCTGATTTTTATTTTACTATTTGCTTTGAAAGCACTGTTCAGTCTATGTTATACTTCTTTGCTACCACTCTCAGTATTGTAGGCTACTTCCCTCAACTACTTTGCTGCAGGAATCCTGCATTATGTTTGTGGCAACTGCGACTATCTTTCCTTTTGTTAAACTGTATCATTATTTAAAATAAATATTATAATTTTTTTGTACAGTTAAAATTTATAAATATGATATTATTTTTACAAGTAGTTTAATGAAATTATATAGAAAATAAATCAAAAGTAAACACTAAAAATGTTGCATGGATACTTGAGACATGTCTCAACTATCCCTAGGCTGTCTGTCTCAAGTATCCCCACATGCTCCACTAATGTTGTTTAGTCAATCTCCACATTATGTGAGACTTTCTTTAAAGTCTGTTAGTACCAAATAAGAACCAATATAGTAAGATCTTTACCTATCTACATACATTAGGTTAGTGATAAATAGTTGAGGAAAAATAATTGTTAGTTGATATACATAAATATGTACTCTGAGGCCACAAAAAATTAAAACCGTCCATAAAATCTGTAACTGATCATTTAGCCAACTCATTTCTTCTGACTAGCTGGTACATAGAACAAGTATTAATAGGATGCCAATCTTGCCATTTCAAATCGCTTTACTAATTTAAAAAAAAATGGAAACGTCTCAAGTATTCCATACGCTCAAGTATCCCTACTCTCCCCTACTGTTATCTAGTGCTGTCACACATTCTGTGGAATGATGCTCATTGTAATAATATACTGAACAACTAGCTACTAAAGGCTGGTAGAGACTCCAGTGCTCTCATTCAAACAGCAGCACAATAAGATTAGTTTCTGTTTCCAGTGGGAAATGTTTTCAAGTGTGTGTCTCACTGCAGGAGTGTGCCAGATGTTTTCTGTGGTTAGTTAGTCTGTCTAGTGAGGGAATATCCTTGTTTGCCTTGCCGACAGTAAGATTAATTCAGAGTCTCGAACTGAGTGGTGCCAGAAACTTTCAATGCTTAACAAATAGCTAAAATTACTCAACCAGATGAGAGAGGGAATTTTGTTGGTGCAGAAAGCAAGGAGCGCGAGAGAATTTGTGATCTCAATGTTACTTTTAAGAACAGTAATATGTTATGGAGTTGACTAGACATTAAAGTGTGAAATGAACGAACATGAGTGTAGCTAGAGTGAAGTAACCTGTAGGCTAATTATTTAGGAAAAAACTAAATGTTGAATGAAAGGAGGCTTTCCTAATGTACCAATTGAATAAAATGTTCTTACACTTCCATCAGGGGAGTGTGTCAATTTAATGTTGTGAAGTCATTGCTCAACTTCATCTTCTGCCAGTGCCATGCACCTGGAGTTTCTGTCATTATATAGCCCGCACTGATTGACGTTTGCTGCTGACATCATGACCACACACACATACCGAGTGCTTTCCTGTGTGGTATTGGTGGGGTCAGAAGCAGCGAGTTTTATATTGGGATGGGAGGTATGGTGGACATGTGTGATGCTTTGAAGTCCAACCTATGTCTCTTCTCTATGCTTTTTGAAGCTACTTCTGACTTCTTTACTTGCCTATCACACACATTTTGCATGTTTCATACAATGCTGAGATGTATAACATCTGCTCAATGTACTGCTACCCACATTCACAACGTATGGAATAAATATCAGGGTGTACGAGACCAAAACCATCCTTTACACTGCAAAGTAAATCCCTTATCTTCACGGTTGATCGAAAGAATTTGGTGATTTTAACTGAAGTCACTCCAGCATATGGCAAAAAGGCATGTTGTTCAGCCTCTTGCCGCCTTGCCTTCCTCTGGTCTTGTGAAAAGCCCTGTTGATCTGGGCTTTGCTGTATCTATTCCTGTGGGATGTACATTGCAAATGGTTTAGATCTGTCGTAAGACTTCCTGCTGATACGTGCTTGGTGCTTGCGTTTCCGAATGGAAGGAGAGGACACCAGTCCTGGCAACATTTGGGTGGAGACATTAAATTTTTTAGCTTGGTGTTCTGATCTTGAAGGATTAAGATCGGCTTTTCAAACCCAAGCCTAGGAGCGGGTGACTGTTATGACTTGAGCATACTGGTCACACTAGTGTATAGCGTTAGGAAAAGCAGTACAATTATGAGTTGGTAATGTAGAGTTGTATTTGTATTTTCAAGAAGGCATAAGTGCTGGTCATGGTAAGGATGCTGTGCTATCCACAGGATGCTTTGGTAATTACAAATTACCGAAGTGATACTGCACCTCCAATTCCTGTATTAGGTACTCAACATGTTGGCCCCAAACTATGCGCCAAGTGTGGTGGGTGACTGGTAACACTCTGGCCTTGCAATTCGGAGGAGTTTTTTCAAATCCCTGTTCGGCCATCCAGATTTGGGTTTTCAAAATTCTAGCATAAAAATATATGCAATTTTTTTTAATAAGTGGTATTGAAGGTTGCTTAATGTTAGGGATAATTAGAATTAGGGTTTGGGATTGTTAGGGTTAGCAAGCAGTGCAAACACTGATGGCAGGTGGACTAATAATTTACAATCCATTTTCTTCTTCTATAAATTCCTATGTATGAGTAAACAGTAGCATAACTTAAAAACCCTTGACATATTCAGGCCATATTCACATGTTGTTGAGGTGGATTGTAAGGTTTTTAGTTAAACGCTTAATTCCTGTATGTGACTCTATAGTCCAACTTCCATATTCCACTGTGAGATAACATTGTGTTTTGTTGACCATGATTCCTTCAGGCCGATTTTTCTCGTACTGGCAGTAAATGTTTGTTGGTCAACAAGAATTGTTTGTGTCCTTAGCATTCAGTAGGTAAAAAAGGGTATGTTTTATTTTGATGTGAAGTTGGAAAACAGAGAAATTAAAGATGTAAGTTTTTCACAAATAAGTAAACGTTTTTTTGCTAAACGCGATTCGTGAATCATATTAGTTTCTTTGCTCCACTGACATTAATTTTGACATAATTAGTTTAAGAGAGAGGTCCATACTTTAATGTCAGAACAAAGGTGTTGGCAATATCCTTCATTTCTTTGATAATTTATCTGTGAATTAGCAGCAACAATCTCACAGTAATAGCTAGTATAAAATAAATGGGTGCAGTGTGGCTTGGCTACTGATCTAGTGATGAGACTGGACTTCATCATGCTCTATAAATGAATAGTTTTCTGCAAATTTACAGTTAATAATAACTTGACCTTCAGTTAAATTTTCTTTAGACTCCCTACAGTACTCCTGTTGATCTTATAAAACAATGAGTTTTAAGTTTCAGCCGAGCTCCATAAACTTTGCAATGAAATCATCAGTTATTTTAATTACGGTTTTACTTCATCTGTCCATTGTAACCCACTACATATGAGCTACTTCCTCAACTTTTTTAATCAGAGATTCTTCTAGTGGTACGAATCCAGAACAATTTTCACATATACTGATGTAGCAATTCAGTGTGGGTGGATTGCACATGATTTTGACCAGACAACATATGGCTTGGAATGTTTGAAATAACTGGTCAATAAATTATGATCTAAAAAATATTAAAATAGATCCACACTTTAGTAGTGTTAAGTTCTCTTTATAACTACAGTCTCAAACTTCAAATTAATTGAAAATACAATACAGTAGAAGTCCGATTATCCGAGGTAAACGGGTCCGGGATCATCTTGGATAACGAAAAACTCGGATAACCGGAGGTCAAGGAAAAAGGTTACAATGAATCAAAAAACGTATTGAAACTGAAATAATACAGTTTATTTATAGTTTAAAACTAATTTGTGAAGGAATAAAGTTGTTTTTTGTACATTAATTATGACCACTTGCCAAAAAAGTCTTTAATTGTCTTCTGTGTCATAATTTTGTTTCTCTTCTTAGCGGAAGTATAGAGCCAACGCTGTAGCATCATTATGCTGGCTGCTATGCTTTCTTCCTGTTGCTCAATATACTCAAGTCTGCTTCTATTCTTTTTAAACCTTCAGCATGAGAAATTTTTGGGACAGTATCATTTTTATCTCTGTCTTCTTCTCCTTGTCCGCTGACAACCATATTAACAATTTAATCACTGTTAAGCTGATTTTGATTGTCATCCAACAACCACTCTTGTATATGTTCATTGTTAATTTCTTTTATGACTGGAAGTTGTTTGGCGAACTGTGTCAATTCATTGACATCTTGTTGAGCTAGATCATCCTTTTTAGGCTTTTCCATACCAGAAAGTTTCCTCCATGATCGATGAAGCATTTCCTGTTTTACTTCATCCCACGCCACGGCTGACCAATAAACTGCATCTTTCACTGATACTATTTTACTTTAGTGAATCTGTCACACCTCTCTCTAAGTTGTCTAATAAAACTTGAAGCAGCTTTTTTCTGTAATTCCTTTTGAATGTTTCAATTACACCCTGATCGAGGGGTTGTATCGGTGACGTAACATTTGGTGGTAGGAACATACACTTGATATCACCACTTTCCACTTCATCAAGGTCTGGGTGGGATGGAGCATAAAAGGGCCTTTTTGGGGAGATTCATCTTTTTAAGGTATGCTTCTACCACTTGGACAAATGAGTTAAAAAACACTCCAAAAATATATGTCATTCCACCCAACCTGGTTTGTATACAAAGTGGTAAACAGGCCAAATCCAAGTATTTTTGATTTTTCGTTTATCAAAGGTTTTAATTTTAGAGCCTGAAGAATTTCAACACAGCAGGGCCGATATATGGTCCTTTCTTTTTTTAAATCCTGGTGCGTTTTTTCTTGGGCATATGCCAAAGTTTCTGAAGGCAACATTCTAAAATTGATCCCTGTTTCATCACAGTTAAAAAGCTGTTCTGACGTTAGTCCTAATTGTAAAACGACATCAGCAAGTTTTCTCTGAAATTCATAAACTTCACTGGGATCTGCAGAAAGCTTTTCACCCGATATGTTTAACTGTCTGACATCATATTTATTTTTCCAATGATTTATCCATCCATCGCCAGCAGTAAAGTTTTCTTCGCCATCCCTCAACAGTTTATGAAGTTGTAGAGCTTTAGATTGTAGCGTTGGACCACTAATTGGACTCACTATATTTTTCATTTGACAAAACCAAAGAAATAATGCCTCAGATGTCTTTTCATATTCTCCTTTTTTCATAGTTTTCCTTTTCGCTTCATTGACACCAACACTAGCACTTTCCATAACCCACTTTTCTATTTCTTTTCTCTTTCTCTTCCAATCACCAACTGTAACTTCTCCAACACCCAAATCAGTGGCAATGTTTTTAATACTTTCCCCTTTTACGTTTACCACTCATAGTTGACAAGCACAATACTAAAGTAAACACTGTACTGAATGTGAAACGTACTGCTCAGCAACCTGGCACGGTGTGGACTGACAAAATGGCGCGAACACGTGCAACTAAGCAACCTGGCGCAGCGTGAACTCACAAAAAGGTGTGAACACATGCAACAACAAAGTCTCGACCTAACAACAGCCAGTAGACACGCAAGTCCTACAGTACCACGATTAATATCGTACACACACTAGTTGGAAAAATATTCCATATATTCATAAAAGCTCCCTATCATATTTCAAAAATTTGCCTCGGTTAACCCTGTGGCTCGGATAATTGAAACTCGGATAACCGGACTTTTACCTGTATTTATATCTCTTTACAAGATAACTATTCATGACTAACACCAGATAGTCACTGAGAACTTGAAGTTAATGATTGTAAGCTAATATTCAGATTTCATGTTTACAAAATATTAATTTTTGTATGGATCCATTGTTACACTATGAAATCTGGTACCAGTTATAAAGTCTATAAAACACACATTCTTTTTTTTTTTTTAAAAGTTCAAGGTGTTGTCTGGATTATTAATTTTTTAATATTATAAAAATTTGTATCACAGTCATTTTGCATATCATGCTGAAGATAATGTAAAAATGATGCCATTTTTGGAGATTAGTTTAAATAGTTTTTGAGCTACAGCTGTGTAAAGATATCAAGGCAATGTCTAATTTGTACAATTTTTTAATTTTCAAAAATCATTTGCTCAAAGATTAAGATCTGATTTTGTGTTTATTTTTTCCTCTTGATAGTTAAAATAAATGAACAAAAATGTTTAAAATCTGAATAGCAAAGGTTAAAAATATTTTTTAAAGGTTGAGTAGACATGGAATCATCCAAAAACTAAAATTTATGGTAGAGATTTTGTGTGATCTAGGGCACATTAAAGATGCTCTTTAGACTTACTTGACAGTTAAAACACTACACATACATAGCAAAAGAACACTGAAAACTTTAATATTTTTTCATTTTATTTGCAAGATCATCTGTAGGACATAGTAGATAGTTATTTGTTCCTTACGTGTAGACAGTTCGATTGGTTAATCAACAGTTAGCTCTCACACATTAAATTATGATGTTTTTATGCCACATTCTATGATACTCTATTGTTTGATGTCCTCAGAATGATTCAGATGTCAAAAGCACATCAGAAAATGTGCCTCTCCTTTCGGAGGTGAGCTCAGCAGACTCTGGATGTGGAGTGTCAAATGGTACTGAATCTTCCTTGTCAGACAGTAGTAATGTTTCAAGTACACATGTTAGTCCAAGTCATGGACCAGTGTACCTAAAGATCAAGGAAGATAAACGCTATGAAATTATAAACTCGGAACAAGCAAACAACTCTTCCTTATTAGATGAATTCCAAATGCGACATAAAATGATGGAAGAGCAAAATAGACGCCGGAAAGAACTTCTGGCTAAAGCTTTGGCAGACAGGTTTGTTAATCTCCAGTACCAAATCAAAACAAGTAAGAAATAAGATGTTTTAAAAATAATTTTTTTATTAATTGATGATTGTTTCACTAACAGTAAATTCCTTAACCTTACACTTACCTTCCACCATTTGTTAAGTAGTGTTCAGTACCTTCCTCAATAAATTATTCCTATGATTCGTCATTTACAAAGGAAAACTTACCAATACCTTTATGCTTGAATTCAATTTCTGATTTCTATTTGTGGCCCTCTTTTTCTCTTCCCTTCTAAATATTGCTACAAATTATAAATATGTACTCAGGACTCAATACTAGTAAATGCTTATACTTACAGAGCTGCTTTATTGCCAACTTGTCATTTGACCTCTCCTATTATATTTGCTTTGTCATGTTAGTTGCTTGTTGCATGCACTTTCTATAGACAAATCTTCCTGTGGTCATTTGTACCTCTCTTTGTTCCAGGTGGCAACAATTATTCTGGTTTCATACCGTTACACCACTCTTATCCTAAGATCCAACAGCCTAGTATCATCGTTGCCCTACTTCACCCCCTAAAAACTTTCCCACCTCCTCATCATTTCCTACAAATGTTTGGTAATATCTAGATTGGGATACCGCTGCAACCACTTACCGCCTCGCAATGTAAACACTTGCGGATGGAGAGAGTTAGACGTCACTACATTGCATATATGTTCCGCTCATAGCTTTAAATGTCACTAACGGGGCCTTCCACGGAAAGTAGTCCATCACTAATACATCTCTGATCGTAAAATCATTAATTTTGTACCAGTAGTACAGGAATAAATTCATTAGCGATGAGGTTTTGATGCAGCCTGGACCACACTGAAACGTAACTATCGAACACCTTATACCGAATACCTAATTTCTATATCGTATCTGTCGCTGTTACTGTCGTTCACGTCTTAATGCAGCCTGCATCATACTGAAACGTAACCGTCACACACGATATTGCTGATACACAATTTCCAAATCGTATCTATCTCTGTTAGTATGGTCCAGGCTGTGTTACAACCTAAATGCAACTAGTTTTTGGCAAAATATTTCATTTCATATGAATGAATTTAACAGCAATTTCAGCCACGCAAGGAAATATAGAAGTACGGAATCAAATACAAATCAATGGATTGTGACTAATAACATTAACGATACAGGAACCGACGTTATGGAATGTTACTAATGGATGATATCAACTATCAATTTGGAATGTTGTTGATATTTGAATATTATTATTAATGACACTAGTATTAATTTTCTTTAACTTTTCTATCCGTAAAATTATTATTATTACTACTATTGGTTGCATTTTATGGCCTAACGTGTATTCAAAAATTGATTGAGGGCTAGACACGTCACACACTGAAACACAGTGACGTCATATTCTCTCCATCCTGAAGTGTTTACATCATGAGGCAGTAAGTGGTGGCAGCAGTATCACAATCTAGATATTACCCCAAATCTTTTCAACCTGTCCAGTTAATTATGCCTATTACTTCTGCCAGCACTTTCCTCTCCATTATATAATTATATATAACTGTTCTGTTTATCAAGTAAGTTGATGTTTTTTTGGCCTTTACCTTTATTCAATGTTGATTTCTTGAACTAGATTCCATATGTATGGCCTCTGAATGACTAGTAAGTATCTTTTCTTAAAGTAGTTTGTAGATGGTATATCTACAAAACCCAGACTGACAATTTTAAACACACTACAGAATCGTTGATTAGTACAGGTATCAGATTGACTAATGTTTTTTTGATATTAATAAAAAAAATTAGGCAATTTAACCTTAACCTATCATCTTCCATGGTAAGAGTGCATTTAGTTCTCCCTCTTGCAGATTATTTGTTCCAGATAACCTCTGAATGGTGTTAACTCCTCTCTTTATTCTCAATCTTATCAATATAATGGATATCCTAAGGCAAATGTTTTAAGATTTTTTGAGACAAAGAAGAGGTGTATGTGTAATACAACAGCTTACATTTAGCCTAATTTTAAATTAAATTTACAAAATTAATTGTTTGCATGGTTCTATTCATTCTGAATGTAAAACCGGACCCTTATTGATTCGTTCATTCCTCCATCCTAATGTTGCACTCTCATAACTTTTGAACCAGTTAACTTAGAAATTTGTAATTGCATGTTTTTTTAAGTTTGTGGCTTTTGTGAAATAAATGTTTAATTTTGACAAATTTAATACTTCGGCAGATAATTTTTTTTCAGCATCATATCATATGTATTATTTTATGAAGAATATAGTAAATTAGATAGTAAATGTGCCGTGAATATATTTTCTTTCAGCTTGTCAAAAAATTTCCAGGACCTGTAATAATTTTTTCAACTTAAATTTTTTTTGTGTTGATTTATTTACATGCCATTTAAAAGACTATTTCACAAAACATGTTATGAACTCTATTTAAAAATAACTTGGTCTTGTTTTTTCAAACCATTTTACTATTTTCTTTTAATGAGTTAAATTCAAAATATAATCCATGGAACTGCCAGTGTATGTGAGCAACTCGCTATTAATAATGCTAGTTTTAAGGAGTTTTTTCAAAAAAAAAAAGTCAATTAGCAGTGTGATATAAAGAGAGAATCTTACATCATTGGAAAAGTTATCAAGGAAGAGAGAGCAAATGGCAGATACAACATGCCATGTATAAAAACTGATGCTTAAGATCAACATCATCAAACTCAAAAGTTTGGCTCTTTGCTTAGCACATTGTAATAGTAAATGAACATATCTGTTGCAGAGGATGTCATAATGTTCTTTGTCCTGGGGGATTCCATACAGATAGATGTATGAAGCACTTACCAATACGGATACAGTTTATGCTACTTGAGTCGTATTCATAAATTGCAGGGTGAAAATTGGTCACCAAGCTATTAATTTAACCTGTATCAGATAACAAGTGGTAGGTTACCTTGTCAAAGGAAATAAGTCACATGAATGGCAAAGCAGCGTTACCACTTTGCCACTCATGTCAGTGAGCCTGGGCCTCAAGACTACCTGGAACCCAAAAATTCAAACCATTATCCACACTTGACCGACCACCTTTTCCCCAGAACCATCCTCTACAAGTTTTTGAGGAATTCTTATCTATCAGTTGGACTTCTACTTTTCTAAAATCCTTGGCAAACACTATCAATCTCAGCCCAGGTGCAATCCCTGCCAGAAAACAACTTTTGACTACCCCAGACCTTATAATCCTTCCCACAGACAACGGCTCAACCACAGTAGTTATGAATCATACTATGTGGCTGAAGCCTTTCGTCAGTTATCAGATGCCAACATGTATTGCCGCCTCACTGAAGATCCCACACCTGCTGTCAACAAAAAATACAGGAATATGTACAGTTCAATGGACCCCTCCAAGGTCTCACCCCACGGTCAATCTCTCTTCTTACTCCTCAAAGTCCACGTGATCTGGACACATGGGGAAAATATCCTTCTAAATTTTCTGAACAATCTTAATACCTTTAATAACTCTCTGAACTTCACATGGGCCTACTCCCACACCCAGGCCATATTCTTGGATGTGGACCTGTCCCTGTCCAAAGGCGACCTCAGCTCCTCAGTCCACACCATACCAACCAACTTACCAACAATATCTCCATTTTGACAGTTACCATCTGTATCACACCAAACGTTCCCTCCCTTACAGTCTTGGCATTCGAGGAAGTTGTATATAGAGTATTCAAACATCTTACAAGCAGCGGTATCCCACAACTATCCCTCAGCTTTGGTTCATAAACAACTTTCAGGAGCCACATTGCAACCTGCTCAGCCTATTGACTGCCCCAAACCTGCAAAAACCAACCATAGTCCAGTCATAGTTACACAGTACTTCCCTGGCCTTGAATCCACCAATAGAATCCTTCAGTAGGTATATGGTTTTCTGCTAACCTGCCCAGAAATGAGATCCATTCTTCCAAATATTCTCCCTGTACCTTCCAGATCCTAATCCACAAACAGTCTTCCTCATCCCATCAGACAGCCCCAAGGCTTTTTCCCATACAATAGCACCCACTGTAAGATGTGTGATATACCCCATGTCTCCACTAACCTTGTCAATGGCAAGAGATTCCCTATCGTAGGACATGCCATCTGTGAAAGCTCCCATGTAATATACCAGCTAACCTGCAAATACTGCCTGGCAGCATTCCACATTGCCAGAGCTAAGGCGCATCGTGTTATTAAAAGTCATGGCAGAACTTTGTGAACCATTGTTGAAAGTATGGGAGTCCATCCGCCGTATATCTGGAAGGTATTCCCACCCACCAGTATCTGGATTACTGGATCATGGATGTGTATTAACTGACGAATGAAGCATAGCGCAGCTGTTGGCGAAGAACTTCGACGCTATCACTTCGTCCGCCAACTTTGACTCTCGGTTCCAGTGACGAAGAGTTGCTGCCTAGAGGCGAGTGCTGTGCTTCGATTCGTCGAATACAGTGGCCTACTACTGCCCATTTACATTTTTGGAGCTGGAGTCAGCGTTAAACAGTGCAAATGACACTGCTCCAGGGCCTTATCTGATCCAGTACCAGATGCTGAGGCATCTTAGCAAAGCTGCTAAAGAGTACCTTCTTGATATTTTTAACAATATCTAGACCAGAGGACACTTCGCCGACTCGTGGAAAGAAACAACACTAATTCCTATTTTAAAACCCGGGAAAGACAAATTGTTGCCAGGTAGTTATCGTAGTATTGCCTTGAATAGCTGTGTGGGGAAGACACTAGAGAGGATGGTCAATCGCCACCTCGTCTGGTGTCTTGAGTCCCGTAATCTGCTGAGCCGCTTTCAGTGTGGATTCAAGAAGTTCCAATTTACCTTGAACAACCTGATCCTGCTGCAAGCGGCAATACAGGATGCGTTTATCCACAACCAACATGTTGTGGGTGTTTTTTTTTTTCGACCTTGAAAAGGCCTACGATACTACCTGGTGGCATGTTATTTTAAAACAGTTACACGAATGTGGTTTTAGGGGTAACCTGCCCCATTTTATAAAATCATTTTTATCTGGTCGTTGCTTCCGGTACCGAGTCGGTTGTGAAGTGTCTGATCTTTTATTCAAGAAAACGGTGTCCCTCAGGGATCAGTTTTAAGTGTTACACTTTTTGCCATTGCTATTAATAGCATTGGAGCCATTATAAGGAGTCCCATATGGTAATCCTTATATGTGGATGACTTTTTAATTTTTTGTACATCGTCCAGCCTGAGAAGCGCTAAGCGGCAACTGCAACTCGTGTTGAACAGGCTGGATGAATGGTCAGTGGACACCGGGTTTCGTTTCTCTGCTGAGAAAGCCCGGTGTGTGCTTATTAGTCATAGTAGAAGTCTTTTACCGGAGCCCCACTTTACCTTGAGGAACACCGTTTTAAATTTTATGGAATCTGTCCGGTTTCTGGGCCTCATTTTTAGACAGTAGGCTAACCTGGCTGCCACATCTTAAAGTTGTGAAAGCCAGAGCCTCAAAAGCTTTAAATATTTTAAAATGTCTATGTGGCAGGTCATGGGGCGCTGACCGCTCATGCCTGCTACAATTTTATAGAGCCTTTGTACGGTCGCGTCTATAGTATGGTTCCATTGTATACGGTTCAGCACGGGACAGCTATCTTCGAATACTGGATAATGTCCACCGTGCAGGAATCCGGCTCGCCATGGGTGCTTACCACACCAGCCCGATACCCAGCATCTCCTCATGGTGTGACACTATATGCATATTGCCTCAACACCTGGCAGTCCCGTGTACAACGTAGTAATGAACCCAAATTATGAACGGCTTTATGCCAATCGGCATAGAGCGACCAGACCATTTAGCTACCGTACAAAGGCTATTACAGATGAATATGGGTTCGAAACACCCTCTTTTTACCACCAGGGTTGGAGTAAATCTCCTCCCTGGCTTTTAAAGAGGTCCAGAATGATTTTAGACCTGCCACGGTACAACAAATTGTTAACCGCTGAAAATGTTTTTATAAGAGTCTTTACTGATGTTTTAAATTCGCATCACGATTTTACTCCGGTATATACGGATGGGTCTAAGCAGGCTAACAGTGTAGGCTGTTCAGTAGTGTTCCTTCGAGCGACTTACAAATACAAGCTGGATAGCAGGTGCAGCGTTTACACTGCCAAATCCTATGCCATACTAAAGTCACTCCAGCATATGAAGGTAAGTCATTACAAGAAATACATCATATGATGTGATTCCCACACCTGCATTCAGGCGTTATTAATCATGTACCCAGCAGATCGTCTAGTCCAGAACATCCAGGATGCCCTCCTTTCCCTTCAATCTTCTGGAAAGGAGGTTTTATTCTGCTGGGTATCGGGCCATGTGGGAATCGGGGAACGAGGCAGCTCATGAAGCTTCCAAGTTAGCCTGTGACAAGGTCCGAATTGACTTTGATCCAGTCCCAAAGTCGGACCTTGCCTTGGCGGCGAAGAGATTTATCTTTGATTTTTGGCAGAGGCAGTGGCTGGAAGTTGAGCACAATAAACTCCGGCAGGTCAAACCGACCGTTCAGCCATGGAGCAGCTCCTTCCAGTGGGCGAGGAGGGATGAGGTTCTCCTTACTCGCCTCCGTATAGGGCACTGTCCTCTCACACACAGCTTTCTTCTCCGCCGGGAGGACCCACCCGAATGTGATGGTACGCCACATTTTAACCGATTGTGTTTTATTTTTGGATTTAAGGGCAGACGTTGGACTAGCCAATGATCTGTCCCATATTTTAAGTAATGTAAATGACAGGGTGGCGAAGGTTTTAAAATTTTGTTGTTTGGCCGATCTTGTGCCAAAAATTTTGGGCAGATCGGCGTAGTTCCTAAGAGTTTATAGATGGCCTTCTTACAACCACCTATTCAAGTACTCTTTTTCCAAGTTTTTAGTTCATTGTGCGAGTTTTACATTTTGTAGCTGGCTGGCCCCTTTACAGCCAGCCAGCTGTTGTATGAACTTGTATTTTTTATGGCCTACTCACAGCT
Source organism: Vandiemenella viatica (assembly GCA_031002005.1). Lineage (NCBI taxonomy): Eukaryota > Metazoa > Arthropoda > Insecta > Orthoptera > Morabidae > Vandiemenella > Vandiemenella viatica. Next base: position 73,244,411 of record JARYHS010013631.1, read on the forward strand.
GATGTTTTAGTATTTTACTTTATTTTGCTGTTTGTTTGGCCGACCTTTTTACAGTCAGCCATGCAGACGGCATCTTTGTTAGCGTCTGAGCATTTTTTAATTTCTGTTTGTGTGGCCGACCTCTTTACAGTGAGCCATGCAGACTGTAATTGTGTTCCGTTTTAAGTCATGCTGTCATTTCAGTGTTTATTCAGGGCACTAATAACCCAGTAATTGACACGCCCTAAAGCAACAACAACAACAACCAGAGGTGATCTTTAATGGTGTAGGTTCTTTGTTTTTTTTTTTCCTATTGCATACCTGCCAACTTTTACAATTTTACCATAAAATTTATGGAAATTTGCTGTATTTTACAGTTGTACAGATGGACTGTGTTTACCGAACGTGGTGGGTGAGGGGTTAATGCTCTGGCCTCGTATTCGGGAGGACGGCGGTTCGAATCCCCGCCCAGGCATCCAGTTTTTGGTTTTCCATGGTTTCCCCAAATCACTCCAGGCGAATGCCAGGATGCTTCCTACAAAAGTCCATGGCCTACTTCCTTCCCATTCCTTGTCCCCAGTCCCATCCCGCCTCTAATGACCTTTATGTCTACGAGGCGTAAAGGCTAAAGTAAAAATAAAATAAAAATAAAAAAAATAATAAAAAATGAACTGTGTTATTTTATGAATTTGCAAACTAAAATTCGATCACCTGCTGAGTGATTTTCATGGACACTTGTGGTAGGGTTCCGATTTCTATAGTTGCGGTAAGTGTTCTTTTATGTGTGTTGAAGCTTCTTTTATTTGAATATAAGGTTACGCCAAGATATGCTGTAGTCAATAATTAATTGATCTAGCTCTCCGATTTTACATTGATACTATTTCTGAAAGTCGAATCAGCAGTCGTTTGATATCTGCTCCCCCACCCTCCGGCCTTTACCCACTTCGGGATAGCCCTCTGTGCAATGTATTGCTGGGTACCAATTTTTGTAGAATGTGTAACTCTGATGCAACCATGAATAGCTGTAAGAAAGTGTATTTCACCAAACATTTATCCAAGCATATTCCCTAGAACTTCCACGCGTGTTAAAATCAAGAAAAGGGGGAAAATTTGAGTCTTTTTTTAATAGTGTTTGGGTGCAATATTAAAATGGCCCATAGCAGAAGTGATGATTTGACCAATCATGTGAAGCGTGGAAACCATATTACTAGTTAAAAATCAAAGGAAGCAAACCACAAAATCAATCCTTTTTTTCACTTAGTTTTTACTGATGTTAATATCAACTGTAAAGTTTGTTTTGAAAGTTATCTTTGTTAAGAAATAATACGAAGTAAATGGGTGAGTCTTCACTTAAATATGGTATTTCTGCATTTCTGGATGTTTAGTTCATGGTTGATGAAATGTATATTTTAAAATTTTTGTGGTCCAGGGTCTTTATGGAAAAACAGTTAAAAAAGTTGGCAGATATGCTATTGTATTTTATTTTTGCTTACTCAGATTTATGTTATGAAGATTTTACTGTATTATTCATACCTTTTCACAACTTTTTGCATTTCTCGGGTACTAACTCCAATTCACTACCCCCTTCTCCCTGCCCTTTCTTCGAATTTACTCCCACCACATTCCTGACTATTAGTCATTCTGTGAAACTATTTCCTACAGCATCCACCTTCTGTAATGTTCTCCTGGATTCAGGAGCATAATTGCGGTTTATGAGTGCCCGAGTCAGGTTGTTGGATTAGAGAGTAAAGAATTCATGATCGTGATTCGGGCACTCATATACTGCAATTATCCTCAAAATTAGTCCAACAACAGCTATCATAAATTCCACCACATTGACACAATTAACCAAAAACCAACAAGAATCCTGTTTTTCTAGCCCAGTTCTTCCCTGGCCTGGAATCACTAAACCAAATTCTTCATTTGGGCTATGACTTCCTCAGATCCTTTCCTGAAATGTGCCGCATTCTTCCCACTATCCTTTCCACCAGTGCTCGACGTTGGCGGGGCGTTAGTCGTAATTATGCCTGAATTGTGTAGAAAATACACCTAAGCATCAAAACCTAATTTAAAAAATTACATTTTAGAAATTTATTTTCAGTTTTGCATGTTTAAGGTGTAATTCTAATAATTAATTTCAATTACAGTTCCTGTCGTATTGTTTTTTATGGCTTTATGCCTCGTCAACGTCGAGGTCATGAGAGGTGGGAAAGGATTGGGGACTAGGCACAGGAAGGAATTCAGCCATGGCCTTTTCAAAGGAAGCATTCCAGCATTCGCTTGGAGTGATTTGGAGAAACCATGGAAAACCCAAATTTGAATGCCCGGACGGTGATTCGAATCCATGTCCTCCCAAATGCGAGGTCAGAACGTTAACTGTGCACCCACCACATTCAGTGTGTCATATTGTTGATCTATAATACGTTTCTGAAGTTCAGAAGATGTGGCAACAGTGTAGGGTATGTTCCACGAAGTAAAAACCAATTATATTTCGTATGTTATTCCTTTGGCAAAGGAGGTGAAAATGTCTCTTAAAATTACTGACTTTATACCAATTGTAAAGACAGTAGCTACAGTATATTAAATAAACTGAATGTTTTTGCTTCAGCGATCTAGCTGATTAATTGTGCTCCAAAACTATAAAATAAAATTATTCTTAGATTTTGTACATCAAGGAAAATATTTTTCAATTTTTAGTCGACATGTTGATTTATTTGTATTTAAAAAGAAATAATCTTCTGACGATGAATTGGAAAAAATTCGAAAATATTTAGGAATCAAACAAGTTACCTCTAAAAATGGTCAGTGTGTGAAATTCAATAATTGTATTAACCTATTTCACAATTTTGGTATATAATATATTGACCCGTGTATACCATATTATTTTTTTCCAGACCTATTCACAGTTTTAAATTGTGTTGGAGTAGCTTGTAAGCTATAAAATCTGTATTTTCATATTTTTAATATAATTATGCCCGTACATTTTCATTTTACACCTTAGTCTGAAATTTAGGAGTAACAAATACTCCTGGATTTATAAACGAATTTCTAGCACTGCTTCCCACCACACCCCATGTCACCTTCAGCAGATCGCCTAACCCAGGGGTCTCCAAAGTGGTTGATACCGACCCCTTGGGGTTGATAAGAGATCTCCCAGGGTCGTTTAATACAGAGGGGTCGATTAATACTAAAGAGGATCAATTAAACTGTACAGGAAAAAAATAGGAATGTTCTACTAAAAGTCAGGTCAATAAATAAAAGTAAAGCTCATCCTCTCAATTCTCGTCTGTTTGTGAATTCATGTGAAGTAAATGATGAAACTTTCAACCAATTACTTTTGCTCACTGAGGTAAGGTGGTTGTCAAGAGGTGACAGTTGCCGTATTGAGAGTTGAAGACTGCTTTAGGAACATGGATCCATCGCTATGTGCCAAGTTAAAACAGTACAACAACCATCTGCTCTTTTTGGCAGGTCTTTATTAGAAATTTATTCCATCTATCCATAGTTTTGTTCCTATTTTTTGAGATTATAATAATAGTAGAAAGTATCTCGTTTTTCTGTTAATTTTATTGGGTGGATTGTATAAATTATTTCATTGAGTTGTTATGCAGGCCTCCTTATTGCTTAGCATCAGAAATGTCAATTATGATTTAATGTTTTTATTAAATATTTGTGGGGGTTTATAAGAAGGCAAATATAGTATCAAGGGGTTGACGGGGTAAAAAGTTTGGGGACTCCCGGCCTAACCTAAAAAATATACTTGTACATAAATATCAACCCTCTGATGCTCCTAAACCATGATTTGCATCCTTCCCTTGTAAGAGACCCCGTTACATAACGTGTAGGATGTATCCACCTACCACTACCTATTGCAACCCTACCACTGGTGAAACCTACCCCCATAATAGGTCATTCCCCTTGCACAACCCATGTCATATATCACCTCACCCGCCTCCACTGTCAAAGTTCCTATATTGGCCTGACCTCAAACTCATTATCCATCAGAATGAATGGTCACAGACAAACTCCCAAAACCTAGACCTCCCCGTTCCTCACCATGCCAGTACTCACAACACCTCCGACCTTAATAACTGCTTCACAGTTAGAGCCATTAGGGTACTCCCAGATACTACCTCCCAATCTGAACTCCACAGATGGGAATTGGCATATCAACACATCCTGCAGACTAGACATCCCCCAGGCCTTAATTTCCGATATCACCTTCCATCCTCACCCTGTACAGCCATCACTGGCCAGCACAATAGATTCATAGACCTTATTTAAAAAAATCGTTTTATTTATTATTATTTTTTCAATGATTATTGTTGTTATTATCTCCCATTTTAATCTTTCTTGTGATTTATACTTCCAGTTATATTATCATTGCTCCCCCCACTGCCTCCGACAGTCAGTTTCATTCTGAGAGTGGCTGCAGTGACCGAAAGCCTTACACGAGCTCAGCCACTTATTTCTTTCAACTTGACAAGGGGTTTAACCCGAAATATGGTATTTTCTGTGTTTGTGTTTTGTTTTGTTAAGCTGCTGCCCTCCTCCCTTCAACTTTGGCGAGTGTTGGGTGTTTTTTATCTAGCCTTTCCATATAAATATAGCCTTGCAGCAGTTCTTTCCTTCCATTGTTACCGATATATATGTGTATATTAAACATTTGGATAGGAGAAAAAGCATTGCTTACCACAGAAGAGGATTTCTGCAGCGTCAAGACACGGAAAAAACACGTGCACAGAGTAAGATTTTCGAGCCTATGGCCCTTCTTCAGTAGTAGTGAGATGGCTGCATGTTGGAGGCTGGCAGCCAACTGAGTAAGCTCACAAGGCCGGTAACTCGTGGTGGGGGAAAAAACAACATATATATATATATATATAGTAACAATGAAATCAAGACGCTAAGTAGCAGAAAGGAATCAAATTAGGATAGGGAAATGAGCCACCACTTACCTTTAGATGATGCATGTGGGGCGCGAACACACAGAAAAGACACAAACACAAATAATAAAGTAATTTTCGGGATAAACCCTTCGTCAACGGGAGTACATTGTGAGAGGTGGGCGCAGCTGGAGACTGCCTCACAGAAAGACCGCCGGTCGGGAAAATGGTGGGGGTAAATTCAAACATTGGAAAAGTAGAGGGGCAGTGAATCAGAGCTAATACCCGAGCATAGACAAAAATCCAAACTAATCTCTGGTTGGTGGGAAATATATATATATATAGGAATTAGGATAAGGAAATGAGCCACCACTTACCTTTAGATGATGGATGTGGCGCACGAACACACAGAAAAAAAAAAAAACACAACTGATAAAGAAATTTTCGGGATGAGTCCATTGTCAACAGGAGAACTTTATTGTAGGTGGGTGATGTTGCATGTTAACTGGTAAATTACATGGGAGATTTCACAGGTGGTGTGTCCTGTGATAGGAAAGCTTTCCCCTGTGACAGGGTTGGTGAAAGTGGTGGAAGCATGGTATATGTTGCACATCTTGCAGCAGGGTCTATTGCTTGTAAAAAAGAGCCTTGCAGCCAACTGTTGGGACGAGGAAGACTGTGTTTGTGAACTAGAAGTTCTCTTAGGTTAGGAGGTCTGCTGAAACAAGTTATAGGAAGTGTAGGGAGGATTTTAGGAAGAATGTATCTCATCTCAGGGCAGGTTTGTGGGAAATGATAGCCATGCCAGAGGACTCTGTTAATGGATTCGAGGCCTGGATAACAAATGCGACTGCCTTTCGAGGCAGTCTCATGTGCTCCAACCAACAGATCCGCATGGATTATTCAATCAGTATTTCACAAGCATTGATTTCTCGCAACTACCCTTCGGCTTTGGTGAACAAACAGCTTTTACAGGCAACATTACAACCTACTCAACCCATCAGTCATCTGGAACCCACAAAAACAACCACAATTCACCCTTGGTCACACAATAACATGTTTTTCCAACCACTTCTTCTTTTCTTGTTTGTTTGTCAGTTTTTCTATTTTTGTTAGTTTCCCTGTCTTCTACAGTACTTAACCTTGTTCTTTAAAAGCTTTCACGTAATGAGCATTGCTTCTTTGCATGCATAATCCCATTATGGTGTTTTTCTATACCTTTTCTCTTAGTGCTTGTTCAGCCACACACCTTCTCCGCCACCTCTGCCAATTTCCTTATAAACTCCTCCAATTCTTCCTTAACTGCCCTTAGTTCCACTCTTGTCAAAATATTCGTTATTAATGCCTGGTATTCCATCCTGGGAATTTTATCATTCAACCTCCATTCCTCGAGTTAGCTTCCCTGAATAACCTGTGCCTTTCTCTTTTTTTTACTCCTTTAAGCTGACCTTTTATCATTGATGGTCAGTCTTAGGCCTTGAATGATATGAATTTGATGCCCATGTGCATTTTACTCATTTGCTTGTCTATCACATAGTAAACCACAAATGCCCTCATCCAAACTGCATTCTACCAAATGATCTACAGTTTCTTTCTTCTTAATCTAGATTCATAGGCCGAATCTTGAAAAATTGTAATGAACAAACAAAGGAGATAGCGTACAAATCTCTTGTGCGTCCACATTTGGATTATTGTTGTGCCATTTGGGACCCGTTTCGTAAGGGATTGATCGAAAGTATAGAGAAAGTACAGAGAAGAGCCGTTCGATTCGTGACCGCTTGCTACAGTCCTTATGATAGCGTCACAGAACTGATTAGTAGATCAGGTTGGGAGTCCCTGGTAGACAGACGACACACGTTTCGTTTAAACTTATTGGAAAACATGCGTACTCCCACTTTCACTTTTGAGTGTAGTGAAATACTTCTTCCACCAACCTATTTGAGTCTGAAGGACAGGAAAGATAAAATTAGAGAAATAAGGTGTCGGACTGATTCTTATATGAATTCTTTTTTCCCTCGTACCATTAGGGATTGGAATACACAGCAAAGAGATTAGCTTTGGTGCTGAGCACCCTCTGCCACCCACAATTTCGTGAATTGCAGAGTATATATGTAGATGTAGAATTCTCAATCTTCAAGCTATTCCCTTAACATTATTCCAGCAATTTCTTTCCTCCATCATGTTGGCTTCCCTAACCCTCTGATTCTATTGCTACCTCAAATCTTTTTCTATTATTTCCCACATGAGTGATATTGAGGTACCCAATTATTATCTGATTGCCTGCATTCATCTGTTTCTGCAGGTCCATCTCAGATTCTTTATTTTCCTTCCCATACTCCATGTTTGTGTGCCGTATACTAAGATAATATCACTGATTTTAATCCTTACTTGTACTTTGGCCTTGATAATACTACTGTTAAGTAATATATATATATATATATTTTTTTTTAAATCATCTGTTTTATTTATTTACTTAATGCAAACTGGCTGTCCATCTTTCAGAATAGCTCACAAAAAGGTAACACCTTCCTATCAATAGCGTCTTTCAAGTTCCAGTAATTCAGTACCATGAACATGAATAACCTACATTCTATTTTGAAGAATGATCTGAAATTTAAAAATATTTTATCAGCAAAGCTTATGAACAAGGTGTCTTTTTCTTCTTCTTTTATTCCTTTTTTTATTTTTATTTTATGTGCTTGTATTAGTGTGAGTTTTAGTGGCTAGAATTTCATTCTACTTACATTTTATTGCATGTGGTGTGTTGATATAATTAAAAAAGTTGATTTTTTTTTATTAGGAAGAAACAAACCCATGAAGAGGCCCGTAGACTTCAGCATATCCAGGATGAGTTGCAGAAACTTGACTTGCTACTTAGCAATGACGTTGCTATCCTGAGAAACCAAATTGAGGATGTCAGCCTCGAATTCATGGAAGCACAGTGGGTAAAAATGTTTAATTTTAAAGCATTACTTACGAATTTAAATAATTATGGATTATTGAGTTTACAACTATACTATATGATGGATTTACTTTCTCTGTATTTATTTTAATTTGTACTGTAGTGTCCTATATCTCTGCAACGTTCTAGAAATTACATGTTGTTTTCTCTATCTTAGACATTTTTTAAATTTTTTGCAATCTATATTTGTAATATCTTTTTCCAGAGCAGAGGTAGCTTCTATTTAAAAGTTGTGTGTGTGTGTCATTTCATGTTTTTTGATATTATATTGACTTGTGTCCATGTTCTAGAATTGTCCACTACAGAGGAGGTTCTTTAACTCTTGTAGCACACTAGCCCCAGAAACAGCTACAGAGACCAAAGTGATTGTAGCTGTAATTTCTTATTTCCAGTTATTCAGAATCTTTAGTTCTGTGAGTAGTGTTAAGCCAGGAGTGGCCTACTTACACAGTCATTTGGCTTCCAACTTTCCAGATCAAGTTTTTTTGCAAGTGTTCTTCTGCACAGGAATGTGTAGTTAATAATGTACTTGAACTGAGGTGTTCTTTGTGGATAGCTTATTATAGTTAATCTGCTGCTGTATGATAAATAAAAAATGAAAGTTGCCCCTTGATGTAAAAGAGGCTTCCAAAAAAAGTATTACACGTGGTTTAAATAGATGAAATTACATGGTATTCATCAGTAGTTAACTGAATTTCTATGGCATTAATGATTTATCTGTTTTTATTACATGTTCCATACAATCCCTCACGATAGCTTATTAATCGTTGGAAAGTTTAATCCGGTTGGCAGTTCTGTTCAAATTCTGTTTGAATTTCAACAGCTGTATCCCAGATGATAGTAATTTTGCTTTCTCTCAGAATTTCTTGAACAAGCTGTGCAACAGTATCTGTAACTCTGATAGACTCTCATACGGTTTTTTTCTGTCTGTCTTGTATTTAAACTTTGTGTGACAGCAGGGTTTAAATTATTAACTCTAGTATTCAGTTGTTCGTTCCTTCTGTTTGCAGAGGTAAAACCGGTCAAAACAATAAATAAGCTGTACTTTACAGTTTCGTATATGTGCAGATTGTTCCACAAATTTTAAACATAATATACATTACTTCCACAAGAAAAACATTCTTCTGAAAGATTTCTTACCACTCAAGGGAAGGAGGTGTGAAATTATTAGAAGTGTCATTTGGTTATAGCTGACCAAAATTCCCTGAACTTCAGAAAATGCTTCACATTTATTAGAAAAAACAGTTTCAAAGAATTTTGCTATTGTCCTTCCTATGGTACAAGATCTAGTACTTCATTTCCGTCCTTCCAATGATAATTGACCTGTAGAGTGTGCTAGTGTATTTCATATTAACAAATCAAAGCTTTGATAGTGGTAGAAGTCTGTTTAAGTGCTGGGATTGTAATTGTACTACTCCTTAAATCAATGAACTGCAGGCGACTCATATCTGTATAGATGAACTCACTCAACCAATTCTCCTACACTGTTTTTTTTTTGAGCTAATAAAGCTCAACAAGCTTTTTGAATAGTAGTGAAAAGACTAGTTCTAAAGCATTAGTCGATATGCCTTCTAGCAGAGACTAGCATGTGTGCCCCCATAACATTGTGGACTGTTTTAAATGGGAAGTTGGAAGTTATCAGCATGAAAGTGATTACTCCCCGATTTCTACATCAAGTAACATGTATTAAAGAATATCTAAATTGATAATCAAAGAAGACAACTAGCTGTCTTTTAGACATTAGAGGACATTTACATTTTTTTATTCAGGGATCCTGATAAATCCATCATAGAGATCCCTGAAACATAAAAATGCCAACACATTTGGTGGAAATGGTGAATGTCATTCTGTTTTTAAAGAATGCAGACATGCATTCTGGTGATTATGGGGAGCACCCATATTAGAAAATTTAGAAGTGTTTTTGGTTTGAAGCTCATTGAGTAATTAAAGATCATAACAGAATTTCATTAGTTTTTTAAACCATTTCATTCCATCAGCTCGCAGTCCATTTGGGGAATACCTTGAATTCGTATTTCAGATATAATGCATCAGGAATATTGTTTTTAGTGCATGAATCAATGTGTGAATGATGCCACATATATTCATTGCTGTGAAGTTATCATCAAGCTGTGTAACGTTCTGACCTCATTAGCTAAATGAAAATTAATTAATCTAATTATTTTATTAATTTTTATCATGAAGGTAGAACTTTAGTGAATATTTTGTATGAGAAATTATCAGTGTTTTATTAAAATGAATGATAAGACATTTTTATATAACAACAATTAATCAAAATCAATCAACTGTCCTTCTTTGGGCGCCAGGGTATTTTACATAAAAAACACAAAATTACACAGTGAAATATTCAATATTTTAAGTGTTCACTTGTCAAATGATTGTTTGCTCCGGACAATGAGGGTTGTAGCTGGGCAATGCTATGAACTTGCACTTGTAGCTAGCACAATGTCCTTCATATGGCGATATATAATTACCGAATTTGATGTCGGCCACACACACTGGATGAACTTTTCTGCTCTGCTACGGACCAGTGTGGCACAGTTCCTCAGGACGTCCTTTGCCTGAGCACATCTGCTCAAACAAAATAGCTGATGTCGCGTTCCAGGCAGCACAGTCCCATTAGCGCACACAGTGCACAGCGACTGATCGCGAATGCCCGCCAGCACCGAAAAGAACTTCTCTCCTCTTGTTCGTCGTGCAACATGAAAATTTTTTTTCCGCATATCACCCTGTTTGTCTACCTGGCACGCACAAATCTCCCCTCCATAAGGCCCACACTCTTCTCCCCTCGCTAATTCTAGGAACTGGCCTGCTGGGATTCCTGACCAGCCGCTTAGCACCCACAAGCTAACTAAAATATTCTCCATTTAAAAAAAATAAACATATAGTTTATTAATGTAACTAGCGGTCACAAGACGCATTCGTCACAAGCTGTGTATCTGAAGTTTTGATTTGCAGTACACTTGCTGAGAAAGATGGTTTATGTTTTGGTTTATATTTTTTTTTTTTTAATAAAGTCTATTTGTGTATGATAGTGAGAATGACACAGTGTGTATGGGCACTGCTCCCAGCATGCTTTGAGCTCATTTAGACATGACATCATTCACAGCTCTGTCATCTGCCTGTGTGCTGAGCTGCAGAAGTTTGATGCGTAAGAAATTGATTCACCTGCCAATTGAGAGGTATGATCTGTAATTCAATTCTTGAGTGCAAAAAACTAGGCAGCAGCGGAAATTCAGTCAGATTTGTGAAGTGTACAGTGATAATGCTATAAAAAGTAGTAAAATTCAAAAGTGGGGAAGAATGTCCAAGGATGGGCAGGTTAACGTGCATGATGAGCCATGTCCAGGCCGACTTTCTCTGCTTTCTGAAGATTTAGTTCATGATGTGAACAACAAAATTTGATAGGAACGATGATTATTAATTTACAGTTATCATTTGATTTCCATAGGTTCAAGATACATTTTGTGCATCATTGTTTCTGATAACCTGTATTATGAAAAACTGTGCTGTTGGCGAGTTCCAAGGCTACTTTATATCAATCACAAAAAAAAAAAAAAAAAAAAAATAATAATAAAAGATTGGGATGTGCTTTATTGTTTTTGCCTTGTACCATCAGGAAGGAGATGACTTTTTAGAACTGGAGAGGAGACTTTGGTTTGTCATATTACTTCTGAGTCCAAGCTGCAGTCAATGGAATGACGACACACATTGTTGCCAACGAAAGTGAAAGCCAAACAGACAATTTCAGCAAGAAAGATCATGGCAACTGTCTTTTGGGAGAGGGGTTTTGTTAGTGGATTTTACGGTGAGAGGCACAACAGTCAATTCTGATGTGTATTGGGTGACCTTGAGAAAACTCCATCATGCCATACAAAACAAGCAGTATGGCCTACTTATTCCCAGTGTGATATTGCTCCATGACAATTCAGGGTCACATATTTCTGCAGCAAACCGAGCATGGTGGGTGAGTGGTTATTGCTCTGGCCTATCATTCGGGAAGACGCCGGTTCAAATCCCTGTCCGGGCATCCAGATTTGGATTTTCCATGGTTTCCCCAAATCACTCTAGGCGAATGCCGGGATGCTTCAGTATTTAAAGGAGTTCCTTGGTGGTCAATGGTTCAACGATGAAGAAGTGACAACTGCAGCTATGGATTGGGCTTCTTCACAAATGGCAGTTTTATTTGACATTGGAATTTAAAATCTTGAACGATGTGACGAATGATTGAACAATAATGGAAATTATATAACAAAGTAGATAGAATTGTGTAGAATATGGAAATAAATAAATTTTAATAATATTTACAGTACTTTTCTTCTTTTTAAAAAACAAACCTTATTTAAAAAAAATAATCCTTGTACAAACAAGGATGCTTATAACTGCTCTTTCATCGTGAAATCAAGATTCTCTTCACTCTGCATCATCTGTGCAAAGACTAGAAGCAAATTTTTCACCAAGACAGTTTACGTTTATTTGAATTGGAAAATGTTGCGTGTTGTGTCAGAATGACACATCATATATATTATTTCTAAAAGGTGATTTTTTTTTTTTTTTTTTTTTTTTTTGTCGCAAGTCATTATCTACCTTTGTACCCAATCGAAATTGATAAACGGGGTATCATTTTAAAGATTAAGGTCTCCACTTTGGTCACATTATATTTCTAAGAAAAGGAATTTTTCAGAATTCTACCCTTAAAGGGCAAAAATATCATTATATCCATAACATATTTTTTTGTTGCGAGCCATTTATCTCCTACGATACCTAACTGAAATCAATAAATGAGGTATCACTTTAAAGATTAAATTAAGAAAGAAATTTTTCAGAATTTGACCCTTGATGGAAAAAAGTTATAACTATGAAGGCCACGTATATGTTTAGAACAGAGCCTTTTGATAGCAACATTACATATCACAGACATATTGATAAACTGCTTCATGGGCATTGACAAGAATTGAGAGTTACCAATAGAGATTATCATCGGATGTCGTGAAGATATTACTAAACTGTGTTTTTTTTTCCCTGGTACAGTTTTTTTTTCCCTGGTACATAAATATTTGTTTTTCCATATAATTTCTATGTAAACACTTACTCACAAACTTTTCTCAAGAGCTACGATTACAGCAACACATATCACAGAGATATCGATATTCTGTATTTTGTTAGTTTTAGTTGTATTCCGTCAAGGTCAGTGGCAGTTTGTTGTACATATGGTTAAAGCCTCGTTCACATTTACCAGCACGTATCGTGTCCAGCACGTAACGTGTCAGACACAGTACAGAAAACTTGAATACCACAGTACACTCTCATAATTGGTCAGAGAAACTAGAAAGTGTGTGCACATAACTACTAATAAAATGTTCAGAAATTTTCAATTGTGCTAACGGCGATCGTCGATGCCAATTATAAGTTCATTTGTGTGGATGTAGGAGCATATGGCAAAAAGTGACGGGTGAATTATTCTCTAATTCAGCTATTGGAAAAAGTCTGACGACGAATACTTTGAATGTACCAGAAGAAAAATACCTACCCAGTACTGAAATACGGATGCCGCATTACATTATAGGCGACGAAGCGTTTCCTCTAAAAACATACCTAATGCCGCAAAACACATGTTCAGCGCAAAAGAAATTTCAATGATAGATTGTCATGTGCAAGAATGGTAGTTGAAAATACTTTTGGACAATTAGCACAAAAGTTCCGTTTGTACAACAGAAAAATCCAACTCAAACCCGAAAATGCTGATAAAGTAATATTGACTACATGCATTCTACACAACTTGATAAAGTATAACCACATCCATGTCAGTGAAAATACAGCCTTTAATAATTTTAGTAAATTACCAAGATAAGGCGGGAGTAGTCAATCTACTGCTTTTGATATCAGAGACAAAGTTGCTTTGTATTTCGAGTCATCAGCAGAAGCAATGTAAACAAATTTTAATAATTATTTTCATAAATAAATACCTACTTACCTTGTACTTGGAGATTTTTTGCTATTTCCTTCCATGCGTCATCTTTCCGTTTATTGTCACTATATCTTTTGTCACTCATGTCGTATATAAATGTATATTCTCTAACTAATTCAGTTAATTTTTTGTTGTTCATCTTATTTTTAATTAGATCACATCTTACGCTGTCTGTGCTGTTACGTTGCTGTGTTCATACTAACTGCACAGACACTCTGACATGCTCAGATACGTGCCAGCACAGACAAAACATTCTCGCCGACAATGCTGTTCGGTGCCGGCATATGTCTGTACGGACACGCTCTGTTCATGTCGGTAGATGTGAATGCGCTCATATATAATGTACGTAATCATGTTTTTTTTGTCTGTGCCGATACTTGTCTGACACGTACGGTGTCTGTAGATGTGAATGAGTCTTTATGTTCCAAAGGATTTCCTAATTGTTTCGTAATATGTTGTAAGTATTTTGTATGTAGCTATTACCCAAAATAAATAAACAAATGCTACTAATGAGGTGGTTCTTCTTTCACTCTATTACAAACCACCAACCTTGCGAAATTTTCGCATGAGTCATCTAGTCTTTTTTATAATTTTTCATTTTTTTCTTTTATGTTATTTTAGCTAACTGTACAGTAACTCTAAATGGTTTGTTACTACCAAGGCAGCAGTTGTTTAATCATATAGCTCTTGTAACTCCACATTTGGCAGTTATTAGTTAATTTGTTTCAAGTATTTATCTTCACAATTTTTAGTTTGCTAGATTTCTGGTACATTTGAGAATGAATTCTTGTCTGATACGAGTTATTCTGTGTAATAGCGGAGAATCTGTCATTATTATCATGCCCTACTGGTTTTGATTTTCTTCAGTGTTACAGTGGACTTGAATAAAATTATTGTCTCTTAAAATAACTGCACAGGGACAATAACTTTGCTCGTGCATCAGTAAGGAAACTTTTAATTTGGATGTCCCATACATGTTGTAGAATCACATGTAGCAGCATTGTTAGAAAAGATAAGGATAGAGGAATTAACTGTCACTTGCTAAAGATGATTGTAGGCAGTGTAAACATAGATAAACAAGTACGAAACACTAAAATTTGTTGGTGTAAATCCTTTTTCAACAAACAAACATGGTATTGGATGGGTGTCTAGGAGGAACTAAAGCCATTTGTATTTTGTATACGAATACTAGTTTTGAAACAAACATGTATGAGGTTTGTATTGAAGGTAGTAGACATTGGACAGGAAAAACATTTATTTGCCTGGTGTTCAGGAACACTAATTCCTTTGAAGTATTCTTCTCTGAAGTGGATTCTCACCTGCACATCGAAATTCCTCCAGTGTGCCTCATGTTGTTCTGCTGTTGGAGGGTTTGCATATGAAAATTGTGTTTTTCACTGTCCTTTGAGGTGACTGCTTCTTGTTGTTAACAGTTATAAATGATGGAACTTTAATCCAGCCTTACTGTTAATTTACGAATTAGCATGTTTTGTTTCCTTCCAGTTCAAAAGTAGCAATATTCCTTCATCTTCGAAGTTGTTTATAGTCATGGACGAGCAGCTATATATGTGAGAAATTTTTTGCAATAGTACTAATCATGAATATTTACAAATCTAATGTATACCGAAGATTTATTTGTATTCTTTATTATGATAAATGTAACAGAGAACACAAGTGTCTACACCTGGTAAATTAGTTGCAAGTTTATGGGTTGCAGAATTTTGTTATGTTTTTTGTACTATTCTGATAATTGTAGCAAAAACTGAATGGTCCTTTTTAGTAATAAGAATAAAGATAGGATGAAGATTACAGAAGGGTAGAGAATGAAATATTGTATTATGATAGTAGTCAGAAGACAAAAATAAAATGGACTTCCATGCTGAGGTTTTTTGTAATTTGAGTGAATGTTGGGAACACAAATAGATGTTCATATGCTGACAAACAACATAGTCCATCAGTTTTTGTTTCTTATTCAGACATTATTGACCAAATACAACACTCCTTTCATTTGTATAATTTTCCAAATCTCTCAACACTTTTTTTTGTGCAATGTTTGTCTGTTCTTTAAACTGAAAGAGATGAGACATGACACCATATTACACTAGTCGTTCACCTTATTCAATAATTAACTTCAGTAGTGGCCAGATTGCTGGGTAATCATGAGGAGTGCTAAGAAAAGTAGTTTATAGAAATCAAGAAAAGTGTGAGTGGAGACTTTCCCAGTGTATTGTTGCTATGTAATCTGGCTCGTGTCCAGCCAATTGGTTTTGTGAAAACATAATTTTATGACAGCTAGCTAGCTCTGCTGTCTTGACCAGGAGTCATAGCCTGTTGCTACTGCCTCAGTTGAGGCTTGCAACCACTTGAAGGTTCTCTAGGTTATAATCTCAATGAACACTTTTTCTTGACAGTTAATAACATCTTCAACTGTGCAAGCAGCACACCTTTGATAAAACCTTTAACCAGTTGTTTCTGATGTCTCACTTCCCGGTTCCTTGTTTATTCACATGCCTATTTTTCTTCATCGTTTATGTTTTGCATCGTGGTAAGCTTGAAGTAAATATTTTTGGAATAAACGGGGGGGGGGGGGGTAGAGTATCTCTGATAGAGTATCTTCATGACTAGCCCAGTTTGAAAATTTGCATTTTGTACTTTCTATTAATTTAATTGCAATGGAGCGCACACTCTAATTGTTTATTTTTTATTTTATTTTTTATTATCTTCTACAATTTGAGTGTTAAATTCTTTCCCCATCTAGTTTTGTGATTTACAAATTTTAATTTTAAATTCCTTCAGC
The DNA here is from genome assembly GCA_031002005.1 of Vandiemenella viatica. NCBI lineage: Eukaryota > Metazoa > Arthropoda > Insecta > Orthoptera > Morabidae > Vandiemenella > Vandiemenella viatica. Next base: position 73,261,018 of record JARYHS010013631.1, read on the forward strand.
ATTTTTGGTAAACTATTTATCACTTCACTTAGTAATTTGTTCCAATCCCTGACGTCCTTACCCACAAAAAAAAAAATAAAAAAAAAAAATAAAAAAAATAAAAAATACCACTCCCTTAGGCATGAAATAGAGTGCCAATTTGTGGTCATGGTCATCTTTTCCTTTCCATGCACTATTCCTAATTCTTCAACAATATCCTTCTAAGCCCGATCACCAACATATGCTTTGTGCATTCCCAGCACTTTCTTCACCCTCCCCATCTTCCAGTGACTGTGAATCCAGCTCCTGTATCATACCAGTTGCTGACTGGATCCTGAAATAATTTCCACAAACAAATCTAGCTGCTTTTCTTTGCACCCCTTTGATACCCAAAGTGTGGATCTCAAACTACACCACCATATTCAACCAATGGTCTAACCAAAGTTTTGTAACCCAATTCCCTAACTTCTCTATTACATCCTCTCATCACCCTCTCCAGTAAATGAAAAAATTTATACCCTTTTCCTACCACCTGCCCTATGTTTTCTGCCCAACTGAGTTTATTATCAAACGTTGTGCCAAGATATTTACGCTTAAGCCTTCGACAAGCAATTCTGTCCCCACCCTATTAATCATAAATAGCCTTTAGTTTTTTCTCTTTGTACGTAATAAGATGACTCTTCTTGGCATTTATCTTCATTACATCCTGACATACTCATTTAGATATTTTATCATTGTAGCCTGTATGTCCTTAAAAAAAACTTGGTTAAGCTGCATTTACTAAAAACTCAACCATCTGAGCTAATCATGTTTGTCTAGTTCACAGAATTGGGTATACATGGATATTACATTGCATTAGAAATTATGAGAGCACCGGATCAATTTTTATGTTGTTGAACTCTAGAGACTGTGAATTCTATTTTTGGCATAAATATGGATACTCAGACTTTATGACTGAATTATTTACAGTCTTTTAGACCCTTGTTTCGGGTGCCTCCTCCATTATCGTAATAAAAATGACAGAATACTAAAAAATTAAGTGATATGCATTATAAACCTTAAAGAAATGAAAATTTGAGGCAATAAAATAAAAGTTGATTTTTTCGGTGTTCAGATCACTTGGATTTAAGAGATGCTATTTGCACAACTGATGTGGTCAAGGAGATGCATTTTGTGAAAATCTAACTTTATTTCACTAACAAGCCTACTCGCTGGAAGTTTCTTATATGTCATGTTATTCTTGCAATTTCAGCTTTCATTGTTTTTCTATTCTAAACTTTGTTGCTATGTGTGATTAAATATTTTGGATGAAAGCTAATAATCCTTATCAGTGCTCATTTATCATTCACGTCAATTTTATCAGGAAACGTTACAACAAGGCAGAGAAAGAGTTTCTGGAGGCTAAGCTGCATCTTTTCAGTAAGTTGGAGAGGAAGGAACTTCTAACAGAGCATTTATGCACGATAATAGAACAAAATGAAATGAGGAAAGCACGCAAATTGTCAGAGTTAATGGATAAACTAGAGTTGACAACATCTGTTGAATTGAGTGAGGAAGAAAGACGTGTCACTGATGGAAAAGCGGTGAGTGCACGACCAGTACACATATAAATCCCTTCTGGTGCTAATCTTATTGTAGCCCACACCACACTTGTGTGTTTTTCATTTGGTGGCGGATTATGTGTGGAATGTTTCTTTTGTTATTTATATGCTATTTTGTTCATTCTTTAATTGCAGCACAAAAGGTAACTGACAATGTGCAAAAAAATTTGTTCACTAAAATTTTAAAGAATTTTTCGATACATTATTAGCAAACTATTTTGTTAACTCTCAGCCTCTCTCCAAGCATTTAAATTGTGAACTAATTTTCTGTTATTTATCATTCTTGTATTAAAAGGACTGAGGGATGTAAATGTTTCAACATTTTACTTTTTTTTTTGTCAGATCTGAATTATTTTTGCTATTTCAAACTAGTTTTGAACAAATCTTAACTTTTTAAAGGTGATTTTAATTCTATTGTTGTTTTTTTTTTTTTCAATATTAGGGTACTGTTTTTGTATAACATTTCACTTCTGTTACACTGATTTTGTGACTGGAGTTGCTTTGCATACTTCTTTATTTTAACTTGCATTTTTTTTAGAAGTAATTTAGATAATGTCTTTAATAGTGTCTCTGGAACAGGTCTGGATTTTTCATAGACATTCAGTATTTAATCCTCCCAGTGTTTTTACTTTATTTTAATTTTGGTGACCAGACTGTCTTCCATATTATTCCGTCCAAAAAAAGGGATTTATACTTTTCCAGTTTTGGAGATTTAAATGTATTTGTAATAAGTGCTTATTTTAAAATGCAAACCATGTTTAATTAGTGTGGTACTTGTAATTTTGGTTTGCAGAAAAAAACTTGAAATTTTAAATCATTTGTTAGTCTTTTGTACTGAATATTTAAATATTTTTCCCTCTCATTTCTTGTCCTTATCACCTTTGAGTTCATCATTTGCTTTATAATATTAATAACATTAGTTACATATTGTATATTTTAGCTTTATGAAGCTCAAATGCAATTCCCACAATTTTTATTAAAGAAAAAAGAAGTTATTATTTATAATTGCTTCACTGTTCAGCGGGGAATTTTATTACTATGTGTATATGAGTTTATAGTGAGGTATCTTGTTTGATTAGTTGATGTGTGGTAACATCCAGTTCAGATAAATCTCATAATAGTACATGCTTGTTAAAACATCTTTATGGGAAGCCTTGTGTAAGGTGTTTATTACACAAAAATATTTAAATCAACTTGGAGAATGTGGTAGAATGAAATTATATAAAAAAATTTAATACAAGTGTGGTGTGGCTGAATGAAGATTCGTAATATTTCTGTTTTGTAAAGTTTGTATAGGTGTTCTTGTATGCTTACAAGTCATGTTATATGTCATTAGTTTATTTCAAAGAGTTTTATCCCACATGCCTATTTGTCTCATTATGCTCAGGATTAATTCTGGGGTGAAAAATGGTTCTGAATATATATCAACTATTACATCTATATATATCATGAAAAATAAGTAGTAGAATAAGTATATTAGTGTGCATTTAAAAATATGCTTTAATGTGAAAACCTCTGAAGTGACCTTCCAATTTAAACTGTCGGATCTGTCTAAATATCTCCTTGCACAGATACAGCTGCTTTATGTTAAATATATACTGACTCATTGTTGTCAGTTTATTGTGGATAGGTGATGCACTCCAGTTAATAGATTTTCAAGTGAAATTAGTTTTTAATTTCATTAACCTGTATTTGAAGCTAATTCATCTGTGGCAGGCTAAAATAGCTCAGTGAGCTGTGGATGTTATTAGTAATCATCAAAGGCCTCACCCCAGAAAACATGTATCTTTTCCACCAAGAACTTTCGAGCTTTAAATAACATGGGACTCATTGCCATTCAGTTTATAAAATCTGTAGCTTTATTGTGCTCTGCTCTAATTAGAATTAGGATATAAAGTTTTGTAATTATTATTTATTGGAAGAAAAAAAAATGCCAAAATATGGAAGATGGTTAAATAAAGTTTTATCAAATTCTGTTCCAAATTTTTTAATATATATTTGAATACGGAAGAGAAATTAAAGTCACTCTTTGAATTTGGTGGGGCAGAATGAAATAAAATGTTTTTCAATAATCAATGTATCTTCAAAGTAACGCTAGTAAATGTGGCAAAAAATATTCTGAACAGTTGCAGTCAATGGTGCTTGCCTGTTGCACTTGCAGATTTCCTAAAATAATGTATGCGATTTATATATTCGTTTCCGTAAATAATTTTCAGCTTGGTTGCTGCTAAACTATTTTATTTTGTAACCATTTATCCACTTACCACCCTCAATTTATTTCAGAGGCAGCTATGTGTGGATCTGCTTTAGAATTTCTTTATGTAATTAGGTTTTAAATAGAGCCCTAATATATAAAAATATGAATAATGATAAAAATATTGAAAAAAGAAAGTAAATCCATAACTCATTGCAGATGAATGCAGGAAGACCTCGACTAACAAATAAACATGAACATACTTTATAATATTTAGTACAAACCTTAAACACAAGGCAGGATAGAGAAATAATTTGTCACTTACCACAGATGAAGGCAGGAGGACCAGGACAAACAGAAACACACATTGCAATATGTAACGTGTATTCATATTCATTCTAGTTTTCCTGCCTTCAGCTGTGGTAAGAGACACATTAATTTCCCCATCTTTCCTTGTTATCATTGCCCAACAGCAGTTTCATTCTCACCGATATAAACCTTAATCATATTTAGATGTGAGTCTTTGTTAGTACCCACACTATGTATCTCACCCCTGAACATGTTTAAGGTTTATACAAAAACAGGATTAAGATTTATACCTAAATATTGTAGAATGTGTTCACATTTATATGTTCATCATGGCTGTCCTGCGTTAACTTGTTGAGAGTAATGTGTTTGCTTTCCCCACCGTTCCCTATTTTTATTGCTAGCAGCATTTTCATTATTACTCTAAATATCCTAAGTATATATATTAAAATTAAACCATCATTCATTTTCGTAGTTGCATGGTTGGAGCCTTATTTACGCAAAACTAATATTTCAGCAACCGTGTTGTGGCTTTCATAAGTCCTCTGACAAAAGCAACATTTTAATAAATTGTCACAGCTCTATCTGTGCAAACAAATCTTGGCAGTGGCCTCAGAAGCCTACACAGATTCATCACTTGCTTGAAAAATTCTGTCTAGGTTTCTAACATATTCTGTAATTTGTGTATACAGAATAAGTACTGTCTTATATGGGAAAGAGAATAAATTAAACATGGAGTAGTTGTGGTAATATTTGACTTGTACTGTTTTAAAAATTGTAAGAATATGTTGTTTAACATTTTAGGGGAAGAAACATTAGAAGTTCAGTGCTGTTTCTATGTTTTGAAAATAATATTTGTAAGAGATGGGATTAATGTATCATTAACTATTTAGTTTTTATCAGTTGAAGTTGGTAACAAAATTGCTGTACATGGTTCTAAAGTGCAATGCATTATTTTTCTAATTGTAGATAATTTTTAAGTGGGTAAAACCTACTTGATGTTATTAAATAATAATTGTAATATATAATCAATATACTTAAAAAATAACGGAAAACTACTAACACAACCTCTTTTGCTAGCTTACTTTTGGCTTTCTGTGTAAAAGTTTATAGCCGAGTGTTCATGTTCCAGAAATTTGTAACATTTTCTTATTATTTTGTTATGATTTTTTTTTTTCAAATTTATTTTCATTTTATTTTTATTTAGATACTATCTCCTTTGCGTGCCTTGGATGAAGTCTCATTTTCTATATGTAATACTGTGAAAAAACAACAAAATGATGCAAACAGATCTGCTGTTGATAAAGTTCTAGAAGTTGCAGGTGAGGTATCGAAAATTTCTGACTGTGAGAAAGACGAGATGCCAAATGTGGAGTGTTTAACACTTAATGACAGTAAGGGAACTGAAGAAATTTCAGTCGGTAAGCTAGAATTTTCCACAGCTGAAAGCAGAGAATCTAAAGATGACTCTGCATCCACTTAATAATTAAAGGAATGCATTGTAAAGTTGCAGCTGCCAGTTACCTCGGTTGGTATTCACATTTATGAATCTCTCAAATCTTGTTTTAATAATTTATCCTGTAGCATGTTGCACATCAACACTAAATGGCACCAAGGGAGTAATTGTGCTTTAGTCTCAAATATATGTCACTGTGTTTAGTGATTTTTGGGCCACATGTATTTGTGTACTCAGGATTTGCACACAAATTAGCAACAATAATTTGACAATAATATTTTACATGTGTAGATTTTATTCATGTTGTATACTTCATTTGTAAAAAAAAATGTGCCTCCAGATATTAGTAGTTCATGATTAGCATGTTTAGTAAATTAAGGTGCTTTAGTGCTGAATGGTGCTCTGCATATTGAATACTTTAGTGACAGCTTTACATATCTTGTGTGATTGTATGTCTTATAGTTGGTTATTTCCTGGGAGTGTGTGCTTGATGTATGGTTGATATTGGGGCTCATAAGCAAATTTAACCAGTAGTTGTTCTCAATGTAATATTTCATTTTCTTCATTCATGACTCACAGTTAGTTAGTTACTGTACAACTATTGCTACAAAGAAAATATCTGTTTTTACGGTTAATCTGGAATCCAATTTGCTAATTGTGTTGAAAGTAAATACTGCAAGCAACAAGACTGCATTTCTATGAGCCTCAATATTTCATTAATTTGTGATTAGTATTTCTTAGCCAGGTGATGCTGTGATACTTTTATACATTTTTATATACTATAGTATGAGATTATTGCGTAATGAGAAAACACAAATTTTCACCTCCATTTGAACAGATAATACATAAAATATTTTATTGCAGATTGTAAGTAGAACAAATAAAATTGAATAGTTTGTTTGTGTCATAACTGCAGTATCGAATTGAAACTTGTGCCTCAAACGTTTTTGTGCATCAGAGCTATCAAAAATTTCCAAGAACTTTTTACATAGCAGTTATGAAAGAATGAAAAATAACTTCAAATAGTGTGGTTCATATTTGTCTGAAGAACAGCACAATATATTATGATTTTCAGGAAATATCATAGGGAATAAAACACCACCACTCACTTGAGCACTTGTAGTTATCAGCTCTGTTGCTGCTAGACTCATACTTCTGTTATATATAATTACAAAGCTATCAAGTTCATTTACATAAATCTCAATTACTTTTAAAAAATTAGTTTTTAGATAGCAGCATATTTTATATAACAATGAAAACTAATTTATAAGGTGTTAATGCATCATTTATATGGAATTGAATTATCTAAACATCAATCTAACTCATTCATTTTGGTATGTTATAATTATAATTATTTTATAAAGTTATTAAATAGGAAAGCTTTCATACTTGCTGATGGAAAAAATATTTAACTTCTGTTTAGTAATAACTGCGGCAAAAAGAATATGTGATGGTAAAGAATTTAATTTCGAGCTATATGCTTAGCTGCAGTATAAAAAGTAAGGTTCTTAAAAATTATATAGTTTTTTTGCTATTCAGATAAAAATATTTAGACCCAAATGTATTCTTATTTGCTTATAACAGATACTAAACTCAGAATAGAATCTGTTTTTCAGCTTATTTTAATCCTGCAGTAGTTGTGCTCTGAAATTAGAAATGGCTTGAGTGAATTACAAATGTAATCGATTGACCACTCCAGGGTTGATGAATGTATTCAAAATCAGAAACTGCACTTTCTGCATAAATAAATAATAAAAAAACAGTTAAACTTAGTATCCATTGTTGGATATGAATGTGATGTGTGATAGCACCAGCATTAAAAAGGAGCTCAAAACTTTTTGATTTTTGCTTTTTTGACATCAATGTAACATTTGATTCTTGTACTCAATGAACCAACGTGTTTCATACTGAACGTTAAAATCTGCTCCATTCATGGTTTTATTATATTATTTCCCTTTGAAGTCCATTGTGGAGTATTTTAAGTGTTCGGTTTGCAGTTTTAGGGTGATGACATAAAATCTCTTTTAGGGTTGTTTGATTCTCTTGGTTTGGAACATCTGAGATCTTATGATTCAACATTTAAATTATATTTGGAATTTTCAAATGATGGGATAAACTGACATCCTATCTGTTCAGATCTCTCTTGGACATGTAATGTTGTTGATATCTCCTACTTTTGGGTAATTTCAGAGAAGAAATTTGTGTCATTTCACAGAACCCCAAGTTAGAAGGTTTCTTTCATATCATACATGGCTTGCCAGTATCATGATTTATCACTTTAAATTTCATAAATTAATCTGTATTTAATGCTGTAATTTTGTTTTCATGTTGCAATGGGTCATTCATTGTAGATCAGATGCCACAGTGATTTAAAACACGTTGCAATGGAAATTTTTTGTCCTTGTCCATATTACGGGAAGCAGAAACATTACTAGTGATGTGTATACCCAACAGCACTATGAAGCTTCCAAATTCCAGTGTTAGAATTTTTGAAAATAATTAGCTGTATGGAATATGAAAAAAGTTACAAATGAAATTAATGTTTTCATAGCATGAAGCTCAAAGTTGTTACTATATTGCATATCTTAACCATGCATTTATGTTCTTTGATATGTTGAAAAAGAGCTCATGGACATAAATCAAATAATCAACTTACAATTGTTATAAGTGAACAATGGTTGTTCTGCATAAAACTAAAATTATAAAAATGAGAACTACCGACCCACTGCTTTTTCTCCCCAGGATAGTTCTTTACTGGGTTTGAGATGAAGAAGTGGAACATTTTTTCTTTTATACAAGTAAATTTAAACAATGTCAATCTTTTCGAGATCATTCCACTTTTACAAATATGCATCACTGACAATTGATAAAGTGAAGCATTGAGTGATTTTACTTAAATTCTTGAATAAGCAACCCTCTTTGTGAACTAATTGTTTCTTTATAATTGGTTAAATGTAATGTTTGTCAGAAGCTGCAAACAAAAAGTGACGTGTGGCCCCTTAAAATCTTTTTTTTCTCTGAGTTCTTATTTAAGATACTATATAGGATTTGAACATGATAATTCTTGTATTAAAAGAGTATTTAATTAATCACTTAAAGAATTTATTGGTCAGATAACAATGCACCTAAAATTCTCCAAAGAAATTTTTTGGTTGAAAATATCTGCAAGAAGTGGAATTTATGAGTACTGAGAGCCTTCCAATTTGTTACTAAGTCCTCATCTTGTTTCTCTTCATTGATTGTGGAACGTCAGTTTGTGAAAATTTATTTTCTTTTACTGCACTGTCCTATACCAACAGTTTATAGCTCACTTTTGTGTTTCCAAAATGATTCAGAAATATCATTTACACAAAATACTGTTGTACTTTTTTGTTTTGATCTTAATATGATTTGTGATATATTTGTGGCACTACATTTTTTCTTTGTGTCCATAAACTTTGCTGCATTTCAATGAATTGTAATATATGCCTAAATTTCATATATACAGCACAATTTTATTTAAGATATGACTGTCTTGGTGTACATACATAAATAATTGATATGATTGCATGGTGATGTTTTAAGTGCCTCTCTCATTTATTTCTTTTAAAGAAGTTTGTAGCACATTAAGCAGCAAAATGTCCTATTGCTATGCTTATTGTTTTGTATTTGTGTGTATGTATGTATATATACAGGGTGAGTCAAAAGTCGCAGTACACCCTTTTATTTCAAAAACTCTGCAGGAATTGGGAAACCTGAATATTCCAGTAAGGTATTGGTGAGGTGGTCTATCTTTTACGGTATGTACCGAACATGGGCGCCATCTTGAAATCGGCCATCTTGAATCTAAGTCAATTTTTTTAAATGGAAAGGGGGTCGTGTGACACATCAAATAACATCAGAATTTTCTCACAAGTTCATTCCTGTAAACAGATTTGAAATAGCAGTTGCGGTTCAAAAGTTACGTAACTTTTTTGTTGCAGATAACTGAAGATGGCTTTGACCAAGGAGGAGAAAATTGAAATCATTTTGATGTCTGGAGAACGAAGTTTCCGTGCATAGCTGCAGATTTTAACAACCGTGGTTGTGACGGTTAACTTCACCACTGACATAAAAGTTTGCCTCATCACTGAACAAGATGCTTTGTGCAAAAGAGGGATCCTCTAAGGCCCACGTGCAAAACTGTCTGGGTCATCCTCTGCTAGGTGCTGGAGTAACGGAATCTTGAATGGATACCATCGATGGGCATGAAGGATTCGTATGATCGATGACTGGCTGATTCCACATTCTGCTGACAAACGTCGTGGGCGCTTCACGAAGGACGCCAAAACCATTGTTGAGGTTGTCTCGTCAGTAGCACTTTTTGGACGGCCACTCCGTGCCTTGTCAGCCACAGTCCCAGTTTCTCAGAATTTGGAAATTAAGCACCTGACAGTGTTGTGTGAAATTGGAGGTCTTTCTGCGTGCCGGTTGTTAAAATCTGCAGCTATGACACGGAAACTTCGTTTTCCAGACATCAAAATGATTTCAATTCTCTCCTCCTTGGTCAAAGCCATCTTCAGTTATCTGCAACAAAAAAGCTATGTAACTTTTGAACCGCAACTGCTATTTCAAATCTGTTTACAGGAATGAACTTGTGAGAAAATTCTGATGTTATTTGATGTGTCACACGACCCCCTTTCCATTTAAAAAAATTGACTTAGATTCAAGATGGCCGATTTCAAGATGGCGCCCATGTTCGGTACATACCGTAAAAGATAGACCACCTCACCAATACCTTACTGGAATATTCAGGTTTCCCAATTCCTGCAGAGTTTTTGAAATAAAAGGGTGTACTGCGACTTTTGACTCACCCTGTATATAAATCTGTATGTATCGCTTCATTATTCATGATCTGTTAATTTTGTACTATACACTTTTCTCTTCTTTACAATGTAATTTTTTTATTGTTTTGAAGCAGAATATAGTTTTATTTTCTTCAGGCTATTTTACCAAATCTTTAATGCTGTGATTGCTAATTTTTAGAATATTTATACATATAACTGAATAAAATTGATATGAGTCTTTAAATGTTTGTATTTTAATAAATACCTTTCCTCCTGATCGCCTCTCGACATACTTAGCTTATTATTTTCATGATCAGTATTGCAGAAACAAATAGTAACCATATCATTTTTTTTTTAGGATTTTTTTTTTTGAATCCTCTGAAATTATTTTCAGTATTTTTGACATGAACTTGTCAGAGATAGTATTGATAGTTCATAAATCAGATAGCAATAATATGAGAGGAAAAAGTGTAATAAGATATTAAGCTATATATAATGAACCAGTTTTCATTATATATCTTACGTTGACTTTAATACTCAAAAGTGGTTGTTGGAAAAATTGTAGGGACTACATATGTGCATGTTTTATCAAATTATGTTGGAATCTATCTGTACTATCTTCTATTTATACTATTAAAAATCTATAATCATGCTGCATGTGTCTGAAAGTTTGAAATAGCATCACACAAAAACTACAGTTACAGTTTTGATGAAGTTATCAAATTTTGAGAGCTTATTATCCAGATTATAATCTGCGAAAATAGCTTATGACAGACGTGTAATGAGGAATGTTACACGAAATTATAACTATTTTGAGATAGGAGAAATATGCCCATACTAGACAACCCGTGCAAAACTTTCGCGAATGATGAATAGTGAGCTTGAATGCTTGTAATATAATGAAAAGTAGAACCGCACTTTTATTTTGTTTAGCGTAATAGGAGTAAAATACTTACAACATATTAGGAAACAGACAAATTTAAAACAGTGTATGTACGACAAACTGTCACTGACCTTAACTGAATACAACCAACCTGAACACAATGCACACAGCATATCAACATCTCTGTGATATGTGTTGCTGTGCGAGTAAATTGTTTATATTGGAATTGTAAAGCAAAACAAAAATTTTTCTGTAACAGAAAAAAATATGTGAGATACTACTTATTTTTTAAAAAACAGTTTACTGATATCTCTGTGAAATCTGCTGCTGCAATCTAGGGGCTTGGCCCTAAACAGTCTCATATGCGCAACCACTTTAAGCATCAACGTTCGAAAAATTCTTTCTTAATTTATGATTTTACCTAATTGGAGACCTTAATCTTTAAAACAATGTCATTTATTGATTTCGGTTAGGTATCGAAGGAGATATATGACTCGTAATTAAAAAAAAAAAAACACGTTGTAGGAATAATAATAATAATTTTGCCCTTTAAGTGTCAAATTCAAAAAATTCCTTTTATTAAATATGATGTGACCAAAGCAGACAACTTGGTCTTTAAAATGATACCTCATTTATCAATTTTGGTTAGGTATCAAGGGAGATAATTGACTCGTGACAGAAACATGCGTTGTAGAAATATTAATACTTTTTTCCCTTTAAGGGTTCAATTTAAAAAAATTCCTTGATTAAAATATGATGTAACGGAAACAGAGACCTTACGAAGGGCTCAATCAATTAAAAGATACCTCGTTTATCAATTTTGTTTAATTATCAAGGGAGATAAATTACTGGAGACACAAAAAACGCAATTTAGAAATACTGATATTTTTGCCCTTTAAGGGTACAATTCAGAAAAATCCTTTCTTAAAATATAAATTTGACCACAGCAGAGACCTTAGTCTTCATAATGATGCCTCATTTATCTATTTCTGTTATATATTAATAGAGATAAATGACTCGTGACAAAAAAATGTGTTGAAGAACCATTGATAACTTTTTCTTAATATATGATGTCACCAAAGCTGAGACATTACTCTTCATAATCCTACTTCATTTATCGATTTCGGTTAGATATCCAGGGAGATAAAAGGCTCAAGACCCAAAAAACGAATTTTAGAAATATTGACATTTTTGCCCTTTAAGGGTCGAATTCCGAAAAATTCCTATCTTAAAACCTGATGTTACCACGGTGGAGACATTAATCTTTAATATGATACCTCATTTATCTATATCGGTTAGATAGGAAGGGAGATAAATGGCTCGCGATACAAAAACGCTTTGCAGAAACATTAATACTTTTGCCCTTTACGGCTCGAATTCCGAAAAATTCCCGTCTTAGTATATGATGCTACCAAAGCGGAGATCTTAATCTTTAAAATGATACTGCATTAAACGAATTCAGATAGGTATCCAGGGAGATAAATGACTCGTAACACAAAAAAAAGCATTTTAGAAATATTGATATTTTGCCCTTTAACCCTTTGATTGCTGTTGACGTGTATACACGTCATGCTTCCTGCTGGCCACGAGTGCTAATGACGAGTTTAGATGCAGCCGCCGGTTTTCCCCTGAGCGCTGTTGACGAGTTAAGCCGCACCCGCCTGCCACTACCTGAGTGCTGATGACGAATATAGATGCGCCGCTACCTCAGTCGTACAGCGGACTTCACGACCCATTTCTCAATAGCCTTTTGCAGTTCTGGTCAATAGCTTATCGTCCGAATGTTTGTCTGTAGGTAGCCTAGGCGTTGCTCTACAGGTCACTATTCAACACGTTCTCGCCTCGCATTCGGGAGGACGGCGGTTCGAATCCCCGTCCGGGCATCCAGATTTGGGTTTTCCATGGTTTCCCCAAATCACTCCAGGCAAATGCCGGGATGCTTCCTTCAAAAGGCCATGGCCGTTTTCCTTCCCATTCCTTGCCCCCATCCTTCCCCCCCCATCCTTTCCCGTCTCTAAAGACCTTGATGTTAAAAAGAGACGTAAAGCAGTTACAAAAAAAAAAAAAAAAAACTATTCAACAGAAATTACATCAGTCTTCTATGTTTCCTGTATTTTATGAAGAAAATTGCAAGACGTCATGGGTGCATTGAGGAAGAAATCATGGAGATTCTTACGAGGAGTGACACCGAGGATGAACTACTTGATTTTGATGGAAGTGATGGCTTTTCCACATAATCGGAAGGCTGTAGTCGTAAACCATCCTCGTCAGCAGGGGTGACAATGCAGTCTCATGTTTCAACAAGAGATGTTAGTTGTTCTGAATCTGAAGAATCAGAAAGTGATAGTGAAACGCTTACAAAGAAATTACGTCTTAGTGATAAATCTGACTGGAAAGAAAAGGATTTTTGTCCAGTTAGTCACGCATTTGATGATACGCTGTCGGGACATGTGTGTCAGATAGGGAATATGCCAAATATTCTGTCAGTTTTCATGTTATTTTTTTTACAGAAGTACTGATGAAATATATTGCTGATGAAAAGAATCGTTTTTATATAACCACTATGGAGAATATTCCAGAATCAGTGCATTCTTTAATATCAAAGTGGAAAGATACTGAATATGATTAAATTTTTTGTTTCATAGCTATTTGTCTTCTGATGCATCACGTGAAAAAAATTGAAAATTAGCTAATATTGGACCAGAGATGTTCTTCTATATACCGCAATTCTTGGTGAACTTATGTCCAGATACCGCTTTTTGTTACTTTGGTGAGGTTTCGTGAGATTTCTGCGACTCCCCCCCCCCCCCGCCCTATTTCAACTCGCGTAATAATGGGCAGACACTTCACAGTTTTTAAATGTTGAAAAATCTGTTGAGTACTTATGTGGAACAAATTTAATCAAAGAAACAAAATTATGTATAATCGGGTAATTACAAAGCGCAGCAAACATTCAGTCAACTTCGAGATATTTTGGGAATCTACATCTACAAAGATATTCCGCAAGCCAAATTTCGGTGTGTGGGGGAGGATGCTTGTGCAATTATCATTTTCAGGTGTCTTTTTATATTTGTGAATAGCACGAGGAAAAATCGGATGCCTTTAACTCTCTGTATAAGTTCGAATATCTCTATATTAACAGTCGTGGTCTGAACGCGGTATGTAAGTGTGGAAGTAAAATATTTCTAGCATCTTCTTCGAATCTACGCTCTTTAAAATTCAACAAAAACACTGATAGAGTAAGAAACACATAGAAAATTGCAGTTGTTATAAACGGGTATACAGGAAAGAACAGTAAACTATTAAGGTAAATTTAAGAATCATGATGCTTTCGACATAAGCTGCGAAAATCTAGTAAAAACTACGAGCAAGATGTAATTATTAGTGACGAAAAATAGGGTTAGTGATTGTTTGATTCTGCAGTAATTTATTTGCAGAGAAACTATGTAGTGAGAGTATTTATTGTGTATCAGCCGTGAGAGGTAACGCCAGGAACATCCAGCACTGGGCGTGTGAGACAGCGCGGGCCGCTCCGTCCCCAGGAATAATCACTTAGCACAGGCAAGTAGACAACCCACTGTCAGCAGTCAAAGGGTTAAGGGTCAAATTCCAAAAAAATCCTTTCTTAAAATATGATGTGACCAAAGTGGCAACCATAAGCTTTAATATGACACCTCATTCATTGATTTCGGTTAAGTATGAAGGGAAATAATGGCTTGTGACAAAAAAACACCTTACAGAAATAATATATATGATATATCATTTGTGTGTTTATATATGTTCTCCTCTCGTCGCTGCCGTCAACTTTGGTGAGTGATAAGTCATTTTCCCTGTTCTTACAATTATATTGCCTAAAGCAGTTTCCTTTTTCCTTAGTTTAATTATATCTCTATATTTGAGTCAATAAATAAAACTTGAATTTATGCTTGGATTCTGTTTTATTTATTGACTTTGATTTTTTAGTTCTTCAGTTTTGTACACTAAAATAAATAGAATATGTGAATCAGATGCAATAAGAATCTAAAAACAAATAGTTCGTTTGGGAATTGTCATCATCAATTTTCATTTTACAAACACCATAAAACCTTATATTTTGTACCTTGTACTGCTACCTTTACTTATTGCTTTTCACAGATAATGAATACACTGCTTTTCAGAGATCAAAGCAAGAACATTTGATATATTCAGTGATATTTTCTGTTTAAAAGTGTTAAATTTGATGCAATTGATAAGCTAATAGCCCTGGAATAGGAAACATAAGTCTGTTCTTAAATTTATCTATTTAAATCTTATCAATGGCAAAATTAAATAGCAATTATATATCAACTAGCTTCGAAGCATGTCAGAAATGAATGATTGAATGAAGTGCTCTAGCAATTTATTATTCAAAGTTGTTTAATTAAATAGAATCATTATTAAATAACACATATGATCCTGATTTTGTAATGTATGCTTTCGGTTGTAGTTTATACTGTTATAAAGTTGTAACTTTTAAGTGTTGAGTTAATGGCAATGGCAATATAGAACCAATGAAATTAAAAATTAACTGGAAATCCTAAAACCTTATACTACATTGTGTAAACTACAAAACTAAATCCATTCTGCCTTCTGCTTTAACAAAGTGTGTTGGTTTACATTTTGGTCCAAGCTACATTTCAACCTAACCACAACTTCCAATAATATTGCCATTCGAAAATCATAGCTTCTTTTACATGTTTATTAAAATATTCACTGTACCGTATTGAAACTTGACCTGTTGGAACTACTTACATGCAGCTGAAGTAATGACATGCATCAGTTGAAGAAAAAGAAATAAAAAATAACTCTTAATAAATTTATGTGATACCACATGAAATTATTTTTAATCTAAATAAATTGCTATTTAGTGCAGAAATAATTGATCGGAATAAAAACAATAACCAAATGGCAAATAGTTTTACTTTTTTATACTGATTTTTTTTGTTACAGAATGTAAATTTTTCTTATTGTAATATTTATTACTATAACTTACTAAAGAAAACTTTTATACTATAACACAGTTCCATGCAGACAAAGTCACAGGTAATTGTTAGTAATTAAATAAAGTTATTTTACATTAAATACTTAAAAACTAGGTTTGATACCCGGCTTCAGCCGGGAATGGTGAATGGCTATTAAATTGTCTGTAACTGATTTATTATGATATTAGCTGGATGAACTGTCATTTGTTTGTCAGTGATTGCATAATATCATTAGGAACCATAAAAAGAATAGATTCATACTAAAGTTTTATGTATTTTCTTGTAGACAATATTTTGTACAGAGCATATGTGTACCAAGTTTGATGGAAACTGCATTTGTTAAATTCTAGCTCTTCTAGAATTATCTTCAAATTTTGAGAAGTTAAAGACAGAATTGGATAGCCAGTAAGAGATTTATATCTGTGGCACAGTGTACAGTCTGCCTTTAAAATATCTCAATCACCTTCTCAATTGATAGTACTTAATCACTTTGGGATAATCGATAATTGGTTAGCCATTAATTTCAGATAAAAATATGTACTAATCTTTTTTCTTCTATTTCGTTAAGGGGTTATAATGATAGTTGAATTATTTTGTTCAGATAAAAGTTGTGAGATAAAGAATTACCATTAAGAGCAGTAAAATATCCCTCATATTCAGTTTTTTTAACTGTTGGTATGATTTTTTAATATCAAAATAATTACTGTAATTTCATAAATTCAGTGGGGACTCATAATAAATTTTTTACTTCATAACTACACTAGAATATTAGTCATCTGCATGATCACAGCTAGTTCTTTAATAAACACCATCTTTCATTTGCTACTGCCAGAATGTGTTCATTTTATTTACTATCAATCTAGCTGGAATAAATTATCAAGAGAAATTATTAATAATTTGCTGAAAACACTAAAAGAATTTAAAGTCGAAAATAGTAGAGGCAAAAATTAGGTTGGAAAAAGGGGGAAGAAAAAGTGTGTAGGGAAATTGCCACTGGAGCAAGCACTTCATCGCAATTAAATTAAAATAAAATTAATTTTGAGAATTATTCTGATAACTATCCACATTCTCAACACTGCTCAAATTAAATTATGATTGTTTTCTACAAAACTGAATAAAATACTTTGACTACTAGGGTAATATTGGCAAAGGTGAAAGGTTTTGGGTGTTTCTATAAGTCATTGACGAGATGACCCGTGCGAAAATTTCACAAATAAAATGCGATGAATAGCGAGGTTGAATGCTTGTAATATAATGAAAAGTAGAACCGTGCTTTTGTAGAAAACTTTTTTTTTGTGTAATAGGTACGCATCAAAATACTTACAACATATTACGAAACAGTTAGGTCACTGACCTTAACAGAATACAACCAACCTGAACAAAATACACACAATATATCAACATCTCTGTGATATATGTTGCTGTGTGAAAAAAGTGTGTACATTGGAATTGTATAGCAAAACGAAAGCGTTTCCATAACAGAAAAAAAATATCCGAAAAGCTACTTATTGAATAAATAAAAGTTTATTGACATCTCTGTGATATCTGCTGCTGCAATCTAGGGACTTGGCTCTGAACTTTCTCATACTTTAAGCACCAAATTCCGAAAAATTCTTTGTTAATTTATCATTTTACCTTACTGGAGACCTTAATCTTTAAAACGATATGATATTTATCGATTACAGCTAGGTATTGAAGAAGATAAACAGCTTGTAATTAAAAAAAAACCACGCTGTAGAATTATTATTGATACTTTTGCCCTTTAAGGATCTAATTCCAAAAAAATTCTTTTGTGAAATATGGTGTAACCAAAGCAGCCACCTTGATCTTTAAAATGATACTTCATTGATCGATTTCGGTTAGTTATCAAGCGAGATAAAAAAAAATAAAAAAAATAAAATAATTCTAGAAATGATGATATTTTTGCCCCTTAAGGGTTGAATGAATTTGGACAAAGTTTTTTCTTAAAATATGATGTAATTAAAGCGGATAATTTTATATTTAAAACGATACCTCATTTATTAATTTCAGTTGGGTATCAATGGAAATAAATAGCTGGTGACAGAAAAATGCATTGTAGTAATATTAGTACTTTTGCCCTCTAAGGTTAGAATTTTGAAAAATTTCTTTATTAAAGTGTGGTTTAATGGAACCTAAGAACTTGCGAAGACCTCAATTTTTAAAATGATACCTCGCTTATCATTTTGTTTAATTATCAAGTGACTCGAGACACAAAAAAGGCATTTTAGAAATACTGATATTTATGCGCTTGGAGAGTTCAATTCAGAAAAATTCAATTCTAAAATGTGATGTTACCACAGCAGAAACCTTAATTTTTAGAATGATACCACATTTATCTATTTCGGTTAGATATTAATGGCTTGTGACACAAAAATGCGTTGTAGAACC
Organism: Vandiemenella viatica; assembly: GCA_031002005.1. Taxonomy (NCBI): domain Eukaryota; kingdom Metazoa; phylum Arthropoda; class Insecta; order Orthoptera; family Morabidae; genus Vandiemenella; species Vandiemenella viatica. The sequence goes on from JARYHS010013631.1 coordinate 73,279,651, forward strand.
ATTTATACGTTTTCCCTTTAAGGGTTGAATTACAAAAAACTTCTTTTTAAAAATATAATGTCACCAAAGCTGAGACATTATTCCTCATAATCTTACTTGATTTATCGAATTTGGTTAGATATCCAGGGAGATAAATGGTTCGAGGCACAAAAAACGCATTTTAGGTCTATTGACATTTTTGCCCTTTAAGAATTGAATTACGAAAAATTACTTTGTTAAAATATAATGATACCACAGTGGAGACCTTAGTCTTTAATATTATACTTCATTTATCTATATTGGTTAGATATGAAGTGAGATAAATGGTTTGTGACACAAAAACGCATTGCAAAAATATTGATACCTTTGCCCTTTAAGGGTCGAATTCCGAAAAATTCTTGTCTTAGTATATGACATCACAATAGTCGAGACCTTAATCTTTAAAATGATACTTCATTAAATGATTTCAGATAGGTATCCAGGGAGATAAATGACCCGTAACACAGAAAACAGCATTTTAGACATACTGACATTTTTGCCCTTTAAGGGTCGAATTCCGAAAACTTTCTTTCTTAAAATATGATGTGACCAAAGTGGAGACCATAAGCTATAAGATGACACCTCATTCATTGATTTCGGTTAAGTATGAAGGAAGATACAGGCTTGTGACAAAAAAATACCTTATAGAAATAATATATATGATATCATCTTTTCTTCAACTGATCCTGGTGAATGAGCAGTTACAGTTGGACCTGGCATTTAGAAGAACAAGGGAATTTGATTCCTGGTCTGGCCATCCTGATTTGGCTTTCCTATTGTTTTCCATAATCATTCGAGGTGAATACCAGTATTGTTCTTTCAGAAGTCCTTGGTTAAATTCCTTTTCAGTCCTTGCCTCAGTACTTTGCCAGCTGTATTGCCCTCAATAAGTTAGAGAGAAGTAAAAATTATTTTATTCACGCGTATGTTTTAATGCTACGACCCCTCTGCCCCTCTTCCCCCATAAAGTGACTTAGTTTGCTGTGTTTGTTTCACTTATACACATGCCGCAAATTGCTTTATTTTTATTTAAAGTGATTGTGAATTTCTTTCCAATATTTCTTTTTTCAAGCCACTTGATACTTTTTCTATATATTTACACTTATTGTCTGATAGGACAAAATCATCTCCATATTGTAACACTACAAATCTTCATATTTGAACCTATATTTCATAAACAAATGTTTCTTTCAGCCAAATGATTTTCTCCCCTGACCACTGGTTGAATTTGTCTTGCACCTTTTTAACAGATGCTTGCCCCTCAATATATATTACTTTTACTATAAGCAACTGCATTTTACGTAGGCTACAAATAACCTATACTTTGAAACGGCCACATCTTGAGTATACTTCATATCTTGTTTAGGCAATTAAAAATCTGTAGGGACGAGTTGGTAGGATTTTTTTTTTCCTATTTACTGTGGGGGGTGGTGGTTGTGTTGGATAATTTTTTCCTTTTTTCATATTTACAGTATTGGGTAGTTTTTATGCTCGGTTCTGATTTTGTATAAGTCTGAATGTACTTTTGGTAGATACAAGAATTGATTAGTAGCTACCATTTTAAAAACAAAGTTTGAAGAATTGCTTATTGTGTTGTTAATTTGCAGTTCCATTTGACTTCAAGTAAATCTTCCATTGTGGGTTATAATATTAATCACAGATCTATCATTTACTTCCAGATAGAGGATTTTATTGTAATGTAGAGGTATCGTACGACTAAATTTTCATATAAATGGTTGAGTATTTTTTAAGAATGGCTATACATTTCATTGTGCATCAAATAAGAATTCTTGGCTTTGCTTGGTGTTGTGAGGAAAAAAGTTGTTGTTTTCTTTGGTGGGGGGGAAGTTACTGGTGTTCTGTACCTTCAACGACAAATGACATTACTTCTGTACAAGCACATGTAGGTATTTATATGTATGGATTGTTAGGAAATGAAGGCACTATAAATCAGGATAAATTAAACATTTGGATATGAGAATAACTACCACTTACCACATTTGAAGGCAGGAATGGTGTCTAAATTTTGATAGACATATACAATCTTGAGCATTGTAATTTTTGGGTTTATGCCCCTTCATCAACAGTAGATTCAGGTGGCTGCTGTATGTTGATGGCTCATTATTAAGCAGCCTTCTACTGTTGACAAAGCAATGTAAAGCTGAAAATTACAATTCTCAATGTGTGTAGGTATCCATCAACATTTTGACACTGTTCCTGCCCTCAACAGTGGTAAGCAGTTGTTATTCTCCTATCTAAGTATTTAATGTACGAGGGTAGTTTTTTAAGTAAGGGCCGCTCGCGGGTATAGTCCCGTAGTTCGTGCGGACGCCGCAACAATCCACCGCGCCACTTGCCGGCATCCTTCCCGTTCACACTGATGCCAGTTGCAGCTCTGTAGCTGACGTGTACGCATCACTGTGCTACTTTATAATGTTTACGATTATTGAATCGCCCGCCGCGTGTGAGATACGGTCAGTGATACGTTTTTTGACCTCGAGAAGCCTATCAGCTGCAGAAATTTATCGTCAGTTAACAGAAGTTTATGGCTTGAATGCAATGAGTGAAGGTAAAGTGCGTCAATGGGTTAGAGAGTTTAAAAATGGCCGTCAAAACGTCCATGGCGAAGAACGCTCAGGCCGGCCCTTTGTGATCACTGATGATTTGGTGGCTGCAGTCGAAACAAAGATTCGTGAGGACAGAAGATTCACAATTTCCACTCTTTCTTTGGAATTTCCACAAGTTTCAAGATCGGTTTTGTACAAAATTGTGTCTGAAAACCTAAAGTTTAAGAAACTGTGTTCTCGGTGGGTACCCACACTCCTCACAGAGGACCACAAAGGGAAGAGATTTATCACTTCATTGGACTTTGACTTTTTGATTCGTTACGAGGAAGAAGGGGATGACATGTTGAGTGAAATTGTCACTGGAGATGAAACATGGGTATCCCATATCACTCCCGAAAGCAAGCGAAAATCGATGGAATGGCGACACATAACCTCACCCGTCAAGGTCAAAGCCAAACAGACGCTGTCAAAGTGCAAGATTATGGCAACTGTGTTCTGGGACCGGCGCGGTGTTTTGCTAGTGGACTTTATGCCACGAGGAACGACAATCAACTCGGATGCCTACTGTGCAACTCTAAAGAAGCTCCGCAGAGCAATTCAAAACAAAAGGCGTGGCATGCTGACAAAAGGAGTTTTGCTCCTGCACGATAACGCTAGGCCTCACACCTCTCAAAAGACTCGGGATTTGATTGATTCTTTTGGCTGGGAAGTTTTGGACCATCCACCATACAGCCCCAACCTTGCTCCTAGCGATTTTCACCTTTTCCGGTACCTCAAACACCTTCTTGGCGAGCAGCGCTTCAATGACGACGATGAAGTGAACGCGGCCGTGAACTCTTGGCTGTCGGAGCAGGCGGCCGAATTCTTTGAAGAGGGAATTAAAAACTTAGTTGTACGGTATGACAAGTGCTTAAATAAACAAGGCAACTATGTAGAAAAATAGGTAAAAGTGTGTAGAATCAGAAAATAAAAGTTTTTTTTTACAAAAGTATTTGTATCTTTTAAAAGAAATAAAAACGGCCCTTACTTAAAAAACAACCCTCGTATATATACACGAAGTTATGGTTGCTTGCATTGTGCAGTTATGTCTAACCTTCAGCTGAAATTTTGGGCAGTGTGTAATTTTGTCTTATGTTTACTTTTGAGTAAAGGTATGCACTTCTGATTGTCAATATTTTGGTAATATTGAGCTGTATGATTCCACTGTAACTATTTTATAACATGCCTGTTCTCTGAGACAAAATCTTTATTGTAATTCCACATAACAGATTATGTTGTAGATAAAAATTAACAAAAAATGTTCAGTAATTTTCTAAACTAATATTTTAAATGTGAAAGTAACTCTGTCTGTTTGTTACGCTTCTTGGGCTAAACGGCTAATCCGATCGTGATGAAATTTGACAAGGAGATGTTATTTGGCATTAGGATGGACATAAGATACTTTTTTTCTATATAAATAATACACACTGTCATATAATTTTGAAAAATTACTCAACGGCGACAGGCAGACGTGTAGGATGTGTAAGTCTGTAGTACCTTCCGGTTCAGCGGGCTGGTAGTGTGAGGGTTAATGCGCTTGCTTACTACTTGTTGGAGAGTGGTCTCAGGTTCAACTACCGGCGGAAGCAAAATTTTTTAAGAATTGGTTTTGATCATATGAGCCATGCCTGGTTGATCAGTTGTTTAGGTTCCATGTTAAACTATTGATACAACAAATTTAGGGGTGCAATGCATGGCAAATCGTAGGCAGTCTAACAGTTCTGTAGGTGTACATTTTTTTATGCTATATTGATCAGTCAGGCTTTGTTTCTGTCGCAGTCAGTCTGTATGTGATCTGCAATAATAGTATTATAAGAAGTAAGTCTCTGTCTTTTGGTATGTTTTGATGACTAAATAACTATACCGATATTGATTGAATTTGACAAGGAAATACTTTGTATCTGTAGGAAGAGTGCAGGACATTTTTTTTTGTTATGAATAACCGTTTTAGTCAAGGAATTTTGATATCTTATCGAATGATTGCAGACAGACGGATGCAAGTGTTAATCTGTAATGTTAGCTCGATTGCTCAAGCTGTGCTTCTCGCGCAGTCTGTTAGTGTATGATTTTTTAATAAATTTCGTTTAGAGACAAAATTGTTTATTTAGTGTTGTTGTCGATTTGCTCTGCACTGTACTATTACTTTGTGTCTGGCTAAAAGTTAATGGTACTAGTTTATTTTGTCTCCTTTTTTGACATGCCTTGCGGGTGTAAACCTGACCGAAGGGGTAGCTCTATAAGAGCACGAGCAGCTAAAGTTATTAAATACAAAGTATCTGATGCTCATGCTTAAGAAAGAAGTAAAGACCAAGCTGAAACAAAGCTGCCCTCAGTTAAACCCCCTCCCCACATCTCCACTATTCGTTTGTTTTTCTGTTTTTAAATTTTTTGGAAATTGATACTTTTGATGAGACAGGTTCGACGGTAGGGGAGCGTCCATTAACCACTTAGCTCCATTTTGGCATCCGGTGAACCCCCCCTCCCCTACACATAGTCCTACGTGGCTTTTGCCTCTACCCCCCCACATAGCACATAGCTTTTTTCCCTTTTGATTGCAGAAGACATTATGTACTGTTTTCACCTGTCAGACTATTGTAAATTACATACGGAGATAATTAACTGATGGAAATAAATATTCACCTGCTGTTGTGTGTTCTGTTGCTTATTTTAATTGTGAAAAAAGTTATAAAAGGAAAGCTACGTGGCCTGGCTCGGAAACCCCCTTCCCCCACGTAGCCTAGTGTAGCCTTCCAGCCAAGGCCCCTCCCCCCTATCTGGACCAAGCCACGTAGTTTGTGCACACTTCCGAGAATAATATAGTAATGGCTTTCCTGTTGTATTATACAGGCTCGCTGTTGTTTGGGACAAATCCTACGTTACTAACAGCTTTCTGTATCCAATTCTGGCAATGAAATTCTGAGTCCACGCATACGAAGTCGCGGGTAACAGCTATTTACATTATAATCTTGCTGGTCCATCAACAGTCTGGTTGCTGAGGGGTTCAAGTGAGAAAAAAAGAAAGCAAAGCATTGAGGCAGATTTGTTGTAATAGTGTGGCTGAAAAAAGAAGGAATTAATGAACAGTGAGTGATAATTTGGTTGAGTAAAAAGTATTCATATAAGAACGAAATATAATTGCAATGAAATCTTCACGGGCGTACCACTGAATTGTGCTGTGAAAACAAGATATTTCAATGATTTGCTATGCTGTCTTCATCTGCTAATTGATAGGTAGTGGGATAGCTCAGTGTTTTTTAAAAAAATCTTTTACTCCCCTTGCTGAAGGCTAGGGCCGATCTGCTGTAGAGCTCTTAGCTCTTTTCAGTTATACATCTTATTTTTGAAATTAATCTTTGTTTGACGTACTTTAGTTACATAATTTTGTTAGATTTTTAAATTTTGGGAAACTTTGGCCTGTGGACATAACATCCTTTTTTGATGTTTCAATCCTTTTATAGGATTAAAGTTGAGTTTAGCTGTGATAACAGTTGAATGAGATCAGGGCCGGCGGAAAATGTGGATATGGTGGGTAGCAGCACCCACCCGGGTTATTCTGGCTGGGCTGATTACCACTATTATTATTATTATTTTATGTAAGATAAACAAATAACATTTTCAGGGGACTCCCCTCCTGTTTGCAAGACTACCTACACAGGCCTTACACGAACCGCCAGCCCTGAATGAGATGACTGAGCTGGTTCTGACTGACTCGCTTAACTTGGCTGTGGTTTTGGTGGCAATGTGCACTGCGGGTTTCAGGTTCTTGTTGGGAGCTCTTGGTATCATGACAGCTCCGAGTGGTGGCCCTCGATCTTTTCCTAGCGGCTCTTGACATCGACACTGCCGCCTGGAGCACAGCGCGCTGCCATTTTCCTGGTGGACTTGCTTTCTTGGTGGTGCTCGATTGACATCTGACCATGGGCAGTGTCTGGCCACGTGTCGTGGTGCATCCAGGCTGGTGCTTGCGTGGTGGGTTGGCTGGGTGGGAGTGGTCCTCCCACCTCCCTGTGTTGTCGGCGGCAGACTACTTTTGGTGTCGCGGTTTCATCATTCTTCTTTGCCGCTGCGTTTCTTCTGGTTGCCGAGGGGCGACTACGTTACTTCCTTCGTTCCTTAATGACTGCGTCTGGCGGGGCACCGGGAGTGGCATGCTGCGTGCGGGGCCGAACACTTCGCACAGGTTAGCGTAACGTCCCGAGGCTGGCGGCAGTTCTTGACACGTGTCCGCCCGCTCAGCGAACACAGATTTCCTTGGCAACGCAGTCCGTGGCCTTGTGGCCCCAGGCTTGACATCGGAAGCACTGAGTGGGTTGATGCCGTCTTCTTCTTCTACTGCATTTGAGCGGTCTGATGTGTTTTTCTGATAGCTTTTGTTGGCAACAGATGCCACCGTCCTGCAGCATCTTGATAGTGGCTGCCATATCAGCCGGCCATATGTAAATGGCTTTCCATTTGCCATCGACTTGAATGGCATCTTGAGCAGTGGATGATTCTTTGTTTTCAGCTATCATTAGTTAACTGTTTGGTGCCTGGCTTAGTGGTGCGTAGCGATGATGTTGTCTCATATCTTATTGATGATACTTCGCTGGAACTGGTGAAGCTGAAGTCAAGAGCGCAGCGTCATCTTAACTGTACCCATGACTGCTGTCTGAGTATGCTTTTCTTGACTGGCATGCTGTCTATGTCATCAGCCGGACCTTAGCAATGTGAAGGCGGTGATAAGCTGCTTAGGCAGCTGTACTACCACCGTTAGTTGGTCGCTGGTTCCGGTATTGCAGGCGTTGTAGTGTCCACTGGTGGGCCATCCTGGGTGGCCGGACGGCTGCCGATTGGTCCCAGGTACATCTGAATATCAAACATGGCGGCGCGCTGCGGATGCGTTTCGCGCGCGGTCATGGCCGCTGGTCTATTTTGTTGAGAAGGCAGTGATGAGCTGTCCCACGCTTGGGTGCCGTTGCTACTCTCGGTTTAGGGCGACTTTTCTTCCTAAGTTTTTTCTGGCTCTCGCAACCAGAAAAGCAAGCAGCATGGCTTCCTCGCAGTTGGAACAGACTGCCTCCTCCATAGGCGTGATGCAGTCAACAGCTTTGTGGTCGTCTCCACATCTGACGCACCTCGCTTGTTGGTTCAGTCGCGCGTCTTAATTTCACGCCAAGCATGCACTGTTTTTTATTTAATGCGTTATGATAAAGTTTATCGTCCTTCTTCCACAATATGGGACACCGTTCATACTTTTTAATAAAAGAAAGCACATTTTCCTTGGTCCAACTTATGATTAAAAATGGTCAGAACAAAACGAAACAATAACAAAAAATTCATCAAGTAAAATATAGTGGTTTGATTTAATTTTAACAGACAGTGTGTTTAAACGACGACTGAGTGCCAACGTGACAGTGTAAACAAGGGAGGCAGACGCACGACTTGAAATATCCATCCACATAGGATGCGGCGCTACCCCGAATTCTCCTTGAAGTACCGACTCGAGACGGATGGCATTTGAACCCGCCTCGGGTCGTTCGGTGAGCGGTCAATATTTAAGTATGTCACCAGGTTACTGTTAAAGTAAATAAATGTGTAAATTTGCAGTTGCTGTATCCGTAATTTATCCTAGCATTCTCCGCCATTCCACTATGAATCACACCTTATCTGTCTTCACTTTTGCCGGTCGACAGACTACATATCAGTCCGGGTGGGTGTCGGATTTTCAGCCCCAATTATAGGCTTTTGTATTTCTTGTTTCTACGTGCAAGGATGACTCCCCAGTCATCCTTGTTAGGGAGTGTCCTCTTTAAATGCAGCATGCCTCGTTGTGTGTGTTAATGCAATTCTCCGCTTCGATATTTGTTCTGTCGTCCCTCTTATCGTGTCTTCATCTTTGTGTCGATACGTTTCTGTGTCCGGTTGGGGGGGTATGAACTTATTTCTGACTGTATACATTTCTTGCTACCAGTGTTTATATAGGTCTCAGTGCCTACATAACTTTCGTTTGTTGTATGTAGGGACCATTTCATCGGCCGTCTGAACGTATATTAGTCTGAATCTGTTGACGAATTCTTGAATGCACTTGTGTTCGTGAATTATATTCCTCTTTCTACTTTCGACTGAATGTTTGTTGGTTTTCTTTTGTTAGTCTGCCTCTAATTGACTCAATGCCCCCATTACTGTGCATATTGGAATTTTTTCCTGTTTCTGCGCTGTCTTCAAGTTCACTTGTGTCTATATTCCTCTTTGACTCTTCGGCACTTGTATGACTGTCTCTGGTTTTTTTTTTTTTTTTTTTTTTTTTTGCCTGGGTGTTGGTTCCTCTTCAGCTTTAAATTATCTAACTTAACGTTCCATGGTGTGATCAGTAGAATATTTTCTCATTCTTCTTTCAGAGCTGTCCTTAGGCAGAGGTCCAATTTGGGGAATATTTTAATGCTGTATTATTTTACTAGAAAAGTGTAATTGTGGTTGCATTTTCATGGGATGTCTTTGGGGCTTTAACTTAGCGACTTCAACTTGTATATTTCGGTCCCACTGATAATTTTTGATTAATCAGTCTTTGATACCATTCCCACCCTCAGTGACAAAAGAATGCGACGGACCATTTATTCTCTCTTCCATCCTGTAGTCGCAGTTCGGCAGAAAACGGTTAATCCATTAATCGTTAATTAACGAAGTTAATAAAACTTCAAAAAAGTAACTTTTAACTTAACCTAAAAAATCATTAATGTTCGTCTTAATTTCCGTTAAGTTGAACTTCCGTTAACTTTAGTCCGTTACAGTGGTTGTTGACATCATTTCGTTTCTTTGAATTGAGCGCCACGGCACGCTGTTATGTTCGGCGAGAGTAATAGGAAAGAAATAGGTAATGTGAAGTGCGAGTGTGATGCATATATAACTGTTATGCTAGGACCGAGCGTTGTGGTTGAGTGGTTAACGTTCTGGCCCCCCTATTCGGGAGGACGGTGCATCCAGATTTGGGTTTTACATGGTTTCCCCAAAAGGCCATGGCCGAATTCCTTTTTCCCAGTCCCATCCCACCTCCCTCTAATGACCTCTACGTCAACAAAGTGTAAAGCCACAGGTAAAAAAGAAAAAAAAAAAACCTTGGTGTGGGGTGTAACACTAGAGTTATTGATGATTATATCATGGAATCTGAAGATCTAGAAACAGTTAAACAGTTAGTGAAAGCAGAAACGCTAGCAATAGCAACGGGGAGATTAATAATCCCTGGCCACATTTACGCGATTGTATTGCGTTTAAATCATGATTGTGAGAACAATTTATTTATGAATTAACAACTCAAAGCCTTCTTCAAGTGCTCTGAATTCTTCTGGTGTAGATAGCAGAAGAAGTATATATTTTTTTCCATCTCCATCTGCTAACAAAAGGTTTCGTCAACAAAACATTGGTGAATCTTTTGGCATCGTCGTATCTCAAGCTGGATTGTACCAATGCATTGTAATTTTTTTTTTTTTTGTTGCCAACAGGATTCCACTACATGTTGTAGAATCTGATTCGTTTGAGAAGCTGATTAAAACGTTGAACACCAGTAAGAACTCAGTTTCCAGTGGGATATTGGGTAGATATATTGTTGATGGTTAACTTTTAACTTGCGTTAAATTTACAAAAATGTAATGTTTTAACAATTATCGAAGTTAACTTTATAATTAGAGGATAAACGATTAAAGACGTTAACTTTTGGATTAACTGTGCCAGCTATGCCTGTAGTTCAGAGTTTGTTGGCAAGTAATACAGGTTTTTTAGGGAAATTTTTTAGTCGCCAAACCCTTGTCTGCCAAAACTAGGTGCTCCACGTGAAGGAGAGGTTGATGTTTTGTTGTAAGTTTTTGATCCCTTGCACCCGACTTTATAATGTCGGTATTTTGATGAAAGTTGCACAAATCGCTTTAGTTTGCTAATACACTTCAAAGCAAAATAGGAATCATACTGAGCCCCAGGTAATGTTACATAACGTAATGTTAAGTAGATCATCAGATTAAAGTGGATTATTCGTGATTACGATGATGTTACGCAGGACCTGTCTGTGCTGAGCTTTGTTTCAGTTTGCAGTCTGCTTCAGTTCGCGTTAAAACAAAGCGCTGCGCACAACCACCATCCAATTAAGACAGATGAACGCTTCTTAAGCCGCCCATACATACACACATTTGTGCGCAAGTAAGCTCGCCGAACATTTACGCGCGTATATTCTCGCGACGAGCCTGTTCTTGTCGAAGCCCATACACAGGAACACCAGTTTGACACATTTGCAGTTCAGCTGGCTCGCCGCGCTCAAATTGTTGTGTATATGGTAGTGGTCTACGTATTTATCCGCCATGATTTCCCGACTCGTGGCTCACTGCGAATTCCAAAACATCGCGAGCCAAGTGTAGTGCGGTTAGTGTTAGACGCCAGGTAACAATACTGAATTCAAATGTGTTTTTAAATGCTATACACAAAAAAGAATTTATTTGTGCAGCAGCTTATATTAGTGTTGCTATAAAGAAAAAAGAAACTGACGGTATGACAAAAAAGTGGTTGCAGGAAGTCTGTAAGCACAATCATTTACATAGGCCTGAATGCTTTATTAGACAATTTAGAGGCAAAACAAAACCGAAGGCAATGGTAAAATACCATTACGAGAAAAAATGTTGACAAAGGGCAAAGGTAAACCATCCGCAATTTTTTGGTACTCATAGTAAATATGTTATACAATATCGGTATTGAATAATTAAAATTATTTTACATTCAGAGAAACAAATTTTATAGTTAATGATATTGATACAAAAAAATAAAAATATCATTTACTTGAGGAGTGTTTTCTTCGATTTCTTCGCTATTAAATAAATGCATAGAAACATATTTCTCTACATTCCCTTCATCTCCACTTTCATAACTTGGACTTCCTATATTGCTAATACTGTCCGTTCGTTCCGGTTGATCTCTCGTAAACAGAAGTAAGTCATAATAGGTATTTAATTTAGATTAATTTAATTGCAATGGAGCACACGCTCCGGTGGCAATTTCTCTACACACCCAACTTCCACCTATCCTGCACCCACCTACATTTGCCATCAACAAATTTTAACTTTAAATTCTTTTAACGTTTTCGGTAAGTTATTCATCATTCCTCTCGGTAACTCATTCCAATCCCTGACACCCTTACCTAAAAAAGAAAATCTTCCCACACCCTTGTGCCTGAAATCGAGTGCCAGCTTGTGGTCATGGTAATCTTTTCCCCTACATGAACTACTTTTCATACCTACTGCAATATCTTTCCATGCCTCATCACCAGTATACGCCCTGTACACTCCCATGACCCTCCTCATCCTCCTCTATCTTGCAATCAATCCCGCGGGATCCGCGCGGGATTTGCGCCAATCCCGCGGGATCCGTGCGGGATTGGTACAAACAGTTTTTCAACGCATATATTTAAAACATAGTTACTTAAAACGTTAATAAATTAAGTAATAATTAAAGTAGTAAATAATTTTTAATGTTAAATAATAAAAATTAACAGTTAACAATATTTTGATTGGCAAAATGACATTAAAACTTTTTAGCGTGTCTTAAGTGTATTTCGATGTTTTACATTTTTGTTTTTTAATCTAAACCAATTTTTAAATAAATAATAAAAATGGAAAATATTGAGTCTTAGGTCATATTACGTGCCTTACAATAAATACATCACATAAGTTTAAAAATATGGTTTGCTTAATGGCCAAGTTACCAAATTTAAAAAAAAATTCTAAATAAACGTTCCATAACATCGATAAAAGGATTTCATTTCACAAAGTGAAGCGAATATACTCTGTAAAGTGTAGAATTGGCTCAGAACAAGATCTCATAACTTTTTGTCACTGCACAAGCACGATACTTGGCCTTATTTTGCGTGATTCATTATTATATCTCCTGATTCCTTGATTGATATTACAGTTGATTCAATGTTATTAAAAGAAACTACTCACCAACACGTAAACTGTCAAGTATTTCAGATTTACTTAGGTGGCGTAACGAAGTTTTTAGACTGGAAATTATTATTTTTTTAGTAAGAAAGGAGACTTTTTCAGCGAATGATTGCAGTGAAGTCCTCATAGGTTGTATCTCCGATTTCATTGCAAACACGCGAAATTACACACGTGAGGAAGACGGCGGAGACAGCCGCCGAAGTATGGTGTTCCTACAACACAATTCGTCGATACACCCGTGAAAATTTCATAATAACTTTTTTTACCTTTAGTCGAAATAATAACAAGGTGAAGAGGGATTAATCGAAAGTCTGAGCGGCACATATAAGAAGGTGGCTTTCGTCAAAGAAACGCATTGAGGCACTTGCCAAAACAACACCACCTAAAGTCAAAGGATATAGGCCTACAATTTCCTTTTGATAACTGTTTAATAAATAGGTACGCGATCGTTAAAATTACGATAACATTAGTTTCATATTAACGAATAATCAAATTTTCAGCCGCAAATTAGGAAATTGTCACAATTACTTTATCTGCAAATACAGAAAATGGGAATAATGAAGCCGTGAAAAAAAAGCTGTAACCGTGCGACACTAAAAAGATAATTATATAGTTAGAAAATCGTACTAAATACGCACCATAACTCAAATTACAGAAATGTGTACTCGAAACAAACGTAAGTTTTGATGAATAAGTAAAAGTGTATTTATTTACTTACGAATGACGAAGGTTGACAAAAACAAATGCATGTTTACATCAGTCAAATGCCAACTGGAAGGGTACAGGCAAACAGTGCAAAATATCCAACAGAGACCGAGTGGGTCAGCGAGTTACGCAGACTGACATGCGTTTCGTCGGATTTTGCGGATTGCGGATCCCCTTAATTTTGTGCGGGATCCGCCAGAATGTCTAATGATGCGGGATCCCGCGGGATTGCGGGATCCCGCTTTGCTGGATTGCAATCCCTACTTGCATTGAATCCCATTCCAGCTCCTTTATCATATCTGTCACTGATTGCATTCTGCGATAATTTCCAGAAACAAATCTAGCAGCCCTTCTTTGCACCTTCTCCAACTCTTGTATTTGATACTCAAAATGTTGGTCCCATACTACACTACCATATTCGAGCAATGGTCTGACCAAAGTTTTGTAACCCAATTCCTTTACTTCTCTCGTGCATCCCTTCATCACTCTCTCCAACAAGTGCAGGATTTTCCTAGCACCTGTCCAATGTGTCCTGCCCAGTTAAGCTTGTTATCAAATGTAATGCCAAGATATTTACATTTCAAGTCTTCAGCAAGCAATTCTTTCCCCACCTTATATTCATAATTAACCTTTTGTTTATTATTTGTGTATCTAATTAGCTGACTCTTCTTTGCATTTATCTTCATCCCATGTTTTCCAACCCAACTAAATATCCTGTCCAGATCACCCTGCAACTGTTTACAGTCCTCTATCGTTTTGATCTTTTTATGTCATCAGCAAACAATCTAATTTCAGATGGTAAACAACCAACACAATTATTCATTAGAATAATGAATAGCAATGGTCCCAATACGCTACCCTGCGGCACTCCCATTTTTACTTCCACTTCCTTTGATACCGCATTTCCTACCCTAACTTTCTGTTTGCTAACTTTTAAAAATTCTTCTACCCAGCAAATCACTTTCTCATCCACTCCAATAGTTTTTACCTTATTTACTATCATTTTGTGGCTTACTCTGTCAAACGCCTTTGAAAGATCCAGTGCTACACCACAGATTAGTTTTGTAGATTTCGTCGCGCATTCTCGCCACGTTCAAATATGTGACGATTGTTATTGGCTCGTCTTTATACTTAACACGCATATTTTGTCGTCTGTATGGATCGCCACGGACTTGCTGGCGCACAAATGTGTGTGTATGCCTAGCTTAATAGAACTTCAAGCATTTCTCGTCGTTACACCAAGCTCACATAAATCGGTTACTTCAGTCTTCATGTTTAATAATTTTCTAAATGGAAATTAAGCTCTAAAATCTATATTATATGATAAAATGATCGAAAAGTTATGTCAGTAAGTAAAATTTATTTCTAAATGAGAAATTGCAATGTACATCACTGAAGATAGAGATAACGAAACAGTATAATTTATAACTTTTTGTGTCTTACACATCTCACAAAAACTAGTGGATGGATTTTAACGAAACTGCAAATAGTTTATGTCGTCAGGATATAGGATACTTTAAATGTCTACAAGTTACAACACGTCTGATAACATAGAAGCCAAAATTGTAAATTTTGGAATTTTTGTCTGTCTGCACGACCACATTGCAAAAACTACTGAACGGGTTCCGATGAAACTTCACGTAGTGATAGGTTATGTCACCAGTTAACAAACAGGATACTTTTTTAGTTTAGAACTGCATCATACATTTTGATGATTCAGGCACCAAAACCTGAAACTTTGATTTTTTTAATTTATTTATTTTCTGAGTAAATTGATCACGAACTTGAGTTTCATGTGGAATACACTTTCGATTATATTGTATCGATCATAAGAAGTTTGTCCCGCGGGAAGCTCCCAGAAAACGTCCCGGAACGTTTGGATAGCAGGAAACAAACAGATCTGCTTTTTTTTTTTTTTTTGCTTCGAGCTTTATGCCTTGCCGACGTCGTGGTCATTAAAGAAGGAAAGGACTGGAGGCGAGGAAAGGGAAGTGATTCAGCCCTAGATTTGTGAAGGAACCATGCCGGCATTCGCCTAGAGTGAATTCGGGAAATGATGAAAAACTGAAATCTGGATGGCTGGATAGGATTTGAATCTGAATCGTCTCGAATATGATACCAGAGCGTTACAATTCACTTACACGCTCTGTAACTACTCTGCTAACGTTCTCCTGGTTGTGTGGAATAGACTTCGCCAAAACCCTGCTCTATGAAAAAGTGCAATGGTATGAGGGAGAGTCAAATTAAAACCTTAATTATTTTTTAAAATATTATTTATCGTGCACACATACAAGTCACCTGTATCATTTTTCGATATTGTCTCCTCCACAGTCAATGCATGTCAGCCAACGCAACCGAGGGGCCTGCATTCCCGTATAAAATAATTCAATAATTCTTTTGGGAGACGATATAATCACTCGTGTGCAGCCTGGCGAACCTCGTCATTGGATTAAAATTTCGTCCTAGAAGTTTTTTTTTTAAAAAAGGAGTGCAAACATATGGCAATCACTTGGGACATGTATGGTCGATGAGGCAGGCATTCAAACTGCAATTGTCGAAACCGTTGCACTAGTCGTATGGAGACCGTGCATTGCCATGTTGTAGAACAACTGTCGATAGCAATCCACGTCGATTTTTCTATTGGCAGGCAGAAGATGATTTTTGAGGAGGTCTTGTATGTGTTACTGGTAACTGTGGTCCATCGCGACGTGTATTGCTCCAAGAGGACGGCTTTTTGGTCCCAAAAGACGGTCAGCATAACCTTCCCTGCGGATGGCTGTGTTCGAAACTTATTTGGTTTTGGTGATGTCGAATGGCGCCATTATTTGCTCGTTCTCTTCATTTGAGGCTGATGGTTATGGGCCCAGGTTTCATTTCACAATTCATGCAAGGAAGCCAGCATCGTAGTGTTCAAGGCAGCGCAGAAGTTCTTCACACGCATCAACACGGCGCTGCTTCAATTCCGGAGTCAGATGCCGGGGCCCCCATCGTGCACACACCTTATGAAACCTGAGTATATCATGCATAATGTGATGTGCTGAACCATCCAAGACTAATGTCTTCAGTTGTCACTGTGTCATCCAATGTCACTCGGCAGTTTTCCAGTGCGATGGTAACTGCTGCTGTGGTTTCGGGAGTCAGGACACGGTGTGCCTGGCCCGGGCACGGCGCATCAGCTACGGACGTCATACCATTTGCGAACTTCCTACACCATTCACACACTTGCTGCTGCGACAAACAGGCATCCCCGTACTGTACCTGCATTCTGCGATAAATGTCTATAGGTTTTACACCTTCACTTTGCAAAAATCTAATCACCGAACGCTGTTATTATTTGGTGTATGTTGCTAGTGGGATGGACATCTTTATACTATCCCTGCGCTGGTGCTTGCGCATCTTCATTGTGTTGCCACCTGTGGGGACATCCGCCACATTATTTCAAACAGGCGTACCAATTACAGACCAATGGCACTGACACTTGTAAAGTTTTCATTTGACTCTCCCTCGTACTACAAATTTGTCAAGCTTCGAGTTGTTTTCAGTCCCATGAGACTAGTGCTGCTGTGGGGTGAGTTCCAAACATTTTCAAAGCGTACGTCATGGGAAGAGCGTATACAGTATAATAACAATAATGCAGAATATTTTTTATTCGCACTTGCTTTTGCATAATGTTTTGCGGTTTTAAAGAGTGTGCATGATACAACTGCTTCATAAATTCTAAGCCGCTTGCTAAGCACGCCATTTACTTGATTATGACCAACATTGGGGTAATACTATCTAAGCTTGCGTCAGTAACGGCCCTTATAGTTTATGTCCTTATCACTGGATTGACATACGACGGAGAATTTGAATTTGTATGCGGAAAGGACGTGAGAAACATAATTATAAATTAGGCTGATTTCAGTCACAAGGGAGTGTGGAATAAGTTATATAGAGAGGTGCTTATTGATTTATCTTAAATTGTGAAAGAATTTTTTTTTAATTTATTTATTTTAATGACCTTTGGTCTATCGATCATACGGCCAGCTTCAACATTTACATTAGTTTAAACAAGTAAAGTAATAAAGTCATATTTCACAATGGATCATAAAATAAATCAGTAAAATAATGTTGGTATAATCTTGGTA
This sequence comes from Vandiemenella viatica, assembly GCA_031002005.1. Taxonomy (NCBI): domain Eukaryota; kingdom Metazoa; phylum Arthropoda; class Insecta; order Orthoptera; family Morabidae; genus Vandiemenella; species Vandiemenella viatica. The sequence goes on from JARYHS010013631.1 coordinate 73,297,060, forward strand.
TGGACAATAACATTCAATACAATAACACTCGACGTTTTATGTTAATCTCCTAACAGACAATGTACAATAAAGATCGTTACATTTAGTATAACTGTAAGTAAATTACATGATTTATGGAGGCCTTTATTATTATTATTATTATTGTAAGTGCTTTCTTTATAAAGAGATATTAACACATAGTTCTCGTTGAAATTGTTCCCTATTTTCTCTGATTGAACGAGCGTTCCATTGTATAGCTTAATTTCTCCCATCTTGTTGTAGAATATTTGACAGAATTTCTAAAATTATTGTTGGATTAAATGTATCCTCTGTTGGAGTTTTGGCTTCTTGGATCAGAAGCATAATTAGATTAAATATTTTTTCTAACAAGGTTCCGTTTTTGGTATAATGTATCTCGGCAGGTTGGTTGAAGGCATTTGGTTGTTGCACTGCATCAGGCTGTGTGTTGCGGGTGATTTGAGCGCCCTCCCAGGGCAGGGTGCAGGTTTGAGGGGTTTCGATCAGACTGGCTGGGGTCGCGGGATGCTTGTTACTCGTGATAATTGGAGAGATGGGACCATTGTATGTAAACAAATGTTGTCTTAGATTTGTAGATGAGTTTTCTTTAGTAAAGCGAGAGTTTTTATAGGACTTTGGTCCTTTTGACCAGACATATCTATTGATGAGGTTTTGTTCAATGTTTTGCTGAGCAGAGCTTGAAGATTCTGGCTGTATAGAGAGCATACTTTCTGTTCGTGGATGTAGAGATCGAGGAGGATCTGCAGCGGTATTTTCATAACTGTGTAGCAACGGGAGCTCAAGCACACTGGGTATATTTACTACTGTTTGCATGGGTCCCCCACTGGGAGCTGATGGTGCCTGTGCGACTTGGCGTGCCGCGTCTGCGGTCGGTAGTTGTTGTGGTGTTATGGTCAGATGCTGCGTCTGTAGTACTGGCTGTTGTGGTTGTGCCTGTAGTAGAGGTGACATTGACAGTTGTGTTGAGTATAGTGTAGGCAGACAGTGCTGTAGTCGTGCTGATAGAGGCGGAAATTCCGTGTGACTACTTAATTGTGGTGTAGAAGAGGCCACCTGAGAGTAGCCACGAAATTATTGTTCTCTGCCAGGAAAAGTAGCGTTTGTTCTGAACGCGATGGCTTGTTTTGATTCCCGGTGTTTGAGATATACTGGGCAATGAAAGAATTTAATGAGCATTAAAACTAAGAATAAGCGACTTTCACGTAAGCTACAGTGAAGTTAGTAATAATCAATGAATATCATATAGCTATGAGAGAAAATATGATGACCACTGCCCACCGCCAGATGAATGCCGTCGTGTGACGTTACTGGTACGTCATGAGGTGATGAAAGTACTGTATGTAAGCGGGGCAGACACGCATGGGGAATTATTTTAGCGACGATACTTGTGGCAAATGGGTAAATCCACTGACAGGCCAGAATCGTGCTACAGTGATACTGAACTCACTTTGATGTCTTAGTTACCAAATTAGCCTGATCTCAGTCCGGTAGAACTAGGACTGTTGATAATATATCGATATATCAAAATATCGATATTATTTTTGTAAAGATCGATATTTGTAAGTGATATTTTTAGGACGATATATCGATATTTCGATACTGAAATCTGGATATCGGCTTCGATATTATTTAAAATAAGTTATCATTTTTCGTATGCTCTGAATGACACTATGTCCCTCAAATTTCTGCTATGCATAGAGATCAGCAAGCTTAAGTAAATCTTACAACGATTCTATAATTAATTCTAAAGTTATAAGTACCAGGTATACTCAGATGATGACAACAGAGTAGGCAAGGCATCGCTCGCCCAGCGCGAATCTAACGCCAGCGTGTTGATTGTCCAGGTTAGTCCAACTTGAAATGAGTGTGTTAGCGGGAATAGTGGGAAGTGTAAATAACAAATAGTTACTAACTCGAGATCAAGAGAAAAAGACAACTCAGAATAAGGTAACAACATACAAAATTAAATGAAATACCACAAAAAAATAATATGAAAAAAGTTATGTAACTTGGCCATAAGATAAATAAACTTCTACCTAAATAAATGCCTCAACTGTGTTACTCATCAATCTTAAAAATACATATAATAAGATTTGCCTCGAACCTCTTTGGAGTTTTATAAATTTTTATGAAACTTATGAGACGTATGATAGTCATTTTTTTTTAAAAAATCAACAGTCATCATCACCAACAGAAACCATTCGAAAATGAAAACTTGATTAAGAACAAAATCACACGCCCATTTTTCAGTGGAGAGCCTTATTTTTGTAAGGTTTGATTTTATGAAATTGCAGTTATGATAGTATCGATACATCGATACTTTTTGCCGATATATCGACAGCCGATATTGATACTTTTTAAAATATCGATATATCGAAAATCCGATATTTTAAAAAATATCAACAGCCCTAGGTAGAACACATCTGGTACGCTATCGGGCGCCATCTCCTCGCCCACACACCAGCCTGTTTTTTTTTTAATGGGAATTTCATGACCTGTGGGTAGACATCTTATGCCAGTTACCTTCGGAAACCTACAGAGGACTTATCGAATCAACGCCATGCCGAAACGCTGCTGTATTATGTTCCAAATGTGGAGTGACGATTTAGTATGCTGTTGCATTAAGGGATGCGATAATGCATGTGGTTATGTAATAATGATTGTTAGGCTTACAGGTTCTACTAGGTTCAGAAAATATATCACGGTTCGCTTTAAAGTTCACTAGAGGTTTATTCACTCAACCCATACAAGTTATCCGCCACAATCACTATTAGAGTATTTACTTTGACTGTGGATATAGCTTATCGTACTTCCTCTCCTCCGATTTCTAATTCAGACCACGCTTCAGTCCCGCTAATATACGCTGCGTTCAGACCTCTAAATTCTACCGATTCGTCGTTTTCCATGAAACACTTGTCAAAAATAGTTAAAGGACAGCATCATATTGCTTTTTTGTCTACTCAGTACTTAATTAAAGGGAAGCCTGGCTCACTTTACGACTACATACGCCGCGCTAAAACTTTGCATCCGTCTCTCGTGACTGCCACTGCCAGTTTCCGGTTCTCCAACATTACTACAATGTGCGCCTCCGCGCTCAACAATACTTCGTGGAAACGAGCCTTTACAAACAATTAGTTCTATTTGTTTCTCTGATTATCTTATACTTCCCAAATATTTAATTAATCCTCAATATCATCCAAATCCATTAAATGTACGATTGCCTATCCACTCTTTCAACGCTTAGCTTACCTAATACTGTCTCGCTACAGTGGACAAACACGCTGTTAAGTCAGGTTGTCATAATTTTTAACTCATCAATACAAACTGACTGTTATGAAGGTTATCAATGTACTATGTTATTAAAAATTGTTAAATACTTCTAAATAATAATATTTGAAAATATAATTAAACACAGAATTTTTAAAAAATAAATTAAATATTTACTATCTAGTTTTTTACGCTATGATGGAAGTATACCAATGCATGGCAGTCTCTGCTTTTCCGTATATCGAGAAAAGGGGTTGTCCCGAACAATGAGGACACAACGTAGCTAAACACGTGTGAATGTAAAATTGTTGAACTGTTAGTTCGGGGAACTAATTGGTGACAAACTTTTTCAACACTACGTCAGGCAGTGTAATAGAAAAAAAAGAAGGTAAATATTCGGCTACCAACATTGTAATTCTAAAAAAAATCATTTTTAATTATTTGAAACAATGCGTAAGTTTATGTAATAGGTGAAAGTAACTAAATAACACGGTTTTGCGTCAAATATCATCACTACGCTTTTCTTTATTTTGTTAGCAGTTACTGAGTTGTAAAATTTACCTTAGCGACTTCCTCGGCGGTATCGTGTTTGAAGTATTTATACAATTTTTGTTTTTTTTTGTAGAAGTAATGAAATACAAACAAAATGATGTATCAGAAGAGATAGTTATTTGTTTCTTCCTATAGACGTGTGTGTCTCCCATCGTGCGCTGTAATGGTTGCATGACGGTAGCTGAGGATATGGGAGATATGGTGTTTGAAAGTGGTCGACGTAGGGAGTTTTCATATTTCCACCAAAGTGTTCTAAAAAATCTATGGAATCTTCTGGAATGCACTAAAATGTTGTAGAACGTTCTTGAATGAACTAGTATGTTCTAGAATACGACACATTTGTCAGATTTTTCAGCTATTAAGAATAATTTGTATGCAACATGTTTAGTGTGTGAACCGATTTTGATGGAACTTACTGAGCGTGGTGGATGAGCGGTTAACGTTCTGGCCTCGCTTTCGGGAGGACGAGGGTTCAAATCCCCGTCCGGGAATCCAGATTTGGGTTTTCCATGGTTTCCCCAAATCACTCCAGGCGAATGCCGGGATGCTTCCATCAAAAAGGCCATGCCCGAATTCCTTCCCGTTCCTTGTTCCCACTCCCATCCCGCCTCTAATGACCTTAGCCGTCGACGAGGCGTAAAGCAATAAGAAAAAAAAAATTGACGGGACTTTCGCCGGTGGGTCTCTGATTTGGTAGAAAGTGACAAAGGGAAATATTTAAGATTCCATGCAAAAACATAAAAATCTTGAGTTCTTGACAAACACGAACGAAATCGTGGGCACCAGCTAGTTTTATAAAAGATTAGAGAAAGGAGGTAGGTATAATATTTTGAATATGATCTTTTTTGTAGAATTTAGCCAAAGAAGTTTTACTAAAAAAAAAAAAAAAAAACCTATTAACATGATGGCATTTGAAATGGCCAAGGAGTCGCCAGTCAATATTATTTTTTTTTTTTTGCTGTCACCAGTCTTTCGACTGTTTTGATGCAATCCTATATCCCTTCCTATCTTGTGCTAACCTCTTCATCTCTACATACCCCTTACAACCCACTTAATTTTCAGTATTCTTCTGTAACATCACATTTCAAATGCTTCAATTTTCTATCTTTCTGGTATTCCTAAAGTCCCTGCTTCGCTACCATATAGTGCTGTGCTCCATACATAGACTTTTAAAAAGTTGTTTCTAAGTCCTAGATCAATATTTGAAACTAAAAGATTTCTATTTTTCATGAAGGCTCTTTTTGCTATTGCTATTCTGCTTTCAACACCTTTCCTGCTTCGCCCATCAGTTGTAATTTTGCTTCCCAAGTAACAAAATTCACTTACTTCTCCTATTGCATCCGATCCTATTTTTATATTTAATCTACTTTGATTGGTATCATCTTTGCTACAATTCATCACTTTTTTTTTGCTTTGATTCATATTCATTCTAAAATCCTCGTTCAGTATTTTGTTCATGTCATTCAGTAACTTCTCAATATCCTCAGCCCGTTCTGCTAACAAGACAATGTCATCAGCAAATCGTAGCATACTGATTTTTTTCTCCTTGAACACTTGATGCCACATGAAAATTTTTCTTTTACTTCCTTGACTGCTTCCTCTACATACAAGTTGAATATTAACGGGGATAGACTGCAACCTTGTATCACGCCCTTTTTAACTGATGCACGTGTCTCATGATTCTCTACTTTTATTATAACCACTTGATTCTTATATAATTGATAATGTTTTCTTAATTTGCATTAGAAAAAATTTATAAATAGCTTACATAAAATATTAAAAACAAATACTGAAAGCGGTTACGCAAATTCTATTAGACTACCTCGCCGCCTCATTATTATAATGGAGTTACTTCCAAATAACGTTTACATAATTCTAATTATTTACTATTAAAAATAACATAAATCAGTACATGAAATACAACAAAATGAAATCGTTAGGAATGTTTGTTTATGAATTACATCACAAAAGCGCCTTCGAATATGACACTTGTTTTCCCGCACACATTACGTTCACAGACACAGTTAAGCTCATCGTCTCTGGTCAAACTGCTTGCAACTCAGTTGAGCTCAAGCTTTCGTGGAAGACGGAACTAGTGCCGTGTTTACACAGTCGAGTGAGAGCGAAAACAAGTGGTCGGAGAGGAAGTGGCGTTGCGGCCCACACAGGTCGAATTCTGCTATCGTGTAGTAACCAGTGTTAACCGGGAACAACACTTAATAACAAGAACAAAGAAGTGAGCTTGTGATTGTGCACATACGGACTAAAGTGTACAATTAACAACTGTTGGAGTGTAGATAACATCTGCGCATACAGGCGAGAGGAGATGGCCGAAGCAAGTGGCGGAATTAATCTTCAAATAGAAGAAGAAAACATTGAAACCTTTGTATATGAAAATGAACAAGACATGGCGGAACCAGTGAAGAATAAATTAGAAGAACGAGTGACTGAGAGTGAGGAAGAAGAAACGTACAACCTTAGGAGGAAACGTCGAGCGGTAGAAAAAAGACAATCACAAAAAATAAGTAAAGAAGAACTAATCCTATTGGAGATGTTTAGAAACAAGAACAAAGATCAGGGACACCAACAGAAGAATATGCTACAAACATATTCAACATCACAGCCGGAAGGGAAGGACGAGGAACGCAGCAAGAAAAAAGAAGACAACATACTGGAAAACAGGGAAGCGAGTAAAGTCAACAAGTTTATGTTCACAGAACGCAACAGAAGGTATAAAGCTAACTCAGATGGCCCATTCATAGTGATGGTAGAACCAATGGGCGAGGGAAATATCCAACACCCAATACAACTAGGGAAGGTATTCTACAATAAAGTTCCTGGACTGAAAAGAATAAACCAACAAGGAAAGAACAGAATGGCCATGGAATTTACGGAACCAGAATTTGCCAACCAATTCATAGCAAACCGCATCTTATTACAGTCTATGAGACTTAAGGCCTTTGTACCGGCTAGTAGAGTGGAGTGTAAAGGAGTCATCAAGTTCGTTCCATTGGACTTATCAGAAGAAGAGATAAAGCTAAACGCCACATCGGAGGTGCCAATCATCGACGTGAGGCGCTTCACCAAGAAAACGCAACTGGATGGAAAGACAGAGACAACACCGCTAAAAACCGTTCAGATAACGTTCGAGAGTCAGTATCTCCCAGAATATATTGAAATATATTACCTCAGGTTTAAGGTCGCAACATATATCTACCCAGTAACACAGTGCTATAAATGTCAGAGATTTGGACACGTGGCAAACAACTGTAAAGGGAAGGAAAGATGTACAAAATGTGGCGAAGAGCATAAAACATCAGAATGTCAAAAGGAAAGCCCCAAATGCGTGAACTGCTGCGGCGAGCATCCGGCCAATGACAGGCTTTGCCCAGTGAGAAAACAAGAGGAGGAGAAAAAAGTAAAGCAAGCAGCACACAGCAAAAATACAGGGACAACAGAATACGATTACAAGCAAGGAGACTTCCCCACTCTACAGAAGAGATCATTCAGAGACGTCACCATAGACAAGGAACAGCCTGGCACGGTGGACCGACACCAAAAGACAAATAATGTGGTGGCACAGGTCTCACGGGAGACCCAGACCGAGGAAGTACCCAATATAGAAAGCAATGAAGAAATAATCACCATCATAGTCAAAACAATAATGAAAGCTCTAGCCCAACATATGAAGGGCAAAATGACAACGACTGTACTCCAAAAAGTACAAGACATTGCCACTAGAAGCATAATAAAAGAAATCAGACAGATAGGCTCAACTATACAGAACTCAGAGAACTCCAGAGCAACAACTGAAAATGGCTAGGAGAAGACAATTAAACATAATACAATGGAACGCTAGAAGTCTGTACCATAAATGGAACGATCTTCAAAGACTACTGGAGGAACACAAAGCAGACGTGGTACTGATCACGGAAACGTGGTTAAGTAAAGCACATACGCTCAAACATAGGCTCTACAACATCTACAGGAAGGACAGGGAAGATGGATACGGTGGTGTGGCCATCATGATCAGAAATGGAATGAACAGCTCCATTAGAAACATGGTGATATCAGCAGCTGATATAGAAATCCTAGCAATAGACATCACACAAGGAGGCACCATCAACACGGTTTCTGTAATATACAAACCTCCAAGGGTCAGTCTTACTGAAGAGCAATGGTCAGAAATACTCAACCAGCTCCCATCAGGAAGTATCCTGGGAGGAGACTTCAACGCCCATCACCCATTGTGGCACGACAGTCGAACAGACCAGCAAGGAGAAGAAATTGCAGCCGCAATTACATCATCCACATTTACCACGCTCAATAATGAACCTGGAACCAGAATAGGAACACCTTATCAAAGAAGATCGTCGCCAGACATATCTATAGTATCTGCAAACCTCAGACAAAAAACAACGTGGGAGATACTTAAGGACACCCTGGGCAGCGATCATTTCGTTATAAAAATGACGATAGATGCACCAAGCACACTTAACCACGAGCCAGCAAGGACCTTATGGAACTGCAAAAGAGCCAAATGGGAGCAATATCAGGAGAAGATAAATATGCTAATGGAACAGGAGAATGATGAGGATGGCCCATTACAGCAACGATACAATAACTTCGAGGGAATAATTACATCTGTAGCCAAAGAATGCATACCCCTGACCAAAAGCAAGGAGAAGACTTCCGCAGAAAGGAAACCGTGGTGGACAGCGGAATGCTCCAAAGCCATAGCTAGACGACGCTTAGCCATCAAAGCATATAGACAGTGTCCGACAGTGGACAAATTTGCTACGCTCAGGAAGGCAATAGTGGAAGCTAGGACAGTCATAAGAAGAGCTAAAAGGAAAGGATGGGAAGAGTTCTGCGACAACATCAAATATGGAATCACGCCTCAAGAAATGTGGAAGAAGCTAAGATGGTTTAAAGGAAGCCAAACGAACTCTAAATGGATCACCAGCAACAAAGAAGCAGCGGAACAATTTTTGGCCCTGACAGCGCCCTCGTACGTCCCGCTAGAACGAAGCGTGGACTCTGCTATAAAGCGAGACACTCAGCCAAAGAGACCAAATCACAACAAGTTTGAAATGTCAGAGCTACAATGTGCAATAAAAAAGGAAGATACGGCCCCCGGACTAGACGGCATAACATACTCCATGATAGAAAAACTTCCACCAAGAGCGAAACAGAAGTTACTGGAACTGTATAATGACATGTTGGCAACAACATATGTACCAGAACAGTGGAGAAATGTCCTGATCATACCAATCCTAAAGGTGAACAAGGACAAAACTAAAAGCGAATCATACAGACCCATTTCACTACTATCCTGTCTTGGAAAGATCATGAGTATAATGATCAAGAACAGAATGCAGTGGTTCATCGAGCACCACAAGAAACTGGACAGCAGAACAATGGGATTCCGGAAAGGATATGGAACATTAGACAACATAACAACACTAGTCACGGACATACAACTAAGCTACGCTAGAGGAAACTATCTACTCGCGGCCTTCCTTGACATCAAGGACGCATATAACAACGTTCAGATCAACATACTCCAAGAAACCTTGGACAACATGGGTCTGCCAAGAGAAATAGTCAACTGGTATACTAGATACTTGGAGCATAGAGTAAATATACTCTATACAGCAGAAGGAGAGATACTTGCTCGTCATGTATATCAGGGACTACCCCAAGGAGATCCCTCCAGTCCCACACTGTTCAACATATATACTACAAAAACGTTCAACCGGTTGAGAAGCCTAACAACATATGCACAATACGCGGACGACTTCGTAGTATATGTGACCCACCCAAACAAAGAGAAGGCTAGAACCATACTTGAAGAACAAGTGAAGGAGACACGAAACATCTTGAAGGAAAGAGGGATGGATCTATCCATTCAGAAAAGCAAAGTAGGAATCTTCACGCAAAGACAGTTTGCAAATGAGGATTTCAAAATCTGCATAGACGGAATGCATATGGAAGTAGTTAGGGAAACAAAGTTCTTAGGCATGTGGCTGGACACAAAGCTGTCCTGGAAAAGACACATAGAAGAGACAAGACAAGCTGCGTTACAAAGATTAAACATCTACAAAACGCTGGCTACACCAAACAGAGGCACGGACCCCCGACAGCTGCGAAAGATATACTTCGCCTTAATAAGAAGCAAAATTGAATATGGTGGATTCCTATATGAAACTGCATCCACGACCACACTTAAAAAACTGGATACCGTACAATCTGCTGCCTTGAGGATAGCGGGCGGCTTTCTAAGAACAACGCCAGTCATGGCAATGGAAGTGGAAATGGCAACGCCGCCCCTATCATTAAGAAGGAAGAAATTGGGCCTAAAATTCTGGACAAAAGTAAGGACCAACACCAGCCATCCTCTGGGGAGAAAAGTGCGTACATTGGTGCATGAATATACAGCAAAACCCCAAAAATTACATAAGAGCCCAAGTCTCATAAAATACTGGGAAATAACTAACCGATGGAACATAGCAACCTCTGAGATCAACGATATGTATAGAGAACGAGAACCGTGGCCAAGGATGGAAATGGATCAACATGTATACACAGAACTGACAGTAGATGTATCAAAGAAGAAGGAACAAAATATTGAAATCATAAAGCAGCTGTCCCTGCAAACCTTGAACACAAGATGGGAAGGATGGAGACAAATATTTACCGACGGATCAAGAGAGAACGAGGAATCCACCACAGCAGCGTTCATCGACATGGCGCTAGAAATGCATGAGGCGTACAGACTACCAACCCCAATGTCCATATTTTCAGCAGAGATTATAGCGATAGTAAAAGCAATCAAGTACATAAATGAAGTGGGTATTGTTAAGGCAGTCATCTGCTCGGATGCTAAAAGCGCCCTACAGGCCATAAAAGGAATCCCCAGAGGCACGTGCAAAAACTACCTAGCGTTTGAGGCAGCCAGGCAAATAATCAAGGCAACAACGGAAGGAAGAAGAGTCAAACTACAATGGATCCCAGGGCACGTCGGCGTAAGAGGAAATGAAGCGGCGGATGCCATAGCACGGGGACAATTAAACGCTGCAGATATAGAGGAGATACCCATCCCCTACACCGATTACAACCACACAATCACACAAATAGTGAAGAAGGATTGGAAAAGAAGATGGGTAGAAGAAGAACCGAGCAAGAGCCTTTGGTACAGAACCATAGCAGCGGAACCAGACCACAAACTATGGTACGCGCCCTTTAAAATAAACAGAAGTGAGATTAAAACAATAAGTAGACTGAGAACAGGACACGCACTCCTACGAGACAGAATGTACACTATGAAGATCGTGGACAACCCGAAATGCCAACAATGCGACGATGTGGAAGATACATATCACTTCCTTTTAAGATGCAAGCAGTATAGGAACATAAGGCAAGAGATAATAGAAGGCGAACTTAAAATCAAGGACATAGCAGACCTAATACAAGTCTTATCCTCACCATCGCTGAAAGCAATAAAAGAAATGCACAAATACGTAATACAGACAAAAAATAGAATATAACAACAAAGGGATATTCAATGCAGCGAGCAAGAAAATGTTCTCAAGATTCTCTGTGTCTGTCATATGTACTTAAAGTGTAATTCATAATCAGTTGAATGTATTATATGATGTTACTGGCTGTATTAGCCTATGGCTAAAGCCACATAAAAAAAAAAAAAAAAAAAAAAAAAAAAAAAACTGCTTGCAACAAGAGGTCGCAATGCCGTATAATATGTTCTGTGAAAGTCGTTCCTGACCGCTATTCACAAATGTATTCCGGGAATTTTCATCTGTCCGTACGTGACTGTTTGGATTGTTGAGTTTCCTGTATCTAGTGCAACAGGCTTCATCAGTGAAAAGCACGTAGAGATGAAACCGGATATCGACCACACAGCGCTGTTGTAACCATTCACTGGTGATACAAAGCCTGCTGGAATCAAGGTATACGCTTCATGTTGACGAGGTATTGAAGGTTTTATCCCCGCAGAGCTTTTAGATCGGTGCTCTGGGCCACATACAATATGTGTACCAGTACCCAACACATTTTTGAAGTTGTTTCTGTTACTTGACCAAACCTGTCATGATATAGTTGACTGAGGTTTTAATTTATCAGACATTTCTTACACTTTCCAGTCAATTCAGATTCATTCAATTTATGATTATAGTAATTAACGTGGTCGACAAGTAGTAGAAAAGATTAACAGGTTCGAATGGTATCTTCGAGATTTTGTTTTAACACAACATCAAATTAAGACCGAGAAAGCTGTTAAGCTCGAGTCTTAAGCGCTCATCCAACACGTTCGGTATAAAGTTTGACGTTCACCTTCAGTTATTAAAAAAATAAGACTGCAATAAAAGTAAAATTACGCCGTGTTCTCTTTACTTGGGCATATCTAAAAACAACCTTTCGTATTCAATAATATACTATGTGTTTGAAGAAATGAAATTTAACAAAACCTTGAAGTAAAACGTTAAATTTAAAATTGTAGGTGTGTTGATGTATACAACAGTCAATATCTCGTTTCTGTTGCATTTTTCTGAAGGAGCGAGACAGAAAAAAGAAAAAGCAGCATTGCGTTCGTTAAATCAGTCCGTTGGACCGAAACAAACCAACATCGGACAAAAGATCCTCAATTTTAACTGTTAATTTACTACTCCGTTATTTAGGTTGCTTAAAACAAGCTCTGCCGAATGAAACAATGGCGAGGCACTGTTGTAATTCTGATGGAAAATTGGGTTTGTCTCAATAAATACGGACATTGAGCTTCGTGTAACATAACCGACAAATGATGCGCTAATGATGCCAGAGCTCCTGCTGCAGACTGCGTTGTCATTACAAAGAGTTTAAAAACTAATGTAGCTACCAATTATATTTTAACAGACATGCTAGTTATCGCGGGCTACGATTACAGTTTTTTCTCATCTCTTGGCACATCTTCTGCAGTAAGAAATGGTCCTTAGTCACAATTAAATAAAAAATAAAAAAAACAGAACTGTTTATGATTTCGTCATGTCTGTACGTCCGTATGTCACTGCCTGTGAAGAAATTTTTCGGGAAGATGTATTTTATTGACCGCAAAACGGTTCCTTAGCCTAGGCTCAAAAATTTTTATGGTACTTTTTATTCCCCCTACCCCCAAAATAGCAGATGGTATTTTATCCCCGCATACCTCATCAAGAGTAGTATCGTTGAATTTGCATCAAAAAATGCAGTCAATGCTGTCATTGGACATTTTTATTCGGTTGAGTATTTTGCGAGATATAAGCTCTCGAAGTCGTTATAAATGTAACTCTTCCCTTTAATTTTCAAACCTTAAGAGTGGAAATTTTGGAGAAAAAAAATCATAATGGTTCTTAATACGGAATTTCGATGAACATTGTTTTATGCAGACAAGTTTTTATTTTATTTTTACTTCTATCGCAAACAGTCTAGTAATTCCATCACCTAGGAATATATGTTTCATTAACTGCAAAGTAGATCCTGTAACGGGAGGGGTCCATTACTTTGTATGCTGTATGTTTTAATATTAATTAGGTTATTGATTTTAACTATAGAATTAATATTCTGGTAGCAAAGATCCTGATTGCTGTTGATAAAAGACATAAAATGCTTAATTTATTGATTCCCTATGGCTTGTACATAGCCGGATACTTTTAACGTTACGTTAGACATTATGTGTACCTGCAAGCAAAAGCACTATTCGGCTTTACAATCTGCCTGAAGATAGCAAACATAAACTGAATGTTAAATATTTCATTTATAAAATTAAGAACATGATAACATCGTGGCCACAAGCCAACAGTTAAATGTTACATGAATGGTGGATAAAATCCCTTGGGCGCCGAATTGAATTAAAAAGGATGAACAATATTAAGGATCAAACTGAATTTGCAAGGAGCTTTAAAGTTCATGAGGTTATTTGCCAGCTAGCTTTTAAATGGAATTGAGCAGAGATCCTGTCTCATGGGTCGATTACGGATCCTTCAAAGTCTTTCCAAACCATGAAACAATGATGGGCGATGGAACACATTACCTAAAATCACCAGCAACAGCAGCAGCGGCGTGCGGCGTTGGTCTGTAACTTGTACCATCAGTGTATGGACTGCATCAATCGACCAGCCTGTGGTCGAAGCCAGAGCCCGCCAGTATAGTACCACTCCACACCGTGAAGTCTGGACTCTACGATCGCTGATCACAGAATGAACAAGTATGGCCCCTTCTCCTTCCCTCTTCCGAAACTCCTTCCGAAGTTTCGTTACATGAAAAAGAAGCCACGAATTAAAATTTGTAGACCCCGTATATGATACGACATTGGTTGTCTAACTTCTTCCCAAAACCACGTGAGGCTCGAAGTCAATCTTATTTGCTCCGGCTTTCGCGCGCGTCGCTCACCCCTTTCCGCCATTCAGGTATCCTTACGTGGGGTCAACGCACTGACCTTGACGGCTAGCGGTTCCTATTCATTCTGGCCGTGCCAACAATAGCTCGTGTCAGCCCACGCTTTCTGGAAATTTCCATCGGAAGTACTGTTGCTAGCTTCAAAATCTCTCCTGCTCCTTCAACTAGTAACCTCTTTATTCAGTTAAATTGTTAAGAAATTAAGGCAGCCTGGGATATCAATTACGTTGATCAGATAATTAATTTACTAAATATTCATAAATATTAAATTAATCTGAATGTAAAAAATTTAAATATAAATATTTACATATTTGTATTACGCCACAATCCTGCTTGCTACAATACGTAGAAAAATACTTGAAAAACAATATTTTTAATAATTTCAAAAGAGCGATAAAGAGTTTTTTGAGTGTGTTGTAATTGACTGAAATCTTTAATCAGTTTTATATTTCACGAAGTCTTGGTTGATTTATGACGTAATTACGATTGCTTACTTAGTTAGTTTTTTGTTTTGAACGAATACTTCAAACGTTTCTTAGCAAATGTTGATTATTCAGTTCCATTCAAGTATTACCATTCTGTGTGTTGCATACTTCGCATCTAGTACTGTGTGTTCTTAGAAAGCTTGAAAACTGCGTCAAAATAATCTATACTATTATAACTCTGCCAAGCGGTCTGCGTGAGTCTATGAATTTGAAATTGCATCATGAAAACACTACCGCAGCAGTTTGGATGGTGTTTTCAAATTTAAAACCTTACGGTGTAGATTAAAATCTACGAAAATAGCTTATGACTTCTGTGTACCGAGGAAGGATACAGGAAGTTATAATTATAATATGTAAATGGAGACTTTCCCGGCGTATTGATTCAATAAAAGTTTCTCGGGAGTCCAGCCGGATGGTGTCATAAAACAACGACGTTTCGACAACCTGCTCAGTTGCCTTCATCAGGTCTATTTTAGATGTTTCTTCTCGAAATCACAAACAGACTGGCTTCGCTGCCTCCGAAATTCGAATGTCGTGTATAGAGGGTTGCCAGGACAAACAGACTGGCTTCGCTGCCCAGGCAGCGAAGCCAGTCTGTTTGTGATTTCGAGAAGAAATATCTAAAATAGACCTGATGAAGGCAACCGAGCAGGTTGTCGAAACGTCGTCGTTTTATGACACCATCCGGCTGGATTCCCGAGAAACTTTTATTGAGTTATAATCATGTTGAGATGGAACAAATATTTCCCTCAGATCATTTCTTCCTGTGGTGGCAAAGTAGACTGCGAACTATATTTCTGAAATTTGGTACAGGATAAGCGAATCAGACGTAATAAGCATAAGAAATATTTATTTTGCTGTAATCGTCTATACGCTTGATGATATACTGACCTAGGATGACTGTTACTTTTAGATTGTGTTTATATTATCTTTTGACTATTAATAATTGAACCACTACATCATAATATATTATCACTTCCATCGGCGTAAGCAAATTGCGATTTTTAATTTATTCCAAACGTCTTTGTGATTAATATCGATAGTTAAAATTTGATAGCATTTTGCTGTTTTATTTCGTATCAATATTTTAAAATTTGATGTTTTAGTTAGGCAACTGTTTAGGAAATCATATTTTTGATTTGGACCGTACCTGTAATCCTAACCAAACTTTATGCTTAGTAATATAATACTTCTTCGTGAATTAGGTTGGAACTAATATACAATAATCATCTTTACAAATTAATTTGGATAACGTGGCAATGGTTTAGTAAGGACGTACCGAGAATTAACTGTCCATTTGGTCTGAAATTTGGTACACACGTTCCTTAGGCAGTAATATTTTCTTATATATGCATATTAAAGCCATGAAAAACATACTAATGAAGTAAAATAGCTAGCAATGTGGGTAGTGCATACAACTGATTAAGAAAGAAATATGTCATTTCCCACGCCTTACGAAAACTTGCCAGCGATTTTACATTCATTGTTGCAGATGCTATCGTTGGCGGCAAAGATGTGTTAAGAAATGGCCGCAGCATTGCCAACGCTGTCACATACGGTTACTTTCGTGTTGAATTATGTCTAAAGCACATTTCTTTTTGCTTCACTATGCACTTTTTCTTGAAAGGTATATCCTCAGAAAAGCATATACTAAATTTCTGACCAAAGAAGCAATTGCTTCTCGATACGCCCTTATTGATCCGTTGCCGATAATTTTTCACGTAGTTTCATATATTGTATGGATTTAAAATGCAGGTAAAACAATGGAAAAACCCTTTACGACAGCAGTATGAAAACTGAATCTAAGGTAATAACTAAAAGCAGGGAAAGTTTTTAGATGAAATTTACATTTTTTGCTTTTCCATGTTAATATTTGTTACTAGAATAAAAAGGTTAAGACATTTCTACTCAGACTAGGGTCCGAGAACACAAAGCAGTGGGCAAATCACTGGTGTATTGCGTACGATAGATGGGTCAAACACTATTAAGCAGGTGATCGTAATGTTTGGTTTAGCAGTATATTTATATATGCAATGTCAATAAAAGTATCTAAAATAACTTGCACATTATTATCATTAATACAAAGAGTGTTAATTAAGTTGACATAGGGGAGGGTGGAGCACAATGGAACACAAAAGTTGTTTTTGGCCATAGCTCCCAACATGAAATTATTTTTTCAACATTTTAATTTTTTCCTGTTACCTATGGATCTTAGCTATAAAAGAAATGCATCAACCATTATTATAGAAATCATATGTAATTATGAGCGACCATTTCCCAAAAAATGAATTTTGTTTCATTGTACCCCCTGCCTGGGGTACAATGAAACAGGGCAAGAGGTACCTTGAAACAGCTAGAAAAAAACACCGTAAATCACAAAAAGCTTTATTTTTTGAATTAATGAAAAAACAGGTGTCTGGAACAGAAAAACGAGTTCAAGTGATCTTATTAAAGCACAAACAAGAAATCCTTTTACGTTTAGCCAATGTTCAAAATGCCAAAATCAACCTCGAATGAGATGAAACATTTTTGTCTTTTAGTGCCATGAGACACAGAATGTTTTTCGAACAGCAGCATTATGTCGTTAACATTAACCGCCGCTATGTCATCAACAAGAGGCTCAATAAAGGTGTTGCATTTTCAGTACCTTAGGAATTTGACCTTGCAGTCCCCCACATCA
This sequence comes from Vandiemenella viatica, assembly GCA_031002005.1. Lineage (NCBI taxonomy): Eukaryota > Metazoa > Arthropoda > Insecta > Orthoptera > Morabidae > Vandiemenella > Vandiemenella viatica. The sequence goes on from JARYHS010013631.1 coordinate 73,314,490, forward strand.
CCGTTCATCTTGGTGATTCGACCATCATAGGATTTGGAATGGCTTCTAATCTTGAATTCTATCAAGACATATTCTCCTAATACATGAAGACACTTCAATTATGCAAAACGGTCAGGCTCGGCAGAAAAAAAAATCCTCATCTACGCCTACGTCCATGTCGTCGTCGTCTGTGTCAGCACATTCAAAATCTCCATCTTCTTCTTCGTCGGCTTCTAATGAATGACAGGAGCTTCTTCACCAGAAATTTTTCTTCTTCTTTGGTTTTGGTTGATTTACATACAACTTCCTTTTGGCTGGCTCTATTCTGGAAATTGGAATTGGCCTCTTCTTCCCTGCAGTGACTGACATTTTTGAACTGCTCGTAGCAATCATACTTTTGCCTTTCTTCCTGTGCTTTAGATCAGTTTTTCGTTCATCTGCTAATGAATAGCCATGCAAATCTTCAGGAGGTAGGAAAGTATGACTTGGACCAACTCCTGGATCGAGGACGCTGATGACTGTCTGATCTGAAGCTGCTACTTCTTCTACTTGAGGGAGGGAAACGTTTAGCGAATCACTTGGCACAGCATAACCATGGGCCACAATGGAACACCCATGGAGCTGCATGGAACGTTTCATTGTGCCCCGAACTCCTCTGTTTCAAGGAACCCCAAACATACCATTTCGGTTTTCCCTACTCTCTATCACGAATGTATAGCAGTAGAAATGCGAAAGTCAGGCAAAAGCTTAAGGCATATATGTACAACGAAATGCCATAAGAACCGATTGAATACAAAAATCACTCTTACCTGGAGACGAAAATCCGTTGGAGGAAATATTTTACTTTCAGCCAAAAAACAGCACCTAACCTTGTCAAGTCTCGCACGCAACTGGACAGGAGGGAGCAATTAGCTGACATTGATGGGAGTGGCCCGCAGCGCTTTTTGCCGGAATCTCGTTGCACTATGACACTTCCGTGAGTCCGTTATTCACACTCATCATCAGCCACCATTCTCTGACATTTCTTCAATAGGCAGTGTTTTATGGGAGTTGTTATCCTAGGATATTTTGTTGTTATCCTAGGAAATTTTCTCCTGTTAACAAGGTTGGTCAATTCTTCTGAGTTGGTTGGTCTTTATGTTGGTGCATTAGTTTATTAAACTCAATGGTCTTTTATGTCGGTCTGCCGAAATGTCATACTGGCCGATGTTTTTGACCATTTGATTTTTTGACTTCTGGGAGCTTTTGTAGAAAGATTTTGCCAGAAGCCTGAATTTATCCAGGAGCATAGGCAGTGCAGTAGCCTCGTGTAGGGCTTTGGTCGGGAAATGACGTGGCAAGTGTAGGGCTCTCTTCAATGCCCGGTTTTGAATGACTTGTAGCTTTTGTATTTCATGATTTGCGGCGTATGTCCATACGGGACATGCATATTCCATAATTGGACGGATAAGGGTAGTGTAAATTTTGATTCCAATAGTTGGAGGTAGTCGGCTATTAAAATTGATGAGTGGTTAGAGTTGCTGTAATCTCGCACTCGCTCGGCATCTGACTGCCTCTATGTGGGCGTGCCACGTTAATCTCCTATCCAGTGTGACCCCTAGATAGTGAACAGTATTAGACCAAGGGATGTCCTTGCCATTGAGGTGTAATAGAGGATTCGGTATCAGCGGTAGCGCTGGGTCGCATATTCGCGTAAGCATAATGGCTTGCGTTTTAGCAGGATTTATTTCTATTCTCCACCTCCTAGCTCAAGCAAGAGTTTTCTTTAGGACTTCCTGGAGACGTCGGGTTACAATAGCTCTGCTTCTGCTGAGAGAGAAGTATGCGGTGTCATCTGCGTAGGTCGCAACCTCTACACCGGGGTTATTAGGCACGTCAGCTGTGTACAGTGTGTAAAGTACTGGTCCGAGAACCGACCCTTGGGGGACACCGGCCCGGATCCGTCTTCTAGTTGAGAAAGCATTATTGACGCTGACACTGAATGTTCGGCCGGTGAGGTAGCTCCTAATAAGTTTCACATACGGGCCTGGAAACCCCTGCTCATAGAGCTTGAGCAGGAGTCCCGAGTGCCATACCGAGTCGAACGCTCTGGAGATGTCAAGTAGCACCAACCCGCAGTATTCCTTGAAATTAAAGGCTCTGGTGGCTTTCTAGACGACTCTCATGAGCTGCTGAGTGGTGGAGTGGCCTTTTCTGAATCCTAGCTGGTGGTTTGGGATGATACTGTTTGCTTCTATATGGGTGTACAGTCTTTTGAGTAGCAGTCTCTCAAACACTTTACTAACGGCTGGAAGGAGGCTAATAGGCCGGTAGTGTTGAGGGAAGAGTGGGTCTTTCCCACTCTTGTGTATACCGACTACTTCTGCGTGTTTTCAGTTTCGTGGGTATTGTTGCAGTCTTAGAATTTGATTGAAGATCGCTGCCAGGTATGTTATCGCCTCAGGTGGTAGTTTGAGGAGAAGAAGGTTGTTAACCTTGTCCCGTCCCGGAGCCTTGCGAGGCGGAAGTTTAGAAACACAGCTGGCTACTTCCTCAGCAGTGATTGGCTCAATTTCAATTTCAAACTCGTCCTTCGCATTGAGAAAGACTTGTGATCTATGGCGCACTGTATTCAGATGGCGGTGATTCACGTTGGTTTGAGCTGGCCAGAAGTTCTTTTCAAAGGTGTCTGCTAAGGCATTAGCCTTATCCTCAGGGCTATATACAAGTCCTCTTTCGCCGTGAAGCGGTGTAAGTCGTTTCCTGTGTTGGGTGAACCTCCTGGTTTGGTTCCAAAGCGATTCATCATCTGGGTTAAGCATAGAGATGCGGGTATCCCATTCCCTATTTCTATGCTCCGTCAGGGAAACCCTTAGCTTTCTCTGTAGGCTGTTTAGAAGTCGTTTCGTAAGGGGGTTCCTTGTTAACCTCCATGCTTTCGCAACCCGATTTTTATGTCTTATTTGAGCCATAAGTTGAGGCGGAAGTTGCGGAGATGCGTGCTTGGGTGACGTTAGTGGTGTCGTGGCCGTAGAGACGTTGCGTACTGCCATTTCAAATTTTTGGATGGCTTCATTGATGTTGCCTGTATCAGCGGCAGCAGTGAATTCGTCTTTAAGTAGCTGTTGATAGCGTCTCCCGTTGGTTTTATAATAATTGGGCCTGGTTTCTTCCAGCGTTTGCCAGGGTCCGATTCACACTGTTTCACTGTGCCCCGTGTTCCATTGTGCCCCACCCTCCCCTACGTCCGTTTATTAAAATTTCTCAGACTATAAAACAGATTTTAGATAGTAAACGTACATTATTGGCAACTTCTACTTCACCCAAAGAATTATACACAGTATTTGATTGTTTCTATTACAAAACATTATTGCAGTTTTCAGATAAAATCGTTGATGTTTGTCTGACACATAATTCTTGACAGTATGATTACGTTGTAGTAGCTCTGTGTACATACTATTTAAAAAAAATTCAACTAACGGAACTCTTTCTTTATCTGGCATCTATGGAAGAGAAATAAAAAATAAAATAAAGAGTTTCCCAGAGAGAATTGAATAACTTTGCAACGTCTTGTTGCACATACGAGGTGTGTTAGAAAAGTAATGAGACTGATTTCATACTAACCAAAGTTTTTATTATTTTCAAACAACAATGTTATCCCCTTCAAAGTAGTTCCCTTGGGCAGCTATACATCGGCGGAGTCGTGATTCCCACTCTTGGTAGCAGCGCTGGAAGTCTTCAATTGGTATGGCTTTTAACTGGTCGGTCACAGTCTTTTGAATGTTCTCTAGAGTTCCAAAATGACGTCCTTTTAGGACATGTTTCAATTTCGCGAAGAGGAAAAAGTCACAAGGACTTAAATCAGGTGAATAGGGGGTTGAGAAACAACAGTAATGCATTTCGAGGTCAAAAATTCACGGATGAAAATGGCCGTGTGACACGGAGCATTGTCATGATGAAGCATCCACTTGTCTGCAATTTCTGGTCTCACACGGATCACTCTTTTCCTCAACTTTTCAAGGACACTTTTATAAAACACTTGGTTGACAGTTTGTCCTGGTGGAACAAATTCTTTGTGCACGATACCCTTCCTGTCAAAAAAACAAATCAGCATGGTCTTGATCTTTGATTTGCTCATTCGACATTTCTTCGTGTTCTCGGCCTTCCAAAAATGATTTGTGCCAGCGGAAAACTTGTGCTCTCGATAAGCACTGTTCCCCATAGGCCTGTTTCAACTTTACAAAAGTCACACTCGCGGATTCACCAAGTTTAACACAAAACTTTATCGCACAACGTTGCTCTAAATTCCGATGCTCCATTTCTGTGACGCACAATGAAAACACAACTTTATTAATGGCGCTGTCAAAACTAATGTGTTAACTGTATGGAGTTGTAACTCAGACTGAGGAAGTGGAAGGGATCAACAATCAGATTTAGCATCAGCCAGTAGACACAACAATGCCAGATCTCCCGCAGTGTTGCCAATCTCATTACTTTTCTAACAAACCTCGTATATATTACACATTGAATATATATTGTCTCTGTTGTTGCACAGGAATGGATACCGTTATCCCACAAGTTTTTGTCCATCAAAAGCTTTCCTCTCACACGATAACGTACCGTTACGGTACGTAATTTAGAGATTAAATTAGATCTCCATAAAGTGTGGCCTATAGAAGATCTTTAGACAACTCCTACCTTGAAATATTTCTGTGTACATTTCCTGTCAGTCCATATCATCGCATTATTTCTCTGACACACATATGATTTTCTCTTTCCATTTATGAAATTAGTTAACGTGAAACTGTTCTTCAAACACAAACAGTTGGTTAAGATATAAACAATGAAGCTTTTCTGACTATTGTATGTTACGTTTTATTCCCCCGATTCCTTCTGTTCGTAAGGGACAAAAATGTACTAGATTTCAGCACGAAATTCATAAACCTTTTTAACAGAAACTTTTAAAATTTTTCTTCTTACCCGAAACTACTGAGCCCAGCTCTATAATTCTTGTATTGTATCCATCGTTTCTGCGATCATATAAAACATTCCTAGGAAATTTCCATTTGGCACGCTGCACTCCTTAATAGTCAGTGAACCTGGAAGTGACTACCAATCAGATAGCGTTTTAGCCTTTGAAACTGAATGAGTTCAGCTGCAACCAACTCGGATGAATGTAAATGTTTGGGAACAATAAAAGTTTTTGTTAAAAGTCTCTCTTGTCAGTGGTATAACCGGTAAGAGTATACAAAAGTAAATTAGATCAAATTAGCGTTTACCAGTTAGACGATAGTGGGAGCATGATTCAGAGTTAGATATTGTTTCTCGCGTGGTTAAGAAACTAGATATCGTGGAGGTTTTCGTCAGTTAAAGTTGATAAGTTACATATTGTGACATTACATGCAGTAAATCATGGACACTGTAACTATCAATTTAATTAGTAATTATTAATTAGAATTACTTTATGATAATCAACTGAGAAATTAATGGTAAACTTTAGTCATATGGCAAGTGAAATAACGAGAGTATTTAAGGATAGAAGGATTCAGTTTACGGTACAAAATAAAGCCGTATAGTGGTAGGCTCTCTTCAAGGCAAGTACGTTAACCTCTGCAAAGTAAATTAGGACAAGTAAGAATAGGACTACTACTCACATCTATGGAATGTCTACCCGGTAATCCGTAAGTTAGAGATGATGATGGAAATTCTCAAACTGTCATCTCGTCGGGTTGGTATCAGAATCTAAACTAAGCAAGAAAGCCAAGGTTGCGTCAAAACTGTAAGGTACCGTCAATCTTTATATATATAAAAATCTCGCGTCACGATGTTTGTCCGAGATGAACTCTGAAATTACTTAACTGATTTTGATGAAGTTTGGCTTACTGTGAGTAATTTGGTCTAACTTAAAAGATAGGATAGTTTTTATCTCGATTATTAACCTTAATATTTATTATTTTGAATTAAATGTTCGTTCAATATTTGTCATAGGACAATGGTTTATAATTATTTGTAAGGGCGGTGAGTTTGAGCGTTCTGGGGGCTAAGAGGTTAAGGCGTCTGACGGGAGGTCTAAAGGTCCCGGGTTCAAATCCCTGCACCGGCGGGGATTTTTATACGCGCTTAACTCGGCCTTCATCTCCGACGCAGGCGTGGAATGCGCATCCAAGAGAAACCCTGTCACCAGGTCATTACGACCGCAAGAAATTATTATTATAGTTTCATAGGTATCTAACAGATGGCGACGTATTAATTTATCGACACAACACTTGGTTATCTAGATTGGGTAATTATCCAGTAGTTGGTGTTGTGTTTGGATTTATTTATGTTACAATCTACTCCACGTCATATGTGTTTATGTATGACATAACCCAGTTTCGTGAATTTTTCGTGTAGTATCATTACATTAATATTGCTGTTTATTGTGTTGTGACAAAGGAATTACACACATCAATATAACATTGAAGAAAACTTTACGATAAATTCATAAACGTGTAAGTATTTGTTGCTTGTTTCTCATCTTTCTTCTTCTTTTCGTTATGGCCACGTGTCAATTTCAATTCTTTCCCTGTTGTTTTTTTTCTTTCTTCTTCTCCAGTACTCCTTCATTATTGCACTGTTTTTTCCTCCTCTCTACCTTGGAATCCTGCCATATTCGAAATGTGCTTTCGAAAATATTTTCTTTCCATACTGTTCACTGCTATTATTTCGTTTCAATTCTTTCTTAACTTCTTGAATCCAATACTTTTTTTGTTAGCATGGTGTCATCCATGCGATAGATGTGTCGAAAAAAATCATTCTCCCTTTTTCTGACTGATTCTGTTATTTTTGAATGTTATTATTTATTTCCTCATTAGTTCTTATCTTCCATTGTGCTGTATTTTTAAATTGACCCAAAATTTTCCTTATAATTCTCCATTCCAATGCTCCAAGCTTATCCAATTTCTAATTTAATAGCGAGCGGTCTGGTGGCTTATTGGTTAAGGCGTCTGACTCGAGACCGAAAGGTCCCCGGTTCGAATCCCTGTCTCGGCGGGGATTTTCATAGGCGCTTAACCCGATTTTCCCCTCTGACACAGTTTGCTGTGTAGTGTGAAGTACGCCCTTGATTCCTCGCTCTTCTTTTGCCGATGAGATTAACGCATGTTTAAAACAATCGTTTTTATGGCGGAATGTCGAAACACTTCGTTTGACCATGAACATGCGAGTATAATTGCAAAATGATCCATTGGCACAAGTATTTTGTAAGCAATTGCTGGATATTGGAAATGGTGAAATAGAACTGCATCGAAATACACAATACATCAAATTGCCAGACAAATTCTGCACTGTTGTTCACTCAAAAAATGAACTAATTGAGAGTGTATTTCCGGATATATCAAATAATTACTCAGATCATAATTGGCTGAGTAATCGTGCTATTTTGGCAGCAAAAAATCTTGATGTCAACGAAATTTACTTCCAGATACAACAGTTGTTTCCAGGTGATCTGATGTCTTTTAAATCAATAGACACTATTGTAGATGGCAATGTAGACGTAAATTTTCCAACTGAGTATTTAAATTCTTTGGATATACCAGGAATGCCACCACACAATCTTCCGTCAAAGATTGGTTCACCGATTATTCTACTTCGGAATTTGAATCCACCTAGATTATGCAACGGTACACGTTTGGTCATCAAAATGATCAAATGTTCTTGAAGCAACTATTTTGACCGGAAAGTTCAAAGGAGAAATCGCCCTGTTGCCACGTATTCCAATGATACCGTCAGAATCTCCAATACCATTTAAAAGGCTCCATTTTCCGATTCGTTTGGCTTTCGATATGACTATAAATAAGTCTCAAGGCCAAACAATGTCCGTTTGCGGCTTTGACTTGGAAAATACGCGTTTCTCTCATTGTCAGCTATATGTAGCCTGTTCACGTGTGGGAAAACCATCAAATCTATTTGTATTTGCAAAAGACATTCTAACCAAAAATATTGTACACCAATTACTCCTTTGATAAATTAAAATTATAAATTGTAATAATTTAAAATAATGAAAATAATTGTTAAAAATGTTTAAAAATCAACTTCATCTACCTCATTTATAAAACTAAGATTTCAATTTATAAATAAATAAAAAATAATTTATTTATTTTTTATAAATATCAATTTTTTATATATTTTAATTAAGTAATTTGTAATAAAATGTAATTAAATTTTTTTATTTTCGTTTGTCCTTAATTTCAATTATCCGAAATTCTTTACCAATTACTTTAGAATTTTCAAATCGACTAATGCGTTTTTGTCTTTATTAGTGAATATTAATTTGATTACATTAGGTAGTTTAGAATAACATTGATTCAACGTACTATAACTACTGAGTTACAGCAACGCGTGACCGGGTCAGCTAGTTTAAGACTGTAAAACCACCATCTGCAATCGTAATGTTGCTTCGAGACAGTTCTTCAATGCTGTGCTGGGTGAAGGAATGCTGCCATATGGGGGCAGTACATGCAAATGGTTCGCTATGCAGTCGGAAGGCATCATTCCATAAAAATAAATTAGTCTCACTCTTTCTCTATCTCGCACTCGCATTGACCAAGCTATCTCTCGTATGGAAATGTGGGGATGCGATAAATCCCGTATGGAAAAAAACTACGCTGGCTAATAAGTGTAACTTTTACGATGGGCTAGTTCATGTATAATTTCAGGACGCATATAAAGTCAAGTGCACTGATGAACAATTTTAATGGGTATTTATCGTGTGTAATATGTGAAGCTGTAGTAAAATGGCTAAACTGATTCGTAAATTGCAAAGCTGCGTTTAACTGAATAAATAAGTGAAGATAAAATCTTAAATGAATAATGTAATGTACACCTGCTCTTCACCCAGTAATTTGAAACAATCATGTAAATGATAATGAATCCAGTCAATATTTGTTGAAGAGTTCTTTGACCGTAAAAAGGGAAATCACTTTTGGTGATTTGCAGCAGATAAAAAAGAGTACCAAACGGTGGGTATACTACAATGTGTCATTAGTTAAAAGCCAGAGCAGCTAAACGTAAGTTTGTTTATTTTCAGTTCGTCTTTCATTCCATTTCCTGAAGCATCTTCTATACTAGAAATGTAAAAAAATCAAGCAGATAAAAGGCTGAAGAATCTTCAGAAATGGAGTGAAACACTTGAGGGTAAAACATGAGCTGAATATCTTTTTATTGATTATACATACAACTGACTTTTTTTTTTAAAAAAAAAGTATCGGCGCAGATGTCCTAATATCGAATTAGCAGAAAACGGGCAGCAACTTACATAATTCTTCGGAATATACAGTAATTTTTAAGTAATCTCCAGTATTCAGTTGTTGCTGCAACACCAAAATTACTTTCTCCAAATTTTCATCTTCTCTTCTCCGAAGAACTGGAGGATTTTCTGTATGACTGGAGATGACAGACCCTTCGAGTGATTTGTAATTGATGCCTTATTTTTATTTATGGCTTTACGCCTCGATGACGTCGAGGTCATTAGAGGCGGTAAAGGACTGGGGATAAGGAACGGGAAGGAATTCGGCAGTGGCATTTCGAAGGAAACATCCCGCCTGGAGTTATTTGGGGAAACCATGGAAAATCCAAATCTGGATTCCCGGGTGGTGATTCGAACCCTCATCCTCCCCAATGCGAGGGCAGAGCGTTACCGCTCTTCCAGCACTATCGATTTGATGCTTTAGTTCAAGGCTGCCAATCGATTTGGTTTCTAAGTTAGCCTGCGGGCCACATAATACTTGCTTCTAGTTACAGTAGATATCTATTAGTATAATAGACAAGCTGTCACGCCTACGTCATGTCACGGGGTGACGTTGCGCTATGACGTTGCGCTATGACGTCACGCTTTACGATATTATTTGTGGGAGTGCGCGTTATTTAATAACATTTCCAAGCAACAGTGAATAAATTAACTCACAGAACACTGAAATAAAAGTATGTATTGCGTTAAAATCGATATATCAATCTATATATGCTTATATTTACGTAATATTCTTTTGATATATTGAAGTATTCCTTAAATTCTTTGTCCATAGATATTGTAAGATGAAAGCTTTGTATTTCGAGCATCAATGTTGAGAAAAGTTTGGTTAAAGTATTACTTAAGATGGATCAGAATTACAACTGGCATTTGACGCTACGGCAGAGGGCATGAATAATTAAGCTTTTTTTCAAAATAATTTAAACTGTGCCTTATTATTGAAATTATTAATTCATTTGAATCGAAATAGTTGCCCACTCATCTCGAATTGTGCAGCCTACACTACAATTAATAATGTAAGTTTATCAGATTTATTTTAATCTTCTTTGATTTCACTGAGTAATATTACTGAGGCTATTACGTATTTCCGCAATGTGTAACTGACAGCTATTCGAACGTTGTAATATCGGTCTGAATCACGTTGCAGATTTTTGGTTTTTTACCTTTCTTTTTTGTTGAAAGGTTTTGATCAAATTTATGTTGTTGCGTAATGTATCTCATCAATGAATTGTCGTTTTGGTCGGGAAAACTGTTGCACACGTTCGTTTTGTGATATTATTGGCTATGGCAAAATAAAAACGAGGCCCAAAGAATTGTGCTATTCGTTTGAAATTTACCACATACGTTCCTATGGTCATACCTTTTAAGAAAAAGTGTACATGAAAGCAAAAGTCAGCTTACGTTAGACGTGAAGCAACATGAAAATTACGAATTAACACATCACAAAACCGCCAATTCACTTAAAATACGTCAATTCACGTCAAAGATAGCATCTGTACAGCAACAACTGTAAAAAAAGCTGGCAACGTTTCTTGATAGGATATAAATATCGAAAATTGCACTTACTTGTTTCTTTTCGGGTTTTGTGCTGCGTTTCTTTGCTGATAACGCCAACGTTTCGGCCCCAACCTGGAGCCTTCATCAAGGCTTCTGCTTATCTGCTTATCTCGCCGTCTTGATACTTAATTCGATGTTTATTATCACCGGCAAAGATGATTTTGTTTAGAATATTTACTGTTCCAAAGAGGTTTATGTATTATGGAGCGATCTTGTAGTTGTTACGTGTTCATTTGCTAGCACACACTTCCACATTTGGCTTAAACCATAGCCGCCGTCTCTGTTGAAATTGTTAGGATTTTTATAAATTTCGATGGATTCCTGCGTTGTATAATTCACTTCTTACAAGAACTTATTTTATACTTATGTCGCGATACATGACATCACCATCCATGCGCATGCGATTGAAGCTTTGATTTTGTAGCGGTAGTATTACCCGAGATTGTGGTTAGGTTGAAATTCAGACTGGACAAAAATAAATAATGAACCTTATCACAGTTGAATTTAGCTATTATCAGTTATTTAAGCAGGTTTCATAAGCACTATGTCACGTTTTGATATCATGAATCACGATGTAAACTACTCCCGTATGTGGTTAGTTTTAAAATGCAGCCTGGACCAGGATAGCAACCGAAACCTTTTATCATAGCGCCAGGCAATAGGAATTGCATTTATTTTATAACAATTCAATTTATTTCAACAATTGTTAAGAAATGAATTGCTACAATACTGAAAGAAAAGTATGAATTTTGTTTAAATTGTCATATTGATTATTAGTTGCTTTTTTTAGTGATATGATTACTTGGTTTGAATGAAAGAAGTTCCAAATTGTTCGCGATCTATGCAACCTAAACCACAATTGAAACTAATATTACATGACGTAAGAAATTAAGATTTATTTTTAGCATCCTTCGTTTTCACTGGGGTCATTATTTCAGCCGAATGTAAGCTGTGCCAGGCGTTAAAACATCGATCTTCATCATAGACAATAAGAAAGTTGTAAGAAACTGTGAAGATTTTGGATAAAGTTTGTATCGCATGATGCATGATTGGTATAGATGCATGATGACATTGACATGTGATTCAGGGAATGTATAAATTCTCGTGTGAATGAAGCTTTGATTTTCTACCGGCTATATTGGCGAAGATTGTAGTTAGGCTGAAACGCAACCTGGACCAAATTGACAACTGAAACTTTTTTCTATATCACAAGGGACGAGAAATTACAGCATATTGAGATTTTTTTTTTGTAAAAATTCTATTTAGGTAAACAACCAAAAAGAAATCAATTGCCAGAACAGTCCGTTAAACCCATCATTTTTGACGGGCTTTTTGGCTAGTTTAATTATAACAGTTTAATTACAATCAAAAAGTAAAAACCATCAATGAGACCTTTGCAGAGGTTTTTGAATAGTATATTGTAGACCGCTGCTTTTGGCTGGCCAATTCAAATGCGCTGGCGGGACCGCGGACGTGGGGTTGGGCAGCCTTGCTTTAGTTTTTGGACAGATACATGCAACATCTTTCGTCAACAACATATCTCAAAGCCATCTATGCGGTTGTAATCTCTAGACTTCAGGGTCCATTTCTCGCAGCTGTGGAAGAAATCAAGCACACAAATATTTTAAACAGCTGGATCTATGTAACATTTTTTACTGCCCAATTCTGGCAGATATTGACAAGTAGTAACTTTTCCTAAAGCGACTCATCACCTTATCCTTTTCTCAGAACTTTCCGTGACGCAGATGGTTGGTCAAAAGGGTATAAAATCATTTAATATCTTTAGTGCTCTTTAACGACATATGAACTGTTCCCAAATTGCTCGAGTAATTATCTTATCATAAGTTTGGACTTGTGGAAGCAGGTCTCTAATCCATAGACCAACTTATACCATTTATTCCTGCAAGCAAGTCCGCAACTTCATCTTCGTTGCTGGCGACAGCAGTGTCGTCAGCGAAGCGCAGATTATGAATAATTCTTCCACTAATCGAAATCCTCCTCCCACGTCACCGGGAGCTTTCCTTATGATATTCGGAGTATATGTTGAAAAATTTCACAGACAAGGTGCAGACCTGCCTGATGCCTTTGGACGCGCTGAAAAATTCAGGGGTGTTACCAACGACCTTTAATGTTGAAGTGTAATACATGCTTTTAACATCAATATCAAGTGCATTGGGATACCAAATTACTACGATAATTTATCACACACAACAGAGTCAAAGCCTCTTTTCAAAATCAAAGAAGCAAATTAATAGAAGGACACAAATCTTTTATCATAATTATTATTTATTGCATTTTGAGAATTTGCTCGCGTGTTTTCTTATCCTCAACTGAACCTGCTTGTTCTGTGGATGCCAGAGGTATGGTGTAGGGTTTAGAGCTTTAATTAATGACATTTATTACGTTCTCACTTGTATGTGATATTGCCGATGGTTATTGTTGGAATTTGATCAGATTAAGATAGAACTTGTCCAATTCTTTGGCCATTCTCTAATTTTTCATACTCTATTAAACAATTAGCGCATTATTTCGACACCTTCCTCTCTCATTTCTTTCACCATCTCTCCAAATATACCACCAATTCCATTGGAATTGTTATTTTTGAGATGTTTGATGGCATTAAAAAATCCATAGCGTGTAATTACAGGTTCCATATGACGTAACTCTCTGGCTTTTTCCTTGTCACCAATGATTTTGTCATTTTCATCTTGAACCAAATTTTAAATTTTTAAATAATGTAATATATTTTTCTGAAGCGATTACGTGTTTGGTTAAGACTCTGGTGTTGCACTATCTTCTCAAAAACATTGTGAAATGTGATATGTATATCCTGACAAAATATCTAATAACTCTCGTCTTGAGTAGTATGGATATCAGCTTTCTTTGATCAATTTAATTTAATTTATTTGCAATGGAACCCTTGCGTCAGTGGCATTTTCCCTACACACCCATTTTCCCCTTTCCTTTTCCCATACACTTTATCCCTCAACTAATTTCAACTTTAAATTCTTTTTGCGTTGTTTTTGTTTGTTGTAAATTATTCATAATTTCTTTTGTAATTTGTTCCAATTCCTGATCCCCTTACCTATGAAAGAAAATCTTCATACACCCTTATACCTGAAATCGAATCCCAGTTTGCGGTCATGGTAATCTTTTCCCTTCCCTGCATCTCTCCTAATTCTTCCACCAATATCTTTCCACGCCTCATCAGCAATACACGCCTTGTATATTCCCATTCCAACGTCTTTACCATATCAGTTACTGAGTATATTCTGCGGTAATTCCCAGAGGCAAATCTAGCAGCCCTTCTTTGAGCCCCTTCCAACTCCTGTATTTGAAACCCAAAATGTTGATTCTATACTACACCACCCCATTCAGGCAATAGTCTGAAAAACATATTTCAACACAGTTTCCTTACTTGTATAATACATCTCCTCATCTCTCTCCCCAGAAAGTGAAGAATTTTGAAACCGTTTACTACTCCATGACCAATGTGTCCTGCCCAATTGAGTTTGTACTATCAAATGTTATGCCAGTATTCAAGAAGCAATTATTTTCCGACCTTATAACTATAACCAATTTAGTCTTTTATTTGTGTACGTAATAAGCTGATTATTCTTTGCATTTATCTTCATCCCATGTTAACTTACCCAGATAGATATCCTGTCCAGATCACCTGTAGATGTTCAAAGTCTTCTACACCTCTTTTCTGGCTTTGGGAAAGACTGAGAAACAGTCTTTCTTATTTTATCCCATGTTTGGTAGACTTAACATTTCAATATCAAAATTATAGTCCTGAAGTTTTGGCTATTCACGTTCACTGAATTCTTGCAAAGATTTCAGATCAGTTGATCTTATCTGTCTCATTCAAACTACAGTTACAAATAAATTTACCAAATGTGATACAAAGTTTACATTTATTTGTGATTCGTCACGATCGCCATATTTTCGCGGAACTTCAACCGAGCTTGCTAGGTGAGCACATAACGATCCGGAATGGCACTCGGGAGGACGCGGGTTCAAATACCCGTGCGGACATCCATATTTGGTATAACATGCTTTACTGATATCACGCGAATTCCGAAATCATTATTCCAAAAGGCCATGGCTGAAATCATTGCTCCCAGTCCTCTAATGACCTATTTTAGGGGATGGGAACCTTTGTATAACACCTTTTGCATTCGTTTAGTCACCATGTTTAGAAAAATTGATCTGAGGACGTGCAAACAAATGTATACGTACTCACTTACTATGTGGAAATATTGAATGGAAGAGATGTATAGAAAAGTGAATGTCAAGTATATCAACGAAAGTTTTTATTGAAATCTAACACCATCGGAAGTAAAAAATGAGTTGAGGTTGCATAATTAACAACACAGTGCCCTGTAACTATTTCACTCGTTACTGTATTTATTTTTTAACAACGTGTGTCGTTATATGCATTATGTCCCTGTTCGTATTTGGAAACTAGCTGAGTTTATATGCAAATCTCTTTCAGGACTTTATTACGGTATTTGTCAGTTGTGTTTGTGTTCGTCAGATTTGCACTGTGGCGAGAAATAAATTACCAACATTCATCATTCAAATCATGCAAATTGTGTTAGAAATTACAAAAAAAGTAAAGGCTGAAAACATGAGAATGTAATGAAAATTTAGTGGCAGCGGTCATGTGCGGCAGTAATTTAATTACGGAGTTCATAAATCTGTCATTTTGCGTGTAACTACACACAGAATTTGATTAAAGTTCGCACACATACGTTGTTTGCGAGTCCGACGAAGTTTTACACGCGGGAACTAAATACCATTTTCACTGCGCGTGGCAATTCTGCTCCTGATGAACTATTCTTCATTCGCAGCCGCTGTTCATTGCGCTGTAACACTCTTATATTTTGTCCCTTATTACCCGTGTAGAGTAACACTTGTCAGGTGTCAAACTGTGCAGTTCTCTCCTGTAAATTCGTAGAGAAATTAATTTCCAGTGCACTCTTGTGGCAAAGCAATTTTTTTGTTCTGATAATGCAGTTTCTGATTGCTGAATTGGGTGACGCATCTTGTATCACACAGACCAAGGGTGTAACGGAGGTTATCTTTTCGGATGTTCAGTGCTTGACATCCGTGGATTCGAATGTTTTGCGGAGGTGAAAAAATAAATTTACATTTTAATATTTTTTCAAAAATGAACTTAAAATCAATATATGTATATTTTTTATGCCAAATTCTACATTTTT
This sequence comes from Vandiemenella viatica, assembly GCA_031002005.1. Taxonomy (NCBI): domain Eukaryota; kingdom Metazoa; phylum Arthropoda; class Insecta; order Orthoptera; family Morabidae; genus Vandiemenella; species Vandiemenella viatica. Next base: position 73,330,519 of record JARYHS010013631.1, read on the forward strand.
TCATAAGTAACGCTTATTTCCATATACAGGGTATTACAAAAAGGTACGGCCAAACTTTCAGGAAACATTTCTCACACACAAACAAAGAAAATATGTTATGTGGACATGTGTCCTGAAACGCTTACTTTCCATGTTAGAGCTCATTTTATTACTTCTCTTCAAATCACATTAAACATGGAATCGAAACACACAGCAACAGAACGTACCAGCGTGACTTCAAAGACTTTGTTACAGGGAATGTTCAAAATGTCCTCCGTTAGCGAGGATACATGCATCCACCCTCCGTCGCATGGAATCCCTGATGCGCTGATGCAGCCCTGGAGAATGGCGTATTGTATCACAGCCGTCCACAATACGAGCACGAAGAGTCTCTACCTTCCTGCAATTGGGCCAACTGGCGGTGAATCGAGGAAGTACAGGACATACTAACGAAACTAAAATGAGCTCTAACATGGAAAGTAAACGTTTCCGGACACATGTCCACATAACCTATTTTCTTTGTTTGTGTGTGAGGAATGTTTCCTGAAAGTTTGGCCGTACCTTTTTGTAACACCCTGTAAGATTGCCACATTGATTTATTTTTTTTCCCCATCTTTCGATCCAAAAAGTATGGTATGATTTCACAAGTCAATTAAATTATTTACATAACTACGCAAGCGTCTAAAAACGATATTTGTCATATGAACTTTGCTGAGTTCGCGCCTCGACTAATTCAAACGTCAAGCACAAGGCCACGCAACCGCACAACTCCGTGATGCCCACCACCAGCAATTTCACCGCTCTATCGGCCCATTCACAGTCCAACTTGTAGGACTTACGATGATCCGATTTCCGATAAAGATCTCTTGATGGGCCGTGAAAGGGGTTAGATGACTACATGCAGAATGTGTTCGATGTTGCTGGACTCCCAAACAATCAACATGGGTCCTTGCTGTCCAACAAACTATGGCGTTGGATCATGATTGGAGGAAAACCATCCTACGAGTGTGCGATAAAGATACATGGTGAGCCGCGATAAAGTACGAGTGGAAAGAATTACTTGGAACATTTTGTTGGAGCCCTTTTACTAGCGCGAGTGGATGAGCGCATCCTATTGTAGTTCTACACGGAAGCTCTGTAAGTTGGACAGTGAATAAGCCGCTTTACTTTACATGCAAGTTCAAACTTGTAAATTCGTCGCTTAGGTAATAACACAATTCAGTTCATTTTACTTTTATTGCAAGATCGTTAGAAAGAAACAACCACGTTGTTGTTAGCTAAGCGACAATGGGCAGAATCTCGTATAAAGAGAAAAGAATAATATATATTTCAATGTAAACAAAACATCCACTATACATCCGCAATAAATATTGAGGATGCGGATGTAGGATTTCACGCGAAAGTTCCACACTTGCGGATGCGGAGCTCCGATACATCCCTGATTTGTAAAACAGGAAAAATAATAGTTGCTTTAGTTTTTCTACATAACAAGTCAAGATAATTATTTCTGCACTGATTTTTATGAAACATCGACACTCATTTGTAATTATTCTGTATGGTCAAATTTTTCCCTTCATCTCCCTCCATCTGCCGAGTCATTTGTCAGCTGTTCACCCTCTTGGACTCTTAACAATAAGTCTATGCGAGCACGTCACTCATATCTGTGGTATTCCAATAGGCCTATTCAATCACTGCCGCTATCTCTGGTATTCTTACATCCTCCGTTTTCATGACGTTCCCCAACCATTCTAATCTCTTCAGCATTTCCTCTAAAGTCTTGGACTTTAAATTACCTCTTAATTTTTTGGAACATGGTCTAATTCATAGGGAGCTACTAGGAACTGAGCGTTTGAATCGGTGGCTGATACCAACGACTTCGCCTTGGCCACGAGGAAATTTGGATGACATTGAAGGCTTGGAATATTCTCCGCTTTGTACTTTTGAGACGCAGGTTGCCATTGGAGGTGAACTTCCATGCACAGTCCACGCAATGTGAATGCAGTGAACAGTATATCACAACCTAACTGTACTAGTGATGATTCTGAACAGACAGTCGCATAGCTGAAGACCTAGTTCACGTTGCACCATGCGTATGTGACCGCATTTTGGTAAAATCTGAAGTGTGATATTTTCTTATCTGCTATTCTTTGTTTTATCTTTATCTGTTTCTCGTATATTTGCTTGACACGTTCCGTAGGCAAATAAATATATGATATTTTCTTTGGATGTGCAAACTTTTTGTGCCTCTCAAGACTCATCTCTGCATCTTTGTTGCTACAATGTGCTTAGATCTCTCTTATTGTGCGTCTAGTCTTAGATTATGGCGTCGCACATTAACATCGGTTTGTACTTCTCTCTAATTATGTTTATGGTTTTCTGTCCTATGTCCTTGTCGGATTATGTACCTCGAATTGTCAATTTTGTCTAATTTTTTTATATTTTATTTTTATTTTTTTGCTGTCATCAGTGTTTCGACTGGTTTGATGCAATCCTCCATACCTTCCTATCTTGTGCTAACCTCTTCATCTCTACATATCCCCTACAACACACGTCCTCAATTATGTGCTTCATATATTCTAATCTCTGTCTTCCTCCACAGTTCTTACCTTCGACTGTTCCCTCCACCAGAAAATTAACTAATGCAGCATGTGTCAAAACATGACCTACCAGCCAGTCTCTTCTTTCCGTAAGCTTCTTCCACAAACTTCTTTACTCACCCATCATTTCCAAAACTCGTTCATTTCTTACTTTTTCTGCCCACTTAATTTTCAGCATTCTTCTGTAGCACCACATTTTCCTTCTTTCCGGTATTCCCAAAGTCCATGGTTTTCTACCGTAAAGTGCTGTGCTCCACACATAGAGTTTTAAAAAGTTTTTTTATAATTCCTAGATCAATATTTGAAACTAAAAGATTTATCTTTTTCATGAAGGCTCTTTTTGCTAGTGCTATTCTGCTTTTAACATCATTCCTGCTTTGGCCATCGGTTGTAATTTTGCTTCCTAAGTAACAGAATTCACTTACTTCTCCAACTGCTTTCAATCCTATTTTTATGTTTAATCGACTAGTATTGGTATCATTTCTGCTACATTTCATCACTTTAGTCTTGCTTTGATTTATTTTTAGCCCAAAATCTTCCTTCAGTATTTTGTTCATGCCACTAAGTAATTTCCCAATGTCTTCAGCCCTTTCCGCTAACAAGACAATCATCAGCAAATCGTAGCATACTAATTTTTTCTCCCTGAACACATGGAAATTTTTCTTTTACTTTCTTTATTGCTTCCTCTACATACAAGTTGAATATTAGCATTCCACAAACCTACCACCATTCAAATTTTTGTCTTGGAATATTACTTATTTTGATGGATTGATGTTTCTGGGTACCTTAGTTATGTTGCTGTCTAGTCACACTAATTCATTAGCTGTGATTTTCCATTCTTCCAGGTTAACACTCTTGCCTCGCATTCGGGAGGACTGTGGTTCGAATCCTCATCCGGGCATCTAGATTTGGGTTTTCCATGGTTTCCCCAAGTCACCCCAGGCAAATACCGGGATGCTTGCTTCAAAAAGCCATGTCTTAAAAGTATCTTTACATTTTGAGCTATATTGGATGTTTAGTCTTTTGTCAGTTGTTAAAAGGATAGCACGTGTTTTGATACAGTTGGCGATTTTCCATTTGTATTAATCATGGAACAGAGAATTTGTATTAAATGGATAAAAATGGAATTAAGTGCAACAAAGTTTTAGAAATGTTAAATATTTCTTTTCGTGAATATTCTATGAGGAATACAAGGGTATACGAATGGTATAAGCGTTTTCAAGATAGCCGTGAAGAAGTTAAAGATAACGAACGTAAGGGTCGTTCTAGCACATCAATAACCGATGAAAACGTGGAAAAAGTGAAATAAATGATTATGAACGATCGCCGAATCACATTTAGAGAAGTTGTTGATGATGTTGACATATCAATTGGCTGCCATGAAATTTTTCATCTGTTTTAGGTAGGACACGTGTTGCAACAAAATTTGTTCTAAAAGTGTTGAGTTTCGAACAAAAACAGCGGCGAATGGAAGTTGCTAAAGAATCACTAAACGAGGTCAACAACGATGCGGAATTGTTGAAACGTTTCATAACAGGTGATGAAACATGGATTAATGGGTGTAATGTCGAAACTAAGGCTCAATCGTCCCAGTGGATGAATTCTGGATCGCCAAGACCGAAAAAAATTGACAAGTTCGGTCACATGTGAAGGTTATTCTCACTGTGTTGTTCGATTTTAATGGCATAGAGCACCATGAGATATTGCAACAAGATCAAACGGTCAATAAGAAATACTACCTTCATGTTCAACTCCGTTTGCGTGAAGAAGTACGAAAATAAAAGAATGTTGAAAATTTTTTCTACCTTTGAAGCCCTAAGTATCCAATCCATATCGTTCGTGAGACAACATCACGAAGCGTTTAATACCTCGGCCACGAAGTAGATTTTGACAAATATGACTGAATAAGAAACAGAGTACAACACTATTAAAGCTGATAAGGTACTACTCAGGTGGAGACTAGACATTTTGTGGAAAAGTGTGCAGTAATTGCGATGTTGCCCGTTGTCTCACCTAGTTTTCTCCAGTGCCCGTAGTACCGCCTGATTTGCTCCGACAGCGTCAACCCGTATGGCTGTCATGTTGCGAGTGCCCTTTAAGCGCAACCTCTATAAGAAGTGTATGAAAAATTGCTCACTGGAGTGATTTTTTAAAGTATTTTTACATATCATTACGATTTTTAGTGTACAGTTAAGTCTTCATCTAATTTTAATAGAAATTGTTATTATCACCCTCGGAAAAATATGTATATATAAAAGTCTGAAACCATTTCCTTCTCTCCTGACACATTTTTTAGTGATCATCGACTGTATGATTGCTGTTTACCGGCTTGTATGTGAACGGAAATTGTCTAATGTGAAATGATGCTTTCAGTTATTTCGCATACCTTTCGGATGTTTTGCGCCATGCGTGTTTGTTATACCAGAGTACCAAAACGTGTTATCCGGTATACAAAAAAAAAAAAAAAAAAAAAAAAAAAAAAATATAATTTATTTTCTTATACTTAGACTAAACTAGTGAAAGAGAATAACAAATAAGGAATGATCAAACCTAATTTTTACTATCAGAAATGCGCATGACAGTGGTAATCAACACAAACTTGGATTTCCTCTGCCAGTGCTTCAACAGAACCTAATACATTCTGTTGAGATACAGCGATAAATTTGCATTCAATCTATGGAATGTTGTAAAATAAAAGTATTTTTAACAACCACGATTATTTTAGAAAGCTGACCATCGAATGTTCTGTTTTTACCTAAGTCAAGTGGAAACATAAGCGACTTTAGCACGTAATAAGTGTGGGATCGCTAGATGGTTGACATCAACTGTCGATTGTTTGCCATTCCTTTTCTGGTGAAAGTCGCTGCACAACATGTCTGACGTAGCACCTGACTCCTGCAGCAGCGACTACCAAGTATACAGTGCGGGTGGCGTAACAGCCAGTCGCGGTAGCTGCAGGCGCTGTGTGGCAACAGCGAGAAACCGAGCGTGGTTGGTGAGTGATCTGGCCTCACATTCGCTTCGAATCCCCGTTCCGGCATCCAGAGTTAGGTTTTACATGGTTTACCCAAATCACTCCTGGCGATTGATTGCCAGGATGCTTCCTTCAAAATACCATGGCCAAATTCCTTCCCGTTCCTTGTCCACAGTCCTATCCCGTTTCTAATGACCTCGACATCTACGTTGACGAGGTGTAAAGCCATAAGCAAAAAAAAAAAAAGTTATACATGAAGAGGTGTAACATGAACCCTGGTGGCGATAACAGGAGTAGCGTCTGACCCCGAGTTTATTTCTTTCAATCGTGTCCTGTAGGAGCTGCCTAATACAATTTCGCAACTGATGCCAGCAGTAGCAGGGCCAAGATTTACGTCCTTCTTGCCGACTTCCGTATTTCAAGTCTACGCAACTTGTTGGTTTATACAAACGCTAACATACATACACGTGAAAGACAATTGTTTAACGAAACAGGCTGCTGCTTTTCTTTACTACTTGGGCAGTACGCTTATAGCCAGTTATATGTGAAAGAGATTCTGATAATAGTCTTGTTTCTTCTAGCCTTTTGGCTATTATGGCTTTATTTGGGTATTATTTACCACAGATGCACTGGAATAAATAAAGAATCGAGTTTCACTCGTTATATTTCAAAATATTAATCTTTTAAACATCTCTTTGCTGATAGTTACGAAGTAATGGTTACCATCTGTTCAAGCAGTATCAGAAAATTTCCGAGCTCTGCCATGTGGTTGTTCGTGTGTTACGAGGGATTGAAAATTGTTTAAAGTTATATTTGAGACTACCCAACATTCCCAGAACCCATTTCCATCTCTTTCGTACACATTGCGGTACTTCACTAGTTGACAGAATCTTCTCCAATAGGCCGTTTACAAGAAATTTTACTCAAAAGCTCACGGTTTTAATTTTCAATCTATTTTTAAGCTCTTTTTGAAACCACTGATATAGATTCCATTATTTTAGAGCTTTTGTTGATATATCGAATGAAAATTAATAAACTGAACATAAATTTTTCAGTGATGAATAGTCACTGATAACAGTATATTATCGTTCCAACGTTTGATAGGACTGTCCATTGGACAGGATTGCACGTTATATTTCATGATACCGACAACAGACTGCAGGTGGTGTAGTAAGCCCCTTAAACAAACTAAGTTGGAACTCGTTTGGCAGCTTGCTGAGTTGGTGTTTCAGATTCTATGAAAAATACTTGGCATCTTCCGGATTCCAGGCTGAGCTGTTGAGTTCGTAATGTGCAGGTTAAATACGCGTCCAGCTCGTCAGTATCCGCATCAAACTGTGCAACAGTCAAATGAACAGGAGACCTGATGGTTAAATTAAAACGTTACCTTGCGTAAAGAAATTTCAATAGTCATTAAATTAGGAATTACCAAGCAGATTCTCATCTGATAAGATTGTGACGTTAAAGAGAAACGGAACTTCCGACTAACACGGATTTTCTAATGAAGCATTAACCACTTTCTGTGAAAATACTGTGTATAGATTTTCTTCTTTGAAGAATTTGTTCCTCACTCACTGCAACTTGAAGAATTATTTTGCTACCAAAGATTTAATAATTTTTGTGTCATAAATATAAATCTATCCTAAAAGAAGTCAAAATGAACTAAATATCGAGTCAATGAAGTTCAATATAAATCTTTCTATGCAGCAGGACAGTTCGGAATTATAATAACAAAATGGCTGATTTACAGAAAATATTTATTTGATACTTGCCTGCAGCGTGTGTGATTAAATAGCTAAACATATGACCAATATTTTCTTTGAGTTCACGTTATTGGATTGTGAAAAGAAAAAATCTTGTTGTATTAAGACACTATTGAACAAACTTACTGCTGTTTTAAGATATCTCGGATGGTGCCTTACGAACCTCAGATATAAGTTTCATAAATGGAATGATACAGATTATACGAATATTAAGCCAACATATTTCGATGTCGGATAGTGGCAACATCATCTTTATCTTCGTCTTTGAAGGTCAAAAAAGCTTTTTCTTTTCTGTTATCAGTCTCTCGACTGGTTGCAACAATCCTTTATCTCTTTCAGCTCTTAGCTAATCTGTTTATTACCATACAGCTTGCCCCACGTAGCACAATCACTGAATTTCTCTGCTCTTCTTTGGAAGTTCGCAGCAAAAACAGTTTAACCAATCCATCTGGCTTGAAAATGTGACCCTCCACTATGTTTTTTTGTTTTCCTGGAAATTTTCGTTTTATACTTCATGTAACCACTTAAATATCAGAATCTGGTATTCCAGAAATGTAGGTTTCACTTTCGTAGAGGGCTGTGCTTTAAACAAACAGTGTTAGTAACTGCTTCTTAAGTTGTAGGTCGATGTTTGATTCCTGCTTTTTCTCCTATTGAGGAAGATTCTTTTTAACAGTGATAGTCTGCTTCTGAGATTGTTCTTGGTTCAGACATTCCCTTTAATTTATACTTTATTCGTAATAGAGTTTTCTTGTTCCTCCTACTACATTTTATCCTAGTATTGTATTTAGTCTACCGTTACTGTTTTCATTGCTACTATTCTTCATGACGTTTGCTTTATTTTTCTTTATATTTAGTCTATTTTGCTCTACAAATTCTCGATATCCTCGAACTAACATGTTACCAGTAGAATACTATTAATCCCGTTATATATAACTTGACAAATGGGCCCATCCAAATGGTACAGACGAAACTTCAATCTCAGGTAGACGTGCCAAACTCAACGCAGCGTACCAATTGTCGCGAAACTATTACAATAAGAAGTGCATTGTGAAGAATGACAAAAATTTATTGATTTAATTCTTCATTTCCTAAAAAACCGCCACTGTAAAAATAACTTTATATATGCGATAAACTGAGTTATTTCAGAACCAAGGTGATGAAGAAATTTTACCTCCAATAAAGGTACAAAAGTGGGCAGTAGACACCAGAAGTATGACAACCCTAGTTCCTGGTGAATTCTGAGATAGTCACTGCTTTCCTATCAGAAAATGCATTAATATACAAACGCAAAACACATAGAACAAAGTTTTCGCTTCCCTCATTTAGCATAAAAACTTAAGTGATTCACAGAGAAGTCACTCAACATAAAAGCTTCACAAACAAATGGTGGAACTCGCTTCCCTCCCTTAGTATAAATATTCGCTAATGAACTCTTTGGGCATGGCACTAGACACTGCAATACGGGACCATGGGGCATGCACAGTGTCTGAACTGCTTCCTCTGCAGTGAACGAATTAGATTTGTCATTCACGTAGAGTAATAACGACGTTCTCTGGTTGCTGAATCTAACATATCCTACTACGTGCTCGCGAGGAGCACCCAGCGGCAGCAATCTCATTTTCCCCCGGCGCGGCGTGCGCGGACTGGCTGTTCGTTAGAACGCTTGGGCTGCTGCCAAAAGGCAGGCCTGTGTCGAAAAGCCTTGTTTTACAGATTAAAAGTTCACTTTGAGCCCTCCGCAACAGTAGACGCTCCTGGAAAACGTCTAGGACAGCTGCTGTCAAGCTCCAGAAGTGAGAAAATGTGAGCGTTTCTTTGTCCCAAGCTGTTTTACTAATTCTATAAAAATTCATTCCACCTGACTTTTCAGCCAACAATTTGCAGTGGTTTTACAGTTCATCAATGGTTGTGAACCAAGATTTGGATTTATACGATAGTTGACAGTGATCCGTGAGTAACTTACCAATTATATACAGTATACAGGGTGTTAAAAAAGTATAAATTATTTTAGGAGGTGATAGTATGCAAATAAAACAATAATGTCTGATAAACATTGGGTCGCATACGCATAGTTTCGGAGTTAATAACAGGTCCTCAATGTAGCGCCCGCCCACTGCATTGCATGCCTCAGCCCTTCGGCGTAAGTAATCACGCACTCTTTGAAACTGATGTGGTTGATCGTGTACGTCTTCAATGCATGTCAATGCGGGTTCGAATCCCCGTCCGGGCATCCAGAATTGGGTTTTCCATAGTTTCCCAAAATCATTCCTGGCGAATGCCGGGATGCTTCCTTCAAAAAGGCCATGGCCAAATTCCTTCCAGTTCCTTGTCCCCAGTCCCATCCCGCCTCTAATGAACTCAGCCGTCGACGAGGCGTAAAGCAATAAGATAGAAAAAAAAGAAATTTCAGAAAAGTATAAAACCGCAAGCTGCTTGGAGATTGAAACATGATTCTTCGGAAATACCGTTCTTGAAACTTAGTACTCATGCAACACCATTTCCTGACCCCCACCTGTATTATTTCATATTAATTATTGTTATTAAAGCTCACTACAAAGCCCTTATGACTAATTATTTTCGGATGCTCTTTTTCGTTCCCAATGCCTCTTGAGCCTTTCTGTCCAGTGAAAGAAACTTCTGATGGATGGGACGAGAAGTTTACCATATTACAAAATTCGGAGCGATATGCAACAGCAGTGTCGGAAATCCTGGCGGAATCCAAGTCATTTTGTACGTCATCGAGCCTCAAACATCCTGTCTTATAACTTCTGATAAGTGAGAAGATGTTCTTCATACAGCTGTTGTTGTCCATTTCTATAAAGTGCCCGTAAAACTTCTTCAACCTACATCGCATGCTAGTGTTAGTTGTTTCCAACAGGTGGTACAATTCGGAGTTCACTTTCAGTTGGTAGTTTCCGTTCTGTAGCACACGCAGGATACGTCTTTAAACTTTTTCCCCATCATCCCGTTCATCAGCAAGATCTCTGCAGCATATAATAACTGTGGTCTGACAACAGTTTAATGGGAGACACCTAGAGGAGACATGCGACAGAAGGTTGAAGTGAATAGAAAATACTGTGCAAGATTGTATTTAAACATAATATGTCAAACCCCTTTAGGGGATAAACAAAAATGTTCCTTTCTGATTAATCAGTTTACCTTGTTCTATCGTTTATATTTTACTAATCATGTCAAATCTTGCTCTCTTACCTATACGTAAAATGTTTATATATGTATGTACAAATGGATGATGGTTGTATAGTGCCTAGGCGCTTAAAGCCAAATAAAAATTAATAATAATAAAAAAATACTGTGCAATATAAAGGAACTAACTGGGCCTTAGAGAAAGAGTAGGAATGCTGGAAGGACATGAAACGCCGAAGACTACTGTGTTACTAGTAGACCCGACTAATTGCTGGAAACTGTCCAGGATAACGCTGATGATCATCAATATTAGTCTAGACACATCCACACGGGATAACTTTTATTGTGTTCAGATGTGCATCATGTCAACAGTATCTGAATTTGACACTAAGAACATTTAGAATAGTTTTCCTTGAAACTTATAGTACATGGTACCATTGAAACTTCCGTATACATCCATCCGTATCATCATCAAATTAAATTTTCATACGTTATCTGTGAAAAATAAGAAAGCACGAAATACAAGAAATATATTTTTTATGACCAAAAGAATATATCTAAATAGAGAACGACGGTTAAAAAAAAAGAAAGAAGCTATCACTGTCAAGTGAGGGCGCCGACGGTTTCGTATCTCGGTTATGTATTGTATATGCTTTACGAGTGAGAGGGGGGGGGGGATACCCATCACGTCCTATACTTTTATTGTGAATATGAATATTAATTTACTAATTTGTTAATTGGTGAACTAGAACCTTGAATGCTGCAAGAATTTAAGTTACACAAAATAATATTAAATTTATTCGGTCTTCTGGCTTATACAAGGCTGGGCATATTTAACGTTACGTTAAATACAATATATTCAAAGAAAATAAACAAGCAATACCCGGCGTTTACAATTTGCCGGATAAATGCAAACATAAATAGATTTTAAATATTTCAAAGATTTTGCAAAGTTACTATACAATAAAGTGGCGTCGCAGACCAACAAATTAAAGTTAACATTTACAAAAATCCCATGGGCGCCATTTTAATGTGAAAAAAGTCATTTGAATTAGTTATAATGAACAAGATGCTTAAAATTTGAAGTTAATTCACATGGACAGTTGGTTAGCTCAGTAAATATTGTCGTGTTGAGAGCAGAGAGTCTAATGTCAGAAGTCGCTTACGGGTCAGCAAGCCTCGTTAAAAACCTATGGAACCATGGACCTTTGCGATGGTACTTTACCGTTGTCGCATCTGCTAGACGAGGTGTGACACGCTCTGTGTCACTGTTGAATGCCAATTCGCGGACCCATCCGCGCTAGTACATCTGCTGATGGCCTTTACCAGATGAAACACCTTGTTCCCGGCCACATCTGAGCCAGAAAGCGTCTAGCCCTGCCGCGGACCAACAGCTAGGAGAGTGTGTCGGACGACACGTCTGCACTTCAGCTCGTCTGAACAGCAAGTCATCTCTCATGGCGTCCTCTTCTCCTGCCACGGAAAGCCAATTTTCCCTCTCTCCGTACATGGAACAGAAGCCTTTGATTAACAAATGTGAACCCTGTAGCCATGCACGATTGGTGAAACGACGTAGCCCCACAATCACGTGTTTCGTGCCGTAGCTAGTATTCGTCACTCGTTTCGCGCACGTTTCCCTGACCTTGCACCCCTCAAGCGGAGAGTTGGGATCATTGCTCTCACAACCTAACGGGATTTAAGCGTCCTCCACCGCCTGCTCCATTGTGGGCGAGGGCGCCAGATTGTCGCCGGCGCTCGGCATTGTCCAGCCATCTGAACGCTCAAAACTGCAGTTCCAACAATTTTCCACATTTAATGTTTTCTTAACAGCAATTTCGCACTGAATTAAATTATATAATAATAAATTTGGCCGCCCAGGCTTAGTACATAATTATTTACGTATCAATTAACCGTATAATTTACATTTTTAAATAAACAAATATAATAAAAATTGAATATTATTTCTTAATATTCATACACTGTCATACCACAGTATTAAGTTGAATTACCAAAAATTCAAAAGTTTTTAAAAATAAAATATAATAAAAATTATTTTTAAGTAGAGTTCATTATTTGTTTTATTTAACTATTTTACGAATGCTGTGTACAAATCAAACATACAAAAAAATTCTTGACAATTTTCAAAATTTATGTACCCCAAATATATTAATTATTCGTCTTATATCGATTGATACGTGTTTAGTTTTGCTAAAGAAGATTATTTGCTGAAATGTCAAATTTTCTGACATTAATCTTTTTACTATCGAACGCGGTGGGTGAACTGTAACGCTCTGGTCTCGTATTCGGGAGGACGCGAGTTCGATTCCCTGTCCGGCTGTCCAGATTCAGGTTTTCCATGTAAAAAAACATGGAAAACCAAGGCGAACGCCGGGATGGTTCCTCAAAAAGCCACGGTTGAATTCCTTCCATTTCACCCTTCCCCACCTCGACGAGATGTAAAGCCATAAGCTAAAAAAGAATAACTGTTTCAGTTATTTTTGTAAAACCAGAAATGCCAGAAGTATCACTAGAGTTTACTCCCCATCTAGAGACCTTTATGTCAACTGTCCGTGGAACGCAATGCAGCGGAGCGAACCGTGGGTCGCCACGCTCGCTCTTCAAGGATGTTGTCGGCGATGGAGCATGCAGTCTGCAGCGGAAAGACGCAGTCACGGTAGCGTCACGGCTTCCGTCCTTTATTCGCCTTCGGTGCTCACTGAATAGATGGGAAACAGTTACACCAAGCCAAAATTTTACCAGTTCCCAGACCCTTTCATAGAACTTTTAATCACGATAGGGTTACAAACATAATATGGTGCTTCGTACATATAGAACATCCCACTTTATAGTCGAGGTTTCTAAGCACATGTGGTTGTCTGTCATTTGCTGTTCGATTCACTGCTATTACCACCCGGTACTTGATCAGGAGAGAAAGAAAAAGACCGAGCGTGGTGGGTGAGTAGTAACGTTCTGGCCTCGCATTCGAAGGACGCAGGTTCGAATACCGGCTCGGGCCTCCAGAGTTGGGTTTTCAATGGTTCCCCATATCACTCCAGGTAAATGCCGGAATGCTTCCTTGTCGTCCATCCTTTCGCGCCTCTAATTACCTTGACGTTGACGAGGCGTAAAGCCATAAGCAAAAAAAGAGTTATCACAATATTGTGTACCGAACTGCAGTCAGTGTGACTCGGTGCACAGAAGTTTCGCACACTGAGTTGGGAAGGTAGAACGGACTGGGCACTAGCTCAGAACCCCGCGTATCAGCCGTCCTGACTGCGCTGTTTAGGTGGTTTTCCGGAGCCATCGAGGGGAATGGTTGAACGGTTCCCAATCCCCGCCTCATAAACTACACACTTCACCAGCAAAAAATACACTTACGACACACTGAACATAGTTACATATTTCATAGACAGATGGCAACACTTCACTTCTCCCATAAGTACTTAGTGTGGCTTGGCAGTAGGTATAAAATGCAAGGCATGCGGCAGTAAAACAATAGAACTAAATTTGACCATGCCAACGACGAGTAAAATTCATCGAACGCAAAAACATTGGGAAAAGGTGGTGAAGAAGAAGACGGTATTATGCACCGAATGCCTGGGTAAAATTTTAAACCTCTCCGCAGGAACAAATTTGACATTGTTGATGATTCGTCCGTCGAACTGCGGCCCAAGCATATCTTTTGGAGCTTATGCTTTATGGCTTTACGGCTCGTCAACGTCGAGGCCATTAGAGGTGTAAAAGGACTGAAGGCAAGGAACGGAAAGGAATTCGGCCATGGCCTTTTTAAAGGAAGCATCCCGGCATTCACCTGGGTGATTTGGGGAAACCATAAAAAACCAAAATCTGGATGAACGGATGGGGATTCGAACCGGCGTCCTTCCGAATGCGAGGCCTGAACGTTAACCGCTCATCCACCACGCTCGGTGGAAATTTTTCGTTTTATGATGTAAGTTTCGTACCAGTTTTTCTATATTTTGTCAAACCCGAAAATCTCGGGCTTAAAAATTTAATCCCAAAACTTTCGGGATTGGAAATGGATCGGGTTCCCGAAATTCTGGATTCCGGAATCGAATCCTGTAGTCTTGACTGAAGTATTTCCATCCATCACTGACGGGCACGTCTGATTATTACGCACACCATATATTACTCATCAGATATATTACTCATTAGTACAAATAAGGTCTTATAGAAAATTTAAGAGTTATTGCCACCACAAATCGATTCGGTTCACGTCATTCTGCCCTCTCAAATTTCAGTAATTTTGTGATATGTTACATCATATCTGCATATAAGCTTGTCATATTTTTGTACCTGTGAAAATATTTAATGCAAGAAAGGATAAAAACGATTCACCCAAGTTAATCAATTTCTAGGAAGCAAAAAATCAATTCATTTTCCACATATCTACCGAAAACTGTACATGGAAACAGAAAAAAACTGCAAAATACATGTCACAGAATGCCATTGTAAATATCGATCACGCTACCAATCACCAGCGACAAAGACTTGGATTCCAAATAATGTGCTTGCTTGAAACCATTGAAGTCGATGCCAACATGAAGTGATATGAAGCAATAAACAACCGAACATCATCGTGAACGACATTCCATAAATCAAATTACATTTTTAGCAGGGAAATCCCGAAGGACTATTGGTCCGCCAAAGAACAGAGCCGCCTCTTGTCTCTGATTACTAAACTAATCCAGAACGTTACTGGATACAGGGGACCTACGACTTGACATGGAATCAGAACCACGGCAGCAGTTTGGCGTTTTTTTTGCTGTTGTCAGTCTTTCGAATGGTTTGATGCAATCCTCCATCCCTTCAAACCAGTCAAAAAACTGAGGACAAAAAAAAAAAAAAAAATCTGGTGTACTTCACATAATACAACAAGCTGTGCCCAAGGTGAAGCCGAGACCAGAATTCGAACCGGGAACCTTTCGATCTCCAGTCAAACGACATAACCACTGAGCCACCAGACCGCTCCATGTTTCATTAAGTGTCCAGTAGTCGGAATCGACTGAATGATACTCTCGTTCATTGACCAATGAGGACAATTTTAAAACCGACAGATACTTTACAGTCATCGCTGGTTGATTATAAGGACTTTTATTATTAAATTTCTGTGCTGAATACTTAAACAACTAGGTAGAAATTTTTAGGGAGCAGTAAGGATGGGAAAATGAAAAAAAATGTATTGATAAAAATCGTATACATATTTAAAAACAGTATCGATATGTATCGAGAAAAAATATCTATATGTCGATATATCGATGTTTTTAACTAATGCCAGTAATTATCTAAAAATACTCTCAAAATATTTAAGAAAATTCAGAAAATTAAAAACATATGTGAAAATTATGTAAACTTTTATTAATGTATCTTTTTTTTGTAACAATAAATCAAACCAGTATTCATCTGATGTAGACATCAAAAGAACTGTTTGTTTTATACCATCCACGTCAATTTACTCCAGTTGTCGGGTGCCGCCAAGTTAACTGCAAAAGTCACTCTTTCGGAAGACACAGAAGAGGCTTGGCATATCAAATACTTCGTCAATGTTAACTTCTATTCATCAATAAAATAAAAATAAAAACAACAACTTGAAAACGGAAACTGTAAATTAACGTCAATCAAACTTCGCAACACGGATGCTTAATCAATATTCTTCAGATTGGTTAAAAATATTCTAACCGTTAACATTCAAATATATTGACAAAAAATGACATTGACGTTAACGTAAACCTGTTAAAATTTAACAACTTTTTTAACCTGTTAACC
Source organism: Vandiemenella viatica (assembly GCA_031002005.1). Lineage (NCBI taxonomy): Eukaryota > Metazoa > Arthropoda > Insecta > Orthoptera > Morabidae > Vandiemenella > Vandiemenella viatica. Next base: position 73,346,763 of record JARYHS010013631.1, read on the forward strand.
GCCGATGAAAAACTGTTAAATTACGATGAATTCACATTTTAAGACTCGTATAGATCAGATATAACAGTTTATTTATCCAATATATATGCAATACATGAAATTAGATACTGATTTGCGTGTACAAAAATATCGAATTGATGCTTAAAATTGATACTCTAAATAAAATATCGATTTTTGATATATAGAGGATAAAAATATCGATGATAAATATACATTAGTATATGAAATAATACCGATATATCAATATATTTTGTCCAAGCCTAGGGAACAGTAAAATAACTCTCACCTCTGGCAGAACTTGTCTGTGGTGCAGATTTTACGTTAATTTCTATCCTTTATCCGGTAGAATTACCGGGTGTATTTATGTGAGTTACAGAGGTCGATTTTGTAGCATACTGAAAATCTTGCACTAAGGTGGCCTTCCGGCCAGTACCGCTTATACGAAACTTAATTTTCATTGGCCGTGCGCTGTAATGGTGTCAGCTTAGTTCTTGATACCTCTTCGCTCACTCATCACAATCTGAGCGTTGTAGATTTAATTATCCTGTGTGAGTACAGGAGGAAGTGCAAGACGAACCAGTTGTGGTATTTGCAACTAACATTACAGCGGTCAGCGAATGAGGGGCGTAAAAAGTTACGGGTGACAAGCGGTCTGTGAATGCGTATTTATGGGCGCACACTTCAAGAGCCAAATTGGCTTTAATGTCGCCTACTGGCGTTTGCGATGCAGTTTGCCCGAGCGGCCGCCGATAAAATATATTGCGCTGCGTGTCACTAGAGGAGCGGAGCTGACGAAATATTTGGAGAGACGAGCCAATAAAACTTGACATTATTATACTTCTCTCATTCAATACCACCATTCTCTGCGATTTCCGCGCGGATGTGTTTTTAGGACTGGCGGCAGGCGATTGTGCAAACGTTACTCGTTTTTTATGTGTGAGTGAATATATATATGCATAGCGTCGCAAGGCTTTGTTAGTTCGCCATTTAGCATCACAATGAGAGAATTTAAAACTGAAGATTGAAAGTCATACCCTCCACTTTATTCTCTTTTGTTTGTCCCGTGTTTAGGGCAGCTGACGTTATTTATTTTAAATTTAAACGTAGAATAGAATATATTCGCTTCATTAGATCCTATCTAGTACGCTAAACAGTCGATAACTGTGTTCCTAAAACCAATAATGCAATAGAGTCAATGAAAGGAGTGGCTTTCGGACTACAAATGAAGAGAGAAACCAAAGTCATAATTAATTTAACTCCTAACTTGAACTATTGGTAACCTTCTGAATGCAGGATTAAGTCTTTCTATTTGTTATATTTCGTTCCATCAATGGACTGCTTGATGAATTCATACTGCCATGTTCCATGTTTTATTTTAAACACAGCTTAAATTCACTAACGACTATTTAGACTTGCTTGTTGTAGCCCCGCAAATATATATATATATATATTTGATAATATTCACCTAAAGCAGCGTTTTTCTTTTTCAATCGGAGGGCCAGTAAATTGTCAATTACAGGAGTTGGAGAGGGTGCAAAAATGGGCTGCTAGATTTGTTTCTGGAAATTACGGCAGAATGCAATCAGTAACGAATATGATAAGAGCTTGAATGGGATTCATTGGAAGAAAGGAGGAGGGTGAAGAGGGTCATAGGAGTGTACAAGTCGTATTCTGGTATGGAAAGATATTGGAGTAAGAATTAATAGTAATGCATGGAAGGGAAAAGATCACCATGGCCACAAGCTGGCACACGATTTCAGGCACAAGGGTGTACGAAGATTCTCTTTTTTAGGTAAGGGTATCAGGGATTGGAATAAGTTAGCAAGAGAAATAATGGATAATTTACCAAAAACGTTGAAAGAATTTAAAGCTAAAATTTGTAGAGGGCAAATATAGGTGGGTGCAGGATAGAGGGAAGATGGGTGTGTAGGGAAATTGCCACCGGGGCGTGAGCTCCATCGAAATTTAATTAAATATTATTATTATTAAAGTAATGCTGTGGACAACTAACTTACATAGACCTAATTTTAGCTATGTGTATATAATTAACATCTGGAACATATTTTATTGTACCATTATAACATAACAAATCTAAAAGCATGTTTGGAATTTCTATGGAAACTCACAAACTGAAAGTGGTACTTACAAATTGACTAGACACTTAATATTAAGTTAGCAAATGAATAATAATGTTACTATAGGCTGAGTGGTACAATATTGCACATACATACATTCAGAAAATAACATAAAATATACTAGACATTACACATTTTTTTTCTTTACTTCACCGTTGTTATGTTACGAAACCTATCATGTACTGTGTGGTTTCTCAAACATACTACAAGACCCTCGGAGGAAGGTCACGTACTTAATTCTTAGACGAACGGTGCTCTTTCTGACGTCAACTGGAAATGAATAGACTATTGTAGGAACCATGCTGTCCGTTACACAACCTGAAAATGCCAGATTTCTGCCTGCTTTTTGAAATATTAATGCCTTTTAAAAAGTTGAGCTTACAGTTTATATCCGCTTGTAGCCTTATACAGTACAAATACTGTATCTAAATTTATAATATTCTACCTGCAGACCTCCTGAACTTTCTCCGCGGACCACTACAACAGGTTGAGAAGCATTGAACAAGACGATTCTAGAAAACCACATAAAAACCGTAGTAAGGTCTGGCGGTAAACCAAGCCCGAGTTTTGTATACATTTACAAAAGCTATTTAGTTCATTCACAACATTTTCACACAATATAAAAAATCAGAATACATATTCTTGAAATAATCCTATCCATTTACAACTAATTACCTTGTTTATTTATTAGACAAATCCTACATATTCAAGGGAATGGTAATTAATGGGAAATAGGTTACAGTTCCTTCATAACATGTCAACACTTAGTGGGATAGACCTTCCTTAATAACCTCTGTGTCCAAAGAATGTATGCCACAGAAATAAAGGATTAAAGTGAACAGTTTCGCATTAATTGGTCGACCGAATTTAATTTTTGGCGCCTAGTTTTATTTATAAAAAGTCACTTTATCATCACAGTTTTTAATTGCTTTATATTTTAAATAGCATATTTCTTAAAAATGGAAGTTTATCTGTTTACAATGGGATTTAGAGTTAAAGATTTAACGATAGCGTTTCTTTACCAATAGCATAAAATGACACTCTGTCGGTTAACATGTTTCATAAAGAACGTAATTATGGCATTTTATTTGTTTTCAGTAACCTAATGTCTTGCAGACAACATATACTGGAATAGAGATAGTACTAATATCTGTCCACTGATTTGTATCTAAAACATGTAATTTTGAGGAGGAAATAGCGGTCCTTAATAACTTTCCGTAAATGATTATTGAAAATAACTCCAGATCGTAATCATCACAATATTTTGCTCGAAATCGAGTGGATATGGTTACCACTCAGAAGAATGGAATCAGTTCTCTTCATCCCTCCTCCACATTAGATTCGAGCATCAACACTCAGTCATTCAGTTACTATTGCTTTATGGATTCGTAGAGGGTTGAAATGTTTTGTATGTATTTATTCGTAAGTCCTTCCAGTTTGCTGATGAGTTCAATTTCAGACGTTTTCAAATTAACGAAATAAGAGAGAATATACATATGACTTTCTTGTTTTATTTTAGTTTCCATCACGAAAGAAAAGTCATCTATGAAACTATGTATGCCATACTTTCCTTCCAGTTTGCTGATGAATTCAATTTCAGACTTTAAAAACTAATGCGATAAGAGAGAATATACTAATCATGGTTATGTAATGAACCTGATTTTGCTTTAGTTTCCACCAAGAGAGAGACGTCATCTATGAAATTACGTTAAAAAATTAAAACAACATACCAATAATGCTAGGTAGGCGGTAACATTTGGGCCTCGCATTATTGAGCACAGGTTTTTCCCGAAATCACTATAGATGAATGCTGGGATGGATCCTTTAAAACACCGACCATGATTGATGATCGGTAACTCCATGGTCTTCCATTCTGAAGGACTTCGGTTCGAATTATTCGCGTTCGGCAATCCCGATTTCGGTTTTGCATGCTTTGTTAAAATCACTCCAGCCGAATGCCAGGATGGTTCGCTCACAAGGTCATGGCTAAATTTCATCCCGTTCCTTGCCCCCAGTCTTTTCCCGTCCCTAATGACAAATATTTTTTATTCAAAATGGTATGGTCAATTTCCTTCCAGTCCCTGGTTCAAAATCTTCTCTGCAACTTAGTGGACTTGTTGTTAACAAACGATGAGGGTCAAAGAAAAGTTATGTATAAAATCTGGAAACGTTGCAATGCTCATTTTTAAAAATAACTGGAAATATGTTGCTAGTTGTATTGGAAAAATTTTACTGTATTGTTCGTCTTCAAAGCCTATGAACGGCAATATTTTTCTCGGATCAAGTGGATGTGGTCATTCTTATTCCCTACTCCCAAGATACGACGCCTTTGTTTTATAATCATTGAAACGGCGTCTAATACTCGTATAATTTATCCAAGGGCTATGACGTTGCTTCTCCGTGCCATACCACAAGAAGATGTTTACTATTATAATCTCCGAGTTGTCCAAGGTAAAACAGGTTGTGCTCAGCTCTTTTGCCAGAATAGCAGTTTTGCCCTAGTTAAAAAGAAGAAATGGAACTCTTGCTACACAGAGGAATGTAATTCCACCGAATGTTTTCAAGAAAGGATTTAAAAATTCCAAAAATATTTTCCTAATAATATACACTACTGAAGAAACAAAATCCAAATAAAGAAGTAGGATTTGCTGCAACTTATGACATGTCGCCATTAACTGAAAAAGTCGCAAGAACTATAAAATTGGTTAAACTTGTTAATATTATGTTAAAGGTAATGTATTCCGATTTACTGAGTTTTAAAAACATTACCTATTCGAAAACTTTCTCTTATTAAAATTAAATATCATTTGCCCAAGATGCAGACACTTTTGGGCAATAAGGGTATTTTACATTAGGAAAGAAGGCATTGCATATGAAATAGATGACAACCCCTGCTCATGATTATTGGAAAAAGAATTAAAATCGTAAAGTTCGTTTCGTAAATTTTTCACGTTCATGCAGGAAAAGCTTCAGAAACAAAAGCTCTCAAAGTGAAAGGTTTTTGAAACATGAAATCAAATAAAAAATCTGATCAAAGAGATACTCTCCACCTGCAGGTTGGGTTATATTGGGCGCAGTTCCAAGGGCTGTTGACATGGGTGTGACCTCCGGGAGATAAAAACTGTTTGCTGCCACTGGCAATTAATTGATTGGACGAAAACAGCCAATTCGATCAATTACGGCGTTATGTCGTCGATCGTCCGTTAACGTGGTAATGCAATAATTCAATTTTCGTGCTCCATCCGCACCTCCAGCCCTCACCCACCCCCGGGCGATGGAAGTTATCTGTGATTATCACAAATTGGCTGAGGCCCGCGGCGTTAATAGCGGATCGTCAATCACCGGCTAATTGCTTTCCTATTCAATGCGTATTCCCGCGCCTACCTCTCGGCGCTGTCGAGCATGTTATCGTATTCGCTGTACCGCCTATATGTAATGTGATTTCATGCGCCGGTGGCTTGTCTCGAGCGTGACAGCTGACAGATACGAGTTGAAGCCGGAGTGTGTCAGAGCGGTTATTAATTTATTAAATCCGACTCCTTTAAAATAATTAGTAACTGATAGATTGTTGAGTGGTATTATTTATTGGGATTGCTGACCGCCGGTTTTACCTTCTGTTCATTCAAGCAACCTCGGCCTGGTTCAGCAGTTAGACCGGTCGACTGTATAATCGTGTGTGGTAATACTACAGTTGTTCGACCTGTGTAAAAACACTTGTGGTATATATTATTTCTAAAGGGAATTTTTTGTTTGTGAGGATCCATCATTCTCACTTCATATTTAACCAAAATCAATAAATGAGGTATCATTTTAAGGATTAACTTCTCCACTTTGATAAGTGGAGAAAATAATTTTCTAAGTTCAACGCGTACATGTTTCCGTTTTGGCTTTTTTTTTTTTTTTTTTTTTTAATCCCACTTTCCCCAACCCCTCCCTCCCCTCCACGTAGCCTGACGTGGCTTTTCTCTAATACCCCGCCTCCCCGCCCCCCGCCCCCTGCCACCACCTCCGTGTGTGCCATGTAGCTTTTTCCCCTTAATTCCAGAAGACTTCTCGTACTGTTTTCTTTTGACAGACTAGCATCAAAAATATTGATATGTATTGAACACAACAGATATTTGCGCTATGTACTTTTCTATAATTATAAATATTCTGAATCAAATATTGACACTAGCCACTCCTGCAAACGATGAATTATTCGGAAAAAATCTATTTCACATACGCAGTCAGTGATACTTTCCTTCTTGAGGTGTTACTAAAAATATTCTCCTTATCTCATTCAGTGCTGTTCATCTTATATATATATATATATATATATATAGACGTGCTTTTCCCTATATTTCACTTTTCAGCCACCAATACATAGCACAGATCACTGGTGTTTGAATGAAGAAGTAACATGGAGTTTCTTATCGTGCACAACGTTGGCCGAATGCCGATAGCTATGGGGATGTGGAAGATATGTTGATTAAAGTTGGTCAATGCAGGGCGTTTTCATATTTCGACCAAAAATCTGGCTCTACTTATACTTCTCTTTCCTGCCACAAATACATAGGATAGACCACTGATGTTTGTGTGTGTTATTAGCAGTGAATCTCCCATCGTGCACTCTGGTGGTTAAATGTCAGTAGCTGTGGGGGTGTGGGAGATATGGTGGTTGAAAGTGGTCAACCTGCGCCAATTTCATATTTCTGCCAAAGACGCATGTGCCTTGGTGTATCACTTTTCAGCGAAAACTATCTATCGCAGATCACAGACGTTTGTGTGTGGTACTAACACAGAGTCACCTTTCGATCACAACGTTGGCCGAATTTCAGTAACTGTGGGAGTGTGGAAGAAATGGTGGTTGAAAGTGGCCGATTAAGGATATTTTCGTATTTCGACTAAAGACATGTGTCTCCGTATATGTCACTTTTCTGCCACAACTACATAGCATAGACCATTGGTGTTTGTGTGTGGTAGTAGAATCGTGTCTCCTGTCGTGCACTATGGGCTGGGCTTACGATGGGGGGCCAGCTGTTTAGTGCGGCGGATGGTGTAATCTGCAGAGGTGATGAGTGCTCTTGAATGGTAACCTTCAAGTGACGCGGCTGGTGGAATTGTGTGCCGTGTATGGACCAATGCAGCTTGTGCAGATTGGCTGCGACAACGGTAATTATCGTTGAATAACCCCAAAAAAAAAAAAAACATTGCACTTTAGTTCGGTTGGACCTGAAGCGGTCCCGGCAGGTAGACCTGCGTTATGAAGAGATTCCTCAGTGCTCTCTTTCATTGTGAGCTGAGGTGGCGCACTTTTCAATTAAAAATTTCCATGTCCTAAATGTTTTTATTTCTAATCAAGAATGTAGTGTTTTTTATATTGTCTTAAAACTGTCATGTTTTCTTGTTAATAAATTATAAATTGTGAAATCACAAACGTGCTTTTTGTAAATGCAAAGGTATCCCAGAAAATTGACTCATTATAAATTCATAAATAATTTTTTAATATATCAAAATTAATCATTTTTCCTCCCAACTTAAAAGTAATTTTTTATAGTGGTTTTGTACTGACCATTTCAACGTGCAACCCAAACGCTATGACTTCACGTAACATACATGCGCAGCACTGTTAGTATATAGGGTATCTAAATTACGAGGCGTGTTTGTTAAGTAAGGTCCATTTGAACATAAGTACACAACAAAAGGTTATTTCAAAAAAGTAAAATTATTTTCAGGAACTACATACTTTACTCTATTTCTCGACATAGTTGCCAAGTTGGTTCAAACACTTATCATACCTTTCACCGAGCGTGGTGGTGTAACGGATAGCGTTCTGGCCTCGCATTCGGGAGGACGGTGGTTCGAATCCCCGTCCGGGCATCCAAATTTGGGTTTTCCATGGTTTCCTAAATCACTCCAGGCAAATGCCGGGATGCTTAAAAAGGCCATGGCCGAATTCCTTCCCATTCCTTGCCCCCCATCCTTTCCCGTCTCTAAAGACCTCGCTGTTAAGAGACGTTAAGCAGATTAATCTTATATATATATAAAAATAGACGTGTTCTTTCCTATATTTCACTTTTCAGCCACCACTACCTAGCACAGATCACTGATGTTTGTGGGTGGAAGTAGCATGGAGTTTCCTATCGTGCAAAACGTTGGCCGAATGCCGATAGCTGTGGGGATGTGGGAGATATAATGATTAAAGTTGGTCAGTGCAGGGCTTTTTCATATTTCAACCAAAAATTCGTATCTCCGTATACTTCTCTTTCCTGCCACAACTACATAACATAGACTTTTGGTGATTGTGTGTGGTAGTAGAATCGTCTTTCCTGTCGTGCACTATGGTTGTTAGATGTCGGTAGCTATGGGGATGTGGCAGATATGGGGGTTGAAAGTGGTCGACTTGTGGCAATTTCATACTTCTGCCAAAGACAAAAGTGTTATGGTGTATCACTTTTTAGCGAAAACTATAGATCACAGATAACTGGCGTTTGTGTGTAGTAGTACCACAGAGTCACCTTTCGATCACAACAGCGGCCGAATTTCAGAAACTGTGGTACTGCGGTAGATATGGTGGTTGAAAGTGGCCGACCAAGGATATTTACGTATTTCGACTGTCTCCGCAAATGTCACTTTTCTGCCACAACTACATAGCATAGAGCATTGGTGTTTGTGTATGGTAGTAGAATCGTATCTCATGTAGTGCACTATGGTTGTTAGATGTCGGTAGCTATGGGGGTGTGGGAGAAATGGGGGTTGAAAGTGGTCGACCTGTGGCAATTTCATACTTCTGCCAAAGACAAAAGTGTCATGGTGTATCACTTTTCAGCGAAAACTATAGATCACAGATAACTGGCGTTTGTGTGTAGTAGTAGCACAGAGTCACCTTTCGATCACAACAGCGGCCGAATTTCAGAAACTGTGGTACTGTGGTAGATATGGTGGTTGTAAGTGGCCGACCAAGGATATTTTCGTATTTCGACTGTCTCCGCATATGTCACTTTTCTGCCACAACTACATAGCATAGAGCATTGGTGTTTGTGTTTGGTAGTAGAATCGAATCTCATGTAGTGCACTATGGTTGTTAGATGTCTGTAGCTATGGGGGTGTGGAAAATATGGGGGATGAAAATGGTCGACCTGCGGCAATTTCATATTTCTGCCAAAGACGCATGTGTCACGGTGTATCACTTTTAAGTGAAAACTATCAATCGCAGATCACTGGCGTTTGTGTGTGGTAGTAACACAGAGTCTCCCATCGATCACAACGTTGGCCGAAATTCGGTAACTGTGGGAGTGTGTGAGATATGGTGTTTGAAATTGGTCGATCATGAATATTTTCGTGTTTCAATCAAAGACTTGTGTGTATCCGTAAATTTTACCTTGCTGCCGGAACTAAATAGCGCAGAAGACTGGTACTTGTGTGTGGTAATAGTATCGAGTCTCCCATCGTGCACTAGGGTGGTTAGATGTCTATAGCTGTCAATATGAATTCTTTACAATCACGAACGAAGTCGTGGGTACCAGCTAGTATATATATAATTTTGAGTTGTGTTTCAGTTTCGTGTCAGCATGATGAGTAGCGCGTAGATCTTACGTTAAGCGTCAGCAGTATGATTTGCTTCTCGGCAGGGAGTATCACAGTTGAGTTTGTGATATCTGTGGTGTCATTGCGTTTATCGGATACAAAAATGTTTAATGCGGTTTTTAATGTCACTAAATCCATTTGAGTTGTATGAACTCTTTCAAAAACTTAATTCCTGTTTTTAATTCATACGCTCTGCGGATGCTTTTAAATTCAGACGTAGCAGCGCCTACAATATAGAGCAAAATTCGCTGTTTTTTTTCTTTCTTCAGTAAATCGTCGCTTTTAAAATGATTTGGAAACATCAACAACTCCTCGCAAACTAGCTACCTACCTTCGATTGACCACAAATCGTGTGTTAGTATTTGCATCACGATTGAAGGAATAGATAGCTAAGCGTTGTACTCAACCGGAAGGTTGGTTGGACCCTTCCGAAAGAGGCATACTAAAACTGTTATAAGAGCAGGTCGACCAGATCCTTTCCCACGTACCTAGACTCTCCCAGTAATCATGCAAAGGGGACCTCCAGTTTAATGTAGAATCCGAATCACGGAAGCGGTCTGGCGTACTTTACACAGCAAGCTGTGCCGGAGGTGAAGGTCCGGTTAAGAGCGTTTGAAAATCCCCGCCGGGACATGGATTAGAACTGGGTGCATTTCGGTCTCCGGTCATACACCTTAACTATTGAGCCACCAGACCACTCTGAAGGAACAGAACCGTCGAATTTTATGATCTCTGCAGATTTACCAGATTTTTCACGAATATGACTGTATTGCACACTAGTCTCATTCTTGATTTTTATTGTCATTACTGGAATGTAAGTTAATGGTAACGAGGTATATGGAATTACCAACTTGTTGATATTAACATAAATACGTTATAAATTACGGAATATACAGCTGTTGCCAACCCGTCGTTTGTAGCCTCTCTGATTAATTAGACGCTACTAACTATAATTATAAGTAAGCAAAGCTAGAGGTAAAATATAGTTTTCTCATACACTGAAGAGATAACTTCCTTGTTTCCAAGCATAATAGTTTGTGCGTCCTCCTAACCTTCCAAAGGTCATAGGTTGAAGAGCAGCGGTTTTAATTAAGTATACTGTTGTATAAAACGTTCTTTGACCACCCAGCGGCGGATCGCGTCTAGTAGATGCGATGTTTCGAAGCTGGCGTCCGACTTCAACTACCAGCGAAGATGTAGTTTATTTGCCGGGAAAGCCTCCGTTTTTTCAAGAGCTCTGTTAGTTAGCTGTATTTAAATAAACAAAAAGCATTGTTCGCTTATTGTTTATCGTAAGTTCTGATGCTAGAAAAGTTGTACAACGCGTTAGATAAGTTTTATTTTTATTTTTTTGCTGCGTTCTAATTCATCCACTTTTAAGGCACTGTACCCAAGCCAGATACTCTTCCACTAAAGGAAACATTCCTAAAATAAAGCTTCTTTGGCATTGTACAACTCCTTTCCCGATTTTTCCTTAATGGCGTTTATGCGTGTAAAACGTTGACCTTTGTGAACGGATGCCAGTTTAGTACCAACAAACATTTGTGAAGAACTTAGTAAGGTGAATATAAAGACTGAAGGACAAGCAGTATCATCTTCTCGGTCAAAATCCCTTTAATGACCAATTACGGGAAAAAATTTCTAATTACATAGACGATACCAGATTTTTTTCCCGTTAAAGCCACATTCAGAATCAGTAACTGAGTGAAATATAAATCAGATTGATTATATATGCTAATGAAACGGTTTTCGTAATTTTGTTTCTTTCTCGTGCAAGTTTCTTAAAAGTATCTTTTCTTTTGTTGATAACCGACACGGAGCCGAAGCTGCTAACACATTGTGACAGTGTCTGGCGCTCGACACGTTGTTAAATACCTCGAGCGAAGGTGTTGGAAGAAAGATTTGTAGTTCCGGACAGAGTAGCCGAAATAAAGATGGAGAATACCTAACCCCCGGATTGTCCTGGGTGATTGCATACTACCCTGTTGATGGTGAATCATCCATCGTATTGTGACGTCATACGTGGCCATCCACTTGGTATCTTCCGGAGAAGTGCGCTTGTATGGGCTGAGTATCTCGGCAGTGTATATAGGGTGTGTGGACACAGAGGGTGGTGAGTGAAAGCGATTCGACCATCGGACTGGGATGTAAGACCATATCTCTCTCTTTCATCATCGTATATTCAACATGAAAAGAAGGCACTGCAGTTAACAAGACTCATCGAAGTCGTCTACACAAATACACTATACTCTCTTCACTCCGAACTGGCGGTTCAAGGTCATTTTCCCGCGGCCCCACTTCTCATCTGACATCCTCCTCTCTTCCTTCCTCTCTGAGGTAACTACTGTGTCCATGTAAGAGTGTGCCAAATCTCCCCTTCGCGTGTAAGGGTAAGGGCAACGGAGTGGCAATGGATCAGAGTGACCTTGATCCGCCTCTGTTAACTGAACAGGCTGTAACATTTGACACGCGTGATAAAGGTTCTGGTCACCTTAACTCTGTACGTAGGCCTCGAATTGATCCATTTAACACTATCACGATGCAACAACATAATGTTAAAATATAAATTCACCAAGTTTTTTTTTGAGATTTAAAGAACATTTTGAAGCGAATCTGAGACGAACTTCATGCGTTCATTGAACGCGTCGAACACGATATTTTTGTTTCATCACTAACGGAGATTTATCATAGAGCTATTTCGTTATGACGTCTTGATGCAATTCGACTAAAATTATTGTCTCCATAGACACTCCATTTCAACATCTGTGCCATTATACATTGATATGCGAGACGTGTTGCCAGGGTAGACGCTGGATAGTCCCCAGGCATTGCGAGGCACAGTGTCGGGTGCGGTAGGCACGCGGTGGTAAATGTGGCGGACCGCACAATGGCAAATTGCGGGCGAGTCGGATAGCGGCTGCGGGCACACGTGAATACGCTATTGTGCCTCCTGCTGTGATAGCTGTGGAGCGTACTACAGGGATAGGAGGTGTGGAGGGTAGGTGGGACGGTCATTAGAGTGGCAGTACGTGGGCTTCGCACTGAATACAGACAAGCAACCATCTTCGTAAGCTGGCAACTGTTAACTCACATGTCCAACGCTGTCTTCACATTGAAAACATCGTTGGTTACAATCCGAACAAAACGTGTCTGGCCCTACTTAAGCACTGAATTCATATTGTGATATCTATTCAATAGTAGTTCGACCATGTTATATCTTGCTCTATGTTGCTATAATGAAAATTAAATATAGCCTATGCATTTAACAGCCCGAGATACGATTTATTTATTTATTTTTGCTTTTGGCTTTACGCCTCTTCGATGTCGGGTCATTCGAGCCGGGAAAGTACTGGGGGCAAGGAATGGGATGGAATTTGGTCATGGAATTTTGAAGAAACCATCCAGGTTTTCGCCTGGAGCAATTTGAGGAAACCATGGAAAACCCAAATACTGATTGCCGGATGGAGGATTCGAACCGGCGTCCACCCGAATGTGAGGCCAGAGGGTTACCGCCCACCCACCACGCTCGGTACGAGAAATGAGTTCAGAAATGTTATCCAATGAGGCCGTAGTGTGGGAACAACCAGCGGAAACGAACGAAAATTACCTGGGTAGTGCGGACTTTGCACAGTTATGGTTCCAGATTCCAATGACTTTAGTAGATATCTTGTACGTTGCAGGTCAGAAGGTAGTCGCTTAGTACAAATTCAATAATTTTATGACAAAAAAATACAGATATATACAGGCAAATATGACCTAAAAATGACAAAATATGGCAAAACATTTAAATTTATTATACATCAAAATACGCTCAATTATACATCATTTATTTTATCTAGTAGTGTCGCTTTTCATGTAGACAGCATAATTGCTTCCTTGCACTCGTTACCCCATTGGAAAATTAAATTTTAAGTCGCTTTGTTGAAGTCACTTTAATTTCACATATTTTTTCACATAACTTTTTCGTCTGTACTAAAATATTCCTCTCCAAATTCCTAACGAGCCCGGTTAGGTTTCGGCCAGGAACTCACTTCCTTTCTTCCCAACTTAGGGCCTTTGATGGCCAAATTGGAGGATGTATATAGAGCATCTTTGAATACATGGCAAAATAGACTCTGAATAAAATCTTTTTCTTGGTTTACCGTAAACATAGAAACTACGTTAGATACACGTACGTTTAGTATTTGTCGTTTAAATACAGCAAATGACAGATATTAGAGACAAATTTAAAGTTCATAGGTAATGTTGTTTTTGAGATAAACTCGGTATCAAAGATGATATATAATCAATAATTTTGCCGGCCGCAAAAGTCTTTATTTTTGAATGAAAAAAATTGAAATAATGTCTCAGTTCTTTGCTTAATGAAACCTAAACGTCTATACCTCACATGTTGAAAATACTCCAGAATATAATTTTACAAAATTTTACTTTACAAATTCGCTATTGGGTCAAAGAAAGACATGACAGTGAAGTGTCCATCTTATTACGTATAGGTGATAGAGGCCTGTGACAAAAGAACATATGGACAGACAAACAGTGGAATGCCGGTAAGAGAGCTCCGTTTCCTGTTTGGCACGGAACACTAACTAAGCAAATTGTTTCACTACCGTACAATGCATAAAATTAACACTGTAATGTACAGTAATGGCGAGCTAAGGCACAGCAGCTGAAAACTTTCAGAGTAGTGGTTAATGTTACCTGCAGCTTTCAGCCAACGACGGCGAAAGCTTTGAATACTATTGCCTGACCAATATGAACCAACAGTCATCGAAACGGTTTAATGATTTTCATTATGAAAAGAAATTTCAATGGTACTGATGTTTTAGAATGAGATCGCGGTAGCAAGGAAAAGGTCGGGTAAAAGTGGGGGAAGGAGGGAGGGAGTGGTATTTGAACTCTTCACACCCTTAAGAACTATTAACAAACACCAACAGCATTATTTTGCATGTTGTTAACAAGCCAATACGGCACATTGATGACTCCAGCTGACGGTTGATTTCTCTGTAATTAATATATCGGAGAGTAATCGATAATCACTCACAGTCATGAAAAATTATCATCTAATGTTCCTACCTGAAATATAATTTTTTTCCAGTATCAAGTATCCACAATAATTAAAAATGTATACAGTATCTTCGTACTTCTATAATAAAAAATGTGCTTCATTTAATTTATATAAAAACCCTTCTCTAGCTTTAACAAAAACATAACAATGAGTAATAATTTATACGCTGCTTAGTCAGCTATCGGCTGCCCTTAACATTATTATTTTTTTTTGTTTGGCCGTATTTAAGAGATATTAGCTTTCCTACAGTATGAAAAGAAGCAAGTTACTGTAAACTCGGAATTTCTTAAGAGCTGAAGAATTTTTAGGGAAAAATCCTATGATGTCACGTACATTCACGTGTAGTGCCTAAATGCAATATACAGGTATCTATGAGTTTCAAACACCATTCAAGACATTCTGATCACTCATAACATCAGGAAACAGTGTGTATACGCTTAGCTTCTTGTAGTCCTCAATCACATTATCAAAAGGTTTACGATTTTTTTCTTTTTTCATTCGTCATCTTATTTCCTTTTTTACGTTTTTTTCCTGTTTGTCGAAAGCCCCTTGCTATTGTAACGGGCCAAGTTTTGGGGCAAAAGATTTAGTTGTGTGATTTAGAATTAAACGAGTGTTAGGTAAGTCGAGACAGTACGCCAGAGTTACGTGCCGTCCGCACGCGAGAGTAATGAGTCAGGTTTTGCTGACGAAAACGATCAGCGCATATCACAGCCAGGGACACTGGCCGGTCAATTGCCGAAAGAGGTCTAGAATGTTCGTTACGGGCAATATAAGGAGCGAAGGACATGTGTTCGGTCTTCTCGGTGATAGATTGACAGTAGGCACGTCACTATGCCAGTTAGATAGTCAATAGCCTCTCTCTCTCCGATAGCCTGGTCTCGCGTTAGGGTCGACAATGCTGCAACACTTGGCGGAATCCTCCGATAGTCATTCTCAATGTATGTAAGTAATTGTTCCATCATCAACTAGTACTTCAGAAGATGTAAATCCAATAGAAGCCTACGGGGATAGCCTCGCAGACGGCGTCAAAACTGGAAGACGAGCAATAAACAGTATCGTACAGCAGTTAGGCTATGTTCTCACTGGTAGAATATAAGAGAACCTCCTGTTTGCCATAGTAAGCCTAAGTTGGTGAAGCCATACTAACAACCACACAGGTCTGTGGCCTTAATCCACAGTGGTGTCAGAACCTGATATTAGTAAATAGCCTTACAGCTGAGCTTGAGAGTGGAGCCGAGGTCGCCGGAGGTCAGCAGCAGCAACTCCATTAAAGGTTAGTACCTGAGTTTCCAGACACTCTCTGCCGATTCCAAATAACGCCCACAGAAGAGGAGCTAGACCACTCGACCAGCTCCTTACACTATAAACAAATCACATACCACTCTCTTCCCAGTTGCAGTATATAGTCTATATGAAATCGTAAAAATGAATTAACTTCCTGCGAAACTAAAATTACAACAGGTTTCAAAGAATTTTCTGTTGTTTGTTTTAGAACTGAAATCTTGATGGCTAGAAAGGAGCTCGAACGCGCGTCTCCTGAATGCGAGGACAGAGCTTTACCATACACCCACGGGCAACAACTTCTCTTTGTAGCCACGTGGTAATTATTCAGGTGTTGTCAAACTGCCAAGAAGGTTTGAAAGCTTTGTCTTCCACAACTGTAATGCTGAGATGCTGAATCCTGAGATTTTGTTATGGAACAATAATCTTATATGGCTCCTCGTTCCAGAAAGAGAATTGTAAATAACTGATTATTAATCTTATGAACCACCTTCATTTTTCATCTCATTCAATAATCAGGAAGACCTGTTGCTGTCCTGAAATGATCACTACATGGAACCAATTAATAGTTTAATTTACCTTTCCAGGGCGAAAAAAGAAAACTGACTAAAATTATTAGTACACGTCTGTTTGGAAATCATGTAAGCTTTGAGCTAAATTATTCTCTTTGTGTAGCGTATAATTTTTGATGTGGACATTGGGGAATAATGGCGGAATTCGACTAAGAGATTAGTCAAGGCCACTTAGAATACGCAGGCAGTTCGAATGATATGACATAACAAGACTGGAACATGTACCGGTGTCTAATAAGGTGACATTTTAGAGGTCAGATAGGATGGTGAATTGAAGTCATGAAAGTAATCCAAAAAAAATTTAATCGAAATTCGTAGCTGTTGCACCGTCAGTTACTTGGAATTATGTTTGAGATTCATCTCCATACCAGAGATATAAGTGAATATTATATTTTTATAGACTATGAAAATTAAAAGCAGATAAAAATCATGATGTATGTTAAATAATAAACACATCTAACTCTGGAAACAACGGAATGAAATGCACCTACGTGAGATTAAATCAAATAACTCCTTTTTTTGTGAGAGCACTACCTTTGTAGTTGATTCTGATGTTGTCAGAAAATTTAAAGTATATTAACAATAAGAGAGATAAATTAGATTGTGGCAGTGGGGTAACAACTTACCGAGAAGAATGACTTTCACCTTGCGTCTGTAACTTCGAGCGATAAAAAATGTGATAATGACAAAATCGATCTCTTTTCTGTTAAGTATCTTGTTTTTGATATTTAAAAAATAAAGTGGTAGCGTAATAAGCACTCTAAACGGAATCTGATAAGATGACTTTTGATGTATATATTGATGTTGCTTCAAAATCAGATCACCGGAAGACGGCAAAATGTTGTTCAACGTGGTACTACCACTTCTATGTTTGACAGCATTATGTAAGGTACGTACAATATCCTTCTTTCAAAATCTAGTGACTTTTACAGAGTGAAATGTTTCAAAGTATTGTGTATTAATAAAAAATGGAAGAACCTGAAGATGAGGCTGTTCGGGAACTTTTGGAGGACCACTATCTCTACCCCAAGGGGGTCAGCCTAACGTTTGCCTTCACACCACGAATCACCTGCTGAAGTTTGTTAAATGTCCACTATCTTCGTTGGTTTGTGAAGTCTTTTCAGATCCAAATACTTCTAGCCACGCAGTTTTTAAGCTCTCTGTTCCAGGCTACACTGAGTTGTAAACCTGTATCCATCTATCTCAGTAGTTCCTGAGACAACACTGTTCCAAACGACCTTGATCGTTCCTTCGAACCTAAAACTATGCCTTTCTAGAGTGCTGTCTTCTACCCTCACCGATTTTATTTTTGCTCCAAAAGAGCATTTTGTCCGATGTAAGGACACTCTCCCTCCTCCACTTTTAGATGCTATATAAAAAATTTCAGGGGTTTGGAGTTTAGAGTCATCCTTCACGAATACGCTAAAACAGCTGCAATTAGTTACCCGTGGGAAATGAAAATATCTCCAGTGTTAAGATATTACCGCTTACAGGTTAAAACTGAATCAATTTTTGTTGAAAGTAATAATAATTCTTAATTGTGTTTGTACAACCTTAAATCAATAAGTTATTGAATCCCCCCCCCCCCCCCCCGTAGGAGGTATATTAGTCCTTGTTAGTTCAGGATGGCATATTCTTTCAACAGTGTGTTAGTCCTGTTACATGTATGTGTAGGTGAGTATTGTTGCAGTGTTTCATTTGTGTTACGTTGAAGAAGGAAGGGATAGTGTGAAATTTGGTGCCAACCATCCAGACTTGTTAAACACATGTTGGGAAACGAAAAGTTTAAATTCCGTACCTGAAATACTAATCACAATCAACTAATGTGCACTGCGGAGAGATACAGGATTCAACCCAGGACTTGTATGTAATGTGTTGATTGGGAATCGTGCACCACCACCTCTGCTACATTGCTGATCAATTCCGACAGGTCTTCGAACATCGGGATCAAACCAGTTAACGCCATAAAAGGCGCCCGACAGAATCACGATGCCGCAACGATCTGAGCCAAATGGCTGGGCCGTTTCTAATTATAACTTTTGCGAAGAATATCTAAAATCCAAGTCAACAAAATAAGTATATAAAATTTTCTTCCCTCCGAACTTTCAGTTAATTAAGTCTTATGCGTTACATCAAAATGAGACACTCATGTTTTACCCACGGTACAACGTGATATACGAGTGTCGTTCAATAAGTAATGCCCCATATTTTTTTTTCTCCACAATGAGCAAAAACTGACAGTTGTACTTCTAGGTACTTCAAGTTCAGTGTTTCTCCTCCAGGTGGACGAAATTTCAAATCATTCCAACAGATGGCACAGCTGTAGTGAATTTTCAAAATGGCGTCTGTTAGTGATCCACGTTACAAACAGCGAGCAGTGATTGAGTTCTTGATTACAGAGAAAGAAACTGTGGGAAATATCCATAAACGTTTGTGTGCAGTCGATAGGAGCACTGTCGGGAGGTGGGCAAAGAGAGTTAACGGGTCAGAAAGTCCAACAACTCAACTCTGAGATCTGCCACGTTTCGGGCGTCCTGTCAGTGCCTCCACTCCAGACATGGTGTTGCGCGTGGATGCCATTATTCGTGCGGACCGCCGCATCACAGTACAACAATTGGCCTCAGTCAGCAGTGGAAGTGTGTGTGCAATGATCGAGACTCTCGGATATTCAAAAGTTTGCGTGAAATGAGTCCCAAGAAGTCTCACAGCAGAACACAGGATGCAAAGAACAACGATTTCATCTGATTTGTTGGAGAGGTTTGATGCTGAGGGGGAAGCCTTTCTGTCCCGGATTGTGACGGGTGATGAAACCTGGGTGCACAACTTTGAGCCGGAAACTAAAAGGCAGTCAACTGAATGGCACCATCCTCAATTACCAAGAAAGAAAAAATTCGAGACAACTCCCTCTGCTGGAAAAGTCATGGTTACTGTTTTTTTTTGGGTCAGTGAAGGGGCCATTCTTGTTGATGTGATGCCAAGAGGGACAACCATTAATTCCGAAGCATACGTGAAGACCCTGGACAAACTCAAGAGGCATTTCCGGCGCGTTAGGCATGACAAGAATCATTTTTTTTATTTTATTATTTGCTTAACGTCTCTCTAACAGCGAGGTATTTAGACACGGGAAAGGATGGGGGGGCAAGGAATGGGAAGGAATTTGGCCATGGCCTTTTGAAGGAAGCATCCCGGTATTTGCCTGGTGTGATGTGGGAAAAAATGGAAAACCCAAATCTTGATGCCCGGACGGGGATTCGAACCGCCGTCCTCCCGAATGCGAGGCCAGAACGCTAGCCGTTACACCACCAAGCTCAATCACAAGAATGCTGCTGAAATCTTGATCCTGCACGATAATGCACGCTCGCACACATGTCTCAGAACCCGCGAACACCTCACCAAATTGGGTTGGACAACATTGACCCATCCACCATACAGCCCGGATCTGGCACCTTCAGACTTCCATCTCTTCGGCCTTTAAAAAAGGCGGTTTGCGTGGAAGATACTTCGATGATGATGAGAGCGTAATTCAAGAGGTGAAAACATGGCTTCGCTCACAGACCAGAGTTGGTACAGTCAAAGAATACAGGCACCTTCACGTTGGCGTAAGACCGTACAAGTTGATGGAGAATATGTTGAAAAATAGTAGGTGTAGAAGAAAAATGTAGCTATATTGTCACCAAATTTTAACACTTTTCAATAAATAGTTTCTGAGAAAAAAAAAATATGGGGCATTACTTATAAAACGACCCTTGTACATTAAACGAAACCCCATCAAAACAGGACCAGTACAACGAAAAAGTGTCATAATTCCCAAGCTTTTACGCGTCATATCATAATATGTAGATGTAGATGATAATGAAACTTGCCACTCCACCAGTGTTGCTCAGTCCGCTGAGCTGCCGCATCATGGATCTTGGAGGTACACCGGGACCTGGCACGAGCCCAACCTGCGTACCGGGCGTCATGGCTGCGATTTTTAGGCGGTTTTCCACATCTATCCACGCTAGTGACGAGATGGTCCCAAATCTCCGTCCCATAAACTACACATTCCACAAACAAAAAACACTTATCACACACAGAATATAGTTACATGTTTCACAGACAGATGGCAACACTTAACTTACCCTATTAGTACGTAGCTCGACCTTGCAGTAAGTAGAAAATCTTGGGGTCAGCTGGGGCGTGCGGCCAAAAAATCAAAGCTCCATATTTGACCATGTCAACGATAAATAAAAGTAACCAAAGGCAGCAGAACCAAAAATGGTGGGAAAAGGTGGTGAGGAAGAAGATCAAAAGGATACATACCCTATTTCATCCGCGACAGCTAGGAATATACATTAATTAAAACTCTAACAGAAGACGGCAAGTAGTTTTTGTGTGAATTGCGTTCAACCAAAAGTTAATACTAATTTGTTAATTTTCTTTTCTTTTAAACGCCGAGACCATTATAGGTTTATAGGCGGGAGAGAAATGGGGACACGGTATTACCTTAGGATTAATGTGGTTTTTGGAATCCGTAGAAAACAGGATTTTTCATTTTCACATTGATTGACACCTCTGGACCACGTGAAAAAACATGGCACTGTCTACTTTTAGGAACCTCTGAGAATGATTAACGTCCCGTAGCAAACTCCTGAGACACAAACAAATTAATGCTACCGTTTGTTACATCTGTTTATTTATAGATTTTTCGTATTATTTCACACTAATTTGGTAACCTGTTAAAAAAACCTCCCATTGGTTAACATATACCGAGACCACAAATAAAGAGGCTTTGTGTCTAGTCAGGGTGACAGGGTTAATCTCCTGTTGATGTCTTTTACCAATTGCACATTTGGATGGCGATGATTGTGTGTGCCAACAAATGGTGGTTATATCGAGTTTTATTATTTTTCAAGTTTGCAGTGCCTAGAATTGCGAATTTTTAACGCAGAGACTTTAGTTAGCATCTTAAGTGGTATTAGTATTTAAACAACAAATGAGATAGTAAACTGAAACTTATGACTGTAATTTTATCCTTTACCCCTTACAATCATCAACCAAAATATTTTGTGATTACAGGTATTCAAAACACTGGTAATATTATTAAAAATTTTGTTTGATTAATTGCAGCGATATAAAACAACGAGAGGTATTACAAAATGTCTGGAGTGGCATAATTATTGTCTAAGAGCAGTAATATCCTTTTCCATATTTCCCCAGCCACGCAGTTCAGTCCCTCGAGCGATTAACCACGAATTAGATTCTAGACGATCGATTCCCAAGAATGTGAAGTGTATTTATTTCTATACTAATCAATAAAGCGGCCGAAAGGTGATTCTCAGCACACTCCGAGCATAATAATCCGGAGCTTTTGAAAGGGAAAGCAGAGCTGTACCTCAGGAAAACTCATTTAATGCGACTTTAACGGCTCGGAATTAAGGATTGCAATCCCACAGTGTTTTCAATCCCGCGGGATCCGTGCGGTATTGGCGCAAACAGTTTTTTAACGCTTATATTTAAAACAAAGTTACTTAAAACGTTAATAAATTAAATAATAATTAAATTAATAAATCAATTTTAATGTTAAATGATAAAAATTAATAGTTAACAATATTTTAATTGGAAAAATGATATTAAAACTTTTTAGCATGTTTTAAGTACATTTATGTTTTTTAATCTAAACCAATTTTTAAATAAATAATAAAAAATGGAAAATATTCAGTGTTAGGTCATATTATGTGCCTTACAATACATCACATGAATTTAAAAACATGGTTTGCTTAGTGGCCAAATTACCAGAGTTTTTTTAAAATTCTAAATAAACGTTCCATAACACCGAGAGAAAGCATTCCATTTCACAAAGTGAAGTGAATATACTCTGTAAAGTGTAGACTTGGCTCAGAACAAGATCACATAACCTCTTGTCACTGCACAAGCACGAGACTTGGCCGTTTTTTTTTTTTTTTTTACAAAAATTGTTTTTGTGGGATTCATTATTATATCTCCTGATTCTTTGATTGATCTTACAGTTAATTCAATGTTATTTCAGGAAACTACTCAGCAACACTTAAACTATCAAGTATTTCAATTTTATATATGTGGCGTAACGACGTTTTAAGAGTGGAAATTATTACTTTTTAGTAAGAAAGACGAGATTTCACACGTGAGGGAGACGGCGGAGGCAGCCGTCGAAGTATGGTGTTCCTACAACACAATTCGTCGATACACCCGTGAAAACTTCATTATAACTTTTTTTGCCTGTAGTCGAAATAATAAAAAGGAGAAGAGGTATTAATCTATAGCCTGAGCGGCACATGTAAACAGGCGGCTTTCGTCAAAGAAAGGCATTGAGGCAGCGGCCAAAACAACAATAAGTCAAAGGATATACAATTGCCTTTTGATAACTGCTAAATAAATAGGTATGCGATTAAAATTACGATAACATTAGTTTCATATCAACGAATAATCAAATTTTCAGCCGCAAAAAAGGAAATTGTCACAATAACTTTATCCGCAAATACATAAAATGGGAGTAATGAAACCGTGATAAAAAGCTGTAACTTTGTAGTTCAGATAACGTTTGCAACACATAAAAAATAATTATATAGTTAGAAAATCATACTAAATACGCAACATAACTCAAATTACAGAAATGTGCACTCGAAAATGAATACGTAAAAGTGTATCTATTTACTTACGAATGACGAAGGTTAACAAAAACAAACGTTTGTTCACACGCGCCAAATGTCAACTGGAAGGGTACAGGCAAACAGTGCAATACATCCGATAGAGACCGAGTGGGGCACTGACACGCGTTTTATCCGCATTTTGCGGATCCGCTTAATTTTGTGCGGGATCCGCCAGACTGTCTAATGATGCGGGATCCCGCGAGATTGCGGGATCCCGCTTTGCTGGATTTCAATCCCTACTCGGAAGAGAACAATCTTAATTTTTTACCAAATGTTTTGGACAGAATAACGGACAGAACAGAAAAAAAATGGAAATCTGACTACCTTGCCGACTCATCCAGGTGATGGGCACAAATTGACAACGCCCTTTCAGTAGAGGATCCACCTAATTGTGTGACTTAATGGCGCATTGTGACGGTATGTCAGATCTGAACTAATTGCGTTTACAGTATCCCTAGGTTTAAGTGATGATCATTATCAGCTCTGACTATATTTTAATATATATTTAATTCTGGATTCGCGTTTCTGTAAGGCGCAACAGACAATGTTTGAAAAGGATTAAGAATGAATTTAAGACCCGTAATAAGAGGAAAATCGTCGTAACATTGTGCACGATTATTTTCGATTTGTTTTTCGTAGGTTGGTAGTCAACTAGTAGCTGTTGCAACATGTTATACAATGGATTGTTTAGAAGGCATGACTATAAAAAGATGGAACCTTGAACTTAAACTTGTGGTATTTTACAGATAACGCAGGAAATACTGAGAATCACTTAATGTGGTATCACTGAATCTACAACTGTCAAGAGTAAAGATAAATGAAAGCTCATCCACTAAACGTCTCTGGCGATTCTTTATCGCAGTCTAAAGTACCAGTTTAATAAACGACGAGCCGATATGTTGAGGTACTCGATAGCGAGACGGTTGTAAACAACTCTCACGTGACAACACTTCAGGTTAGTTCGATGGTAGTTGATTTATGATAAGAAATTAAGAAGTTCAAAGATTCAAGCGAATATTTTTTATCGAAAGGAACAGGTGATTTAGATGAGCGTATACAGACACAGATAAATTAACTTTGGACAAATTCATTTCATGGAACTAGCTTGTAACATAGAAAGTATAAGTGATCTGGAGCCATATGTATCCGTCACGACGTACTGACCAACATGATCAACGTATGAGGGCGTTTTCCATAGTGATAGTGGGAGGTTCCCGAGTAGACACACCAAGTACTGCACTTCACACAAAGATAATAGCACTAAAATTTTACATGGTTGCAGACTCATGGCAACAATAATTATTCTCCCTTTGCGTACAACTTGTTGAAAAACTGTTCGGGGTATTAACAAGAAATTAAGCCCAAAAGGAAAGCATATACACCGATATTAGCATCACTAATTTAATTCACTTATTATCATTAGTTTCACACAGATTAGTAATTATATCATGTTACATTGTAAAGATGAATAAGTTTACATAATGTCATAGCATGCTTAAAATCCTTTTTAGAAAGAAAACAGATTTTTAGATGTTTCATGTTTTACATTTTACTAATGGAATAGGTAGCTCAGCAGTTAAGGGACCTGACCTGTTCCAATAATAGTTTAAACGGAAATTTTTACTGCCTCCTACACCAACCTTCACTTCTAACAAAGCTTTGATTTGTTGATGTGGAGCGTACAAATGTCAAAATGCTCCCTAGTTCAGATTACAAACTAAACTGTTAAACCCATATACCGATAGTATTACCAGATTCAAACTACGGTAGAAGTGGTATGAGTGACAAATGGAAAGTCTACCTCCTGAAGATTAAAGCCACGCGAGATTTAATAATTTATTCATTTACAGTTTTGCGATAACTTCATCATAAACAGTCTGTGCCTAGAATTTTCCAGACCTGCTTCGTAAATCATAGGTTCTCAACCTTTCTAGATCTACAGTCCCCTGTTCGGAAAAAAAATTGCTCACACCCCCTTTTTGAACAAAAAATACTTTCCGCCACATTTTAGTGTATTGTTCACAGTTTGATTAAAAAATAAATATTACGAATTTTTTGTTAATTAGGTTGCTGAGCTTGGTGTAATGGCAATAATTTTTTCATATTTGATGCCATATTTGTCACCAGCAATCTTAAATCCCCGCGTTATACTATAGAAAACCTGTCTCTGTTCTTATCTATTAGACTGCTGACTACGCTAAATCCCCTTATGGTATCGAATGACCATTGAAATGTAATTAAAATCTTCTTTTGATGCAGTCCTTAAAGTCGAATATAAATTGGAGAGCAGAGCGGTGGCTGGTCCTCGATAACCCCTAAATTTACCTTGGCTCTGAAACGCCCCCTAAGATATATTCTATGCCCAAATGCAAGGTGTCGCCCACAAGGGGAACCACAGCGCTAAATCAATGACTAGAGTCGGTATTACAATTTTATATATAAACAACTTGGCCAATTTTTTCTGCGTCATTATTCAGTGTCCCAACCCAACAATCGGTAACTAATAAGATAAAGGAGCTGGAGTGGGATTCATTGGAGAATAGAAGGAGGGTGAAGAGAGTCATGGGAGTGTACAAAGCATATACTGGTGATGAAGCATGGAAAGATATTGGTGGGAAAATTAAGAGAGGTGCTTGGAAGTGTAAGGTTGACCATGACCACAAGCTGGCACTTGCTTTCAGGCATAAGGGTGTGTGAAAATTTTCTTTCGTAGGAAAGGGTGTGAGGGGCTTGAATAAATTGCAAAGAGAAGTGATGAATAATTTACCGGAAACACTGAAGGAATTTAAAGTAGAAATTAGTAGAGAGCAAAAGTAGGTTCGAAAAGAAAATGAGAAAGAGGGGGGTGTAGGGAGATTGCCACCGGAGCGGGCGCTCCATCGTAATTTTATCAATTATAGTTGACAACATAACAGTTAGATTAGAAAATTGTAGTCAGTTTTTATTTAGCTGACAAGTCAGACCTATCATTAGTCTGGTGGGTGGATGGTAGGATTGGGGCGTGTCATTTGTCAGGAACGTTAACCATACTGGGGTTTTTGAAAAATCATTCCAGACGAATGGCGACCTGATCCGTTTAAAACGGCTATTGACTTATTTCTTTCTTGTTTCTAATCCACATTCTTCTCCCATTTATAATCATTTCGTGGTCCAGGATCCGTATACTCCCAACGAAAACAACCAGAGTGTGGTTTGTCCCTGTGTGAAAATATCCAGAAGCAATTAGACCGATAATGTACACTTGCATCTTGGATATTGCGCCGTGTGTTGATGACATTGATGATAAATGAGACTGCTCATGTGCTGTCATAGTGGGAACACAGTATGGCAACGTGTAATAGTACTTGTAGCACTTCTTAAAAAGAATGGGAACAGCAAACTACATCAATGAGGATGATAGAACCTGTTAGCCACTACCACTCATAAAAAATTGGCTAGGATTTATAGGGTATCTCATAAATGGAAGTATAAACTTTAAGAGACTGTGACGAGCATGAAAAATATTTAGAGTTGCGTAGGGTTTCCTGACTGGAAACGTCACTATTCGTGACTAGGAGACACTGTTCAAGATGGAGGAGGAGGGGATTGGGCGTGTTGTACTTTCCCATCTCTCCAAGACATCTGTCTCAAGCTACCTCAGAACACATAACAATACCTTTCGATTAATATTTAGTGATGGTCACGGCGGATGGGGAATATGCATGAGATAGCAGAATCAAGTTACAGATTGTTGATGTAATAGTATGAGGAATGTGGGACCGAGCGTGGTGGTGTAACGGTTAGCGTTCTGGCCTCGCATTCGGGAGGACGGTGGTTCGAATCCCCGTCCGGGCATCTAGATTTGGCTTTTCCATGGTTTCCCAAATCACTCCAGGCAAATGCCGGGATGCTTCCTTAAAAAGGCCTTGGCCGAATTCCTTCCCATTCCTTGCCCCTCATCCTTTCCCGTCTCTAAAGACCTTGCTGTTAAGAGACATTAAGCAGTTAAAAAAAATGGCATTCACGCAGTGTGTGTTGTTGGAAGTTACAGCCCAACTGCTTAACTAGTTTTGCAACTACTGCCGGCTAACTCAGCATGACCAGCTCAGCATCTTGCCGCAAGGAGACATGTCCTGTAGGTCATGTGTCATTTAAACATTGAATTTAGTAGAAACGCGCAGAATCTGCTTTTGAGGAGGCTATGAAACAAAAATTAACAAAAACTAAATATTTAAATATAATATGGAAGTTCGAAAGACAGAAAGAATCCTGGGAAAACTTTATTTTTGGAAGTAACTGTGAGAGCCAGTTGTGCTGTTCTGTGGAAGATACAGAAACTGATATTGTTAAACGAAGTCGTCTGCCTGATTCTCTAGTGAAAGATTTACTTTCAAGCAGACAGCCACGTAATGCTCAATATATCCTATGTAACAGTGAAAGACATTTGGTTATAATTATGTACTAAGCAATATTGTTCTTATTTATCAGGCTGAGAATAAATTGATATTTGTTTCTAATATGAAGTCATTTATCCTGATTGCTCAGGCAGTTACTGTGAGTCTTGAGATCATTGGGGGGAGGGGGGGAGGTGACTGGAAGCCTTGCCATGGAGACTTGTTAGGCTTGGAGCACTTATCCTAAGGTAGGAATTTTGTGTTTCCATCAGTCTTCGAATTTTATGACCTAGGTTCTGTATGATAAACGTATTTTTTGTTTGTGAAATTTGTATTCTATGCAGGAGACTTTTTTGGCTTATGGCTTCACGCCTCGTCGACGGCTAGGTCTTTAAAGTATGGGAAGGACTTGGTTCAAGGAATGGGTAGGAATTCGGTCACGGTCTTTTGAATGAACCATCCCGGCATTCGCCTGAAGTGATTTGGGGAAACCGTTGAAAACCCAAATCTGGATACCAGGACGGGGATTCGAACCCACGTCCTCCAAAATGCGATTCCAGAGCGTTATCGCTATGAGGCAGAGATTGCACAGAATTTGGATTGATATTTGCGGGAAACCGCCTAAGAACCATAATCAGGAAGGCCGGTATACTACAACCAAGAATCGAACATGATCCAGTTGTATTTTCACGATAAAATATGGTGGCACCTTAACCAGCGCATTGAGCGCGGTGGGTGAGCGGTTAACGCTCTGGCCTCGTATTCGGGAGGACGCGGGTTCGAATCCTCGTCCGGGCATTATAACGTTTCCATCCCCCAACATTAATATTTCCCGCCTAATTATTTAATTATTTGTTACCTGACTTCATTGCCGGAGATTTAATGAATTAATTCCATACCATCACAAGGTGGAAGATCGAAACAGTTACAAAGAAATAAAATACGTGGATATTTTGAACCACATCCAATGAACTTGTATTCTGGAAAACCTGAGCACATTGATACAAAATCTACACATATCTTGAATCACGCAAGTTCATGGTAGTTTTCATCTTAGCTATGCTAGATATTTCGTTATGGTCTCTCAAAGGTGATTATATATTTACTTATCTAATGTTCTTAGTTTCCTTCACTTCAGAACCTGTAGCGAGAGTGAGTTCTTTGGATGACACAGAGCGAAAGAAAAAATGGCTTCCTTCATACTGGCAGGCCAGTGGCGCAGGCAGTCACCACTATCAATCACATCGGAAAACTGAACAAATCTGAGCAAACTGTTGTATCCATGGGGCCTTATATACTCTCCGGCTAATTGTACTCGGAGTGGGCTGACGTCCTTCTGGAAGGAGCACTACCAACCTTGACTTTCTGACCTCCCAGATGGCGTGTGTAATATCTCTGCCATATGGAAGAAAGCATAGGGTTCCACAGATACTATCCCACCCCGGAGATGACTTTTTGTATTCGTAGGGATTGGCGACAGGTTGAACTTCTCCGCGCCAAAAACGGAGGCGGGAAGGGATTGATTGACCTCTTAACGTGACCTAAGTGCCCTGATGGCTGCCGTAGCAGCCTCCTGAAAAATCCTAAAATGAAATTTATTAACTGCCTCACGCTCGCTACCATAGTTAAAATTTCTTAATCCTATTCCTTATTTTCTATTTAACACTATCACTTAGAGCTTCTACTTACAATTTTTAATGCTCTTATCTAATATATCTGTCTTGTGGCATCACAGCATCCAAATGTAGGTTTTCCATGGTTTCCACAAATAACTCCAAGTCAATACCGGGATGTTTCCTTCAAAAGGCCATGGCTGAATTGCTTCCAGTTCCTTGTCCCCAATACCATCCCGCCTATAATGACCTAGACGTCAACGAGGCATAAAGCCATAAGTTAAAAAAATGTTAACGAG
The DNA here is from genome assembly GCA_031002005.1 of Vandiemenella viatica. Classification (NCBI taxonomy): domain Eukaryota; kingdom Metazoa; phylum Arthropoda; class Insecta; order Orthoptera; family Morabidae; genus Vandiemenella; species Vandiemenella viatica. The sequence continues at coordinate 73,376,338 of JARYHS010013631.1, forward strand.
CGTAACCACTCATCCTTTTATTGTTGTTAGGATTATAATTTTTGATGTTCATGATTATTCTGGAATTTTTGAAGCTTTAGTAGATGTTAAGTGCAACAATAGAAAATAACTTCTGTAACATCGAATTTTTTTTCATTTGTCAAGGGCTACTACAATGGTACAAAGGTATGTAGTCCAGTGCGCGTCCTGCTAAATAAACTTAGTTCCAGTTTAACCCTCGTCTTTAGTGCGCAACTTGCTAGAGCAGAATAAATCACAACTGCCATGCTGTGAAAGTACCAGATGATGTTAATTTTTTCTTCATCTCGTCTCCAGGTTTACTAAGTGCTCTTGGATTGGGTGCCAGGAATGGGACCTCGTGTAATTTACAGGTTATGATTTGTACGAGTTTCAACATAGTTGTTACACAATGCAGTTACTGGCTGCGTGTATATAGTCCTCCATAAGCTTCGGTCCTGTTGCAGGGTGAAGACGTGTTTGTGACGGTGGAGCATGGCACGCTGCGTGGAGAGACGGCGACCAGTCTGTACGGCACCAACTACACCAGGTTCCTGGGCGTCCCGTACGCAGCACCGCCGTTGGGAGAGCTGCGCTTCGAGGTAAGTGTCGCATTTGTCAACATTCCATGTCATGCCGTCAAATGTTTTCGCGCCCTTTAAGGCTTGGTATATAATGAGATTACCAGTCTTTTGCTTCCTGGAAGATATCACCAACTAGTGACACGATATGTTCAGTAGCACTCAAGGTTCCAGGTCATAATGCAATTGACACAACCTCTCGGTAAGCTATGCTTCCAGACAACTGACTCTGAGTTCTTGATATGTTATGTAACTTTCAAGAAGATCCACTATGCTCACATTTCAATTCATCATAGCACTTGTTACGAGACTGCTGTGTCAGACTCGTACAATGTTTTAAGAGCAATAATAATTAATATTGAAAGGAGAGTTGGAAGATTTGCTTGAGAATGCGCTGAGCGGAACGGTATTTTTGCGTTAAGTCTGGAGGGAGCCACCTGTAACGGGATTGACGTCTTTCACAATAGAGAGGGAAGAACCGCTTCCCTACAGCAGGTGCGGCCTAACTGATCCTTCTCCGGTCAAGTGAATAATTTGGCTGGACGATTTATTGTGCCGTGAGATGAGAGATCCCCGCACACTAACGGAAAAGTTTGGTGGCCGAAGCCAAAGCTCGGAGAAGTTCGGACATTTCCGCACAGTTATGGCAGATCCAAGTGTGAATCACGTAACTGTGAACTCCCAATCAACGTGGATGTTACAAAATAACTAGCTGTTTGGTGTGTTCTGGGTCCACATGTCTTACGGGGCCATGGATTGGATTTCGACGGAGATGGAGGGGAATTCGATACGACACTGGAAAAGATAAACGATTTCCCGAGCTCTTGCGGTGGTGACTTGCGAAGAGAGAAGTCACGCCATCGCCTGGTCTTCTATTACGACAAGACTTATAACAGCACGGTTTGAGCCACCGCTGGCTTGCGGTGCCTATTGCTATTGTGTGAATGAAGGGTGCGTGTTACCTTAGGTGTCGACGCAACACTACTGCATAAACGGTAAGGACATTCGGCCATTAAAAAGAACTAAGTGTTATGCGTTCCCCGACCCGACAACTCCTCTGAGCAGAGTATCACTCTCCGACAATCTTTCTGAGCGCGTTAATAGCCGTTAGCAACCTGATTCGATACGGGAACACTGTCATAAATTCCTATCAATCAGAAAATATTATTTTATTTAAGTCTAAGACTTAATGACGCCCCATTTGAATTAAGAAACAGAAATTTATTTCTATAAGCTTGTGAACAACTTTATAAACTACTAGAAGAATTTTGATGTTAGTTTCCTATGTACAATTTTCATGTTAGCTATTCACATAAATATGTCACTGTCACCACCCAATGTAATAACAAATTAAAAGGTGGCTTATGTTACAATTTTTTATTTATCTTTTTAAGAAAGAGGTTCTTATACACTCATTTTCTTACTCATTATTTTTAAAACATGTTTATTTCATATTTAATTGGTTCCCTTAATTACGAGCACCTTTCTGTGAAACTCTTCCAATTTTCCTTGTAGTCCCTAAAGTTCAAGATTATCTACAGCAACGTATTATCATCAATACTTAGGATTAAAGTTCTATCTACATCCCGAATCAATTTTGCTACTTAAATATTGCAATTTTTTGATAATATAATTTTGACGTGATCTATGCAAATAATAGGTTGTCATCACACTTAAAACGCAAAACTCAAATAGTACGCGTATGAATACAGAACAGAAGCCCGTTATAATGAATTATTATAGCGCAGCCCTCAAAAGAGACATTTATGACTAATTATTGAACATCTGGTGGAATATGTTTGAGGCAAATTGCAGTTAAAGTACCGTTAGAACATATTGAGCTCTATTATACCATTCCCTTAGGCTGCAGAAACCAAACTTGAACAGAAAGCGTTCTCAGCCAGTGGTCCTCAGAGCTGAGTTCCTTCACTCCATGCATTTATGTGTAAATCACTGTAAGGAGTGCTTGTTTTTATGATTCGTGTATTCTGCATAAGGATGAAGAAATGAGAGGGTAAAATTGGTTTCCGACGGTCATGACATACTGTTACGTGGCTTCGAGACTTAACATTTCCATATAACATTGTATTTTGGAAATCTTAAAGATCTAGTGCGGGGTTTTGGTACACAATTTCATGACTATAATTGTATACCTTGTAAGATCCCCTCTTCCTGTATTTAGGTTTAGGTATATGTAATCTGCCCGTCTTCAAGCCGTAATCTAAGCTGCAGAAGCCGGCAGATTCTTTCCATTCACAGTTCAGAAACAAATAAATAATAAATATCCAGACAACGAATTCTTTGAAGTAACACTCGAAAACACTTTTTATTTATATTCACAAGGGTTATTCAACTACTTGCCAGATATATTTTATATTCTCATCCATACCCTCGCCATATTTTCTTTGTATTCCTTCCAAAGATATACATTATCATAGATAACCATTGTACATAGATATTCTGGCACTTTAATATACGTTTATTTTTATCATTTTTTCATAACAATTTAATACATTTGTATACACAACACAAGCAAGACTAATATTTAATTAACTTTTAACAAAAATTATTCACAAACATTATTCACAAAAATTAGTGTAAGGGACTTTGTAACCTTACAACCTACACCCTTCTCCCCTGGTTGACTAATTAGTGTATAATTCCTTCAACCAAAAAGAATCAAACAAGTGTCATTGGCGTAATGAATTATAGTAACTATTACTAAAGTACAGGAATTTGTTCGAGCGACAAGTGTCGCCAGCCCAGGCGTTGACCTGATGACAGAGGGGCCGCGCGGGCGTCGCCACTTCAGGAACGTGCAATTCGTTTGGTGGTGGGTGCGATGTCCGCCAGGTTATTGCCGCCTGCTAAGCACGTCAACCGAGCCTTCGTTTTAGGTAATGTAGCAAGGAGCAGTCACTTGAACACCGAAGTCGATCGCACGCGCCTTGGGCCTCGACTTGCCGACCCAGCCAGGTACCCGCTTGTCGCCTGGTCGCTAAGTGCTTTCTGCAAACAGACATCGGGGTGGACTGTGGCTTTCGGCGATTACTTGTCATGTATCGCAAACTGCTACGGCAATAAACTTGCAGTAGACCGTCTACCAGCTCATTAATCATTTCAGTAGGCAAAGTATTCCCTCACCTGTTTGCGCCTCAGGGCGCGGTGTCAGAGATATCAATTATTCTTAGCAAGCAGGCAGCAGACTATCGGCGGTCCAGTAACTGACGGCCGCCCCGATCTGCGAGAAGAGGAGTACTAGTTACGTCCACAAGTAAGTCCACACCACATCATCTTGACAAACCCGTGGCGCGGATCAACCCCAAAAAGGTCCACCACACAAGGTAATCTCGGCTGGATGTGAGGCATAGCATTCTAATTTAGTAATCAGAGCCGACTTATATTATTTTAGTAATGGTTAGATTGGTAATCGACTGACGGTTTACAGCCCCCACAGCCGGTGACTAGTTGGGAAGGCGTTCGCGACGCTCTCCACGAGTCTGCCGTCTGCACGCAAGGCACTGGTGGCTCTGAGGACTGTCTCTACCTGAACGTGTACATACCTGCGACGGAGTCCACAGACCCACTGCCCGTCCTCTTCTGGATACCAGGAGGTGGCTTCACTTTCGGCGGCGGTACCCTCGGCATCTACGGACCAGACTTCATTATGGACCATGGCGTCATCCTCGTCACAATCAACTACAGGCTCAGCGCATTCGGTAATTGATACATTGCCATCTAAAAGCTGTATCTGCTACATATCCAATATGTTGGATGCGTGTTCTCCTCTTGTCTCCCCACATGAATGTCTGGAAATACGTTTGTCGATTTCATGAGCCTTTTTCTCTAGCTGAGGATCTAGAACATATTTTATTGTCGGAATTTTACTACACGTTGGTGACGAACTTATTAGAGACGGGTGAGAATGGGAGACAAAGAAATGGAAGTAACTCCACCCTGACCTTCTCGAAGGGACCGTGTCGGCATTGTCCACAGTGATTTTGGGAATCAATGAAGAACCAATATCTGGATGGACGGATGGGAGATCAAACCTGTACCTTACGACAAATCCAATGCGAACGTCACCATACATCAAACACATTAATGAATCCTTAACATTGACACCTCAGCGCTATGCAATCACCATATTGTTTATTCTGATCCTTTGCCCCTTGCTGCCAACCAAGAGAGAAAGACAGGGTATGTGAATGAAACTAGGTTCTGCCAGCACATTGTAATAGGGTGCGGGTTTTACTATTATTTACGTCATGCTTTATCTAAATTTACTTACACTTTGCAATTAGGGGATTTGGGGAGATGGCGTGAGTGGTAGCTAGCTGAGAATACCTTTTATATCAATTTAAGTTAGGTCTGATACCAAGAAATTATTTTATTAAGCAAAAATTACCAAACTGCATTAAAGCTTCATTCAAACCTACACACAGACAACTTTACACATATAGTTTGCTTACCTTATGAAGCATTTTATCAATCACTTGTCGGGGAACACATTGAATAGTGGGTGATTGATAACAGTTCCTTCCGACTCACAAATTAGTCCCCTTTAAAGTTTGTATTGACCACCTAATGGAAGGACGATCAGACTTCGTTAATTAATCTCGGCCGCCACCATTGGCTGGCTAGGGTACAAATCAATACGTATATAACAAAAAGTTTCTTCAAATAAATCCACGTGTATGCAGAACACAAGCCAAACATTTATTCACAGTTTTGTACTGCACAAATGTACCCGGCCACCAATGGAAAAATAATAATAAACACACACACAAGTAAAATTACTGGTAGTGACTATATAATCCGAAGATGCAAGTTCTTAAGAGTGAAAAGCAATACATTCAATCACTTTCACGTAGCTGTTCATACCAATACCGTTCACCAACATCCACCACGTAATATCGTAGTTTCCTTCGTCAGTTTTTCCTTCTGTCAGTTTTTACGACGCGGTAGCCCGTAATTAGTAACTCACGGGGACCTATACACTTCAATACAAATCATTTGTTAATTATTTTCGGTCACGACACCGAGCTACAACAAGACCCAGAGGGATGATAACAACACGACGTTCTCCTCCAGACTCCACACTCTCTGCTCTACTAATCGATTGTCAGTCTCGCAAATCACCGATGCACGTAGCATTCGATACTGGGCATAGAATAAATATAATAATTAAAATAAGCTAATTACTGACGGGGGCAAGCCTACTGTAATGTGACACACTGCTCTTCTTTAGGACATAATTCTGATACAAGAAATATTAAGCTAGCAATCTTAACCTGCAAACCCAATAGGAGGATGTGGGGTCGTGGATTCTTTTAGTCTACGATGTTAAAATGAACACAAACACAGGCGAATTATATTACAAACGAATTTAATATCAAAAGCCTAACTACATTTAGCCAGATAACCAACTAACATGAAACTGGAGAGAAAATGACACGTCTTTGCATTAATAACTGAATTTAACTGCTCGAAAAGTTGACATACAATTACTGACTTTACTCCACACGAATGCTTCCTGTACTCAATTGCATAATAAGTACCTGGGTGACCGATCTTCGCTCGGTATCTTTCGATTTCTGTTCAGTATCCGAGATTTCGAGTAAAGTTTGATTAAAGTAAAAGGCTTGAAGGCTTCCTAGGCGTTTTGAGGTGCACAGTTAACCAAAGAGAAGTTTAACTAACATCAGTAGGCTTACTGCTACCTGAACCTTCTACGTAATGAGGTTAGAGCCGTTTTCGAGAAACCAAATACAAAAGTTGCTCCTTTTTTTTTTTTTTTTTTAAAAAAAATCGTGTTAAAAACTTGAAAATCAAAACGTTATCTACATGTGAAATTTCATCCAAATCGCTAGATCCATTTGCGAGACGGCCTCACAAATTGCTATTTTTTTTTTTTAAAAAATCTATTAATATGTTAAACAGAAATTTTAATGCCAGTTTGGTATTAATTAATGGTGCGAGATTTGTGGTAATTCAAAGGATTCTACGATAACCCTTGATGATGGATTCTTATGTAACTCGACGAGAAAAATTGAAGGTAAAAAATATATTTTTTTAAAATATTTCGCTTAGTTCTCGAGATATCGTATCTCAAAATTGACGTGGTTGGGTGAAATGCGACCTGAACCAGAAGACAAATTTCGCCATAGCCAAGTTTGATGAATTCGTATGAAACTCGTCGAGACAAATCGAAAATAAGGAATTTATTTTTCTGATATCTCACTTAGTTCTGGGGATATTATATCTCAAAAGTGAAGAGGTTAGGATTAGATCCGTCCTGGACCAGAAAAAAATCCACCAAAAGCACTATGTCTATATGGTGGAAATGTACTTTCAATGTTTTATTTTGTACCTAGTGGTTTTTGTTAGGTTGAAATACGGCCTGGACCAAAAGAAACGTCGCCAAAAGCACAAGGAACTATACCTATAACTGATTTTTGACATGCTATATCTCGAAAACCAAGAAAATTTATTATTTATTTTCGATATGTTTCATCGAGTACTATGAGAATTCATCATCAGGTTGTGACGTCAATAGAACATCATCTGTGCTATATTTATTCACTCCGATAAAACTATGCTCATACCTCGCAGTAATCTCACATCTTCTGATCAGCATTTCAAAATGATAATAAAACAATTCCCATAAGAAGTAACCTTCGTTATAAACAATAAATCACAAGGTCAGACGATTCAAAAGGCAAGATTCAGGAATTTGTAGATGTATTAATATTTAATTATGCACTTTATTATCAAACTCTACTCGAAATCTTGTATATTGAACAGAAATCGAAAGATGTTTTATAATTAAGGTGGTAGTATTTAATGGCTAACTAACAACCACTATTTATAGTCAAAAAGTAAACGATGATTACTTTATAACTGGTACCGGTAATATTAATTTCAAAGAAGTTTCTGTAAAGTTATCACCTCTGATAAAACCATTGATAAATTTTTAATTATCTTTCTTTTTAAATGTTTTACAATTGAACTTGCAGTGCTAATATTTCCACGGGTCAGCCAGTATACAAGAACTGTTCGTTTACTTATTCTTTGGAATCAAAGAAACTCTATTTGTAGGCTTTCTGGTACCTGAATTGTCTACGAGATGGCGCTAGTGCCGTTTTCGATATACGGAGTGACAAAATTGTTCATATTTTGTAAACTCGCTTTTTAGTAGGGAAGACAACTATTCAGGTAATCTTAAAAGTCAAAACATTATCTAAATACCAAATTTCATCCAAATCGTCACAGCCGTTTCCGAAATCCGAAATATATATATATATATATATACAAGAATTGCTCGTTTAAAGATATAAGATTCTCAAACAACTCAAATAAGTGGCCGATCTCTATTATAAATACGCAACCAAACACTGATCAACAACGGCAACTAAATCTTGTCACTGGAGGCCAAATCCACTAACAAATACATCGGGGAAGCTTCGTCAACCTAGCAAAGTTACAGTGAGGACAGTTTCGAGCTACTTGCGACAAATTACTTATCTTGGAGACGAACAAAACACTTTAGAAATACCTACGTCAACGACCGAATACTTTTACAGACAAACTAATTGATATGAAAACATTTTGAGACATTTGGAGAACAAACTGAGCTTATCACGTGCCTTGCCTGCTATAAGCGACTAAATCTTCGCTGCTGTACTGCCCGAAGAGACTGAAGGGCGATTATGGTGCGTACAACAGTTTTGTTGCTGGGGAGTGTCGCTTGGTCGCGAGTACAAAATGCTGAGTCGTAGGCGTCATCACACCACTGTTATCTGAACCTACATCCGCTGGCTGCATGCAGCTAGCTCTGAAGCAACTTATACCTTAAAAGGTCTAAAGACAAAATTTATATACTGATTCTCAATAAAAATTAAATCCTATTACCTGCTGCCTATGTCCCATTACAACACTATGTGGCAATGGACCTCGAAACCGCAGTGGAACTGATTTCTGGATTGATTTGTAGAAATTTATCATGTTATCTTAATATTGACCTCCTATCATTTAAACGCAGCCAGTCTAGAAAAATTCCATGTTTCGCTGGAGTGTGCCATTATAACGATGCTCCATATATACAGTGACCCAGACGTAAGCTCCAGCATGAACGGAGTTCCTTCACTAAGGCACAGACTTCGAAAAAATAACTAGGATGAATTCCTGTTTCCTTCTCCAGTGTTGATAGTGTGAGAAAATGTTACTGTCTATATGGACGACTGGACTGTAATGTGCTCAGCGAAGCATCTTGGTTGCATTGTGAATGAATAGAAAATGAAAGATTGGAAAGGGTGAAATCTTGTGTAGGCCCATTGAGTCCTACTCTTCCAAAAGACACGAGCGGTCTACTCAGCTTATTGTCCTCAACCGAAGGATGAATCACCGTCAACAGTGTCATTTTTCCCTCACTCCCTTCACTGGAGAAATTTGGGATTTAATCCAGGATTTTTGACGTACAATTCGGCTATTAGGTATCGCGCATCACCATCTCTCCTATTCTGCTCAATGCAATTCCTCGTGTCTTGCGCTGTAGCAAAACGTTTCAGTTGTCATCCTGGTACAGGTTGCGTTTCAACCTACTACAAACTACGCTGAAGTTGCCCCTAGAAAATAAAATACATGCACTGAATAACATGTTAGTGGCAATAATGCATAGCGATATAAGAATGATCCAAAATTTTCACGACTTTCTATATCTTTTTTTTATGTTATCCGTGATTCAAATCGATATTATAACGTTTGAATCGATGACACAGTTACGTGTTGCTGAAATTATGGCCTCAGTAATATTGCTCATTGAAAGCACAGAAAATTAAAAATATATTGTACATTATGCCACGTAATATTATTTTTCATTGTAGACTAGACAGCACTGATCGCGATCAGTGTGCAATTATTTTCGTTCAAACGAAGTAATAAATTTAGTCACAAGATACTCATGAAAACAATTTAAATTATTAAAAAAAAACCTCGTTCCCTTTTCTGCAACGTCAAATCCCAGTTGTAATTCTGACCCAGGCCTCTTCTGCAACGTCAAATCCCAGTTGTAATTCTGACCCAGGCTAAATAATAATATAATCAAAAGTGCAGCTAACATTGCTAATTGAAAAGTAAAGCTTTTATCTTACATATCTATGGGCAAAGAATTTAACGAATCCTTCTATACACTGATCAGCCAAACATTATGACCACCTACTTATTAGCATACAGCTGCGATTCGGCGTATCATGGATTCTACAAATCCTTGGTAGGCTTCCAGAGGTATCTGACTCCAGATGTCTACGCAGAGCTCACGAAATTACTGGAAATTACGGGCCAGCGGTTTGCGGGCGCGGCTACTGGGAATGAACATCTCGGAAACGGAGAGGCTGGTTGGCTGTTCGCGTGCTACTGTAGTGAGCATGTATGGAATATGTTTAAAGGACAGTGAAACCACAATAAGCGACCATGTGGTGGACACCCACGCCACAACACAAAACGTGGAGGTCAGAGGCTTGCCTGCTCTGTAAATCAGGAGTGCGGGGGGGGGGGGGGGGGAGGTGATCTGTGGCAGAATCGAGATTCTTGTGCTCTGAAATACTTCTGGCAGCAACAGAATTGTACTCTTCCGTCAGATCTGCCACAGTTCACCCTCTATCCTGCTTTACAGAGCGAGCAAGCCTCCGACCGCCGCGTTCCGTGATGTGGCGTGGGTGTCCACCACAGTGTCTCCTTCTCGTGGTTTCACCGTCCTTTAAACACTTTCCATAGATCCTCACTAAAGTATCACGCCAACAGTCGACCAGCCTCTCCGTTTCAGAGATGCTCGTTCCCAGTGACCGCACCCGCAAACCACTGGCCCGTAATTTAAGGGAATTTCGTGACCTGTAAGTAGTAATCTGGTGCCAGATACCTCTGGAATCTACCAAGAACTTGTAGAATCCATGTTACGCCGAATCGCTACTGTATCGCGTTCGAAAAGTGGAATAATATGGTAATAAGTACCTTTTAACAATGCTTTTACTGATCAGTGTATATAAAACGAATATTACATAAGTATAAGAATCTAATATTTCATATGTCGATTTAAACAATATACATACTTTTCATTCAGTGTTCTGACAATTCATTTCTTTGCTGATGTTGAACTAAATAACTGTCATAGCCTCTATTATGTAGTCTCTGGTCGTTGTCAGTTGGGCAACGGAGGCGGAAAGCGTGACGTCAGCGTGACAGAAATCGCTACATCGTGACCAAGATTTTCGTTTTATTAGAATAGATTACAGGAAATGATCTAGAAGCGGAAATTGGACAGTTAAATAACACGATATTAAGGCAACCCAGCAGTTTAAATCGTAGTTCGTATTTGAATATCAAGGCACATAGACGCCATACTGTTGGTGAATAGCCAGCGCTGATTCCACTGTAGCAATTTCGGCTGTGAGGGAGCGTCCATAAAGTACGTAGCTCCATTAAGCCCTCCTGTGAACTCCCCTTCCGCCCCCTCCCCAAGTAGCCCGATATGGCCTTTCAGTTGACCCCCCTCCCAGCGCTACGTAGCTTTTTTCCTTATTGAATCCAGAAGGCATTTTATGCTGTTTTCTCTTGTCAGACAATCGTAAATTACATACGGAGATATTTAAATGACGGAAATAAGTATTCACAAGCTGTTGAGTGTCCTGTACCTTATTTTAACTGAAAAGTAACGTGAATGAAAAGCTACAAGACCTGGCTCGAACCTCCCCCCCTCTCACCCGCCCCATGTAGCTCAACGTAGCCTACCAGCCAACCCCTCTCCCACCTAGACCAAGTCACTTAGTTTATGGACGCTCCTTAACCGGTTGTATTCTGAATATGACGAGTCAATATCATTTAATTTTTTGTGATTTAGTTTGAGGTATGATGCAATTTGCCTACAGGTTTCTTGAGCCTGGAGGACGACGTGGTTCCTGGTAACATGGGCCTCAAGGACATGGTGGCAGCGCTACAGTGGGCGCAGCGCAACATTGCCAGCTTCGGCGGCGACCCCGACCAGGTGACTCTGGGTGGGGAGAGCGCTGCGGGGGTGGCACTCACCATGATGCTCGTCTCGCCACTCACAGAAGGTACAGGCATCACCATAACGCACATACCGATTTTTCAGTATTTCCAACGTTGTAGCGTCTGTCCTACTGAAATACAGAAATATACGATTTTTCCACGATTTTTGATAATACAAGGAAATTTTCCCAATTTTTTTTTTACCGATATTTCATTTTCAAGGTAGCAACCCTTTTCGTTTATGTTTTAGGGGAAATTTCTCGATCGATTATATGATAAGTAGTTATCTACTGCAGAATGTTCCCGATATCTTTTTGGGATACCCTGGTGCCCTACAATTTTATTCGATTTCCCAGCTATTTCACTTGTCTATATAAACGAGAATTCGAATTTTATTCGTTCATTAGATCTCATCACTTAGAAGAGAAACTTTCCCCCAGTTATAAATTCAGAATGTCGTCAAACGCAGAAACGAGTACAAGAGCAAGGGTTTTTTTTTTTTTTTTTTAAAAAAGAAAAAACTACAATTTTATAGAAATGAATGGGAAAAAGAATTTTCAGTTGGCTGCAAAAAGTAGTAAAAGCGCAATCTATGCCTATTGTAAGAGTTGTAATAAGGATATTAATTTTAGATCAGGGAATGACTCTCAAGAAACGCACATTCAGTATCATCAAGGAATATAAAATCGCAAAGATATCATCATTTACTGTGACAAAAACTTGATACACAAATATTTCATTACATTGTTAGTAGGCTTGTTCTACCATTTACCACTATGGAGAACTTACCGAAATTGAAATGTCCGTTTGTTCCGATTCAATAGTTGCAATAGAAATAAAATGTTCCTCAACGAAAACTCACGTTTTAATTGATCAGGATATAGATAAATAAAGTTTCGATAATTTATGTGAAGATCTGCTGCAAACTAAGTTTTTGTTTATTGTTGACGAGTCCAGTGATCTTAGCACAACCAAACACTTGTGAGATACGCAAAAAAAGCATAGCATCAGATTTTTTTTGAACACATTGTAAACTTTTTAAAATCAATGTTATTCCATATGAATATAATCTAATGGGTTTTGTATCTGATGAGTCAAATGTAATGATGGGATGTAATAACTCCGTTGTAACATTGCTGCAAGATTAAATTCCCAATATTTTCATACTTAACTGCATATGCCATTCGGTTCATCTCTGTGCGTCACATGCTTGTACCAAACTGCCACGCAGATAGTGGCTATTGCTTTATTTCATATACCGATTTTTGGTACAAATATACCGATATTAGTGGGCAGACCTACCGATTTCGCAATTTGAAATTTGGGACCATTGCCATAACGTTAGGTGATAATTTGTGATTTGGGCGATGAACCCTCGCGATTTTGCGGTATCAGGTTCGCATACTTTTTATGGCGGCTCTCAGCTGTCGATAGTTTCCAGCTGGCGTAGTTAAACAGCTTTCCCCAATTTACGAGGCGCCAATTTGAAACACGTCGATAGTCAGCCTGGATCCTTTAAATTAACCCCACGTCTACATGGCTGAGCCGAATTGCACGTATTGTAAAAGTTCATCCGCCAAGTGTGCTATTAAACAACGAAGGAGCGGAGTTCTAGTTTTGGACGGAAACGTTGGCCGCACCAGCAAGAAAGATGCAGAAATAAACCAGATAAATTAAGTACTGTTTTTACAACATGACGTCTGCAAAAATCATGAAATTTTATTAAACTGCAACATCACAGAATATAATGGCCCAGTCTGTGGCTCTGGAAAAGACGTCGGCAAATGTGATAAGGGGCAAGACGTTTGAAATATCTAAAAGTTGAAAATAAAATCTCGAGATGCAAAGAGACTTAGCAATTTAAGTAATAGGCTGGTAATTATAATAAAATTTAAAAATCATGTATATCAGTAATCATCTGAGGGCGAATGAGGCAAGGCACTAGTTTGAGATCACCAATATTTAATTAGTATGTAGAAGAAAAAATCGATAGAGTCAATGAAAAATTCGAGTCTTGTTCAATGGTTCAAGAAAAAATAATTAGTATGTTACGATGTTTGGCCGTATTATCCTATTCGTTAGCATGAGAAAGGCAGACTTATTGCTGATTGGTATGGTCTGCTACTAGGAGACATATTTCTAATAAACGGAAACACAAGCGGAACAAGATAAATTAGAAATTTAAAAACGACCATAAATAGTATAAAATTACGAAAAAATAAAAACCGCCTTAAAAAAAAACACTAAAATTTTTAAAGTAACTTTATACCTTGCTTAGGTAAAAGGAAATCTAAATGGACAATATTTTACATTACTGTCATTGAAATTTTTACATTAATTAGTTATTTTTGGAGTCGGTGCCAGCTGTTACATCGCGAAGATCGAATTACTGGTGTTAGAGGTGAAACGGGGAGTACGAACAAAAATTCCCAATATTTCACAGAATGTCGTGAACAGATAGTGTTATTGCGGGAGACAGCTTAGGGAAACAAATTAATAGTATTTTAATCTGTGGGTCAGCCTTATTGGTCATCCAGGCATATCTCTGGCGCTACGGTGTCAGTTGGTAGGTTGCATCATGCAGTAAACGATTTACAGTTAGTATAATATCGGCGTATCATCTGTATGTTTCAGTTTTGTTGAAACATGTTTCTAGCATTAATTATAGGTAAGCAGTAACATGATTTTTTATGTATTATTGTTATTCCTTATTGTTTTTATCTTTATGTTTTTCTTGCTTTCGCTGGCACCGACTCCAAAAATAAATAATTAATGTAAAAATTTCAACGAAAATAGCTGCAGTTATATAAAGTAATATGGTTCCGTTGTTGATCAGCCACAGTTACAACCGACGTCTCGAAACTCTTAGGATGCACATTGGAATAATGGTTTTAGCTTCTAGAACCGCTGAGTGTAAATGTTTTCCAGTAAAAATAGGAAGGATTTAGACATAAAATGAAATAACTTTAATAGTGAATTTTCTCTCTTGAATAATTTAGCTTTGCCTGTGCATAATTCGGCTGATAGCGGGGTGAGAGGGCTCCTTTGTTCGGGGGCGGAGCAACAGGTAGGCGATTGTAGGGGCATAGCTGATGAACAGGGCTTCTCACTGGACAACGAGCATAAAAGTCACTGGAAGGAAAATAAAACGCAGAAACTAGGAAGGAACAATCAACGCCAGAAATCCTCTGATAGCTTACGTTTCGGTCTTAAAAATTGTGCACTTTGCATCTAGGTGCAATTCTTTTGTGCTATATAATACAAGCGATTGTTTTTTTAATTTAAAATCGTGTTTCGTTGTTTATGTGAGCACGTGTTCCTTGTGTCTTCTAAGTCAGTCACTGCTATTAAGAGTTTTTTCAGCGAAGAATGTAACGCAAGATCCTCAACAAATTCTGTATCCTGGTATGTTATTTGCAAACAAAAATCCGCTCTGGAAAGAAGTTGGTTAGAATCCAAATATGGTATTAAGGAAAATCAAATAATATGCAACATTGCACGCTGAAAAACATTCCAGAAATGCTGCATTTGACCCACGCCGTAAAGTAGCAGATGGATCAAGAAAAAATGGTTACTGCCTGTATGAATCACATGTGAAGACCCAGTTTCGTTACAAACTTCGAAGTAATACAGCTCATCAGAAAGGATAAGAAAGAATAAAACGTATTCATTCCAACAACTTTCTGGTCCTTAGCGCAAGTATTGTTTTGCAGAGAATCAAAATGTTTCTAACCATGAAACGATTTCAAAACTGAATCATTATACAAAAGATACAGAACTCCATGGCTATACTCCCTTGATGTAGAAGACGAAGATTTGTTTCATTCTAATGCAGGATACGACACCTGCAAATAATCGGCAAAGGTGGAGAAACCAATTTTTTGTCCAATGTTGTTGAATATTGAACCAGGTCACTGAAGAGTTTATTTCTAAGCGTAGAGTGTTGCGATGGAAATGAAAAAAAGGAGACGCTACTGTTGTTTTATCCAAAAGTACAAGACGACTACCTGAATCTAAGGCCCGTTACGACGAAAGACTCTTCACCATCCATGTGTTAAGACTCAGTTCACATGTATTATGGGGAAGTTTGCGATTTAACTGATTTTGTGTGTAAGATAGGGAATTTAGTGACTATGCACAGCAACCTCTCTCATCCTGATGCTAAATTATCGGTTCATGAAAATTTATTTCATCATCGATATTCAAGTCGAGAGCATGGTTAACAGTGATCTTCACCGTCCTTTTACGTAGCTGGTTCAATATCAATTGTTACATAATAGTAAAACGTTAATGTAAGTTTCTCACATAACTTTATAATCCTCCAACTGATGGCCAAACTGCAAACTGACGGAGTTAGGTTTGCTGCAGGTCTCTTCTCTCGCATCATCATCCACAGCGGCAGTATGGTCTCCGCCAATTCTGTGGTCAGCAATCCCAGGGAGCTGGCCTTCAGGATGGGCGCTCTGCTTGGGCTAGAGACGGATGACTCACAGGAACTGATCAACTTCCTCCGGACGCTCAACGAAACCCAGCTTCTCATTAACACAGAAGACATCTTGACAGAAGAGGTGAGGACACACGGAACAGTGTCAGATGCTTCTTCTCTGAGCAGTCTGAAGCCGCGTTCCCACGATCTCTTGTAATGGAGGCGGGTCGGGACGGGACCTCATTAGCCGAAGTGTAGGGACGAGCGCGCGCCGCAGGTTAGCCCTAGCTTACCTCGCCACCATCTCCCCACCACGTTGCCTAGTGCCGATTGAAACAGAGCACTTTACAGCAACAGAAGGGGTGCGCACAGCTGTTGCAAACCGATGACAACAGAGCACCGCTACACATGCCTGTGATGTTTACCGACACAGAGTGGCTAGCTGCGTCTCATCTCCGCTAGAAGAGGCGACCCTGTTCCGATGGCGTGTTGGTGAGTATTCGTCCCGTCCAGTCCCGTCCCGCCTCCGTTACAAGAGATCGTGGGAATGCGGCTTTACATCAGGGTTGAATGCTGCGTACTAGGATAGTCGATTTTGAGAGTTCATGACACGAAATTTCCTCTAATCCATGCAAGTGGCTATCAGAAAGAGCTCTTTCACACCGTCGTCCCTGTCGATCGCTTTTCATATGAACTATTCTTACAAGTAATCCTTACTTTTCAACGTTTTTTGTTTGTTCCTCTCCTCTTCTTCTGGTTACAGCAAGCTATGATTATGAAAATAACAGCTTTTTGCGACACGCAGAGATATCAGTTGGTGCTTTCAGATATCATACCTGTTCTTACGTTTTTTATTCGTCCATGTCTGACGGCAAAATGAAATAGGATACATATATAATGATTTACTGCGACAAAGGAGAGACATTTTGCATGTATAGCTAGTCATTAAACTGCGTCAACCTTGGCGTCTGGCAGACTTGGAAGCTAACTCTTGGACAGCGACGAAAGCTCTTGGAGAGTGACGAAACCTTTAGCCATCAATTCGTCAAAATAAGCTCATTAATATTACTCGTCGCTAGACCAGGGACGCGTTGGCTGCCGTCCTAGTTGTATCAAAAACTGTCACTCTGTTACACGATGGAGGTTTATGTTGAAACATAATGCTAAGATTCGTGTATAAGTGACTTTCATTCCAAGATCGACAACGCAACCTTTACTGACATAGAGATGAATGTCGTTTGCAGGAGAAGCTGCTGTTGTCCAAACCCGTTTGGTCGCCGGCGGTGGAGCCGGAGTCCGATGGCGCCTTCATAAGCCAGTTGCCGACGGACATGCTCAAGAACGGCCAGCTGCACCAGATGCCCATAATCACCGGAGTCACGTCCGGCGAATTCGGTGAGTACACTGATATCCCTTTCTGTGTAATTGGTATGGCAATCACTGTGCTGCTTAACACTATACACATGAACCTTATACCAAAGTGGTTGGTAGTAATACTCAGTTGAACCTAACAGGAGCAGAAAAAAATCGTATAGAGCGACTCGTGCCGCTATCTTGTATCAATACTTTTACACTAGTTCTCACTGTATTACTTTCTCCTCTTCTTGGTAAAATCACTAATACGAGGCGCGTCCAGAAAGTAAGTTCAGTTTGGTAATAAAATGAAATTGTAAACAGATACAGAAGAAATTTTTATTGCAAAAAATTCTACAACTCTTAAACTATGTTTCCACATAACTGCCGAAATTTTGCAGGCATTTGTCATAGCGTGGCACCAGGTTTTGTATACCTTCTTCATAGAAATCTGCCGCCTGTGTCTTCAACCAGTTGGAAACAGTTTCTTTCAGCTCGTCGTCATTGGTGAAGTGATGACCGCCAAGGAAAGACTTGAGATGTAAGAACAGATGAAAGTCTTGCCAGTTCTTCTGTAACCACAGGTTGACGCCCACTTCGTTCTTCATCGTGCACATCACTACGCCCGCCATTGAACTGTCGGACCCATCTTCTCACCATCGAATCACTCATCGCATTTGGTCCGTAAACATCACAAATTTGCCGATAAATTTCACTTGGTTTTACTTTCCTCGCATTCAGAAACCGAATCACAGACCTGATTTCACAGGCGGCGGGATTTTCAATCAACGCCGACATTTCAAACAAGCACAACAAAGCGTACGTAACTGACAGCGATCTCCAAATGGCACACGTTCTTCCCCTTAATATACATCGTCTACAGCGCATGTGCGGAACTGCAATCGCAGCGCTGCAGCGGAGATAAATTGAAACGGAACTTACTTTCTGGACGCGCCTCGTATAATTTTACCTGCTACCAAATAAATAAATAAATAAACGTGGACTGATAGAGTTTCCAAAGTCAGAAAACATGAGTGTATCCGAAATGCTATTTTTCGCGATGATACTGTTGATACAGGTACTGAAAAAAGGTTTGGTTACAACACTGAATGAAGATGGAAAACAATGGATAGCACCGTCTGAGTAAGTCAAATCAGAGATCTATGCACCGCAGATAAATTAATTAAATGAAAATAAGTGAAATAGGCTCTCGGTTTTCTTTGCTATTCCACCATTAATTTAATATAATTTATGTATGCAGAAAAAGTGATGTTCACATCTCATTGTCTAGACAGAGCCTTGTTTTCTTCTTCTGTAAAATAAATGCGGCCGCTTGGGTCTTAGATTCCATACTCCGCCATTAATTGTTACTCTTTTCGCCTATTCTAAACATATGAAGCGGCAAGACAAGACAGTAAATTCAAGAATATACGTTCTTAGTTGTGAGATATAAGACGACATGAAGTTTCCTTTTCTAGCATAGGTACTGTTCAGTGTTTTCGGTTGTCGAAAGCACGTTATAAGTCTATGAAACGAAATATGATGAAGACTCACGAAACGAATTAAAATAATAAGAAATAATAACTTTACACTACGCGATGGTCAATTGTGCTGCTAATAATATAACTGGATTTAGCAGCTTAGATTTGGATATCGCGAACCAGTTAAAAAAATATTTCACACACTTTGCAGCGGGAAATTAATATTACTATAATACAAGATCATTTACGGATTGAGAGAATGCTGTGTTGTGGATGTACTTTTAAGAAGATGAACTTCCAGGAAAAAGAAATTGAGATACTCTGCCCTGAATTAAATTATTTAATTTGCACGATACCACTTACTGCTTCAAATAAACAAAGTAAATTAAATGAGCTCTCCAACATGAACTCCTCGTGGTCTTTATACACAAACAAAATTACGTCGCTGCTTTCAGATGCACAAGAAAATAAAATGCACCACAACGTGGCAGAACGCTCCCCTACTCTAAGGAAAAGAAATATATAAAAATAAATTAGATAGTATCTTTCTTCTGATGTATAGGAATGAAACCTCCTTGTAATTGTTATAAAAAAAATGGAATAGGTCTTAATGTAAAAATAGAACAAAGCAAAGTATTTTTAACTTTAAATTTATTAACAAAAACAGAGAGAATGATGCAATATTAAAAGAAAACTTACTGACCCGTGCGAAAATTTCTCGAACAAAATATGGAGAATAATGAGGTTGGTGGTTTTTATTAATTGATATGAAGAACGGGCTCATTTTTAGCAAAGTTTTCCTGATTTCACGTTATGTATGGTATCCTTTAGCCCTCTACTTTGATGTAAACGCCTAAAGCTATACCTTCACGGAATCCGAACTGTCACAGATCTCACCGAAATACAACTAAGCTGAACCAAACACACACAGTATATGGATATTTCTCTGGTATGCGGTGCTGTTATCAAGCGCCAATTCGATCATTGCCCATGTGAAAATTTCGCGAGTAAAATGTTTACATAGGAATTGTAAAGCAATACACAAATTGTTCCTTAACAGAAAAAAAATTCGAAAAGCTCTTTAATGCAGAAAACACAGTTCACCGATATCTCCGCGATATGTGCTATCAAGCGGTAAGGCGATCAATCCTTATTGAAGCCAGCGAAGCCTGTCGGCATGACTCTGAACTACCTCATACAGGTAACCTTGATAGTTATTTCCACAAAAATTCCTTTCTTAATTTGTGATGTTTCCCAAGCGAAGACCTTATTGTTGAAAATGGTAAATCATTTATCGATTTTGATTAGGTACGAAAGGGCATTAATGGCTCATAACAAAAATGACTTTTAGGATATTATACTTTTGTCCTTTAGGATCCTAATTCCGTAAAATTCCTTTCTTATTTTATGAAGTTACCAATGCGGATACTATAATATTTTAAAATCATACGTCATTTATCGATTTCGGTTAGGTTTAAACGAAGATAAGCGGCTCGTCGCAAAAAAAGACACCTTTAAGAAATCTTATTTCTTATACAGGGTGTTACAAAAAGGTACGACCAAACTTTCAGGAAACATTCCTCACACACAAACAAAGAAAATATTTTATGTGGACATGTGTCCGGAAACGCTTACTTTCCAGACGCCTTTAGTCTCTGGTGTCGAGAAAATAAGGTGAAGATGAACCCTACTAAATGTGCCGCAGTGTACTTCTCTAGTAAATGACCGAACCTGCAAAGACAGCTGAAGCTAATGGGGCAAAGGTTACCCTGGGTTAACGAGCACCGGTACCTGGGGATAACGTTAGATCATAAACTGCTCTTCCGTCAACATGTCCTCGACAGAAGAAAAAAAGCCATAGCCGTGGTTATGAATATGACACCAATCTTCTTGAACAACGACTTGAAACTCGAAACAAAAATAATAATATATAAATCAGTTGTCCTACCCTTCATTATGAACGGTTTTCAGGTCTGGGGAACTGCATGCAAATCTAACCTGCTACACTTGCAAAGAGTGCAGAACAGATGCTTAAGAATGATTAGCCACGCGAGTATCTACACGCCAATAGTTCTTCTTCACGAGATCACCAATATGCGTACCATTCATGCAGAAATCTTTCGACAAGCAGATAATTTTTTCAACAGGCTTGATACTATCCGCCCAGAAGTTGACAGATTGGAGTCAGTAGGTACAGTACTTACAATGGAACGGCACAAATTCAAAGTGCTACTTAGCACAATTATGACGCCGATATAAAGGATCAACTACCATAAGCGATCCTTAATAAGAACATTCAAGGGTTTCCCATAAAGGCTGTTTACAATGATCAAAGCCGGGTTTTTCCCTAACGCGAACCATAGCGAATCCAACACAATCTATTCGAAACAGTTGATAAAGCTACATACAGTAACGGAGCTACAAAACGCCGTTGAGGAATAATAATAAAAAAAATCTTGATCGCAGCTTCATTCGAAGCAATTTCCAATTTCGGACTAAAAAAACACTACGTGTATTAGAAGAAAGCGCTCTGAGACATCTAATAAACTTTTCCGATGGCTTAGTTCCTAGAAGAAATTACATTCGTTCACTTTATATCAAATAGCAATACGTCCGAAACTAGGAGTCATGCACTACAGTTATCACCTGTTAATATTATTGCCACTGTGCAATCTGCATCAGATCCTCTTCCATTTGCTTTAATCTGTCAAAGATTTCTCCTTCTCCACTTTTCTCCAGTCCATTCCCTTAGTCACCATGTCCTTCTTTTAGTAGGCGTCCTCGCTTGTGTAACCGAATACTGTTCGGTTGTAGTCAGGAATGTCTGGTGGTGATAGTGTTAGGCTCAGAGCAGTGAATGTAGCTGCACTTACTTGACGAAATTTACTTCTGCTGTTGGTTCGGTACGACTTCTGACTTAGAGTTCTGGATTTACTCTTAACCTGGGCAGGTGCTCTTATGAATGAATTAGTTTATTGGTGTTGTCAATTTATTTCGCCAGAAGTAGAGAGGATACACAGCAGTCGGTTCCCTTGTGCTAACATACAGGCGCAAAGAGCGTTCTCAAAGGCAGGTTATACACTGAAGATCCAAAGACAATGGTAAAGGCATGCGTATGCAAACACAGAGATATCTAAACACTCAGAGTACGGCTTTGCGGTCGGCAACACCGATATAAGGCAACAGGTGTCTGGCGCAGGCGTTAGATCGGTTACTGATGATACAATGGCAGGTTATCACGATTTAAGTGAGTTTGAACGTGGTGTTATAGTCGGATCACGAGAGATGGGACACAACGATTCCGAGGTAGCGATCCGACATCGCTGCCGCCGGAAAAAGATCCTACAAAATCAGGACCAACGACGACTGAAGAGAATCGTTCAACGTGAAAGAAGTGCAACCCTTCCGCAAATTGCTGCGGATTTCAATGCTGGGCCATCAACCAGTGTCAGCATGCGAACCATTCAACGAAACATCATCGATATTGGTTTTCGGAGCCGAAGGCACAATCGTGTACCCTTGCTGAATGTACGACACAAAGCTTTACGGCTCGTCTGGACCCGTCAACACCAACATTGGACTATTGATGATTGGAAACATGTTGCCTGATCTGACGAGTCTCGTTTCCAAATTGTATCGCGGATGGACGTGTACGGGTATGGAGACAACGTCATGAATTCATGGATCCTGCATGTCAGCAGAGGACTGTTCAAGCTAGTGGAGGCTCTTTAATGGTGTGTGGCGTGTGCAGTTGGAGTGACATGGGACTCCTGATACATCTAGACACAACTCTGACAAGTGACACGTACGTACGCATCCCGCCTGATAACCTACATCCATCCATGTCCATTGTGCATTCCGACGTACTTGGGCAATAACATCAGGACAATGTGACACCCCACAGGTCCAGAATTGCTACAAAGTGGCTCCACGAATACTCTTCTGAGTTTAAATACATCCGCTGGCCACCAAACTCCCCTTATATGAACATTATTGAGCATGTCTGTGATGCCTTGCAACTTGCCGTTCAAAAGAGATCTCCACACCTTCGTACTCTTACTGACTTATGGACAGCCCTGCTGGAAACATGGTTTCGAGTCCATGACATGTCGTGTTGAGGCACTTCTGCGTGCTGGCGGGGGCCCTACAAGATATTAGGCAGGTGTACCAGTTTCTTTGGCTCTTCAGTGTAATTCGCGTTTGGCGTGGCTCCCGGACTTAGCTGACTCCCAATTATCTTCTTCGGATGTCTAGAAGGACATAGTGACGTGCTTACTGGTTCCACTTAATCAAGAGAGAGGCAGTCTCACGTCTCCCTTCATATACTCAATTGATCACAAGCTCGTGCGTGGAACTAGTCCAAAGATCCCTATTGCCTGTTGATTCTGCATACTTGCCAATCATCGACCTCAGATGTTCGATGTTCTTTTCCGAAGATGTTACGCGTGACACAAGCCAGTCACGTTTCCTTCCCAAACCTTCACCTCGCTCTACACGTGACGATGGTCTCTGCTCGTCACACTTCTGCTGATCGAACAGCTGAAGCTGTCCTACTTCCGCGTGAGGCAACGCCCGTCTACACTTCCACTGCCTCGTAAAATGATCCTTTCTTTCTTAATATGTTCCCTTACACCTGGACCATATTCTCTATAACTATCTTTGCTAATCTTTAACTTCTCCATTCACATGTTCTAAACATATGCCTCAGCTATCACTAAATGTTCTCGAATAGCATTTTTTCTATAATTTTTTGTTCCTCTCCCTCTAAGTTTTTTCAAGAATCTCGTGTTTACTGCCATCAGTCTGCATAAAGTTTTGCTTACAAGTTTATTCTTTGCGGCGCGATATGTCAGTAAAGTCATCTAGTGCAATTGGTGCATCAAGGTTCAGTTTTGAGGAACTGGCACAAGCTACCACAGACTTATATGATAGCCTTACAGAAAAAATGATCGCAATGGTGGTCTGTGAGAAGACATAAATGCAATGATAATGATTTTGAAACATCATAATGCATTAATCTTAACGTTTCTCTTGTTGGCAGGTATTTTTTCGCTCTCCGACACAGAAGGAAACGAAGTACTGAACGAGCAGTTTGAGGCGGCAGTGGGTCCTTGTCTTCTCCTACCCACCGAGGAGCAGCAGACGGTGGCTGCCTCTAGGCTGAGGAACTTCTACTTCGGGAACGCCACCATCTCAGCGGAGAACACGCCCTGGGGTATTGCCAATGTGAGTCCGCAGAACTCAAGTTGATGAATCAACATCCTAGAAGGCTCAATTCTGACACATACCGTGTGAAAATAAATCCATTCTTCGTGAAGAATATTTATAGTAAATTTAGAACAGGCCCTTACGTGGATAATCATGGTACGGCAATTTGTGGTACGCGATTTGATACGGAAAATACAGCAGGATTCTAGATTTGGTCGCTATTTTTTACATGTTATAATCAACCACTTTGACGACTACTGAGAAGGAAGGAGGAGCATGTTAGCTGTTACAAGGAGAAGCGTGAAGGATTATAAGTGTTGCACACTGTGGTGCGGAAGACACTACTTTTGTCGTTAGAAGGTTTGAAATTGATCAATATCACTGACTTATTGTGATATTTTAAATTGTTTGTTATTACATTTCCGCCTGTGAGATATTAATCCAACAGGTGTCTTTTGATAGTGGGGTCACCAATCTTGATCACCTTTGGCGTGCAGGTAGGTAAGTCCCCATGATGTCTGTGCCCTCCTTTTCGAGATATAGCACGTGAAAATTTATAGCAATGAATGAACACACAGTGCTCAAATTACGCACAATGACGTAAGCGATAAAGCAATGAGCTGTCATGGTTCCGGTGTATTTTCGTGTCTTCTTTCCGGCAAATTTTTAAAGTATTTTTTAATTAAGTACTTACTGCATATATTTTATTTACTTGGGTAAATTATTAAGTTTAAGAAAAAAGTTTTTTAGCTTCTACATAAATGAAAAAAATATAATAGTTATTCACAAAGAACCTTTAAAAATACAAGCAGTGAGCATGCGGGAGGCTCCCAAGAAAACGTTTTATCTCTAGACACAGTTCCTAAGCTTTTAGGTGGCGTTCAACTTTCAAGCATCTGAATAACGTTATCGATAAACACCACGCAAAATTATAACTGCAACTTTTTTAGAAGTAGACCAACACCTTTTGCGTGTGATATTCAGCGAGAAACGACAGGTTTCAAAAATGGTTTCTCATTTATTAATTCTGAATCCAACCGAGCGTATTTGATCATTTCTATAAATGTTCAGGTAGTGTTTAATTATAGAGCGAATTTGACGCTCGTCTTTTTGTGAAACTATTTCGGTTTATTTTGTATAAGTTCTAATGCATTATGTATATATATTATTCGTTGTTAGAATGGTTGAAAGAAGCAATGGTATAATCGATAATAACTAAATGAATCTGGAGTATGGTGTGTTGATGTTTCCTTTTGTCTGTATGTTTCAGTTCACGAACGATATATCGTTCTTCGTGCCTGCCAATACCTTCGTTCGCTATGTTGCCAACACAACTTATGTCCCGGTCTATTACTACGAGTTCGACTACCGTGGGAATAACATGGGAGACACTTCCTACGGTGAGTTACAGTCTACTACGCTCTGTACAGATGCATACTAGTTTACGTGAAGAATCTTTGTCAACATGAAGAACCATCATTTTCGAAAAAGTGCTGATACGTCGTGATATCACCTGAAGCGTATTGATTAATCGAGTAGTTATATCAAGGTTCCTCTGTAGACTTAATTTAGTTGAATATACCATAGAAGTCTGTTCAGATACGGATAAAGGACGATACATGGCACTTGTTTTTGAGTGTTGTTAACAAAGACTTTATAGCCTTGAAAACAACACACTTCAGGACTCAGAAAACACCAGAATATCTGGACCTTTCAAATACTCATTCATCGATTATCAAACGCAGCAGTAATGATAAATAATTTAAACAAAATCAATTTTAATATTTAATCACCGCAGTATTTGTATTAATTAGACTGTAGTGTGACTATTATTCTGAGGATATTCTGAAATTAGTAACTTAACATTAGATGACATAATAAAGTTATTTCTCGTATAATTAATACATTTTTTTACACTACACGACAGTAAGATATTTCATTGTGAAATTATTAAAGGAACTTTCGGGGCCCTCAGGAGATTTCATCAATTTAACATAGTCATACGGCAGTATTATTTATAACGAAGGGTTTCCTTGAACTATTTTTGACTTTGCAACTCGTGTTTCACGGCCCAGGGAAGAACATAATTGAGTTCAGTTTATGAACAGTCTCATTAAGACATAGTTGTATTCCAACTCCAGTTATATTAAATGTGGTAATTAATTTCTTAATGCTCTCCCCGTTTTCGAAACCTTTGGATTGGTCAGGGTAAAGTCGGTAACTTAGTGATCTATTTTTGAAATCGGCGCTCGTCGATAAAATCAGTTTATTAACCGATTAGGACAATGTATAAAAGCTATACCTACGTATGGCTTCAGCTGCATGACGAAGTGTAATCATTTAATTAATTAAATTATAAACAAGTTACACATGGGAACATTTGACAACAGTTGAACAGTAATTGTGTGTTTTTTGGACATGGTATTTGTTAATAATATGTTTGTATTAAATTTGTGCGTGCTTGTTTTTTTCTCTATAATAAATTTTCTTATGAACTATAGCCGTTTGTCTTGCTCTTTGGTTTATTTCTTAATTTTCTCAAAAAACTTCAAACCATCTGCAACGAGATCTTCTCTTTCCACGAGGGTACTTATATTTTCTGTAATCTGTCATTAACAATTCTTGAAATACGATTTTCTTCTTATTTTATTTTTCTCTGCCGTTCTCGTACCGGTATTATATAAGATTTTTTTTGTTTTTTTAATTTTCTGCCAATCAACATGCTGTTGGATACTTTTCTTCATACGCTGCCAGAATAGTCCCGTCAAAAAGGTAATGGCTGAATTTCTTCCCGTCCTTTACTAGCAGTCCTTTCCCACTTCTAAGGCCGCGAATGCACTTGAGCATTCGCCCTGAAAGAAAAGAGCAGTGAGCCACTGTGTTCCGATCACGTGCGGCCCGAACAGGGAACCCAGTCTGTATTGTGTAGATGTTGAATACACTGCAATGGTTAACCGGAAATTGATCGTCGCCAGTTTTGTTGCACTCCTCGAACAAGAAAAGAAGAAACGGTGATGGTGAAGAAAATTGTTTCAAGAGAGTTGCAACGCTTTATTTTTAAAAACAATGAGACGTGAAACGAATAACAACTTCAAAAATTTTACAAGAATGCTTCCACACAGTGACAGTGCTAAGCCAAATATAAGCTTCACCATTATTCAAGACAGCCCTCGAAGATCTAAGTTGATTATTAGTATTGCCACACTAATGATTAATGACGGCGTGTTTTTGGGTGACTTAGGCCCATTTTGTCATCACTCAACACGTGCGAGCCATCAGCTTAGACAATTTTTGATTGTTATAGTTAGTTACATAACCACCAACAAACGGGAGGTGTTGTTACTAAGTCACAAATGAAAATGCATTGTCCTGATCAAATCATGGAGGAAGGAAATATATGGAGACGACGCAAGAGACCTTCACCACGCATTGAAGTGAAGCAGGGCGGAGGAAGAGTGGGGGGGGGGGGCATGGCCGGAGTGGAGGGGGCATGGCCGCTTCCATACAGACACGGGGAATATGTACAAAAACCTCAAGGGGACTCTAGGATAAACGTGACGCCGCAATCTGGTGATGGATTATTATGTAACTCGATATAACAAATAAAAAAGGAAGAATAAAATTTTTTAATATCCTGCTTAGTTTTCGAGATATTCTGTCCCAAATATAAAATGGTTTTAGTTGAAATTCAGAAGAAACAATTGGTCAAAGTCAAATTTGATGATGGATTCTTATTTAAAAAGACGAGACAATGAAAAATAAAGAATAAAAATTTTCGATAACTCACCTAGTTCTAGAGATATACTGTATCAAAAGTGAGGTGTCATGAGTTGAAACGGAGAAGAAAAATTTCGCAAAAGTCAAATTTAATGATCGATTCTTATGTAACACGACGAGACAAATCGAAAATAAAGAATAAAATTTTTCGATATCTTTCTTAGTTTTCGGGATATACTGGGATTGGGTTGATATGCGGCCTGGACCAAAAATTAATTCTGCCATAGCTACAATGAATTACATGCAGAATGGATATTTCAGTTTTTTTTACTACCATTTGTGGTTAGGTTGAAATGCGGCCTAGACCAGAATAAAAATAGTTATCTTGTTAACATACATCGTAAGCTTAATTGGAAATGGCTGGAAGTAGTTTCCATCGCGATATACGTTTAGTCACTAACTTGGTTCTCATGAAATTACTAACAGTAATAGATAAATTCTTTGTTCCTCATGGAAAAACAAAACCATTCTGGTACAGACTGCATTTAGACCTAACCACAATCTCCATTAAATTGTCGCTACAGAATCAAACTATGTAGACATACCCACACACGCGTATTTGAATCGAAAACTGTATTTGCAGTAACAACATCGTTTGCTTCATCAAGATTCCTAGATTGCATAGCATAATTTAACACATTTCATTTCATCATACAGTATAAACTGCAACTTGACGAAAGAAAGCGCAATACTAAATTCACTGAATCGCGATGTAAAACACACCCCCTTAAATCTCATTTTCAACACTCGTTAAAAAGTAATGCTAGTCTATTATGTGCAAAATAGCAAGGTATGCTGATTTTCTACACTACACCAACAAAAATTTGAGAACAAAGTCATCCCATTGAGAGCTATGACTAAATATTTATAGACAGGCAGCGAAGTTTGCAACTTCTACAGCTCACTTCAACAACGATAATTAGAATTCAACTTACTTATGAAATGATATTCCAGGTTCTTTCCTGTCTGGCCTATTTGTGCAACCGTACGCAACACAAGATGGCATTATAAAACACTTATACACATTACAAAATGAAATAATCACTGCATCTAACACAATGTGAACATCGCAATTGTTTGGAAGCGCAATATCGCCGCTGCCGCCACTGCGCATGCGGGAGGCTGCTTCACCGATTTAACGTCACTTCTCCTCCATATATTTCCTTCCTCCATGGATCAAATACCAATAGATTTAAAAATCTCCGCTCCTTATTTTCACTCATATAATAACCAGACAAACTTGTTTACACATTTTATAAACTGTTACAGATCCCTTACAGTGAAGCATAAACTCGCGTCACGCCACATTATCTACGCTGTGCAACATACCCGCCGCACTCGCTCGGCCAGCGAACACTTAATCATCCGACAAAGCTGTTGCGGGCCAAAGATTCTACGATACAAATTCTTCAATACTATAAACTAAAGCTATCCCGATTATAATACAAACCACTATCTGTGGAAACCTGGAAATTATGTACAATAGTTTATAGACATTTATAAAAATATTAGAGACACCTATAATTGTTAAAAACAAAATAATAATAACAATTGTAATAATATTAATAACGAAAAATTATTGGAAGAGGTTGTGATACTGTTACAAACTTTACGAGGTGCAAAGAAAAAAAAATTGTTTTTGCATTGCAATTTTCTTTAAACGTAGTTAACTAATGTGTGTTCTTATTTATTTTTAGTATTTTTCGTGTATGATTAGTTAGTCTTCAGTGTTTCGTGTGCATGTTGAGAGTGTAGTGTATTGTCAGTACCCTGGTCATTTTTGACTGTTCTACGTCCGTCTCTGTAGGGGGATTTGTTAGTTTACTAATGTTAGTTTTTCAGGTGTAGTCCACGCTTCCGAGCTGTCCTACTTGTTCGTGAGGAACGACACTGTTCAGGAGACTGACCCGAGCACAGTGGAGGCGCAAGTGAGGCAGAACATGCTCAGGCTGTGGACCAACTTCGTCAAGTACGGGTACGTACCACACAGGTTGCATTGACTTGCGACTACGAAGTTATTTGGTTCGCTGGTGGACACGAAATGCATTCTCAGTAGGACCGAGGATTGGTATCGCTATAATCTGTAGAGTAGTTTGTTGCAGTCATCCTATCTACACCTCTTCTCTTCATCTCAAACCTTTTATGCTCTTAGGTAATCACACCTAATTCTCTTACCCTTATCTTCCTCCGCAGTACTTTCAGTTGTTATCTCCAGTAACTAATCTCTTGTTCGTCATCTTACTTCAAAATTATCCGAAAAATTACTTCAATAGGAGCTAGGGTAGCTAGTGCATTTGAGGAGGATAGTGAAACATTGCTTTGTGATCATCATCATCATCGATAGTTTCCAGTCACTGGCTTTGTATGCTTCATGCAAAAGCCTCTCCGTTTGCTTCTTTCATCCCACCACCTCTCTGTCACCACTTTGTTCCAGTCCTCTCCTCTCTTCCGTACACCCTCCTCCACTCCTTTCAGCCATCCGTATCTTGGCCTTCCTCTGGGTCGTTTACCATGCATCTTAATTTCATAGATTTTTCTTGGGATTCTCTGAACCTCCATTCTCTTTACATGTCCTCTCTACCCTTTCCTGTAGGGGTTCCTCTTTTATGGTGCATTTAATCACTTCATTCCTTATCCTGTCCATTTTAGTAACTCCCATTCTACCTCTTTAAAACATCATTTCGTTTGCTTGTACCCTGCTGATGTAGCGCTTCTTCACTGCCCATGTTTCAGCAACATATGTCAAGATAGGCACATATTATGTCTGATAAATTACTCTCTTGCTTCTCTGTGGCACATCTTTATTCCATATCAGGCTTCTATTGCTAATTAAAAACGCCTCTGCTGGTCTTCTTGTTTCACTCTATACTCATAATGTTTTTCCTGAAGCTGTCTCATAGCAAATATCAGATCTACTGTCGATAAGGCATATAAATGATATGAGAAATAAGATTAATGGATATTATGTTGAATATGATTTTAAACAAACTTATTTCACCATGGGGTTAGAAGCTTTGAGACCTGGTGGTAGATGGATATTTTTTTCACATGTTCTTGTTCGGCAGGATAGCAAACGCAAAGCAATGCTACACGATTCCTAATCCCAAAACTGTTAGCAGTGCGTATACATTTCTATGGTATATAATCCCAGGACAGCGCAGATTAACAGTAACATTGGAAAATCTAAAACATTAATTTTTCGTATGTAAATTATTCATCAATACATGAACACAGAAGAGGAAAGGTGCCTAATAAGAGACACACTTTTGTAAATTATTCATCAATACATGAACATAGAAGAGGAAAGGTGCCTAGTAAGAGACACACTTTTGTAAACCCATTTTAAGGACTTAAAAGTAAATGCAATTATATTTTTTATTATGGTAATAATATCTTGCATTATTTAATTTTACCATACATTTATCATATTTGCAATAATAAACAATCTTTAAAAGTAATTATTAAATCTTCACAAACAAGGCATTTATTAGAAATGAGGTAAAGGTTTCCTAATTATCGAATAATGACATGTGAACATACAATTTTTACATATTCATTGATTTCTGTTATCCTTCACTCATTTAACACTACTTATGTTTATTTTTACGACATTGCGGGCAAACAAAGTTGTCCTCTGTGACACCGCATTCTTCATGGGCCCAGCGATAACATTTCGTGCACTGTGCCCATTTTTCCCCGTGTTGGTCGTCAGAAATGCGCCTTGTACAGAACAAACACTCTGCATCATCGTCATCACTGCTGTGTGATTCACCACTGTCATCAAGATGGACATCGGATGCCGAGTCACTAGACGATTCTTCTGCTTTAGGTCTACACTTTGAAGATTTTCCACTCTTCTTCCCAAATAACTTTTTGGCTGTTTTCTTAGCTTCAGCCGCTGATTTCTTCTGTTTAGAATCTTGCAACCGCTTCAAATAAGGAGATGAAGTTAGTAACGCAGCAGAGCACGAACGTGTTGTTAGACCTACTTCACTATCTCCAGGTGGCTTCCCAATCTGTGGAAGAGGTCTGATGTCTGTAGGGCTGACAGCTTGACCAACAACACCACCACTAGTTTCATTTTCGTTTTCGCCGTCTCTTTATTGATAAGCGTCAGCATGACGATGTACTGAAAAATCATGCTCCCGAAAGATGTTACTGCTGCATGGATGAGACCTGTTTCTGAAAGCATTCACACACAGATGCTTCCATTGTTGCTGCCCCAAATAATCTGGCTATTAATAATGGGGTGATAACACGACCTGGGTTACTTGCCAACCATGTTTCTATCTCTTGGGTATAGTAGGTTTTCAAAAGCCCCATAAACCCGACGTCAGGTGGCTGCATTTATACGTTGAGTGAGGTGGTAAACATACAATATGAACATTGTTTTCACGTGTTTTATCTGACACATGGAGATTCTTCGTGTGGGAATAATGCCCATCATGACAGGGCCATTGATGATGGCTTTACGTGGCTCACAAGATTATCAAACCACTGAGTAAAAATATGAATTTGTATCCAACCACTTGAATGACAACTTGATATTGATCCTGCAGGTGCGCCGTCCATCAATTCCTGCTTCATATTCTTCCTTGGGAAGACGATTAGTGGCGGAACATACGTGACAGCTGCGTTCATACACGTCCCAACTGTAATGAGATTTCCTCTTTCCGCCGAAGTCAAAGTAGCAACTTGTCTCTTCCTTTTCATAGCAATAACCTTGCTGTGTTTGTGCTGCACAGACGTCACCCCAGTTTCGTCAACATTGAAGACTCGGTGTGGGTTATGGTTGACGTTAGATAACACAGATTCGTAAATATCAAAAAATTTCCTCACATTTTCTGGAGTAAAAGCTTTTACTCTTGCTGCTGCAAGACCCTGAGGAGTTCTCATTGATAAAATTGGATGTCTCTTAAGGAAAGCTCGGAGCCATTTCTTTCCTGCTGAAGCCCTTTCTGAATTGAAAGGATTCTTCAGCCTATTCCTAACAGCTAATTTGAAGGCCATGCTTCTGATGTCCTTACATTCAAAAGCATAAAATCGCTCTTCCATTGCAAGACAGTATTTCACTAGTTCATCTTCCAGTTGAGATGAAAGAAAAGGCCTTATGCCAAGATTAGCCCGAACCAGCTCCTCGGGTGTACGGTTTGGTACAGCAAAAAAGTTTGAGGCTTTTAAGTACCCCATCTTGCCATTGCTCACACATGTAATGGCACGAACCATGGCTTCTTTATCCCATGTTTTCCTTTCAGGTGATAATGCCATCTACGAAGAAAAATACAAATAACAGACATAGTTCTCAAAAGACTTCAACTTCTATCATTTTATTTGTTAGATTATTTTTTAGAAGTACTGTGAATTTGGAGGAATATTGATTAACTTTTGAACAAAATACTGCCCTGATAGAAAGGTCCAGAAAACATTCCAGTTTCTGATCATAAGACTAGTCAAAGTAATCCCTGTTTATGGTAATTTAATCAAATTAAAATAAATGCAATTTACTATATTTTAATACAATAAATGATAAAATATTGTTATGTTAGTATGTATAAATTACTTATACAACAAATTGTAAGAGAAAGAGTTCACCCAATATGCAATACGTATAGTAATATGCTACACTGTCGCATACTTGGATCCCCATACTATCACATATTAGGAATCACGTACATGCTAACAACGTTCGATAGAAAATGAACCTAATTGTCAATAATTATAGGTAATACAGTCACAAATAATAACACTAAAAGAGTATTGTCTTAACGCCGATGTCACAAAAACTCCAAACATTATAGATTTTATAACAGCCACTACGTACTCCGTCCGGGTCAAAAATGGCCTCCTACTCACTGTGTCGTCGTCGGACAGGCTAGAGACGTGTTTAAGAAACTCTACACCAGAGTTCAGCACCTACCACAAGCACAGTTGATGTGTCAGATATTAGGGAACTATCGTATAACAGGCACCTTTTCTCTATGTATTAAATCTATCCCTCTGCTGAAGAATGGTTAAGGAACGGAAATTATCGTATTCTGGTTTTGTCAGTACGTATATACAGATAGACTATGGTGCTGTCATCTAAAGTAAGAAATGACTTCTTTCACTATTCTCCATTTAAATTGTAATACACGCCTGCAGCTCATATACCGCTCCTCGCTGGTTTGTGCAGGAACCCTACTCCGGAAGCGGACCCAGTAGTATGGTCTGCGTACGACGTCCAGAGCCGGCCCTACTTGCTGATGCAGGGCACCTTCTCCCTCGCCTTCAACAGGATTGGCGAGCGTATGGACTTCTGGGAGGAGAACGTGCCCTTCTAACCCACCACTGATTCTTTACGTCTCCATAAACTGACCTCGCAATAAAACTCAGGCATAAGAAAAAACGCGATGTTTACTTTCAACTGACTTCAAACCAATATTTATCACCTCTACTCTTATCGTTTCCCAACTGTAACAGCGAAACTTTAATGAGATTTCCAATTACCAGTGAATGACTGAATAAGGATGCATTCTATCTAACGGAAATTCTTCAGTTCTATAAGTTGCCAGCAGTTGTTTTCTTGGCACTTCTGACAGTCTGCATACGCTCCTTGTGACAGAACGGAATGCAATTTTCTTCTATCTCGACACTGCGGACAAACCTGTTGTTACTCACTGAAAATAAGACATCGTATTATCCTAACTTAATACTTCCAAAATTACTTTTGTGCCCTAAAGTAATATCCATTCAATAATTACGGTTTTGGTTAGTAAAATATTTTCTGCTATTGAATGTACACACTTTGACAATAAATTTGGCCGCCACTGAAAAAATCACTCTTATTTTGCAAAATCTGACAACAATGTCATCCCAGGAAACAGTAATGTAACACTGGCAACCCAGTATTGCGTTACTGTTTCTTAGGATGACACTGATGTCAAATTGTGCAAAATAAAAGTGATAGAATTTTTCAGCGGTGGACAAATTTTCTGTCAAAGTGTGTACCTTGATGTATCGTGATTTCAATATTTAAAAACCTATACGATTAAGTATTTTATGTAACATTATCCTACAGATCAAAAAGATAAAACCTCTGGCAAATGCCGTTAAAAGACTGATCGCTTCATTTAAAAATTATTTGCGGCTGGTGTCGTAAATAATGGTAATATTATTTTACTTTATCCGCTCGTGATACCACAGAGTGTGAGTATTCATTCCGCTATGTTCGCAGATCAATCTTCTTCGCCTTCATCCATTTTTTTTTAAGAAAAAGGAAATATTCGTCCTCGGCCAGCCCAAGTTTCAAAATGTGTTTGTTTCTTTCATTGTGTCAGTGGTTTTTCATCACTAATAGTATTTTTACAAACAATACGAATTGAACAAGACGAACACAACACCTAATTAAAACAACCCATGTCCTGGGCGCACTGCAATCTTTGACTCTCACAACGCAAAGATAGGGTTCTATCCCGTGCGCTGTTACGGTCGTGCACATAAACCTTGTGTAGTGGAAAAGTGGAGGAGAAGGGGTATGGGAATCAGATCACGAACTACTCTGCTGAGGAGAAAATGGTAACTAGAGGATTGTTTCACCCCCGTTTAAGAAGAGTCTCCATTAGTTTCCTCAAGCTAATTGTACCCCGTTACCATTAAAAGGTCTCTTCGAACTGAACAGATTCTATTACAACAAGTCATTCTCTGCTAAGCAACTGAATATCTGTATACAATAACAAGGGCGTATCCAGGATCAGAACTAGATGGAGGCAAGATTTTAACTAGGGAGGTGGGGGGGAGGCAACTCATATTGGTTTCGACGAATTGGGTGGGGGACTGAAACATGACGATTTCTTACAAAATGAAACTCAAAATTATTGAGGAAACTATTTTTATTATTGATTAATATAGTAATACAACCACTTAATCTGAGGACCTACTATGTAGTTAATTAAGATCGTAACTCAATTATAATTTTATATGTAAATATTCGGATTATCAGAACATTTTTCAATAACTTTATTAGTCAATATCTCAGGTTGTTCTTTCACGAAATTTCGATTCGCAATGAGTCATAATAGAGTCACTCTTTCCTCTCCCATTGTGCTCCTGAGCCAATTCTTCACTCGTCGAAGCGTACTGAAGGCAACTTAATTTTTCTTCTAGGGTGTTGGGGGGCAGCAGTCCCCTTCTGCCCCTAGCTGAATACGCCGGTTTAAACTCTGGCCTGTCATTCGGTAGCACTAGGGTTTGATTGCCGTCCGGCCGTTCCGATTTATATGTTTTCATGATGAAAGCCACGCTGGTTGCTTCAACAGGTTATGAACGACTTCTTTTCCTTTTGTTGTCTCCAACCCTCTTTTGTCACTATTGAACTGGATGCCGGAAAGAGGAAAAAGGTGGTTCCTGTACTAGTGTGTAATCGCGCAAGAATTGAAAATTCTATGCACCATACCCATTTTTATCTGTGTAGTTTTGTTTATTTTTCCTCTGTATTTTCTATGTTTCTTTCACACTCGGGTGGGCGAACGATACTGTTTTCATTTTATTTGTACAGTAAATACAAAGTTTGTCCAACTTATTCTTATAAAAAATGAAAATGATTAAAAAGTTAAAGGTTGTAATAATGGGGATTTATCCGGATGTAACAGACCATTACGTGATTTTCAGTGAGTATTAAAAAAATTTAAGATTCGACATTTTTTTCAGTTTAGGTATACCCATAAAACATGTTCTCACACTTGTACGTACACGCACGAAAATTCAAATTAACTCAACACTATACAGCGAACATTCATGGTTAAACATGAGGTACTTGTATCAAAGTGTGGTTACATGCGCATGCGAGAAAGTTAAATGTGTATGCGGTGCATGAGCACTTTCTGTGTAACGCTAAGAAATTTTTCCCTACCGTGCCCAAAGTAGTTTCACTTCTAAAATGTCAGCAACCGACTGCCGTAGTTTAGTGATGATGCTTGTAGTCATTTGATTTTCCCTCCAGTCAATAGAAAATGGGAGGGAGCATCGTTTGGTATCCATAGTTTTTTTGAGATATATTGTGCAGAGGTTACTATTGTATTGAGGATCAGGTCTTATTTATGACACAGCCCACGCTTGGTGTATAAGGAGTGAGCCACGTCGACATTTCGGATTTCTGAGCTGCAATTTTGTGGAGTGGAGGACCGTAGCTCCTGCAGAAGGCGCCGCGGGTGCGTCAGCTTATCCTGTTAGCCCGTAACGCAATAAGGGGGGATGGGAGCCCTGGGCAGCTACCTGCAGCAGCGAAAACTCTGCCACCAACCAGTAACACCATCAAATACGCAGCTGTCAGGTGAAATTACTGCTCGGAGATCTGTTTGCGGACCAACTAGTTTTGGTTTCAGTTATTCTTGAAGCCTCGTTCAGTGCGAAAATGCAAGTCTGAAGTCTGGTTCATTTATAGATCTTTTATTAATTCCCATTATATTAGATTGTCAATATGATTGGAGGTAGGGAAGAAACCATTGAGAGCTGAAGGTAGTATTGTGAAGAGTTCTATTCTAAAGGAATTAAATGTGGTTACGTACAGTGATCGGGAGTCTAGGTGACATGGACCTGTCACTATACATAGTGAAATTGTGAACGTCATTCAACATCGTAGAAAAAAAAATGCCCCGTATCGTTCTTTATCTGAATGGCCTTGCGGAACAATGTTTCAGGTATTAAAGGGTATCGTTATATTTCTCTGATGTTATAAACATTTAAGATCTTATATCAGATCTTATGTCAGATCGTGGGTCAACGTCTTACGCAAGGGCGTATCAAGGAGAAGAACTAGGGGAGGGGGCAGGACCTAAACTAGAGGGGGGGGGGGGCAACTCGTATTTTTTTCGAGGAAGTGGGGTGGGTGACTGAAACATGACGATTTCTTACAAAATGAAACTCAACCCTACTGAGGAAACTATTTTTATTGTTTATTAACATAGTAATCCAACCACTTAATCCAAGGATCTACTATATAGTTATTAAGGTAGAAAATCAATTATGGTTTTTTATGTACACAATCGTCTCGGATTCACAGAATATTTTTCAATAATTTTTTTGACAATATCTCACAGTGTGCTTTCACGAAATTTCGATTCACACTCATCAGACTCACTCCAGTCAATCTTTCCTGTCTCATAGTGCTCCTGAGCCAGTTTTTCACTCGCCGAAGCCTACTGAAGACAACTTGATTTTTCTTCTAGGGGTGGGGGCAGCAGCCCCCCCCCCCCTGCCCCTCGATGGATACGCCCTTGGTCTTACGCCTTAAATAATGCCTCAAATACCACAAAAATATGTTGTTGATGGTCAAGGAAAATGTGATATAATTCTCAACATAATGCAAATAACAGAAAAATGTCGCTAGTTTTGTGGTCATGTCTTTAATCGTTTCTTTGACTATAAAAATGATTCTCATTGAGTTGTATTAGGTTCATCATGAATTTGGAATCTGCGACAGCTTTACAGCAGCTGCCATTCTAGATGTTGACGCATTGGGATTTTTCTCCGTGTAAAATGGCATCGACCCACAGCTTTTCAACACGTCACAAGGAAAATTCTCGATGACTGAGGAATCTTAGTTTGTGGCAGAGAGATTAATACTCTGCCCTTCGCTCATGATGCTCCTCTCCTTACCATCAGAGTAGATAAACCTGCGGATTTGCTTGCAAGAGTAAAGAGTATAAATTTTGTTTGTGAGTTAAAAATCAAGCTCAACAATTCCGAATATTTGGTAACTGATTGAGTGGCGCTTATCCAACTAACACTTCGACTAAATGAACTAGAGTTAGTAAATGACACTGTCTACCTTGGATTAACCATCTGTGATGCAAGGAGTGTTAAAAAAGAAAACGAGTGAAAGGTAGAGACGATTTTAGAAAAATTTGCAATGCACGTGATTTTCAACATCTGACAGAACCGTGCAATAAAAATACAACAAAGATCTGCCTGGTTAAAATACCTGCGTTTTCTTACGGCTGTTTGACTTGGATTCTTAAGGCTGTAGACAGAAACCAATACTGGCGGTATTTGCCTGGGACCAATTTAACCATCTCCCTCACATTCCACACTTTGAATCTTCACTTCCGTGTGAGCAGCGGACGAGAACGGTCGTGTAATTCCTGCACTACAGTGCTCGCATCGCTATCGGAAAGTTCTACTGACGCAACGTGTTCGCGAATTACTTTGAACAATAAGTGTAAATATATTATATCGTTTAACGTGAGCTCCAAAACCTTCTACCGATGTGACCCCACAAACTGTTTAGTGGCCCATGGGTGGAAGACTACAACCGAACGTTCTCCTTCTGAGCGACCGGTTGCTTGTGATGTCTATAAACACGGACTTGGCTTCGGCCATTCGCAACTCAATGATCAGCGAGACCTCTAATATAAGTGCCGTAAATCCGTCTGATATCACCAACGAGATAATTTTTCAAGACAACGCAGCCCACCCATCTAGATTAGCAGTCCCAGAGCAGCAGCCATGTCAAATAGCCCATCACCAGCAGGTCACAGCCTACCTGCAGCATGATCTTCAACAGCAGCAACAACAATCAGCCCAGCAGCTCCATCTCCACCAGCAACAAATTACCACCACCACCACCAGCAGCAGCAGCAGCAGCAGCAGCATCAGCAGCAGATGCTTCAATATCAACAGCATCAACTC
Source organism: Vandiemenella viatica (assembly GCA_031002005.1). NCBI lineage: Eukaryota > Metazoa > Arthropoda > Insecta > Orthoptera > Morabidae > Vandiemenella > Vandiemenella viatica. The sequence goes on from JARYHS010013631.1 coordinate 73,415,868, forward strand.
CAATCCTCACAACCGATGGGGACAACACAACATCCCACGACGCCCGACGCATTGCTGAACCAAATGTATGTACAGTTTAACGCAGGCGCCAATATGCCTCAGCCTCCCCAGTGCCCAAATAATACAAGTAGTTATGTCGCCCATGGATGTTATTATCGATCAAAAAAGAACCGGTCAAAAGCACCCGCGCAGAAATAGTGGAAATAACTTGCAACAACCTCCAAGGGCCTTATCTCCTGATAGTGGACCACCAGAAATGAGATACGTTATTGATATACCGACGCAAAACAGATTCCAAATCTTGCATTGCGAAGAACCTGTAGAAGAGACAACCGAAATCACAAAAGTAGTTAAAACACCACCAATTTTTCTACACGACGTAAAAAATCATCAAAGACTTACTCGAGATCTCAAAAATTTGCTAAGTAATAACTTTTTAACCGAACTTAAACGAAAAGTTATTAAAATAAATACAACCTCTATTCAGGATTTTAGAACTCTGACAAAACATTTTGATACCATTAAGCAGAAATACCATATATTTCGTGCCCCAGACTCAAAACAATTATCGGTCATCGTGCGTAATGATGAAATAAAAGAGGAACTAATAAGACTAAAATTCACAGTGACCAAGGTAACAAGACTTTTAAATAAAGATAAGAACCCTATACCACTCTGCGCGGTTGAGCTTGAAGAAAATCGCGATTGTGCTAATATCTTTGAATTAGACAGATTGTTCCACTGCATTATTAAAGTAGAACCATGCAGAAAGTCAAAAGACATCCCTCAGTGTACAAATTGCCAATTCTATGGTCACACAAAAAACTATTGCAAACTTGATCCGCGATGTATTCGTTGTGATGGGAAGCACCATTACTCCTCATGCGACCACCCGCGTACTGCAAAACCTAAATGTGTTAATTGCGGCGGGGAACATCCAGCTAACTTTAAAGGATGTAAATATTACGAAGAAGTGAAACTTAGAAGTTCCAAAAAACCTTTACATCAAAACAAACTTAGCTTCTCAGACAAACAGTTGACTGGGACACACATACCGCCCAATCCGGCCTCACCGGAATTTCCGTCTTTACCAACCATAGTGCCGCCTCCACCACGCTATAAATACATAGCTAACCAAATGATACAAAAAAAAAAAGAGAAACCTAATTTACAGCATACTCTGCAAAACAATTCTCGACCCTCTTACAGTAATATATTACAAGGAAACCGTAACACATCACCTCACGACACAAACATACCACATAACGAGCACAACACTGGGCAAGGTACTGCATGGACCAGCGTAATAAATGAACTAATCTCTGGATTAATCACAGCTTTTCTCCCTATGATAAAAGAGATCATCATGTCGTCAGTAGCTGGCTTTCTCCAAAATGGCAAATAATACGGTCAATGTTTCTAAGTTAACACTCGTAAACTGGAACGCAAATGGTGTACGAAATAAGAAATCAACACTTACCGAATTTATGAGCCGCCACAATGTTGACATTGCATGCATAACTGAGACACACCTCACTTCGAATGACACTTTTAAAATTACTGGCTATAAAATTTATAGATCAGATCGTGATGCGCCTATAGCCTCCGGCGGGGTAGCTATATTGGTTAAAAATAATATCAGTCATTATTCGATCTACATGCCCGCCAATGATCTTGAAACAGCTGGAATACGAATCCAGACTAAAACAAACTCCGAAATAACAATAGTTGCTGCCTACAAACAACCTAATCGGAGGCTTACACAACAACAGCTTATATCAATATTTGATCAAAATCAGTCTACCTTACTAATGGGGGATCTCAACAGCAAGCACGAAGCTTGGGGATGCAGAACAACAACACCAAACGGTAGGAAACTGCTCGACACTGCAGGTAACCTCGGTTGGGCCTAGTGGAGATCGCGATTCCCCTACAACAACGTACAGTAATATCGTTGGAATTCTGCTGTAATCAGTCGCAAGACTTATTATTTTCAAACAGTAATTTCGTTGTAATACAGCCTGGACCATTATTTTCAAGCACAAATTAGGTTGTAATACAGCCTGGACCAGCATGAAACCGTTATATGTACTTCGGGAAGAATTTATAGTGGAATCTTGCGTTTGACCACTGCAGTATTATGATGACAACTTCTTGTGGAATCGCGATCTCCAGTAATCCCCCTCGGTTTACATATAGTCGCACCACACGGGCCGATCTATTTATGTAATAATCCAAATATTACCTCTGACATACTTGACATTGCGCTAGCTAAAAATACACCACTACCAATACATATGGAAGCAATCTCTGAATTAGACTCAGACCGGTGTTAGCAAAATTTGGTGCTAACCAAGAAATATTAGAACAAACACCAAATATATTAACCGGACAAGGAAACTGGAGTCTATTCGAAATTAATCTTAATCACATATTACCATCATTCTCTAGGCAAGATAATAAGGATAATATTGATGAAGGCGTACGACCGCAATTCACCAGGCAATAGAAGTATCGACCAAGAAATCACAAACAAGATCTTTCAGATCATTCCATGAAAAAATACCGCAAAGAATCATTGAATTAATCAACTATAAAAATCAAACTCGCAGACAGTGGCAAAGACAGCGACTCCCACACCAAAGCCAACTACTAAACCAATTAATTAGACAGGTAAAAACAGAACTTGACATCTGATTGAGCACGCGAAAAAACATTGGAATAAGGTTTGCATTCAATATGACATATCTTCCTTTGAAATTTTAATGCAAACTATGCAAAAGCGACGGAGTTATGCGACTTTCCCATGAGGAAGGACGAATATAATGAAATTTTAATGTTTCCATTTTTGCATTTCAGCTACGGAACCCTCAGAACGACTTCTATGAACAGATCAGTAAGAATGTGACACGATAATAATAGTGTATCTGCGACATTTATTTCTTTATTAACGATAAATCTTCTAGCGCTACTGTAGTTTCCTGTAAGAACACTTAACCTGCTATATGCAGATTAAGGTGCGTAGAACCTAATAATCCTTCGTATAACAAGTCACAGTTAGAAAAAAATATTGAAGTCGAAAAATACGATAACGAACTGGTAACATGTTTTTCATGTAATTTGTTCTCATATTCGGTTGTTATGCCACTAAAGAACTTACATAAGTTCAAAACACTACGGGAATTAAATGAATTTTTAACGCATTATACTAATGTGTCACAATTAATTACAATGTTACAGTAACGTAAAAAATTCATTTCAATTACGTTGTAGTTAATAAGTGTAAAATTCATATTAAGACTGTGAACACATTTTTATACTAATGTACCACATGCAGCACAAAAAGCGTCATTTAAACATTAACATTTAAAAGGTGTTTCCTGCAAACAGCTGATGTTTATTAATGATTAAGGATTCAATCACATGCGTTATTAAATCCAACATACGAAAATTGTTATTGCCATTAATTACTATGAAGTTTATATCCCGGTGTTTATTTCCCTACTATTTTAAAATTAATCCAAATTGTTTGCCTTTCACTTACGAGTTATATTATTCTGCACTTCCTTCGATACATTATTCAGGTTTCTTATGCCTGAAATGAAAAGCCTGTATTTCACTTTCTTCCCAATTCTTCGCCTAAACCCATCAACGCTTTACTGCGGTAGTATGTCGCTCACCACTTTCTTTATACAATTCTCGTCTTCAGTGACTCCCAAACCAGCTTCTTACAAGATGTTTTCTGTGGTAATTCTCTCTTCCACGTCCTCCAAGATACTGTCACTACATACTTAAATTTAGAATACAAGGTAATATGTTTTACTCTTTACTTTAGAAAATCTAATATAACATGTACTATCGTATTCTGTTGTGTCAGCTAACTTTTTCCACTAAACTTTTGCATTATGAATTACTGGAATGGCGTATAAAAGCCGTGGAATACGTGAAACAATATGTGGGCGGACGCCGAAAATTATCTTTCACCTCCAACCGACTGCGACTGTGAAAACACCTGAGATATACGTGGTGTAAACACACCGTTTTAAACATAAACATAACTCTGAATTTAGTCTCTCACTATCTGACTTCTGGTAGCTATAAATTCGGGAGCAGTATGAGCAGTTGAGGTCTTTCCGAGAGATTAAGGCAGCACTATCGCTTTAATGCGGCGGCGTATTTTTCTTCGTCTAATGGCTTTCCCAATTAGGACAGGAAAATAAGATAATAAACGTTAGTAATGAATTCAGCCTCCTTGCCCGAAAGTCTACTATCATTTGTAACTTCTGAAAGTGAAGTTAGTTGAAATCCGATGTTAATCCTTACCATCTAGCGGCCTGTAATAAATTTTGCTGGAATATCGTCAATCATGGAGAGACAAAAAAAAAAAAAAGTGCTCTGACACTGAGTCGTCTTTTTTTCTGAAATTTAATAAGGAAGTAATATCACGATTAGCTATGCAAGCTTGCAAGACAGCGATAATATCTGCGGCCCCTGCAGAACTTGCTACAATCACTGAAGAAATGTAATTCCGCTATCTAACAACCACAATCGTTCTACGGCTAAGCACCATGAATGAATTGCTAATCACATATCTTACGCTTAATTTATTTAAATGGGCTATTTTTTTTGTATCTTCACAATTTTGGCCGCCATCTGGGAAGTACAACTGTTTCGTGTTTCCAAATGTTACACACCATACCGTCTCTTTTTTTTTGTAAAACTCTTGTATAAACTTCTTTCTCCAAATCTCACATTGTATAATTTTTTTAAACATTCTCTACCTGTTTTATTACAGATATTTATTATCTTTATTGTGTTACTGATTATTGTTAATATGTACACGATACATTACCTGATTAGGATCTCACTGAACGACGAAAACCAAATGTCATAACAAATTATTCTTGTGTAATGTGTTACATCTGTTGCCTTTGGAACCCAGTTTTATTTAACGGATAACTTGAAAACGCAATCGCTATCGTGGTATAAAAAAGTAAAAACGGTACTTAACTGTTTCTTAATCATTATAAGAAATTGCCATTGCTATGTAGGCTTACGTCGTCATTGTCTAGCTAAAATTAATTGTTTTCCGAAGAGAAAAGTCATGCATGAAGAATGAATTTTTATATTTTTTTCATTAAATACACGAAATCAGTTAAAAACTAAGCTCAATAACTAAACAATATCACGGCACTGGAATGTGGGATGTAACAATGAATATTTTACAGAAATACAAAAAAACGTGCTACGTCTCGATTGTCATGTTATGTTTCTACATTGTGGAACATAAAAAATCGAATTACACTTTACTAAATAGGATTACTTTTTCGAAACATAGAAATGCTGTGTCTAAAATAAATGTCGACTTAAGAATTTCTGAAGATGAAAATGTTTTGGTATATCTCAACGACGGTGAATGGTCTCCATCTCCTTTTAATTTTGTATACAGAAAGACAGGACTGTAGATGGTCTTTCGTGGGAGGTCGTACAGTTTTAAAATTACTCGGAAGTAAGTACTTTATATGAATGTGTATTGCTCAATGTTCTAGGAACACGAGTATGTTATTTTCTGCCCGAGAAGTAATTGTTTTCCATCTGCCTTCGCAGCTATATTACCCTTTAGAATACTTAATATTTATTTCTAATGATTTTCCCCAGGTTCGAAATTTTTAACTGTGGGTTGTAAGAGAATTTCTTAAAAGCTTTCGTGGAAATATATGGGATGTTTGAAACAGCAGACTGCAATTGAAGAATGTTAGAAATATATGTAAAAAAAGAGAAAGAAACGTACTTTTGATTCAGAACTAGAGAATTATTTTTTTTTGATTCTCTTAGTCATTTACAAATAATTATGTAAAGTAGTAGGACCATGAATACAGAATATTTTGTGGAGATGATAAAACTTTGAGTAGTCACCATGAAGACAATTATCTATCCCACAATTCGATTCTAATAAGAAAGTTAATGGAAACGTATAAATTTTACAGCAACCACTCTCACTTAGCTCCCATATGACAAAATTATTTAGAAAAATTCCCCTATGGACATACGATAACAGTACACAAAAAATAAAAGCTGTTGTATTTGGGTGGGTCGATCTATCCGGTTATGGCATCGAATCTGATTTTAATTTATTTAAATTTTTTGATTACAGTGGAGTGTACGCTCCACTGCAATTTCCCTACAAACCCATTTTCCCCTTTCCGCGCACACATCCTACATTTGCCCTCTACAAAATTCAACTTTAAATTCTTTCAACGTTTTTCGTAAATTATTCATCATTTCTCTTGGTAAGTTATTCCAATCCCTGACACCCTTACCTAAAAAAAAGAGAATCTTCCTACACCCTTGTGCCTGAAATCCTGTGCCAGCTTGTGGTCATGGTCATCTTTTCCCTTCCATTCATTACCTTTAATACTTACATCAATATCTTTCTATGCCTTATAACCAATATACGCCTTGTACACTCCCATGACCCTCTTCACCCTCCTTCTGTCTTCCAGCGAATCCCATTCCAGCTTTTTTATCATATCTGTTATTGATTGCGTTCTGCGGTAATTTTCAGAAACAAATTTAGCAGTCCTTTTTTGCACCCTCTACGACTGCTGTATTTGATATTCAAATGGTCTGACCAAAGTTTTGTAACCCAATTCCTTTACTTCTCTTGTACTTCCCCTCATCAATATCTCCAACAAGTGCAGAATTTTGAATCCTTTCCCCGTTACCTGTCCAATGTCTCCTGCCCAGTTAAGCTTGTCATCAAATTTGATGTTACATTTCAAGTCTTCAACAAGAAATTTTTTCCCAACCTTACAATCTTAATCAACCTTTAGTTTTTTATCTGTGTATCTAATAAGCTGACTCTTCTTTGCATTTGTCTTCATCCCTTGTTTACCAACCCAACTAGATATCCTGTCCAGATCACTCTGCAGTTGTTTACAGTCCTCTGCCGTTTTGACTACGCAAGTTTAGATTACCCAGGTCCTGAAAGCGTCCTTGAGATGCCAAGAGCTTACCGAGGTATCATTCCCTGCCGAATCAAAACTTCTGTGGCTAAAAGTTTCAGATTCTGGCGTAAAAGTGAGCTGGAGTCACAGTAAGGAAAGGAAGGAAATGTAGAATGGTTCACTAATCCATGTGAGTGATCACTAAAAAGGACTCGGAATCACGGACTATTATTGTGAGCCAGTGATATGCTATGCCAGCATCAAATTGGGAGGGACTAGGGGCGGAGCTTTTTGCATCCAGCGAACGTGACGACTTGGGTGAGGCAGCGGCTGACTTCTGGCAGAACTGCACTGCCTATAGATATGAGCCACCATAGTAGTATACAACACATGCCACGAGTAGTTAAATAACTTATCCACTGAGAGCAGTTCAACTCGTACACAGCGCTTGGGGAGCGTACACAAACTACGTGGCTCGGTCCAGGGGGGGGGGGGGGTTGGCGGGAGGCTACGCTGGGCTACATGGGGAGGGGAGGAGGGGGTTCCGAGCCAGGCCACGTAGCTTTCCTTTTGTAATATTTTTCACAGTTAAAATAAGGAACAGAACTCACAACAGCATGTGAATATTTATTTCCCTGAGTTAATTATCTCCTTATGTAATTTACAATCTTCTAACAAGAGAAAACAGTACAAAATGTCTTCTGGAATCAAAAGGGAAAAAAGCTACGTGCTACGTGGGAGGGGGGGGGGGTAGTGGCAAAAGCCACGTAGGGCTACGTGGGGGGAAGGGGGGGTTCACAGGAGGCCAAAATGGAGCTACGTGGTTTATGCACGCTCCCTTGAGATCCAGAATTTTTCTTGTTTTGTCTCTTATCATATGCACTCTTGTCTATGTAATCAAAGTGAATTAGTTTTATTTTTCGCACAAACTGAAATGAAAATAAAGTCAGTCTGAGTTAAACCATGGTTATGTGGGTTATAATCCAACCAGCCCAAGGAATCATTTTCAATATCCGTGTGCTAAGGGGTGTCATGGTCATTAATATAAAAGATAATAACTATTGATTAATATTATAAATATCACAAACTCCGTTAATATAATTTGGATTGTGGTGCCATGAGACATTACAATTATATAAGACAAGTGAAGTGATGGGACATTGGTAAATTGTATTTCCCCCCACCCCCCTTCTGCGCGCCAGAAAGTAACAAGAAATATTTATTGTTCTATTTGATGTCACTTCAGTCTAAAATTAGAGAATGTAGAACACCAATTGAAACTTCTTTTGCGAAGATCTCATTACGCAGACGTTAGCAGTGACGAGCTGAATTCAACTCGGCACATGAAATCGTCACGCTGCGAACTTTTGGCCTCAGTGAAAGTAGGAAAGAAGGGCTTTTTATTCTTTCATAAGATGCCATGCCCGATTAGGGGCGCAGGAATTTTCCAAATCGCAATGATGTTCCTTTTTCATCCACAGTCTCAAGGAATTCGATGAAAGCGCTATGGAGTCAACTGCTTCTAAAACAACAATATACAGTTACTTCGGGACAGGTGGAACAAATCCTCTCTTCTCGGCTGAAACTTCTCTCATAGGAACTCATGGCTCACAACAATATCGCTGGATTTAAAGACTTGTCACAGAAGCAATATGAACTGATCGGCACGAGAAGATGAAAATCAGTTGTTTGCACAAGTTAGTTCGGTTAACGTGCCGCTCGCGCGCAGTGCATGCACCATTAAGATTCAGTCATCGGTTGAGTCATGACGTGGAATTAAAATATTACGCACTTTCCAACAATCCTGTACAATCGTACACTAGGAATAAAGCGTTCAATTTAAGCACATACCGTATAATCATTTACAGAAGTACAGAAGTTTTTTGCTGTTGCACGTTGTGGTCGCTTTACACAATTGAGCATAATTTCGGTCGTGGTTTCAGTGATAAGCGTGTTACACAGCACAGAGAAGTGAATAGTTAACGTTTGTTTTAGCCGAGTGAACGCAAATTAGTCGTGTTCACTGAACCGCTAATAGAAGCGCTCGACTGTAAATGTTATCCTTTTGGTCTCAGAGTCAATATGTTTTCTACCCACATCACTTCTCACTTTACGTGCGTGTGTAAAGTGATTTGTACACCAGGCACACAGTAATTAATTTCGGTATAAAGCCCTATAGTCAAACCGAACTCGCGTCCTCCAGAATGTCTGTCAGCTACCTGACCACATGGTCCTTTCCTCTGCTGTCATGCACCATTTGGTAATTGCCGGAACTGGAAAGTAACTCCATGAATGGTTACTGATTTTTCCCTCCGTTAATTTACAATATCTTTTTTTTTATTTGTTGCCAAGGGTCTTCGTCTCGAAGACATTTAAGTCATTACAGGCTGTAGAGGGCTTGAGAAATGGAGCAGATATATTTACAGCCATGAACTTTTAAAGGAGCCAATTCTGTAAGCGCCTGAAATGATTCCAGGAAACCCGTAGGCTAGTCGGATTCTCCAGAAGACTCTGTACCACAAAACCGGCTTTTAGCGAAGATTCTAGCATACGGTATATATGATCAGCTTTGTGAGTGGATACGCGATTTTCTAACTGGTTGATCACAGTATGTCGTTGTTGACGGGGAAGCTTCTTCGGGCGTTCCTCAAGGAAGTGTAATAGGACCACTCATTTTCCCAATTTTTATAAACGATCTCGGTGACAACGTTAATTGCAGGATGCGACTGTTTGCTGATGGTGCACTTATCTAGGCCCTATAGGGAAATAAGGTTTTCTGACGAGTGCTTAGAAATTCGGTGCGATTTGGATGTTATTTCTGAATGGAGTCATAAATGGCAGCTTGGAATTATCTGCAAGAAGTGCAAGGCAATGCGAATAAGTAACAAAAAGAATCCGTTTGTTCACGAGTACAAAGTAAACAATTCAGTTGTTGACACGGTCGATTCCTTGAAGTATTTAGGCATAGTAGTGCAAAGCAACATGAATGGGCCCAGCACGTAACTTCAGTCGTAGGTAAAGGTATTTCTAGATTACGATTCTTAGGTCATATTTTTTTTTTTTAAATGGCATTCGGCTACTGAGGCCATACAGCCAGTTCAATGTGATTTGTTGCTACCAAGTATTGACACATGGACACTACAACACGGACACGACATCTATACACACAACACTTGAACACCCATGCCTCGGCCTGGACTGACTAAGGACAATATTTACCACAGTGGGATAATCTTTTCATTGTCGTGTTTATTAAGGTGGCTAGTCTAAATATACTGGATATTTGTGCGAGCGCCATATTTTTTTTTTTTTTATCTGCTTAACATCTCTCTAACAGCGAGGTCTTTATAGACGGGAAAGAGGTGAGCTCCTTAAAGCACCGTCCTAATGGAAGAGAGGAGATGACTGTAAATCAAAATAACTTTGCAAACCTATGGTTTTAGAAATTTTTCTAAAGAATACAAGCGAATGTTTGGTCCACCACAAATATCCTTCTAAAAATGAGATGACTGTAAATCAAAATAACATTGCAAACCTACGATTTTAGAAATTTTTCGAAAGAATACAAGTGAATGTTTGATCCACCACAAATATCCCTCTAAAATTTTTTGTAAGTCGTTCAGTACGAAAGATTAAAACTATGTTTATCTAATTGACAACCAGGAGGACATACTTAAGATGATCGAGGCAAATTTGCCGCATAACTATTAGAATAAAAGATTACAAAACCAGGCCGAACTCCCAGAGGCACTTCTTTTTAAATTTTACTGAGCAACAAGGATTTTAGTGTTTGGTAAACAAACACGATTTCTACACGAAATTGGTTCGCTGATTGCTAAAATGACCTTCGTTTTGACATATCAGATCTAATTTTTAAGCTATATGACAGCCTTCTGTTGTACATCAGATGTTAGTCAAAATGCATGATGTATATAAGTGTGGGCATGTGAGTAACAGATCTTTTTTAAAAAATATGAAGCAATTACATTTGTATTAGAGAAGATTCTGCATCATGAACATAAATGGGTAATTTGTATTGACTTAAAGATGGTGAATTGTCTCTGAGAACAGGAAATGGGTTATAGAAAGTACCCACGTTTCCTTTGCATTTAGGATAGGAGAGACCATGAAAATGAGTGTGTTAAGTAAGACTGACATCCTGGAACAAATATGGCTCCTTGTAGAGCTGCGAGTATATTATAACCTTAAGCTGAGCTAAAAACAAAATCATCTTCCCGCCTTTGCACATATAAACTCGGACTGATAAAATAATTTGGACAAACAAGGCGAGTGTTTTAAGTATTTCTGCAATGTATTTCTGATAAGAATATTGAAAAACTTAAAGCAGAGACTTTTCATGGGCCAATCAACCGTTAGGTCATAGAGGACACAAATTTTGCGGAAACGATGCACGAGAATGAAGCATTAGCTTGGCGAGACTTGTTAGAAGTGTGTAATTTTTTTTTCGGAAACACAAAAATGAAAACTACAAAGACCTTATTAGTAACATGGTGTCAACTTTTCATGATACTGACGTGAACGTGATCATCAAAATGCTTTTATTATTAATCATCTTTTTAATTTAATTTAATTTAATTGCAATGGAGCACAGGCTCCGGTGGCAATTTCCCTACACACCCATCTTCCCCCTATCCTGCACCTACCTACATTTGCCCTCTACAAATTTTATCTTTAAATTCTTTCAAAGTTTTCGGTAAATTATTCATCATTTCTCTTGGTAACTCATTCCAATCCCAGACACCCTTACCTAAAAAAGAGAATCTTCCTACACCCTTGTGCCTGAAATCGAGTGCCAGCTTGTGGTCATGGTCATCTTTTCCCTTCCATGCACTACTTTTCATACCTATTGCAATATCTTTCCATGCCTCATCGCCAGTATATGCCCTGTACACTCCCATGACCCTCCTCATTCTCCTCCTGTCTTGCAATGAATCCCATTCCAGCTCCTTTATCATATCCGTCACTGATTGCATTCTGCGATAATTTCCAGAAACAAATCTAGCAGCCCTTTTTTACACCCTCTCCAACTCATGTATTTGATACATAAAATGAGGGTCCCATACTACACTCGCTTTCCTGAAAATCTGAGAGACGTAAGCCACAAACAAGGGGAACGATTCCATCAGGACATCAAGGAGATGGAAACCCGGTACCAAGGACGAGAAAATTGCTGGTGCTTAAAACTAGATAATCTTATTCCTCTAAATTCACGGCGTGCAAGGAAGCGTAGATTTATTCCTTAAATTTTCTGACAAAATCTTTGCATTTTCAATTTTCAATATACGTTTGTGTTTTGTTTATGGGCCACGCACACTTTATCACTTAATATTCTTTGCCTCTCATATGAATAAAATAAAGTTTGTTACAGAAACAGACTTTTTTAACTTTCCTTATATCAGCCCAAGTTTACTGATTGAAATATATTTTACAATGTAATGGAGCCAAACGGAGATGAGTACAGTAATAAAACTAGACCTGATAGAGAAAAACAGAAATTATTTTCGACTTTATCAGCCAAAATTATCTAACTACCGATGACATAACAAATGATCGTAAAAATTATTGTTTTATATGTAGATAAATAACAACTGACATATTTCACTGCATCTTTTAATTAAAATTAAATTTAATCTCATAAAATATCGTTTAAGGTCAAATCAAATACATCTAACTGTGCGATGGAAAACAAGTGTTAACCAAAATCACATGATATTGTAATACCACGGTTTGAGTTTATTAATTTATATTTTTAGTTAAGCCAGTGCGACGTATGAAAATGAGACTAAGGCATTTAATTAAATCACCCTAAGCTGTGTAGGATATATTTTCAGGAATATAACTGACGAAAGATAAAAATATAATAGGTCATAAGAAGAATACAGAAATATTTTTAAGTTGGTAAAAGAAGTACAGGTGAGAAGTCGCATCAGAATTTCATTCGATTTAATGTTTGTAATTTAGAGAATCATTTGACCTACTGAATAATTTACTCATTCGGCCATAAATATCAATTACGGATTGCCATTATTAATTATTAACCTGCGATGAGATTTTGCGCTCATGTAATTTCTCTACACTCTTACTTGGGCGTCACGCGAAATCTTTAAGTTCTATTACTATTTGAAGTGTTCATCAATTCCGTGATAGTATGTTCCGATAACGTAGACCCATTTTTACAAATGAAAACATTCCCATTTGCTTATACCTGAAATCAACAACGAGGTTGTGGCTGTCATCATATCTTCCACATACCTTTACCAAATGTCCTCCCAATATCCATTCTAGCCTTACCACCAATATATCCTCGGTAAACATCCAGTACACTCTTTTTTTTTAACTGCTTAACGTCTCTTAACAGCGAGGTCTTTAGAGACGGGAAAGGATGGGGGGGCAAGGAATGGCAAGGAATTCGGCCATGGCCTTTTGAAGGAAGCATCCCGGCATTCACCTGGAGTGATTTGGGGAAACCATGGAAAACCCTAATCTGGATGTCCGGACGGGGATTCGAACCGGCGTCCTCCCGAAAGCGAGGCCTGTACGCGAACCGTCACACCACCACCTTCCATCAGTACACTCTTCCCTCGCCTCCTATCTTCTAGTGATTCCCATTACAAGTTCTTTCTCACATAAGTTACTAAACGTCTTCTGCAAACATCTATTTGACTTCCTTTGCAGCTTCCCCAGCTCCTAAATTTGATACACGTAATTTGGGTCCTTCACTACATCACCATACTCAAGTAAGGCTCTTACCAAGATTCTGTGTTTTAATTATCTGATTTACCCAATGCTCCCCACATCCACCTCTTCAATGAAACCAGTCCCTATCACCTCACCAATGTGTTCCATCAAAATAAGTTTATTATTAAATGATATTCGTAGATATTCACATTTTGTGACTTCAAGAAGAAATTCCTCCATTACTGCATAATCTCGTAAAACCTTCATTACTAGCACATCTAAATATGAAGTTCTTCAGGTGTTCCCAAAGCCTGGTGGATGAGAGGTAACGCTTTGGCTTCACTTTCGGGAGGAAGCGGGTTCGAATCTCCGTTCAGCCATTTTGTCCATGGTTTTCCGAAATCACTCTAGGCGAATACCATATGTAGGGGTGGTTCCACCATGGGACCATGGCTGAGTTGTATACCATTCCTTGCCTCCAATCCTTTCTTGCCTATAACGATGTCGCCGAGGCATAAACCCTCCTCCCCCCCCCCAAAAAAAGCATTCAAGAAACGAAATTTAATATTGCCGTTTGGTAACTAAAAGTTGCTAAATATTTGTTTTCAGCCGCCGGTGATTAGTTGAAATACCCATAGGAAGTGACACATTCAGCCGATGATACGGTAATCATACTCGTGGATTAATTTTCTTACGCAGTGCTGTGAAAGTAGATTTCATATAGAACTGCAGGTTAATAAACTTGCACGTTTGTGTACGTACAGTCCCCGCTTTGAAAACATCTGTGTGTTTACCACAATCATACAATTTTAATGCGTTGTTAATGATTGCTTGATTATTATTTAAATGGGCAGATATCACTGGGCTGTAAACTGGATATGAGAGCACTATCCACTTCTTCGAAGTAATTAGTGGGCTGTATTCACGCCTAATTTGTGATTTAAATTTTCATTTGCATTCCGCTTGAAGATAATAACGGTACATTACATTCATATCTCGTACCGTATTCCTGGAAGGAGCTTCGTTACGAGAAGAGGTTGCAGTCAGATAATAAAAAGTACGACTAACAAACCACGTCGGAATTAATAGGTCGCGTATTCAAATGAAGGAAAGTAATAGCTACCTAGGCGGCAAATTACATGCGTCAAGAATGTTATTCTTCATCTTGCCGTCGTTGTGAATATAGATTGCGGCGAAAGTTTGATGAAAGGAGAACAATTAAAAATGCAATAAAACTCATTGAGAACATGAAAGACATACACATCCCAAACACAGCATCGTATAATTTCACACCGAAAACGTGTACGGTAACTCCCCGATTAAAGAAACAAATGAAATAATCAAAAAAAAGTTTAATACACACAGAATATTACCTTATATCCATGTAGACGAAATGAAAAGCATAGTAGGACTACTATGTTTACAAAACTATTTTTGTTTCAATAACCGATGTTACCTACAACATCAAAGACTTTCTGCGGGATCTCCAGTTGCAGGAAAACTGGCCACATATTTATAGAAAAATGTTCAAAATTAAATACTGAAGAAGCTAATCCCCTAGAAAGGCTATTATATCACATATTGGTGGAGATATAATGATGATATAATATGACTCACCAATGAAGCATATGAATTCGTAAATAAATTACACGAATTTATAAACAGACTACACAATAAGGTCACGTTTAAAACATGAAGTAAGACAAAAACAAACTAAACTTGTTGTATCTCACCATTACAAATGATACAAGAAACACTTATTTCAGGTATACAGAAAACCGGCCAGATAAAACACTCCACATCAAACCACCCACATAATCACAAATAAGATACAATACGTTTCCTGCTAGAGAGATTAAACGGATTACTATTAAAAATAAAAACACAAACAAACAAAAAACAGCCAAATATCACATAGTTAATGAAATACCAACAAAAATTGATATAAAACACGGACATTTGAAAAACTAAACAAAAACATCATAAATCAAATGAAAAAAAAAGCGAAATTTCAGCCACACTAGACTCGCTAGAGAAACCCACCCAAAACACGCAAACGCCAAAGAATATTAAATAATATGAGTAAATGGAACTCAGTGACATTTTAC
This sequence comes from Vandiemenella viatica, assembly GCA_031002005.1. Classification (NCBI taxonomy): domain Eukaryota; kingdom Metazoa; phylum Arthropoda; class Insecta; order Orthoptera; family Morabidae; genus Vandiemenella; species Vandiemenella viatica. Next base: position 73,431,622 of record JARYHS010013631.1, read on the forward strand.
AACAAATAAACATGCCGAATAACCAGAATTTTCTAGAAAAAAAGGTCTTCTATGGTTCATTTCGAACAGACAACACAGTACACAAACAGATAAAAGATCACTAAAAAACAACTACCAATATTCAGGCCTTTATCAACTTACAAGCCAACTATTTGAGTCAGTATATACAGCAAAAACAGTTCCAAACCAGATATAAAGTACAGTTCAGTCAAGTACAGTACAGTCAAGAACAGTAACTATTCCATAATCACCGAACATCTCATGAAAAATGATAATTTACCAACGCATATGCAAGGGCTCAGAATCAACAACTGACACAACATCCTCACTTTACAAAGAAACTACCATTTTCGAAACGCAATAACCAGTGGTAAACAGTCACTTAACGAACCCATAAAACCAAAAAAATCAAATCCTATTAACGTTAATAAACACACACACCCCTAACAGGATTACTGGTGATCGTATTCTTCCAGGAATTGGCATCATTATACTGCAGTGTTCAAACGCAAGACACCGCTAGAAACACGTTTGGAAGTACATTTAATGGTTTCCTGCTGGTCTAGTCAGTAAGAGAACCTAATTTCTGATTTAAAATAATGGTCCAGCCTGTATTACAACGGAATTACTACTTGGAAATAATACGTCTTGCGATTGACTACAGCAGTATTCTGACGTCAGTACTGAATGTTGTAGCGGAATCGTGATCTCCAATAGACCCAACATAACAAACACAAAAATACAATAAACACAAAATCTTTTAATCACAGATAAACAGTAAACATATTACGAAAAACATAACCTATTCACACTCTTTGAAACTGCACTGTCAGCACAACAGGCGCGGCAGACAAGTGAGTTGCGGAAAGGCTCAGTGTAATACGTGAGGCTGGCAATATTTTAACAGGTGGGTCCAGTCGGAACACGCGCTTTGGAGAAAGCAGGACTATGCAGCTACCAACCCTGATAACAACAAGGTAAATAGTAAGTAATCAAAACTCAGCAAGTAGTTCAATTTTAGTATTATTTTTATGATGAGAACGGATATATACCCCAGTGCTGCATTTAAAAAAAAAAAAACCAGTTGCATTGGCGTCCTTTATTAACAGTCGAAGGGAACTGTAAACGAAAAAAAATTAAAACATGCTTCGCAGATAACTGAACTACTTTAAGATGTAATGGTTTATCTTATATATAAAAATCAATGTTTGTGGGTTTGTGGGTTTGTTCGTCTTCTTTGCATTCCTATACCATTTATCAGATTGCAATGAAACTTTGGAGAGTTTTCGAGTGTGCGTCTGCGAAGGTTCCTGTGAAAAAAAAATTTCCAAAAAGTCACCCCCTATTCCCCATAACACCCCATAATTTAGGCAAAACCACATTTTTTATCCGATTTAGATAGGAATTTGTACACTTATACTTTAAAACAAACATAAAAATACTGCCTACATACGGTTTCCGAATATTAATCCCCTCGCCCCCTTTCCACCACCATAATTTTTTCACCCCATAATTTAGGCAATACCACATTTTTTATCTGATTTAGATAGGAATTTGTACACTTATACTTTAAAACAAACATAAAATTACTGCCTACATACGGTTTCCGAATATTAATCCCCTCACCCCCTTTCCACCCCTATAATTTTTTCAACCCATAATTTAGGCAATACCACATTTTTTATCCGATTTAGATAACAATTTGTACACTTATACTTTAAAACAAACAGAAAAATACTGCCTACGTATGGTTTCTGAATATTCATCCCCTCTCCCTCTTTCCACCCCCATTACGTTTTAACCCCATAATTTAGGCAAAGCACATTTTTTATCCGATTTAGATAACAATTTGTACACTTATACTTTAAAACAAACAGAAAAATACTGCCTACGTATGGTTTCCGAATATTCATCCCCTCTCCCCCTTTCCAACCCCATTACGTTTTTACCCTATAATTTAGGCAAACCACATTTTTTATCCGATTTAGATAACAATTTGTACACTTATACTTTAAAACAAACAGAAAAATACTGCCTACGTATGGTTTCTGAATATTCATCCCCTCTCCCTCTTTCCACCCCCATTACGTTTTAACCCCATAATTTAGGCAAAGCACATTTTTTATCCGATTTAGATAACAATTTGTACACTTATACTTTAAAACAAACAGAAAAATACTGCCTACGTATGGTTTCCGAATATTCATCCCCTCTCCCCCTTTCCAACCCCATTACGTTTTTACCCTATAATTTAGGCAAACCACATTTTTTATCCGATTTAGATAAGAATTTGTACGCTTATACTTTAAAACAAACAGAAAAATACTGCCTACATATGTTTTCCAAAGCGCATCTTCTCTCACCCTTTCCAACTGAAAATGAATGAAACAGCAGTTTAAAATTTATATGTAAATTTTTTTTCATTTAATCTATGTGCCTACTCAAGTCCAGCAATAGTGAAGCATTGCCGGGTCAGCTAGTATTAAAGAAGATGCAGTTTTAAAATTGATGTGTTAAAACAAAATAAGTTCAAATATTCTTATCAATGATGCTTAGAAACCAACATATGATCAAGGGATTTAGCATAATATCATTTTTTTTCCCAAAATAAACTAAAAATAGTAAGAGATACCATAACAGTCGCACTTGCTCAGTTTCAGTGTCAGGATGGTAATTTACTTCTAACGTCTGTGCAAATGGCATTGTATACAACTGTCAGCTGCAATATGAAGTACATGAGAATTTAAGAACGAAGTGGGTGAATTCGGCTGTAGTTGCTTTTCGGGTTTACTCTTCCGAAAGATACCAAAATGGTCGACAAGTATAAAATATCCTTTCGATGGACGAAGCACCATGAACAATATTACACGCTTTCACTCCATATACACGATGAGTTTGGGATTTAATACACAGTCTGATGATTAGGAGTCGTCCAACATCATCTGTCCTGTACTAGTGACCAAAACCAAATTGTAAAGTGGGGCTCGGACCACGATTACTGCCACCAAGCGAGGTCGATAACGCGACAGTTTAATGTTGATAAAGACCCATTGTTAGGAGTGTTCGGTGCTCTTTATGTCCAGATACACTAGTACTCTGCCCAACATTAAACTCTGAAATTAGTTCCACCACAGTTTGCAGCCTGTTCTGTTTCACCAGTCTGCTGACGTTTGGACGTGGTTTCACCTTGGTTTAGCCACTTGTTGAAGACACTCGTCACAACTCCTCAAACACCCGACAAGTCGTTCAGTTTCCGAAATGCTCGTGCCGAGCTTCCGGGTCATCACAGTCTGCTCTCGGTCACACTCAGATAAATCGCGCGCCTTCCCCATTCTAAACACGGATAGCACGCTCACTGATACTACATGCACTGTACCTATAATAAATTTGATTGCAGTAGAATATGATTAGTGACATCATATGCGACTCAGCAGAGCTGTGGAACGGAGAGCGCCAATTAATCTGAAAATGTGTCAGCCATTGATTTTTATGCCAAGCAACTGGTGTCTGACCTACCTCATGGGTGACATGTGATTAGATCATTACATTACGAAAGTTTAATTCCCTGAGGCTCGACTCACACTTGGGAAGTTTTTTAGTAATTAGATCTTCACGGCTCCTCGCCGTCGATGGCGTTTGAATTAACAGAGTATTGGGGCAAGGAACGGGAAGGAATACTGCCTTGGCCTTCTGAAGAAAATATCCAGACATCCATATGGTGTTGTATCATGAAACCGCGGAAATCAGAATTTTTGATGGCGGACCGTGGATTGATCCCAGGCTCACCCGAATCACTTGCTCATATCACTCATCCACCGGGACCAACTTCGTGTTAATGTATGTTATCTTATCATCAGTAAAACTTGTAATTTTTTAGGTTTTAAGTCGGGAACAGCCCAGATTTTCCTATAGCCCGTTTAGTTAACACAGGCGGCTCAAGGTCAATCTGTTGTAGGGATATTCACTAAACATCGATGCATCGTATCCATTTGATGTTTACCATACCATACATCGAACTGATTCGATGTTTTGACAAAGATTTTTCCTATTTAAAAAATAAAAACATTGAATCAATAAAAAAAACTAACCTTGGCTAATAATGACAAAACTAATAGAAATAAATGTTAACATTACTAAATTTATTCAAGATTAAAATAAATTATTTGAATTTAAAGAAACTGTAAGTAACAGGTGGTGACACTTGTGAGCAATTGGCGGGAAATAACAACGGTGAAGATGAATTTCTCTTGCGGTTGGCTATCCTGTCCGTATGCAATAATGAATAAAAAATTCAATTTCTTAGGTTCACTCCTATTGTATGGCGGTGTTTGCTGTGAATCGAAATAAGATATTATTGACCTAAAACAATTAAGTGTTACCTGATATTACTCAATATTTACATATAAACGGGGCTGAGGCAACATCTGATTGACTATTGTCGAGACTTCTGTTGCATCCGAACGTTTATTTTCGAAGGCTGCTCAAATAGTCAGTTATCAAAGGAACAGAATGAAAGAAAAACGACTTCTGCAATGTTTGTCTAAACATTATTGGTGTTAAGTGGTTAAATACTTAAAATTAGTATTTTTAGGGTGATTTAGACTTTAGTATTTAATGTCTGGTTCTTTATTGTAATGGTCTGGTATTGTAATAAAATATTTCTGTTGATTTGTAGTCTGTGTTTCACTCACAAAGCTATATCTCACTCATACAACACTACTTAATCAACTCAGAATATCACAAATTAATTTTTAATGTTGGGTGAAAGGTAACGCTCTGGCCTCGCATTCTGATGAACGTGGGTTCGAATACCTGTCCGGGCATCCAGATTTGAGTGTTCAATGGTTTCCCCAAACCACTCCAGGTGAATGCTTCAAAAGGCCTCTGCCGAATTCCTTCCCGTTCCTTGCTCCCAGTCCTTTCTCGTCTCTAATGACCTGGACGTCGACGAGGCGTAAAGCCATAAACAAGAAAAGCATAAAATTAAACACATCATAAAGTGTCAGGACTACACTGCTGCTCTAGTGTTACTCTGTGTTCACAAGGACCAAACGAAAGACAACGAACTATCTACGTTCAATTGAAAATGGCGTCACATTTTCTCTTGGCGATTTTAAAGGAACAGGTAAAAGATAATTAAAACGACATTTGCCTACGAATATTGTTGGTTTGTATTTGTTGAGCTGAGAAAAACATAAAAGTATTCGATGTTGAAAAAACATTGATGCTTGCAAGCGATGCATCGAAAAACATCGATGTACTTTCTAATTGGACACCCCTAGTCTGTTGTATCCCCACTCCGCTGCCCTTCCCCCTACATCCGGAGGGGAAATTTACCACTCGGCTTCATCGATACGGCGGACAGCTCAGTTAGGTAGGAAAGGAGCAGGGTCGGGGTACATAACCTAATGCCGCCAGGCGAAGTGAACAGACTATAGGCCATTATGAGAACCCAAATAGTCCGTGATCGGGATGGCCGATACGTCGATGGAAGGATTCTTAATTCATGTCACTTTACCATTCAAATTACAGTTCAATTGTAGTTTAATCCGATTATCCAACCGGGGCCTCACTTCATGCATATTATACATAACGGTTGCATCCCTGCTGTAGAGACGTCATGCAACTGAACAAAAGAATATCGTTTATACCACAGTTTAGTTACTTACGTACTTTATCTCAGAGCAGGTCTTCTATTCAGTGCCTATGTGGTTGATGTGGGAAGGAAAAGTCCATTTGTTCTGAGGTAAGGTAGGTAAGTAACTAACGTCTGGTATAAACGATATTATATGGGTCCGTTGCATGGCATCTCTACTCCATTGTTACGACCCTTGTAAATAAATAGCATTTGTCCTAATTCAACCGTATAGACAGCTACTCCATTTTTGCACGTTTGTAAACATTGTGTTATACGGCTCTTTCATATGTTTTACATAAGCCAAAGTAAAAAAATAGCTAAAAGGAAATACAACACTTGAAACCAGCCAGGCTGGATACTCGAATCTGTGACAACCATCACGCTGCTCACTTCACTGCCGGGTAAAGAAAGAATAAAATCTAATTTTAATCAAATCAACTTCGGAGAAACCCTAAAGAAACGTAGAAATATCAATCTCGGAAATTTTCTCCATTACGATTGTTTGTATTGACGGAGTAATTATGCCCGACTGATTGTGATTCGCTTTCGGTATCAAATATGGACGCCAGCTGCTAGTAATTCTCGCTAAACGTCATTTCGTAAGTTGGTAGCTCTGATTGTTTCCGTCTGAGAAGTTTCCTCTTCTGCGTCGCTGCCAGCGACAGTGCATCCATCAACCTTAAGAGCAGGGCAAACTTCGGCGGAGCACTTGTTAGTTTTTCCGCGCGGAGTCTTCTCCCGCCACAGGCAATTTCACCGTCAACACGGCGACGCTCTGTTTTAAAGCTGCCCACGAGCATCTCTGTAACTTCAATAACTCACAGATGAAACTTTCACCGACGGCGGTAAGAACAAGTTAAGCGCCTTTCTGTCGATATGTCTTACCCAGTGTAATGAACCAAAGTTATATTATTTCGTGATTAATAATGAGAAAATAATGAAGGAAGGAAAGACGAAAGAAATCAAAGTTTGCGGTTGTTATTTAGGAAGACAATATCCAATGTCGTTTATAATTAAATAACACAGCATTTTAATGGATCTGAGTACATGAACATCTTGGATGTTACCTGAAAGAGCAAGGTGCTTGCACGTTGTACCGTCATGGAAATTAAGAAACGTCTATCAATATTAATTTTGCTTAAGCACTCTCAGCATCTTATTACTGACTCGATACATGGATTCCTATTGCGGAGCGTGGTCAGAAGTTTACACCTTTGACATAGACGATTACCAAAGGTATCAAAAAGCACCTATACTCATATGTGCTTCCAACAAAAGTGTTATTGTAACTTGGCTAAAAATTCCACATGCTTATTTAGGGCTGATGTTGTCAAATTAGAAGAAATTAGACTACAAAGTCTGGGGTATTATTTTTATCGGCCACTACGAGAGCTAATATTGCGTGAGTAACAGCATTCCGCGATATTTGTGTCAATAATATCTAAAGGCACTTAAGATTTTATGACTGCCGGGTGATTAGTTATATTTGTAGTAAACTAAATTTAATTTAGCACGGTTTAGGAAATCGAGAGAAACTTTCGAGACGAGGTGCAAGGAGAGAGGTTTTAGCCGAATCAAACAGTAGGAGCTTTTACTGAGAGTACCCTAATGTTTAAAATGTGGATTGTCGAAGACTGGAAATAGAAGTTGAACTGTAAGTATTACTTGAAAGGAGGAGACTGAACTATTGTTTGAAAGAGTGATGAAAAATCGTTGAAATACATCAACGAAAGTTAATTGACGACAGAAGGAACGCGACAGGGACAGGAATCCAACTCCAGTCACGGCGTAAGACGATAATCATAAGCAGACAAGCCAAAGAAGCTTTCTCTATATCTTCCAACAAAGGGTGGTTCATAATATGTATATGCAGTCCAAAGGCGAATACTATGAAAGAGATTAAGATTTCTGTCACCCGATAGAGAAATTATTTTACCCGTAATGTATTTGACTTTTGTGGCATAAATAAAAACAATTACATGGAAATAAGATCAGTGATCCTAAATTTTATAAGAGTACTAACAGAACCACAGCGAAGAAATCGATCGAATAGACTCTAAATAAATATATACTTTATCTAGCGTAATAATGTTAATTCCGTGTGGTCGTAATGACCTACTGACCGGGTTTCTACTGGCTGCACATTCCACCTCTGTCGTAGACGCCACAACCTAACCCGATAGTCTTACCGGGTTCAGGGTACCCACAGTTTAACGTGGAATCCGAAACACAGAAGCGTTCTGGTGCAGTTCACATTACACAGCAAGCTGTTCCTGAGCTGGAGGTCGGGTTAAGGGCCTATGAAAATCCCCGCGGACACAGGTATTCGAATCAGTTTCCATTTGTCACTAGCCACTACGGCTTCCCGTGTAATGGGCTTTACTCTAGTTGAATCCATAACTGTTCTGTCTTTTTTATTATTATAAATACTTGGGCTGGACGGCTATTCAACGACGAAACTATAAGATCTGTCAGATGATGGTCAACAAGGAAATACAAGGAAGTCGATCATAGTCTACACAAAGGAACCCTTCCGACATTCCTTGGAGTGATTTTGAGAAGGCATGGAAAATGCAAATATGAATGGCTGGACAGGGCATCGAACCTTCGTCTTCACGACTGCGGGGGCCCTGCGTAACCCCTTCCTGCTAACGTTCTCTTCTACTTTATGTGACAGCAGCCATTGGTATGATGAACCGTAAACGATGGTTCTTCTATTTTATTTTTTTATCTGCTTAAAGTCTCTCTAACAGCGAGGTCTTTAGAGACGGGAAAGGATGGGGGGCAAGGAATGGGAAGGAATTCGGTCATGGCCTTTTTGAAGGAAGCATCCCGGCATTTGCCTCCAGTGATTTGGGAAACCATGGAAAACCCAAATCTGGATGCCCGGACGGGGATTCGAACCGCCGTTCTCCCGAATGCGAGGCCAGAACACTAGCCATTACACCACCACGCTCGGTGATGGTTTTTCTAAAACCAGTGACTTTAACTAAGGCAGATGTATACTTAGTAGCAAATTACCCAGAAATGTAGTATGAAAAATTCTAAGCCTTGAACACTGATTGCGAAACGACCGATAAGTTATGAAAGAATAAAGGGCATGAATTTTCTTTTATGACAATCATCTCCATAAATCAATAGTTTTCTGCGACAGTCCGAAATTTCTGTAACTAGTGAATTAACTAAATCCAAAGCTTAATGCAAATTGCTTAGGAGAAAAACTAATTAGTTATAATAAGAAAGTTAGCTTTATCTGCATTTCTAGTCTTGATAGTAGATGCAATGAAAATGTTCTAATTGTGTGAGATTGGGGAAAGTAGATCAGTACACATAAATATGATTCAGTATTAATTCGATAAAAGTTAATAACTACACTTTCCAGACACAGAACACATTTAAATAACACAAAACTAACTACCGGCTCTATTATTACATTATTTAGAAAATTATATCATATCTGCAAATTTTACTTTCTTTTTCTGTACCAAAAATATACCATATCCTCTGCCTTCTTTAATTTATACTGTTAAAGAGAAAAACTCAAAGTTACAGGCTTATGAAAACTGCTAAAAATTTAGATTAAATGTAAGTTGTTACCACCGTTCTTATTACTGACTGAATTGGATAAATTGTGATGAATTTTTTGAAGCGTGTGCGCTTGAATATGTGCGGATCATTATCCATCTATACTCTTCGAGTCAACCACTGGACCAAGGTTGTCGAACAGCGCTAGAGCACAAATTTCAACTGAGCCTCAATTCGACGGGCGCGATGCTGTCACGCGGTACAGCCGCCTGTCAGGGGATTCTCGTGTCCACTTCTTCGACAGCAGCCGCATGGGGACCTCCAACGTCCACTAAACCTTCACGGCTGTCACTATTCGTCCGCACAGGCTACAGTTTCTCCTCTAAACACAGTACTGATAAACTGCGTTAAACGTGTGTGATTGAGTATTTTTCGTTTTGATATACTCTGAAAAAGTTGTAAAATATCTACTCCTTTTGACCAGGCAATGCACCATGGGTGGGTAATAAGAAAAAATAAAAAAGCAGCTAAATAAACTGAGAAATGTTCTATTATGTTTTCAGTTTTCTGTTCAACACGACATAATAAAACATAAATAATAGTCTATAAGGTGCGGGCACACAGAACTTAGCCTAACTTAATTGTTCACAGAAAAAAAAAACAACAACAACACGGAGTGAAGGTAAAATATTTACACGCTTTTTGGAACTTGCTATTTTTTTTTAGCAGATCAGATTTGCACTTAGTTTTCGAAAAGAAATTTTACGATGAAAGAACGCCAGAAAAATGATCTGAAATTGGAGAGGAAAAACTATATTCAATAGTTAGAACAAAAATTCTCAGTTGCAAAATTAAAAATTAAATTTCATTTCACTGTGATCAGAGTAGCAAATCTAAACAACTTAAAATCTGTGGAAATTTCTAGATTGTTAAATATTATGCGTGAAATTTTAAAAACTGATGTTCAATCCTGGCTATTTTTGTATATACGGGATCTGCTCAACAAATTTAGACTTTTGAGGTGTATATGAAAAAGTGTGTGTGTGTGTGTGTGTGTGTGAGTGTGTGGGTGGGTGGGAGGGGGGAGACTTAGTATGAAGTTATTATTTTACCCACTCTTATTACTTAGTATCATACTAAGTAAAGACGTAGGTTCTACAAGTCTTCACCAGTTTAATGTCTGTTTTACTACTTTTCACAATAAAGCATTCATATCAGTCCTCACAATAATCGAATCGCATATTTTCGAAGTGGATCCTAAACTTACTTCACACACTTCTCGCTATATGTCCCATGTCAACTACGTCACAGCTTTATCAAAGCAGGCATGTCATCGCTTAAACCCACAAAAACATATTAACAACACAAATATTTACAGTGGTCAGTAAAATATGTAAAAATCAAATAAACCTTAATAAATAAACTTTGATCAAGTGGCAACATTAGTGAAAATTTTAATCAAATTGAAATTTAGCCTAGGCCGGAATGAGATTTGACATTCGCGGTTATAGCAGAGACCATGAGAAATTTAAGCTTCTTAAATGTTACTTTTATTAACAACATATTACTGAAAAGTAGTCGCAGCTCCAGGTTTTTTCCGCCAAAATATTTTCCCACATTTTTTAAGCATAAAAAGCTACGAAAAGCATGCTTGAAAACTGTATTATGGCAATTAATTTCATAGCAGTTGCGTATGTATTAAACTGTGCACATAATCTCTAATATCTCTGCTCGCTATTATTTTGCGGCAAGAATATTCTTGGTTTATGCTTTAACCTAGTTCTTATGACTGATACAGATAATATGGGGTAAACATTGAATACCCTTCTCCTTAGATAAATTTCTATTAATAAATTGAGTTTCATATCGCGTATACATAGTCGGTTAGGTGGGACACATACACGTTCAGGTTGGGTGGAAGAGATAGGTTAATTACCGAAACGTTTCTAAAATCATTTGCAGAAAGATCTCTTGAACAGATGGTCGAAGAGCCAACGCGGTGCGACAAAGATTCCTCGTCCATTCTGGATCTTTTTCTAATTAGCAATCCTGATATTGTAGATAAAGTTTGTATAGAAGACGGTATAAGTGATCACAAGGCGGTTGTGGTAACGTTAAACTCTAGTCTGAGTCTGAAGCATGACAAAGAGAAACTCGTTTTTTGCTTCGATAAGGTAAACGATGCGGGTATGGTTGATCACTTTGCGAAGAATTTTGAAACGTATACGCAAAATACAAATGTTAATTTAAAAGAACTAATATGGACCGGTTTAAACCAGTTTGTTCCTAAAAAGTGTATTAAGGACAGTAATAACTTCCCTTGCTTCAATAAGGAAGTGAAACGTTTGCTCAGGAGGCAAAGGCGTTTACATGCCGCGGTGAAAAAATCGGGGGACTCATCTAATCGTGCTAAATTAGTCCAGTTGCGTGCGGAAGTACGTAAGGCAATGCGCGATGCGTTTAAAGAATTCCAAGCCAGGAATTTATCCGAAGATCTTATTACTAATCCAAAAAAGTTCTGGTCGTATATCAAAGTAATAAGAGGCTCTCGTAAGGTTATGCCGTCGCTGATTAAAGAAAATGGTGAATTATCAGAAACAAGCGTAGAGAAAGCAGAAATTTTGAATGATATATTTAAAAAGGCTTTCACGATAGAAAACTCAGAGGAGATACCGATATTTAACAATCGTACCGACAAAATTATGAATGATCTCGCTCTTGATGTCGAGGGAATAACTAAACTGCTTATGAATGTAAAAACCAATAAGGCTCCCGGACCAGACGGTATTCCTACAAGATTCTACTCAAGATACGCAAAGGAAATTGCACCGTATTTGATGAAATTGTATACAGTCTCTCTGGATCAAGGAAAAATACCAGCCGAATGGAAGACCGCTATCGGAACTCCAGTGTTTAAAAATGGGAATGTTAATGATCCTCAGAATTATAGGCCGATCTCGTTAACTTCAATATTTTGCAGGATTTTAGAACACATCATCTATTCGAATGTCATGCGGTTCTTGGATGAAGGTGAGCTTTTAAATCCAAATCAACATGGATTCAGAAAAGGCCGATGCTGCGAACACTTGCACTTTTAATTCACGACTTGTGCCGAATTATAGATGAGCAATCCCGGGTTGATTTCGTTCTATTAGACTTTAAAAAAGCTTTTGACACTGTGCCTCACACTAGGTTACTTAGGAAACTTCGCGGTTACGGCATATCTAGACAAATATGCGACTGGGTTGCAGACTTCCTGAAGGGCAGAACACAGTGTGTAGTTCTCGACGGTGAGCGTTCATCACTTACTGAAGTGGGGTCTGGAGTTCCCCAGGGAAGCGTGTTAGGGCCTCTGTTGTTTCTCATATACATCAATGATCTATGCGACATAATAGGGGGGATGAAAAGATTATTTGCCGATGATGCTATTATTTATCGCGAAATAAAACCCAGGACGACTGCGCTTTGTTACAAGACGATATTATGAAAATAATTGAGTGGTGTAAAGATTGGCAGTTGGAATTAAACGCTAAAAAGTGCCAAGTCATGCCTGTAAGTAAAAAGGTGACACCATTTACCTATGAATATACAATTAATGGCACTGTCCTTAGAACGGTAGATTCCGCTAAATACCTAGGGGTAACAATTAGTAATAATTTGTCGTGGAATGTGCATATCGAGAATGTAATGGGAAAAGCAAATCGTATGCTCCGATTTCTAGGTCGTAGTTTAAATCAATGCACTCAGGAAGTTAAATCGATTGTATACAAATCACTAGTACGTCCTCACCTAGAGTATTGTTGTTCTGTGTGGGGTCCCCATCAAAAAGGGTTAATGGAGGCCTTAGAGAAGGTCCAAAGAAGAGTCGCCCGATTCGTGACAGGTATATATAGTTGGAGGGAAAGCGTAAGTGCGATGTTGAAGGAGTTAGGTTGGGAAGACCTGGAACACCGAAGGCGTTGCTCTCGACGGAAGCTAATTGAAAAATTCACGACAGACGTATTTCGGAATGACAGCCAGCAAATATTGCTACCAGCAGCATTCATATCTCGAAATGACCGCGAAAATAAGATAAGAGAAATCAGGGCCAGAACCGATTCATTTCTGTACTCATTTTTCCCACGAGCGATTAGGGAATGGAATAGAAAGGATTTACCTGGCAAGTAAACTTAAAATCCGACAGGAGTAGCTTTCGATAAAGCACTCCAGCCATCCTGATCTGGGTTTTCCATGGTTTTCCCAGATCACTCCACGCGAATGCGGGGATGGTTCCTCACAATAGCCCATGGGCGCCTCCTGCCATATCCCTTATAACCCTTCCAAACCATAACCCTTTTCGATAGGTGCAATGCACCCTTCGCCACACACTTTTAGTGAATCGCGGAGTAATAATAATAATAATAATAATAATAATAATAATAATAATATCATTGATGATAAAAATGTAGATTTAAATCTCATTTAATAGCTACCACGTGTATCAAAAACTTACGGTATCGTCTATGATGGTAGTAGGAATTTGTTATGGAAATGCTTCTAAGGAAAAACGAATAAGAATCATGTTTAATAAAATCTTTTCATGATATGGTTAGATTATCAGAGTATTTGGCTAGGATTTTCTTTAAATAAATGCACATGCTTTAAATGATGGAGACAATAATTTCGAAAACGGATAATTATTATTTATTTGACTGATACATTTCGCGATTACGTACGTTTCTTGTAAACTTTCTCTGAGTTTTTAATCAACTTCATTGTTTCTTATCGTCTGCCAAAAAAAAAAAATCTTAGGTTATGCTTTAACCTAGTTCTTATAACTGGCACAGATGATACATCGAATACCCTTCTCCTTATATGAATTTCTGCATCTAGTTGTCGTAAATAAACAAAAAGCAACATGTAAATTTAAAGGAACTTTATGGTGACTTTTAATTCTCAAGTGACGGCTGGCATCTGACCCTTCTCTAGCCAATAGCTATCAAGGAGCGCGCAGTCTCCAGACAACGCATTTCATTTAAGAGGATGTCCTCTGTTCCATGCGACAGCCTTCCCCTCCACCAAGCCGTACAAAAATAATATGATTATCCGATTTACGGCTACCTTGACTGTGTTCAGTCCTGGGAATTTTTAATTAACTGTACCATAGTAACTGGCTTAAATTTCTAAACCTACAGAAAGATATTATTACTTTAGACATCAAATACGTAGTTTCAAATTTCTGTCAATTTGATGGACGCCTCAACTGTGTCGTCAGATTCTGCTCTGGCTAAAATCGACTCTGTCTGATTTAATTGCAAACTCAAGCAACAGGCTGAACAAATTTATGTATATTTCAGTCCCCTCACTTCCCTGCTACAGGTATTAATCTCCCTTTCCATTATATGGATTATATCTTCCTCTACCTTTTGCCCAATGTGTCCCGCACGACGTATCTTTCGCAAATAAGTTTATCATCAAATGTTATACCGCGAAATTTTGCCTAGACGTTGATGATCTAGCTATAGTTCTCACGAAATTCGAAATTTCTCGCCACAATTGAGAAATTCCTTAGAAAAAGCGGTGAATACGTAGTATTCTATCACTTCAGTAGCAATACGTAATGATAATAACTTACGGTGAGTGTGGAAATGGCGTTCTTGGAACGGTGGCTGATGTCACTACATCTAGGCTTGGTCAGGTGACGCGCTGGGGTGTTAGCTGCAGGTGAATAATTAACTGCGGACACGGGACCAAGCTTCCCGTCTACACACAAGGCCGACGCGACGGCGTGGCGAGCAGGTTGTCTAATATCTGCAGCAAGTGAGTGCATACAATTCTGTTGACACTAAAAACTTCACTACACCCGTGCGCCTGCATTCCATTGCTACTTAGAATACGTAAAACGAGGAAAAATAAGTAGATTCTTAGTGCGGTCAAAGACTGTAAAACGACACAAAAATAACAGGGAAAATGTTGATTGACAGCTAACCAATACTATCTTAGTCACTTCGCTCACAAATATTTTATTTGAAATGTTTTTTATGTTCGTTTTTACTAACTCTGTGAGTGACTAATTTATGTAAAATCGGTAAGTGTACAAATAAACAGCTGTCTAGTTTTTTTGTGGTTACCTTGTAAGTCGGGTTCACTAGCCTGAAATACTTTTCTTGTTTCAGTAGGAACTCTGGACATTTAAGTCTTTCTGCTGACATACTTAGCTGTAATACAAGTGACAAATATAACATCCACAAACATTGCATATCGTGGAGAGTTTCTCAGAGAAGAATAAAATTTTGTATTTTCATTCAATATCTTGTTACGAAGGAAAGGTTTTTTTTACAATCACCAGACACCTACGGGTTATTGTTTTAGAATCATCCTTTTAATTTGTGAAAGGTTTTTTTTTTTTTTTTTTTTTTTTTTTTTTTGAAACCCGAGAATTAAGAGCACTTTAAGGCTAATAACTGATTAAAACAAGAAAGTTAATTACTGTAAATCACTGAAGTATTAAATATTTTTTTTTGGAAACAATCTATTAATATACAGCATTGGTGTTTGTGAATTACGAATAATAACTAGTGATTAGCACTAGAAATTAAATTTAATTTTAGTATGTTGACTAATCGATAGTCATTGGAAGTAAATTTATTAGTTTTTGAGAATAAAATCAAGTACTGTTTTATATTTTTCATACTATTGTCTGATGGAATCAAAGCAAACGCGTGAAATCTAAAATTCGCATCTAAATTGGTTTTCGGATTGAGAGTCCCCACTGTGCTAATATACTCACACCAGAAGAGAATAGGGTTATTTAGTATATTATTCACAACACGACACCTCGAAGATACGAACAAGATGCAGTTCTTTAAATATTTCGAATGGAACTATAAAACAGCAGTTACCCGATTTAAAAGAATCATTAAAGTTTTCCTTAACCAATTATTGGTATTATTACACGAATAATTGGCTAAAAATGATCCAACTCGATGCTTTTAACACAGCATTTTAGCGATAATCAACAGACACTTGTATAAATAAAAGTGAAATGTGTCTTAAAATCTTACAGAGACTCTCAGAGTAGCATTATAACAGGATATTAATGGCAGACAAGTTACTGAGAAAGCTAGTTAAACACAAGGATTTTTTTTTTGGTTGTGGCTTTATGTCGAGGTCATTAGAGGCGGGAAAGGACCGGGGAAAAGGAACGGGAAGGAATTCGGCCATGGCATTTTGACGGATGCATCACGGCATTTGTCTGGATTTGGGGAAACGATGGAAAACACAAAAATCTGGATGCCCGGACGGAGAGCAACGACAAAACGTGGAAAAAAAAAAGAAAGCATACGTAAAATTAGGTGGCACTAAAATAAAAGCAGACGAAAACCTTGCAGTCACCGTAAGGACGATTAAAGGGAGCGATTTAAAGTGTTGTTGACTATAACCCACCGAAATAGGCGCTTTCGACATTAGTTAAGGATGTAATGTTGGTATTTCAACTAAAAATTATACATTATATACTAAGTATTGCTATAAATTATTGTCGAAATGATTCAGTTTACAATAGGAAATAGGGCGCTTGTTGGGAATCGCAAAATTTGGGTCTCACCGTCAGATATTTTGTCGATTTTATGTGTATAAGGGTTCCAGAAATTAATTGAAGCAGATGAGTGTTTCATTATTGCAGATCCTTATATACAATCCATTCCCGGTTCTGATGACATCGTCGCCGATAAGTTGCACAGACCTAATTAAAAATAATGATGGAAATCTCTTCTGACTAGCTCGATACTACAGCGCTTCGGCACGTGATACCAATTTCAGCAGGCACAATTGGCATTACACATATCCCCTCCGCTGCAACATTGCTAAACATGGCGCTATACGATTTAAGTCCATAGGCTATTGCTTTCAAACCGTAAACAAATTGCTCGAAGCTTATCTGGATCCCACTGGGCAGATTCTGTTGGGTAGTATATTAACTTATTGAACAGTACGCGCGTATATTCTTTCTGAATTAGTAATCACACCAGACGCAGTGAGTATATACTAATTAAATTAATTTTTTATTAGAAACAAATATCTTCATCGCGATCGTGTGGTAATGAACTATTTTCTTTACCAATACATATATTGTTTACAATTTCTAACGAAAATTACAGATTATTAGATTATTTGTTAACTAAAACGGTGGAGTAGAATTTTTTATTTGTCGCGCCTCTAGTTCAATGCAATCATCCACTTGTTACAGCTAAGCCCTACGCTCACATTCTTACTGCAGTAAATGTCTTGAATTATGTACTTCACTATTACTGACGTAGGTCTTTCCCTTCAATTGCCTTGAAATTTGTATCGTTTTATCAGAAAAACTAATTACCTGTTTCTAAATGTCTTGTCAGACAGTCTACCTCTCATTTTTTGTATCATTCTTAAATAAACGTTAGTTAATGTGAATTATTTATAAACGTCTTCATATCATAATCATGAGGTCTATGTAACCATATTTCTTCATCATCACTCTTCTCGTGCTTCTGCATTTATCATTTCAGACCTCCATTCTGCCCAAGTTATAAATACAACTTTGAATACCACTGCGTAGTATCACAAATTCATTCTGAACTCAGGATAATGCTTGATTAAAAACGGATTCTCCTTTTGAACAAGGCTCCTATATGGAGTTGCGTCACCAAATTGCGATCGAGAAATCGTTAGAATTTCGTCAAGGTGATCCATATATCACAAACTTGCAATTACTCTGTCATTGTATCGATAGTGATAAAATTTAACAGGAAGATGCTGGTTAGTGATCACACTTGTTGACAAATATCAAAACAAGGGAGAATCTCCAAAAAATTCAGGAAGCATGATTTTTTTCTTCATGCTCTATCGAATATGATATTGCGAACAGTTATTAAAAAAGTGCGACCATTGTGGTTTTGGGGGGCTCTTTTTTCAGTTATGTACTTTGTGAAATATGAGCTCCGAAACTCGATAAATGATTCCCTTCTACTTTTCAAATGCTATGATTTAAAAATCTTAATATTTTTATAATGGCACTTAATAAGAACTTTTAAAGAATAAGTTGTCAATAACCAACTACAGCCTCGTAATTTTGCCTACTTTCATTGTTCTTGATGAAAGTTCATGGAAATATATATTTCTCTGACCTCTTAACCTGGTACTCAATTAAAAAAAAAAAGATTTTTTGGGATATCTCTCCATGCATGTAATGTGAAAGGCTACGGAACCCAATAGGTATGAGTGCCCTACAATCACTTATGGTAGTGTTAATCTGTTTTATATTACTATAATTTTATATTCTCCTACTTCTTTCAATGCATCTCTTACAATTTTCATATTTAACCTAACAATATTGTTGTAATTTCTGCTGCATTGAATTTCATTTGTTTTGCTTATGTTCACTTCGAATTTATTTATCAGTTTTCTTAGTGATACTGGTATGAGATTATTTCATTACAGCTAATACGTTGGTCATATTGCGAAATAATGTCTTTCGATACTAAAGTCTATAATTTATAATCATATCTGAATTTAAAATAAGTCACCAAAAGCGTAGATTCTAACCTGGAAATTTCTTTTTCATTTCACTGATTACCCGCTCAGCATGCGAGCATAATATCATTGGAAACAGACTGCATAGATTCAAATATCTCTATTTAATTTTTTGTCGAAACAGTGTACTTTTATTTAAGCCTTTTTTTTCTTTTTTTTTTTTTTTTTTTTTTTGCAGATATTTATCTTATATCTTTATAATTATAAAGCTAATTTAACAAGTAACGAAGGTTTACAATCTTCCGAATCGCGTAGTTTAAGCATTTGACGTATTGGTTAAGAGCTAATATGCGAGATTTCTACTTTACATGTTCTACATTCGACGATTAAACTTTATACCTACTTCAGTCTGGATAAACTAAGTAAATTTAATACGTACTTAATTCTGGTGAAGGTAAGTCTTAAAATGAAGAATTTATGTTTTTTAAATCGATTTAATACAGATTTTAATCTTTACAGTCGGGGTAAAATTAGTGTTATATAGAGTGTAAACTTAACACGTACCTCGCAAACATTACTGGTGGTTTAGTATGATGAAGATAATATTGCTAAACAAAATTCGATTACAGCGGTCAAAATCACTAATGATAACTATGTATGCTCTGTTTGGTGTGGTTCTGAAACAGTTTTTCAGTATGTTCCATCTTGAGAGAGAGCCTGTATTGCGGGCGAGGCTTTTCTCAGAGGCAGGCAAGGCCTCAATCAATTCCACCGACCTCTATCTCCCGAGAGGACGACAACTTCTTTCAGCGAACTCGCTGTTGCAGAATGTCTGGTCGACTGAGCAGGCAACGTGGACCTTGTTCGACCACTTTATGTTTCTGTCAGAACACGCAAATAGAGGCGTTAGATTAGTGGGCATTACCCAGGGAGCATCAAACTTGCGGCATTCGGTATATTGTGCTAAAGTAGCCATAAAACACGTGAAATCAAGTTATTGAGACGTGAGAAATGTTTTGTTGGATCAGATCATATAGGTGATATTTGTTTTGTTGGGCTTTAAATTCCTGTTAATATCTCCAGAGTAATTAAGGACGATATTACGTAAGTGAGGTTACCACTTTTCCACAAACTAAGGCGAAGTTACTGTGAATATATTTTGCATAAGTACGTTTATCTAACGCGTGGGTGTTTCTTCTTTCTTTTTCAGAACTAAACAGCGGACCATTAGCATTTACATAGTGAATGGGATACTTGACTAATTTTGGGAAAGTAGTCAGTATTGTAGCTGCACGTCTACTATAACCCCAAAAATTGTTATTTCTTGAAAAAACAAACGGAAAAATGCAAAATATTGCATTTTATGCGCTGATTTGAATATTGACGCCAAAACGCTCGCAGCTTTCATGGTGTCTCTTGTGACGTCACATCTCTGCTCGTGCCGGTGTAAATATATGGGCGGCTTGCTTATTTCGCGGATAAAATTAGTTATATGATTTACAAGTAGTGTGTAGTGCCTCTGTGTGTAAACACAACATTTAAGTCACCAAACAGATTGTCTTTTCATTTCCACACATGGAAAATATGCCGAAAAAGTGGCTAAAGCTTACACGACGTGACTTAGCGTATTTGCCAACGAAGTCTTTAATTTATTTTTGTGAAGTCTACTTTGACTTAATATCTATATATATAAAGATGAATGTATGTAAGTTTGTTTGTTAGTTTGTTTGTTCTTCATACAAGTCCACAGTTTCCATCCGATCTCGATGAAGCTTTGCACACTTGTCCTTTGAAACAAGGAGAAAAATACTGTCTAGATTTAGTTGAAAAATTATCTGTATAAATAATACATGTTGTCTTATAATTTAGAAAAATTACTGAATGGCGATAGACAGACGCGTTGGAAATGGAGGTCTCTACACTGTTTTTCCCTGTAGCGGTTAGGTAGCTCAGTGGTTAAAGCGCTTGGTTACCGATGTTTGGGTCGTGGTCTCCGGTTCAAATCTCTGTGGAGGCTAAGATTTTTTAAAATTGTTTCTGACCGTAAGAGTCACGCCTGGACCGTCGGTTATTCGGATTGAATTTTTAACTGTACATATCACAAAGTTAGAGGTTCAATGCGAGGCAAATCGTAGGTAGTCTTGCAATGCTGTAATTGTACACCTTTTTACATTGACCCCCTGGGTTGATTCGCATTCAGTGTGTGTGACATACAGTAATAAAACTATAAATGCAGAAGTAAGTCTGTCTTTTGTTACGTTTTAACAACTAAATGCCTATACCGATATTGACGGAATTTGACAAGAAAATCTGTAGGGAGGGCACAGCAAATTTTTTTTTTCGGTATGATTAACAGTTGTAGTCACGAAATTTTGAGAACTTATCAAATTGTGACAGAGAGACGGATGTGTGTGTTATTCTGTAATGTTACGTCACTTGCTCAAGCTATGCATCTCGCGCAATTTGTTAGTGTGTAATTTGTTAATAAATTTCGTTTAGAGAAAAAACGTATTATTTAGTATAGACGTCGATTTTTTCTGTCCTTTTACTTTGTGTCTGCTTAATTGTTTCTGGCACCAATTTATTTTGTCTTCTTCTTTGACATGCCTTGCGAGCGTAAACTGGCCTAAGTTGTAGCTCTAGCAGAGCACGAGCAGCTAAAGTTATTAGAACCCAAGAATCGGATGCTCATGCTGAAGAAAGAAGAAAAGACCAATCTGAAACAAAGCTGCCCTTAGTTAACACCCCCCCCCCCACATCCCCTCACATTCGTTTGTTTTTCTGTTTTTAAATCTGTTGGAAATTGACTCTCTTCTAGAGACATGTTCGATGGTAGAATGATATAGTGATGGCTTTCAGGTCATATTATGACGACTCGGTGTTGTTTGGGACCAATCCTTCGCTATCAAAAACTTTCTATATTCAATTCTGGCAAAGAAAATCTTAATCTACGCGTACGAAGTTGCGGTATCAGCTAGTTTTATTATATTTAATAAGCTATGTACCTCAATGTTCTGTTAAGTGAAAAACTTAAAAGATTATCGACAGATAAATTACAACTTCAGACGTTAAAACGCCGTTCGTTGTAACTGCGTTGAAATTTATTAGTATAGTTGTCAAACTATATGGAAATGGAGTATCATAGGCAGCACTATCATAACCGTGGCGCCACAATTTGATTATGAATTCTTATGTAATTCCATGAAACAAACAGAAAGTAAAGAATAAAATGTTTTTATATCTCCCTTAGTTCGGAATATCGAATGTCAAAAATTAGTTATATATATAGTTCGTTGTCCTTTGGTGACATTTTTCTTCTGGCCGAGGCAGTACTTCAAACTAATCACAACCGCTAGGGAGATAATAAAACACCTATTGTACATGTCCAGCGAGTAGTTCCTTGTGGCTTTGGCGAATTTTTGTTTCTTGTCAATATTGCATTCAACCTACCTTAATTTGGAGATACGGTATCTCGTGAAATAAGCAAGATATATATATATATAAAAATTCTTTATTTTCGATTTGTATCTTCGAGTTACAGAAGAATCCATCATCGAATTTGGCTTTGGAGTAATTTTTCTTCTCGAGAATAAGCGAGATATATATAAAAATTATTCCTTTCGATTTGTCTCGTTGGGTTATATAAGAATCTATCAAAAAATTGTGACGCTATGGTTATCGTTGAATCCCCGTTTAAACGAATACCAAAAAAATATTTCGACCTGAATACGACGATAGTATGCGACTTTCTTAGAAAATATGATCAAAATAAATTTCTAGCCATACAATAACTTGTATAACCTCTAATACAGAAAGAAAAAGCCTTATATTCACAACAATACTGCCGGAGAAATAGCGTCTAACGAATGAAAACAGACTTTTAACTTTAACTAACCCATCGCGTCAAAAAATTGTTGAAGAAATCACTGAAGGATTTTTTTAAATAGTAATTGCAGTAACGATTAACAACTACACATGCTTCTGCGAAGAAACAGTCATATTGAACACATTTTAAAAGATACTACAAAGAAATATTCGAAATATCAGAAATTACAGATCTGTATTCAGTAAAACATTCCATTAACACAAGTGCATCTAAAATATCTTATATTCTAACGTTTTATCGTAAAATGGTACTATGTATAACGTAACAGATGTACTTACTTGGACGTTTTGAAATTACGGAATTCTGCTGATCAGAAGTCACTGGTTGATGCAAAAAACATTTTCAGCATCATCACGTCAATGCTGGGGAAATTAGAGCTTTTTGCCTTGATAAAACCAACTTCCATTTCGAGTATAAGCAGAGCAATTGTTTTACAACCAGCACACAAACCTTAAAAATCTTAATTAAGCGACGGAACGATCGTCAACAAACGTAAATACACGGCAGCTAAACAGCGCGAGCTGATAACTGACGTCATGCGCTCCGATTGGTGTTTCGTATCACGTGACTAACAGCTGTCTTTTTGCGTTTTTATTTCATTAAAAATAGTATGTTTTTAACTCCTATCCAACGAAAAAGTTGATTTTCGGTATCCTTACAACTTACTCTATCAGTGTAAATTAAAGTTTCAAGGTTTCGTAGTATTAGTATCAAGTACCCCATTACGATAAAGTATTTACAAACCGGAACTAGGATAATCAATTAATCGTTACTAATATATTCCTAACTTTACAACATTTCATTGAAAGCACTTAGTACGTTTTCTAGCAAGTCTTAAAAATATTATTATTATTATTTTTTAAAGGATTTAATTTTCTCTTCGGATATTAGTTTTGTTTTGTTGATATGTCGATTCCACCAATTAATTGTGGTTTCAAATAGAAATTTACATAATAAAGTAATAATTGATTAATTCTTCATTATGATATTTGATAATATTATTATAGATCAATGGAAATGAATGTCTGTGTGCGAATTATTACAGTTTGTTATGTTGCGGTTACATAATAAATAATCTGGGTATGGAGTGAACGATCAATGTTTCAGCAAACCATAAAAATACATAAAAAGAAACCCATAATTTATGTACCGTTTATTTAAAAACAACAAACACTTTCTAGTTTAGCTTGTAAATTTCTCTGTTATCCATATTTTTAGTTCTGCAATCTGTTAACAGATGGTGTTATGGGTTTTTTTGTTTTTTTGTTTTTCCTTAGTAGTGCTAAGGCATGATTATGAAACGTAAATATAACGTTTTATTTTCATCTCCCCTATCTGCCAGGCAGTAGAATTATATGTTTTTTTGGGTAGATTACCAGAAACTAAGTAGATGTAGCCTTAAAACATTTTATCGTTAAGAGCAGGTATATGTTTCCTGCTCCGAAATTATTAGTTCTTTAAGTGCTTCTATTTTCGTACTTTTTAACGGAACACGCAATTGAGTATGTTATAACGTTCTTGTTTTGATATCTGAAAACAGCAAGGTGACGATACCAAAAATAAAGTCAGAGACTCTTTGGTGTTGACAATACGCGAATTTACACTGATAATTTACAAAGGAAACACTCATTTTTGTAGTATGAAAACTATCTTGTCTTACTACACAAAGTATATATTAACCCCATATCAAATTTCATTTAGATCTATCTAGCAGTTAGAGACCTGAATGATTAATGATACCGAGATGACTGTATCGACGCTAGCTAATAATAACTGTCTACTTTAGTGACAAGCGAGTTTGCAGTCAGTTGACGTATAACTGACCCGATATAATAGCCATCAGATCCAGACCTTTCATGAAATGTTATTTTAAGAATTATGTATTGCAAGGTGGGGGTTGATTAATTATGATTTTGTATATTTTTTGTGTAATTAATTGTAAATTTGTGTAAATGAGCATCGTTTTATGGAGAGAAACCATGCTTTATAATACGATCAATTACAGCATTAGGTATGAAACACTAATTAAAAGTTTTTAATTATAAGTGTTGAGGTTAAACGCGATGTTTGGAGGACAATTCTCAATTGTTTGGACTGGTTTATGTAGATAATTTTGAGTGTAAATATCTGTAAATACCTTTAATTTTCATTTCCGTGTGTTTCATGATGATTGTGAGTGATTTTGGATTAATTTTGATTGTTTTAATGTGTCTTGATTGTTGGCTGCATTGTCGCTGTTCGAGAAACCTCGATCGGCTTTTTTTGTGCTATTCTTGATGTTTCTGTAGTGTCTATTTAAGCGAGCGGCAGAGACGATTAGTTAGTTGTCAGAATTTTTGTTTGTTGAGTTTAATCACTGAAATATTTGTACCTTTGTGCTTAAGTGTCTTTGAAGAAGTCTGGTGCCTTATGCTATCTTAGAGTTCAAGGGAAAATAAATATTAATTGAAAAGCTATTCGCCATTTGTCATTTGGTAGAACTATTGGATTCACTCAAGAACAAAAGTAATCAGTAACCTTTGAGGGAAGGTAAAACTCCCTGATGACCACCGACAGTGAACTGTGAATTGGAGAACGAAGAGAGTAAGGGAAATCATTATTAAGTGACGACAGGTCTGAATAGTGAGAGTTAGTCATTAACCAAACAGCAAGTTAATTCACACTAATTGAAGTAAATGAAAAATACATATATTTATCCCTTTCCATCTCCAACAGTACACAGCAAAGCTGGTCTTAGTTATCGATGATGTCTGCGGTCTCTGATCTATAGGCGGACGCTGCTGGCGATCGAAGTCGATGGCTGCTGCCTGGTGAAACTGAGAAGAGATAGAGATATTGTGATAATCGACTATGGCCAGCGTTTTTATTGAAACCTTTTCGCTATGACCGAGGTGGGCAGGGATGGGCGAAATCCAATCATTGTAGTGCCAGATTCAGTTATTATGATATAAGGTTTTCGGGGCTTAGCAGCTATAGTCCGCTTATCAGCGATATGCTTAACCAACTGTCATCGTCTCCCTCCCGTTACGCAATGGTGTAAGCTGATTGCCCTCGATTAGGAACTAAGAAATATGTTTCCCTAATGCAATAATACCAGCAGGGCACTAAAAATGTGTATGTGTATGGGACTGATGGCTATAGATCTTCTAATTCTGATAAAGTCGGCATTATTTTGGAATCTGTGGTATTAGTACCGAATTCCTGTCCTTATAGCTCTGCATTATTTTCATTCCAGGAATTTATTGGACAGCAGACTGAGTGGGTCAGGACGGTAAGTACTTTTATTAATTCTTGAATCAGCTTCAGCTTTAATTGAAGAGAAGTTTACTAACGTATGTTAACAACACCTTCTAATCAATAATTCCACATTATTGAGTAAGTCTGCTCTATCTATCCTACTACTACTACACTGATTACATTGTTTTAACAAAACAAAAATTTCTTTTCGTTTTTATGATGAACAAAGAAGTGATTGGTGTTGCAATTCACATGCTGATTTCAAATCTATTTTTATATTATCAATATACGACACAGTTTTAGAGCTATTCTGATTTACATTTTTCAAGATATTCATAAATTTTTAAGATGTATTCTTAGTGAAATGATTGAATAACTCAAGAGTGCTAACTGTATATGTACTCATAGCTCACTACGAGAAAATTTCATATATATCAAAAAATTAATAAAACATTTCGTAGTAACATTTCTGTTTGTGTATTTTTATTTTCTCATTTTGAAATACATTACTCGTTTGTGATAATACAGCAACCGTATTCCGCCAGCATGGAAGGCATCCACTTTTTTACATATCACTTATCCATAATGTATATTTTGTTATATAAAACATTTCACATTCAGATCCGGAAACAAATCCACATACCAGTCCAGAAAGTGAAGTTTTAGACTCATATTGCAGCCAAAATTCACTTACTAATTCACCCGTTCCTCGTAATTCTGAGCTCTACTACTTTGCAAGACATTATTTTAAACTTTTTGAAACATATCCAGTCTTCCTTTTCTTTGTTTGTAGCACATGTTCAAAAGCTTGCATCTTTCTGAAGTTTTCTAATTTGAGCGCCAATAAAAACACCTTTTCTCTGGTGATAGGTCATAAAATATGTTTTATTGGTTCCTAAATCTTGCATCAATTCGCTTTACAAATTTGTTAGAAAGGGCAAGATCGAAGTTAGGGACAAAAGAAATTTTCATAAACAACTAGATATTCAGGATAAACATTTTCTTCTCCCATTTTTCCAATTACGTTGGGACCATTTGTTTTATGTATAATGATTCTTTCTGTCATGACTATCTAATTCGCAAAGGAAGCATGCTTATTTTACGCACCGATATTGTTGTAGCTATTTATGATTTGCCAAGTACATTTCACATTCATGTTAAATGTATTAACTAAACAAATCATTTTTTGCAATATTTCATATCGTCAATTAGTGAAAATGTTATAATCCACTCGTACAGAATGTATTATTTTTCCATTAGGATACAAAACCTCCTTATACCTAGCGCATTTCTAATACATATGTAGAGAGTCTTCTATTTATTTGAAAATACTTGTTATCTGAATTTTTCACATAGCCATCAATGTTTTTGCAGCAGTTTATTGATTCGTTACGAACAAATGTCTTTTCTTTGTATTTGAATTCAGTATGACGTTTGTATTCACGGGGAGTGGATTACATTCTGGGAACTCAGCAGTTCAATCTTATTTTTACTCAGATACAAACCCAGTAAAACAAATCTTGGTAGTCTGACAATTACTTGCACTAAAACATCATGCAGCGTATTAACAGAACTACTAACATCTGAAAAAAAGCATTTGAGTTAATTTTGGCAACTAATGAACAAAAAATTCCGCAGGTGTACCCATATTACCAAAAAAAAACAACAAAAAAACTATAAAATGTGGCGTTTATGTTGCTAATACTAAATACTATTCTTGATAGATAAATTACAATTTGAGATAACTGTGTTATTATAAACAACATTCAGCAACAGCATATTCGACAGAACTAACATTGTTACATCAGGTATTGTTTTCCAGGATATATATATAGACTTACTTTAGTGTGTAATGAACATAGAGAATTGGACCTAAACGTTCAGTAACTTTTCAACTTCCTTTTCTGGGTCCTTGTTTGGGCTTTCCACTGCGTAATTTGAATTAAAAAGTATTTCAGGAAACTGTGAAAACGTGTTTTAGTGTTTCGATGAGTAAGCAGGTGGCGGATAAGTTTTAAACTATTACACACTTTTTCGTGTAATGAAATAATCCGTGTCACATTGTGATAGTTTTAAAACTTCATTTACGCAATTAATATTTTTCTTGATACTGTAATATGTACTACGTCTTCAGTAGCTTCTAAGCTGTATCAACCTTATAGTGTGCTACCATCTACTCTTTGCGTAATGCTTGGTTGCCTACATCGCAGTACAGCTCCGGAAACGTATTGCAATCAGCTGCCACCGTAGCAGATTCCTTAATATTCTACGAAGCCTTATATTGATTGAAAAAAATAAACTTCTGTCGACAAATACTTTGTGAGGTTCTGAACATGTTTTAGAATATCATACTCTTCATTATGCCGCAAGAAACTTCTCAAAAATTGACGGATATCTCCTAAAATACAACCAAAATAATAAGAAAGATTATAGGTTTTTAGTGGTATATGACTTCGCAATTCCTTTAACAAGTCGCATTCTAAATCGTTGATCACCTACCTAGCAATTTACAGTAAACACGTGTTTCTTCATATCCGAGCATAAAAGTATTTTTTTTCTTCTCACAAAACGTTCCTCTATAATCCCTGTTTGAAAAGAGCAAGACCCGACTTCCTCGCATAGTGCTTATTCCAGAAATTTCTATTCAATGAAAATATTTGTCACCCTTTGAATCAGGCTTTTGTATGTGTTGACTAACCCTTTATAGGCAACGAAAGGGGAAAAATGTGTAGCGTTCTAAAACAAGGAATGTTTTCTGAATTAACGCAAAAGCTTTTACAGAAAAAAACAAATAGTAAATATAGATACTATTTATGCAGTGATATTAACTACGCCATCACGTTTCGTAGCACCCTGTTTATATGACCAAATTTGAGTCCACACAAACTCACGAGATGTTACGAAATATTGAATTTCTTATAGTAGAATTGCGGTTTCCTTAGTGTCACTTTCGTTTACAACCTCCGCAAGGACCATTGTTGTTTCATGTTCGTCGAACAACTTTCACGACAATCTTAGTTGAAGAACAATGGGAATTGGACCGTATGAGTCAGTTACTCCGTTTTTTCCGTATTTATTACTTGTAAGTGTGACATAGATGTACGATTTATGTAAAACTGCGTTAATTTTATGCCCGAGTTTCCATGAGTGGAGTATTTTTGTTTAGTTGACGTAAGAATAAATATTATAATTACTAGAGTAACTCTCCTGTGTGGGGAGGCAACAGGCGTGAAATCCGGTCAGTTGGATCGGTGGCCGTCCTCCGCTCGAGAACAAGAAGACATTCTCAGTAGTGAGCAGCAGTTGGACTGGCATTGAGAGTGGCAGACACACAAATGTAGTGTGGTCGAGAAATAACCCGTGTGAAATTTCGCAAATAAAATGAGATGAATAGCGAGGTTGGTGGTTTATGGTAGGTTTAAAAAAGAACCTGCTCATTTGTAACAAAATTTTTCTGATATCAACTGATGTATGCAATCCTGCAGCTCTCTTCTTTGACGTAAACACCTAAAGCTATCCCTTTCCAGAAGCCAAACTGTTATATATCCCACCTGAATAGAAATAATCTGAACAAAACTCTTAGAGTATAGCGATATCTCAGTGATATGTGGAGCAGCTATCTAGCGGTAATGCGAACTGTACAAAAATTTCAAGAGTTAAATGGTTACATAAATATTGTATAGCAGAACACAAATGATTCCAACACAAAAAAATGATAAAAAGCTCCTTTACAAAAAACGCACAGTTTACTGACATCTCTGTCATATGTGGTGCTGTTATGTAACGCTAACGCGATCAATCCTTAGCGATGGCAGCAAAGCCTAAAGACTTCATTCTGAACAGTCTCATACGCGTGACCTTGATAGTTAATACCTTTACAATTTAAGGTTAAAAATCAGAAAAAATTCATTCCTAAATTATGATGTTACGAAAGCGAAGACATTAATCACAAATATGTATTTGGTTAGGTATGAAGGGAGATAAATTGGTCGTGACAAAAAATAGTTTTAAAAATAATAATACTATCGTCCTTTAAGGATCGAATTCCCAAAGATTCCTTTCTACATTTATGATTACACTAAACAGGAGACTATACCCTTTAAAATGATTCCTTGTTTTTCAATTTCAGGTAGGTATGAAGGGATATAAATGGCTAGTGAGCAAAAATTTTAGAAAAAGTTATGCTTTTGCCTTTTCAAGGTTGAATTGAGAAAATTCATTTCTTAAAATATGATTCTCTCAAAGCGGACACCTTAATCTTTAAAATGACACCTCATTTATCTATTTCGGTTAGGTATCCAGAATAAAAATAACTGGTGGAAAAAAAATCGGCTTTTAGAAGTATTATATACAATTTTGTACAAACTACAATGGTTGTATATGGAATATAAAGAGAAAGGTCTAATTAGTTAGATTTACCATCATTATAATATCCTTTAAAACAGATTCACGCCGGTACTATCACAAGAAAACGTTGAAATTTATGTTCCGCCACCTTTCGTGGCTGAATTGCTTAAATGCAGAACGTGCAGAATACCAAGAGGAACGCCGGTTAACAACCAACAAAACCCTCACATAAGAAACCAGCTTCGACACTTGCACCATAAACAGAAGTCTGTCATTTAACCATTTTCCGACCTCAAAATCTTTGTCCACATATCGTATTTAATTTTATAAACGGCAACATGATTAGAAGCGCTAGATTTGCTGTGAAGACGCTGTAGGACATTTTTTTCCAAAGCTAAAAAGTGTGAGTAGCTTCCGGGAGAGTGTAAGAAAATGCGTATTTCTAAATTTGCTAACTTACAACACATACCTAATATCGTAGTGGAACTCGGTAATCGAGATTGCAGCTATTAGTAACGTTCTGGAAATACAGTTGTGTCAATTTTGTTTACCACCTGGGTCATTACGAGAGAATGTCTTTTACACAAGTCTCGTCATCTGTCTATCAATGGTGTTACTTTGGTTCCGCATGATTTGTGTTATTTGTCAATTGTGTAGTTTCTGAGGTGGAAATTGCGCCCGATAAGGTACACAACGTTCTAAGTTTGAAATTGGGCCTGTTGTGCCATTATGACTGAACTTTAAGGGCGCATGGCAAACTGACGAGTTCAGTGTTGGTCTTTTGTGTTTGTTAAAGCTGCTGCTGGTAGTTGTTTTGTTCGGTGATAAATCGAATATTAGTGATCATATTTTCCCAAAATCTCGTAATTTGCTGCACATAACTGAAGTTTGGAAGGCTTGTAGAAGTCATTATATTCCTACATTTTTGATTGTAACCCTCTTTTTGGCTGCTTCGTTCCATTACTTTTTTTATTACCTTCTCTGAACCATTAAAGACTAACATCTCAATAATGCATATATTTTGACGGCTACGACATTGTTGCTGAAGATTCGTCCGTTAGGTGAAGTGTAAAACTTGGTGACCAGTTTCGTATCCTACGGAAAAATAAGTCTGAATAGGTCGGCGCTGGATTTCACTCCCTGATTTTTTTCATTTGGATGCATACAACAGTAATACTTGGTCATTCTGAGGTAAGCAATTGGGCGTCCTTCCTCTTACAAATCTGGTGAATATCCAACAACCTTTCAGGTGTTGGTCCCGAAAGTTGGTTGAATCTTACGTGCATACTGTACAATGAAAATTATAAGAATTTACTGAAGGTAAAAACGTTTGTGTTCAAGACACATTGGTACATCCATAGTGACAGTAAAATAATAATATTAGACTGCTAAAACGTAACAGTATTAATTGCTTTCAAATCAAATCACAGACACCACAAGAAATAAAACAAACAGAAAAACATGAACAAAGATATATAGTAAAAACTAGGCACTCGTTGTTTATTTTTTCGTAATAGTGATGATATGGTTATTCCTAGATTATCCTAATAACTTTTCAGCTATGATCAGCTTAACAGGAGGATAGCAAAAACACAATTTCAGTACGGAAACAAATGCCGGCCAACAGTTATAAAAAAAGGCGTTTATATCATCCTCACCTGTTTTAGTAATAACTAGGGTTCCGATCTTTATGACCAAAAAAAAAAAAAATAGAGAAATATGGAGGCCAATATTACCTTAAAAATGGGTAAATATGACCTAAAAATGACAAAATATGACCAAACATTTAAATTTACTACACATCGAAACATGCTCAGTTATACATCATTTATTTTATCTAGTAGTGTCGCTTTCACGTAGACAGCATAATTTGCTTCCGTGGACTAGCTGCACCATTTGAAAATTAAATTTTAAATCTTTTTGTTGAAGTCACATTAATTTCAGATAATTTACGGAATAGAACTCTTTCATCTGTACAAAAATATTCCTCTCTAAATCCCCTTACGTAACTTCACTCTTTATTTTCGGAATGGATATATGTCTACTCACTGATCCACTGCAGATTTAACGATGACTGAGGATATTTCATCGAGATATTGATTTACGAGGATTGACACAGGCATGCTTCTGCTTCATTGTTGAGATTAAAAGACAGGCGAAATATTACGAGTATATAGTGCCAATAATGTATAAATAACTTTAATCCTTACTGTTGAATTCTGGCCACAGCGAAAATTAGTATTGTTTTTTCCCCTCACCTGTAAATCAAAACTACAGTTCTGTGAATAATTATCTTAATTTCTTTTCATCTATATCTATTGAATTCCCAGTACTACTAAAAAACTATCAGATTCTTCTCAAAATATGACCATATGATCATAAATATTATCGAAATATGACCAAAACTAGGAAAATGGTCTGATCATGTATTTTTATGCTATATAAAATACATTTAAATACAATCAGAAACGTTGAATAAGTGTATAATTCAGCACTTCAGCTTATAAAGAAGGTAGGATTTTTTTTAACTTGTTCTAAAGATTCGAACCCTAGAAATAACACAGCAATAAATGTGATGTAAAAAAATAATAAATAGGGGAGGTCGGGGCAAGTTGACGATGTTAACGATCAAACATTTTTAATAAATTCATTTCTTGAAGAAAATATATTTTCGTTGCAAATATTATTAGTTTGGTCTTTTATTGAAATGTTCGTAATTATATATAACTTTATTTTCATATTGTCAAAGTTTTTTAAATAATTTTAGAAAGTAGTGCAAAACTGTCATCTTGCCCCAGGACTGGGGCAAGATGACTTTAACCACGGGGCAAGATGACACTTAATGAAACTGTAATACATTTTTATTGTTATACATTAATATGTGTACATTGATGTGCAAACATTAACAGAAGTCACATACAAATTTTCCTCCTTCACAGTTTGAACAGTCTTTGTGCTATCATTTAAAGCACATGCAACACTGTATCCAGTCATCTGATGGAGGGTCTTCATATATCTCATCACATCCAGAACACTGAACTAAACTTTCTTCAGAAGCATTTCTTGATGTTGTCGCAACTCGGTTTTTTTTCTTTAATTCAGAAGAGGTAAACGTCAGTTTCATAGTAAAACTTTAATTTCTTGCATCCCGAAGCTGTGTGTATGAAACAAACATTCAATTCTTACGTCATCTCTTTTCTTCAAATGGCGAGGTAGTGTTGCTTCAGGGATATTGTAAACGTTCGCTGCACCCAAGCATGGAGGAAGGAAATATTCCTCCACGCACCCAAGCAGGACTTTTTTACTCCTTTGACATCAATTATTGCAGCAGCCAAAGCATTTCGGTCCCACTCGCCTCTGGAGGACTTCTTTTTATAAGTTCTCACCATATCTGGATCATAATGTGTCATGAATAAGTAAAGTAGCACCCTTCCAAATTTTAAGAGAAACTATGTGAGTCATGCAAGTCAAGACTCTTACACAAAACACAAAAAAGGCACTCAAAGACTGAAACAGACACAGCGAAAGTCATCTGGGGCAGGATGACGAGGTCGTCAACTTACCCCAGCCAACTTGCCCCGAACGACAATGTTAGAAACTTTCCATTATTGCGGCAGTTTAAAAAAGAATGAGATACAAATACACGGCCTTTATGAAAAGTACATTCTTTAGGTTCTCATGTATGACAAAGTATAAAACAATATCTTACCTGTTAGTCTGCGAAGTCTTAATTCAGAGATGTAGAAAATTAGAGCACGT
This sequence comes from Vandiemenella viatica, assembly GCA_031002005.1. Classification (NCBI taxonomy): domain Eukaryota; kingdom Metazoa; phylum Arthropoda; class Insecta; order Orthoptera; family Morabidae; genus Vandiemenella; species Vandiemenella viatica. The sequence goes on from JARYHS010013631.1 coordinate 73,465,503, forward strand.
CACAAAGAATTCTCGATCAGCGAATAGCGAGGAACAATAAGGCACGAGCGGAGTCAGTGCATTATATTTTAGTTCCTAGTTGTGTGGAGCGCTAGTAGTATGAATACAGTGCTGCTACATAGAAGCGGGAATTTAAATTAAATTTTTCTTCATCTTGCCCCGCTCGTCAACTTGCCCCGGTCTCCCCTACTTGGATGTTAAGAGTGAATGTGATGTTGTGTGCCATGTGATTTGTAAATGTGAATTAGTGTTTTCTATTTAAAATGAATGAAATGTTAAAACTGCCATTTGCATATTAGTTGTTATAGGACCCAGGAGTTACGTGTCTCCCTTCAATACTTCTCTGATGTACTGATTTTCGGCGTTTCATACGTATGGATTTTTTCAATTTTTTAACAAATATTTAAGTCAGATAGATGATTTATAGTTTTTGGTTACTTCAAAAGTAGTATAACCACTTGGACGCGGTCTCCCTTTAACACCTCTCGGAGTGGGATATGAGTAGTGTTGCCCAAAATCGGTCTTGGTCTTGCATTTTTGCAAGACCAAGACCAGGTGTATTGATGCAAGACCAAGACCGGCCAAGTCTGGTCTTGTTCTTGCATTTGGGCAACACTAGTGTTGCCCAAAATCAGTCTTGGTCTTGCATTTTTGCAAGACCAAGACCAAGACCAGGTGTATTGATGCAAGACCAAGACCGGCCAAGTCTGGTCTTGTTCTTGCATTTGGGCAACACTAGATATGAGTGATGAATTTTTGATAAAAATTTCACAGCGGTGTCTTAGATGCACATTACAGGTAATTCCACAATATAATTGAATGCCAAGGTCGAATTGCGAGGAAACATTATCATAGAATCAAAACAAATAGACACACTGGAAAAAAAAAATATACTGAATTGAGCTTGACTGCAAATCACGTTACAGAGGAGTGCAAGCTGGGTAATTTTAAAGGACATCACTCTATTTTCGCCCAACACTGCTGTAAAACAGACCTCATATTCGGGAGAACGGCTGCGGCGGTTCGAATCCCCGTCCGGGCATCCAGATTTGGGTTTTCCATGGTTTCCCAAATCACTCCAGGCAAATGCCGGGATGCTTCCTTCAAAAGGCCATGGCCAAATTCCTTCTCATTCCTTGCCCCCATCCTTTCCCGTCTCTAAAGACCTCGCTGTTAAGAGACGTTAAGCAGTTACAAAAAAAATGTAAAACAGATTGGGTGCATGTTATTGTCTTAAGACATTTTATCCCACAGTCACTGTGTAATGATATAGCGTCATTGTCATTTCCTTGGCGTGGTTGTCGCTCTACGTAGAGCTCCATCAGGATCGGTGATCTCTTATGATGGTCACCGGCTGATTCGCATCTGCTGAGACGACTGATCATTGGGTTTGCCCAGCGATCTGATGCGTCGTAGAATTTTCCGGAAAACAGCCAGGTGCCTTTCGACGTCTTTGGGAAAGTGGACTGTCAGCAAGCGCTTTGAAAGCAAACAAATAGTCAGCTGATTATATTCCAAGTTTAGATATAATTTTGGATCTCACTGCGATAAAAAAATTCTGCTTTTATTTATTTATTTTTAAAAGCGACGTTAGCAAAAGAATACAAGGAAACACCCAATATTATTGAACTGAAGGGGTTGAGAAGTGGAAGAAAATCAGTGTTGAACGAACAAGAAATGAAGATGGCACGAAAGTAAAACCTCGCATTTGGGAGAACGCGGGTTCGAAGCCCCGTCCGACCATCCACATTTCCGTTTTCCATTGTTTTACAATAGAGGGATTGTTCATTTAAAAAGGTCATGGTCGAAAATCTTCTCATTCTTTGCCTCCAGTCCTTTTTCGTCTCTAATGACCTCTACATCAGCTAGACGTAAGGCAAAAAAAAAAAAGAAAAAAAAAGGATTGTCAAGGAGATCAGCAAGAGTGCGCTATTAGGGTATGTATCGTACCAGTCGTACCTGAGTAAACAGAATCTGTTCACGGGCGTAGCTACTATGGCGCTAGGCGGTGCAATGCACCGGGGCCCCTACACACAGGGGGCCCCAAGCATACCTCAGGGGGCCCCCTAGAATACCTCAGGGGCCCGAAGCATACCTCAGGGGGCCCAGACATATCTCATGGGGCCCCAAGCGCACCTCTGGGGACCCCCAAGCGCAATTCAGAAGGCCCACGGGCCTTCATGGCAATCGTTCTACCGTCGTCTAAGGGGGCCCCTGAGACTGCTCCAAGGGCCCCCAACCACTGCTTCGGGGGCCCCTACCAGCAACATCAAGTAAAAAAAAAGGTCGCCCATCTGGCCTGAGGGCCCAAAATAATTTTTTTGCACCGGGGCCCTTGTTGTCCTAGCTACGCCACTGAATCTGTTCTGTAAGAAGGAAATCCCTTTGGAGTGTAAAAAAGTAATGTAGAAAATGCATTATGTTACAATTCTGATATAAGCAGTAACAACTTGGTCTATGACGACGGAAGGGTCAAAATCAAGACAGCGAGATAAAGATCCCGGGGAAGCATAATGGAAACATAAGTAAGATAAAGTGAGAAATGAGCATGTCGTAACGGAGATTTGAGTTTAGAGACAACCTAAGAGAATCGAGAAGAATAAAATATTATGGACAGCCCTACAGAGAATTAACGGGATGAGGGTAAGAGGTGGATTCAGAATAAGATGGTTTGGTTCAGTGAACAACAGTACACATAAACAACCTGGCATGAACCACAATTATAAAGAAAGAGTGGAGACGGAGATTAGAAGATAGAAAAGTATCATACATGCCCCGACGCAGATGTAGCTGAATAAGGTATGCTGATAATTGTTGAAGATATTGTTATAAAGTGGTTGGAATTTACGGACATAAGTAAAATACAGGAAGGAAAAGTGCAGATCTTATAAATGGATGTAATGGGAATAAAATGTATGGTCGTTGTTGGACTACATGCCAAAAAATAAATATAAACAAATAATGAAGATGAAGGATGGTATCATCGACAGATTCTCACAGAAAATCCAAAACGGAGAAGGTGCGCTAGAATAAGTAACTGGGAAGTTTATCGAAGAAGAAAACGACGCAGGCAAAGTACAATAATGGGTGAAAGAGTTCATGAATCCATGATCACAAGACATTGTTTGAAGATGATGTTTGCTAGTAGAAAGACTGCATGCTTGATTGTAGAAAACGGCGAATGCTGTAACACAGCTACTGAAAGGAAAGGATGTTTGTTATCCCTAAAAATCAGTGACATTTCTTGTGTTTTGTGCTTTGGGATAAATATTTCGATTTGGCATTTTCATAATCATGCAGTTAACAGTCCTATTAATTTTGTCAAGTAGTGCTATAGTGCGCTCCACGAACGATGGCGGCCCAGTTTAGCGAGGTTATGCGCATTTACGTCATCGCTCTGCCAGTAGCCAATCACATTCAGTAACAATCCAGAGCCTGTCGTGGTAACACGAGTGTCGAATGTGATGTTTTTGTGAAGCAGATGGTTGTAAATCAGTGAGCATTGCAATAATTCCTGTTCTAAATAATTGAAGACAAGCAGAAAAAGCATAAGGTTCTGCATAGTCATAGCAGAGAGCAAGTTTTTAAAGTATATAAGCATTTTAAGTGCGAAACAGATGCCAGATGGCCGAACTGCAACGTTCCTAGAGCTCAGGAGAGAACTGATGAAGCATGTGGTTTTATCCTTAGAAGTGTACAGCGAATAGTTAAACACGGTAACGTCGCATATTCTATGTCATTCTTATTTCTCTCTCTCTCTCTCTCTCTGCGCGACCCGCCATCGTTCGTGGCGCGCGCTATAGTACTGTAGCCCACTCCACTAAACCTCGCGTTCTCTATATACGCCACCCACAGAGCGTTCCTCAGAGGGCTCCTTGTTCTCTGGAGCAATGGGCACGTGCAGCACAGCTGGGAGGTCTTTTATCGTCGTCTGGATCGCCGTATTTCAGTCGCACGTGAGGAAAACCGCAGCAAAAATCGTCTGTCAGTAAGTCCTGCGTCTCATAACATCCACGGACCATCTGTGGTGCCTTCTCACATAATATCTGTGACACGAGTCCGTCACTTCTTGCAGCCGACATAAAAAAAAAAATGTCAGGATGAAGGTGAGGTGGAAATGAATTCAGGTCTTCCGCAATGCAGATCAAACATTTTGGTTGCTTAAAAAGTAAATTAACGAAGTAATAAAACTCGTATTGAAAAGTTACAATACGTAGAACATGCTCCAGTCTTATATAATATTTCAAGAAAGGTCTATTTTTGGGACGAGCCATCTTTTTCCCTTCCCAATTATCCAAAATTGATAAATAAGGTAGCTTTAAAAGATTAAGTTCTCTGTTTTCGTAACATCATTAATTAAGAAAGGATTTTTTTTTTCGAAAATCAACCAATAACTGCAAAATTATGAACAATCAACTTCACGGATATGAGATAATTCAGAGGCAAGCCGCTACGCTTCGTTCCCATCGATAAGGAGTAATCGCATTACCGTTACATATTTCAGTTAACAAATAAACAATTGTTGCTAAAAAAAAATGAGAGAGTTTAGAGACAAGCTGATAGGTTTCTATGGCTTCGATTGCGAATGATCGCACTACATAGTAGCACAACTTTTCACAGAGATATGGATAAACTGTGTTATCTAGAGTAAGGAGCTTTCGGAAAATTTAATCCTTTCTAATTGTTCGGTGAGAAACTGTGGTAAACTACGTAGCGACCTCATTTGACAAATAAACAATTGCTACAAATGAGCCGATTTTTCTTCCATCCTACTATGAACCAACAACCACGCGAAATTTTCACCCGGGCAACTAGTCAATTTTGATAAAGTTTGTTCACCTCTTGAGATTTTGTTTTTACGATTTTACGAAGGCTGGGAGGCGGGCTGTTGGAGAGTCACAGGAGACTCTTTTCAGCCAAACTACTCTCTACGGGGAGGGAAGGGGGATGGAAGGTCGGCCGTGTCCTTGTAGGGAACCATCCCAGCATTCGCCTAGAGTGGTTGAGGAAAACCACGGAAAACCTCAACCAGGATGGCCGAACGAGGTTTGACTCTCGTCCTCCCGAATGAAAGGTAGGAGGCCGAAAACGGCCTCCTCTGGAGGTTTATGACTGTTAGCGCTGCGCTTTAGTTTGTTGGATATGTTTGGTCCTCAGGCAGGAGCCTGAATTAAATACCAAAATTCTCTACAGTGCTTATGGAGTGAGGACATTAGACTATGTGACTCTGGGATGTTCCTTGTAACAGTAGGCATGAATTCAACACATTAAATTTAATACACTCAACTACGCATATACAGAGGAAGCTCAAGTTCAGTCTGCTTTATCCCCACTACGATGCCTTTGCCGCTCAATGCAAAGGGGACATTTCTTCTCGCCTACATAGATTCAGGAGTCAGCTTGCATAGGTAGGGTGAGCTGGGCCAGTGGAACATGACCTTGAACCGCAAATTCTGAGTGAACAAGGTATAGCTACACTTCATCTTCATCAGAACTAAGGTGCGTTTTAGAGAAGTTATTACGGTCTTTGGATGATTTAATGACTTCTCGTCCTGTCAACGTTCGCCGTATTACGTTCTTCGGTGGTTTAATTACTATATTGATTAATTAAAAAAGTCCACCAAAAAGGTTATGTTGAAGAGTTGTTTATTGTCGTCAAACAAAGTCAGCGATATTCACATACATAGATTCAATACAGAGATGCACTTCTGCACAGTCGCAAAGATAATCTAACTGGATGAATGAAACTCTCTGTAACACTGAATGATGTCAACTAACTAACTAACTGCTCTGTCCAGCCGATCTGTTTATATAGTCTCTATCGAAATTACGAGAATTCTTCAAAGGCATCCGCCCGATATTTCTCGATCATTAACAATCACTCAAACAATCAAACATATTAAAAACAATCGGAATTAATACAAAATTACTTAACAACATTACATAATGATCAGAAATGGTAATTAGAGATACTTAAATACAAAGTTATTTACAGAAATCCTTTCAAACGGTAGGAAATTGTCCTGTAGACATCGTAACTTACATTAATACATGGAATTACAAACATTTAAGAAAATCTCTTGCACCATTCGGTTCTTAAACATATTAAATGGACTTTAACTAATTTTCTTACATAAAACAAAGTCTATATACACTGATTTACAAGAAATTACAAAACAAACATACCAGATCATATTCAAGCAAACTTTAACTCACTACAAATACTTCATACAGTACAATGCTATTCAAAATTCAGGTATGAGGGCTGTTACAAGGTCTTGGACCTGTGTTGGGGTATTCGTGATAGAAACTGGCTGAAAGAAAACCATTTTATTATCTATCAGAGTTTTTATTTTGCATTTGGAGGTAATAGAGGACTGAGAGAGCGATACATTATTTGAAAAAAGTCCGTCAAGTGTGAGTTACTCTAGTTCGCTGAATTCACTAAAATGAGATTTGTAAAATAATAATAAGTTTTTAAATGAAGAGTTCATTATACGATTTTTGAAACTGTATTTCAAATGGTGTATGTAAATAAAACTTACAAAAAACTCAGTTGAAATAATTATTTTGAATCACAGAAAAAAATTGAAAATTTGCAAAAAAATGTATGTTTACTGCGTATTTATTACACTATTCACGAAATTCTACATCGAATGATATAAAAGACTGGTTATCGAAAAGATTATCTACGGAAGTATTAAATTAATTAGAATAACTTGTTTAGCTACAGAAAGATCGCCGTATTTTCCTTGCAAACGTATCATTGTACTTTTTAAAAAGGATTTCGCATGAGTAGTTTCGAAAAATATAGGAAAAAATTATATTTTCTAGGGTTTTCCGCTGAAAGCTCTCACATATCATGGAATAAAAAAGAAATTGAAACATTTTAAGAGTGGCATGTTGCAGTTACGTTTTATACTCAGCAAAATGATCTTAATTAATTTTTAGCTTCTGCCTCCCCAGTTAAAACTCTATAATTATTGTTCCCCCATCCAATTAATTTTACATTTTTTGTTATAATCCTCATAAATTTATTTAGAACTAAAATAGGGCGTAATTATAAATTTATTAATAACTGCCCGCTGCAACGCTGGTACGGATCCTGGTGTGTGTATAAATGCTTTACTCTTACTATTTTACTACCAAATGTCAAATGTGAAGAAGCAAGAAATGTGAATGTCACCAAAAAACTTTCCCTTCTTTTAGCTATTATCTTACATTCGGTTTTATACTTATGTGAGAACTTTTTTTGTTTCGCTTATATTTAAACGCAATATAATTAACTAATATACAAGAAATTAAAGTTACGTGAAAAATTATCTACATTAATATGTAGAGATGATTATTGTATATTAGTATTATCCCAACCCAAGAAGAAGTATAGAATTATATTACCAAGCATAAACGTTGGTTAAGATTACATCTTTGGTCACAAAGAAAAATATCTTTTCCCTAACAGTTAAATTTTGTTACGAAATAAAACAACAAAATTCTGTCAGCGTTTAATATTGATATTAAGCGCAAAGATATTCCCAGTAAACTAAAAATCACAAGTTACGCTTATGGAAGGTTAATGTATGAGGTAGTGGTTTGATTAACATATTTCGTTCATTTTAATTCACTGCATTTCAGAAAACTGAAGGAACAAACAACTTAAGTTGAAAAACAATGTAAACCCAATCACATCTTAATTAAGTATCTCTTGGAGCACAAAGATTTTTTCAGTAAATTAAATATTACGTAGGCATAGTACGTTTGATTTACGAATTCAGTTTATTTTAATGTGATACATTTCAAAAAACTGAATAAATAAATAAAGGAACTAAAATAATAAAACTTAATCCAAAGAGTTGTATTGTGAACTTTTGTCTTTCTTAAAATAAATGCTCATCTCAAATACAGAGTGATCTGTGGTGCATATTTGTTGCCATCTCTAAATGATTATAATTTCTTACTCCATTCTTCGATCACGTAATCATAATATTTTTAGCAGATCTTAAGCTAGAGCATAAGCTCTCAAAATCTGAAAATATCATCCAAATTGCTGCGGTAGATTTTGCGTGATGCAATTTCAAAACTGCAGACACACGCAGCTTGCGTACAGATTTATAATATTATAGATAAGATAAAAACTTTAAACGTTCAGGATATGATAGATGGATTTTTAAATGAAATTAAGTACAAACGTCACGGTGCCTTTAGAACAGACAGATAACTTGTACAGGTGTTTGGAGATCATTAATTAAATCTGTTATGTTTGATTTTTGTTTGAATAGGTAGCTTGCTGTCATATAATGGTAATATTGCCGATTTTGAGGATGGTCTCATATATTTTCCCAGATTCCCAAGACTACTGTCACATAAGATCAAAGTGAAGGTACATAATACAAATTAATGTAATGCAATAATTTTGTTTGCTGTTTGAGTTGATCCTCAACAAACCAAGGCGCTTAGCGGTAAATACGACCAAACCAAGTAAGCGAATGTTGGTGGTACTAGCATTTCGTTTCGCCGCAATCTGTGGTGGAGACAGATTTTCTATCATTAATGAGGGCATTAGCGTTCACGGAAACAGATTTGTCTGTGTGCATTATTCGCACGTTGGCTGCCCTGGAACATGGCCACGGTGCCGTACTATATAATGCAGGCAGTGGTGGAGCTTAACTTCGCTAGCTTTCAGTAAAGTTTTTTTCTTTACCAGAAACTAAATGCAGTATAACTGAAGCTTACAGGCCGTGAAAGTAATGCATATAACGTAACCACAAAAAAATTAAACTGCGAACATTTCTCTATTTCAAAATTCATTATTCATTATTAAAAAAATGGAATTTAGCCTTAACATCCTTCAGTTAATTCTAATCATAGTTTTTTAGATTAGAAAATGTGCTGAAAAATTATGGTTGTGGCATGATTGTTAAATATGTTATTTGTGCTGTTTATGCAAATTTGATCACCACAGTTTAACTGAAATTTAGATGCAGTCAAAAGTCTTCTTTAACTGAAAGATAACCAACTTCATTTTCTTTTGAAAGAACTTGTTCAGCAAATTAGATTCAACTCCCAACATTGATGATTGGTTCCAGAAATGTACTGGAATACATTTTTTGTACATAAAGGCATAAAATATGAACTAGTACGTCACTACAATAGTTACGTTAGTACTAAAGACATCAGACTAAATCCTGATCTGACATCAATACTAAAAAACCCTTCGGTACTTTTGCATAAAAAAATCACTTAACCTAAATAAACAAATACATATCCTGTAACTACCTTACAACTCTATCCATAATGATTCATTTGTATTCGAACACCAGTGCGTTAATTTAGTACTGTGCTAATAAATTTTTACATTTTTTTCTGATTTAATACACGTTCCTTGAAAAATCGACCTTGATGACGCAGCATGGTGAGGAAACATTGAACTTTAATCGCGCCAGTTTCTTGACTAACTTCTGACTCATTCTTGACAACTACAGCCTATCTTCGTCAATTAATTGTTGATTTTCTGCTTATAGTTATTTAAGAAGACGAACATACAAAAATAGAACTGGCCGGGTCTCTACACAATTATAAAAACAGTACCGCGTTAAAAAAAAAAAATAGGAATAAATATTAACCCAGAGTAAAAAGTACAATGATACTGTGCATCGTGTAACAAATTATTCGTCCACGGTTTTCAGTTAACGAATAAACACGGACAAACATCTGATTCCATATTGTTACAAGTGGATTTTTTTTTCGGAGTCCGCAAAGCAACGGTGACTTTTCCGTTTGGCTTTAACTGTATTTAGTACATTTAACCACCAGTAAAACGCACCAGCATGTCCAACTACATTTCACATTTTTTTAAATGTGTTTATATGAACTATTTGATAAGAATTATCACTGAAAACCTTTAAACAATTTCTAATTTCTTGTAATGTTCTGAGTCATTCCGGTATTGTTTTAATCAAAATTTACAGCCAATCTATTCCTGTAATACGTATCAGTTTTCATGTAGAATTGTTTATTTTAAGCTTTGGTCATTGTTAACCTTCTCGATGTTCCGGCACAAGGCCCAATTCCTATTGGCTGTCGGTCCCCATTGTTTTTCGAGAACTTACGTTAAAGAACGAGGGTCGCGAAGTAAGTTTGTAACTTATCAGGTAGGCGTTTTTTTTTTTTTTTTTTTTTTTTTTTTTTAAAAAAAGCTCTTGTTTGAGGCTCCACGGATGAAGTGTAGCTACAAAACAAACTGACTTGGATTCGTTGGTAGACCTAGCCCTAAGGATTGTTCTTGAATATGTCTTTTATCCTGCAGCATTTTCTGTATGATATCCCTTGTAGCCACGCATTCTTTATGCCGTTAGCTGTAGGTATAATTGCTCTATCCGGAGACCCAATTAGCATCAATTTTGAGCTGAGCGAGAAATTACAAGAAATATTTTCATTTAACATTTGCTCATTTTAGACATAAACCACTGATGTAGAAACACTTTTCCCGAAAGTTGGACAACAAATTACAGTCACGAATTGAAGTTGATTGGACGCAAGTAATCGTTGTGGGGTTGACTTCCCCCTGCAGGGATGTAGACAGGGTAAACGGACGGGATTTATTTAAGATGCCAGATATGTAGTCAAGTAGGGTACTCAGCCGTTCTTTAATTATTATTTTTTTGCTGCCTCTACAAATCGCAGAGTAATAAGCTTTTTAAATTATTCTCATGCTTACGTAACGATCGGTTTATGTGATAAAACCCCCTAGCTGAAACCGTAGATGTATTCACATTAAAAGTGGAGATGCTCCACAAGTGTGATAAGCTGTAGTTAAGCTTGTGATCAACACAGCTGAATTTCACTGAAAGGGGTCTCTGTTCGAAGCAGCACAAAGGCGCGCTGTGAACCTGTATACAGAAACGACGGCGGCTTGCTGGTAGCTGAGGCAATCAACGTTGTGTTTAACGACGGTAGTAAAACAAAGGCAGACAACAGTGCAAGGGATTGATTTCAGCTACTCACGTGTTCACCACACACCGCTTAGAGCTGAGAGGCAGAAAGTTTCAGATCGAAGTTGCTGACTGGAATTAATGCGCTCTGATATAGCAGAAAAGGGGGAGGCAGAAAACATTCGCTTCACACTTTACAAAATCGGGATCAGAGAAAAATAAAGCGTTAATAATGGGATGATTGTCTTCTGCAATGCTACGAAATTACGGCAATAAACGATGTGAAATTGTGATAGTTTCAAGTATCCATCTGATACAAGCGAATAAGCGGAAAGTAGTAATTATTAGCAATATGAAGGCTTTGGCTATAGCAATTTGCTTGAGGAATACTTTCCAGCATATCAAACGTCTTAAATGTTGAGAGTGGGCTAATTTAAAATTGCCAACCTGAAGCAATAAATTTCCCATTAGCGGGATTTTTCACCGCTTAAGAAACGATACAGGGGGTTATTCAAGTGTAAAGAAGTAGTCTTGATGAGATTGGGTTTGTATTTCCAACTCACAGTTGTATGAGCAGCGTTTTGTTAAATCCTGATGTATGCCTATCCTTTCACTTGTGTGTCATTTTCTGTGTCAGTAAATCATTTTGTTGCTCATTTTTTAGTTTGCCCACTTGATTCATCTTGTGTTGTAGTCAATTTTCTCAGTCAGTAAATTCATATCAACCTAGCGGTACAAGCGAACCTTAATTTTCTCGAAGCGATTCCGGCCAATTTGTACTTTAATATCCTTATACCGGATGCCTCAAAATTCTCTTACGCATAGAGGTAAAAAAAACTTGACTAGCTCGTTAAATGCTACTTTCTTCGTTGCAAATTTAACCTTACGTCATTCATTCACTGAAGATAATCAGAACTTTAGAGTACTTCATCCAATTGGGTATACAGACAAAGCGTTACCCCAGATCATAACAAAAGTCTATATTGATGAATTTTTTTGGTGTTATTTTACTTGTTACAAACTCTCAACGCCAAGGGGCTTCGTACCTTATACCCTATTCACTTTCAACTGGCGGCTCAAAATCATCTTCTCCTTGCCCCGTTCCACACCAGTTGCCTACCCCTTCGAACAAAAAGCTGTGACCAGGGAGAAGAGTGGCAAGTTTGTCAATGGACACTCATTACACTTTGCATATAGGGGTAACGGCAGGGCAGCGGGGTGGGGATATAGTAGAGTGACCTTGAACCGCCCCTGTTAACTGAACGCGCTATAATATCTTTGATGTGTAACAGATTATACGTCACAGATTTTCAGTACGAATGGAGGTTACTATGCTTAACTGATGTTATCTGCTGATTTGGATGTTAGTGATATTCAAAACTTTTAACCGAATACAGTATCATCGTCATAAAAATTTTAGAGTACTTCGCGTGATCCTTGAATATGTTAGATTGGTACATAGAAATGCTTCTACCAACAGATCATAAAAAATCAAATATTTATTAATTTCCCTTTATTTGCCCCCCCATGTCGACCCCAAACGTGAACCGAACCGCCGCACATTTGTACGTTAAAATCATTTTCTGGATGATGCTGTAAGCCTAACGAGATTACACGTCTCGCTTTCAGGCTGTCTGTCCCACTGTCCCCGGCGAGAGTAAAAATGTTCCGCTTTCGCAAGCAAAGCGACAAGTCAATATATTTGATTCTCAAAGACCGAAAACGCTCGTTGAGAAAAAAATCTACCACAAAGCGTTCTGGTTTCTTGAAAACGGCCTCCACACGTTTTTACGTTATTCGCGCTATGGAACTTAACTTACAAAAAACAGTGAAAACGCGTTGTGACTAACTCAAAAAGGGCCACAATGCGAAATTCGCTTCTGGTCCAGGTAGCATTTCCCACACACGACTATTAATATTTTCTTAGATACTTGTAACGCGACGGGTAAGAAGAATCATAAATATTAAATGCACCTTGGACCGATTAGCGATGTCAACACAAAGCGTTATATATTGAAAAGCCACAACGTGTTGTGGCCGTTTCCAAGTAATCAGAAGGTGTTGTGGTCGTTTTTTCTGTGTTTGAGCGTAACATACCTATCTATTAACGTCTAAAATAGACGATGCGGTTTTTTCTGTGCACCAGTCGCGTCGACGCATGGACCATTGCTGATCACGCAAGTATTTATTAGCTGCAGCCAAGTCATGGAAATGTTCCATAAGTTTTCGCTTATTTCAAATTACGTCACAGATCACAGAATCACTAGCCGGAACGCTGAGAATGTTGCTGCTGGAGACCGTTGGGCGAAATTATTTTAACACTCCCGTGCCAACACTATCGACTGTACGAACTTTCGTATAACTATTGAGTACTTAAGTGACTGCCTGGAAATAACGCACCTGACGAAAGAGCCTTTTCTTTAATACATGAAATATGTATAAGTGAAAAAACACATTTAAGTGTCGCAATATTGAAAGCCATTTTTATTACCAACACACATCAACAAAACATGTAATGAGCTCCATTCCTACTTGAAAACTAGACCCGATATTTTGAAACTGATTTGTTCCGCCGATGAATACAAAACAACTGCCTAGTTCGACGTTAGATGTCAGGCACAAAGTAACGCAGCTAACATGTAATACATTCTACTAATTATAAGTGTTCTTCGTTTTTAAATTTTAAAAAACTAGTAAAATACAAAAAAAATACAAAATTCCTCAACCGACCCGCTTTGACGAAAAAAATGTTCAAAGTCAGGCGTCCCGTTCTGACAGCGAAGATAAATGGTCACGTTATGAATGCCTAAAATTACTATTACAAAGATTTGCAAAGTTAACTAACGCATTCAATTTTAATTCCTTCATAATTTTAATTTGGAAATAACTAATACACATATTTAACCGATTATCGTCGGTAATGCCGACGGGCATTGTGGATGGGAGCATTCATTCCGAACCGACTGTGCGGAGCGAATGACGTCATCGCTCATAACCTTTTATCAGCAAACATTCACGAGGTTGGACCTACTTTAACAATAATTTTGTATCTGATCACTTTTGTCTAGTTATTGAATTTTTCTGTTGGACTACTGCAAACTGTTATTAAATTATTTAAAAAAATTGGACGTGATAAGTATGTTATGTTGAGTATATTGAGCAAATATGAGAATTTATATTTCATAGCATTGATGAAGTGTACCACTTGTTTTAAAGCAACTTATAGGTGGTGTTTTTCTATTGAATTTTTTAATGCTATGAGGCAAGATATTGGGGCGTTTGTTATCCTCATGACACTAAAAACTGGTCGGCTTTGAGGAAGTCGAGCGCACAGGAATGCTAGGATACACCTTTTGTATTGTAAGCTAAGATCAGAAAAACGATCAGCAAACCCATACTGTCAAAACCTTGCTACAGTTGACGGATTCTCTGTCCAACCTGCAGTATTGTAATTTGGCCTCAATGACAGAATTACCGCCTAGTAATGTTACAAGTTGTTTGTTGTGGCAGTAATACCACCATTACACTTTACGCGCTACCATTAATAAAGTTGGTTCGTGTGGAATCCTGACGGTAAGTATAAGTCGGGCATGAAAAACAAATAAAAAAACTGAAGGTTTATTATGATTATAAGGTGGGGAAAGAATTGTTTATTGAAGACTTGAAATGTAAATATCTGGGATTAGATTTGATAACAAGCTTAACTGGACAGATCACATTGGACAGGTAGTAGGAAAAGGTTTCAAAATGCTGCATTTGTTGGAGAGGGTGATGAGGGGATGTACGAGAGAAGTAAAGGAATTGGGTTACAAAACTTTGGTCAGACCATTGCTCGAATATGGTAGTGTAGTATGGGACCCTAATTTTGAATATCAAGTACATTTGGAGAAGTGCAAAGAAGGGCTGCTAGATTTGTTTCTGGAAATTGTCGCAGAACGCAATCAGTAAAAGATATTATAAAAGTACCGGAATGGTACTCATTGGAAGACAGAAGGATGGTGAAGAGGGTCGTGGGAGTGTACAAGGCGTGTATTGGTGATGAGGCATGGAAAGATATTGGTATAAGAATTGAAAGTAATGCATGGAAGGGAAAAGGTGACCATGACCACAAGCTGGCACTCGATTTCAGGCACAAGGGTGTAGGAAAATTCTCTTTTTTAGGTAAGGGTGTCAGGGATTGGAATAAGTTTCCAAGAGAAATGATGAATAATTTGCCAAAAACGATGAAAGAATTTAAAGTTAAAATTTGTAAAGGGTAAATGTAGGTGGATGGAGAAAAGGGGGAAGATGGGTGTTTAGGAAAATTGCCACCGGAGCATGCGTTCCATTTCAATTTAAATTAATTTAATTAAAGAGTTGCAGAGGAGGGCATTTAGATTTGCTTGGAGATATTACCGTAATACATAATCAGTAACTGATACGATAAAATTGCTCGAACAAGATTCATCGGATGATATTAGTCGGGTAAAAAGACTGATAGATATTAATACGGCATCCATTGGTGATAAGGCCCGGATTGATGTTCTATTAAAAGAAAGGGGTGGTATATGGAAAGGAATTCATGACCATGACCATAAATTAGCACATGATTTCAGCCAAAGGGAGGTCGAAAATTTATTGTTTCCAACTAAGATAGTCATTGATTCAAAGGTGCTGATCGATTTACGCCAAAGAATGGATGAATTTAAAATAAAAATTGGTATACGGTAAAATAGATGTGTGCGATTGTGGAAGAAGGGCTATCACATTTGACAATAGTAATGTATCTTACGGTGAAAATATTAGTGATGACGTATTTCATAATTTTTGATTTTTTTGGTAGTTGTAGGGAAGTTGTCACTATGCATATTTTCAAATGAATTACAGAAGAAGGAAAAATTTAAAAATTTTCAAAGAGCAACTTGAGATTTATTCAACAGATTTCGGTTGCTAGGGGGTATATTATTAGGTCAGGAATCTCAGGAACGTACGTGGATGGAGGGTTAATTTTCCACTCTGAAAGCGTTTCTCCTAACAAACCACTATTGCTAATTTAAATTTTAACTCTTAAAGTGTAACTAATGTTCATGGAAACAGTAATTTAATTATTCAAAACAATATAGTAAATTATTTGAAACGTTTCAATTTAGTTTAGAACCACTGCCAACAACTGAAAATATGGCGAAACATGCTGTAACTGTCGCTGTTGTCTAAATAAATACTTCTTAGTTAAAAATAAAAGGCAAAATCAATTAAATAACTTTTATGAATATTAATACAATCATAATTATTATAAGTTTCTAAATAAACTGCATTATTCTTTGTTTAAAGCGTAGAAGTTTATATAAGTCAACCAAACAATACGAAGAGTGTGCATAGAAACTAATTACATATGAAGTGCTTAATGTCTAATTACGTTTCGTCGTGCAATAAATAATGAATTCCAGCCCCGGCAGCTTAGGGGTTGGTGCACTAGTTTTTAATTAAAGTGGTCGCTGTTAAGAGTCCGGTATGGGATATGAATTTTTTAAATTAAGTGTAACATTCATCTTATGTTGCCTGTACTTGCCCTAAGCAATATTGTCGTAACTAGTTCGCATATACAATGTGAGAGTTATGATACGCAATACTGGAGCTTGCTGTGTGGTTGAGGTGTAATAAAAGTAGTAAGTGCAATAGTAACAAATGTTGATGTTATTAAGTGCAGTGTGGCGCATCGGTAATCGCGTACCACTCAGTATTTTCAGCGTAAATCCGTTGTGTTTTGAGCTCCATTTATAAAATCATTGTCCACAGCATTGAAATTTACAGGCATATATGTGTGTTAAATTCTCGTGGATTTTATACTGTGAAACAAATACGACGCTCCATTTAACCTTTAATTAGAAATATTCGCAGATAACACACAAAAAATAATTTCACGAGGTGTTCGGATTATATCTAACAGTTTAAAATTAATTCTGAAGTAATCAGAAAATGCTAAATTACAATACATTACAATAAATTACATTCCCGGTCTATGACAACATAGTACCTCGGGAGCAATGGTTAGAGCTACATTGCTCTTAATTTTGAGCTTTATTAGTTTCAAATATCGATCTAGGAATTAGAAAGAACTTTTTAAAACTCTATGTGTGGAGCACAGCACTTAACGGTAGTGAAACATGGACTTTAGGAACACCGGAAAGAAGGATAATTGAAGCATTTGAAATGTGGTGCTTAAAATTAAGTGGACTAACAAAGTGAGAAATGAACGAGTTTTGGAAATGATGGGCGAGGAAAGAAGTTTGTGGAAGAAGCTTACAGAAAGAAGAGACAGGCTGGTAGGTCATATTTTGGGACATGGGACATGCTGGATTGGTTAATTTGTTGGTGGAGGGAACAGTCGAAGGTAAGAACTGTAGAGGAAGACAGAGATTAGAATATATGAAGCAGATAATTGAGGACGTGGGTTGTAAGGGATATGTAGAGATGAAGAGGTTAGCACAGGATAGGAAAGGATGGAGGATTGCATCAAGTCAGTCGAAGGACTGATAACAGCCAAAAAAAAAAAAATAGCCCATTCCTTTGTCGTTACATTTGTATTTGAAGTTAGAAAAAATAACAAATAAAAACACTAAAACAACTTAAAGGTAATTATATAAATTAATTTAATTTAATTGCGATGTGGCATCTACCACTGTGGCAGATGCTCTACACACCTGCTTTCCACTTTCATGAATTCTTTATTTTATAATGCCGGGATGCTTCCTTCAAAAGGCCATGGCCGAATTCCTTCCCATTCCTTGCCCCCCCCCCAATCCATTCCCGTCTCTAAAGACCTCGCTGTTAGAGAGACGTTAAGCAAATAAAAATTTATTTTATACTAATCTTAAATTTTGTTGCAATGAAACCACCCTTTTACTTTTGCACTTAACAAATTTTAGTTTTAAATTATTTCAGTGTTTATCTCAAATAGTTTATCATATCCCTTTATAATTTATTCAAAAACTTGGTTCTCTTCACTACAGGAGAAAATTTTTCCATTCCCTTATGCCTGATATCAAGTAACAGTTGTGGTAATGGTCATATCTTCCCCCTATCTAATTAATACTCTTAATTCTTTTACTAATACTCATCTAAGTCAGATCGGCAATAAACGCCATAAACACATCGAGGGTGCTGGGTGAGCGGGAACGCTCTGTTCTCGCAATCGCGAAGACGTCGGTTCGAATCCCCTTCCGGCAATTCAGATTTGGGTTTTCCATGGTTTCCCCAAATCACTCCAGGCGAATGCCGGGATGCTTCCTTCAAGAGGCCATGGCTGAATTCCTTGAATTCCTTCCCTTTCCTTACTCCCCAGTCCTTTCCTGCCTCTAATTACAGCGACGTCAACGAGCAGCAAAAAAAAAAAAAAAAAAATGCCATAAACACTGCCCACAATTTCTTTGCCAGTTTCCTATCTAGGAATAATTCCCAACTCTGTCTCTATCGTGTCAGTTACTGATTGTGTTTCATGGTAATTTACACAAACAGATCTCGCTGTCCTCCTTTCCATCCTCTCCAACTCCATTATTTGATAGTTAAAAGGTGGGTTCCATGCTAAACTACCATAGTCAAGTCTTGGTGCACTACCAATTCGTAACCCAATTATCTGAGTTCACTGTCACATCCTGAATTCATACAAGCAAACAATCGCTTAAAGTATCGCGATATATATATTCTAAAAAAAGAAACACGGTTGAACGAATTTCAACAGTTAAACTCATTAAACCAATTGTAACTAAATTTTTGACATAAATGCATCCTTTGGCATCAATAAAAAATGGCTTTGTGAAATCAGGGAACGGATAAACTGTCTGTTTTGCTCGTTGCTATTCAGTGTTTACGTTTGTCCGTTGACAGTAAAATCTGCTGCACCGGTTATTGAGGGCAGAGCGTAATTTGATGCAACAGTTTCAAACTTAATAACGGAAGCCCTTTGAAGCCAATTATTAGCGATACTACTCTGGTAATCATATGATTCCTAGCAATTTGCAAGTTTTGAATGTGGTAGCACTGATACTGAATGCTGCCTTCACTGTCGACCCACTGTTTTAAAATAATGTTTAATGGCCTTTTTGTTTTTGGGGCAAGCAGGAATTAAATTTTCAGCTCAGCAGCAATAAATCAAGACCAATAACAAACCTAATTAAATTTGCTCCTGTCTGTTGCGAACAATGATTATGTGATCTGATAAACAATCAAAATTAAAGTATAGTACCCTTCTGTGATATTTTTTACGGTGTTTGCCGTGGGATGACATTCACACGTTATAACTTGTCGGCTCCAGTAAAAAAGTTAATTAAACTATTTTTTCTGAAAATGACGTACTACCTGTCAGTTTCAGAAGATCACTGATTTGAAACCGAGCGCGGTGGGTGAGCGGTTAACGCTCTGGCCTCGGATTCTCGAAGACGTCGGTTCGAATCCTCGTCCGGGCATCCAGATTTGGGTTTTCCATGGTTTCCGTAAATCACTTCAGGCGAATGCCGGGATACTTCCTTCAAAAGGCCATGGCAGAATACCTTCCCGTTCCTTATCCTCAGTCCCATCCGCCTCTCATAACCTCGACGTCAACAAGGCGTAAAATCGCAAGTAAAAAAAAAACCTATTTTAAAAATAAATTTTACCCCATTGCAATATTTTCAATACAGCCGGACATAATTATGAATGCAGTGTAAAGTAACTATACATAAAAAAACAACTGCCATCTTATACTGCAGCCAGGTTTCTGGACAGTTCGGTATTGAATCAGATATTCATTCACAAGTAGAATTGCAGCTCAATACTTCCACAAATTTTCATTTTACATATACGTTCGCTGTAAAGTTGAGTAGGGTTCATGGAGGTTTCCCTTAAGATAATATAAGCACCGTAATATAATAGAGATTTGCTTTAGAATGATTATACCGAGCGTGATGGTGTAACGGCTAGCGTTCTGCCCGAATTCCTTCCCATTCCTTGCCCCCCATCCTTTCCCATCTCTAAAGACCTCGCTGTTAGAGAGACGTTAAGCAGATAAAAATTCACAAAAAGCAGCTGTTTCATGTCTGAGAATAGTTGGGGTAATATTGGCGAACGCTGACAGCCAATGGAGTTGCGTGGACTTCAATACGCCAGAATTCAAATTGAGGACTGCTCAGTAGTGTCTGCTTACTACATGCAGACGGGCGCGTTATATTCAGCAGCTGAGAGTGCTAAGGTAGCAGTATCCGCAGTTTGCCTTTTATGATGACGCTCTGTGATTAATCGAAAGCCGTCAGTCATTGAAACAGGTTATTTTTTTGGTAGCCAAACCTAATGGGTTTCATTTTTTGTCCATATATTAATCACATTTGCACAATTTACCGTAATAAACACATTAACAAACAACTGGTCACAGTGAAGGCGTATCCTGAACACCCCGACCAATAACAGACGCCACCGCTGCAAAAATTCGACAGGTGGTTCCTTGTCGACTCAGCTGCAGCGGCAACAGCTGAATAATTAACGACGGACCCCGGACCAGACTTCCTGTCGTCACGCTCGGTTGAAGCGGAAGCCGACGCAGACAATACTGTTAAGGGAGCGTCCCACAAACTTCATGGTTCTATTTTTTCTTCCCTTGAACGCCTCCTTCCTCCACGTAGGCTGGTTTTTGCCTCGGACAACCTCCCCCTTTCCCTCCCCTCCCTATTGATTCCAGAAGACATTTCTTACTGTTTTTTTCTTAACAGACTATCGTTAAAGTAACTGAGTATACAGGGTGTTACAAAAAGGTACGGCCAAACTTTCAGGAAGCATTCCTCACACACAAACAAAGAAAATATGTTATGTTGACATGTGTCCGGAAACGCTTACTTTCCATGTTAGAGCTCATATTGTGGACGGCTGTGATACAATACGCCATTCTCCAGGGCTGCATCAGCGCATCATGGATTCCATGCGACGGAGGGTGGATGCATGTATCCTCGCTAACGGAGGACATTTTGAACATTTCCTGTAACAAAGTGTTAGAAGTCACGCTGGTACGTTCTGTTGCTGTGTGTTTCCATTCCATGTTTAATGTGATTTGAAGAGAAGTAATAAAATGAGCTCTAACATGGAAAGCAAGCGTTTCCGGACACATGTCCACATAACATATTTTCTTTGTTTGTGTGTGAGGAATGTTTCCTGAAAGTTTGGCCGTACCTTTTTGTAACGCCCTGTATAATAAACCCAACTGATATTTGCGTTAAGTACTTTTCTATAACTATAAATATTCTGAGTAAAATATTGACACAACGTACTCCCGCAAATGACACGTTATTGAGAAAACCTTATTTTCAGGTACAGTCAGAGATCCTTTTCTTCTTGAGTAGTTACTATAACTCACTGGTAAGTGAAAACTTGTTGGAAAAACATTTCTGACAAAATTCATTGTACAGCGCTATTTCACACCAACCTTTGAACTTGAAACAGCACTCCAGCGGACACCACAATCAAAGTTTCCTTGAAATTCACTTGATACAATAAAATTAAAATTATTTTATCGACGAGTGGAGTGGTCACACGCGGGCGGTTCTAATCAAGACGGCTTTATTTCGAATCATCAAAACAATACGAACTGCCTTCGAAAATCCCGGTTGACATCTGCAAGCGCTTTTGAGTCTAGGTTCAGCATCTCTATTTTTTTTATTTTTTTTTTTTTTCGAATCTTGATGTCGGTTAGTTTAAATACGCCTGCCATGTTCCACCCAGAGCTATGACTTCACGTCACACGCGTTAGCATGAGGGATATTTCTAATTTACATTTTAAGATTGTTAAAGGACAGAAATAAATATCCGCATGTTGTTATGTGTTCTGCACCCAATTTTAACCGTCGCAAAGGATCTATGAATGAAATGCTACCTGGATTCGCTCGGAAACCTACACCTCTCCGGTTGATGGGGTAGTACATAGTATTGTATATTTACCAACAGCAAGAGAAAAATTACATGGATTAGTGATCGCCCATGGGTCGAAATTCGACCGTAATTCATTATATTATCTAGTTTCTTTCGTGAAAGGGTAGTAATCATTATTTTAATTTGTTTTATTGCGTTTACATAGATTTATTATATACTGCATACATTGACGTCGTTGGCTGCGAGCGTGTACCAATACGTTATTGGCTTGTGTTGTTTGCCTTAATTCCCTGCAATACCTATAAAATTAAAATAATACACTCCACGCGTGACTGTATCCTAAATTTTAGCTTCAGAACTAACCATAGCGAATGATGAAATGTATTTAAGAATGTTTTCAAAATAATTTTTGACTTTCCATTTATCGAAGGTTTATTTTAATTTAGTCCATCCATCATACAACTATTTCATATATTCATTTTGACTTAAGGCCGGTAAAACTGATTTAGCTTTATGACAACATGAAATAAATAGAGTCCTTTCAGCTGAAGTGATTCGAAATGTTTCGCATTGCAAATCTGCATTGTAAATTCGAAACTATCAAATTTTCTTGTAGTCACATTTAGTGCGCATTTAAACGTATCCATCAAAATAATCTCATCATATTGTGTGTTCACTATTTAAATTTGGTCTATTATCATTTTGAATTTCAGGCGAATATGTATTCCTTCTTTTTTGTCTCTCTCTCTTTCTTACATGTCAATGTTCTATATCGAGGCATAATGGAAGTAGGTGCAAATACCCGAATAAAAAAAAATCCGTAATGAAATTACCGAAATTCAAAGCTCAAAGGCCCTTAAGCAAAGTTTAACCTTTTAAATAATAAGAAGACTATATAGTATCTGGCAGAATCGCTACATTCCTTTTCGAAATGTTCCTTTTATTAAGTATATATATTACTGTTTACCACAGACATTGGCAGAATAACTAAGTGTCGTTGCCACTAAAAAATCAATTGAATGTAAACAACGAATGTTTAATTTTATTTAATTTAATGTATTTGTAACACACATTATATATAGATTTTAGTTTCCTGCATTTCTTCTCCATACAGACTTTAACTATGCCAAATCTCACACTGCTCCGTGAGCGCAATATTCTTTAAAAGGGATCCGAAGTTTTCGCTTAGCGTATTAATATATTGATGGAGTGAGAGATTTTCAAGACAACAATTTCTTCCAGTTATATCACCTCATATGGCAAAATGCTGCACTTTCTTGTAAAGGGTGGAAATTTAGAGATTCATTGATGATAACCGTGGAAAAGCTTGTGTTTTTTCCCTGATTTTTATTTATTTCCAGTTAAAAAAATGAATTAAAAAACTGTTCAAGAGTACGAGAAAAAAGTGTGAGCAAATTGAAAAGTCAATGTTAAACAAGCTAAATATGATTTAAATGTGATGCCCGGCAAATAAAAATGAACTGCGGATTGTTGTAAGCTGATTGGCGGTCTAAGAGACGCCGAGGTGCTGATCTGGGAGAGGTCAGGCCCGGGACTATAGAAGGAGACAAATGAAGATCCCCGAGCAATGCGCATTTACTATTTTCATCTAGACCTAGCGCCACGTAGTTTATGGATGCTCCCTAACACTAGAAGCTTCACCGAACTGGTGCGCCTCTCAATTAGAGATGGCTTCGTGATACACCTTAATGGGCAAATGTTAGTCAGGATACAAAAGTCGGTTTCTTTTCTTGAGTGATAATGTATTTTTTTTTTATATTATTTATTGGCAAAAGGACAGAGTCCATACAGCCAAAAATACCTTTACATATTGATGGTACAAGGTTAGAGGTGCAATTCTTACAGTACGATACCATACAATACAGAACAAAACAATACCGAAACATACAATACATTACAGAGCAATACAATACGATACAGGACAATACAATGCAATAAAGTGCCATATACTGTAATACAACCAATTACAATACAGTAAAATATCATACAATACATTACAATGTTTTGGTTTACATATTGTGTAGTGATGCCAGGAGTACAACTCCTACCGTGCTTTTTATTATTAATTTTGGAATATGATTCTTGACATATAGTTGATTTGCCTGGTAATTTACAAAGTTCGAAATAAAACTCTTAAACTAGCATTTATTTACATCTTATATTTCAAGGATAACAGTACTACTCTTGTGGTGCAATAGATTTACATATTATGTTATACCTTTAAAAATACAACTCATACTATACGACTGATTTATATGTTAACCTAAGTAAATGAAAATGGAGCTCTTACAGTGCACTTGGTTTACATATTGCGTTGCCAGATTAGGCATAAAACTCTTAGCGTACAACTGATTTACATGTTGTATTATTCGGTTATACATTTACACTTATCGAACAATTGATTTACTTGTTATGTTGTCTAGTTAAGAGTACCAATCTCATCCTATAATCTGTTTACTTGTTATCCTGCTAAGTTAGAACTAAAACTCTTATGGTAAAGTTGGATTACATCTTGTGTTATAAATTCATGAGCAACACTTTTCCTGTACAGATATTTCTTACAAGGATCATATATCTATGTGATTTTCCTTGGCAAATCTATAGAGGCTTATATAGATTTCCGGTTCTTGTTTCTGAAGAAGATGTTGGATTTTGGTGGGAAGTTCAGCCCCGTGTCTTTGTAAGTCCAATATTAATTGTGTAGATTTGTTCCAGTGGCGCTTGCATGCGAAGAAAAGGTGGTCGAAGTCCTCCAAAATATTTGCTTCACATTCGCAGAAGGGCGAGTTAACTACGTTGATTTTGAACAGATGCGATTTGAACCGCCCGTGGTTAAACTTCAGCCTTGCTATGAATGTTGAGAGTCCTCTGGACAGTATCCGGTTGGAGTACCAATGAGCTCTTGGAATTGAGGGATGGATCTGTCGGTAATGTTGACCTTTATGGAGGTCACTTGTCTTCCATTCGTTGGCCCATTCTTTCTTGACATCGCATCGAATCGCTGGTAATAGATCCGATGCCGGAACGAGGTTGAGTTTGTTTCCGCTTAGTGCAGCTTCTTTGGCTAGTCTGTCTGCTTGCTCATTACCTGTAATACCTGCGTGTCCTTTGGACCAAATAAAAATGATCTCCATGCCTTTCTCTCTAAGTTTGGACACTAATCGAAGTATTTCAAAGGCCAACCAACATCTGCCATTGTCTTTGGAGATGTTGTTTAGTTTGTTAACAGCGGACAGGGAGTCTGTTATTATTGCTATTCTCGGGCTTTGCAGTTTTGTGCAATATTCTAGAGCTTTGACCATTGCAAGTAGTTCCGCTGTGAAGACCGTTGCTTCTTCCGGTAGGCTGTAGGTTTCCGACTTGTTTGTCGTATCCACAAATGCGCATCCCACTGAGTGATCTGATTTGGAACCGTCTGTGTACAGGCATGCTGGGTTACCTGGTAGGTTTGAGATGTAGTCCCTCATTATGACATTGTTCCTTTCGCTCCCTTCCAGATATTTAATGTTGGTTCGGATGTCCAATTTCAGAGAGGTAATAGGCATTCTTCCTGAATAGACAGGTAATAGCTGAGCTCGGTATATTTTTGTGGAGTATATTTTTAGGTCCTCATATGCTCTTGCTAGGGGTGGACTAGTTTTCTTCTTCCAGTACGCACGTTCTGAGTACTGTGCCGATAATACTGATAACTTTTCCAACAGCGGATTCTCTTCGAGTTCTAATTGCTTTAGTATGAATTTTCTGGAGAGGTATGTTCGCCTAATGTGTAGTGGTGGTTCGAGGCATTCGACCAACAAGGCGTTTGTAGGCGTAGATGCCATGGCCCCAGTACATAGTCTCAGTGCTTTATATTGTGATTTATCTAGTCTCTTCAACAACTCTTTCGATGCGGATCCAAAGCATATACAGCCATAATCGTAATGTGGTCTTACGAGCGATCGATAAAGTCTCATGTTGAGTTCTCTTTCCGCTCCCCAGGTTTTGCCGGTAATGGCTCTAATTAGATTCATGGCTGCTTCACTTTTTTCGATGATGTAAGATATATGATTGGACCATTTTAGGTTCGAGTCCATTTTCAAGCCTAGGTATGAGACTGTTTTCTTGACTGGGAAAGAGTGGGCTCCCAGTGAGATTTCAGTTCTGTGCGGTACCCTATGTCTTGTAAATATGCAGACTACGGACTTTTCTGTAGAAAGGACGAAGCCATGGCGTATCATCCAAGCCTTCATTTTGTCCATTGCGATGTCTAACCTTGTCTTACAGGCTTGTAATGTCCGCTGGCTGATGTAAAGGCAAACATCGTCCGCGTATTGTAACAATTTTACTTCCCGAGGTATCTTTGAGTGGAGGTCACTGACGTAGATATTGAAGAGAAGGGGGGACAATATAGATCCCTGAGGCAGTCCTTTACTTGTAGACCTGGGTCCGACTACTTCACCTCCAATTATGAACAGCTCTCTATTTTCCAGCAGCGCTATTAGATTCGCCACGAAAGTTTCCGGGAGAGGCAACTGTCTAAGTTTCTCCGCCAGTAGAGGGAGAACAACGTTGTCGTATGCTTTGGATATATCGGTGAATAGGGCCATCAAGTAAAAGTTTTCTCCATTACTGATTTGGATATCTGTCACTAGTTGTGCTATGATTTCATTTGTGCCTTTCCCCTTTCTGAAGCCAAGCAGGGTTTCTGGTAGAAGGTGATGATGTTCTACATACCACTCCAGTCTGAGTTTAATCATCCGTTCTAACATTTTCAAGGAGCATGACAGGAGTGAAATTGGCCGGTATGATCCGCTGTCACTGGGGTTTTTGTGAGGTTTGTGGATTGGGACCACTCTTATTGCTTTTAGTGGGGGAATGTGGACTCTCTCCATCCAGACCCTGTACATAATTTTGAGGAACAAGTCTTTGCCTTCTCTGGGGAGGTTATCTATCATCGAATACTGTATTTGGTCCATTCCTGGAGCAGTGTTACTAGATTTTTTGAGTGCACTTTCCAATTCCTCTATTGTGAAAGGTTGAAGCAAAGGGTGGTCTGCTTCCGGGTTCTGAATGTCGACTTCCTTTTCTGGGCACCAGTCTGGAGCCAAAGAGCAAAGGAGGTCCATGGCCGTCGCAGTGGAGATGTGTTTGTTTGATTGCGTTGTCTTGCGCTGAATTCCTTTAACCTGTCTCCATAGTAGTTTAGTTGGCACGTCTTTGTTCAGAGACTTACAAAAATTTTGCCAGTATTCTCTTTTCTTCTTCTTCAGAAGGCGTTTCGTGGAAGCTTGTATCTTGTTTAAGAGTATGTATTGTTCGTCCGTTGCCTGTCCTTTATATTGCGCTAACGCCTTCTTTCTGTCTTTTATCGCTTTAGTGCACTCTTCATCCCACCATTTCGGGCTGTGTCTATGTGGCGTCTTTCTCTGTTTATTTTCTGGGATGGATACTTGGGCCGCTTGATCCATAATTGTTGTGAAGGAGAGGTAGTCATTTTTGGGGTCATCTGACGTGCTAAAGTTTTCTAGTTTATCTGTTATGAACTGTTTATATAGTGGCCAGTTAGCTCTCCTTGTGTTCCACTTGTAAGTGGGAGACGGAGGAGTGGTCTTGAATCTCTGGTCAGGTGGGGACATTATGATGGGAAAATGGTCAGATCCCGATGGGTCTGGGAGGGTCTTCCATTCTATGTCCATGGCCAATCCCGGCGAGATGAGTGAGATATCGACTGCCGATCTACGTTCTGTTGCTCTGTGGTATCTTGTTTCTGATCCATCGTTCAGTAAGACTAAGTTCATTTCTTCCAGTAAATCTATTACCACTTTGCCTACTGCGCAGCTGGATTCACTTCCCCACTGTTGGTGGTGGGCGTTAAGGTCCGTCATAATAAGCATTGGGGGGGATAATTGCTCTATTACCTGACGAAGTTCTCTTTTGGACACTGGAGTTTGAGGAGATCTATAAATTGAAGCAACTGCTATTTTTCTGTGGTTCCTGCTGTCATATTCTACGTTGGCTGCACATACTTGCAAATTCGATCCCTGCGAGTTGAACTGAATTTCATCATACTGTATTCCACTTTTGATCAAAAGAGCGACTCCTCCGTAACCGTCTGATCGATCCGACCGAATCACATTGTATCCTGTACAAGAGAAGTGGTTGTCAGGTTTCAACCACGTTTCCATTAATCCCGCAACTGCAATGGAATTTTCTTGGAGGAGGTATAATAGGTTTTCCTTATTAGATCTGACTGACCGAATGTTCCACTGCATGAAGTTATTGCACTTCGCCATTATTATTGAGCACTAAGGATTTTCTGATGAACTCTCTTATATCTGGCATAACGCCTGTATTAACCATCTTCAGCAGCGAGGAAACAATGTAGACCACCTTATCTATGAGGGGTTCTTCCCTTTCGAAGATCTGGGGCCTATAGGGGTTGTAGTTTATCGGGGCAGATGTGGTGGGTCCATGGTCAAAGTACAAATCTGATGGAATCTTTATGTTTTGGCTTCTGGTCGCCTGCTGCTTGGAAGGAGGCTCAGTTCTGGCTTGCTTATTGAATCGTTCTTGCAAGTTAGGGGTTGGCCTCGCTATTGCCCGTGCTTGAATGGTGGTGGATATTGAGCTTCCGGGTTTAGGTATGTGCATTGGGGGGAAGCTGGAGGTGTCTGGGGTAAAGGGAAGCCTGGCAGCTTGTTTAGCGTAGGAAGTTGGGTTTTCTAGAGCTGTGGCTTGTTCTAACGTAAGGTTGTTATAGGCCATGTGGGTTTTGATGCGCTTTTGTTTCAAAAACTCTGGGCAGGAGCTTGATGTTGCTATATGGTCTCCCCTACATATTGCACAGTGGAAGTTGTTAGTTTTGTTGCACCCGGATGTTTCATGGGCCTCTCCGCATTTAGCGCATCTAGCATTGCTGCGACAGTGCTTGTTGATATGACCATATCTCAAACACTTATAACACTGAGTTACTCTTTGAACATATGGTTCGACTTGGCATCTGGTGTAGTGAATGAAGACATGTGGTGGGAGGGTCTGTCCTTTGAATGTAATGCATACCATTTGCCGCGGTATCCACTGATGTATTCCGTCGATTGTGATCTTACGCTTTAGTCTTCTGGCTGCTATCACTTCAATATCGGAATCTATGACATTTAGTATTTCTTCTTCAGTTAATCTAGTATCTACCCCTCTTATTACCCCCTCTTTAACAGTACAATAGCGTGGTATAAAAAAATTTATATTCTGAGGGTGATTGGTGACTGATGCCAGGCTGTTTGCTGCCTTATAGTTATTAAATTCAATCTGAACACGGTTCCTCCCCTTGGTTGATATGTTAAGGATCGAATGGTTCATTGCTGGGATGGAATTCTTGATAAATTTACCAACGGACATGGGATGAAGACGTCCGAGGGCGCCCCTATTTGGGTGCTCTTCTGTATTTATCTGTTCTGCATAGACTATGAATGGACCGGTGTCATGTTCTGAATACCTAAATTTCTCTTCTCCCAATGTAGAAGCTGCTTGCACATTTGCGGAATTGACTGTTGGTAAATCCCTAGTTCCCATAGCTATTGCGTTTTGGCTGCTATTGCTAGTATAAGTTGTTATTGGTATTTCTGATTGGGCTATCTCTTCACTTCCTGAAACGCTTGCGGCAATTGCGGGGTTAGTAGGTATAAATGGAACATTATTAATATTCATATTTAGGTCAATTTCCCCAGTTGGGGCTCTTTCACATCTGGTACTTATGCATGCAGGCTGTTCTATGTCGGCATACGCACGTAGCTTGCGTTTCTTTATAACTGTTGTCTTTTCAGAATCTGGGAGTGCAATGGGCGGCGTACTTACGATGTCAACTTCGATCGGCGTATAGCACACTTGAAGGGCCGAGGTGATAGCATCCGCTGTTTCCTCTGCTGTGCTCCCTTCCGAGTCCTCCTGCATCCTGTAAGCCCTTAGGCTTACACCTCTTGCACTATTCACCCACTATCTTCCACCTGTTGTGTAGTTGAACAGAAGCGGTAACTTAAGCTCGAAGAAACACTAACCACTGTGTAGACACGAAGTCCGATAGCTTGCTCGCACCACTTAGAACGGCTCGCGCGTAAACAAGGAAACGATCCGCACTGTTCGATGGCTCAGAGCAGACTGGATAATGTATTTGTGTAGAGGAATGTGATCTTACCAGTAATGGATGTCCGAATAAAGTCAGAGAGTGGGTAAATATCTTTTCCAACCCATTCACTACTCAGTACTGAAGGTCGTCAATGGGTCAGTAAGTTTCAAGTCCACATCCAATGGAAAAGTCATCAGCACTGTCGAATGCCCTCACTGCATACTCAATGCGAGAGGTTTATGATTTAACTCACTCACTGGTGTACAACCAACCGATTAAAAATCGTGAAACACCATCTCTAGTACCTCTTCTAAGCTAGATGTTACTTCGGGCGTTACTCAAGGAAGTGTAATAAGACCACTTCTTTTCTTAATTTTTATAAACGATCTCGGTGACAACGTTAATTGCAGGATGCTATTTTTTGCTGATGCACTTATTTATAGGGAAGTGAGGTGCTCTGACGATTGCTTAGAAATTCAGCTCGATGTGGATGTTATTTCGGAATGGTGCTGTAAATGGTAGCTTACACTTAACTGCAAAAACTGCAAGGCAATGCAAATAAATAATAAAAAGAACCCGTTTGCTCACGAGTACAAAGTTAACAATTCAGTTGTTGACTCGGTGGATTCCCTGAAGTATCTAGGCGTAACAGTACAAAGCAACATGAAATGGGACTTTCACATAACTTCCGTCGTAGGCAAAGCTAATTCGTATTTTGAGAAGTTGTAATGCTCATACAAAGGAAATAGCCTACAAAACACTAGTGCGTCCGCATTTGGAATACTGTTGTGGAATTTGGGATCCGTATCGCAAGGGATTGATTAATACGTTAGAAAAAGTACAGAGGAGAGCCGCTAGATTTGTGACTGCTAGTTACAGTCCTTACGTAAGTGTCACAGAGCTGATAAGCGGGTTGGACTGGGATTGTTTGGCGGACAGACGACGTCGTTTTCGTTGGAGAATATGCGAAAATCTTTAATTTACGAGTGCAACGAAATACTTCTTCCGCCAACCTACTTAGGTCGCAATGACAGGAGGGATAAGATTCGAGAAATAAGATGCCGTACTGATACATCTATGTATTCTTTCTTTCCTCCTTCTGTTCGGGATTGGAATGCACAGAATTAGGATTGGTGCTTAACACACTCTGCCACCCACAGTATTTGTGAATTGCAGAGTATAGATGTAGATGTAGATGTAGTACGATATTGGCAAATTCCCAAACCAGCTGACGCCTTCACGCTATCACAGCGACCAATGCTACTAATTGCTTTGGAAAGGGTTAGAGCTCAAAGAATCGCGGGACGACCTGTAGAGGTTAACTTCACATGAACAGGAATTAGCTTCATCCATTATAATTTACAAACACTACAGAAGGAAAAATGCAGCCAGGTGTTTGTAGGGTGGGTACATGCTAAATTCAATTTTTTTTCTTTTATGGGTCCCAAACTGGGGTGCGAGGTAGCTTCGCCGCCCATGTCGAAATTAACCTAGCTCTAAACCTTCGCAAATACTACGTCTCCATCACCTACTCTTACAGTTGAAAACCTTTATTCTAACATCACGTAATTAGCGAGTTTCCTCTGAGATGCCATAGTTAGTAAGTGGAGGACTTCTCTTTTGACGGAAGAGGAGCATGGGAACTTTTGTTTGAATGAAGTGTGGCGTAGTAAGTTAAAGTTTTGGAACCCCTACTCTACACAAGAGGTTGCTAAACATATATCACTACGCTTCCCTGTTTTTAAATTTATCTTGGTGTTTCCACACCATCCCACGCCCCAACCTTCCAGTTATGTCAGCAGCAGTTGATGTTTGTCGCTACTGCTTAGCATATGATTCGCGAAACTTTGCCAATGCTTGCTGTCACATTTAGTTTTTAACAGTTTGGGATTCTATATATAAAAAAAGCTTGGTACGGAGCTAGCAATGCTTTTGCTGAAACATATTTTTTTTTGTTATGCCTTTACGGCTCATCGACGTCGAGATCATTAGAGGCGGGATGGGGCTGGGGACAAGGAACGGGAAGGAATTCGTCCATGGCTTCTTGAAGGAAGTATTCCGGCATTCGCCTGGAGTAATTTGGGGAAACCATGGAAAACCCAAATCTGGATGCCCAAACGGGGATTCGAACCGGCGTCCTCCCGAATGCGAGGCCAGAGCGATGAAACAGAAATTACATTCGAACGATTGTTTGTGTTTATTTAACTATTTTGATTTTCTTTTAAAAACATGTTTGGACTTACCAACGTATTAAGGATACTTAGTTCGAAGGTGCCCTTTTAATTTGTCTCGTCTCATACTGTATACAGTCTTAAGTTTTTTTACAAAACATACACAATTGTTTTTCCAAACCATCTATAGAAATCTGTGAATCTTAATGATAAATATTAATCTTATGTTCTTGTCTTGGGATTTATACATCTTGTTCCCTGTTGCTTGTAATCCGACTACCATCAGTTTAATCAGCATCTGTAATTTCATTACAACCTTCATTATTAGGATATCTTCTCTTATAAATTTATCCACTCGTCAAAAACTTAAAATATTAGGATTCAAGAATACAGCTCCTAAATAACTAACGATTATTATCAGTATGCAATCACGCCGAGAAAAATAAAAACACTGTTGCCCACACTTCTGTAAATACTAGAAACAAGTGACGTGTGAATCTAATGTTATTGTTACAGCGCCTAACAGTTCTAACGGCCGTTTATTTATAAACAGTTCATTCGCCCAGCGTTGATACTTCAGGTACGAGTGACGTTTTAATACGAGGTTTCTGCAACTAGCAGTTTTATCGGCCGTTTAAAAGTGTACAATTGCAAGTTGCATCATTTAAACTGGTGTCATCCAATATCCGATAGGTGGCAGTGAGAGATGTTAATAAACAATCAAATGTAAAATTAAATATTTCGACTATGCTATGAAAGTTTACTCACATATATACATTTTTAATTTGTATATGTTTTATTAAGAGAATTACGTTTTTCTGTTTAACGTTTCGCGCCTCCTTTTGCACTAACCCGTGCCTTCCAGTTTGAAACACTATGTGAACATAGCAGTTGTAAGAGATAACAGGTAGTGAAGCGGCTTGGTGGCTCAGTGGTCAAAGCGTCTGACGGAAGATCAAAGGGTCCACGGTTCGAATCCCAGTCGCGACTGGGATATTCAAAGGCTCTTACCAGATCTTCATCTCTAACACAGCTTGCTGTGTAATGTGAAGTATGCCAGAACGCTTCCGTTGTTCGGATTCCATGTTAATATGTAGGTTTTCCATCGGGAGGACGAGAGTTCAAATCTCAGTGCGGCTCTCCAGAGTTTCCCGAAATCACTCCAGACGAATGTCAAAATGTTTCCTTCAAAAAGTCGATCACTGAATTCCTTCACCACTTCTCTCGCTCCTTTAATGAACTCGACTTTGACGGGCGTAAAGTAATATATACAGGGTGTTACAAAAAGGTACGGCCAAACTTTCAGGAAACATTCCTCACACACAAACAAAGAAAATATGTTATGTGGACATGTGTCCGGAAACGCTTACTTTCCATGTTAGAGCTCATTTTATTACTTCTCTTCAAATCACATTAAACATGGAATGGAAACACACAGCAACAGAACGTACCAGCGTGACTTCAAACACTTTGTTACAGGAAATGTTCAAAATGTCCTCCGTTAGCGAGGATACATGCATCCACCCTCCGTCGCATGGAATCCCTGATGCGCTGATGCAGCCCTGGAGAATGGCGTATTGTATCACAGCCGTCCACAATATGAGCTCTAACATGGAAATTAAGCGTTTCCGGACACATGTCCACATAACATATTTTCTTTATTTGTGTGTGAGGAATGTTTCCTGAAAGTTTGGCCGTACCTTTTTGTAACACCCTGTATATTAATCTTTTTGCTGTCATGCCACAGCGTTCTTCAGTGTTTATTAATAGGTTAGCAAATACGGCTACGTAGCCTACTACTTCATTTTACGGACGTCCACGGAAAGAATACTGTACATTCTATGCGTAACAAACAACAACTCAATAACTCTGATTACGGCGGGTACATGACAACCGAAACATTTCTGCAAGAAAATTTACGCGGCATCCGGAAAAACCGACGTATTAGACTATTATTAACAATACGTTGTTGTTGCATCTGAGAATAAGCTAAGAACGGACGTACGCGAAGGTTGGACTAAGCCTGATATCAGAGATAGGACGGCCAGTTCCTTTCCTCCTTACTCAACCTAACACTGTAAAACAGTCCTATAGTTTAACGTGGAATCCAAACCATGGAAGCGCTCTGCTGTTCTTTAAATAACACAGCAAGCTGTGCTGGAGGTGAAGGTTTGGTTAAGGTCCTATGAGAATGCCCTCCGAAAAAGGGATTCGAACCGGGGACCTCCTGATCTACAGTCAGACGCTGTAACCACTGAGCCACCAGACTGCTCCAGTGAATAAGAGAATTGTTTGATCGAGAGCTGCGAGTTTTACTGCATAGCTTGATATGATTCCGTACTCGCTGCTTACATGCTGAAGAGATTGTTGGGTTGAGAGCCTATGCTAATCCTGATGAATCTCAGATTCGATGGCACTGCGCAACTATGACCAGCACGCGCCTGTGTGGAACATGTCATCGATCAGGCGAGTGTTTTGGTGACGTCAGCGGGAGGCGCATTCCGGGCGGCGCTACCTGTTGGAGTCCGGTCGGAAAAGAGGTCGGAGGGCCGGCTCTCCATTGGCCGGGCGGCGGCAGGTGCACGCACAGTGGTGACCGGCCGGTTCGATGAACGGCCAAGCCGGCACCTGCCGCCGCCACCTGCCGGTGCCAACTCCCAATTCAGCATCGACATATGGAGCTGGAGCAGATAGCTAGCAATCATAACGGAAGAATGGTGTGGCCACTGCTACACCTACGTTCCCACCGAGCGTGGTGGTGTAACGGATAGCGTTCAGGCCTCGCATTCGGGAGGACGGCGGTTCGAATCCCCGTCCGGGCATCCAGATTTGGGTTTTCCATGGTTTCACAAATCACTCCAGGCAAATGCCGGGATGCTTCCTTAAAAAAACCATGGCCGATTTCCTTCCCATTCCTTGGCCCCCATCCTTTCCCGTCTCTAAGGACTTCGGTGTTGAGAGACGTAAAGCAGTTAAAAAAAAAAAAATACTACGTTCACGAAACAGGAAGAGATGCAGAAACCAATTTTTCCGCAATCCTTTGCCGGAAACGCAATCGGAGCAAATTACGGTAGAAATTATATAGCTGTTCGTGACATCCTGCTTACAAAATCTTCATCGTACTGTCAAGATGGTTTCTTTGTAACACTGATTTGATATAGTCCTCTTTGTATCGAGACTGGTGGGTTAGCCGCTAACGTTAATAGCTGACATTCTATAGTTGGCGAGTCGTCGATCCTTAAACCAGCCATCTCGATTTCCATAGGTTCCAGTAACTTTTCCAGGCGAATTCCGCGACGGTTCCTTCAGAAGGCTATGGCAGACCTGCCCATAATCCTCTTTCGGTTATACATATTGTCACAAGACAAGCTTACCTATCTTGCCGTCGATGGGGTTATAAGAATACTGTCTTCATATTTGCATGAATATGATAACGTTCTCAAAAAAATTTCTGTCATAAGTTACAATGTTCTTCTTATAATAAATTGCTTTTCAGTTATTCGGTTTGGGGGGGAAAAAAAAAAAAATAAAAACGGCCGTCATAACCACCTAGGAAGAAATAAGGAGATTACAGTTCAGGTTTCCAACACCACCACGTACCAAGAATGGTTTAAAGTTCAGTTTTGGTTTTAATAAAATTAATATTAATAAGCTTCCGTAAACGCCACCGGAAAATACTGTTCTATTTGTCTATGAAAATACAGTTTCACGAGGTACAATTTTTTTCCGTCTAATTCTGGCTACAAAATTCAGATCACTCGACAATGTTTGAAGTCAACTAAAAAATTCGTTGAGCTTATAAATTCCCCATCCTGCTTAAATATTGCCTCAAACAAGTATGCAAACCCCAGCAAGTTTAGAAAAACCTTCTCTACACTTCTTAGATAGTTTAAAGTGATTTTGACACATGACGCTAAATTTTGACCCGAAATGAAAACTGGCTTGCTCAATC
Organism: Vandiemenella viatica; assembly: GCA_031002005.1. NCBI lineage: Eukaryota > Metazoa > Arthropoda > Insecta > Orthoptera > Morabidae > Vandiemenella > Vandiemenella viatica. The sequence goes on from JARYHS010013631.1 coordinate 73,501,542, forward strand.
TTGTACGGCAAACTCTCGGAAACCTCCAAAAGTCAGGGTTCTCATAGGAAGCGTTAGATGTTCTGAAAGCTCGGTGTATCCCAAAACTGTGAACTTTATTTTACACCAATTTAGTTACATCACTAATTACACAAATATTTCGGAATAAATGACTTTTAATTTGCTTCGTATAACAATCCCTTATCTGATGTTTACTTTTTATGATAATTTCTTTTTAATCCTCTCGCGCGGGACTATGTTGCTCGACCTATGATCAGCGGATTTCCCGACTAGATCTCCGTTCGCGTTTCTTTAGAAGATCTATTCCCTTCTGAAACCTTCTTACAAACTCGTCATCAAGCTTATTTACCAAAATAAATATGAAAACATTCAAATTTCTTTTAAAAATAAAAATGACTCAGAAATATATCAAACCTAAAGATTTTAAACCCGTTTTAACTAACTTTGCCACAAATAAAGCCCTAAATCCACAAATTACTATTTAGTCACAATATTCGTGTCGTGTGTTAATGTCTTCATCTTCTGACACCTTAAATTATCTACTTACTGAATTATCCTCTTCTCTTACTCTCATACTTCTCTTTCGCTATCCCCTAACACAACAAATTGGCCCCTCCCTCAAGTATCACAACAGTGACGTACAGTACAACATTTTTATGTCGCCAGATTAATACTCTCTTAACCCACTACTTCCAAATCGTGATATCCTTTGCTTCTGTCTATCCTCTTAATTTCCAACAATCTTGTAGCGAATACATTTTAAACGTTATTTGTTTTGTTCTCTTGGGTATCCCTGATATGAAACTTAATGCTGTTCTGTATGCAAGATTTTTGAAATGTCTTCAGAGTCAAAACCAAATCTGTTAAGACAGTCAAAAATTATAGGGAGGATTAGATTTCTATAACTGCAGTGACCATATTTTTTTCAATGCAGTATTACTGTAGGCGATTTTTCCGCAGTTATTCAGAAAATTAAATGATAAAATAACGCCAATGCAAATTTTTTGTAGCTTTAATGCCATACGAGTTTCGCCTCTCGTCGAGGCAACATCAACGACGAATTGTTTACACTAGTGGTTTACAGGTTTGTAACCATACATCTCTGATTTTCCTCGAAAGCATGTTTCCGATAAAACCATGTTTGCTTTGGAGAAAAAGCAGAGATGTGTGGTTACAAACCTGCAAACCACTAATGTAAATAATTCGTCGCTGATGTTGCCTCGACGAGAGGCGAAACTCGTACGGCATTAAAGCTACAAAAACAGTTGCATTGGCGTTATTTTATCATTTAACATCTTTTTTTCAGTTAAAGAAAGGAATCAAAATCGGAATTCCAGGTAAATATTGTATACTAAGTGATCTCTCATTTTTATCTGATATAGGCTTTTTTATTTTTGCTATGCTACTTTTTAGAGCTTCCTACATCATAAAGAAGACGTGCCAGTAAATTTGGTATCCTATTCTATTACGTAGAATGTCATGAAAGAGGCAACACTTTTAACTTTTCTGTCATTCTTTAGGATCTGGGAACAAAATTCCTCTGCCTCACTAAACAAAACTTTTCATTGATTTCTGGAGTATTGAGTTTTAATACAGGCGTAAACCCACCGATGAGTCCCACCAAATTGTCGCTTGATGAATGTTTAACGTCCTTAAGTAAAATTATCTCTGCCAAAAACTACAGACTAATTGCACAGAAAAGTAATGATACTAATTCTGCTCCTGAAAGACATTGTTGCAGAAATTTTTTCTTACTTCATTCGCTCTAAAAAGTCAACTGGAAGATGATTTGATCACTGTGGTATTGTACTGTTTACTGTCGCAGTGTATCACCTAATCTTGTTGACAATAGTCAGCGAGGAGGTAATATCGACCACGTCTTTCATACTTGTATGCACATCTTTAATTGCTTAATAAAGTAGTAATAGACTCCACTAAACCTAATTCTGGTTGGTCATGTTGTAACAAATATTCCTTACGTCTACCCTCTCAGAAAATAAGCACTGGATTGATGATGCTAGTTAAGACATGTATTTTTAGCTTAAACAATTCCTTACCGTCTATTGTCAGTATAGTGACAGCCATCATGAAGATTCCAAAGTTATTCATTTCCATAGTCCTTAACACGCATTATTTTTCAAAAACTTTCGATTGTCAAAATTTGAAACTCAAATAAATATAATGACGACGGAAAAGTCAGAAAAAACATGAACTATTTTATCCTGTTTGTTGAAAGACACATAATTCACATCTGTCTTTCCGTAAACAGATCAATGGATGTGTATTTTGCTTGCGACTCAATACAAGCTGTAACTCTGATTGCTGAAACAGATAATATCAACGGAAGCCGATTGAAGCCGACAGGTGGGATGTTCAAAGAGCATAATACTCTTTGGTAATGTTAGCACTTTATTCCGTCGTGGATTTTGTACAAAGATAGTTTTGTATTTTGACTCTTAACTTGTAGGCGTACGCGTTTAAAAAATTTGGCAAAAATCTAACATAAGTTAAGTCAGTTAACTCGTACGTTGATTCATAGATGGCGCTCCATGCATGTTGGGCACGGAGCCAGTCAGCATTTTAACAGGGTGAAATGTATCGTATACTCATGACATGGGTCGAACATGATCGTACGAATGTTTACTTGAACTGTATTAGTAATATTTAAGGAAACCTTCCTTTTTGTTTTTTCATTGCCTTCATTTCTTGCAGTGATGGTGAGCAGAAAACCTTCAAAATTAAGTGTTTCTAACTCTTATTTGTGATTTCCCCCGATTTTACAAATCACGTTTAATGTTGTCTTAGCCCGATTTTTAGTCCACAAAAAATTTCTTTGAGCACAACCTTTGGAATCTGAGCGTAACAAATTAATTAGAATTGTGCATGTAATCAAGCTGAAAGTGACCTCCGTTTAATTTCTCTCTTTCTGTTGCTGCGGTTATAGTCTGAATAGTAATTCTCAATTACTCAATTTCTCATTAATTTACATAATTTTTAATGCGTTAGTTGTAGGTTTTCAGTTATTTATTCTGTTAATGTTCTGCATGGTAACCATATGTGATTAAGTTTCAAGTAAAGACTTAAGTATTTTAACTGCAGAAGAATTTAATCTGCAATTACTCGTGCACGGGTGCTGTGTTAATAGTAATTTATTTCTTTTAATGTTAACCAGTTAAGGTCTTACAACGTATCTGTGAGTTAATTTAAGGACATTTTGTACCACTACCTGACAGCATGAAGGATATATAGATAACACAGTCAAGCTTGTTGTAATAAGTCCGAAATTAACTTAAAGTAATAGCGATGTTACGATAGCAGTAAAAATACAATTTATCCATAGTTAATATGGAAAATTAGGTTATAAAGTTCAAGTACAACTTAGAGTGCTAACTTTATAATTTTTTTTGTTACCTTCCTGAAACTTTTCTGAACAAAGTGCTCTTTTACGTCAAACAGGAGCGCCCATTAAACGCGGGCCCCTATCGTAACATTTCCTCTGTAAAATGGCTCCCTTCCATTTTCCCTCCCGGCTATAAAAATTCTACTATCTTTGCCACCTGGGAGCCGCATTAAGAAAGTGACACCTGAAACTTGAAAAGCGGCTTGTACGGTTTCTGGCGATGCTGTTAGCCGTGGGAAGATTTACTCTTGCTTTTGAATACGATTTAGCGTAGGAAAATATAGTGCCGTTACGATGAATAAGCTTAGCGTTTAAAACGTATAATTTTTATTTGGGTAATTGCTGAGAGATATGATCTAGTAACCCCAGATGTACTGAACGCTCTTAAAAAAAATTGCTTGCCTATGTCAGCAGTCATGTTTGGGAATACGTGCTTCTTCCCGGTTTCCACTCTTATAACGTCTATTATAGGCACACATGCTTTCCGCGGAGGTCTGGCGGATATCTTTCGATTCGACATGAGTTGTTCTATCAAGCACGTTCAGTTAACAGAGGCGGCTCAAGGTCACTTTGTTTTATCCCCACTCCGCTGTCCTTACCCTTACATGCAAAGGGGAAATTTACCACTCGCCTACCTGTGCACAGAGGTAGGAAGGGAGGGGGTGGTGAGGTGAGGAGTGGGGCCAGGGAGGGGTTGGAGAGGTAAGGAGTGGGGCCAGGGGAAAATGACTCTGAGCCGCCAGTTCGGAGTGAACAGGGTATAATCGCATTGTTTGTGACCCGCGTTTTTGAGCGCTTTGCCACGACTGTAGGAAATTGTTAAAAGTTTGAACCACTAAATTTGTAAAGACTAAGATTAAATGTTAACTGTTCTACTAGTTGCCATTTTAGACTGAACCTGGAGAAGGATAACCGGATTTACTTTTATTTTGCGGGAATCAGAAAGGACAATATGAAATCATCTGTAATTATGAAATCGTTTATGATGGAAGTTGACGTTAAGGGAATTAGAGGGGGGAAGAAGGTGGAGTTTATTTCTAGTCCAAGATTTGATAAAGGAAATGATTTATAAATCATAGGCGGGTGATCAGTGCATAAGGCACATATGATGGATTAGTACTGGATGGATATTGGTAAAAGAATCAGGAATAATGTGTGAAAGGGAAGAGATTACCGTGACAACAAACTAGTGCTTGATCTCAGGCATAAAAGGGATTGAGCATTTTCTTTCGTAGGTAAGGAGGTGAGGGGCTGGAAAAAGTAACCGAGAGAAATGCTGAACAACTGAACTGAATGAAGCAGTGGAAGAATTTAAGATGAAAATTATTTTAAACGGCTTTACGCCTCGTCGACGTCGAGGTCATTAGAGGCGGGATGGGACTGGGCAAAGGAATGGAGGGAAGCATCCCGGCATTCACCTGGAGTGATTTGGGGAAACCATGGAAAACCCAAATCTGGATGCCCGGACGGGGATTCGAACCGCCGCGCCGTCCTCCCGAATGCGAGGCCACAGCGTTAACCACTCACTGACCACGCTCGGTAGCAAAATTCGTGAAATTTGGAAGTATGTAAATTGTCACTGGGGACTTAGTTCCATCACAATTAATGTGATTTAATTGAATACGCGTAGTCATTGTAATTACCCAAATATAATTTAATTTGGTCGTTATGTCTGGTAGTCATTGTGTATCAAGGTTTCGACTTGTGATGGCCAAGACCACAAAACAAATCCCACAGAATTATTTGCGCCAAACAATGGATAGATAAGAGTTGTCTAACTACATTAGTAACCGTGGATTAGAAAAAAAATATTATATCCCATCTGGTATTACAAATTCCACCGAATTACCGAAATTAAGCTTCCGATCGGAAGACAAATTTGTCTTTGTATCTGTTGAAGATTCAGATAAGAACAGTAGTACTTTATTGCTAGTCTGTCCAGGGAAAAGTCATTGATGTGTGACTTACAAAAGATACATCTCGAAAATGAACCTTAGGGTGGATTAATATTTTCTTACTGTAATCATGGAAAACAGTTAACTATCATAACTTGTATTCTCTAATGAGTAATTAGTAAAAAAAGTAGCTTATTAATAGCCACTGTCTTAGGCGATGACTAATTAAAAATTTCTTTTTAAAGAATAAAATGTAACGTAAAAAGAGCGTGTAACAGTTCAGGGGTATGTTTCATTTGTACGCTTATACGAGCGGTCTGTGGTTAAGGCGCCTGCTTTCAAAAGTTTCGGCGATGGACCCTGGTTCGAGTACCTGTGAGGTCAGGGAGTTTTAGAGTTGCTTTGATCATATGCACAATGCCAGTACTTTCTGTGGTTTGGATTCCACGTTAAACGGTCCCAGATGAAAGGAACTGGCCGTCCTACGTCTGACACAATGGCTTAGTATGTCACCTTTCGAAGGATGTAACAAATATTCGGGTTGTCAACTAAGTATTTTTACGATACTAATAATAATTCCGTGTGGTCGTAATGACCTGCAGATAGGGTTTCTATTGGCTGCACGTTCCGCCCCTATCGTAGCCGCCTTAACCTAACCCGACGATCCTGCCGGGTACAGGGGACCTACAGTTTAACGTGGAATCCGAACTACGGAAGCGTTCTGATGTACTTCACTTTACACAGCAAGCTGTGCCAGAGGTGAAGGTCGGGTTAAGCGCCTTTGAAAATTCCCGCCGAGACAGGGATTCGAACCGGGGACCTTTTAGTCTCCAGTCAGACGCTTAACCACTGAGCCACCATACCACTCATTTTTATGATTATACACGTAATTTTCTGATTGTATTATTCAAAAGTGGAAACGGTTACGTCAAAATTCAATCACCTTTATAAAAATACAATTTATGACAAGATTGATTGGCATTTATAGGCCAAAAATTTGAGCGATTATAGGATTTAACAGTAATGTTATATAAATAGATATTGTTTTATTTTTTTAGCGTTTTCAGACTTTATAAATGAATGACGGAATTCATCTACAGCTCAGATAGTATGTTAATTCCTTCATCTGCACGTTATCATTAAAATCCAATTGAATTATCATTTGACTGATAAGTAGATTCTCAATCTTTCTCAGGTTCAATAGTTTTTTCTTTCACTGTTCTTCTTGATGCCAATGGAGAAGAAAAGGAATTTAAGTAAATGTAAGGTATATAGTACTATAAGCTTATTTTCGCATGCGACCAAAATATTGTTCAGAGTGCTGAACAGAAGGCTATATGAAAAGTTAGATGGATGGATTAGAGGGAAACATTTTGAATTTAGGAAAAGAAAAAGATCAAGAGATGTTATTGGCCTGTTAAGAATGGTAGGGGAAAGGTATATTGAGAATGTAAGAGAAATTTATGCCTTCTTTATTGATTTGGAAAAAGCTTTTGACAGGTGCAATGGAAACAGCTCATGGATATCTTGAAGAGGAAAGGAATAGATTGGAGGGAGAGAAGGTTAGTACAGAACCTCTATTTACAGCAGAAATTAAGAATAAAGATTGAAAATGAAATGTTGGTAAGAAAACTGATAAACATTAAGATTGGACAAGTTGAAATCAGCCAAGTAAGATCCTTCAAATATCTTGGAAGTACAATCACTGAGGACTTAAGATGCCACCAAGAGGTAAAAACTCGCATTGCTGTAGCGAAGAAAGCGTTCAATAGCAAGAGGAGATTATTAACTCGGAAAATAGATAAAGCACTGAGGAAAAGACCTGGTACATGTTTTGTATGGAGTTATGCTCTTTATGGGCAGAGCCGTGGACACTGGGGTGGCCCCTATTTTTCAACTTTTGAAAAGACAAGCTCACAACCCCTTATCTTATTTCAATTAACAAACAAACAAAAAAATCTGTGCAAAATTTTAGCTCCTTCGGAATACTGCAAGTGGACCTTCATCAACCCCTAGTTTTGAAGTTCAGGAACGATTGAAAGTCTTAATTGTAGATAAACAATATTTTGTTTTATAATTTTCTCTCAATTATCATTTTTTTCAGGTTTATCCTTCACATTGTAAGAATATGCGACAGTAAATGGAATGGAGAAGGCGTTTCGCAATGTTGGGGTCAGAGCGCAGTTATAGGGCAAAAACGTATTTACCGCCATCAGCCAAGTTTGTAAATAGAGTTTATTTATCTGTAACAACTTGTGAACACACACTTTTTTTTTGTTCTGTTCATTGAATTCTATTAGAAAATGAACACAGGTTGTGCATATTTTTTATTTATATCTATGCTACAAACACAAAAAATAAATAAATAAAAAGTAATCTCTGATGATCGATTTTGAACTTTTTCCTCTCATGACAAAAAAAAAATTAGAATCAACTATCAGAGGCTTTTTAAATGTTCTTTCATAACACTTTGTGCTGCTGAAAAGTGATTTTTGTGAATTACTTTTTCTACACCTTCACTCCAAGTAGTTCGTCCAATAATTAAGAAAAGATTTTGGTATCCCTTTTGTTAGTTACATTTCTAATCAATTCGTCGATGCGAATCTACACTCAAATAGGCAAGTTTAACTTTTTTCTTCTAAAATGTAAGAGTTGTAAATCTTACGACGAAGTAAAGTGCCTCATTGGTAAGTCAAGAAGTTTTCGTCTTGTGGCTAAAACACGCATTCCTACGAGAAGAACTGGGCACTGGATTGATAAATTACTTAAACTGTACATGAAATGGAAATATTTACAGAAAATTTGACTAGAACTGCAGACAAGGAAAAAGAGAAGTTTTTTTTTTTTTGGAAACGTAGGACGATCTCTTTGAAACAATTCATTCAGACGATTTGGGTGTAAATCATCCTAAGTCTATGTCAAAATCAATTTATGCATTCAAAATGTACCTCTTTCAAGATTAGTTTATGTTGTCTCGCAGAGAGAAGAATTATTTAAGAATAAAATGTATTTTTCTTGCTCTATTGTCCCTTCAAGCTCTGTTTCTTTCACCAGAAGAAACTAAAACACCACATTGTGATTTCTTCCTTATGTTTCAATTGAAAAATTATCAAGATATTTATCGATAAATCAGCAAGGCTGCTGTAGAAATGATTTCCAACCGTATATGGTATTTTACTCCCGAAACTGATTCTCTATCTGACAGCACAACCCCCCACAAATGTTAAGACAAATATGACTTAATCATGAATACAGAGAAATATGAAGAAGAAAATGATTAAATGCATAAATTGAAGAGATACATTTTAAATGAAAATAATTTTTCTTTCCTTACAATCATCGAGTTTTATTGTTTTGTAACTTCCAATGCAAAAACATTCTTTACCACATTATCTCTCAGTACCTATGTACTTGACAATGACCTGTCAATATAGATAGTTCTGATTAGCAAAGTGGACTTGAGAAAATGGAGAAAGTGGTTGTTATAAATAATGTTTTATATAGACGTGTCAAATACATTCTTCTCACAAAACATGAAACTGTAAAATAATTTGTTTTACAGATCGTTAAGGAAAACCTTGAAAAAGTATCCAGCTGCCACAAAATCAGCTCTTACAAAAAATTACGTGCAATTTTCAGTGTCCATAGAAATTAATGTTGCAAAAAAAAAGTGTTTATCTAGTAGCAATTGCGTGCTTCAGTAATAACCACAAACATTTCCAATGATTGGGTAATTTTAAGCTTTTTTCATATTAATTTTGGTAAATTTGATTCAGAAAATTCCTAAACCATTATGAAGGTTAGCTGGGTGTGACTACATTAATTTCCGTAATAAAAAAAAAAAAAAATAACAAAAAAAATGGTCATAATGGGAATCAGTACATCCCTTCTGAGAGGAATTAGTTGTTGCTTATACTATGTTCCAACTTTAAGGTGCTTGAGGGTTACCTTAAAGTTGTCCAATTGCGTTGAAATTTTGTATGTAGTGTTTTCTTGTTGTTGATTGGAACAGGGTTAGGGGTTTGGAACAAAATATTTTAGCTTCAAAAAATTGCCTATCACTAAGGGCGACCCTAGTGGACACAGAGGCGAGAATATGAAAAACGGAAAGAAGTGTTTGAGGTGGGGATGTGGAGGAGAATGGAGAGGGTAAGTTGAATAGACAAAGTGAGTAATTTTGAAGTTCTGGAAAATGTTGATGAAGTGATGAAACTACTCCAATCATAACAGAAAGGAAGAACTGGATGGGACACTTACCGAGATGGGAGTGCTTGTTAAAAGACTTCTTGGAAAAGCTAGTTTGTGGGAGGAGTGAGAGAGGATGAAGGAGGCGGAAGGTCACAGACAACATCAAAGGAAACGGTAACAACATGGAAATGAAGAGAAGGGCAGAAAACAGGAGAGCAGCCAAGTGAAAACCTGCCTAAGGACAGAACGCTAATGATGATGATGAATGTTCTTCTTGCAAGTTAAACATGCTCAAATGTATGTAAACGACACATAACTTCTATCTCTCTTTCATTTACAGAAATTCTGAAAATAAATTTCGGTGTGATGAATGTGATGGAACGTATTCTAAGAAGTTAGTTAATCTTGAAGGACAAGTCAGAAGTTTGGTAAAATATGTCAGCGCCATCCAATTTTGAATTTATTCATCAAACTTCGTTGTTAGAAGCTGTATATAGAGCTTCATACCTGATATTGTTATTTAAATTGTCATCTCTATGATTCTTCAAACATTCTTCAACCGCAATACTTTTTAAAGTTGTTTGTTCTTTTCGATAAGACATATATACTTATACAGGGCGTTAGCCGGGAAACGCTACCCACTGTTAGCGCTAGAAGGAAGAAACTGCTCCCGGCGAGCGAGCGGTCAGCTTCCGGCATTGTTCGACCGTCGGCCGCGGACTAATTCATAATAATTACGCTTCATAAACTTGTATGTGCTAATCATTTAAATGTGACGTCAGTTGCGGATCAACAGTGCCATCGTGGACACCCTGCAGGTACCAGTTGCAAAATCTAATCCTAGGCCCCTGGTCTATTTCTGTAATTTTATGCACCACAATTGTTTTGTACGGCTTTAAGTGAACTAACTTTGTTACTTTCCAAGCTGACGTCTTAGATACGCCTGCCTGCTGCCCTAACTGACTTAATGATTTTTTGGGTGACTGTTCTAGTCGAAAAGCGATATCGTCAATTTTCTCCTCTGTGAGAATACGGTTGACTGAAGTCTCTTTTTGTTAAAAAATGAACCCGTTTCTCTTACTTTTTTAACCAGACGCAGAATTGTTGATTTAGCTGGCAGTAAAGCGCCAGGATATTCGCGACGAAATTTACTGCGACACTTTTTAAACGACTTCTTCTTCACATATGTATCGTAGAGAAATATTCTTTATTGCAAACTGTAACGTACCATAATTTTACTCACACTCATACACGGTACAGATTTGTAAGAGTATGAAGCCCCAAAACAGCCAAACCGCAAAGAAACGTTTATTCACAACGCTGATTAATAAGAGACTGAAGTCACAAACTATCTGCAGTGCGGTGATTCACGGCGCCGTGTGGCGGGAGTTGCTGACTCCACTGTCCCAGCAAGTTGCCGACGTCAACAGACTGGGAGGGTAGCGTTTCCTGGCGAACGCTCTGTATATGTCCATAAAGAGATCTGTAGATATTCTTACATCTGAAATGATTTTAGAATTAAAAGCTTTCGTGACCAGTTTGGCATTTGGAGAAGATTTTCAAGCTTTTGATAAGAATATATGTAGTGATTCTTCAAGTAGTTCCGTCGTCAATGAGATCGCTCTATTAAGATTACTTCTCAACCACGGGGTAGGAAATTTGTCTAAATGAAAATACTAAAGACCGTTGACCTCGAAACGTTAATCACTGTTGATAGGTCTCTAAATTAAACATTGAGCTTGTTATCTTCGTTTATTTTCAGTTATTTATATATATTTGTTCGAAGACAAGGGTTAACATGAACTCCAACGCTTTATTTCGCCTCTTGCTGTATTCTCTGTGGCGAACGGAAGGGAGCGCCTTGGTTGGTAGGCAGCCAGCTTGGAGGTATTGTGCTGCGGATAGAATGTACTGTGGCTGCTACAGTCAACTCACGCGCGATACGGGTTGCTGAAACAATGCAATCTGCAACGCGAGTTCAGTCGTTAATTGTTTTCAGTTGGCGAATCTCAAACAATTCGCTGGAAAAAGAGAATCTTTGTTTCTGTTTCAAACATTACGGCGCGAGATCCTCATCAGATTTACGCATCGTGAATTGTAAACAAAAAATCGGAGGGAACAGCACTTTTTGTTTCAAGCTTAGACTTACTTGTTTAAATGGTTAACTGCGACATTTGCATCTTTGTGTAACACATGTTTCCTCACTGGTTCCGCGCTATTGAACGCCAGTTAACTTCAAAAGAAACTTACGACTGTAGAAAGGTAAATTATTTTCCTGCGAAAGTTTAAAGAACAGAAAGCACGCTGGAGGTACTAACCAAAGTGTGTGTGACATAACCAAAAAAAAAAAAAAAGTTGCAGTTCAGTAAAGGAATTTGAATTCACGAAAATAGAAATAAAACAATGATCATTGACTATAGCAAAAAAATAAAATAACACTTTAAACAGAATAAATATCTACCGACCGTGGTGGTGTAACGGCTAGCGATCTGGCCTCGCATTCGGGAGGACGGCGGTTCGAATCCCCGTCCGGGCATCCAGATTTGGGTTTTCCATGGTTTTCCAAATCACTCCAGGCAAATGCCGGGATGCTTCCTTCAAAAGCCCATGGCCGAATTCCTTCCCATTCCTTGACCCCCATCCTTTCCCGTCTCTAAAGACCTCGCTGTTAAGAGACGTTAAGCAGTTAAAAAAAAAAAAAATTGAGATAGGTGTAAATTTGCGCTAGTAGGTTTTTGACATTACTCGTCTGTGATAAACGGTAAGCCCATTAAATTTATGTTTGAAACTTTGACTAATAATTAAAATAAAAATAAAAAACAAAACAAAACCGTACTGGAATTAATGGCTAGGAATCTTTACTTTAGCACACAAAAATTAAATACTTCTTCGTTATTGTAACTAAAATAACTAAAAAAATAACCGTACGTGAAATAATGGCTAGCAATCTTTACTTTAGCACACAAAACTAAACTGGTTCTACGTTATTCTTTATAGCCACGAGAGAAAAGCTTTAATAAAATTTCAACAGCACCTGCAGACAAAACTTCCACAGAAAACTTTTCTGCGGGATCCAATGGTTAATACTCCAATGCATTCATTTCTTCTATTCGTTCTTCTATAAAACATAAAATAAACTTTCCGTCCGTCTTATGCTGCTTCAATACTGTACTCGACGGTAGTAGTCACTCGCTGTCTAACAGCAATAATTTTCCACAAGTTCTTGCTTCGTTAAATTTTGAGCAACTTCATCAAAAACCAGGCAACCGAAATTTTATCGCTGTTTACCTACTAGTGACCAAACAATACTAAACGTCTGTTCTATACCCGTCTTGTTCCTGATCTAAACCACCATTCGGCACAGATGTTATTACTGTTAGTGCAACTGACGGTTTGCAAACCATTGGGCATACAATCAAACATAGATATCATTTACAAGCAGCGATATTTTTCATTTTATTTAAATGAAAATACAACAAACAGTTGACACGATTAACGTGCAAATAATACCTTACATGTAGGTCGAATTTTGTGAATATCAGGAAGCAGGAGATTTAAAGTTTTCAAAATTTGTTGTGGTAGGATGTTGTGAATATAAAGGATATATACATAAAGCTTATGGTAACGATTTTTAAGTATTAAGATAGCTAATGTACGATGTAAGTTATTTCGAGTTCCCCAGATCATATTATCTGTGAGTGTTATTGCAAGTGTGATCTATGGTGAAAAAAAATGAGTCTGTTTATAAGGGAAACAGACGAATGTTGTTATGCTAAGATTGAAAATGTTACATTGATGAAAAAGAGAAATAAATATTGATTTCAAAAGTTTGTGATGCTTATGCTTTGCCAAAGGCGTGTTCTATTACAGGAGGGAAATCTGTTGTAAACCTTGGTGATTTTCTGCTATCGTCGAAAATTTGGCGTAGATTGCAGACTTAGTGATGGCAGAAGAGTATATTGACGAAAATACCCAACAATACCACCAATCTTACAAGGCTGATGAAAATTAATCGTGCATATACTACAGAAAATTAATATGTCGTGACAAATGTTTTTATTTTACTTATGACTTTACGCCTCGTCGACGTCGAGGTCATTAGAGGCGGTATGGGTTTGGGAACAAGGAACTGGAAAGAATCCGGCCATGGCCTTTTTGAAGGAAGCATTCCCGGCATTCGCCTGTAGTGATTTGGGGAAACCTTGGAAAACCCATCTGGATGTCCGGACATTTATTCGAACCGGCGTCCTTCCGAATGCGAGGCCAGAACGTTAACCGTTCACGCACCACGCTGGGTGACGAATGATGGATAAAGAAAGGAATTCAAGGAAAAATCCGTAAAAAAAAGATACAATGCCTCGTTTTTAGCGGAAACAACAGTCTGAGAGAATAATGGGGCGTCCATTAATTACGTGAGGTTTTTTTCGGAAATCTGTTCCCTTTCCCCGTGGTGAGATATGGTCCTCCCCCTTTCTTAAGCCGCGTGCCCACGACGTCTTGTAACGAAGGCGGGACGGGACGGGACAGATACTCAACAACACGCCATGGGAACGGGGCCGCCTCTGCTAGCGGAGATGAGACGCTGCTACCCACTCTATGTCAGTAAACATCACAGGCGTGTGTAGTGGAGCGCTGTTGCCATCGGTTTGCAACAGCGGTGCGCAACCCTTCTGTTGTTGCAAAATGCTCTGTGTCAAACGACACTAGGCAACGTGGTGAGGACGTTGTGGCGAGGTAGGGAGGCCTAACCTGTGGCGCGTGCTCGTCCCTACACTTTATGAGGTGCCGCCTCCGTTACAAGAGATCGTGGGAACGCAGCTTTATGGTGAGATATTGAGAGACCCCATACCCTTGCTGACAATCTCGCAAATTTTGGGAGATTTTTTTAGCTCACTTGTCTTCTACTGTTTTTCGAGGAATTAAAAAGATCAAGTTAGATGTTTGTCGACCCCACCCTCCTTAAGTGAGATTTCGCCGGAACTCCTACCCCCCCCCCCCCTGTCGTATCACGTAATTAATGGACGTCCCCTAACAACAGAAAGAAAGTCTAGAGTTTATGAAACTATTAAGCGAGCATATAGGTTGCTGTGACTTTGATGAGAGTGATACCATGTAATAGCCCGGGCGGCAGATGTGCTGACGGCGGCTGTGTTACTGTGACGGCTGGCTGCGCTATGTCCTTGGCTGTTGGAGACGCATGCGGGCGGCAGGTGACAGCCAACACCTGCCTCGGCCCACGCCTCACTGACTTCAAACAGACGCACAGCTCTCTCTGAAGTGAAACTAATACGGCGCAATAGGGAGACATTTGTTAGCATTACGCGTAACGCATTAAGTGCGCTTATGTTCCAACGTTCTGCGGTTGCTTACTTACAATGTTTAAACTTAAATTGCTTTGATACTCACTGAAAATCATGTGCCGATGTCGTTTTAGTATATTTATATCCGGATAAGTCGCCATTATTACGTACTGATACATTCAACAAAACTTTTAGCTGCTTTCTTTGTTTATTAGTTGCTTTTTGGTTATTTACATTCGTTTGATGTAGGCGGTTTCGTTATATTCTCTGATCACTGTAACAGTAAGAAAATAAATATGGAATCACGATTATATCGAAATACAGTGAATATACCAGGTGGCTATAATTAAACTTTCATCTACATCTACATATATACTCTGCAATTCTCAAAATTGTTGGTGGCAGAGGGTGCTCAGCACCAAAGCTAATCTCTTTGCTGTGCATTCCAATCCCTAATGGTACGAGTGAAAAAAAAATTCATATAAGAATCAGTCCGGCACCTTATTTCTCTAATTTTATCTTTCCTGTCCTTCCGACTCAAATATGTTGGTGGAAGAAGTATTTCACTACACTCAAAAGTGAAAGTACGCATGTTTACCAATAAGTTTAAACGAAGCGTGTGTCGTCTATCTACCAGAGACTCCTAACCTAGTCTACTAATCAGTTCTGTGACGCTTTCATAAGGACTGTAGCAAGCGGTCACGAATCGAGCGGCTCTTCTCTGTACTTTCTCTATACTTTCGATCAATCCCTTACGAAACGGGTCCCAAATGGCACAACAATAATCCAAATGTGGACGCACAAGAGATTTGTACGCTATCTCCTTTGTTTATTCATTACAATTTTTCAAGATTCGACCTATGAATCGCAGCCTAGAATTTGCTCTACCTACTAACGAATTAATGTGTACATCCGTATTTAACACGTTATAACACTGAAACTAATTACCGTATGAGTACCAAACTTGGTAGCCTTAATGTCAAGGACATGTGGAAGAGGAATAGGGTAATATCAAGATGGGGATACCGCTCCGGTCTCGTTTAGTAAACACACAGATCACGTGGTAAATATGACATCATTGTGACGTATGGTCCAGACAGCATTAAAACATAAACTCAAATGATGATTGACGAAATCATATTTTATAATTATGCGTTTTGGTCGTAATGCAGCCTGGACCAAAGTGAAACGTCATCATAACGCACCATATTGCAGATATCCAATTTTCAGATCATATCTATACCTGTTACTGTGTTGTTACGTGCAGACTGAATACGTCACAATGATGTCATATATACCACGTGATCTATGTGTTTACTACGCGAGGCCGCAGTGGTATACCCATCTTGATGTTACCTGAGGAATAATTCAGAATCAATTCAATTGAAACACTTTAAATGTACTGCTACGGTACATTATACCATTACATACCGGTACCATTACTGCTACAAAAGGGGCTCAATATGGCGCCAATCAGTGTCCAGAAGAGTTTGAAAGCGCAGGATTGCATTCTGTCAGAACGAAGCATGTCCATAGGTATGCTGGCTACCTCTCATGATATGCTGCGCTTCAGATCAGCATATGTGTGAATGTTCCCCTAGTAAACCCTGTTCTTCAGGGAGCCCCGCATTCAGAAATCACAGGGAGTGAGGTCAGGTGATCGTGCCGGCCAAGCATTTTGAAACGATCGTTTCCAAATGTGTGTGACACAATGAATCACGATGACTGATCACGGCACCTGGTGGCCATAGTTGGAACTGAACGGTGGCGCTGTGACGCATGGAAATCATGCACCCCTTACTCTGGATACTAATGTTACCAAGTTTGGTACTCTTATGGTAATTAGTTTCCGTGTTTCAACATGTTAAATAGGGAAAGTTTAATTATAACCACCCGGGACTATTGTGAGTGAGGTAAAATTGTTCATGTTTATGCAGAAATATTTAACATTCGTCTTTACAGTGGACGGAATGAAATGTTAAAGTTTTAAAAGTTCTTTAAGTTATGGGCCAGAAATATGCTTTCAACACGTCATTTTTTACGGACTTAGAAGTTAGTTATTAACGAAAATTGATTGTTAGAACGGTTATCAGATAATTTTGTCCAAGTGTAGTCCGATATGAAAGGTCTAGACACCAAATTTAGTCTAAGGCTAGATACAATATTCCATAACTCCATAATGCTTTAACTTTTTAATAATATTCTTTTGTTTTACGAGAATAACTTGGACAAAGTTCCTATTTAATGTACAAACGCAATATACTTCGTTCTTCCGTTAGAGTGTGAAAGAAACTTAAAAATACGTACAAGTTTCATCTCTTGCACATTTACACATTAATACTCGCTCCAGTTAATTTTTTTGGTTACACATCCTTTATACTGTTGGTTATGCTCTGAGTACTAATTCTGATGGGTTTCTCCGGCGTGTTACACTTTTCTAAAGCCGTCTTTCTGTTCACGTCTTTAAGCACTGGGTACCCGATAGGTGGTCTTAAAGTAGAAACGTAGCAGATTTCGATTAAGTGAAATACATTGTACCAAACAAAAAGGATTCCTGATTCACACGATTTTTTGTGGGCTTAGTGTACTATATGGGCCATGAGAAAGAATAGATAAGCTTGAATGTGAATGGGATAACAACCGAGAGAAGACACTTCCAACAATTTTTCTCAAAATTTACGAAGTAAAGCGTTGATTGTGACTAGATTTAAGAGACAAATCAGTTGGAACTGAAATAAGAAACGGAAACTAAGGAGAACACCGAATAAGAAGAAAAAGCTGCAGTCGAAACAAACAAGCAGTGAGTTTAATATAACATGATTTTGTGGGTTTGTTGACGTCGAAATCATCAAAGTTAGTAAAGGACTGGTAATTCGGTCACACCCTTATGAAGGAACCTTCCTGGAATTCTCCTAGTGTAATTTCGAGAAGCCATAAAACCGAAATCTGGATGGTTAGACGGGGATTGAACAAGAGTTATACCAGACGTTAGACTTTACCCATCTGGATCTATAACATGATTATTACATTTCTTCATCGAAACACAGCATTAGCAAATTGCATTGTAAAAGGAGGAGCAGACCGGGGGCTCAGTGGTTAATACGACCGACGGGAGATCGATAGATCCCTGTTTCAAATCCCTTTCTCAAATTGGATTTCCAAAGGTCCATGTCACGACCTTCCCCTCTGGCACAGCTTGCTATGTAATTTTAAACGCAGAATGCTTCCATGGTGCGCATTCCATGTTAAACTGTAGGTCCCCTATAACACGGTAGTATTACCAGCCACGAGCATTTACCATTACTGCAAAAAGATATATATATATATATATATATATATATATATATATATATATATATATATATATATATATATATCGAATAAAAGAATAGTCTTAAACTAAGAAAAAGTTGATTCCCAGTTTCATGTGACATATCTTCAGAAAGCGTCTTAGAACTTGAATTAAATAAATTTTCTCAGGTTAGAATTATGAATGTCACACAAGTTAATTTCCAAAAGAATGTGGGTTATACAAAAAATTAATAGGTTTCAAAATTATGAAATAAACAAACAATTTCATTCCGTTAATGAACGTCGACAGAAAGCTTCAAAAAAATTTCAAATTTTGTGTTAATACTGTTGTTTATAAGTCGGTTAGGCTGAAGGAATTAATAAAATGTTGTGGGATGAATACTAACACAGATTAACACACGAACCAGATATGTATTCACAACTTTTGCCTGTTCGCAACATTGAACTCCATATCGCACTGAAAGTAATCAACTGAAAGAGAAGGCAAAGAATAACTACCTTTTTACTTGCAGAAAATGCAAACAAATTATTGTGACATGAATCATCATAAATATGCTTCATTGAAAGTGTTTATTCCATACAAAATTGAAAATAAAGCGTAGATACAACGATATCTGCCTCGACCCACCCACCCTCACACACACACGCACACACACACACACACACACAAACACAAGGGAAAACAAACAACCAATAAAAAGGGACACCACCATGTTGATAATACACTCAGCACAAAAAAAAAGAATATACTGATCAGCTAGAACATTATAACCACATACATAATAGCCGGTATGTCCGCCTTTGGCACGGTTAACAGCGGCTACACATCTTGGCATGGAAGCAATGAGGCCTTGGTAGGTCGCTGGAGGGAGTTGGCACCACATCTGCACACACAAGTCAGCTAATTCCAGTAAATTCGGGGGAGGGTAAAGATGAGCTCTGAAGCCACGTTCAATCACATCCCAAATGTGTACGATAGGGTTCAGATCTGGCGAGTTGGGGGACCAGAACATCAATTGCAACTTGCCACTTTGTTCCTCGCACCACTTTATCACACTCCTGGCCTTGTGACATGGAGCATTATCTTGTTGAAAAATGTCACTGCCGTTGAGAAATATGGTCGTCATGAAGGGGTGATGTTGTCTGCAACCAGTGTACGATACTTATTGATCGTCATGGTGCCTTGCACGAGCTCCACTGGAACCCATGGATGTCCACGTGAATGTTACCCAGATCATAATTTTACTGAGCCACTGCTAACTTATCTCCGTCCCGCTGGACAGGTATCAAGAAGCTGTTACACCGAAAAACGACGGATTCGCCCCCTCCCTTCGGCATGATGAATAAGGTATCGGGATCCATCAGACCATGCAACGCTCCTCCACTGCGCTAACGTCTAGTGGCGATGGTCACGTGCCCATTTCAGTCGAAGTTTTCCCTGTCATGGTCTTAACATTAGCACATGCATGGGTCGTCAGATGCGGCGGCCCATCGTTAGGAATGTTCGGTGGACTGTGTGTTCAGACACACTTGTACTCTGCCCAGAGTTAAATTCAGTTGTTTCATCCGCCACAGTTCGGCGCCTGCCCTGTTTTACCAGTATGCCCAGCCTACGACGTCCGAAATCTGTAATGAGGGGTGGTCACCCAACCCCTCGAGATTTGGACGTGGTTTCACCTTGATTTCGCCACTTGTTGAAGACACTCACCACAGCATTCCTTGAACACCTGTCAAGACATGCATTTTTCGAAATGCTCGTGCCAAGCCTCCGGGTCATCACAATGTGCCTTCTGTCAAACTCAGATAGATCGCACGACTTCCCCATTTTATTCACGGATAACATGCTCACTGGTACTACATGCACCGTGCGAATGTCTGCCTAGCAGTGATTCCTTGTCAGGCGACGCTGCTATTGCCTGGACGGGTTTATATCGATATAATGTTCTGGCTGATCAATGTATCTGTTACGCGATTATAAAATCATTCGATGCTCTGTAGGATAAGAAGGAAGTTTCGCTATGAAGGCTCAAGTAGAATGTAAATAGTCTCATAATTCTAAATATCTATGAGAGTAGTAAAATGTTCACAACACCATACAAAAAAAAAGAAAGACAACACACACACTTAAGTTTGTGAATCAGGTCCATTACCTCGAAGGAAAAGGTAAGCAGCTCATAGCTTAACATCATCATTGTTTCCATTAACTCCAAGGCGGATTAAAAGGGATAGGAGTTTCGAAACTGATTGCAATACACTTTAATACCATTTATTTTAATATGAGTGCAATACACTTTAATACCATTTATTTTAATCAGTCACGCCATTTACTGCCAGTTAATCACAGGCAGAGTATTTTGAAGTGTGTTGTCTTTCGACATTTACTTCAACATAATCTAGAAGGAGCAACACTTTTCTTTTGGTATGGCTTATCGTTGGCGTTCTTAGTTTAGAATAGCGAGTGGTCTTTTATGGCGGTCAATACCTGTAACGTATTGCCCGAGCGAGTTGACTTCCGGGTTCCTGGTCTTCTGGGCGCGCTCGTAGAACGTCGCGGACAGCTGTCTGAAGCGATCCGTCAGCAGCGGGATGTTAGTAGTCTCGTGCAGAACAGCAGTCGGGAATCTGCTCGGTAAGTGGAGGGCCCGTTTTAGTGCCCTGTTCTGTATCACCTGAAGGCGCCGGAGGTGCGAAGCAGCCGCATAGCCCCATACGGGACAAGCGTATTCCATAATTGGTCTTACCAGGGTGATATAGATGTTTACTCCCGTGGCGGGCTTCAAAAGACTGTTCCTGTTGAGCACAGGGTAAAGAGCGTGCAGTCTAGCACTTGCCCTCCTCCTGATGTCTTGAATATGGGCTCGCCAAGTCAGTCGCCGGTCAAGAGTGACTCCGAGGTACTTGACTTCATTTTCCCACGGGATCGTCTCGTTGTGAAGTCGAAGGTGAGGAAGGTTTCGAGTGCGTCTCTTACTGATAATGATGGCTTGGGTTTTTGTGGCGTTGATGGTTATCCTCCACCGTTTTGCCCAGTCTTCAGTTGATTGTAGGACTTCTTGCAGACGCCTAGTTGCTATGGCACAGCTTCTGCTTGCCGTGCAGTATGCCGTGTCATCGGCATAGGTGGCAGTAATAACTCTGGGAGCGGTAGGCACGTCAGCGGTGAAAAGCGCATAGAGCACTGGTCCCAGTACAGAGCCCTGCGGTACCCCAGCAAGGATTCGCCTCACGGTTGAAGTGGCCTCTCCGACACGAACGCAAAAGGTGCGGCCAGTGAGATATGACATAAGGAGCTTTACTAGTCTGCCTGAGAAGCCTTGTTCGTATAGTTTGAGTAGCAGGCCTGTATGCCACACAGAGTCGAACGCTCTGGCGATATCCAGAAGCACCAGGCCACAGTATTGTTTTTCGTTGAATGCCCTTGTCGCTGCTTCAACCACCCTCATGAGCTGTTGCGTGGTGGAGTGATTGCGGCGAAAGCCGAACTGGTGGTGGGGGATAATCTCGTTCCGTTCTATGTAATGATTTAGCCTCTTGAGCAATAACCGCTCAAAGACTTTGCTTATTGATGGCAGGAGGCTTATTGGCCGGTAACTCTGAGGTAGGTGCGGGTCCTTCCCGCTTTTGTGTATTGCCACAACTTCAGCATGTTTCCAGCACTGGGGGAATTGCTGAGTGCGAAGAATGTTGTTGAATATTCCTGCCAAGTAAGTTGACGCTTGCAGTGGTAGATTTTTGAGACAGTTATTGAAGACGCGATCATGACCAGGTGCTTTATCTGGGTGAAGTGTTGCTAGGCAGCTCGCAACCTCTTCCGGAGTGATAGTGTCAATTTCTTCCTCATCTTCCCCTTCCTTAGCCTGCAGATAGGTGTTTAGGCAGCGATGTTCCTCTTCTACTTGCAACTGGTCTTCCACTTCTGATGGCCGAAAGTTCCTCTCGAAGGAGTCTGCTAGGGCGTTTGCCTTGTCGGTTGGCCGATAGACTGGGCCCCGTTCACCGTGTAGGGGTGGAAGTCGAGATCGCTGCCTAGTGAATTTCTTTGTCTCTGCCCACAGCGTCCCATCACCTGGGGTCAGCATCGAAACACGAGCCTCCCATTCTCTGCTCCGGTGCTCTGCTAGCGACACCTTCAATTCTCTCTGTACTCGGTTTAGCAGTCTTCGCGTGTTGGCGTTCCTCGTCAGCTTCCACTCTTTAGCTATTCGGTTTTTGTGCCGAATAGTCGCTAAGAGGTGGGGCGGGAGCTGGCGTGAAGTGTTCTTGGTGAGACACCTCTTCGGAGTCGTCGCTGCTGATGCCTCCTTAACAGTGTGCTCGAAGAAGGACAGAGCATAGTCTATATCCTCTGCCGGGCGGTTCGGTAGTGCTGCTGAGACTATCTGGCGGTATCTGCCCCAATCGGTTTTTCTGAAGTCCGGCTTTTGTTGTACATTTAGGATGAGGTCGGACTCTAGCTCCACGATGACTGGGCAATGGTCAGAGGACAGCCTGTTAAGCGTGGTTGCCGCGACGAATCCGGTGATCCCTTTAGTGACTGCCACGTCGAGAACATCCGGACGTCCTCGGTGAGCTGGGTAGTAGGTGGGTTCATCAGGACCCCACACACACATATTATGTCTGTTGGCGACTCTCCGTAGTATGTTACCTGAAGGGTTGTTAACTCTGCTGTTCCAGTCTGTGTGTTTGGCGTTGAGATCACCTCCGATAAACAGCTTGCCTCTGATGTTTGCCAAGGTATTAAAATCAGCCTCTGCTGTTTCCCTTCTAGGAGGCCGATAGGCAGAAACTACAGTCAGTGGTCCTCTTGTCGTGGCCACTTCAATGCCGACAGCTTCAATATACTGCAGGGGCGGAATGTAGATCTCGTGATGTGGAATGCTTCTCTTGACATAGATAGCCACGCCACCTTTTGCAGTTGGACGATCATATCTATAACAGCAGTAGTTGGCTACTGATGCTTTCAGTCCAGGTTTTAGGTGGGTTTCGGTGACAAGACATAGATCTACGTCTTGTTCCCTAATGAACTGCCGGAATTCTAAGATCTGTCCATGAATGCCATTGGCATTCCATATACAGAAAGAGAGGCTATTGAATTGGGGTCGTCTATCCATTATGAAGATTACAACTGCAGTTGGGTGTAGCTAGAGCTGTCTTCACTGCGGCGCAGATGTCCGTGGTCATCTGGTCTAGCCGCTTGGTTAAAGTGACCAGCATATTTAGGACAGTCTCCAATATTTTACTCAGTCCTTCAGATTCCACCGGAACTGGAGCAGCTGAGGGTGGCCAATGTCGTGGTTGGTTGTTTAACAGGTCTTCTGTGCAGGAGCTCTGCGGGTTTTGATGTTCTTTTTGGTCGACCAGATTGGAGTCAGAAGTTGCAGCAGTGGCCGACTGTGGACCCGCAACTTCCGAAAAGAGGCGACCGTCAGTCTCACAGGATTTTCTGTGTTTCTGGTACTTTCGATGCTTCCTAGTCATCCTAGTGGGCTTCGTCTGTTCTTTGCCAGTCGGTGGAGAGGAATTATTTGTTAGTTGATGTTGGATAGCGGAGACGCCCTGTAAATTTTCTGCCGGTGGCTGTAGATCCTTCTTGCGATGTTGTTCGGCTGTATCACTTTTGACTGTTAGGCCTCTCTGGCGATCTCGTGCCTTCTTGTATACAGGACAGCCTCTGTAGGACGCAACATGCCCGCCCCCACAGTTCAAGCACTTAGCCGCGTCGTGTCCTTTTCTCAATGTGCACTGTTTTGTATCATGTGGGCCGGCACACTTTACACAAGCGGGAGGCATTTTACAGTGCTTGGCCACATGACCAAAACGCTGACAATTAAAACACTGAGCAGGTCCAGCTGCAGCTCTCAGTTTTTCCGTTTGAATCTTGAGGTGGCATATGCTCTCCACCTTAAAGATGGGCCTATTATCAGGGATGTCAGGAAGAACGACAAGGAAGAGAGGCATGACCTCATTGCTTCCTGGGCGGCGCAGCTGAACCACTGTCTGGACATTGAAGCCCATATCTTTTAGCTCGAGTTTGATGTCGTCAGTGGCCATAGTCCGGGGAATCCCACGGAGTACAACCTTCAGAAGTGGCACTGCCCCAATCGGAAATGTATAGTAAGGAATGTTGCTAGCTTGCAACATCTCGGTGGCTGCTGTGAAGTCTTCAACGGTTGTGAGTGTGAATTTTATTTTGTCCCCCCCAGCCGATTTGGCTGAGAAAGGGTTTTTCACAACGTCACCCACTTTGTCGTGCAGAGTTTTATAATTCTCTTCAAACTGCACAACAATTGGCGGTATATGCGCACTTCTGGTAATCTTTGATGAATCGTCCTGAATTGGTTCGAACGGATTGGTTGTTTCCATCCTTTCCGGGTCAAGCGTTGGAGGTGGCCTCGCTGTACGGCGAGGGAAGACAAAGCCCTCGTCGTCTGGTTCCACACTTTTCTGGTAAGTGTGGTTATCCTCATTGCTCTTGGGACGCTGGGAACGACGCCCACTTACTCCATTCCGCCCGGAGACCGAGGCTGCAGTATTGTCGGTGGCTTCCATGGTCTTCTTATTTTGTGCCTTAGCTTTCTTTTGTTTCTTGGCTGTACCTAGTTTCGACACTGCTAGACTGACTCCACTAGATTTGCTCACCTCATTGTTTCTGTAGTTGACGGCACGTGGCTGTTTATTGTATGTCCTCTCTGGTGGAGAAGTGGGACGCTTTCTCGGAGTTAATTCTTTACTCACCGAGTACACATCACCGTGTATACGCTGAATGTTAAACACAGCGGCTGGTGCAGCGTCTTCATCCATTGCCATATCCTTATCCGTCGTCTCATTTGTCACAACGACCGCCGGCATTGAGACGCTCGACGCGCGCGGCGCGGATGTGTAAGGCAGCCTTTCCTCGTCACCCATCTGTGCGGCTCCTCTGGTCACATACTGATGGGTGGCCGAGCTTAGTACTATCGAGTTATTCAACTTCGACACGACACGTAATTTCTTGTCACTTTCGAAAACAATAACTATCGATAACAATCACACATACAGTCAAAATGCACACACGTAATAATCACCTATTGTCACATTACACTCATTCGAATAATGAACTAATGTACGTTGACTATTAGATTTGCATATGGGTGGAGAACAATCTCTTTTCATTTATTTTAATAATGCCTGAAATTCTTTATATCCAAATGAGGCAAACATTTCGACTGCGGGAAGCCTGGTGTCAGATAATATGAAAGTCATAGATCCTATTACGGAACGATTAATTTAGATTTTTTTTTATTTCTCAGCATGTCGATTCATATCGAAATATAAAGTAAACTATCACTAATTTGATGCAAGCTATTACGATAAACGGTTTTGTTGCAATGGTTTTTTTTTATGGTACACACACATAAAAAAATTCCAGAATTTAAGTTTGTCCTCTGTATCATGGGCAAAATGTACTACTAACTGAGATAAAAAATAATCTTTATGTTATAACGTAAGCTACCATTGTTGTAGGCATCGCTAAAATCCGTCTTTAGACTTCTGCGTGATGAATGGGATGTATGTATCATTGGGAACTATATTACTAATGTGGATAAAAAGTGTCTGTGTTACAATCAATGTCATAAGCTATAACTATGTGCAGTTTCGGTAAAATCCGTCTGTTACTTTTCTCGTGACGGGAGGACACAGAAATTACTAATTTTGGTATCGCTGCAAACCGTAGTGTACATTGCATTACTTTTGTTGAAATAAATTCTATAAACAGAAGCAACTTTTCTATAATTTCATTACACAGCATAAACATATAACTGAGATAAATTCTTGTAGGTTCCATTTAATGATCGGACGACCCTTGAAGATGGGAACAAGAGTGGGCGGCGTGAGATTGGCTAGTCTAATTTTTTTCCGCACACTACATTTGAGAAAAATTCGAATTAATTATTGATAGCCATACCACTAACTTTTTTTTGTTATTGAAATACCGCCGCATTTGCAGCCTAATTTACTGTGTCATACCCTTTTTCGGAAGGTGTTTCAAGTGGGCATTAGAAATCCCATCGCAGCTGGTGATTTACTGTTCCCTAGATTTTGGATACAGCTCCTGATTTCCCGTGGCGTTGTTAGTTTAGATAGGGCAGTGGATGTGGCACTCATAACGTCCTGTGTAATTTCTTCCGTTAGTTTATGTTGGTAGTGGTCCGTTTTTTGGCTTGCTAGTGGCTGGTACTACTCGGCGAACTGGTCCGCTAGTAGTTTCGCTTTTGCAGCCGGTTGGAAAACTGGTCCTACGGGCCCTGTTTTGAGTTGGCATCATTCCTTCAGGGCACCTATTAGTTGACACGCGTCCCTGTTCTGCAGTAGGAGAGTAGACACACGGTTCTCCCAATTACCGACTCTTCTTTCTTGGAGCCCGTTTTGCAGTTGGTCAGTTGGTGGGAATATTGGTTATGAGCCCGCTTATTCTGTGAATCTCGATGTTTTTGCCATATTCGATGATGGTAACTTTTAAGGTACTTAAGTTCTTCTAGTTCGTTGGGTAGTTCTTCGTAAATGTAGTTCATAACAGAAGATTTTTTTTTTTTTTTGTTTTTTTTTTTTTTTGAGCTTCTAGTATTCATCGGTTGAGGTGTTGTATCACCAAGTCGATTCTTTCCTCCGAGGAGACATCAAACGTAGTTTGTTGTGCAGGATCCGAGTAAAATATCCCAAATCTGTTTTTTTTTAAATTATTTTAGGAGCTTCAGTTACGTGGCAGCATTTTGCTATTTTGGTCAGTATTGGTAAATGATCTGATGATAGCTCATTGATAGTTTTTAGGTGGATACAGTTGGCTATGTTTTGGACCACTACTATGTCAATGACGTCGGGCTGGCACCGTAGGTTTGTTGAAATGTGTGTAAGGTCTGTTGGCCCTAACACTTCAATGTTCCTGTTTTCTGTGAGTTGGAATAAGTAGGCACCACTAGGGTTAGCGTTCAGTGAATTTCAAGCCCAACGTTTGGCATTTAAATCAGCATATATTATTATTTTTCTGCCAAAATGGTGTCCAGATCACGTTCGATGATCCGTCCACAAGGAAACTGATAAGCTTCTACCAGAACTAAATGTCCTTCCGCAGTCTGGATTTTTATTGCCGTTGCTTCCTTGGTTAGTAGATATGGGTTCGGCATACACTAATGTGGTAGGTTCGACCTAATAATAATAGCTGTACCACCTTTGGGCCGACCAGTTCTGTGGATCCAATATACCGTCATTCCCGAAACTTTAAATTTGTCTTTTGGTTTTAGGAATGTTTCGCTTATGAGAAAGATGTCTATTTTGTGACTTTTCTGGAATTCCTTTAGTTCTAGGCTTTTGTTCTTCAGTTCATTATCGTTACAAACTATGATGCTTAAATCATTTTGTTTTCTTCGAGGTTGCGCCATTTATTCGAAGAGTGCTATTACGCCTTGCAGAAGAGCTAGCATTTTCCCCATGATGATCTTTTCACGTTTTACTCTTGATATAATATTTTTCATTTTTTTTGACAATATTTTGGAAATCAAATACACAGACGGAAAAAAATCCCAACACCAAGAAAAAATTATTGTAGAGTAATGAAATTTGGACAATGCATTTGTCAAGTTAACATGTTTAATTGATTAAATTTTCAAGATCACAGGTTAATTTAAGCTCAAGAAAATGCATTTCAAATGTGAAATACTGTTAAATTAATAGCCGGTGTAACCTCCAGAATTTTGAATGCAAGCCTGCAAACGTGAATGCATTGTGTCATACAGGTTTCGAATGTCACTTTGTGGTATGGAGTTCCATGCTTGTTGTACTTGTGCTGTCAATACTGGGACGGTCAGTGCTGGCTGTGGATGATGCTGGAGTTGTCGTCCAATGATATCCCATACGTGTTCAATTGGAGACAGATCTGGTGATCTCGCAGGCCAAGGTAACATGTCGACACTCTGTAGAGCACGTTGCGAGACAACAGCGGTATGAGGGCGAGCGTTATCCTGTTGAAAAACTCCCCCTTGAATGCTGTTCATGAATGGCAGCACTACAGGTTGAATTACCAGACTGACGTACAAATTTGCAGTCAGTGTGTTTGGTATAACCACAAGAGTGCTCCTGCTGTCATAGGAAATTGCTCCCCAGACCATGACTCCAGGTGTAGGTCCAGTGTGTCTAGGCCGCAGACAGTTTGGTTGCAGGCGTTCCCCTGGCCTCCTTCTGACCAACACTCGGCCATCACTGGCACCCAGGCAGAACCTGCTTTCATCAGAAAACACAACAGATCTCCACTCCGTCCTCCAATGAGCTCTGGCTTGACACCACTGGAGTCGCAAACGGCGATGGCTTGTAGTCAGTGGAATGCACGCTACAGGGCGCCTGGCTCGGAGCTGTCCTTGAAGTAACCGATTTCTAACAGTTCGTTGTGTCACTGTGGTACCAACTGCAGCTCGAATTTCTGCCGCAGACGCATTACGATGCGCCACAGCTGTACGCCGAATACGGCGGTCTTCCCTCTCAGTAGTGCCACGTGGCCTCCCGGAACCCGGTCTTCTTGAGGCAGTACCATCCCTTGACCACTGCACCCAACAATCATGCACAGTGGATACATTCCGGCCAAGTCTTTCTGCAATATCGCGAAAAGAAAATCCACCTTCTCGTAGCCCTATTACACGACCTCGTTCAAACTCGGTGAGCTGTTGATAATGGCTTCTTCGTCTTCTTAAAGGCATTCTTGGCTAACATCAACTCACTATGTCAAATCTCAGCGGTAAATAACGTTCACAAACTTTACAGCGCGTATTTAAAGCAAACCTGATTTGCAAGCTCTGAGTAGCGCTACTAGCACCACACTTATGCGCGAAGTGCGAAATTTGAATCGATGTCATCTTTCAGATGTATAAACACGCCTACCAAATTTCGTTTATCTAACACAAGTCTTTCTTGGTGTTGGGATTTTTTTTCCGTCTGTGTACGAACGTTTAGTGTAGGTCCAGCGGTTCGTCTACGTTTTCTTCGCTTTGGTGAGTCGTTTCATGCTTCTTGTTTTTTTTTTTTATTTTGCCGATTTCCTCTGAGTTTGTCAACGTCTGCTTGTAGATAGTCCTAACTAGTTCACCTGCTGTTTTGTGCTCGGGAGCGGTGGGAAGTTTTTTCTTGTTTCGACGGTGTCCTGGTTCTTTTCCTCCTGTTTCATTTTATGCGGTTTAAGTGCATTTGGATGGTTTGGTAAGCCGGGCATCCTCTCCAAGATGCTGCATGGTCGCCTTGGCAGTTTATGTATCTTACTATTGCGTTGTTAGATATTGTGCAGTCCTTGGTGTGGTGTAGGCCTGTACACTTTATACACCGCGGAGAAAGGTGGCAGTAGTTAGCGGTATGACCGTGGCGTTGACATCTAGTACATTGAGGGGGATCTAGTTTGTTGCGATAGCGTTCTATTTGCAGTTTGGTATGTAAGATACATCGCTCATTGTAGATGACACAGTTTCAGGTCCAAAGTTTATAGTCACTGAAAAGGTTGCCAAGGGTATCAGCTGTCATTCATCACGTTTCTTAAACTGATGGAGTGCGACAATGTCACATCCTTTGAGTTTTAGAGCTTCTCCAATGTCCTCCGCATCCACGGAAGGTGGAAAACCTTTAATCACCACGTGTAGGGGCCATTCCATTGGCACTTGGTGGCCGTAGTAGTGGATGTGGTGTTCGTCGAAGAACCTCCTTAGAGTGAAATAGTCGTCCCTAGATTTTAAATTATCAGCTCTGAACACCACTTTTAGTGATCCTTGTATCAAGCTTTTGATTACTTTATTCATCTGGATAATGTTTGCAGTTTGATAGATAACTAGAGGTGGGATGCGTTCTTGTACTTTACTTGGCGCTTCACCTGTTTCCTGTTGTTGGCTCCATTACATCATCCATTCTGCAAGAGGTTCGAAACGGTTTTTCGTTGGGATCTCAGTTTCCTTCATTGCCTGTTTTCTACTGTAGGTGTCCAATGGCCTTCGTTGTTTCCGTTTGTTATGTACAAGCCTGAATTTTCTTGCGTCGCCATCGTCTTCGCAGTTTTCATTTATCTATTTGACTGTTGTCGTCGAATTTACTTTCACTGATCGCCATTTCTGCAGTTTCACTGTCGCTGTTCGTAGACATGTCACGTTCATCTAGTTGGGCTGAGTTGTTGTCCGATGGTCCTTCACAGCACTCGGGGCGCGTTGTGGTAGGTCTGTTGTGGGTTGCCATGACAGCCCTCAGTTTGTCACTGTTGCATTTTATGGAATATCTACTCTTAAAAGAGTTACACACGATAGTGGGAAACATACTTTACTTCGCGGTTGCAGTCGATCGCGTCACACGAAGCGAGGCTCGGCCGACTGTTGCAGCGCTATCTTCCACTCTCACACGGGCACGTAAACATGGTATTATTTCCTCAAGAGATCCGTTCGCGACCGTAGCTGGAGCTCAACTGATTCCACTATTACCGCCAAACGGGCAACAACCCTGTAAACACTTCCGCCAATGTTGTTACGACGTTACTCTACGCGGGTATGACGCATACATTGCGCTGGCAGCTATAAATATTACTCTTGGGATCTGCACGGAATATTTTTTTTTTTTTCTGGCAGAGACGAAACGAAATACGACATTTCTATAAATTTATATGGGAAGAATTAAATTTTTTAGATAGTTCTCGTATCAGTATGTACAATTAAACCTATATCCAGATACCCAAAATTATACATATAGCTGCAAGTACCAATACAATAATCTGAAGTTGAAGCAGCAGATTTATTTTGACAATAAAACATAAAAAACTGCATTATGTCTTCTTGACATTTCAGCATCTCTCCGTTGCAATAAGTCTCAAGAAAATAACGCTACCAAAACATTTTCCACGACTTAATGGTGGATCTGATCGCCATTTTGAATCAATAGAAAAGATCTAGATTCGCTGTATGCGAATACCGCATTTTGTAAAGGTTTTACGAAAATTTTCTCCTGTTCCAGGCCACAATTCAACCTAACCACAACCTCTAAGAAGAAAACAAACAACAAAGACATTGGTGAAAAGTGTTTGCAGCGTTTGAAGCGGTGTCGCGATCAATATGCCATAAAACCTTTCGGCTTAATTCCAGATAACGATATCAGCAACGTTGAAAACTAGGATTTATACAATGATATGATCGAACATATCGCATATAGTTTCCCACATCACAAAAAGCCACTCATTTTTATGCCGAGATTTGTATATACTCATACTCAGGCGTGACTATAAAGTTTTGTCCCGACACAGTTCAATCGCCATCGTGCGTTGGAACAGTGAGGAGCGTGCGTTTGCCGTTGAGGCCTACTTTTCCAGCGGATGTTCTGTGATCGCACCCCGGCGCGCTTTTCGGAATCGCTTTAATTTAGCCCCGATGGCCCCTGTTACGGACCTTAAATCAATTGTTACGTGGGTAACTACGTTCAGACAAGCTGCAAGTGCGACAAGACGAAGAACTGGAGGCCCTCGGCCCATTAGATCACCTGAGAACATTGAGGCAGTGAGAGCTTCAATGTTACGATCACCACGACGTTCTGCGCGCAAACATGCGTCAGCCCTTGGAATTTCTTATCGTTATGTGAGGAGAATTCTTCATGATAATCTTCGTTTCCATCCATACAAGATGGCGACTGTGCAGAAACATTCTGAACGTGGCTTAAATTGTCGGAGGAACGCATGTGGGGTTCTTCTGGAAGACGTTCCTAAGGACTCTATTGATTTTTTTAGTGATGAAGCCCATTTTCATTTGTGTGGATCCGTTAACAAACAAAACATGCGCTACTGGGCTGACACCAATCCTCGAAAATTTGATCAAAGGCCTTTGCATTCACCTAAAGTCACAGTGTGGTGTGCAATTTCCTCAGGTGGAATTATTGGCCCCTGGTTCTTTGAGGACAGTGAATTCGGACCGGTATGTAAACATGTTACAGGAATATTTTTTCCCACGGCTAGATGAGTTGGACTTAGGGGACACTTGGTTTTAACACGACGGTGCAACGGCACACACACTTCAAGAGCATCGATGGCTGTTTTTAGGGAACACTTCCCAGAGCGCCTCATCTCAATGAGGGGCGATTTGGAGTGGCCGGCCCGCTCTCCCGATATGACCCCTTGTGATTTTTTTCTATGTTTTTTTATTTATGAAATCGCGTATTTATGTGAACCGTCCAAGGACCCTACAAGATTTGAAGACCAACATCCAGGAAGAAATTGCCAACATAACGCCTGCTATGCTGGCAGGACAAACACCAGAAATCGGTTTACTCAGTGTGTGCAGAATGGGAGACGTCACCTACCTGATTTGATCTTCAAAACTAAGTAAAATAAAAGTTTATATATGTGCCTACATTATAAAAAAAAAAAATTCTGATTCATTCAATGGTTTTATTAAGATTTGAATAAAGGAAGTTATGCTGCCGCACCACAACAGCACGTGGAAAATAAAAGCAAGAAAAAAAGTCACACTCCTCAATCTTTAATTTTTCAATTACTTTAATATTCGATAACGGCGGCTCTTAGGGCAAAGATAGGACTGCGATGCGGTTCTTGGACCGAGGGTGGTGGGTGAGTGGTTAACGCTCTGGCCTCGCATTCGGGAGGACGCCGTTTCGAATCCCCGTCCGGGCATCCTGAATTGGGCTTTGCATGGTTTCCCAGGCGAATGCCGGGATGCTTCCTTTAAAAGGCCACGGCCAAATTCTTTCCCGTTCCTTGTCCCCAGTCTCAACTCGCTTCTAATGACCTCACCGTCAACAAGGCGTCAAGCCATGAGTAAAAAAAAAGCGGTTTCTGTCTGTTCCGACTGTATCGGTCGAGTACCAGCATTGTCCTCATGCAACACTTCAATAACAGACAAAACCTACTGTCAGGCTCGAGCTTACGTCTAGGCTCTGTCCTATACACTATATTTCTGGCAAAGATTGCGCTGGCAGCGACAGAGTGAGCCTAGACAGCGTATGCACGACTCTAATTGCGAAATGACTGACGGAAAAATATAAAAACAAAATTTCGACTGTGCGTGAAAATACGAAGATAAGCCATAGTCTCGTGTGTAGGTTTATAATGGCCTATAAGGAAGGGAAGATTGAAAACTTATTCGTCAGCGAGTAACAGCGATAATTCGCCAAATAAAGGAACACCTTCTGTAATTTGGGCATAGGGCGATACAACAAAGATATCTTCAGTGGATGAAGCTACCCATTTCGAATACGAAGATAAGCCAATGACTGAGGCGCATGAAATAAATGCGAGAGGCGGCAGTATTAACGTACAACCCTTACTACCATGTCTGCGAACATAGCCTTACCAACTGTTTTCTTATAATAATAACCTGTGTACGAAAAGTAGTTGAAACGTGGACAAATTTTAGTGGGTAAAAATAATTATGTTGAAGAATGGTCATTAAAATAAATTATAGACCAAAATTAAGTGTAACGTTTTACTTAAGCACAGTGCAATAGTTGTGGGTGAGCTACCTTGTGACTCGAAACACCAACATCGTGTGTCTTTCCAATATCCCAGTTCATCTATTTTCCAGTTGGG
The DNA here is from genome assembly GCA_031002005.1 of Vandiemenella viatica. Lineage (NCBI taxonomy): Eukaryota > Metazoa > Arthropoda > Insecta > Orthoptera > Morabidae > Vandiemenella > Vandiemenella viatica. Next base: position 73,535,214 of record JARYHS010013631.1, read on the forward strand.
CGGAAGTGCGGCCTTCTGTGACCCAAACGCAGTCGGAGTTTGCAGTTGGTAATTAGGTAGGTCATTCGGGAATTGGTCAGCAGCATAGGAGAGGTGGAGGAGCACCGCAGAGTGTGTACTAACGCCTGAGGTGAAGCACCCCACAGTGCGTTTGGAGTGTGCACATACCACATGTTTGAAGGTGATTCGTCTGTCGCATGAATATGTTAAACTTGGTGGCTACCCTGGGTCTTATGGAAGAGTAGTTCTAGTGCCGTGGAGCAGGATTTAACCCTCTCCCTGGTCTAATATGCATATACACAACTCAAAGAAACAACACACTGTATTTTAGGAATGTCATCATAGACATCTAAACACACGTAACACTCGAATAAAATGAGGTAATGATTTGACTGTCGAACCTCGTACACTGGCGGAAATTAAAAGTGCGACACACATACCTGAATGCCGTAATTATAGGAAACTTTGTAGATACATCCAGAGTCATATCCAGAAGAAAATATAATCGTTTGAAATTGATCAGGCTAAGTTTATTATCTTTCGATACAGTAGTCAGTAAGAAGTGCGCACCAATACATTCGTGGATCCTTGTCAGCATTGAGTCAATAAGAGTACGGATGTCTTCTTGGGATATGTCTCTCTACACCTGCATGTTTTCAGCAGTGAATTGTTGCACAGATGGTGCTGGGTGACCATGTGACCTAATGTGTCTACTCCTGGCATCCCAGACATGCACTGAGGACAAATCTGGAAACCGTACTGTCCAAATTGTGATATTAACCCCTTGGAAGGCTTGTGCTGTGATTGCCACAGTATAAGAATGGGCATTATCCTGTTGGAAAATGCGATTTGGATGATGGAAGGGTACCACAATAGGGTGCAGCAACCAGTTCTCCAGTGGTGGACTGTCATTGTGCCTTCAACGACATCCAACTCGGTCCTGCTGTCGAAAATCATTGCTCCCGAACCATGACAGTAGTGGCTGGTTCTGTGTGACATGTTATCGATTATTACTTTGCCACAGACAGAATCGAGATTCGTCTCTAAACACAAGTGTACGCCACCAACTTGTCCATTTGCGTTATGCATTACATCAGGTTAGATGGTGCAGGCAATGAAATCAGGTTAAAGGAGCACATTGCGTAGTGGTCAGAAAGTGTAACCCAGCTTCAAGCAATTGGTTTGGTTGTGACTCTCTCTGTAACCGCGGCATGGACCTGGCCGACAAACACCCGTCTACCAGCGACAGCCGCCCACACAATTTGGCGGCTTTCACGTGTTATCCTTCTGCATGAACCTGTGCCTGCTGTAGAAGTACCTTCTTTCATCCTCTGTGTATTAAGTCTGTAAATTGAAATTGCACTAAGGCAAATTATTCAGGAGATTTCACGATATGATTCACCCATTTGAAACACGCCAATTCTCCGACCTCTCTCACAGTTAGACATTTGGGTGTGGAGGTCGTCACTCTTTGCCTTGCATACTTTTTCAACAAGAACTCGTGCACAAAAAAGTGTCATGTTACGCCACACTCTTCACTAACTTATACGCTAAATGTTTTTTAGTAATTTTGCATAATAAATAGCCCTGTTATTCTCATACTATTACATGTAAAACTTTCAGTTTTTAATCTTTTAATACTCTTCATTTATTCATCACAACACCGTCTGGGTGTTACACTTTGAATTCGCCAGTGTATAAACACTAGTTTGGTTCGCCTCCAGTCCTTAACACTTCAGCAAAGGTACGGATCAATGAAGTTAACCAACGGATGGTAAACTTAATAAATACATGGTGTCAAGAAATTGTTGTTCTCCTATTCAGGGAATGTTTGGTGACAAATATTTTAGCCCCTATCAAATCAATTTTTGAAGAGAAGAACGCTAATTACATCTACATCTATCTACATATATACTCTGCAATTCACAAAATTGTGGGTGGCAGAGGGTGCTCAGCACCAAAGCTAATCTCTTTGTTTTGCATTCCAATCCCTAATGGTACGAGGGAAAAAAGAATTCATATAAGAATAATTGCGGCACCTTATTTCTCTAATCTTATCTTTCCTGTTATTCCGGCTCAAATAGGTTGGTGGAAGAAGTATTTCACTACACTCAAAAGTGAAAGTGGGAGTACGCATGTTTACCAATAAGTTTAAACGAAGCGTGCGTCGTCTATCTACCAGAGACTCCCAGCCTAGTCTACTAATCAGTTCTGTGACGCTTTCATAAGGACTGTAGCAAGCGGTCACGAATCGAGCTGCTCTTCTCTGTACTTTCTCTATACTTTCGATCAACCCCTTACGAAACGGATCCCAAATGGCACAACAATAGTCCAAATGTGGACGCACAAGAGATTTGTACGTTATCTCCTTTGTTTGTTCATCACAATTTTTCAATATTCGACCTATGAATCGCAGCCTAGAATTAGCTCTACCTACCAACGAATTAATGTGTAAGTCCCGTTTCATGTTCCTTTGTATTGTTACTCCCAAATATTTCATAGAATCGACCATATCAATAACTGAATTGTTTAACTCTTATTTCTGAACAATTGGATTCTTTTTGTTAGTTATGCTCATTGTTTTGCACTTTTTACAATTTAGCGTAAGTTGCCACTCAGCGCACCATGCCAAAATAATATCCAGATCACGCTGAATTTCTATAAAATCGGCCAAATTCCTTACTTCCCTATAAATAACCGCATCATCAGCAAAGAATCTAAAAAGGCTTTTCACTTTGTCTCCGAGATCGTTTATAAAAATTAAGAAAAGAAGTGGTCCTATTACACTTCCTTGAGGTATCCCCGATGTAACATCTAGATTAGAAGAACTTTCTCCTTCAACGACGACATACTGCGACCGACCAGTTAGAAAATCCTTTATCCATTCACAAAGCTGATCCGATATACCGTACGCTCGTTGCTTCGCTAAAAGGCGGTTGTGTGGCACAGAGTCAAAGGCTTTCTGGAAATCTAAAAAAATAGCATCTACTTGTGAACCTGCATCAATAACTTTCATTACGTCGTGTGTAAATAGGGCAAGCTGTGTTTCACATGATCTTTTCTTCCGAAATCCGTGTTGATTTTCTGTATGCAAATTATTATCCTCTAGAAATTTCATAATGTTCGAGCATATAATATGCTCCATAATTCTACTACAAACAGATGTTATAGATATTGGACGATAGTTTCCAGGATCACTTCGATCACCTTTCTTGAAAATCGGAGTTACTTGCGCGATTTTCCAGACTGAAGGTACTTTTCGCTCTTCTAATGATTTACTGAATATATCAGACAGAAATTACTGAGCAAGTTCCGCGGCATTTACGGCAGTAACCATAAAAACTCCAAACAATACAAGACACAAAAATTCGAATGATACCAAACAATAAGAAAACACAAAAAATACAAAAAGCAGACAAAACACACAGAAAATCGAAAAAATTTCAGAAATAAGTTTACGGCATGAGACCGGCAAGAGCTTACGAATTAAAATATCAAACTGATAGAAATTGTTTTGTGAAATGAAATGGTTTAATAACATTACATAATACACAATGGTATGCGTTATGTGGTGTACTGGGGCAAATGGTTCTCAGTTCTGTTATTTGGTAAAGCTAAACTTTGTGTTACCTTACGTGGTATTTTTTGCAGAAATATAGTTCGTCATTTGATTCTAAGATTTCCACATCTCATATGTAGGTGGCAAGACCGATGCGATGCCCTCTTGTAGCCCGTATCTGTTTTCTCCCCCACGTTACTCTTGCGGCACTAATGACTTCGACGTCTATGAAACGTTAAGTATTCCTATTAAGTCTCTTTCCAATTCATTTGCGCTTGATCCATGGATTTCTTATATACATTAGTTGTGACTGAATAGACTAGAAGTAAGCGACATGTTAGCTTCAAGTTTGACGGCCAACCGTGCTTCGAGATCTGACACGTTGTAGGCATACTTGGCTCATGAAGCAATATGCATACAGAACCAATTTTTTAGTTGATTAGTTGCAATAGTCGCAGACCAATACAAATATTAGCCCTAAAGGAGAATAAAAGTAGCTTGGTTACGTTAGATACGGAACATCTAGCAAAGTCTTTACAAAGTTGATCAGTTCCCGGTCCATCCACGCAGCGATGATCAACGAGTGACAGTCATATACATAACTATATGGACAGAGAGAAATTAAATAAAAACCAAAGCAAAACAAAATAGATAAATTTATCAGAAATGATAGCAATAATAATACATTAAATGTCAAAATAGGATTGGATGCGATAGAAGAAGTACGTGAATTTTACTACTTAGGAAATAAAATTACAACTGTTAGCCGATGCTGGAATGATGTTAAAAGCAGAACAACATAAGCGAAATGTGAAATGTTTTCGAATATTGATCTGGAAATGAGAAAGAACTTTTTTTTTAAACTCTTTATGGTAGCAAAGCATAGACTTTAAGCATACCAGAAAGAAGAAAACTTGAAACATTGTTGTAATAGAAGGATGCTGAAAATTAAAAGGATAGATAAAGTTTATTTTATTATTACTTTTTTTTTAACTGCTTAACGTCTCCTATAAAAACTAGGTCTTTAGAGACGGGAAAGGATGGGGGGCAAGGAATGGGAAGGAATTCGGCCATGGCCTTTTGAAGGAAGCATCCCGGCATTCACCTGGAGTGATTTGGGGAAACCATGGAAAACACAAATCTGGATGCCCGGACGGGGATTCGAACCGCCGTCCTCCCGAATGCGAGGCCAGAACGCTAGCTGTTACACCACCACGCTCGGTGATAAAGTTTAAATAAAGATATTTTGGAAATCATGGGTGAGGAAAAAAGTATGTGCAAAATCAAGAGACAGGGTGATGAGTCATATTTTGAGACATGCGGAATTTGTTAGTAGAGGGAACAGTCGAAGGTAAGAACCGTACAAGAATACAGAGATTAGAATATATGAAGCAGGAATTTGGGGATGTGCGTTGTATGGGTTTATTGAGATTAGCTCAATATAGAAAGGGAGAGATTGATGACAGAAAAAAAAGGTTAGGGCCCACACTATTTTAGACGTAGATCGTGAAGAAGATAACTGCCGTATGTTGTCCTCCGAAATCGACCACCAAACCCTTCTCCTCTCTTCCACCTCCACGCATTCAGGACTTGGTCGTCCCACTGCTGGAACCAAATCAGGAAATCTTATTTAAAACGGCTTTGACCGTTGTCGTCTCGCTGTGTGTGGTTTCTTTCTCGAAAAGATTTGAGTGGTCTTAGCGAGACAGCCTCACGCTAGACGGAGGCAAGCCAGCAGAATAGACATCCTGTTGAACGAGTGTAATAGCTGCCGCTTGGAACATACTGAGAAGAAGCGAAAAGACATACGGCCACAACGGAAGAGCGACAAGCACGTTCATCGCTATATCGACACCGATGACTGATCTGTGTGGACATTACATTTGGTAGGACTAAGGTTTAACCATCTAATCCCTGTCCGACCATTCCGATTTCGGTTTTTTGTCGTTTCCCGAAATCCCTTCAGACCAATGGCGGGATGGTTACTTCAAAATACCGCTACAGAATTCATTTCTTTTTTCGTCTAATCACCTCGACGTCAAGGAAGCGTAAAACCCTAAATTACGGTTATTAAGTTAAATTAGGCTAATGACACAGGTATCATAATCCATGGTTCTGATAACTGTTTGAACTAAATCTCTTTGCAGGACTCGGTTTTAGGTGGTTCTTAAGTTTATTGAAATTGATGGTTGGAGGTCGTCGCCTCCCCTTGTTAGACTATAATTTCTCCGAACAATTCTTAATGGCGCAGAAACCTCAATATTCGAGGACTTAAATTAGGTAATGATATTTGTTAAACTGGTAGTAATTGATTTTGGAATTTGCTGTCTTACTAATAAAAGCTGTAAAAGCTACATACAAGAGTGCAGGAGCAGCAACAGGAACTTGGTACCGAGGCAATGGCTCTCACGTAGTAATGCTAAGGATTATGCTGCGTATGATATACATTAGGAAATTAGTTTTACTACAAGAGAATTGATAGTACATGTAATGCGTTAGATAGAGGTTGATCTGATTCAGCAGGTTAACGGAAATGCGTGATCGTATTGGCATCACTGAGCAATCAGACATGTTGCAGAGCAAAGACAAATTACTTCGTGTGTCGTATAGCCTACAGACTACAGTGATGCGATAGTGAAAAGACTAGATGTGAAAACCATCTCATACGAGTGCTTATAGGGCTCTATCGGGTCTTAAAAGCGAAGTGATTCAAAGAAGCGGCTACACGCGATTCAAACTAGCTAGATTCGTCGAGAATCATATGTCTTTATTTCTTATATCAGCTGCCACAAAACAATCTTTTTAGTTTTAAAAAACTGTACAAAACTGATACATTGTAGAAGTTTAACCGTCAAGAAAATATCGTCTTCAAATTATTAAATCTATATTCACCTTTTATTTTTTTGGTATATTTACTAATTCGTAAACAAGATTCACTGCTGCCGCGTCTTTTTAAGTTTTGTCTTTCAAATTACTTTGCATATTATTTCCAACACCATATATCCTTACCTTCGCTAGACTTCAGGCTTTAAGTAAAACTCACCATGTAATTTCAACTAGCATTAAAGGGTTCGTTATAAACCACCATTTGCCTTTGAAATTATCAGTATTTATTCAACTTCTTTGAGGCGAGAGAAAAAAGGCGGCAACGCTTTAGACCAAATCTTAATTGAACATTGTCTTTGCTCAACCAAAGTTCTGCAAAAAATTGACAGTTAAAGGTGAAGTGACAAGAGTCTAAATGAACCTATCGTTTCGTTTAAGTTTCACATTTTTCATCTTCCCTTCAAAATAGAAATATTCCTGCATTTTTCTTTAAAAAAACTCTTATTTGTTGTAAAGTGTCTTGGATAAATGGAAAAACATTTAGCTAACTCCGTATCCTTCCTAATACTGAAAATAAATGTTAGCACTTATCACTTAAAGTTGACCATAATGTTGTTGTGTTATGTTCTTGAATCTCGCAAAAGTTCTGGTTTCGATGAAAAGGAAAAGAATGGAAAGTCATCGTATTACTCTAGAAAAAGCTCGCGTGATTTGGTGTCATTATTCCTTGGCTTTCAGACCGAAAGTACTCAACAAAATATTCTCGATACTAGCAACAGGATATCTGAACAGTTACACTGGTTCAGATAGGTCTACAGTTCAACAACACCAGAATAAAAGCTTACGTTGCATCATGGCATGTTATCAGATGGTCATGACCTAAACTTTTCTTCAGTCACAGGCGACACAAAAATTAAATCTGGTGAAATATGTCGAAAATGTGGAAGACACTTTTTTTTTAAAAACAATATGGTCACATTAAGTAAATCATCTTCTTGTTCTCTCTTCAAAGATTATTTCACTTCTTCCGGTCATTAATGTAAAGACACCTTTTCCCAGGCCTCTTGCTCTCTAAGTGAGAATTAATTCTTTCCCCAAAATTATTTAATCATGTTCCTCTAAACGACCAAATTATGTCTTCATTTCATATTTTTTCTTCTCGCATTACATCCTAATTATATCTTTCTATGTTGCCACTCATTTCTCTGCTTGTAATTGGCACTGCCATGGCTTTGTAGATCCTTGAGTTCCATGTAAGGTATTTTGTATAATTCCGGAGACCTAGTTAAATTTTGCTATTATGTTAATGTTTCTTTGCTAGGTGGTATATCTCAAAAACTGGAAATGATATAGCTGTCTATTATTACATTGTTTAAAACTGTTTTCGATATTACAGGGAACTTACCATTAAAGGAAATTACTTTGGTCTTCGTTGTTGATATTTACATATTATATTCAGCTGCGAGATTACTGATGCAGTACAAGGATCGTTGAAAGTTATTTTCATTCTCTTCGGCAATGACTTCATCATTAGCGAATAAAATGGTATTCAGACCCGTCTAAAATTATCCAATTTTTATTATTGTCTCCTGGTGAGGTTGTCAATGTAGCAAAAAAAAATAGTAGATTTCTGCCATAGTTTTTGTTTCTATTTCTTTGCACAAACATATGTCTCTGTCAGCAACAATCATGGTGTATTTGTTTAAACGTTTTGTACAATTTATCAGAGGTTTTTGATTTCTAGGATCTGTCAGAGTACTCTATCTTCGGTAAGATAACGCAAATTAAATCTTCATGCTCGTAATTATGTCGTTAGATAACTTCAATTTTGTAGCATGTGAAAGTAGTCCTGCGCATATGGAATCCTACGAGTAATGATATTGTCTTATTCTTAGCGTTTTATTTCTGTTGCACAGGGTCTAGTTTTACGATGGTACGCCATAACTATTTTTATGAGCTGGCTTGTCGCAGAGCCTGTCTCTGGTACGAGGAAACTTAAGCGTCGCCATCTATCCGTGAAACATGTAATCTGTGTTATCTATGATAAGCGTTATGTTTGATTACAAAACCTCCCCAGGTCCAACATGTCGGCGCTTTATGGCACACGACCAAACCGATGGGCTATCTTAAACTAATTACATTAATACTAAATGACTAATTGTTGATTTCTACAAATAACATAAATTTTTCAAAAAAAAAAATTACATAAATGATTAAAGTAATTTTTTAGGCCTTTCCTGTAACAAAACTATATATTGTGTTTGACGTAGTATTCAGCATTGGACCCTGGACAATATAAGATATGAAACACAAATGCTTTCAACTTTGACTTAAAACTATTAATATTTTGTGTATAACTTTTTGCGAAGGACAACTGTAGCTTTTTTTCCAAAAATGTGGGATAAAATGTATATGAACTCATTGTGACAAAATATTGATGGTTGAAGCCCTTCAGTCGGGTATTTTGTAAGTGCAATTCCCTTATGCGTGGCTAGAGTTGCTAAATGATATTGTGTGTATGGATTAATGTGCTAATGTGGGTATTCACTTTAGTGTGTTAATGAGACCGCGGAGACGTTTGTGGTTTAGTCCAGGACTTTTTACACAGTGAGTTGGTTTGGAATCGTGTGCCACCGCCACATTTCTAACCCTGCTTGTGATGTACCAAATGATGAAAATTTATTTCATCCCCGAAACTCGAACCAGCAAACACTGTTTCGAACACTAGACAGTTTATCAGCAACCGCGGATGCCGGTATAATTATTAATGTCGACAATAAAGAGAAATATTTAATTTAGGATCAGAATTATTAGTAAGCAAAACCATCAAATATTCCATTATCGGGGTCATTAAAAATTACTGTCCATCAATTATTTACTATGGATACAAATGCCACATAGACCATTGTATCTGCCTACAGGTTGTGTGAAACTTTTGTGCACATTTTCGAATTTGAGATGTTTGGGAACGAATATAAATAGTGAACGAACACCGAATTTTAATCAGCTTATTGACTGAAAGTACAATCTTGTGGTAGTGACTTCCTGCAGTTGTTCCTTAAACTGATAACTGGGTAGACCAGCTAAGAGCGTTAAAGTCCTGCCTTACGGTGAGATAAAACTGACACCAGTTCAAACTGCGCTATGCTCTTAAGCGCTGTTTCGTATTCACTTTGATAAGTAACAAGATTTTCACAGTAATTAATGAATGAATTACAGCAAAGACTGCAAGAATGAATCCAAATATCCTTTAACATCCTCTGAAGCATTAACGAATTTGCTGAATTTCCAAATAAAGGCAAACAGGCATGTTAAATGATTCACAGACTCATTTGGTTCATATAGAAAAGCTAACAATTATTAAAAAAATGAACTGTATTTACTGAACATAAATTAGAATCGAAACTACCATTGATTGCAACACAGGTGGCAATAGACTTTTCAAATTGTAGATCTGCAGACATTAACTCACTTCCCTGACAATGAACACCAGTATATTGAACGAAAAGAGCAGCTGGTTGTGTCCATCAGGGCTTAATGAGACAGGCAAAAGTCACTGGGTTCAGCTCTTTTTAATTAGAAAGCGGTGTCACACGAGGAAATGTAACGACCCCGTTTCTCTGAAGCAACGCAGATCACAAACAAGAGCACTATGAGCAATGACACATTACAGTGTAGTAATGATCACTGTAAAGAATGTTGTGGCAACAAATTCACTCCGCTTCGCCACGGCACGTTTGTTCTATGTTCCCCTACTCAATATCTTTATTTATAAACTATAATTTGCCTGCAGCTTGGATCGCTCTGGCCTAAATATTTATGTAAGAAATAATTTAAGTCAAAGCCGAAACTTTCAAACAGTGAAAATTCCTCCAAATGCCTAAAATTACGAAAGCTGCTAGCGTTTTTTAATGTTTGAAACAGTGAATAATGGCTCAAAAGTAATTTGCGATATTTTGCTACAATTTTATGTATCTCTTTCAAGTTACTATAGCGAAAAGTTTTATTGTTTCAAGTAAAGCTCAACCAAAAAACAACACGCTATTTCTTTGCTGAAGTGTCAATCTCTGGCCAGTGGTTTAAAAATTTTGTAAAATGTGTCCAAAAATTGTCGAGAATAAACTAATATTATGGTTCGAAAGTCGCAGAGCAGATTTGAAGCCTAATATTAAAGCTTCAATTTGAAGAGCAGATTTTAAGAATTGAGTTTTAATCTTCGATGGTATGAAAATCTCTAGCGGGGTTTAAATTAGGAATCTTTGATGCTTATATATTGAGATTACAAAAAACTCATCATTCTTGCTCCATCCTACCGTTACGTAAAGATATAGGCTATGATACACCATAAATTTTAAACTAGACCATAAACTTTTCAACTGTGAAAATCCCATCCAAATCATTCCATTTGTTTTTGCTTGATTCCTGTTGAAAGAAACAAGGATAATCCCACATTCATATTAATATATATATATATATATAGATTAGTTTGATATTTTTTAAATTGCAGTCTAAATGTGCTAGAATATTGTGCAGAATGCTGGGAAATTTTGGAAAAAATTGGTTACTTTAATAAACAAGAGATATAACATAAGTAAACATAGAATGAACTTTAACACGACCTCGAAGCCTCAATGATGTCCCGTTTCCAAAATGAAAATAGTGTTACCTTGGACAGAGCACCGTCACTGCCTTTTCTTTTTAGGCAGGTGGAGGGTGGAGGATATTGTTCGAAGACATTGCCTCCAGCAGTAATTAGATTGTTCAAGACTTTTCTGTAGGTTCATCTTCACGGTGGTGTCAGGTTATTTATTTAACTTGTTATGACTTCCGTCAGTACTATGGTTTGTTGATGAAGCAGCTGCATTATGAAGCTTAAGCTTATGCTTTTGGAGTTTGTGTAGTCCGCCTGTTGTCGATAATGGTGAGTAGAGGACTGCTTCGTCGTCGCGAATTGCTCTGGACCGGTCGCTGCAGGTCGTCGACTATTGCTGTTGCCTCTGTTGAGCTCTCCTGCATGGGCAGTCTTCTGTGTCCGCAACTTCTTGTTTCTGTGGTTGTTGAACAACTGGGTGGCTCTGCTCTCGGTACGTCTGGATTCAAGATGACGGAGACTATTTCTCTGCTAAGGACTACTGGAGTCAGTTACATGGTAGCGAGTGGTCTCCGGCGTCGAGGCCCTGGAGTCTTGTGTGCTTGTAGTGGTCCCGCGGCGCTGCTGTGGATGCCTCTTACGTTGTAGCTTCCGTGATTTACAATTTCTGTAAGAATCTGCGTGCCCAGACCCGCAGTTGCAGCAAATAGGTTCATCGCTGGTTTTCTTGCAGGCGGAGAGTTCGTGACCGCCTCCACAGCGAACATACCTGACAGGTTCAGTGCATTCGCTGGCGTGGTGCCAGAAGTTCTGGCACTTGAAGCACTGGACCAGTTTACGCGAGGGCGGCTTCGCTGCGGTCGTTGGTTTGTCTGCTTTCTGCATGGTGGCATCTGACCTTCGTTGTACATATTCTTACTTACAATATTCGCCACAGACGAATGATTTTCTATATAAGGAACTTGTCATATGGAGACAATACGTAATTATTAATAGCGAATGGGCCCTATCGGGTCACTCAAACGCTCGATTATGATCATGGCTGGTAATTAAGAATTTGATCAATGTTTTTACTGGGTAATTAGTGCAAGAGATATTCGTAAATAATAAAACGAAGATTAATTTCAACCCTTTTAAATATTATCATAATTACCTAAACTAGTGACTATGCTCTGCGAAATTCATGTATTTAAATGTCGAAGAGAGCAGAAATTAATTACTTCGTTGTCTCAGTCAGCACACAGGAAGGAAAATGCGAGAAACTGGAGACACTTCTAGCCAAACAGAAGGTGGTGCGAAGCAATAAGAGACCCATCTTAACACGCAGGCAATCGAATCTCCGTTAGACTCGTAGGGCAACAACAGAAAAATCCAGACTGTGTGCTAGCAACAATTTCTTACTGTCGCGAATCTTGTGAACGAACTAATAATTATAAAACATAGTGAAAATTAAATTAAAAGAATATACATTAATGGTACAGGTTACGTAACCTTTGTAGCAGTTATAATAATCATATAGCAAGTAAAGTTACACAAAAGCCACAAAAAGTACCTGCTGCAAGATTGAATTTAATTAGTAGTGCGTACAAAACTAATGTAAGAAGCAATTTTCGGTTAGAAACAAAAATATGCTGTATTGAGTTACTTCCCTTGTGTCTTTATAAACGACAGGTCTTATGATTACTTCATTACGCTTACTGTTTTCGATGTAACTTAGTAACCCTGAGATTGGAAAGTGAAACATCTCTCTGGAAGCCTGTGAACAGTGGTGCGAGGCATGGCTGTTGTTTATCTCCATTAGTCTTTAATTATTTTTTTTTTTTTTTGCTGTCGTCAGTCTTTAGACTGGTTTGATGCAATCCTCCATCCCTTCCTATCCTGTGCTAACCTCTTCATTTCTACATACCCCTTACAACCCACGTCCTCAATTATCTGCTTCATATATTCTAATCTCTGTCTACCTCTACAGTTCTTACCTTCGACTGTTCCCTCCACTAACAAATTAACCAATCCAGCATGTCTCAAAATATGACCTACCAGCCTGTCTCTTCTTCCTGTAAGCTTCTTCCATAAACTTCTTTTCTCACCCATCATTTCCAAAACTCGTTCATTTCTTACTTTGTCTGTCCACCTAATTTTCAGCATTCTTCTGTAGCACCACATTTCAAATGCTTCAAGTTTCTTTCTTTCCGGTATTCCTAAAGTCCATGTTTCGCTACCGTAAAGTGCTGTGCTCCACACATAGAGTTTTAAGAAGTTCTTTCTAATTCCTAGATCAATATTTGAAACTAAAAGGTTTCTCTTTTTCATGAAGGCTCTTTTTGCTAGTGCTATTCTGCTTTTAACATCATTCCTGCTTCGGCCATCGGTTGTAATTTTGCTTCCCAAGTAACAGAACTCACTCACTTCTCCTATTGCATCCGATCCTATTTTTATATTTAATCTGCTAGTATTGGTATCATTTCTGCTACATTTCATCACTTTTGTCTTACTTTGATTTATATTCAGTCCAAAATCTTCCTTCAGTATTTTGTTCATGCCATTCAATAACTTCTCAATATCCTCAGCCCTCTCTGCTAATAAGACAATGTCATCAGCAAATCGTAGCATACTGATTTTTTCTCCCTGAAAACTTATGCCACATGGAAATTTTTCTTTGACTTTCTTCATTGCTTCTTCTACATACAAGTTGAATATTAACGGGGATAGACTACAACCTTGTCTCACACCCTTTTTAACTGATGCATGTCTCTCGTGATTCTCTACTTTTATTACAGCCACTTGATTCTTATATAGTTTATAGAGTATTCTTCTATCTCGATACTTTAGACCTGACTTCTTTAAAATTTTGAACATCTTGTCCCACCTAACATTATCAAAAGCTTTTTCTAAATCAACAAATGCCATAAAAGTATCTTTGTTTTTCTTGATCCGCCCTTCAAGTATTAATCTTAAAGACAGAATTGCTTCCCTTGTACCGCGATTTTTCCTAAACCCAAACTGATCTTCACCTACTATCTCTTCTACTACCCTTTCCATCCTTCTGTATATTATTCTGGTCAGTAATTTTGAAGCATGTGATGTTAGACTAATGGTGCGATAATTCTCACATTTGTCGGCTTGTGCTTTCTTTGGAAGTGTGAAGATGATATTTTTATTAAAATCAGTTGGAATTTCTCCTGTTTCATAACTTTTTGATATCAGCTTGAATAATCTTTCGATTCCTTCCTCTCCTAGAGATTTAAGAAGTTCTGCAGGGATCTCATCAATTCCAACTGCCTTATTTGCTTTCAAGTCATTCAGAGCTTTATTAAATTCTGTCCTCAAAACAGGATCTCCTAAGTCATCAATGTCGACATCGCCTTCCTTTTCCAATACACTATTGTTCAAGTCGTCCCCATCATACAGTTTCTCAATGTATTCCTTCCATCGGTTAGCTCTATCTTCTGAGCTTAAAAGAGGTTTCCCATCGGCAGCTTTTAATGTTCATACCTCTTTTCTTCATTTCTCCAAAATTCTGTTTGATCTTTCTATATGCAACATCTACTTTTCCTACGACCATTTCCTTTTCTACTTCTTCACACTTTTCTTGTAGCCATTTTTCTTTTGCTATTTTGCATTTCCTATTTATTTGATTTCTAAATTGCCTGTACTGCTCTCTTCCTGCTTCATCCTGAGCATGTTTGTACCTTCTCCTCTGATCCATCAGCTCCAAAATTTCTTCTGTGATCCAAGGTTTTCGGGCAGCTTGTTCCCTAAAGCCTAATGTTTCTTTACCAGCTTTCATTATTTCGGTCTTTAATGCATTCCATTCGTCCTCGGTTGAGCTCCTTTCACAGTTACTTCTTAGACCTAAGTCTACCATTTCTGCAAATTTTTCTCTTGTGCTAGATTGTTTCAGTTTATTCACTTCCAGTCTGTTCTGCTTATACTGCTTCCTTATTCGCTTGAATTTCAGCCTGCACTTCATTACTATCAAATTATGGTCAGAGTCTATGTCTGCTCCTGGGTACGCTTTACAGTCTAGAACTTGATTCCTGAATCTCTGTTTGACCATGATATAATCTAGCTGATATCTGCCTGTATCCCCAGGACGTTTCCAGGTGTATATTCTTCTTGCATGGTTCTTAAACAGTGTGTTCGCCACTACTAGCTTATATCTTTCACAAAATTCTAGCAACCTGCTTCCTCGCTCATTTCTTTCTCCTAGACCAAAACTTCCTACAGTATTCCCCTCTTTTCCTTCTCCCACTATTGCATTCCAATCACCCATGATTATTAGATTTTCCTCCCCTTTCACATATTGGATTAATTCTTCAATTTCAGCGTATATTTTTTCTATTTCTTCGTCATCTTCCTGTGACGTTGGCATATATACTTGTACTAATGTGGTTGGGACGGGCTTAGTTTCTAACCTCATCAAAATAATCCTGTCACTAAACTGTTCATAATAACTCACCCGTTTCCCTACTTTCTTGTTCATTACAAATCCTACACCAGTGACTCCATTGACAGCTTGTGTGCTAATTATCCTGTGTTCCCCAGACCAGAAATCCTGTGCGTCCTTCCATTTAATCTCACTAATCCCAACAACATCTAACTTAAGTTGTTCCATCTCCCTTTTTAAGTTTTCTAACCTACCTGCCCTATTCAGACTTCTAACATTCCACGCTCCGACTCGTAGAATGTTTCTATCCATTCTGATGACTCCTCCCTGAGCAGTCCCCACCCGGAGATCCGATTGGGGGACTATTTTACCTCCGGAATATTTTACCCAGGAAGAAGCCATCATGATATATGTAATTTGAGAGGATTACATGTCCTCGGGATACCCTTTGGGTCTTTAATGCAGTGGTTTCCCGTTGCCTTCTGCATCCCCATGCCGTTGATCATTTCTGATTCATCCGCCTTTAGGGGCCGTTTCCAACCCCAAGGGCAAGAGGGTGCCCTGAACCGCTCCCCGCTCTTCCGCCCTCCTTTCGGAGGCCGTTGGCAAGCAGTGGGTGACTCCTTATACCGGGAATCTTTCAGTCGCCAGAGCCTCGTCCGTGCAAACAGGGTGCACCACGTGAAGGAGAGGTTGACATTTGGTTGGAAAAGACTAGTATAGTCTCTCCCAAACCCTTACACCCCTAGTCTTTAATATCTATATGAATTGCTTACTTAGCCACTGGAGGCCAATAATTCTATGAAGTATATGATTACAGATTGAAACTCTCTCATATTCTGATTTACGCCCTGATATTCAAGAATTAATAGCTGTCATATAATCTAAATTCTCAACACAACACTAGAATCTGCACAGGAAAAACTTGTTACGGAATTTCGACAAGGAATTCCAAAATCATCATTTTTCAAGTAGAGGAAGAGTTTGGTAATCAAATTTTAGTAAAAGTTAAAAATTTCGAAAAATTCGGATACCGCTAGACAAATTTAGAAGAAAAGGTTTAAAATTAGAACAGAATTGTGAGGATAATGTGTTAAATGTTCAATACGACTAAAATCCAAAGGCCTACAATTAAAGTACAAAAAAGTATACCACTACCAGTCTTAACATACGGCTCTGAAGCATGGATCATGAGTCATGGTGACTCACTGCACTGAAAATGAGTTTCCCGTAAAGAACATGACGTCGCTTGGCCATATCAAGAAGAAAGAACTAATAAATAAAAAATGATACCCATTGACTATGTGCAACAGTGCATAAAATAGTGGCTGCAGCATATGAAGACTATGCGAGAAGCAGGATACCACAAAAAAATGCTCCATGCATTCTCAGACGGAACGTCTACCAGGAAGATAAATTAGCAGACGGTAGCAGATCTTCAGGCTTAAAAATGGAAAAGAAGATGATTATTATTATTTTCTCTTTTTCTGGGGGTGCTACGTCTTGTGTAATGTTTAGTGGTAACCGATGGAAAGAAGAAACTGATTCCACCAATGTTTTTTGTTATTACATAAGCGAAGTGTGTTCATGAGCCTGAAAGAAGTACCACATTCGCCCAGATAATTACAGGGAAGCGTCTAAACAACGTAATGAGGAATGGCTTAGCGCATGTGTTGCTACCTGAAATAGTACCCGACGCCACGTACCTCTCCGTGTCTAATATAGCAGCGCTTTAATCCTCTCACGAAGCTGCTGTCTGGGTAAAGAGAACTGCAAACTGTTATATTACGAAGACAATTCCTGCTGCTATGACGTAGATACTCAGAGCGGAAACATTTCTCAAGCGTCAGGGCTCTATGCTGCAAGGGCGTTTATAGCCTTTCTAGCCTCCACTCTAATTAGAGGATTCCGTGTTAGAGGGAATTTTCTCGTTCCCAAGTGCGCAGAGCTGGATTACTCAACTAGTGGTATGAGAGAGGTTTAATCCGCACCTAGCATGAAGCAACTAACAAAACGACTCCAACTGACAACAGTTCTAAACTGAGTGCGATTAAAGAGGAACTAAAAAGCAACTAACAAAACGACTCCAACTGACAACAGTTCTAAACTTAGTACGATTAAAGAGGAACTAAGTTCATTCATTATTTGTTTACTGTCATCGAGGTGACAAACTCATTCCAAAATGATTAATTTATTCCTTTGTGCTAATGCTTCCGAAAGAAAGTTTTCCCCTTTTTGTTAATCGTAGAAGTGCGTCTGTCGTTTCAGCAATCGGCAGATGTTATTCAAAGGACAGTAAAATGACGATGAAAACAAAACGAGGCTTTCAAGCTTAACTCGTTCGTATGCATCAGGATTATTAACTTCGAGGCTTCATAAGTAAAACGTTTGGTACGGTCTTAATCAATGCAGATTCCTCAATAGCCAGGATATTCCGCAGTTGGAAAATAACACTTTTTAACTATAGCCAGTTCAGTTAACAGAGGCGGCTCAAGGTCAGTCTGCTCTATCCCCACTCCGCTGCCCTTACCCTCATGCAAGGGGGAAAAGAGTGACCACTGACAAATTTGACACACGCTAGCATGGACTCAGCAGTCTACTCGGGGGAAGTGGGGACTGGGGAGAGGGGAGGGGCTAGGCAATGGGAGGGGGTAGGCAATGGAAGGCGTTGGTGAGGTGAGGAGCGGGGCAACGGGAATGTGACTTTGAGCCGCCAGTTGAGGGTGAACAGGGTATAATAATAAGAGGTTGTTTCAGTTTTAAGAAAAAGTACCACTGCATTGATAGTATTTAAGGGCTATCTGCAATAATTACCTTCGGCTTAATTGAAACTTATGAGTTTGACTTGCTTCAATACCACATTAACGAGCGGTCTGGTGGCTCAGTGGTTAAGGCGTCTGACTGGAGATCGAGAGGTTCCCGGTTCGAATCCCTGTCTCAGCAGGGATTTTCCTAGGCACTTAATCCGGTATTCACCTCTGGTATAGCATGCTGTGTAATGTGAAGTACGCCAGAACGCTTCCGTGGTTCCACGTTGAATTGGAGGTCCCCTGTACCAACACCATCTTAATCCTCTAGGTGGTATTGCCTGTACCCGGTAGGGCTGTGTTAAGGCGGCTACGACAGGGGCGGAGAATGCGCAACGAATAGAAACCCTATCACCAGGTCACTACGACCACACGGAATTATTATTACTATTACTATACCACATTAACATCACAATTCCAGATACTTTGTGGTTATTCATACGATTCGTGGACGAAATAAAAGTAAATTCTTCAAATAATTGTGCCAGATGATGTATTGAATTTAGTTACTAACGGGAATTAGAAAATACTGGTTGTGTTACACACAGTAGCCTGTATCAAATAATACTTCTTATAGGCAATAGTTACGTTTCAGGACGATCTTCAACAAGAGTACGTCAGGACACTTGAATTTAAGAATTTCTTACACGCTGTTTTCTTTAATATCCTGTGAATTAATCTTGAATTATTTTAGACGCGGAATTGATTTCCCACTCCTTGTGAGCTTCCTGCAGCATCCTGGACACAATTTTGTGCAAAGAAAAGTTATTATTTGTGCGTCGCTTCGTTAATAGTTTCAGCTGCAATGAGAATGTTTTGGAAATTCCTTTTTAAAATAATGTCATTTTAAAATTAATTTCTTATATAATTGTTATGTGGTTATATGCTACAGAAACATTTAAAGTTGAAGAAATTACAACGAAATCCCTACAAAATGCTTTTGGCTTTAATATATTTCCTAAGTAAAGTGGTAGAAATTTGTTTGTAAAGACACACACACTGAGAGAGAAAGAGAGAGACTCCAAAATGAAACACTCAATTTTTTCATCTTAGTGATTTATATCTTGACGAAGTCGAGGTAAATACAGGCAAGAAAGGATTGAAAGCAAGGGAAATGAAGGAATTTGGTCATCACCTTAGAAGACTTATCTCTGGTATTCGTTATGGGAAATCACGGAAACCGAAATCAGTATTGCCGTCACCGAGATAGAACTCATGTCATCCCGAATGCCAGGCCTGGGCGTTAACTGCTGACCTATGATCCGCCACGCTCGCACGTAAATAACAACGAATTCCGTTTCTTCTTCTACCGCATCAATTTCTCACATTTAATTCTGTGTTGTATTCACTTTTGCTGTTCATTAAAACATTTTCTCTGAGTTTTGTTATTATTTAACCATAACTGAAACACATTGGTATCTTAGGAAGTGCGCATAACCGTATTTTAAGACGATTGTCCATACAAAGCAGTAGAAACTTTTGCATTAATGGCACCAAGTACTGAAAAAAATTCATAGTAATATATATTCTCGTTTATAATTGGTTCCCGCAGAAATGCATCCTGAACCACTTAGTAATGAACTATTTTGATTGGATACAAAAGTATTGTGTACTATACTTTGAACATTCTCAGAGTGAAACGAAGTGTACCGTATTTTCTCACAACAATAACTGAAATTTACTAGAATGGTTGCTCTTCACCTTTTAAAATATTTCCTTCCAACTTTTACAGCGATAGAGTTTTGTTCTAAGCAAGAGACCTATAGTAGAACATTATGAAATTTTCAATATTATGAAATTTTAAGTTAATGTTTCATTCTTGATTCAAGTGTTTTGGCAAAAACAATCTACTATTCGAGCAAAGTTTCAGTAATATACATATCCGTTATCGGAGCGAATGATTTCCAAAACCATCCGGGCATCCAGAGTTGCGTTTTCCGTGGTTTTCACAAATCAGTCCAGGGGAATGCCGGGATGCCTCCTTCAGAAGGCCATGTCCTTCCCGTTCCTTGCACCATCCCTTCCGACCTCTAAAGACCTCGACGTCGACGAGGCGTAAAACCATAATCCAAAATAAAAAAAGATTTACGAAACCTAGTTTTATTGTATCAAAATTACAGAATTGATTTTATACAGGGCGTTCGCCGGGAAACGCAACCCACTGTTAGCGCTACAAGGAAGAAATTGCTCCCGGCGAGCGAGCGCTCAGTTTCCGGCATTGTTCGACCGTCGGCCGCGGACTATTTCATAATAATTACGCTTCATAAACTTCATAAACTTGTGTGCTAAGCATTTAAATGTGACGTAATTCATTAGCTTACCTTATAAAAGATGCTGGAAGTGTTGACCCTCTTGTGTAATGCACATTTCACATCTTCTGAACATATTTCGAGACACACGCTGCCCTAACTGACTTAATGATTTTTTGGGTGACTGTTCTAGTCGAAAAGCGATAGCGTCAATTTTCTCCTCTGTGAGAATACGGTTGACTGACAGTCTCTTTTTGTTAAAAAATGAACCCGTTTCTCTTACTTTTTTAACCAGACGCAGAATTGTTGATTTAGCTGGCAGTAAAGCGCCAGGAAATTCGCGACGAAATTTACTGCGACACTTTTTAAACGACTTCTTCTTCACATATGTATCGTAGAGAAATATTCTTTGTTGCAAACTGTAACGTACCATAATTTTACTCACACTCAAACACGGTACAGATTAATAAGAGTATGAATCCCCAAACCAGGCAAACCGCAAAGAAACGTTTATTCACAACACTGATTAATAAGAAACTGAAGTCACAAACTATCTACAATGCAAAGAAACCGTTCTTAACAATGTAAGGGTCACTGCACTGCACTGTTGGGGCAGCGGAGGTGTTAAACAGTGCGATGATTCACGGTGCCGTGTGGCGGAAACTGCTGGCGTGACTGACCGAGCAAGTTGCCGACGGCAACAGACTGGGAGGGTAGCGTTTTCCGGCGAACGCCCTGTAGATAGATTTTGTTTGTCTATGCCTTTTTAACTAGTCGACATAGAGACCGATAGAATCGACAGAGTAACTGGAAGGAAGCATTCGCCTGTAATGATTTCGGAAAAATTTAAGATTGAAATCTATATGAAAGTACCTAGTAACAAACCCGCGCCCTTTCAAATGCTACCGCCGAATGTTACCGCTTATCGATCAGGGAAGTGTATGTAACGAATCTTCCGCAGTAGGGAAACCAATACATAGAATTTAGATGTGTGATTCACAAACGTAGTGCATCGAAGGGAAAAGATGACCATGACCACAAGCTGGCACTCGATTTCAGGCACAAGGGTGTAGGAAGATTCTCTTTTTTAGGTAAGGGTGTCAGGGATTGGAATGAGTTACCAAGAGAAATGATGAATAATTTACCGAAAACTTTGAAAGAATTTAAAGATAAAATTTGTAGAGGGCAAATGTAGGTAGGTGCAGGATAGAGGGAAGATGGGTGTGTAGGGAAATTGCCACCGGAGCCTGTGCTCCATTGCAATTAAATTAAATTAAACGTTTAAGGGAATGTTGATACGTCTAATGTGTGACGTTTGAAGATTTCTTTATTGTTACAATTTATGTGCCAATCATTTTCGTCTCTTCTCAACAAAGTAACGATACAGCTTGTTTTGTTGCACTGTTTTTGTGGTCTGAGGTTTACCTCTTTCCTTTGAATATTATTCTTGAAAACTGTAACAATGTTTTTTCTCTTTGACGTCGGTTAAGTCTTTCAAACATTTTAAGTACCATCTAAAAGTAAAAAAGAAAACTTTAAATGAGGTTCAAAAACAATGTTTTCCTTTGTAAGAATTCCCCCCCGATTGATACGGTGGTTCAAAGGGAAGCTTGGCCTTTTACTCGAAATAATGAGGGCTAGTCGCTTCTGCCTTTGTGTGCGCTGTGCAGCACGACCAAATTCTGGGCATCTGTAACACATCCGTGATTTATGTTAATCCCGAAGTTGACTATACGCTCAGCTCCCAGCTTCAGTAAGCTCCTATTACCCTGTTCTGCTGGTTGAAGTTGTAGTTCAGTCGTTATAACAAATATTGAATTGGAGTTAGTACATTCAGATCCCGACTGGGTTTATATTTCTTCGAAACTGAAAATCTGTAATAATTTCACCACTCTCCGCACTTCTTGTAATTTGGCTGTTAACAAATTATTATTACGTTGTTTTCCATACATATTTTGAATTCTTCGTAAGCTTATTTCGTATTTGTGCACGATGTTGCCTGGTAAAAAAAAATACCTTTTATGGCTGTGGGTACTGTGGAAGGGGGAGAAAAAGTCGAATTTTTTCTTCAGCACTAAGTGCGCACTCGGCTTGAATATTGATTTGGGTTTTCCATGCTTCCCCATATCGCTCCAGGAAAGTGCCAGGACGATTCCCTAAAAAGGCTATGGTCGAATTCCTACCCGTTCATTATCCTCAATAATTTTCCACCTCTAATGACATCGACGTAAAGCCCTAAAAATTTAACGTTGTTCGAAGATGGCCTTACTGCGAGCTTTGATCATATCCGCTTTAAGATTCTCTTTACACACTGATCTATATAATGGTATGACAAGCAGTACATTTATCAACGACAGATTAACAGCTCGTAGTACGTTCATTTTAAGATTACTGTATACCATCTGATCACTAATATTATATAGCCATTGTAATTGAAGATCAAATCCTTTATGACAGAAAAATTAAAAAATTTCTACCAACCTTATAACTATGGATTCATTACTGTGTAATCTTATGGTGGAGTTATTTTTGCCAAACAACAAGAGTGAAAAGTAGGCATAACGTGTTTAACTTCATTCTCTGTTCGTATCGTTCTTTTGTATTATGTTTCATTGCCTTATCTACGTGATCAGTGGTGATGACCAATATATATACCAGTTAGGTTTTTTCGGGGACTTTTTTGTGTTTTTTTTTTTCTTTCTTTTTTTGAGGGAACACTTCGGCATCTGCAATACAGTCCTTAATGCAACCTCATCATTTTAGATTATTATAGTTCTTTCTTTGGATTTTGAAATTAGTATGTTGTTATTGGCAGTTTCATTTTATGGATAACCGTTCCTATTTGGAGCAACCTGAGCTCTGTGTATCGTAGTTTTTACGTGTTTATATATATATATATATATATGTGTGTGTGTGTGTGTGTGTCTGCTTCTTTATTACTTCAGCCATGTGAGGTGTATCGGTTGCATCGTGATCTTACTTGGAAATATCGTAGGAGGTAGGGGGTTACGATTTGACTCAAATTTTTTTTTGGAGACGTTGGAGATGGCATTATTCGATTTACATGCGGCTCCTCGCACCAAACATCCGTACAATAACCGATATAACATATTCGGAGCTTTTCTTGGTGATCAGGTTAATGTTACGCATTATTGGAACCAGCTTTTGGGGGCAGTTCGAAGCAGCACTAATCACTGGTTAAATTAGTTGTAAGCTTATTACTACTTCAGACAATTAAAATGTCACGGTTAACTACTCAGCTATTTAGCCAGTTCTACAAACAAACAGACTATATTCAAACTTTAAATACTGACGAATGAAACAGGGGAATACATTTTGGAGTGAAAGGTTGTAACTGGGATTTTGTTTAAGATTTTCTTACACATCGCAGATCCCTATTGATAAAGTCGCAAAAATAAAGAAGTGTTGCATGAGTTAGACAAACATTTTCAGATAGTTTTTTATGTTTCCTGTAAAATCTGAGTCAAATACATATCTTTATACAGGGCGTTCGCCGGAAAACGCAACCCTCCCAGTCTGTTGCCGTCGGCAACTTGCTCGGACAGCGGAGCCAGCAGTTTCCGCCACACGCCACCGTGAATCACCGCACTGTTTAACACCTCCGCTGCCCCAACAGTGCAGTGCAGTGACCCTTACATTGTTAAGAACGGTTTCTTTGCATTGTAGATAGTTTTTGACTTCAGTCTCTTATTAATCAGTGTTGTGAATAAACGTTTCTTTGCGGTTTGGCTGGTTTGGGGCTTCATACTCTTACTAATCTGTACCGTGTTTGAGTGTGAGTAAAATTATGGTACGTTACAGTTTGCAACAAAGAATATTTCTCTACGATACATATGTGAAGAAGAAGTCGTTTAAAAAGTGTCGCAGTAAATTTCGTCGCGAATATCCTGGCGCTTTACTGCCAGCTAAATCAACAATTCTGCGTCTGGTTAAAAAAGTAAGAGAAACGGGTTCATTTTTTAACAAAAAGAGACTGTCGGTCAACCGTATTCTCACAGAGGAGAAAATTGACGATATCGCTTTTCGACTAGAACAGTCACCCAAAAAATCATTAAGTCAGTTAGGGCAGCGTGTGTCTCGAAATATGTTCAGAAGATGTGAAATGTGCATTACACAAGAGTGTCAACACTTCCAGCATCTTTTATAAGGTAAGCTAATGAATTACGTCACATTTAAATGCTTAGCACATACAAGTTTATGAAATAGTCCGCGGCCGACGGTCGAACAATGCCGGGAGCTGACCGCTCGCTCGCCGCGAGCAGTTTCTTCCTTGTAGCGCTAACAGTGGGTTGCGTTTCCCGGCGAACGCCCTGTATAAACAAAAATGTATTTGGAAAGACCTAAATTCTTTCTTGAGGCTCCTCCGATCTGTTGCGGCTGTATAATCCACATCTTGGGTACTCTACTAACCTAGCCCGATAATCCACTCTACATCGATATATATTTGCGAGAAGCTTGATCCGTAGCCCGCACAGATGGACGTTGCGAACAATGGAGTAACGGTAACTGCCCGGCTTCGTTCCGGAATATGACCTTTGGCCGAGTAGGGCTCAGTGAAGGCAGCGTGCTGCAAGGCTGACGCGGTGGGGATGATACAGTGGATTGCGAGTTGTGGGGTGGGTGCGTGGCGAGCCGGCAGGAAGAGATGTGCGACGACTAACGCCGGTGCGGTATTTGGCGGTTCTCGTGTTCCATATCGTTATTCGAATGGACGTGGGTCTCCGGCAGCAAGAAGAGAATGGAATCATCGCGTCGGACGATTCCGGGAAGCAGACTCGGCGCTTTTGCTAAATAGTAACCCCGTTGATATGGTGATCACCGCAAATCATTATTGTATTGATCCACCCAATGTCGCCATAGAGGAAATCTCATTGTCCCGCCGAGCTTAGTGAATGGACATATAGAAAACTCTGAGAACTGATGTAAGATGAACCCATTGTTGGATTTCAAGATTTTTTAAATTGTGTCATAATAATGTTAGTAATATTTGGTGAAGAACAATTTCGTAATAAACGTATATTGATGTCAAATGTAGGTAGAACGATGTCGTTAATTGGGAGAAAACGATACCACTGAGGTATCGATACTTTTACTCGATACAGTATCGGTCGTAAAGCATCGATACTTATTCGGTATCCATTGAAAAGTATCGATACTTACTCGTATCGAATGATTTTTCGTAGTGAAAATTGGAATAAATAAAAAATTGTAATAATTATTGATAGTCTTTATTGATATAAAAATAAATATTTATTTGACAAAGGTATTTATTACATTTTCACCTTACTGATCGTTACAGGACTAATAGCGACTAGAACAAAATAAAATTAGTTTTATGAAAAAAAGTCGGTTTTTGTAGTGCTCCCGAAAAATATTTGTTTTTCTAAGTGTTTGCCAGTTAGATGATTTCTGGATGTAGTCATTGTTGCGTCAGCTTTGGAGAAAAGCCTATTTCACAGAGTACAGAGGTACCGACAATGTTTAAATAAATTCGCGCTTAATTGTATAATCATGGAAATACGGTTTTAATTCCTCTAATGGGTTGGCTTTTAAAGCGCAGACTGGATTAGCGAAATAAATTGAAATTTCATCGGCTTTTGAGTTAGCATGGTGCCGCTTTTGACCAACTGCAAGTTGTTTGTGGTGTAACCAAAAATCAAAATCTTCGTGGGTTGCTTCTTCTTCAGATTCACTGGTTGACATTGTCAGATCTTCTTTAGTAATATTATTTAATTTTTGTATCGCCCTCCCACATGCACTTGCATCTTGAAAATGGAGGTTTTAGAAACGTGTGTCTAAAATTGTTCTCAAAGCTGCAAGGGTGTTAAATTCAATGAGACCAAATCTTTTTTTACATTCAGCCAGTAGTTTTATTTGCAACTGAGTGACACATTCTATTGATAGGGAAAATTTTGTTAGCTGCGACGTCAGACAGTTAATCATGGGTATGATTTTGGATAAGGTAACATAATTCTGGCCTGAATATTCTCTTGTGACAAATTCGAATCGTTGTAACAAGGGGACTACCTGTTTCAATATTTCAATTTCTTGTTCAGTCACCAATTCATGACGACCACGACATAAAATGGCGACTGAAGGGACGGCAGAGAGTTTTTCTTTTTTCTTTCTGCCGGGCATGGACAAACTAGTTTGCCAACAACACAAACTTAGAAAAAGAATGTGTTGAAAAAAAAAAAATGCAATAATAACAACCCACAGTGTAGATAAGCATTTAATGTATCAATTAACGTGTTAAATGAAATCATGATATTCGTGATATTGGTATACACACCGATAAGAGTACTTTTGACCGATACCTACTCGATACTTATTTTTAAAGTATCGATACAAAAATTACTTGGAATCGGAAGGAATGTATCAAGTAAGTACTTGTATTTACTCGTATCGTTTTATCCCTAGTTGTTAATGTGCAAAGCAACATCCCAATTCGGCATACAGTAATTTATAATAAATTTTTATTGATAATTTATAAAAACAAAATTTAATTAATAACAAGAGGGAGTACACCTCAAGTGGATTCCGTACGACAGAAGCCTTTCAACTTATTCCAAAGTTACAGACCATTATTTTCCTGAGCTGAAGGAAGGTTTAAAGGCATGGAAAATCGCAACCGATACTGGGAATCGTACTGGGGAACCTTTCAGTCTCCAGTGAGATTTCTTTTTACGAAACCGCCAGAGCAGTTCTGAGAATGGACTGCTGCGACTTGTTCCGAGAAAGCAACATCAACGCAGTGGTCCGCAGCGCTGAAGCTCCATGTATTAGCTTTGAGCAAACCAATAATCCGCTGTGTAGGATACGCGGGAACTGGGAGCTACAACATGGGCCAACGGCAATCAGGAAACTTTTAGCAGCAAATAGGCATTAATTACAGTCACGCGTGGTATCACTCGGATAAGTAATTTAGTGTTACACTGCTGCTCTTAAAACGGAACGCTGATCATTTATTGAACACGCATGTCCATCATATACCCACAATAAACAACATGTGCATGGTCAACCGATAACAGAATAAATGTGTATCATCATAAAATAAACCTTCGCTCCATCATTTCCTCAGCAAAATATTTTGATAGTGTGTGTAACCTACCGTAGGAAATATCGGGACATATTTGAAATGGCATGAAACCAAAAGACCATCGCACCAATTTATTCTATTTAATGTGGTGATCAATAGTTAATACAAAATGGAACAAAAGGCGTATAACATTCCTTTGCGGAAATTTAATCGAAATAATTTCTTACAATTACAGGTGGGCAAATAATGTAAAACAAAATCAATGTGACCTATAGTTTGAGCAGAATTCAAACTCTCCAGAGGCTACGAAGAAGTTATGTACGGATATGAGTTTTAAAAGCATCACTAAAAAACTAGAATGAAGTGGTGAATTTATGAATTGGAAATTTATGAGTAATTACTTTTTTTTTATAGATTGGAAGATTTTATGACATGTTAAGATCAGCCTTATAGACACAGTGAACTGTATTGCAAAAAGTCGTTACTTACCTATCGTTATAGAAACTAATTTTGTGACATGGAACTTTCAGAAGTTTTAATATTAATTTGATTATTGGTTTTAGTTATGAAATTAATTTTCAGGTAGCAAGGATCCTGATTGCTGTTGAAGAAAGACATAAAAATGCTTAATTTATTATTTCCCTATGGCTTGTACATAGCCGGATACATTTAACGTTACATTAGACATTATGTGTACCTGCAAGCAAAAGCAATATCCGGCTTTACAATCTGCCTGAAGATAGCAAACATAAACTGAATATTAAATACTTCATTTATAAAACTAAGCACATGATAACATCGTGGCCACAAGCCAACAATTGAATGTTACATGAATGGCGGATAAAATCCCTTGGGCGCCGAATAGAATTAGAAAAAGGTGAACAATATTAAGGTTCAAACGGAATTTGCAAGGAGCTTTAAAATTCATGAGGTCATTTGCCAGCTAGCTTTTAAATGGAATCGAGCAGAGATCCTGTCTCATGGGTAGACCAAACCATGAAACAATGATGGGCGATGGAACACATTTCCAAAATCATCATCAGCAACAGCGTGCGGCGTTGGTCTGTAAGTTATCCCACCAGTGAATGGACTTCATAAATCGACCAGCATGTGATCGAAGCCAGAGCCCGCCAGTACAGTGCCACTCCGCACTGTGCAGTCTGGACTCGACGACCGCTGACCACAGAATGACCAATTATAGCCGCTTCTCCTTCCCTCTTCCGAAACTCCTTCTCGAAGTTTCGTTACATGTATATTAATATTGTAATTTTGTTAACACCAACATGTATATACATCCACAGTCACTGACGATGCCCCATTCCACAAGGGCGAAACGCGTCTGAGCTTACATCAATAAAACCAGTTGCTAATAGACGGTGTTTTTATTTACAATTGAGTAACTATAATGTTTATCATATCCTCCGTGTGCTGTTTAACATGACTCCTCACCAATCAAATTGATTCTTCATCTTATGTTTAGCTTGTAGAATTACTGTGTAGAGAAACACTACTATCAAGATGTTACAGGTCCTGTAATCATCAGTTCTTTGCCAAGTCTTGTTCATAATAAATGAAAATTTACTTCATACAATCCAGTCGCAATTCCTGACATCAATCAGTTGAGAACTAGTAGGTAAACTTTCTCCACCAAAATGTTGCATACGTCTGCTATGCCAGAAACAGGCAGTAGTCAAATGTAGCGAAACTAAAAGGGAAAAGACTCGGTATATGGTATACTACAGAACTAAACGAACAGTACTCAACGCATTATGGAGGGAGAAAATGTTTATCAAGTTCAGTGTAAAGCTAGGCAAATAGTTTTCGCTTAGGGAATTTAAAACTGCGTCACAAAATTTTAGGATCACAAAATTTGAGGAAATTTAACAGCCTGTAACAAAACTGCAGATGTCAAATAATATATTGTCGAATTAGGCTTTGAAAGATTGTGCCATGTCAGACTCTTGGGTCCAGGACTGAACACAATCGTGATTTGAAGATTAAATCAAGGATGTAATTACCCTGGACGTCACATCCACGGTACTGAATAGATATCTCGAATATAAAACAAAAAGCTTGCATTAAAGATAGTTTTATATAGACAACTTTATTTCTCATTTAATTCCAGAATTATTAAACAGAAACTTTTCCTGTTCACTAAGATCTTTTAATTCATGTTGCTTTGAATGTAGCTTCTGTTGCCCTATGAATGGAATCTATCCATAGTGTCGTGAACAGAAATAAACTGGAAATGCTAACGTTATGTTGAGGGAAATACAAAATGTATGTCAATGGGTTCAAAGTGAAAACAGTTTACAGTCACAGCCATTCAGAGTGTAATGTAACAGTGACATTTACCCTCGATTATCCCATCTGTCTAATTAATTAAACTCATGTCTGCAACGTGTATGATTTTTGTCAATTCAGATTTACGAAGGATTATTCGATTTAATACGCCAGAATACGTGTAAAATCTGTGACTGTGTATGAATGACTGCAATCATTATTACTTGCTTTGAATATTCAGTATTCCCTTAAACATATTAACGGTGACTATCTGGCATTACAAACTGTTCATTGCGCACGAAGTAATACTCAAACCTTTCATTAGTTTTCATTATTGTTTAAAATATTTGCCGTACAAATTTTGGGTAAAATTAATTACATTTAGTTTGTTATATAGAAAATAGTTTATAATCACTTTAAAAATTATGGGTAGAACATAGAGTTCCTGCAGTTCATTTCTTCGGTCTTACTGTAACAGTGACAGAAAATAAAGCAAAAATGTCTACATCGAATAAAAGTATGTTCTAACTTCGTCAAAAAGAACGTGTTGAACTCAGTGCCCTCGTTGTTGTTTAATTAAATATAATTATTATTCAATAGCGCTCATAACATTAAAACTGATGTAACGTGGTTCATATTTCTTAGTTTACTGTAACACCTATATATCTCTAGTCAGAGATAAAAAACAATTTACTGAATATAAACAAATAAGGAGCAACTAATAATTAATATTTTATATCTTTAAAACAGCAACTCGAAAACGGCTCTAACGATTTGGATGAAATTTCATATTTAGAAAACGTTTTGCTTTTCAAATTTATCTAAATAGGTGTCTGCAAAAACGCAATTTTACAACAAACCAAAAAAAGATCTATTCTTGTTTTTGCTATCTCGGAAACGGCTTTAACACCATCTCGTAGAATTTTCAGGTTCCAGCAAGCTTACTGATGTTAGTTAAGTTTCTGTTTGGTTAGAGCAAGGAACTCCTGTAGCTTTAAACGAACAATTCATGTATACTAAGAATGTGGAAATAAGTAAATGCCAGTATGTGTTTTAATGAAAGGTATTTTATTTTGAAGAGTTCTAATAAATATCAATTTTATTGTAAAAAGTCATCATCATAAAATAGTAAATGTTTAATTGTAAAACATTTAAAAAGTAGATATCTAAGAAATTAATATTGGTCTTCTCAGATGTGATTTTATTCAAACTCTTTTACCTTACAAAACTTCTTTGCAAACAATATTAGCAGTTATAATGTGATCATCGTTTAATTTTTGATCGTATGTGTCTTTAACACATATTACAGTACATAAATACGAGTATTACTGAATGTACGAACTCGTGAAAAAGCCAGCTGTCCATATGAAAAAACTGATTCTGGTATGTACAATCCTGCGCTTTGAAGCATCTGACCTTGTGCTTTATTAATGGTCAGAGTGAAGGTTACTTTGATTAGGAAATGTTTTCATTTGGAAAGGCATGGTTGGATCAGAAGGTATGAGGTAAATGGGAGGTATGAGCACAGTTTCATCGGAGAGAATGAATTTAGCAGTGATGATCTAAGTGAATTATCACGAATCTCGCACCATTAGTTAATCCCTGATTAGCATTGAGATAAGATAATAATAACATATTTCTTTAAAATAAATTTATGAGAAGGTAATCCGGACGATCTCATAAATGGGTTTACCGTTGTGGATGGAATTTCGTATGTAGATAACGTTTTGCTTTTCACGTTTTCAACACGATTTTACAAAAAAGCAAGCCTACTGACGTTAGTTAAGCTTCTCTTTAGTTAGAACAAGGAACTGTGCACTTCAAAATGTCTAGGAAGGTATTAAGGAAATCGTTTAACTGTAATCAAACTTCACGCAAAATCGTGCATATTGAACAGAAATCAAAAGATGCCGAGCAATGATCTGTCACCCAGGTACTATTCATTTAAACGAAATTCATGATTTTCTTTCAGTGTTCTGGCAATTCATTACTTCGCAGTTACTTAGCTAAATAAAACTGTTATTAAATAACACTCATAACCTTAATTTTTTAGTAACATCTCTGCCTGTTGTCAGTTCGCCAACGGGCCAGGTGCGCGGCAGTAGCCTTTTATTATTAGGAATTCTGGCAATATCTTATTGCTACGATTGGCCTCCACACAATAATTAACTGATATTATAAATGAGCTGGGCTGGGAGTCATTGGGATACAGGAAGCCGTGAAGAGTGCTGGGAGTGTATAACACATATATTGGCAACGAGGTTTGGATAGGTACTGGCTGGAGATGAACAGATGTCCATAACCTCAAACCAGCATTTGATATCGGATATAAGGTAGTTGAAATAACGAATAAAAAAAGAGACATTTTTTCTGGTAATATTTTTTATTGGTTATGATTATTTACTTTTTTTTATTTGTGAGGGGATAGCTTAACATTTGACATTTCACAATTTAATAATATTTATTTACAAAAAAAAAAAAAAAAAAAAAAAAAAAAAACGACGCGGAAGTCGACTTTAGGGGGAGGGGGGGGCGATAAGGTTTAGAAACGACGTGGATTGGCCCTCAGAAGCAAGAGAGCTAAAAGAAAAAGTCTAAAAAAACTAGGAGGTCTATCAGCGCGGGGGTGGTGGTGGGGGGTGGTGGTTGGGGGGTGGTAGTGGGTGGTGGGAGGGAGCGGTTGCCTCAAAATATAACGTCTTCATAGGAGGGGGGGGGGGGGATCCAACCAGATCTCACCACAATGGAGGGGAGTCTGGAATTCCGGGAAAACGCCTCACGTAATTAATGGGCGCCCCCATATGCGAATTATGCATCAAAATCAGTACACAAAATTTTCTTTTCTCTAATCAAAAGAAATGCACGCACAAATTCTGTTTTTGTCTCTTTCATGAGACTGATACCAACATCTGGTATATTATGAAAAATAGCCAACTATCAATTATCAAAATAAAATTGCAAATAAAACAAAGTCCGGCGCCACTCAGCAAAGTCTCGATTTACTATCTTTACAACAAAATGGTTGAACCTCTATGGAATATTCTTATCTGCACAGGACTACGTGTCAGAGCATGTTCAGTTCACTCGAAATGAAACTACCTGTGTGGCGACCAATACCAACACTCATCCAGAATGCGTAGACGTATCAGAATGATGCACTATTTAATTGCTACTTTGAAATATCGACATACTGTATGCATCGGTAACCACTAAAACCAGAAAACAGAGAAAAAATATCTCATTTATTTGGAACCCTGTTCTTATATGTACATTTCAACTGCCACCAAGGTCATTTCCACCAATCTTTACTATACGCGCCACAACTTGGTTTCTGTCGCCCCCTCCCCAAACAGTACCCCAACACTTTCTAAAGTTATTGGCCCTACTCAGAAAACTGGCGACTAGGGCCTACCCATGTAAAGAAGAGAGTGCAGGCGACGCAAGGAACCTTCACCACACACTGGACTGAAGTCAGGTACAGAGAAGTGGGGTGGGAAGTTCGCCATATTGGATTTCCCGAGAAACAAGGAGAATATGCACAAACACCTCAAAGGGATGATACGATAACCATGGGACTGCAATTTAATGGTGGATTATTATGTAACTCGATAAGACAAATAAAATCTGAAGAATAATTTTTTTTGATATCCTGCTTAGTTCTCGAGATATACTGTCTCAAAAGTGAGGTGTTCTGTGTTGAAATTCAGAAAAAAACTTTACCCAAAGATAAATTTGATGATAGGTTCTTATGTAACACTACAACACAAATCGAAAGTAAGGAATAAATTTTTTGGATACTCGCTTAGTTCTCAAGATATACTGTCTCCAAAGTGAAGTGGTTAGGTTGAGATGCGGCAAGGACCAAAAAATAATTTTTCCAAAGCCTCTACGAGCTACACGCTGGAGATGCAGAGTGGGTGTTATATTTTAACCCTTTTGGTTAGGTTGAAACGTGGTCTGCACCAGAATGAAAACGTCACCAAAGCCACAAATAATTTTTTACAGCTCGAGAACTAAGGGAGATATAAAAAAATTTACTCCTGATATTCAATTAGTCTCTTCAATTTACATGAGAATCCATCATCAAATTGCATCGCCAAGGTTATGGTAGTGCTGCCCACCTCAACACATAAAATTCATTGATAATTCGTTTACACTCGTTCACAATTAGGCTGGCCTAATATGTGCGAAGTAATAAGATATGCTGATTGTCTACACTACACCAACAAATATTTGAGAACGACATCCTATTGAGAGCAATGAATAAATCTATAATGATATGTCCTGCTGTCACAGATACCTATTAATTTTTCTTTTACTTATGGCTTTACGCCTCGTCGACAGCTAAGGACATTAGAGTCGGGATGGGACTGGGGACAAGGAACGGGAAGAAATTCGCGCATGGCCTTTTTGAAGGAAGCATCCCGGCGTTCGCCTGGAGTGATTTGGGGAAACCATGGAAAACCCAAATCTGGATACCCGGACGGGGATTCGAATCCACGTATACCTATTAAACACTTCAAGAACAATAATTACGATGTAACTAACTTATGAAACTATATTCCAGGTTGTTTCCTCTCTGGTCTGTTTGTGGAACCGTATGCAACACAAGCTTGCATTATAGAAAAAAAACTTTGAGGTATTAGGAAACGAAATATTCACAGCAGCAAATAGAGCAAACAGCACAATGTTTTTGGGGTTTCTATTATGGCCGTCTTGCGTGCGCAGTAGGAGCTGAGTATTTACAGGAAGCTTCACAGATTTAACGGTATTTCGCCTCCTCCCTTTTCCTTCCTCCATGGGCCTACTCTCGTTTTTAACATCTTAGCGCAGGCGAGTCTAATGAATGGAAACGTCCTACCTATTGTGGAGTTTCTCTTGACCGCTGTCCACATTATTTATGGGAGACTCCGCATGAATATGCGAGACGAGCCGCAATCTTCCAGTCACGCAGCCCAAGATATCTGCTTTTGCGTCACACAATAAAATCTTTTATTCAAAAAATGTAATGAGTCGACTTTTTACTCGTTATATAGGTGAAAAAAAATATGTTTTAGATAATAGAAGAAGGACCAGGAATAAATTACGTAGTGAAATGCTAAAACGTTTACCCGAATCAATGAAAGAATTTAAGATTAAAATTCGTGATATGCGAAATTAGGAGAGTAGTGGTAGTAAAACGATCTAACGATCGGAATCACGAATTTTGAAATTTCTCTGTATGACCAGTAGCGACAATAGATAGAAGTTAGTTGAACATTGATGCTGAGGAACGAGCAGCATCCGTCAGAAATTGTTTCACTAGGGCAAATGCATTTGCAGTAAATCGGCTGATCCGAGGAAGACGTGCCCACACTATCAACAGAAACACGGCGACAAAATCACATACAGTATAAATAGCAGCCGATGGTACAGAAGACTTTCCGCTCGGTGGCATCCAGAGTCAACCATTGGCTGGTGCATAATTCAGAATGTTCACGAACGTTCACGATATTACACACCTAACATAATAAAAATTCTTCCCGGGTGTTCTGACGGATAAGTTCTGCCATACGTGACGTTCCGACAGCTTCTCCGCTGTCTTCATCAGGTGAACTGAAAGTAGAAGTTGCTACTGCGACGACACAGAAGCAATTATTACATCTAACATGGTGGATGAATGGTAACGCTCAGTCCTGGAATTCGACTGTGCAAGCGCTTAAACCCCCCTATGGCCATCCAGATTTTTGTTTTCCGAATTTGATTCAGACGAATGCTGGGCTGGTTTCTTTAAATGGCCGTGGGTGAATTCCTTCCCGTTCCATGCCCTCTCATCCTCTCCCGATTATACGTACGTCGACGTCGAAGAGACGTAATAAATATGCATCAATATTAAATTAGTTTCTTTCGAATGAAAGAAGTTATTCTGTGTTTTCATTTTCTCTTTTCGGTTTTGGATTGGCTGCCTTTTTCTGATGGGTTTATAAAATGAGTATTTCCTATTCGGTACTACATGTGTATATTCTATTTGGTTTTATAATTAGAGTATTCGGTGTCCGGTTGCATACTGTGTGTATTCTCGGTTTAGAATTCCTTATTCGGTTTTATAACACGTGTATTCCGTGGTTTTTGATTTCACGTTAAACTGTAGTTCTCAGAGGAAAGGAACTGGCCGTTCTACCTCTGACACAAAGGCTTAGTACGCCTCCTTCGGGAGGATCCAACCAACCTTCGGGTTGTGGAGTAAGCTACGTTTTACGTTTACCTTTTTATTTTTAGGATCGGTTATTTCTGTGTTAGGCAGTATAGCTACTGGATGAATTCTGTAACTAGTTTTATGATATGTATATTCTCTTTTCAGTTTGTAATGTCTGTATTTCTTTTGGACTTTATATTGAAGGTGATTTGAGTATTGGTTATTACTGGGTGTAATTTCTCTTTGATATTTAAGTATATTGTTAGTGAATTAATGCTATATATATATATATATATATAATTATATTTTGGACCTTCAGGCCCGATGGGTGACCTTTTTTTTTTAGCTCTACCAAGTCTGGTGAGCTTTGCTGGCAGGGGCTTTAGGGGGCCCCTGAGCTTGGGGGCCCCGGTACACAAAACCGCCTAGCCCTCCTTTGCTACACCCCTGGATTCCAAGCTCGCACGTCACATAATTCACTGCGATGCATCACTTCTTCACGGTATCCCAAAGTGAAGCTTGTTAAGTGTTGTCCAAGCACTTGGGTTCTATACTTGGCCAGAAAAAAGATAGTTCATTAGGTAGTGAATATTTCCGTAAATTTTGGCTTCTCATCTAAAAGAATTTGCTTTGGTGGCTTTGCAAGTTCTTGAGCTGATCTGAAAAAGCTCTACCAACCCTGAAGACGCCAGAAAAAGAAGGATGGGACAGTCCCGAGTTGACAATAGGCAATCGCTTGTTTCATAGAAGTGGCGGTATAATCCCTAGGATGTAACTAGTTGAGGGTACAACAAGATGACATCCTTGGCTGGGGCATTGACTCTTAATCAGCTACGGAAATTTCCAATGGATGGTCGCTCAAGTTTCACGATGTGTAACGGTTCTGTCCAGAAGTCGAGAAAGAACTCTAGCAAATAAAATTTTCTGTTGAAAAGGGGGATTTCTTATCTAACCAATCAAATATGTAAACATATTTGAAGGATCTAAAATTCTACAAATTTTGTCCACATGTCGCCAAAAACTGCGGAGAGAACAGGTCTTCATCCAAAGTGGTGGTAGAACAACAAAGTGTATGGGCGATGAAGGAGAGTTAAGGGTCTTACGTGCTCCGCCTTTGTAGAATGGAGACGCAATTGCACGTAAGAGAGGTCTTAAGTTCTCCGCGTTCGTGGAGTGAGGATGACATTTGAACGTAAGCGGGTCATATTGCACGTCCTGGCTTGCTGCATGCTGATATACTCTAAAGAGGAGGTAACTTGAGTTTGATGCAAGCTAATTGCTACACCATAACCGCCGTCGCTGCTGCAGATATCACGCCACATGGTAATTCGCTTCTAGGAACGAACAGCGTGTGCATCTTTGATTAATTGAGTAACTACCTTTTAATGGCTGACTCTCCTCCGACGAATTAACTGAATTATATTGTAATTAAAGCCGAGCGTGTTGAAATACGAACCATATACCATATACTTCCAATCACTCAGTTTTGTGGACGTATACTGGCGCCAATTCTAGGCATATTTAACATTAACGACAGTACATAATAATACCAAATATGAAAGCAATGCCTAAGTTTACAATTAACCGGATGAGAAAAGCACACAATGGTTGAATCTAACTTTGCTTCAGCTGAAATAATAAAAATTAAATGATGGAAAGCAATTAGCAAAAAGACACATTACAGATCATGACAACGAGCATTGTCATCATAATGTTGTGTCTTTAAACAATCAAAAGAATTATCTCAGGTGCCATGAATAGGAACAACTACCATTTATAATTACTATGAAGAATAAGGTGCCTTCGTATTAACACAAACTGTCTGGCAAACCATTTGAGCAGAAATATCTGGTCACAGGGACGCTTAAGTGTCTATACTGTTCCATGAAACGTACACGCTGGCCTGGTTGAGTAACACTTTACCATTTCTTGTAGGCTGCGGTGCGACGGTCAGATATCGCTTATTGCGCCTAAGTGCAGGCTGCATCCAACGTATCGCAAGCTGCAGGAACCCTCGACCCTCCCTGCATCGGTATCAGCCATCAAGTCCTCCATCGTTGGTTGCCCACGCCTTCTCGTGGTCTCGGACGTACATGCAGAACAGAAAATCCACAGCTTTTAGTCATGTGCTTCCCCTACGTCTCATTTTAATGGCGGGAGGTCTGCTTGCCGCAATCATGTGATAGGCAATCCAAGTTTCAAAATAAAGTCTTCACGGGTGCGCCGCTTTAATTACTTTTTTTCGTTTTAATATTGTATGCATTTTCGTTACGGCCAACTAGGACCACGTTAAGCCTTTGTTTTGCTAGGAATTTGAACACGTCGTGTTACAACTTGATGGGAACTACAATTTAACGTGGAATCCGAACTAAAGAAACCACTGATCCAACAACCACTTTTCATTCTGTTTACCGACAGTTTATTTATATCGTTTCAGTAAGTTAATAATCTATACTATTATAAATCTGTAGCAAGCTGCGTTTGTAGTGAGGCTTGATCTCTAATAACGCAAAAACTACCGCATCAATTTGCATGGTGTTTCCAAATTTTTAAAGCTAATGTTGCTGATCAACATCTGCAGAAGTAGCTAACGACTAATATGTACCATGGGAAGAAGAAAGTCAGTAAAAAACTTCAGAAATGTGAAACTGTAGACCACAGATAATTATACACATTCAGACGGTCACTCCTTTCATAAAGAGACCTGACAAAATTTAGGATTTCCTTTTTTTTTTTTTTTTTTTTTTTTTTTTTTTTTTTTTTTTTTTTTTTTTTTTTTTTACTTCTGCGATTCATTTTTCTGGACCGCAGTACTTCAAAATAAAAAGAATACGTGAATCAAGTATAATCAGCATTTACTTGAATCGTAACAGGTCTGTTGAATTACGAAAAAGTTGTATTACAAATATTGAAGACGTATTGTCTCTGGTAGACTGTTATACAGTTTGTCTCTGGAACAAAATTGCTACGTGAATTCTGTACAATACAGCCACAATAAGCCAATACTTAATACGAAATTCAGTTTTTTCTCGAAGAGCGATGTCTGAAAAACAGCTATTATAAATATCAGCAAGTAATAAAACATACTTCTTTCATAATAACTTGTGCGGAATTGCACATATTTGGAAGTACTTTATTCGATTAATATGTCTCGTGGCTATAACGTGCAAATATAACTAGGCATCCGAAAATTCAGGTACATGCGACTCAAATAATTACATAGAAAATACGGATATATTGAAAGAAACTCAAATAAAATTTTTTTCAGATCCTAAAGCTACACCGCGTAAATTATAAAGCTAAAAGAATCGTTCCTTTGGCCTATAACAAAGCATATCAGCTGTCATCACTGTCCAGGTTGCATTTCAATCGATTTACAACTTGCGATAATTTTGCCACTCAGAAATAATTGCTTGAGTTACATGCACATTAGTACATATACTGTACCGTGATCCATTTTGACATTTTTGAATTAATTATATCTGACTGAAATAATGACAATAATGATACGACGGTTTGAAATCAAGATTAACTCCAATTCACGTAAATTTCTATTTTAAAGCAGGAATAATTGATGGTGTATCAACATAAAATAAAAACCAATATCCAAACAGCAAAAAATAAATAAATCAGAAAAAATTGAGATGCTGTGATTATTGGTAACGAATTTTTATTTCAAATATAACTAGGCATCCTAAAAGTCTACATCGCGTAAATTTTAAAACTAAACCCGTTATGCCTGATGCTAAACAAAACGAGTCAATTGTCATCTGGTCCAGGCGGTTGTTTCGCCAGGTACTTACATGCGACTGAAATAATTACATAGAAAATACGGCTATATTGAAAGAAACTTAAATTAAAAATGTTTCATATCCTAATGCTACACCGCGTAGATTATAAAGCTGCAGGCATCGTCTCTTAGGCCTATAACAAAGCATCATATCAGCTGTCAGGTTGCATTTCAAACGATTCACAACTTGCGATAATGTTGCCACTCAGAAATAATTGTTTCAGTTACATGCACGTTACTACATAAACTGTACCATGATCACATCTCGACATTTTTGCATTAATTATATCTGACTGAAATAATGACAGTAATGATACGACGATTTGAAATCAAGAGTAGCTCCAATTCACTTAAATTTCTATTTTAAAGCAGGAATAATTGATGGTGTATCAACATAAAATAAAACCAATATCCAAACAACAAAAAATAAAAAACAACAAAAAATAAATAAATCAGAAAAATTGAGATGCTGTGATTATTGGTAACGAATTTTTATATTTCAGCACACTTCCAAGAGGACTAAGTCGTAGATTACTGCTATATTTACATAAATTTATGGCACCGCGGTTATGTTGCAATCCTCGGTATCCACATTTAAAAATAAACTTTTTTTAGTTAAGTATCATGGAAAGAATATTTTTCATTAAATCCACAGATACATCCTTAACAAAGCTTATACCTAGCTATATAATCCCAGGCAAAGTTTACACATAAAATCGCCAAAAAAAAAAAAACACATAATGATTATAATATCAGCTTTCTTAACGTTACAACTGTTATATATCCATTTAAATTTTCGGTACCACGGTTAACGTGGAATCCTCCATATCAGCATTTAAAAATATTATGTTTTAGCTGAGTTAAATATTGCTTTCAGAAATAATAGAGAACGTCAAAGAGAACTAGATGAAATAGCTAGAGCAAATGAAAGTAACCTGTACCGAGAAAAGCGATTGACCTATAACCGGGTTCTATACACTAAATCCATAGCTTCTGAAAGCGCACAGAAGAAAGAACGTCGTTTGAACCGTGAAAGCCTTTCTAAACAATAAATGTTTATACTTCGCACAATAATTACAACCACGAATTACTACTGTTAATTTTTCAGGAACCTTTTCTACTATTGAATCAATTGCATCATGTTAAAATATGAATAAAACAACTCTCTGACATCAGTATGAAAACCGAACCTAACGTATTAACCGAAACAAAACGAAACTATTCAGAATACATTAACAGTTCATGCCTTTCCACGTTAATGTCTGATAAGAGAATAAAATCGGTAAATAATTTCTACACCTGCCAAGGCACGCGCGCGTGAAGCAGCGGGCAAATGCTAGTTTTTTAAATAAAATAAAAGAGTCATATGTGCCGTATAAAACTTTTCCCCACCATGGAAATGGGTCAAATAGATGCTACGTTCGGAGTCAAGTCTCAGACTTCGTGTTTTTAGCGAATTCTGAAGATGAAATCGGAGACGGATTCGTAACGTCGAATTTACGCCAAGTGCTCTCCCAGTGACGGATACGAGAATGTTTTATACATTTAAAATAACGGGAATAGGGAAGTCATATGAGCCACTGGTGCTCACAGCCACCACGAGGGTTTCATTAATTTGGAATTGTTTATTTATATCATAATGAAAAACACTAGAAGAAGAAAAAATCGTTTAAAACCACCCATATCCTACCATCCTGGAGAGTCCGGCTATTTTGCACTTAACTACCATGGGAATACGTCAACGCGCTTATTTGTATCATCACAATAAACAAACATGACATCTTAGGCGTCTATGCGTCTTTTAGATTACAGCAGAACTTCAATTATCTGAATCAATTGGGACCAGACCCTATCCGGATAATAAAAAATTCGGATGATTGGATTTTTTCCGTAAAGGGTCTCTTTCCCAATTCCCCTTCTCAAAAATTTCATTCAATAATAATATGTTGATGATAAACAATTAAATTAAAAGGTAATTTAATTCATAAAAAAGAGGGAGTACAAGTTGTACGCTTCAGTATGTATGTTGAAAATGGGAGAAAATTAAATGAAAAGGCAACAGTTTTATATGTTAAGCGTACTCATAAGCGCTGTACATTAGAACAGTATGTACGTACCGTACTGTAAACAAAATTCATTGATTGCTGTTTGACTGTATTCATCCGTTTTCGCGCATTCGCTTGACAGTGAGAAGTTGCATGTGGTCACACACGGGTCGACGCTCCATCCACTTCAATTAACCGGCAAATTCTTGACTAGCTGACGGTACAACTTCCACATTAAGGGCGTCTTCTTCCTCGACACTTTCTTTTCTCACACTTTCAATAAGTTCATCATCTTTTAGAATTTTATACCCAGGGTGTGACGAATCACCCACCACTCTCCTATATCTCAGCACTAACTTCTGATCATCCAAGGATTTTCAAAATAATGTTTCTGAATTCCTCAAATGACACGTCATCCTCATCTTCTCCTGTCTCTTCCATTCCCTTTTCTTGAGCTTCTTTTTCCTTTTACTCCTTTCCCTTCTCTTCAACAGTTGGCAAGCCTTTCAACTTGTTTCATGCACGTCTTAATGTGACTGCCTTAACCAAGCTCCAAGCTTCCGCCATTATGTCTTACTAGTTATTTAAAAAAGTGGTTCGGATTTTCAGCGATTCGGATAATCGGAGTTCGGATAATTTGAGTTGTACTGTATTTTCTTTCGCTTTCTTTTCATCGGTCTTTCTCTGCTTCTATCCGCCAGTAGGGATGTACAGGTGGAATTGGGCGATCTTACTTCTTATTATATGATGGTTCAATAATTCCTATACTTCTCTGCGGTTTCTATATCTGGAATATTCTGTTACGGTCGGATATCGCATCTCTAACGCTTGTATTCCCTTTTTCGTTTGGCGGATGATAATGACCATAATTCTGATCGATACATTTCATTTCGCATACAAAATTGTTTTAATATGATACGTTACATTTCTGGTTGAGTACGCTGTATGCAAATGATTTTTTTAATCTAAGCTATAATTTACCAGAATTCAATTTTACTTATTGATGAAATTAAGTTCACTCATTTCATAATATAAACAGTTAACCTGATTATCAGCTGGTAGATTAATAGCTATAATTGGTTTTGACAGTTTATCTTTAAACAGAGCGTGGTGGTACAGCGCTAACGCTCTGGCCTTGTTTTGGAAAGACGCGGCTTCGAATCCCCGTTCGGTCATCCAGATTTCGGTTTTCCATGTTTTCCAGAAATCATTCCAGGCGAATTCCAGGATGGTTTATTCAAAAGGCCATGGCCAGATTCCTTCCCTTTCATCGCCAACGGTCCTTTTATGCCTCTAATTTTGTTGACTTAGCGTAAAGTCACAACAAAAAAATAACGTATTGCATGGATCGCTGTCAACGAAAAAGAACTTGGTTCTAGCAGTCGAAGAATTTATTATCACGTATATAATTAAGTCTAATGCTGAATAGTACGTGTTGTACTCTTCAGTCCGTTAACAGTCAATCAATCAATCAATTCTCTTTATGATTATTTCTTCAGTCACATTAAGTTGTTGATCTTTTAAGCAACAAAAATACCTGCGTTTTAAAATGTCAAAGTGTTTAACTGTTTTATGTAACTTTAGACGATCTGATACATCAATGCGCAGTAATTTTATTGCCATCATGAAGGCGGTTTTATCTAATAATTCTCAGTACAAGCGTGCAATAAATCCAGTGTCTAGTTTGAAATTTAAAGTGTGATTGACCATTAAACAAAGATATTATTTTAGTTATTTAATGAGGATCATTGATTCCAAGGTCAGTTTCAGCGGGGACATAACTGTTGAGAAGGAATAGAAGAAAAGTGGCGTTTTATAGAGGAATGACACCGGGATTGAGTGTAGTGATTTAGAGAAATTATGCAAAACGTGAATCTGAATGTACGGATAGTGAAACAAACCCTGCTGCAGGGGAATATCTGGTGCAAGCGTTAGCACTTAATCACCTCACTCGGTCTCAAGTAAAACTTAAGCGTTACATGTATTTAGGTTCCAATATTATTTGGTGAGCTTCATAAACAGCTGTAAAACAGTTGTAAACAGTCTTAAAAGACTTATTGCTTCGATATCATGCAGACATTTTGCACAAAGCTATAGATGTTCTGAATTGAACAATATATTTATTGGAAGTTAATCTTCAGAACT
Organism: Vandiemenella viatica; assembly: GCA_031002005.1. Taxonomy (NCBI): domain Eukaryota; kingdom Metazoa; phylum Arthropoda; class Insecta; order Orthoptera; family Morabidae; genus Vandiemenella; species Vandiemenella viatica. The sequence continues at coordinate 73,579,131 of JARYHS010013631.1, forward strand.
TAATTTTTTCTGAAATGATCAGCAATAAGTTGAAAATGTATTGCAGAAGTATGCTGTTTACCTGAACATTTCAGATTTGTGTAGTTTACACAAAGATTCGAACAGTGGAATAAACATATTTAATGTCTCTTTCGTTATAGTTTCATAGTTAAACTCATTTTCTCTCACAATCAGCTGATAAGCAATTATAATGGTTAGATGCTGGATGATGCGGAAATGCGAAAACATATTGATACATAGTTTGGCCCAACTTGTCCAGTACTAGTCGGTGGACACAGAAAATTACTTGTGATAACCGTTACAGCATCGTGAAAACTGCATTCTGTGCCAGCAACAATCCGCGAACTGATTCAATATCGGAAGTGGCATATATGCTTCGTTGTTACAGAATTCTCGTGTTGAGAGTACATGAAATAGTTAATAGTACGAAATGGGGCCAAATTAGACCGAAAAGTAACAAATGAACACAGGAAATAATAATTGGAGCAGTAAAAATACGATTAAAATGAAAGAGATAATTCAAACAACTAAATTGATATGAACTTGTGACATTGGTGGTGATGTAATTTGATATAGAGGAGAAAAGAATAGGCAATAATTTATGTCAATATTCTAGGCAGTAAAGTAATTTTCCGGAGGATTTAAAAGAGTCGTGTTGCGATAGTATACTTACACTAGTCTAAAATTTAGTTACTTGAAAATACAATACACTTATATATATTTATTTATTCGTTGAGGCCAACTAGGACCACGTTAAGCCTTTGTGCATTTGGCAGCGAGTTTTTATCCGAAGATTTACCCCCTGGGGTAATATTCTTTAGAAGTTTTGCCATCATGCATGTTTGGCTTAATTTTTTTTTTTTTTGATGTCTGCACATCTGTGTTACAGCTAAGGTTGTTAGCCCTAGAGGTTGCCTCATGGTGTTCTCTGGCTTCTTTTACTTTCCAATACACTTATTATATATAAAAAAATATCATAAATTATACAAAATAAGGAGAAGAATATAAATACAGGAGATATGAATAAAGATAACTCAGTAGAATTTATATAAGCGTTGATTACGTGTCAGTCAGATGGGAAGCTGTAAGTGAGTGTCTGAAGTACTGTGCAGTCTCTAGCGACGCGACTTCCATATGGTCGCGTGGAGCCTGAGAATGCCGCCCACCCCTCTATCTCGCTCCAGGCAATCTCATCCCTCTCCAGGAGCAGCTCTCCACTCCGGCTGGAATCGATATGCAACGAGAAGACGCCGAGGAGGGCCTTTACGCAAAGCGAGCCCGCCGGGATTACAGGCTCTCCAGTCCAGGACCTCGTCAAAAACCGCCGCCCAGCACAAATAAGCCCCGCGACCAGCTCTGGACAGACTCAATTACCGAGATGGACTACGGCGACGGACGAAGAAAACGAGGAACCGATAAGAATACTCGCCGTCAGCTTGGGTGACGTTCGTTCGAGCAGAACTCGAAGTAAAATTTTCATGCTGAAATTTAAAATAATAGAACGGGAACTATGGAAGAACTACTTGGGTTTTACTGATTGCTTGAAAGACTACGAGCCACCGCTTTGTGAAAGGTGGATTTTGATTGGAATCAGATGACGTGACGCGAACTTACATCTGTAAAAGAAAACCATTTCATTTCTTCAACAGGATATCTAGTCAACGGACAGGATGCTACTTCATTAGGGGGCAATCATTGATTATGAGAGCTCAAAATACGGTGGGGAATCCAGCTAAATCTCACCAAATCTCATTTAAAGGCAAAAAAGGGAGGGTCGCTAAAAATCACACAACATTTTTTTTAAGTTATTAAAAATTACGAGATCAATCTCATATCATCAAGAGGGAGGGGGTGCCCAAATTTAACAAAAAAACCTGACATAATTAATGGACGAAGTTAGTTTTATAAATTTAAAATATTAGTAATAAGTACCAGGTTTGTTGAGGAAGTTGGCGAATTATTTTAATAAAAACATTTTTAGTGAACAAAGCCAATAAGCAAAGTATATTCTCCAGTGTTTAATTTAATCTGTGGGGGAGGAAGAATAGTTAACTTATTACCAAAAATTTATTATTAAAAACACCAATATACTTCTTTTTCGAACAGGATAAACTTGTAATTCGGTAATTCGATTCACAATTTTAATCTGTTGCTATGCAGCTATGTCTTCTGAAACTATAGATAAAGTTGTTATGTCATTCAAAAGTTTTACCCGAATTCTCTTCTAAATGAGTAGATGAAGATGGTTCACTGATCACAAGCTAGGGTGCTTAGGTATTAATATCGTAACTCCTAGTTTTTGAGAAATATTCCTGTTGGTGTTTTCCATTTTTACTAGTTGAAACTATCTGTTCATGAGTTTTAAAGACGTGTGTTAATGTCGTCATAGGAAGTTGTGCATGTGATACCCTTATTTAGCTGAGTAACCTACTTTAAAAGTATTGCAGTGTCCCACAGAAATGGTCAGCGGTGTTGGTGTTCATACTGACATCGGAGGGACTCTGCGGCCCGGGGTATGAAAAGGTTTACTCTGCAGTCCGAACGTGATGTATATTAGGTGGCAGTCATGTCTGCCGAGTGAAAAAAAAAGTGATTTTACAGTGCTCAGCCAAGTCGTCTGAATGATCTATGAAACTCACTAGTGAACACATACGAGAGAAGTATTTCTCAGAATGTGGCACAAATACCGAGCTCGATTCTTTGGCCAGTCACAGTTTTAGACCTTAAAAATCGCTAATGCTTATAGAATTTTTATTTATATAACACCAATCCTGAGGGGCGAGACAATTACTTGGAGGAAAGATACCGAGAACGACATTGCGTGTTGAGACAGAGGGGAACTGGTTTGGAGCCTACGGGGAGAGAACACTTCGTTGCCGACTGGAGGAGAGTGAGTTTTGGCATCGTGGCTGGGGTTCAGCTGTTTTCGATAGTACTAGTCACAGTTAGGCTGTCTATCTAACAGCTAGCCCAGAGACGTGGGCGCTTTGCACCTAGCTGACCGATGTGCGTCGGCGAAGAACTCAATTCCCCGCCGACTGTGGTAATACGTGCGGCGGCGAAACTAATCGGATGTTCACGACAATGATTTACTATCCTGAAACATACTTCCTGTTAAGATATCTTTGTTCAATTATTTTTAATCTTTTCGTGGTCATTTTAATGTTATTTAAGTGTAGTTATTAACAATTAATTGGATAATTAGAACTTTATGAATTTAGATAACGTGAATAATTGTTTTCCACAGGGTAGTGTTTTTGGACCATTGCTATTCATTATTCTAATGAATGACTGCGTTGACGGTTTACTATCAGAAGTTAGGCTGCTTGCAGATGACATAATGTTATATAAAATGATCAAAACAGTAGAGGACTGTGGACAGCTTCACAGTGATCTGGACAGCATACCTAGCTGGGTTGGTAAACATGGGATGAAGATCAATACAGAAAAGAGTCACCTATTAGATACACAGATAAAAAAACTAAAGGTTGATTTATGATTATAAGGTGGGGAAAGAACTGCTTGTTGAAGATTTGAAATGTAAATATCTTGGCGTTACATTTGATAACAAGCTTAACTGGGCAGGACACATTGGACAGGTAGTAGGAAACGATTTCAAAATCCTTCACTGATTGGGGATGTACGAAAGAAGTACAGGAACTTGATTAGAATACACTTGTCAGGCCATTGCTTGAATATGGGGATGTAGTTTCGGACCCACATTTTGGGAATCAAATACAGGAGTTGGAGGGGTTAGAAGGAAGGGGTGCTAGATTTTTTTTATCTAGAAATTGCCGTAGAACTCAATCAGTAACCGACACTATAAAAGAGTTGGAATGGGATTCATTGAAATACAGAAGGATGATGAAGAAAGTCATAGGAGTGTACAAGACGTATATTGGTGATGAGGCGGAGAAAGATATTGGTGTAAGAATTAATAGTAATGCATGGAAAGGAAAAGATGGCTATTACCACAATTTGGCACTCGATTTTATTTCGTAGGTAAGGGGGACAGGAACTTGAATAAGTTACCAAGAGAATTGATGAAAACGTTGAAACAATTTAAAGTTGGAATTTGTATAGGGAAAAAATAGGTGAGCACAGGAAAGGGGGGAGGAATAGGTGTGTAGGAAAATTGCCACCGGAACGTACGCTCAATCGAAATTAAGTTAAATAAACTGACCACTTTCGCAAAAGGTTTAGACGTGATGAATAAACTGTAGGCCTACAATATGAGCCATCTAATTTTTATTTGTGACTAATATTTCCTTCGCATGAAATGTCGGGTTTTATCAAAAATAAAGATTAAAAAGGGTTAATGCAGTCTAGTAAATTTGGCACCCATAAAATAAAATAATGTACTCTCAAACGTGTGGATAATTCTCCAGTGTATTTTTTTTTTTAACTGCTTAACGTCTCCTATAACAACTAGGTCTTTAGAGACGGGAAAGGATGGGGGGCAAGGAATGGGAAGGAATTCGGCCATGGTCTTTTGAAGGAAGCATCCCGGCATTCAACTGGAGTGATTTGGGGAAACCATGGAAAACCCAAATCTGGATGCCCGGACGGGGATTCGAACCGCCGTCCTCCCGAATGCGAGGCCAGAACGCTAGCCGTTACACCACCACGCTCGGTTCCAGTGTATTGATACGACGTAGTTTCATTCGGATATGTGGCCGATTAGTGTTATAAAATCATGACGTTTCAACGATACACTTTTCCTTTTTCATCAAGTTTGATGCTCTTTACATTTCAGACTTACATTGGAGATGTCTGTTCCAGTCAAGGAATAGATCTGACTGCTGATTTGTAGAGATCATCACAAACGGATGATGAAGTAAAAAGGTGCTGGCGATATGTTGATTTTTCAGAGAAGTAATTGAAGGCACATCAAAGAAGACAAATTACAATTACATACAGAGTGTTATGAGTCAGGACCCATATAGTCATAAAAACTACGAAGTTTTCTATAAACTGATCCCTTCATTTGTTCAAAATTCTTGCTGTTGTATCGTTATCATAATAAAAGCCGCAATCTTTACAGCGACAACACTTTCTGAATCACAGTTGCAGAAATTCCTTGAAATCCTCCAAAATGCTGATCAAAGATGAGAAATGTTCTAATTTTGAACCTCGTATATTTTGCCTTACAGATGGCACCACAAATACAAATCCAACCCAGCAAGATTAGAGCTCCTTGACAGAAACGCAGTTTTGTGATCATCCAGGAAACGAGTGCTTCACGGAAACTGTGTTAAGATAATTTCTAAACGTCAAGACGTAATGCAGTTTGTCGCCCTCCTGTTGGGAATACTCCTGGTAATGGTCTGTTGAGTTCAGCAGGAACATGTGGGAGTATGTATCGCAAATTATCGTTACATCGAAGAAGAAGAGACAAACTATTCCATCTTCCTATGTACGATACCAAACCATGAGGCGTTGGGATCTTGTTCCTTAAAAGGAACTGTCCTCGAAAGTCATTTCTACAACTTCTCATCGTTTAACCTAAGATTCAGATTTATTGATACAACCTATAATATAAATCACAAACAGTTTCTTGCGAGTTAGACTATGCGTGCCAATACTCTTCGAAGATGCAGATTTTTTATGTACTTAAATTACCTACTTGCTAAATTCCTTAAACTTTGCAGTGGCAGGGTAGTTTCATAAATGGTAAAAACTACAATTAAACTTCAGTTCTTATTTATTCAGAATAACTATGAAACGTTTCAACACACTTCTTCTCGATGCTGACCAAGGCACCTAAACTGACCAAAAAACAACAAAAAAAAACCTTGGCGACTCCTCTCGCAGATTATACAGCGCTATGCCGAAACTTCTCAACACTTACAAAGTTGTCCGCCAGCCTGCTCGCTAACACAAGACATTGAATGAATATATGAAATCTAGTGAAAAGTAACTCATTATTAAATTGCTTTTATAGCTATCTAGAAATATTATTAATTTTAAATGATAATACAATTGATTTGAAAAGTATGAATATCATATTAAACACAGTGAACAGTTTTTAAGGAATGAAATTCATACAAACTTTCGTAGCCATCACTGGCGTACCACACAATTCCTATTAATAAAATATTCGCTACCAGCATCTGCTAACAGCTTCGCCAACGTCGGACGGTGCTGAATAATAGATATTAGGGGTGTTAGCGGGTAGGTTGGAAATGCAGCCTCAAGCAGAATTATTTGGTAAATATCCACTCAAGCCTCACATTTTGCAGACATTAAAAAAAAATCAACAAGCAATTTATTTAAGTTGTGCCCGCCATCTATCCACTAAAGGTGTAAATTTTCCGTTAATGCATTTTGTATTGATCTTTCTGTCGAATTTGTAATTTGGGCAAACATTTACGAGCATTATTGCTGGACGTAGATATTTTTCCTGTAATCTGCTGTCAAAATTTAAAACTGTAACAATCTTCGTATACGGAATACAAAGAGAAAAACATCAACTACAATATTTTAATATCCAGAGATCAAAATCTTGTGGCATACAACCAAAAATTAATTTGAAGAATTTTTACTGAACTAATTTCGTTATGCCACAAAGGACGAATAGTGGCACTGAACAAACTTGTTTTTTTTTTTTTTTTTTTTTTTTTTTTTTTACGAATTTTTACTCTTCTGAAGTTATAATCTTGATGCAGTGAGCGACCTCCGAATTGTATTAAGAATCACATGGTATCATTGATGTAGCCTACAACCTCTTTTGCGCATATCTTGTGAGGACCAAATTATAATTTCTTGTTCCGGTATACGGCCATGTAGTGAACTAACACACCGTAGAAATAAGGTTACATCCTAAGCTTTCAAACTATCAATATCCCATCATGATCCGTTCGGCGGTTTTCGCGTAATGCCATAAAAAACGTATCCATAGGCACAGTCCACTATAGTTAATAATTACTAGAAACAATCATAATGTTACAAGCCCATAATTTAAATAAGGAGTTAGTCGAGATAAAACGTGTAAAATCGTATTCACTAAGTGAAAAATTGTATTGTTGGAAGTATTCCTAGTCTTTCAGTCTCCATAATTTGTGGGGAACGGATGAAGCGACAAAAGTGAAAGTAATATAACAGTATAGTGTTGGGTGGGTATTAGAGATTGATTCGAGACAGGCAACTTGTTCGCGTGAGCTACGCCCATCCATCAGGTGTCATCCGCACTCGACCGGCTCCCTGCAAGTCCGAGGGCTAACTTTATTAACACCCAGTCATATATCACGCGTGACAGGCGCTACTAGAGCTGAGGCAGACAAGTCTTTCCTGAGTGACTCAGCCGGGGCTCTGTTGAGATCGTTTGTAGCAGTCGGAAATCTCCATACGCCGGAAGATTCCCGACGTGTTAAAGGAAGCGGCGCACATTTGTAATTTCACTCGCACGCAAGAAACGTCCGGTATCGTGGTAGTAGCGGCCTGACAGGAGTGTATGGTTGTTACACCGAAAACGTTCTCCAAAACAGGTATCATGTCTGAAGCGAAGTATCTTGTTACGGTAGCACCCGCTTCAGGATTGGACACTTGGTATAAAAATGTTTGGTAGTTATGTCGAAGTAGAATAAAGTCCGTTACATGGGTGACGTGCGCGGTTAATAAAAAAAATTAAATTGCATACCGATAGCCACGTTATAAATTGTGATAAAAAAAATACCTTTCTAGTACATAGTAAAAAACACAATGACTCAGATTCGCAGCGAGAAAATGATCTACGCATCTCTTCCTTGCATTATAATGTTTTTTTATCTTTACCACCCTTTTTTGGGCTACTTCCTATTACTTCCAGAAAGCCCGTCAAAAATGTTGGAAATTTGTATTGTTACGAAATAGTTTCTAAGGAAAGTATAATTCCAAAAATCAATAACGATGATTTATTTTATTGATGTACTAGCAGAGTTCCCGGTGTTGCCCGGTCTCGATGGCGCATTGGCTTACCCAATCAATATTTTTATTCACGCAACGAGAAACGTGTAGCAAGTTTCATACAATTCGCGCCATCCATTTCAGGAATTAAATCAAATATAGATTCACCAGCACCCTACCAAAAAAGGAGTGGTTTGAAGCTGACTGACACGTACACCATTTTTATTCGTCTGAAAAGATACATGCGTCACAACCGTCATTGATTTCGTAACGGCCATTTCCGGTACTAAACTGAATAGTGATTTAGCAGCATAGTTATAAAAATGGGGTGGCTTGTATGCTTTGATGCGGAATGTCATTTTTCATTTTAGTCAAGGTTACATTCCAATCTAATTACATCTGCTGCTCGAAAATCGAAAAACAGACTGTACGGGCATTAATACATACCATATACATAAAAATGTATCTGGAATGTGTCTGTTTATTGCGGCATCGCGCAGAAAATACAGATTTTGAATGGATTTTCAGAATTTTAAATCTTTGGGTCAAAGTTAAAATTCAACGTATGTCTTAAAACGTTACTAACCATTTATTTTACGAACAATCTAGCATTACCTAAAAACTGCTGATGCGATTTTGACCAAGTTTTCACAGTATCAAACATTAGAAATGTCTCATTATGCTGACTAATCTGCCACTGGAGCTAAACGTTTTCTCGCTATGCTACTGTGGCGCCAGTTTAGTGTGTTGATAGCCAGAGACATTGTAGTTGTGCTGACAGAGATTGTAATCAAAGAAAATCTCTGTTTTGTTTTCGTTATAAGTTTCTCGCATTCAATACGGCCATCTATGGCGTTAAAAAATTGAATATCCCGAATTAAAGGAAAGAATATTTCAAGTTTTTTTAGTGTGTAAAATAGTCATAATTATAAACGGCTTTTATTGCTTTCTTTAAAGGCTATGGTTAGAGACATTGTAATTGTCTGTTTGTGGCGCAGTAAGCAACCTCCAGTCGTTCCATCTTGGGCATTTGTCACCACACGTTCAGAATTTAATGTAATGCTCCGGTATAATGTAGCGTTGAAACATAAGACATACCATACAACTCAATTGTGATTCTAAGCTTTAAAATGGTGAAAACCCCAACGAAATCTGCTCAGTAGTTTCTGAGGTTTTCTAGCGCAAATTTATCCTATTTCGTTTTACAGATATAGATAGAAGAACAAGATAAGGTTTCTCAGTTACCGAATTTTCATTTCAACTTTCTCCGCGTTTTTAATAAGCTTCCCTGATCCTTATCTTCTATTAAAAAGTTCTTAGGCTATGTTGCGACCAAGTTCTAGCAACAGAGAATAGATCGTAAACATAACATGCTCTTCTCCTTACATGGATTTATGCATTTAATCGTTGTAAATAAACAAATAGCAACAAGTATATTAAAATGAACATCGCACTGTAATTTTTTTATATCTCTGCCTCGTTTTATAATTTTTCAACTCTGTCTTTCATATTTTTGTGCTGTTATTCTTCTTATTAATTATTATTAATTTTAATTGCAATGGAACTAACGTTCTGGTGGTAATTACCCTAATCATCTAATTATCCCTTTTTATTTTATTTATTTAGAAATTTTCTTATATAATTGGATTGTTAAATTCCTCCCCATTTACTTTTCCAGTTTATAAATTTTAATTTTAAATTCCTTAAGCGTTATGGTAAGTTATATATCACTTCATTTGGTAATTTGTTACTTACACAACAGACAGTTGCGTTTTAGCTGGCATCGCAGTTACATTACATTTTAATAACTTAAGTGCAAATAAAAATTTAAATTTAAAAAAATCATTAAGATTCAAATGTACATTTCCTTTTAACGGTATAATCGCAAATAAAATCAATTCATTTACTTATCTGAAATTTCATGGTTAGCCAGCGCTGTGTAACTAACACTTCGGGCATCATCGCACTCGCCGAAGATTGCCGAGTTGTCAAGGTCACGTTCAGTCTTCAGACACAACGCATTTTATTACAGCGGATAGTTTCTTATTACTGTATTGCTAATGACAATATGGAAATATAGTACACTGCAGTAGAAAAGCAAAGAAAGAATACAGATTTACGGGATTCCTAAAGTCTTAGCGCTTGCTGATCTTTTCTTAACTCTTCTAGAACGTTAGGTGTTGGATGACTTTCCACTAATAGCGTGTAGTTTGAGCCATAATGGTCGCGGTTGGAATCCCGAACGACACCGATTCGTTTTCGTTACCATCCATCCAGATTTTGGTTTTTCATTATTTCTCAAATTACTCCAGGTAAATCACACGATAATCTCTACAAAATACTTTATTTTTTATTCCTTGTTAATAATCCTCCCCGCCTGTGATAGAAGGAATGATAAGATTAGTAAAATGTCAAGTTCTACAGAACATTCGACTTTTCAGGATGTCAAGGCAACCTGCCATCATCGGTAAAGGTAAAAAAAATTAAAAAATAATTTTACACGTCTTCCATCACAGAACGGTTATAGTAATTTTTGGAACTAATTAATGGATAGCTTCAGAAGATTTTCACTCTTAAAAAAAATAGAAATACAAACAAATAGAATCCTTGGGCTTGCTTCTATGCATCCGCTTTCAGTGTTACATTCTGTCCAGAACAGTAAAAAATACTTTTCGGTGTAGTTAATACATAGCACAGTCCAGAACGACACTTAATTATATTAACATCTTCCTCTTAGACTGGACATGAACCTACTTACTACCTTTGCAGTATAAGGCCCGCGCGCTTACTACTGCGTTGCCGTGGCCGACTGAAGCTAATTCCGTGTCCCTAGTGACAGAGTTTGTAGTTACCGTGAATTTCGTCGCTGTTGTAGCTTTAACGTAATTCGGTAGTCCCACAGGACTGACGTGACCCACAGCTTAAAGCACAGTCCTAATCACGGAGCCTGGCTGGCTTACTTTACGCGAACAAAGCAAGCTTGCACTGGCATTCAGGTCGACGCTGCTATTCAGACCTGAGACCTGAAATCTCTAATCATACTTTGTACAACTGAGTACTAGTAACTTCGGCATGTAAAACACAGTTTCTGTCGGTTACCAATAATTGTCCTGTGGAAGGACGCATGAACGAGTTGCAGGGTCAGCTGCAGATGAACACGACTGTGCTGGTGGAAAGTTGACCAGGTTAGGCAAATTGTACTTTGAGTTTCATGGTGTTTCCGATTTTGTTGCAACAAAGATATAGATTCGGCTTTAATGATACATGTAGAATAACTACATTCTATTTGGGCTTACGCCACTTAGAAAAACTTACTTTTTAGCTGAAGTTCCATCTCCTGTAGAGAAGTGGCTAACAGATGTACAGGATATACGAGGGGTGATCAAATGAAAAGGTACGAAACGACACGGTGGGTACAAATGTAGACTTTATTCAAAATATACACCATAGGCCTGAGCAAAACGATCCCATTGATGAACAAGCCGCAGGATTCCTTGTTCCCAGAATTCCTGTGGCCGTGACGAGACCCAGTTCTTCACAGCGTCCTTGAGTACGTCGTCCGAGTTGAAGCGCTTCCCTTTCAGGTGTTTCTTGAGTGGACCAAACACATGGAAATCGCAGGGCGACATGTCCGGACTGTAGGGCGGATGGTCCAACGTCTCCCACTTGAACTTGGCCAGTTCCATGTGTGTGACTCTGGAGACGTGTGGACGCGCGTTATCATGGAGCAGAACCACACCCTCCGTGAGCAGCCCCGGTCTTTTGTTCTTGATGGACCTGCGTAGGCGTCGGAGTGTCTCACAGTATACATCCCCCACCTGTACGCCTTCCTGCCCTCATACGGACTGCCGCATCATTTGGACGCCGCTTTTGATAAGACCCTCTGCTCTCTACTGCGCATGCGGGCACCCGCGCATGTTCCGATCCCAGTCAGAGACTCCAATCGCATCCCGAGATGTCTCGCTACGTTCTCCCATGGCGGAATATGCAAATATTTAACTGTTACGTTTTTACGTCGTTTCGTACCTTTTCATTTGATCACCCCTTGTAAGAAGTCGACATCACTGGCTAACAGGTTATATGTATATCCAGTATTGTTTAAAACAAGAGTGGTGCTAGTTACTAAAGATATTTATAGGTGATTTTGTGTGTAGTGCAGAGCAAATATTTTGCCATCACGACCGTATATCAACTCATGGAGAGGTTTAAGCATAGTAGCCTGCCGCATCATCAGCTGATGATTGTATTGACAGACCACGGGAGATGTGTCGGTAGATTATGTGGAAATTGGCTTCGAAACCAGCCAGCGTCAATATAATAATCTACAACAGAAATGGGCTTTGATATAGATGTGCCACATGATTACCAAAACAATTCCAAAAACATAAGCCGAGTCTTCGAAGATATCAAACTCAGTTTGGAAATATATTCTTTCAAAACATAATTTCGATGATAAAGGTAAGTTACTGGTAAAGAAATGCAGACTCTGCTTCTTAGTAGCTTGATTCTGGCCGTAAATGTTTATTTTTCTTTAAATTAAGTTATAAACGAGATAGTTTTCAGCTTAATACAGTGTATTGAAAAGTTAGTCAGCTGTGTTGAAAAATAACATTTTCTGTTCTAAATGTTGATTCAGATACATTTTACATTTATATATGTTCCAAACAATGAACAGATTGTGGAAAAGTGGTTAAAACTTGCAAGGAGGGAGGATCCTCATAGATTATCTGCAGATTCAAGAATCTATTTTTGTCAAAATCATTTTGATGTAAGTATTTTTGTACAAAATATTTCTAAATCTAAAGCAAAACTGATGAATTTCGCCGAACCACTAATTTTCAAGTACTGACAACATAATAATGTATGAGTTGAAGTTGTATTGGTTTTAAGATTTATAATCTTTCTTTAGTGTTACGTTTAATAAAATAAACAAACTCCGGCAGCACTATCATTACCGTGGTGCCACAATCTGATGATAGATTCTTATGCAGCTCGATAAAACAAATCGAAAATAAAGATTTTTTTTTTTTAAAATATCTCTCTTGGTTCTCGAGATATCATAACTGAAAGGTGATGTTGTTAGGCTGATATGAAGCTTAGAGCAGACTGGAAATTGGCAGTGCCATAGCTTTAAACCTTGCTGCACCCGCTTTTGACGATATACTTTTCTAGAAAAGGTGTTTACAAAAGCAAAAAGAAACATACCTTACACGTGATGCAACTGAAAAGTTACGATACGGGCACAGCACTGAAATAATAGAACCTAAAACAATCATATCCAATGACACTATTCACGCCAAAGATAGTATGGAAGCGAAGAACAAAATCTTTTATTTCGCTGTGGTTTTCCTTCTGGTTAATTTACAAAACGCCTGTCTAAGCAATAGGTTATTGTCTAAAAATCTGAAATAATGCTATTTATAATGTATAGTTGACACTTGTGTATACTTACATCGAAGTTTCAACATTTCGGAAATCCGATGAGCAAAAGTCGATGTTTGACGCGAGAAATCTACCAAGTGTTACGGCGTCAATTTTGGACAAGTTGCTACTGTTTGTGACTGACGGCCTGATTTTGCCGAATTTATTTTCTAAAGATAATAATAATCTTTATCTTTTATAATAAATAATTTTTTTGTTATCTCCTTAACATGATTAATCATTAAAAACTGCTATGCGTCCGATTTATTCTTAGTGAACACGACACTATTGTTTGAGATTAAAGTCTGTGTTTGAATCTGTTCCGAAAGTAGTGAGAATGTTGTTCATAGAGCGTGAAATTCGTTCTGAACTGTGGTCGTAAAGTTTTTACAGTTATATTAGAACCTACTGTCACAAGATTATTAGATAATTTATACTGTTATGTTAGAATCTATTAATACAAAATTCAGCGCTCTGGTAGTTCATTAATTAATACGGAAATCCGCTGCTCCAGTCCTGGGATCAAATCGAGGTGGGTCCAGGAATTTTTAATACTTATTTTTGATCAAATGAATTAACCAGGTCGTTCCGTGCCTCAGATTCCACGTAAACCTATAGGTCACTGAGGAAAAGAACTGGCCGTCCTACCTCTGACACAATGGCTTAGGATGCTTGATTTTGGTGGGTCCAACCAACCTTCGGATTGTGGAATAAGTTAGTTAGTTAACATAAAACTGTTTATTTCATTTGTCATAGTGGTGGATGGATACTGTTGCATTTAAGGATCATCATGCAAACCACACAGAGGGATAACTGCAATCATTGCGTTATTGGTTTCGTTATAATTACGTCACAGCACTATTGAAGCACGACTAAAAAAAAGTTAAGAATGGAAATTTATGCACCTCTCTATCTTCAAATTCTTCTTGGAATAGAAGAGAACAAGATACGCAACACTGTCATGCTCTTCGTAACAAATCAAGTCTTCTAATTCAAAAAAAAAGTTAGATCTCACAAAAGCAGAGGTATGGGTCATTGAATATGTTGAATTTCTTTTCTGACCTTCTGATTGAAATGAATCCGATAAATTAATTAAATGAAATCTTTCCAAGGTTACAGCAGCTTTACAAACAGTTACAAGTGCAAGAAATATTGAGATATGGGGATGGTTTACAAGGAGTCATGAGAAATTCAGTATTTTTTCCTGACATCGGGCTACATTTTTTCATGCTAGAATTGGGTGTTGCTACTAGTTGTAGTTTTAGACCTTTAGGCTCAATTAGTTTTCACGAAAGCTCTCTTTATCAAGGATTTCACTGAAATTAGTTGTATTCTGCTGTTAGTGCGTGAGAGAACGTGCCATTTGCTTCACCACGAACAGGAGAGTTATTCATTTGCATATAGATAGAGAATTTGACCGAAACATATGACGATCATCCAGCCCCTTAATGGAATCGTTTAGTGCTTGAAACTGCTGTTAATTATTTGCAAATTAACAGGAGAGTTATTTATCGCGTTTAAATGAATAACGAGGACTCGTAAACTCTCCGAAGACACTGTTCATGTAGGTACAAAAATTTCTGCGGCATTACAGTTCAAATACTTTCAATTCGGTCAATTAGTAACTTTACCACAGTTCTTTCACCATTTAATTATTAAATCAGTCAGTGCGTCACAACGTTCGTAAGAACCACGCAAACTGCAATTTCGTGAAAATCATCTCAAGTTGTAACCATGTAAAACGATTCCTTGGGGGTTTATACGTATTATAATGATTGTTTCCCAACGAACCAAGGCCGTGCTCTTACTCGAACTATTGAAATCTGATGTAAGAGTTATGTGAGGAATCAAATCACTGACCGCGTGCAGAAATATGAAAGCAGTTTTATTTCAATATTCTTCAAATGATAATACAATATTTATGAGGATTGTGGCATATTGGAGACAGATTGCGGAAATTGCGACATTGGAAGAAATGGTCTGAATCACTCCAACATTGAAGGTTGTGTAGAACAGTGGATCCATAATAAGTGATTAAGATTGCAGGGAAATGGCGTGCCCGTAGACCCAGCAATGCCCTCTATTGTGTGACCGCTGCAGAACCGTAATAAGAAATGGAAACGAGCAAGTAAGTGACGAAATGCCTCATGGACCTCAAAGAGCGCAATATTATCTTGTGAGTGAGCTCGAACGCGACAGGATGATTGGTTTCCTGGTATGGTGGACGAGCGAACATTTTTTCATGTTCACCTTGCCACTCTCAAGAAGGACATATAAACTGCGGGTAACCTCTGGTCAGGTGAGCAGTAGTACTTATAAATAAAACTCTCAGTAAGGATATGTACATGTATTTACACTTTATTACATCATTTCTACAACAAAACTATGTAGAATTAAATTCTAATATTTAGCTCATTAGACTTAAAGAGACTACATCCTGAAATAAGGATTGATATAGTTGCAATAATAAAAAAAATCAACATCTTTTCTGTACAATAAGGGCTATCCTAGCTCCCTCTATAATTCCGTAGACTATATCACTCCCAGCTTGTTACTTTAATCCTTGCCTTCTACATTACTTATGAATCACTGGCTAGATCCCACCTGTTTTCCAGCTGTGCAATCGCCTCGCTACATCACTTCGAAGTCCTCTGTCTCCATAGCTGCATAGGAAGCCTGTCAAACTTCCTAGACCTTCCCAAACTACTTCTGCTGCTGACGACCTGTTCCTAGACGTTAGACACTAGACAGACCCTCTTCTCAGCTCGTGCCTCCCAGTTTTGTTCTGCTCCCCCCTCCTATCATTCGTAGGAGGGAGTGCCTCTGGCCAATAGGAATAATCCTTTCCCTTTCATCTGTCTCCAAATGACATCTTACGACAGCTTAATTTTGCTGATTATCTGATCTACTTTGGTGTCATTGTTGCTTGGATGCTTACATTCCAAAGCTTCTGGCTGTTTTGATTCTCTGTTGAAACTGCCTTCCAACCGCTTGTTGTAATCAACTTTCACCCCAACTTTTAGTAACTGTAGTCCAAAATTCCTTGACCATCCACCACACTGGAAACGGATATGTTGTCCAGGGCAGTGTATAGAAGAGGGTCGTACACAGCGACCAGCGGGTATTGGACCACCCAATATGACCACAGCGCGGGATTACCGCAAATTTGTCCGCATGGCCATAGCCGAAAGAACAGCACGTCCACACAGTTGGCTCGACCTTGGAGCTCTGCAACGGGCGTGGACATGCCTGAGTCAACGTTTCCTATAGCTCGTTCAGTTAAGAGAGGCGGTTCAAGGTCAGTCTGCTCTATCCCCACTCCGGCGCCCTTACCCCTACATGCGAAGGGGGAAATTATTTATTTGCCTGCTAGGACACAGCGATCAGCTCGGAGAGATGCGTAGGGAGAGGTTGCTGAGGTGAGGAGTGGGGCCAGGGGAACATGCCCTTCAGCCGCTAGTTTAGAGTGAATAGGGTATAGTCCCACGCGTGTCATAGCGTCGGCTTGCAGTGACCAGAAACCATTTTATAAGTGTCTTACTAAGGATGCAGGTATTAAGGGACTGCATTATGTGTCGATAAAAACGGGTGATTTGGTCACTAATATACACTGAGGTAAAAAATTAGGCCCAATTGAGATAGTGGTCAGTAGAATTATTTTTTATATTTTCTGTTCCTCGAATTGAAAAAGCTTGAGGTATGTTGGTTTAGTACGTCTTATACTGAATGATTTCAAAGCCGCTGTATGTAACAATTTATTGCCGCCCAGTGCACTTGTGTTGAAGAAATGTGTTATAAAGTGCTTGGTCTAATCATTGAGAATTACCATCAGTAACGTATCCTTTAATTCAGATTGAAGCTCGTATTATCACCAGGAAACGTTATTTATGTTCTGCAATCGTTCGTGGCTGAAATTTATTTGGCTCACAATGTGTAGAATACGAAGGGGAACTACGTGTAATAATAAGCAAACTCCTAACAATACAGATACATGTAAATTACATGTCTATAATATCTTTAATTTTATTTCGTATTTACGTGCCCTACTGCGCATCGAAAAGACATTTCCACATAAAAATGTTTCTTTAATGTGTGATTTTATTTTTTTCCTAATTTTCTGTATATTTTTAGGAAATTTGGTAGGTCTGATAAGGGGATGACCCACAGAATAAAGCATACGGCACGAACCGTGTCCTGGCGTTATTTGCTACCAGCAGTTTCCGTGGTGACGTGACGTCGTCAGCCGGCTTTGCTAGCGTTTGTAACTTATCGCTGAACAAACAGCAGGGTTCTCTGTTGACACCAGTTTGACCTCTTTTTTCGAGTATGTTGTCTCTTACTCTGGCGAGCACGCTTAGTCAGTATAATGGGAAAAAGCGGCCAGTGTTTACTGACCCGGAACGCCTGCTCAAAATGTCCACTTTGGACAAATTAACCTCCAGATGGAACTGTCCAATTACGTATAGCACTTGCAAACAGTGTAATCCGTTTGTTTAACTGAAGCTTTATCAGGCATTTCTCAACTGAAGCTACAATGTTAATATCTGAGTTATTATTATCTTAACGCTGAGGTAGCTGACTCGCAGTCAGAGGACAGGTGTTAGGCACAAAGTTAGTCGGTTCGAAAGTTAGTCGATTCGGAAATAGTAACACTTGTTCGGGAGGCCACGATAGATAATGGTGTGAAGACTCTGCTTAAATCCTTCGCAGAGCGCACGGAGCAACGGCATAAGGAACTGCTAATATTCATTCCGTTGTCTGATTGGTTTAACTTGTCAGTAACATTTTGTGTCTTTTAAAAAACATGCCTCATTATGCTAATACCTGATTTCGTCTTTATATTTCTCTCACCTTCCATCCACTACAGAGAGACCGTGCTACAATGAATGCACAAGTACACTATTAAATATACTTGGTAAACCACCCACCCCAATACTATAATTTTTCCGGGAAGTTTTTATGCATATTTACATCCTCCATTACTCATATCGGATGCCGGATATTACAATGTTTACCTTAATAGTTATGGCCATTTTTACTTTAAACTTCTTTACACTTTGGGTGATAGTGTTCAGACTTCCCTTTTATCCCATACTCTCTCTCATATAATTGATTATTTCCACATCCCCTCATGTCTGAAATGAGATAGGCCTACTCTCCAATGCTTCCTGTAGGCAGTGGTCTAGAACCTACCGATTTTTCTGTATTTCTACCGTTATGGAGTCTGTCATAGTCTGTCATACCGAAATACCGAAAGGTAACCATTTTTCCACAATTTCTGAGGATACAACGAACTTTTCCAGAATTTTTTCCGAATTTACATTTTCAGGTTAGCAACCCATCTCGTTTGTGTTTTACCGGAAATTATTCGATCGATTATATGATAGATAGTTAGTTACCTTTTGAAGAATGTTCTGTATATCTCTTGGGGACTACCCCTGTGCGTTTGTGCCCTACATTATCGAAGTTTTTAGGGGATTCCCGAGCTAGTTCGCTGGTCTATATTATATAGGTAACCATTGCAATAAATATATTTTGTTGATAAAATGTACATACATGTTATTAAAGTCAATGTGATGGGCAGTGCAGTAAGAGGCAATGCGCCGTATTTGGTGAATTATTTGCATTCATCGTGTGTCGACATATTTTCACAGTCGACAACTTTGGTCACGTCACCCTCCCGCAGCTGACGGAATAAGCCGGCCAAGAGTTAATATCTATCCTCGCGTTCGGGAGGACGTTGGTTCGAATCCCTATCCGACCATCCAGTTTTTCGTTTTCCATGGTTTCTCTAAATAACACCAGCCGAATGCCGCGATGGTTCCTTCAAAAAACGCCATGGCCGAAATCCTTCCCGTTCCTTGCCCCTCTTTCGCACCTGTTCCGTAAATGTCTTTTCACTGAAACTGCCGACAACTGATCCTTCACTCACACAGATAAAAATATTGAATCGGATTTTATGTATGCAAAATTTCGATAGTTAATAAATTAAACCTTGATGACAGAGTTTAAAGTTTCCGCGTATTCGATTCTCGTAACGGCTGGAGCTGGGGTTTGATGTGGAATCCGAACTGA
Source organism: Vandiemenella viatica (assembly GCA_031002005.1). Lineage (NCBI taxonomy): Eukaryota > Metazoa > Arthropoda > Insecta > Orthoptera > Morabidae > Vandiemenella > Vandiemenella viatica. The sequence continues at coordinate 73,598,511 of JARYHS010013631.1, forward strand.
GGACTATCGAATATTCTACGAATAATGAAAAGCCTTTAAACACCCCTGCGCGCACCGGGATACGAAACCGGGACCAACAGTTTTCAAGGTTTGCAGCTTAATTACCTCTAGTCCCTCTAATTAGTAATAATCAATAATAAAATGACACTAAATCTGGACAGAAGACCGTAAAGCTTAGCAGAGTGAACGATATGAAATAAACTTTTTTTTTTTACTGCTTAACGTCTCCTATAACAACTAGGTCTTTAGAGACGGGAAAGGATGGGGGGCAAGGAATGGGAAGGAATTCGTCAATGGCCTTTTGAAGGAAGCATCCCGGCATACGCCTGGAGTGATTTGGGGAAACCATGGAAAACCCAAATCTGGATGCCCGGACGGGAATTCGAACCGCCGTCCTCCCGAATGCGAGGCCAGAACGCTAACCGTTACACCACCACGCTCGGTTGAAATAAACTAATGCATAAACGTGACCCTCTTAAAACTGGCCAAATTATTTTTCCGGAGATGATTTTTAGTACGAAAAGTAAAAGATATTGCGGTGAAGTTTACGTGTCTGTAGTTGATATCAAAGTATATCACCACCTATGTCAATTCGAAGTTTTGATACAAAATCTCATAATACTTAATTGTACTGCACCACTTCGGCTAGCCACTTGAACATTCTTTCATTCAAAAAGACCACTCCTTTCTTCAAAGTGACAAGCGCTGTATTATAGCTTAACTAATTCTGCCGCTAACAGGGGATATCTCTGCAAAGGCCACTTCATAGGGCTAATTATTTTCTTTTTGATTTATTGATTTATTTTTTGTGTTCGTACCGAACCTTTTCCTCTTTTTGTACTCCATTTCAAGTTATCTTCTTTTTCTGTCGGCATTGTTACATCAACTTCTCTTCGAGTCGAATCGTGGAGCTGACGGTCGATTCTTTTGCAGTATCAGAATTCCCGCGGAGTTTGCACTGCGGAAGTCTCGTCGTAAATCCTTCTTCCGGCCAGCGGATCAGCGGTATTTGTGTTCCATCATCTGCGCAAACAAGGCAGATGCAGAAAGCTCCTATCCAAACTCCGTCCACTGTTTACACTGGAGAGGAGGTAGACGTAACACCAGTGTTGTTCTGCGAAAGATCTCAAGACAATGATTATCAACGACCACGGCGCATTCTGAATTGTTGGTACAGGATTATACATTCAAATGAAAAAGCGAGGTTTATTTATAAGCGTCTGCACTCTGATAAATGTTATCAAATACGCCTCACTACAGGGCCTGCTTAAGGTGGAGCCAAATGTTTGACTCGCCATTCATAATAATCTTCTCCGCTGGTGTAAAATATTTTCTATGTCATTTATTTTGCTACTACACAATGAGAGGTGTAGACAGATCATTTTTAATCGTCAAATCGTACCATATCAAGAGATTAGAGTCAACAGCTAATCTCTCTCATAAATAATACAACACTGTTTACCGTCGACATTGTTTGGGAACTATGAATCTGCCGTCCGCCTTAACTAGTAACGGGATGGGCTACGTGTAGAGAGACTTTTAATTTTTTGCTTAGACGCCAATGAATCAGATTTTGACTTCAAATTAGTGTTAAATCTAGTTCACGCAATTTATGCTACTGCTGATTAACATGACCAACAGGTTTCTACTTTTCTATCTTGTACTGTACAAAAGAGTGTTACCGACAACTTGAAATTGGTAACATCATATGAAATTTATTATCAACGCCTTAGTTGCTCCGAATCAATTTAATATTATACTGAAGAAGTGCGCAGTTTATTGAGAACATGTACAGGTTCTAGTTGAATACATTTGCACCGTTTAATTCACATGACATTTCCGAGTAATAATAGGCGTTCATCCATTACAGTATCCACACAGCGTTATTAACGTTACTTGCATATGATTTTAGTAAATCGTGATTATTAGGAAATAAATGGTTATGAGCTAGCGTGTGACGTGATGGCCAAGATGAATTAACTAAATCACGCATAATCCGCAGGTGTTTAATCTCCTTTTCGCATGAGTAGACAAACAAAGTATGATAATGCCTGTGAACTTGCTCTCCGTGAGAAACTGATCTTACAGAGGGAGTTGGGGGAGGGGGGGTGGTGAATCATATAATCATTGATAAGTTTGAGATTATTGTAATTCACAACAGAAGGCTTAACTAATATTGAGAAATGGTAACTGATTTCAGAAAATATACATTACGTAGTGAATTTTGATAAAGGAAGCTATTGAATTACCGGTAAAAAAAAAAAAAAAAAAAAAAAAAAAAAAAGTGTTAGTTGCATTACTTACACAAATATTCTATGAGGCAAACATTCTCCTTGAGATTCTCAGCATGCTGTATTGCTATGGTGGATCGATAATCAGAGATTAAAAACAGAAATAATTCGCAGATCTAATACTTAAAACACCAATAGCTAACCACCAATACTGGACGGTTAATGGTCGATACTGTCACTCGAGAAGACGCTGGTTCAAATCCCCATCCATCCATCTGTTTTACGTGGTTTCTCCTCAATTCTACTGCTAAATGGCAGAATGTTTCTTTCAAAAGGCATGATCGAATTCCTTCTTGTTGATTGTCTCCAGACCTCTCACGGCTGTAATACAATTACCACTACGGTATGTAAATACAAGAAAAACTTCTTTGAAGTGTTTGAATGGATGTAGGTGGTAGTTTTTTTCACACCAGTGTCATTCACTGTTCAAAGCTGAAATTCACAATGCAATGTATTGAAAAGCTATCAGTGGTTCGCATAATGATGTCAGAACTCATTTCCCTGCCTTAACTGAGATAGTGTTCAATAATCTCGACATGACATAAAACCTCACCTCCTCCTCTCCTACTCACGACATTTATACCCATGTACACAGCTATGGACACACTAAAGGAGTGCGGTGAAGGAGGTGAGAGTGCATGGATGGAGTTGAACAATCTAACATACTTATAAGACGAGCATTTCGACTCACTGAGCATGCTGTGACTAGCTGCTACAATTAACTATGGCGTGCTTTACAGGAAGTATCACAGCTATTTGTATATGATGACCTGTCAGTTTAATTCCCCGACGGCACGAATTTGAAATGGCTGTTTCTATGAAAAGTAATAATGCTCCGTGTCGTTCTGCCATATATAGCAACGTAGGACGAATTTCAGCAACAAACCTGTTGGTGTACTTAAGGAGACATTTTCATGGAATTCTTGTCTGTGGGTTGCAGTTATAAACAATACAGTTATCTATCTTGTATTAAGCTTCCGAATACCTCTATATTATTTTAACGGTTGGTAAATTCCTGCACTAATCCTTATATATCAATTATGTCTGAAGTACCTAACAGGGCCGCGTATGAGCTGCATAGCCAGCTGGACAGATGACATTGTTTTCAGTGAATTAAGTCCTAATTTCCAAATCCAGAAATATCTTTAAGAATGTAGCTTGAATTACCGGTATGAGTGGATCTGTTGAAAGATCATATTACAATAAAATTCATTTTTTCTGTAATTGTATTAAGTAATCAATACATTTATATTTTTTTGCATAGAGTTACTGTGCTTATCACGGAAAAGACTTTTTGAATAGTCTAGAGAAATGTTTATGGTACTTTTTTTTTTTTTTTACTTATGCCTTTACACCTTCATCAACGTCGAGGACATTAGAGGCGGGAAAGGACTGGGAGGAAGGAAGGAGAGCAATTTGGCCATGGCCTTTTGAAGGAACCATCCCGGCATTTGCCTGGAGTGATTTGGGGAAACCAATGAAAACCGAAATCTGGATGGCCTGACGGGGATTCAAACCCGCGTCCTCTCGTATGCGAGGCCAGACCATTAACGCTCACCTACCTCGCACGGTTTTATGGTATTAATAAAATATTCAGAAAAATCAAATCACTTGAGAAATGAATGAGTTCCAAGCTGTTTACTTTATTTCTGTCAAACTTTTTTGGTAAAAAACGTTCAGTGCGATAATGAAATGATACCATAATGTTGAACCAAAACTATCCTTGTTTAATCAATAAATTTAAAACTTCGTATTTAGTTAACGAAATAGGGCAGCGAAAGTAATACAGCAGATGGCTTAATTATGTTTGGTCGCAAGCATTCTGGTATCTCGTACAGCTCTTCCTACAACAGAACGAGTAGGTTCGTTAAGTTTCCTAACGTTCTAAAACAGCAGCTGCTAGTGACTGTACATTCGCAACAAATATGCTTTAAACACATGGTCCATTAATTTACTAAGCCAACTCCTGCAGAGAGGTGGTCAGCGGACTAGCCCTAGTGGTGCAAAGATTCCTTGGTTCGAATCGTCCCTAACACGGATAATTTGCGTCATAATTATCGGTTGCAATTATTATCCGATAATCAATAAGTAACAATGTCTAGAGTTAGGTGTTGTCTGTTAGTTTCTTCACTGTTTGGTATTTTCTAGTCCAACTGCTGATGGTGTGAGAGATATACTTAATTCGTAACTATTATTCTTCTATTATATCTACTGCATAACTATTTTAATAATCAGTTTGTTTTCGCTGTTATCATTTATGCTGAACATAGTTGTGATATTGTTTATATTTAGTCTGAATACGTCTAACTGGAGCTTGTCCACATTATTTAGTAATTTTTATTTGTTTTGAGTTTTGCACATCCTAACATACTGATTTGTTTAAGTCAACTTGCATTTACATATAATCAGTTTTGTATGAAGTTTGTACCTTTACCCTGTGTTATAAATGTGTATTAGATAAAGGATAGCTTAAGACGAAAACAATTTCCATGGTGTTGAATTGGTGAGCCCTAAAAAGCGAGTACAACACACTAATAACTCCTATGCTGTCGGGTGCAACAAATTGTTTTTTCTTCATCGTTTATACAATATTCAAAGTATATCTTCACGTCCTTGATTACTTTCTTTACAAACATTTACAGTATTGGATGTGATGTGACCTCAATCTTGCATGGCCTCTTCCTTAATCGAAGTATTTCCCTTATGATTATTCCGTTATTATTTTCAACTCAATCTTACAGCGTTTTTATATTTAGTTATTAAAGAATTAATTTCAACAAAATTTCACACGTCTTGCTACATTTAACCCTATCTTAAACCTTTCCGAAAGGTGAAAGCGAGATGACTATATTCACATTGCAGTTAAGCTCTGCTTCTTATAAAAACGATCGTAAATATGGAATATCTTTCACTGTCGTTTTCTGTTCCTCTGTAAGTAATTAGTTTCATGTTTCTGGTTTACCATCTGGAGCGTGAAACTATTGTTTCTTATTTCTTTTTCGAGTCAATTTTCTCTTCTGTAAGGGAGCATTGTTGCTTTTCCTTCAGATTAATTTTAAATGCAGTAATACTGAATGAGGAATTCAGTAAATACAGTAATCTTACTTCCTCTAAATTCGATAGATTTGTGTGTGAATGCAGGCTTTCCCGGCGAAAAAATGTCAACAAATCTTCTCGGGTTTGCAGCCGGAGTTTATTACAAAGCGACAAGCTTTCGGCAACTAGCTCAGTAGCCATCTTCAGGTCGATTATGTATCGGCCTGGTATTCGTAACGGCAAGATCGCCGATACATAATCGACCTGAAGATGGCTACTGAGCTAGTTGCCGAAAGCTTGTCGCTTTGTAATAAACTCCGGCTGCAAACCGAGAAGATTTGTTGTCGATAGATTTGTTTCTTTTTTTGCCGTAAGGCTAATGGACGTGCTGGCTGTTACAGGAGGCACAGGATTAGGGACAAGGAATAGGAAGGAATACGGCCATGTCCTTCCCAAGGAACTGTTCTTTCATCTTGATGATCGGACAGTGGATCAAATCCACGTTTTTCCAAATGCCAAGTGATAACGTTAGTACTTCACCCATAGGGCTCGATTTAATGATGAATTTGGAACCAATTATCACAGATAATACTAAAGAGTACATAAATTGAACAAAAGATGATATAAATAAATGCTGTCCTGAATTTGCTTGATAGTACTACTACACTTGCTGACAAAAAAATTTAAGCATTCAGAAGACATGGTCAGATGCCAATGTAACTTCCTAAACACACACACCATCGGCGGGTATGCAAATGATTAGTTCATTTCCTTGTGACAGGTGCAACGACCATCAGAGTGCATTTGTGTTGTTCGTTTTTAGTGTTGTTACCAGGCCTGGTAGGGTATGGTAGGTGCTTGAACAGCGTCAGATGTTGAGTGATCACTGTGCAGGGCACGGAGATGCCTACCGAGCGTGGTGGTGTAACGGATAGCGTTCTGGCCTCGCATTCGGGAGGACGGCGGTTCGAATCCCCGTCCGGGCATCCAGATTTGGGTTTTCCATGGTTTCCCCAAATCACTCCAGGTGAATGCCGGGATGCTTCCTTCAAAAGGCCATGGCCGAATTCCTTCCCATTCCTTGCCCCCATCCTTTCCCGTCTCTAAAGACCACGTTGTTAAAAAGGGACGTTAAACTGTTACAAAAAAAAAAAAAAAAAAAAAAAAAAAAAAAAAGGGAGATGCCGCGTACTCGTGTGAGACAAAGTTATCAGCTCCTTAGAGAATTTAAAAGGGGCCTCATTAAGGCTCTCCATTTAACCGTATGGTTAAATCATGCAATATTGAGATTTGGGGGGTATTCTGATGTGACAGTGGCCTGCATGGGAACGTAAGGGCAGGCATATTCTTCGTCAAGGTTCCAGTCAACCACATATGACCATCACAATGAAGGATCGCCATATTGCTCACCAAGCCATCGTATCCCGTTCACATCTGCGCCTGCCATAAGAGAACAGATAGTGGACTCCATCTAACGTTCTATGTTATCTCGCGCGATTGGTCGGAGACTAGCGGCAACTCGACAAGGGAACTACCATCCCATTCGAAGGCTGTCGTTAACACCACAACACGAACGGCTGCGGTTTGAGTGGTGTCGTGACTGGGAAGCATGGGCTGCTGATGAATGGCGTCGCATTGTGTTCAGTGATTCGACACTACCTGGAGTGACCATCGTCGACAAGTATAGCGGTCACTTGAGGAGACGAAGCGGTATTTCTCCTGGCGTCATTTTGTGGGCAGCCATCGGGTATGACTTAAGGTCGCAGCTGGTAGTGACGTAGGGAACTCTGACAACAGAACGTTACGTCACGGACATCCTGCGTCCTCATGTGCTACCTCTCATGAGACAGTATCAGGCGACATTTATGAAGAGCACAATGCTGGTCTTCACACGGCACGTGTCTCTATGAATTGTCTGCGTGATGTTTAGGTACTCCCTTGGCCAACAAAATCCTGCCCGATAGAACATCATACTGCCAAGTACTTTGTAAATTTGATTTGGTTTTGTAATCACTGAGATATCATCACATACGCTCTCAACCCGATAAATTTCATTTCGTTTCCTCCTCCGCTTCTGAGTGCTTCCATTTTTTTTTTTTTTTTGGTCAGGCAGAATATTTTTTTTTAATTTTCAGTGCCTTGCATGATATTACAACTGCATCTGTGATGATACATAATGGAGGTTGTCATGTAAATGAAGAGAAAACAATTTCTGCGTTATAAAACATTTTAGCAGTAATGGGCTCGGAATCAAGACACGTTAATGGCAGTTGTTTTTGTATACAAAAATATAAAGAAGTTTTAAACTGTATCTTGATGCAGAATATCTGATTGGAACACAATAGCTGGAGAATAAAAGTTTTGTATTGCTGATATAGCCAAAAATTTGGTTTTATTTCGTGCAGTTATCTTATATTTTTAACATCAAAGTTAGTTACAGTTTCTAATACTTGTCACAGACAATTAAAAAAAATCATCAAAGCTTCCTTCAAACCAGTTGCAAAGATTGATAGTTTAGCAAGATATTAAATGACATTGATTGGGTTTTTTAATTATAGATAGCTATTTTCGCAACAGAGAAGGAGCGTAGTGTTTGAGCGTTAACGCTCTGGCCTCGCATTCGGCAGGACGCAGGTTCGAGTTCCCATCCGGGCATCCAGATTTCGGTTTTCCATGGTTCCCCAAAATCACTCCAGGTCAATGGACGAATGGTCCCTTCAAAAGCCTATGGCCGATTTTCTTTCTGTTCCTTGTCCTCATTCCTTCCCTCCTCTAGTAACCTCGACAAATAAAAAAAAATAAAAAAAAAAGAACTGAGAAAGAATGTTGTTGCTTCTTCAAAAGCATGCCCGGAGATAGGCATATGGCAGCTGATCGACGGCATTGTCATAAACTGCGTTGTCTTTAGGCATAATCGATACACGGTAGCGTGACGGCGAAAGCTTTCGTGTTGGCATTGTGAACGCGTGTCAGTTACAAAGAGCAGTTGTGAAGTGTCGTGCGATGTCGACAGTTGTATAAAGTCTATAGCTCATTGCATGAATCCTATCTGACTACTATCCATGCCTCTTACCAATTTTATATATATTTATTTCAGGTGTTCAAACTCCGTAAAGGTCATAAATACATAAGCCACGCTGTACTAGGCGTATCTAGAGTAATCACCAGCTGTAAAATTTGTAATACCGATATATATGAACAACATAAGATACTGGTTGAGTTCTATTTCACGGCCGGAAAAATGCGTTATCAATGAAAACTCAGTTTAGATTATGTTTTTATTTTTCCCCTTTGATACTGTGTTGTTTTTCGCATGTAACATAACTTTTTTCTATCATTATGTATTTGTTCAAGCAGTAGTATGGAACGAATAATTTTCATGTATTGAGGAGTTATAGATACTACATACCCAGGTGTGTATCGAGATGCTTTACTCTTTATATTCCAGCAACAAATACTAACGCGGAGAAGCGAAAAATGTAAATTTCATCTAAAACCTTTCCTTCTTTTAGTTATTAGTTTTTATTCTCGTTTCATACTGATGTTTGATAGTTTTTTTTTTACTTTTATGCTATCGCAATATAATCTAAGAAATATTAGAAATTGTAGATAGCTACGTGAAATATTATCGTTAACGGTCCAATAAGGGCGTACCGAGGAGCAATTGTCCCTTTGGTCAGAAATTTTGTACACACTTTCCTAAGAATATTCCTTTCGAGAAAAATTCCACATCAAAGCAAAAAGGTACGTCACTTGGAAATAATATCACACGTAATTTACAATATGCGATAGAGTCGGCGAACAGTTCTAAGCACTTCTTTGACGCAAGCCGTAACATCCGCAACAAAGAATGTAAAATCACTGGCACCTCTTCGTGATAACATGTCCACATATTCCTATGCCGTTATAAGGAATGTAATGCAGCCGCCAAATTTTTATGAATATATGTACTACCAAACAACGAAGGCTAAGAGCATTTTTCGTTCCAGTCCATACGGCATTCCAACCTAACGTAGACGCTCAAAAATCAAGCGAGCTTAAGTTATTAATAACTTTTTATTACCAAATTCTGTTGTTGCGAGGTATGGGTAAAATTTAAAAAAATAAATATTCTATTAAAATAAATTCAAATATTTTCCATATTTTACGTGGTCCTGTACCTAAATATACTGTATAATAAAATCGTGTGGTAAGGTTCCAGTTTAACGGAGAAAATCAGAAATTTATAAATGTAAATTAAATATGCTTTCTAACTTCAATAAGAAGAAGAATCTGTGGACGTGGGAGGATTTCTGTTGTGAAATGTTGCCGATGACGAAACAATTTATGATTTAAATGTTTTTATTGCGCCTATAATCATAAAAACTTGTTAATATTTGAAGAAAAACAATCTATTATATCTATGAATTTGCGTAAAAATAAACTTGTAATGCTATGAACAGGAAATAAAAGGAAAATGAAATGGGCGTGGAAAATAAAAATATTTTCGGGAAGCGGGGATCGAACACACATTTCTTATACTAGCAGAACTATAGAAACACATGCTACTTAATGGTGATCATTTCAATACGAATTTAAATAAACCATCTAAAATTACAGTTTTTAACTCTGAATTTCTCGTAAACGCAGGTCCGCCAGGGCGAACCCTATTAGGATGAGATACCTGAGGTATAATACTATAAATCCACATGCATCGTTCTTCGATTCCAATTTCTACACCGAAGACCTCTTTTCAAGCCCAGTGCTTACAGTGAATCAAATATCACTTTTGTTTATTACATTTGATTTACTACAGTCCAGAAAATTGAAAAACTGACTAACCGAAGTCAAAATATAAAACAGAATCCAATGATAGTTTATCCATAATGAATTAGTGGAACTCGGCGACTGTGATATCCAATTTCTTGACATTAAAAACAGCAACCAGTCACAGTTTGATGTAATTATATTTATTAACCATTACCGGTTTCGAATCTGTTTATGCAAAAGCAAATTTCTAGCGGGCTCATAAGATCTTTTCAGAATCTTATAATAGTGAAATATTTATGTTTGTTTAATAATGCATCATATCCTTTTGTCATCAAGAAGAATTCAATTTCAAAACATTTATCTATTTAACGCAAGTAATTTAATTGAGATTACCTTTATCAAGCCAAAATTAAATTACTATCATTCAATAAATGCTGCTTTCTATTGTTATAGGACGCACGCTTGCATTTTGCAGCTGCTATTTGATTACATTATAAGTATAATTGCAAACCATCTGATGATGAACAATTTGTTCGAAACCGGTAATGGTTAATAAATATAATTACAACAAACTGTGACTGGTTGCTGTTTTTAATATCAAAGAATTAGAATCCAATGAGTTGTCAGTATTTTTTAAAACGAGTGCTCATCTGAAATGCAGAGCGATGTGAGGTTTATATTTCCCTCCTCTCGAAATGATTATAATTTCTTGCTCCATTCCTCGGTGCATATAAGTCAAAATATTTTAGCGGATTATAATCTGGATCATAAACTATCAAAATTTTAAAATACCATCCAAATTTAGTTTTTTTTTGCGTGATGTCGTTTCAAACTCTCAGACACGCAGCTCGCTTACAGATACTATGAATCAACCTTTATTTATTCGTAAATTGTTCCTATACTAATGTACGGTTGCAACTTGCGAGGTATCCTTTTACTGCTATCTTCACTATCTTTTTACCGTCGATAATTAAAGAAATCCTGCCCGATCTCACCACTCCTTCCAGGTTCTTTACAATCTTTTCTGTAAATGATATCACGCTGAGAACGATATACCGTATGTGGCCACAGAATATCGTCACACACGTTTATAAGCTATCACCTCGCTTAATTAATTTAGTTATGTGACTCCCTATGAAATCAAAGTATCTGTAGCTTGTTTATGACAACTACTATTTATCAACACCTTAGAATCAGCTCAAACAATACGCTTTCCCACAACCGTGAAATCAAATATAAATTAGTGGCGTTTTAAACATCCTTCATTCTCACCGTCATCTATTCATCTACACCGAGCGTGGTGGTGTAACGGATAGCGTTCTGGCCTCGCATTCGGGAGGACGGCGGTTCGAATCCCCGTCCGGGCATCCAGATTTGGGTTTTCCATGGTTTCCCCAAATCACTCCAGGTGAATGCCGGGATGCTTCCTTCAAAAGGCCATGGCCGAATTCCTTCCCATTCCTTGCCCCCATCCTTTCACGTCTCTAAAGACCACGTTGTTAAAAAGGGACGTTAAACTGTTAAAAAAAAAAAAAAATATTCATCTACAACTGTTTTATATCAATCCGCGCCTTCTGGGCTAGACTAACAATGCCATTACAGTCTACCAACTTCAACAAGACAAAACATGTAATCAAAACATAAATTTACCCCTTTTATACACAAACTATATTGTACGGCCTTGCAAGAAAAGATACATTGATAGATTGCATAAAAAATTGTATAATTATTATTATTTCTCAATGTCTGATGAGGTGGGACCTCCAAACTCTTTGATTTTAGATAATGCCAGTGGACACCAAGACTTTGTACGCAGGCCCTTGGCCTTTTGACAACTTATTGATGACGTTTACGCATAGGTTCTGCTAATTTTCATCAGACACGAGTTGACCTTAAGTTCAGAAATTGTTTCGTCGGTTATTGACACAAAGTTGAGATTTCACATAACCCACCGAAAAAAAAAGAGAAATAACACGCAGGATCTTAATGGTGTCGTTTCCCCCTACAACACAGCCTGCAAATTGTTGTTGCAATCAACCAACCGTTGCACGTATTGTGTGATTTCTTTCTGCTTGAATTACACCGCGAAAAAAGGCCATGACCATTATTTTTTTATTTTTTTTACTTATTGCTTTACGCCTAGTCGACGTCGAGGTCATTAGAGGCGGGATGGAACTGGGGACAAGAAACGTTGAGGAATTCGGCCATGGCCTTTTGAAAGAAGCATCTCGGCATTCGCCTGGAGTGATTTGGGGAAACCATTGAAAACCCAAATCTCGATGCCCGGGCGGGGATTCGAACCTGCAAACGACGCAAAGGCGTCTGAATTACAACGTTGTTATGTATGGGCACACATACGAAAATTCAGGGATTTCGTTTCTGCCACTATGATTATAGAACTAGGAGGGTGCAGCTCCGTTTTTTTGTTTTGTATTTTTTTTTTTTCGGTTCTAAAGTGATTAAAGCTGAAACTTAATGACTTCGGTCCGTTATTAATGTTTAATATTGTTTTGAATTTATACACATTGATGCTTCAGTATTAGAATACCCCTACGACCATCGATAATATCACCTATACTTGTTTACTATACAATAATAAAAATATAAATTGGTGAATTAAAACAAATGTGGTTTAACCATCGAGTGACCGATAAAAGATTAATCTTCGAACATACGCGAGCTGAGAATTAAATAAACAAATGGCGCTGAGGATTAAATAAATCACACTGAATATTCAAGCTCTATCGTTCAATGTGTACCTCTGCACTAAGCAGCGTATTTAAGTTCATAATGGATGCTTGTCATGTGGTGGAAAATGTTACATCATTTTGACGGACACTGTTATGAAAACGCGTTTCAGTTTTTAATAAAACATTTTATGAAAGAGAACAAAAACAAAAAGTTAATAAAGTCTTAAATTATGAATATGGAATTTAATTTTAAGGGAGCTTTATTACATAACTCGAGGCGCCTATAATCTATACTGTAGCATATTGAGATATTTTAACTATAATATGTTCTAACTTTCGTTCGGGATAATTTTTCTCAAGCTGCAGCTATGTAATATAATTCCACCCAACGAAGCAGAGCTCAAGGTTGAGCAAAGTCACTTCCCGTGGGAAACAGTCCCCCTACCAAGGTAACCGAGAAAGCCCTTAGCCAGGGATTTTAGACGAATAGGATTAAGTCACATGACTTCTCCCCACCACGTTTCTACTCTGGAGAGCGCAGTCTGGGACGGCCTCCGGGGCAGTCGTTTCGCCGATTCAAAGGATGGACCACGTCGCCATACGGCATGCAGATTTTATTAGGTAATGGCTAATGCAGTTTACACCCTCTGGCTGGCTGAGAAAGAATATCCCGAGTGACAGGATTTTATTAGTAGCAGATGCCTTTTATGAGAGCTAGTTTATGCAGTATTTTTCATTTATTTCAAGTGTATGTCTATGTGCCCATTTTTACTGAAGTATTAAAGTCACTCAATTCTTTCAACTACATGTTTTCATTTGTATCGCTGATTCCTGCTCATTACTAGCTATAAGTGTGGGCAGAACGTAGTCACTCTGATCTTATGGCCACATATCTTCGAAAGCTAATCGAGGAGTGGTTGATCAGAGGCGAATCCAAACTTTGGCCGTGGTGACTAGCCGCTCAGTTACTACAGCCGCATAAAATGGTGTCAGATTCTGGGGTAGTTTACGTAAAATCAGTGATCGATGATAGCAGAAATATTGGGAAAGTATTTTCCTATTAGTACGGCAAAGGGATAAATATTCTCTTTCGCTGTAAAAACCATTTCTTATGTGTAGCAGCCGCAGAGGGTAAATGCAAAGCCAGAAACAGTACGAAGAAGTCAGTATTGCAAAGTAATTTTCGTCGCTACAAGGAGCGCGAGTTGGAACCGAAACCGGATACTGCAAGCAGATAAGAAGAGAGCTTCGAGGAGTTCGCAATCCGCCGGAGAGAGGGCAGCACGGACCGAGTCCCAGCAGCCAGCGCGAGAGCAGTGGAGGGGGTGACATTGCCAGCAGCCAATAGGACGACGACGCCACCACAACACGAGCTGTCGGCGCCAGAATTCAAGTCTCGCAGTCTCAACACAGCAGAACAGTGAGTAATACGCAGTGCGCAGTGTTTCACGATGAATACCGCAACGAGTGAAGTAGGTGTTGAAGAGAGCAGTGCGGGAAAGCTCTCAGTATCGGAAGCATTAAAGTTGATTCCAAATTCGTTTAGCGGAGATAAAGAAGAACTGCAACCTTTCATTGAAAATGTTTCAACTGCATTTAATTTAATTGCTAAGCAAGATCATGATGTTCTCCTTCATTTTGTAAAGTCAAAGATCACTGGCCAGGCCAGATCGAAATTGCTCGTCCGAGCTTTTACCAAAACATGGGATTCTGTAAAAGATATCTTGATTGAAAACTATGGGGAGAGGCGTTCATTAGATCACTATGCTTGTAACCTTTTTGCAGCTCGTCAGGGTAAAGCAGAACCGATTGTTGAATGGGCCGCGAAAATCGATAAATTATCACATGACTTTAGAAATGCAGTAGCTAAAGAAATTCCTGAAGAAGATGTAAAAGGGAGTCTCACTCTTGTTGATCGCCTGAGTCGCATTACATTTATTCAAGGATTAAGTAATGACAGAATACAGACAGTAATTAGAGCACGGGGTTCCACTATCACTTTACCAGTAGCTGTTGAATTAGCACTCGTCGAAGAAAGTGCATTGTTGTCACAGAAAGAAAAAGCTTTTATAGGGCGTTCAGATACACACACAACACAGAGTAATGCCATGAAAAAATGTTTCGCTTGCAATAAAAGTGGCCATATTAGTAAAGAATGTAGGAGCCAACCCGTTTGCCAAATCTGCAGACAAAAAGGTCACCTAGCCATATCATGTAAAGCACGCACACAGTTCAGAAGAATTAGTTATGTCACTTGTGCATATTGCCATAGAAAAGGACATATGATTGCAGACTGTAGAGTAAAGAAAGCTGTTTGTCACAAATGTAATAAGGTCGGGCACTTCGCGTCACATTGTCGCAACAATGACACAACACAAAAGACAAACAAGGGTTCGGGAAACGAGCGGAGAGTGTGAGAAATGGCAGCCACTCTTACACTCGTCAATACGGCAAAATACATACCGTAGGCTGTGAACATGAAAATGATTTTGTTAAGATCGCCTGTGAGCAAGTAAACAATGGGGAATTATTCTTTCTTCTTGACACGGGGGCACAGCTGTCTCTTATACACAAGAATGCATTGGCAAATCACGTTCAAATAGATACAAAGAAAACTTTAAGTATTAAGGGAATTATGTCACACACAGTGAGAACAAAAGGGAACTATTGTTTTGCAACTAAAACTAAGTAATCATGTGTTCATTAAGCATGAGTTTCATGTGGTTGAGGAGTCTGTTGATATAGTTAAAGAGGGGTTAATTGGGAGAGATCTTTTAATCAAACCAGGGAGCTATAATTAACTATGAAAACATGTCTGTATGTATCAGTGGTCATTCTATTCCAATACTAACAGAATCAGAAAATATTAGTGGGCCTAGTAAGCGGGCTAGAGTAGTCTCAAAGGGATCAGACAACTCAAGAGGCAAATGTTCTCAAGCGAAGGGAAACATAAACACAGAGGTACCGCCCAAAAACTCTCGCAAAAGACGAGGAAAACGTATAAACAGAAAGAATAGGCATAGCAACAAAAACACAAATAATTGCTCAAAACAGTAATGAATCCACTACAACACATATACAGAAGGAACAACAGGAACATAAACAAACTGTAGAAGTATCTAATCGGAGAGATGCTAGTAATTCAAGTCACAGTAAAGATAGTTTCAAAGCAGTTGAACAACAGTTCTAAAGGGCACAAAAGAAAATTGCAAGTCTTCCGGAGGATTACACAGTAAAGTTAGGGCCAAGAGAAGAACGCATTTTACGGAGTTTCAGGTGCAATGCCGAAATTGTGCAGAAGCTATTGTAAACAAACATGAAATTATTCAAGGTGTTTTCATTCCTGAATCATTGGTCAAAGTAGAAAATGGTACTTGTATTTTATCCATGTTAAATACCAGGGAGGACAGTGTTGAATTTTATTGCGGAGCATTACAGGCGCAGCCATATTGTGCGGAGAGCGATATGACGTCAGAGTCACGTGATCTGCCAGCTGACAGCCCATCCGCCATTAGAGTTGTAGAAGGTAAACAAACAACTAAACACGTGCAACCAACACAAGGGAAATCACGCACCAGTTTATTAATGGAAAATTTAAGGCTAGATCATTTGAATGAAGAAGAAAAAGCGATCCATTCTAGAACTTTGTTTATTGTACAATGATATATTTTCACCTCCCAGGAGATAAGTTGACACACACCAACACAGTCACCCATGAAATCAAATTAAAGCCAGAAGCACAAGGTACAGTCATCAAACAGAGATCGTATCGAATTCCAGATACTATGAAACCCATTTTACAGAAAGAAATTGAGCAAATGCTTGAGAATGAGATCATTGTTCCATCAACTAGCGAGTGGAATTTCCCAATACTTGTCTTACCTAAGAAACCCGATGCCAGTGGTCAACAACGATACAGAATTGTGGTAGACTTTCGCAAGTTAAATGAAATCACTGTAGGAACTGTTTTTCCGCTTCCACTAATTTCAGAAATCTTAGATTCATTGGGGAAGGCAAAATACTTTTCTACCTTAGACTTAGCTCAGGGGTATCATCAAATTTTGATTAAAGAATCGGATCAACCGTTAACTGCATTCAGTGCAGGTCAAGGCCATTTCATGTTCCGAAAAATGGCTATGGGCCTTGCCTCCGCACCCGCAAGTTTCCAGTATCTAATGACAGTCGTTATGAGTGGTCTACAGGGTGATCGATGTTTCGTGTACCTAGATGACGTAATCTGTTTTGGACCAAACTTGGAAGCACACAATGAGAGGTTAAGAGACATTTTTGACAGATTAAGAACACACACACTTCGCCTTCAGCCAAATAAGTGTAACTTCTTACAAAAGGAGGTCACCTATCTGGGACACAAGTTGACAGAAACATGGAGTTTACCCAGACCCACAGAAAATTGAAAAAGTCAAAAATTATCCAACTCCACAGACAACAAAACAATTGAAAACATTCCTTGGGTTTGCAGGTTATTATCGCCGTTTCATAGAGAACTTTAGTAAGATAGCTAAACCATTATATGAATTATTAAAGAAAAATGTTCCATTTGATTGGAGTCCAAGAGCTGAGAATGCTTTCCAAACTCTCAAGGAGAAATTGATCTCAGCACCTGTTTTAGCGTACCCAGACGAAAATCTTCCATACATTATTAGCACAGACGCGTCTCAATATGCCATTTCAGGAGTACTTTCGCAGGGGAAAATAGGCTCAGATAGACCAGTCGCATATATTTCCAGAACTTTAAATAAAGCAGAAATTCATTATTCCACATCAGAACGAGAGGCACTCGCAGTTACGTGGGCGATAAAGCAATTCAGACCTTACGTCTTTGGCAGACATTTCACGGTCTATACTGACCACCTCCCCCTTACTTGGATTTTTAGTGTTAAAGACCCATCTTCTAGATTACTAAGATTTCGCTTAAAACTTGAAGAATACAATTACACAATTGTTTATCGCAAGGGAAAATCAAACACAGTTGCAGATGCACTTAGTAGAATTAGGGAAGTAAGGGAAGTACAAGAATCCACCCAACCAGACACTGTCACAGATGAAACAATGCAAACAGAAGAAGAAACACTCACATCCACAGTAGATGCTCAAATCCAGACAAATGAGGAGGAATTTCCAACACTAAATGAGGAAGAAAAACTAGCCATACTTAAGGAGTACCATGACAGTCCCATCTCTGGACATCTAGGTGTAAATAAGACATATGAGCGAATTAAGAGATACGTTCAGTGGCCAGGGATGAAGTCTTATATAGAAAATTATGTCAAACAGTGTGATAGTTGCCAGAGGAACAAACACTTAGTACCACATACCCGTATGCCATTAGAGCTTACAAAGATACCTGAGCATGTATTCGAACGTTGTGCAACAGACATTGTTGGCCCAATGCCGTTGAGCAACAATGGGAACAAATATGTGTTGACATTTCAGGACGAATTGACCAAATTTATAACTGCAATTCCGATAGCCAGACAAGATTCTGATACAGTGGCTCGAGCATTAGTCTTAGAAGTAATCCTACGCTTTGGATCGCCGAGCATTTTACTTAGTGACAACGGATCGTGTTTTATCAGCGAAACAATGCAGAAAGTATGTAAATTATTAAAGATAAATAAAATCCAGACGTTGGCGTATCGGCCACAATCAAATTTTGTTGAGAGAGCCCACCGTAGTCTTTCAGAGTACTTAAGGCATTATATTGACAAGAATCAGAGCACGTGGGATGATTGGTTACCTTATTTTGTATTTGTGTATAACACTAGTGTTCACAGTGCAACAGGGTACACGCCACACGAGCTAATGTTCGGTAGAATACCAAATATACCAGGGGTATTACAAAGTGATCCAAAGGAAGTTCATTATTCATATGATGAGTACGCAGATGAGTTAAAAGCTATCCTACAGACACTACACAAGCAGGCTAGAGAGATCAATCAGGGACTGAAAGAGAAAAACAAAGAATATTACGATAAGACACAAAATCCACGAGAATTTGAAATTGGGAGCAAAGTTTTGCTAAAAGATGAATCTGTTCGCAGAGGTAGGTCTCAGAAGCTTGACAGTGGTTATAGAGGACCTTTTGTTGTGATTGGGAAACGAGGCGTCAGTGTAACTATTCAACTGGGCAAATATAAAAGACTCACAGTTCATGCCAATAGATTAAAGCCATATCATTGAATAAATTACGAAATAATTCAGTCAGTAGTGAGAACACACCTTAAAAATGCAATAAAGTAAGTTACAGTACATTTAAAATGGATAGGAAATAGAAAAAGCCGCATAAGAAACACATAAACACAAGGCACGTGGTCGCTTGTTTGTAAACACCGCACCACGTGGAGTCACGGCGTGGCCACGCACGTGGTCACCCACGCACTCCTGATAAACGGCTGTTCCAAGATGGCTGACCACCAGTTATCTGGCCCAGCTGCCGGCAAGGACACTCGCCCACGCACTGATAGCGCGGCGAGGCGAGCCCACCTGATAGCAAGGTCTTTAAACGCACCCACACACGGCAGGCATTTAACTCGCAGTGAAGAACAGTCGATTGTAATATTACGACGTACACTTTTGCATTTATAATTCAAGTTACGCACTTTCTTTTACAGATTGCAACAGTACACTTAACTAAACTTTTATTTTGCTTTCAGATGAAACTGCTGTACGGTCTTCTGTTATTAATTCACGTCAGCGTAGCTACACGAGATTTTATGATCGAAAAGTTCAGTTCCAAGGGTTATCTTTTGTTCACATAACCGGTACACGGATTTATTCATCATTGTTGAGAATTGTTACAAACGTGAATTTAAATAAATTCGATGATGCTTGTGAAAACGTAGAAAATTATTCATTTCGATCTTTCGCCTTTGGAAAACACAATTTAATTGGGCAGATTAAGAAACATTACTCACGTAAACATTTTGTTTTCGGGGATGAAGAAAATACAAAATTATGTACAGGAATTTGCAAATCATACAGATCATTCCATTTGAAAATTGGCTATAATGACGGCTACCAATGAACATTTTATAAGATCCTTGTCTATTATATTTGAATTACAAAGACAGTATGATTTAGTTGTATCAGCAATCGTAAACGCTCAGTATGGAATTCTACAACCCCTTATCATTAATCCATCCCAAGTTGTCAGTTACCTAACGTTAATAAGAGATGATATTAAAGACAAACGATTCCCAGTTCCGCTTTCCGAGGAAAACGGTTATCTTCTATTAAAAATGATCAGTTTGGACGTCTTCTTATCGCAAAATATTTTGACGTATGTTCTCAACATTCCTCTTTCGAACAACAATCAATTTAATATTTACAGAATTCTCCCATTGCCTATAGCCATTGGTAATAATTATAATTATTTGTTCATCTTGCCAGAAAAAGATACTTTAATTATTGATGAGTCTCGCAGATTGTATGCTAAAGTAAGTCATGATGAGCTCCAGTGTAAACAGTTAACATCTGATCTTAGTATTTGTAAACAAACATTTGTATTGTCTGCCTCCTTTGACAATGCTCCGTGTGAGGTAAAATTGTTACAGCCAGTAAGATCAATCCCAAGTGATTGTACCAGAAAAATAGTCTCTTTAAATGAAAGTTTGTTTACTAAATTAAACAACAACGAATGGTTGTTTGTTGCACCTAAAGACGAAGGTATGACTATATTATGTGGTGAAAATCAGCCCACGGATATCATTTTCAAAGGAACAGGCAAATTAAAATTCTTACAAAAATGTCGTGGTTATGGAGCGAATATTTTGATTGAATCACAGCAAACGATAAGAACGAATGTTACCAGTCCAGATATTATACCTGATTTGAATTTGGAAGTCGATTGTTGTATCATAAACAAAGAGAAACGTAATATTTCAGAATTAAAATTGAATTTACCAATGGAAAACATTGTTAAGAATCTTGATGATTTGAAGATTGCAGGACTAAAAATCGAACAACTCCAAGATGAAATTGAAGAACAAGAGAAAAACGCTTTTACAAGTTATTCATTGTCTCAGTATTCGATCTTATCGTATGTCTGTGTAGTTCTTATTTTTTGCATCATCATATGTTGCCTATGTAAACATTGTAGCTGTCTAAGGAATTGTTTTAAGTATTTTTGGCGTAATACTGCAGGTGAATGCTGTAATCAGATTTGTGTGAAAACTACTATTGTAAACCACTCTAATGGTACTGAATTATCTCGTATAAGAGGAAGAAGACCTATTCACGTTAACCGAGACATTAACAATGAACTCAATGATGAGGATATTGTAGTATTTGAGAGACCTCATTCTGCTATTGGACACAGACGATCTTTTGATCCAGATCAGGATGAAGTATCTGTTATCTCTCGCCATGATCGGAGATAAAAGAAATTTTGATAAGTTTATGTATGTATTATTTCAATTATGTTTATTTTGAAAAAAAAAAGATTTATATGTATAATGTGCTTAAGTAGAATTATGGTTGAATGCAATGTAGTAGTTAGAAAATGATAAAGACAAGTAGAATTAGAAATGTGTAAACAATTGGTCAAATCCATTAGTGTAGTCAATTAACGACAAATTATGTAACCAACAATTCATGTAGTAGTTTTAGAAAATGTTATCCTAGAAGCTGAATATAATAACAAATAGAAGGTAGTGTTAAGTCAGATATATAATCATTTCAAGGCACTTTTATTTAATCAACATTTCTTGTGTATTTTTGTTTAAGCATTTGAGTCCAGATTTTGCAGACTACCAGGTAAGAGTCTCTCCTAGGCTAAAGCCCTGGGTTCGACTCTTCCCCAAGGGGGGAAGTGTAGCATATTGAGATATTTTAACTATAATATGTTCTAACTTTCGTTCGGGATAATTTTTCTCAAGCTGCAGCTATGTAATATAATTCCACCCAACGAAGCAGAGCTCAAGGTTGAGCAAAGTCACTTCCCGTGGGAAACAGTCCCCCTACCAAGGTAACCGAGAAAGCCCTTAGCCAGGGATTTTAGACGAATAGGATTAAGTCACATGACTTCTCCCCACCACGTTTCTACTCTGGAGAGCGCAGTCTGGGACGGCCTCCGGGGCAGTCGTTTCGCCGATTCAAAGGATGGACCACGTCGCCATACGGCATGCAGATTTTATTAGGTAATGGCTAATGCAGTTTACACCCTCTGGCTGGCTGAGAAAGAATATCCCGAGTGACAGGATTTTATTAGTAGCAGATGCCTTTTATGAGAGCTAGTTTATGCAGTATTTTTCATTTATTTCAAGTGTATGTCTATGTGCCCATTTTTACTGAAGTATTAAAGTCACTCAATTCTTTCAACTACATGTTTTCATTTGTATCGCTGATTCCTGCTCATTACTAGCTATAAGTGTGGGCAGAACGTAGTCACTCTGATCTTATGGCCACATATCTTCGAAAGCTAATCGAGGAGTGGTTGATCAGAGGCGAATCCAAACTTTGGCCGTGGTGACTAGCCGCTCAGTTACTACAATACTAATCTACTAGAGGTTACACTAAAATCAAACACCAGTGTTTCAGAGTAGTGAAACTAACACGCGATTTGTTTCCATCCAACATGTGTTTCTTTGTTTAGTTAGATTATTCAGAAAAGTAGGAAATGAAGTTATTATGGGACGTAAATATTTCGATCTCTGACATCTGAATGGAAAACATTGATATCTGATAATGTGGAAGTAATATTTCACTTATTATTAACAAATGAGGGATTACAGAGAGAAAAATAGTACCTGACCAAAACAAAACTACGTATATTTTTGATTGCTTCAATGCAAGTATCTTAACAAATGTTTCATTTTACTTGTTTAATAAAATGCGTATTTATACATACATAAAAAAAACTTTTAAAATTTTACAGTAGACCTCTAAAATACTCATAATTTTTTTCCAAATAGTTTCACGCTGAAAAACTTTCCCTTAATCGAGGTTAAATCTCTTTTCATATAATTTTGCGCATTTCCCTCAGAATAGAATCTGTTTCAACTTAAAACAACACTTTGTACTCATCTTCTCATATTTATATTTCACGACCCTGATACGTTTTGTTCTCATCTTTTATTCACTAGTGAAACTTTTCACCTTGATTTTTTCTGATAGCGTCTAAGTCTACAAAAGAAAAATTTGTTCGCAACAAGTAAAATTTAGTATGGAATATATGGACTTACTACAATATCCTTGTTGCATTTTACAATCAGTCTCCTACATGATGCTCTCAATTCTTTGCTCTCTTTAGACATGAGAACGCAAAGGGCATTAATTTTATTTATGGTTCTTCCACAGTCTCGATCTTTCAACATGTAAGTCGTACTTTATGAGGAAAGTTAAAGTCGAAGTAAGCACTTTATACAATTTTCACAAATCTTGTGATTTTTTGTTTCTGCTTATACTTACGTCCTTCGAACAAATAAATCTAAATATATTTGCGTTATTTAAGAAATCATTTCACACATTTTAAACTCATTGATAGTAAAAAAAATTTTAAAAAATAAAATAATTAGTAAAAAAATAAAAAAATCAGTAAATATTTTAGCACAAAAAGAATTTACACTGCGCAACACATAACACGTGTTTTTTAATTAATGGTTGAACAGTGCTGTAAACTAAAATTCAATGTCTGTTAACTCAAATTTAGTACACTTGCAGTTTTTTTTAATAAAAAAGGAATATATTTTAATTAATACATCTGCTTGTCGTGACACAAACGTTTTTTTTTAAATAACGTCAGTCCTGTTCATTAATTATTTTTCAAGAAACCGCTTAGAATATATTGGACACTAATCTTTCATTTATTTGTGGATCCATGCAGCGGAGTTCCGCGACAAGTAAATAATTCGTAGAAACAAAATTATTTTTTTAAAAATAGTGCTAATGAAAACAGCCTTCTTCAGGAATAAAAAAATCTTTAAGTTTCAAATACTGACCTTAGAAAGAACAATTCCGATTTTTTTGGATAATGTATAGCGCTTCAACTTAATCGCAAAAGCGAGCATTGAGCCATTTGATGTGTGGTGTTGAAGAATGGTGAATATTTAATGGACAGATGAAAATACGATATGAACTTTTTTTAAGGGAACTCGTTTTTGGAAAAATCTCACAGGAAGAAGAGATAGGATAGTGAGACATATTTTAAGAAGTGTATGATCGGTTATTTTGCTACTGGAAAGAGTAATCTGAAATACATCACAGTTCGATTAACAAGATGTCTCCCATTTGCGATTGAGATGTTAGTGAAATGCCATAGCACTTCGAGAGATAAGGTAGATAAGCCCCAAGTAAGACGTCACTGTAATGTATTGATGCGTTGATTGTAATTGCATCTTTTAATTTGACTTAATGGAGTTTTATATTGATTTTTAATTCCAGGGGAAAATACCAGTCACGGTAATGCGTGATCAACTGTTCCTAGTACATATCCACAAACAAGTATAAGCAACAGTTTCCACCCAGTGTGTATCCGGACAATGTTTTTTACTTAGGGATTTACGCTTCGTCGACGTCGAGGTCATTAGAGGCAGTATGCGACTGGGCACTAGGAACTGGAAGGAATTCGGCCATGGCCTTTTAATGGAAGTATCCCGGCATTTGCCTTGAGTGATTTGGGGAAACCATGGTAAACACAAACCTGGATGCCCTGACTGGGCTCAGTTAACGATACTTCCGAAATGGAGTAGATAAGTGGTCGCAATCCGTTTACACTTTTCATAAAAAGGTAATGACTAATAAAAACAAAATTCACTGCGGCGTTACATTATAATCTCTTAAGAGTTAGACAAAGACTATACTGTAGAATATAAGTTGCGATGTGTATGTTGAAACGGTCCCTGTGTGAGGGAAGTGACTTGTTGATCATACCGTTTAACCATCGAAAAAGAAGTAAATAAATAAAGATCTGAAGTTATTATGAATCATAGCTCACCAACAAGTCATATAATATATTTTTTGACTGGGTACGACCAACTAGGTTTACGATGTAACTGATTCTTTTAATCACGGAGTTAAATAATTTATTGAACATAAAAATGATTAATTTTTTTATCCAGCAAAATTACAAAGCAAATAATTGAGCTTATAGTTTTTTGATCAGAGCAGATTCATGATTCTCAAGAAGAAACGCCTTTGAAAACGTTTCTCATTACTAAGGAATTTTTGCTTTGCGTTACATGTTCTGCGTATAACTGAGGTCAAGAATGTAGAGATTTATTCATAGAAAAGTCAGTAAAAACGTGTAACAGGTTTAGGAATTATTTGGACTCAAGATAAATCATTTTTAGGGTTTGAATAAATATTTTGAATATTATTAATTGTTTAGACAATCTAGAGACTTCGAAAGGCACTGTCGGGTGCCGTCGGTCCACTACAACAGAGCTAGCTTTTTGATTATTGTAGTCAGTTACAGTCTCAGTGTCAGAATGGCAGCTCAGTAGTGCATAATGCAGTTGCGCATAACTATATCTGTGGCCAAGGAAACTGACGGATTGGTACGAACGCGCTGTTGCCGCACTTCGGAACATTCTCGCGTAGCGCTCTCTCTCTAACAGTAGAAAATTGCAACGCTGAGCGTATTGTGTGTTGCCGAGTACGAGCGTCAACGCACGAACTATTACTACAAGCTATCGTGTGAATTTAACTGTTAAGTCCACGTCTTGGTAACGGCGCTTTCGAAACCGCCGGTCAGTACGCCTGGCCACAGCTATAACTTTTCGTCTACTCGCCATTGTTTTGCGACAAGGAGCTACTCTCGCTCCAAGCGTTCTTCCGGTCTCTTGTGGCTGTGGGCTGATTCTGTAACTACGATACGTTGAATAGCTGATGGTGCCCACGAATATATCACGCGGGTCTCTTACTATGGAGATCAAGTGATCAGCTGTAGTTGAAGTTCACTTGAATGTGTGCCAGACAAGAGAGTCCCACCTGAAGAAAACTCTGTTCTCCACTTCTTGCGAAGGCGTCACATTCATTCCGCCCATTGCAGTAATACACATGACGCCGTCGCTAGCCAAGGGCTCCCTCTCATAAAAAATAAACACAAAAGTTTATAATAGACAGGAAGGACTGTTATCCGCTGAACTACCGCTCGTTGTATACTTCACTTTTCTAGGAAATAGCACAAAACACTTTGTTGACCGCCTGTTCCAAGCTACAGGTTTATGGCAAGTAGGGACTCTCGAATAAAACCCTATAGTATTTCCGAAACGTACCTTAGCTGAAAGTGAACTTCGATCCTTTTATGATGTGCAATAAATCCGTTGCCCTAATGGCCAGTTCGACAGACATTTCACTCGGCAGCCTTCGCTTTCTCCAATCCCCGACGGTATTATTAACAACGCGCATAAGGTCACTGCGCTGGGCAGTCTTGAACTAAGATACATTGACAATATGTACCTTAGAATTCACTACAATGTTGACATGAAGAAATTTACTAAGTATATAAAGGTATGATCTGACAGAGTGATAGAAGGTCCAAAAAAATATTGGTTATGCTTCTTTACAATTATTACGTCACAAAAATTGAATTTAAACCTTTTAATAAAGTATTATACCTTTTTGAGCCACTGTACATAAAATTTTATCTAAGGTTGACCGATTTAAGGAGACAGATTACTTTTTACTAAGCTAAAGCATCTCTAAGAATTATACAGAGCTGTCCGAATTTACTTGTAAGAAGCATCGTGACATTTTTAAACTGTCAAATTCAGCTAACTAATCAAAACAGCACGTTTTTGGTGATCACTGCATCGCAAAGAATGCGTGATTACTATTTACTCCAACCAGAGCAAACCACATTAAAGTCAGTAGCTAGAGATATTGATAAGTCAATTAAATCTAGGATAAACCTATTCTGGCTGCGGAATAACGATGAGTTTGATCTCAAAGTAGACAGATTTTAATCACGTGAGGGAAATTAACTTTGGAGCCGAGGGAAGTTTTACTGCCGTGGTGTTTAATGAGGGCTGGGTTTGAGAACTCTGGTATGTGTTACACGCCGTCGCTCCTCATATGAGCAGTGGAGCAGCAAGTTGCAGCTTCTGCGTGGGTGGAGGGTGAGGCCAGCCTCAATTAAGCTGCAACTCCAACAGCGTGCAGAGGCTCCACCTGAATACGGAGTCACTACAGGCTACACCCACCTGCTCCATAATGAGACACCCACGAAATCTCTTTCTATTGTTTAATTCGTTTCTTGAAATGAACCTGAAGAATATACTTGCTGGGTCCTGAATAACAAATCGTGTATACGGAAATACAGGTCCCATGGTTTACTTTTGTCTGTTAATAAGACATCTTTTAATGTTTAGTCGCCAATAATTTAAAAATCTATTGTGGAGTAGTGGAGTTTATACTAATTACAGAAGTAGATCAGAATCTGACTCTCCAATATAGTTTCATGAAGAATCCTAAAATGATAATGATTGATTGTATAATCTGTATTTCTCTACTACGATTTTTCTCAGCTGTAATTTTTATTCAGCATCAAGAGTAATGGTTAATTTTGGTTTATTATGCATCATAGGTTGTTCTAATAATCAGACAGTAATCAAGAGGTTCAATTAAAGTAATGCTTTTACAAATAGAGCAAAAATTTTTACTAAGCCTAACCTTTGGAGACTAAAGCAATGTAATATTCCCTAAGGTAATGAAGCGGAGAGTCTCAGTTCTACAGAATTCTCACTGATAAAGGCACCCTGAGATATCAATGTAATGAACACTTTGATGAAAGTAGCACTTGGTGACCTAATCAAATAAAATAATGGATTATAATTGCAGGCCAGCGTTTATAACGTTACATGATGTTGCTTCGGTTTTACATATCACCGTATTGAATGAACTACCTGCTCCTGTTGTTAAGTCTGTGTACGCATGTTTGTAGACAGTTTTCACTTTTAGCTGCGGAAACCGCGGCGTCAGCATAGCACATAACGTTAAAATTAACAGAAAGAAACTAACTTGGTCTACACCCCCAAGGATTGTTGTAACCTACCGAAGGAGGCATACTAAGTCATTGTATCAGAGGTAGGACGGCCAGTTCCTTTTTGATCTGGGACCTACAGTTTAACGTAGAATTCTAACCACGGAATGACCTGGCATAGCTCATATGATCAATCACAAATCTTGAAAATTTCTGGCCCCATATGGATTTAAACCCCATGCCTGAACGCGAACTGTTGAAAACAAGTGCCTTAACCACTTGTTTCATTATTCCTTTGACATTCTTTCTATCAGTTTAATCACTCCATAATATTTACTTTTATGAGTTTCGAGGAATACACTAAATCCTACACTGAATAAACTATCACACAGAATTACTTGCACGTATTTTTATTCAAGAAGTAGGAATCTGAAGAAAAACATAAAAAAAATTTCAGATAGCGTCTCCTACGGTCGAGGTAGAGAAGTTCTCGTAACACGCATGTGCTTGTAAATGAGGACTGCCTGTCCGGCCGTTTCCGTGTGTGGCCGGTGATCGCCGTACCGTTTAGTCGATCCCTCGCTGTAAGCCTCAGCGCCTGTAATCTCCCGTGCGTGCTATGGCAGGCGCAGTAACGCCGGTCGTTATGGAAACCACCTGGGACGCCGTGGCAATTGCTCCATCCCGTCGCCGCCATTCTGACCCGCCCGGAATGCGTATTAAAAATTCCGCTCCAGTCTCAAAGGCTACACAACCCCGATTACTTAAACGCCCCGAGCGAGTAATAAGTTCCACCCATACTGCGACAGTAGGCTGTAGAGTGTAGAGTATGCGGCGGCGCTCTGCTTTAGGTTGTCTCCGGACTGAAGAATTTCTGCATCGTCTCTGTGCGAAGAATCCAATATCTGCACGTGCTCGTCAGAATAGGACAGAGATTCGTGTGGGAGGGAAGCTTACGGAACGTGGACGGTAGGATCGTCTGAGTAGAATATTGACAAGTTTCGCGAAGGAATTCAAAACCACGGAGATTGCAAATCTGAATGCAGGGACCGTGATTTGATTGGTGATGATGGAAGTTATTTAGCAGATGTTTCAGTTGAGCAAATATGGCCCCACCAAACAGTTACAATTACATATATAGTCATCGCGATCATCTTGGATTAAAGAGTTTAAGCAACCACTTTTATATTTAAAAGTTATTTGGTTTTACAGCTCGTCAAAATCAAGGTATTCAGAGCAGATGGAAGATTTACGGCAAATAGTGGCAAGTAACTCGGTCGCCCCGGTATTTGCGTGATTTCACAAAAACCATCGACCACCCACCTGGGTCTATTAAAACGGTTTTAATGGGACTCAAATTTTCTTCCTCAGTCAAAGACGCAGATTTGATGGCCAGTGCGATCGACTTGATTCGGTATGCTATAGTTTCCCCGAATCACCCCAAGTGAATAGTTGGATTGTTCTTGAAAAAGCAATCGTCGATTTCATTTCAGTTTCTTAGATAAAATCCTCTCCTCATCTCTAATAACCCCACCATCGACAAGTCTTAAAACACAATTAAGGACAAACAAAAAGGAGTCGTCCAGATCGAATTGACATTCTTTGAAAAGTGAAAACTATTGTCCTCCCGTACCAGCCCGAATTTTTCCTGCGGTTTTCTTCCCGTCTACGACATAAATGTGTAGAAACACGTCTGTTACCTCTACCTCTCTCGTAAACTCAAGCAAGATAATATTTGACGTAAGTCTGTTTTTTATTTTTTTCCCTTAAAATTTATGAAATCTGCGGACTCAGTATCACAATAGCGTCACCTTAAAGTATCGAAAACAAATGAGAAAAAAATTTGGTAAACATATGAGTTTATCCTCATGAAAAAACAACGCTGAGAAGTTTATACATCAACCAAATACAATTGGGTTTACTAGTTACTGTACATTTTAAGTAAACCCTGAGTTAGAACTATAAGAGCAATTTTTACTGTCCACTTGCAAACGTAGGGAAAATTAGCAAATTATCGCAGGACCCAGTTAGTAACTGATATGGTAAAGGAGTTGCATTGTGAGTCATTTCAGGAAAGGAGGAGGGCGAAGAGAGTGCTGGGACGGGGCTTGGAGGGATTTTGGTTAAAGAATTAGTAATAGTGCATGGAAGGGGAAAGACGACCATTGCTGGCTCTCGATTTCATGCGTAAGGGAATGAGAAAATTTTCTTTTGTTGGTAACGGTGTCAGCGATTGGAACAAATTACCAAGTGAAGTGATGAATAATTAACCAAAAACGCTTTAAGGAATTTAAAATTAAAATTTGTAAATCGGAAAAGGAATTTAACACTCCAATTATAAAAGATAACTTTAAAAAATTAAAATAAAAAGGGGTAATTAGATGACGAGGGAAATTGCCTCCGGAACATTAGCTCCATCGCAATTAAAAATTAATAATAACGAAATCCTAAAATAATAATGACTCTTTTATGGAGAAAGTCACAAAATTGAGAGGTTTTATACAATAATCTGTGGCTGGCAGTTCCTTATAAATATGCAAAGGAGAGGAAATATTGGGAACTGCACCACTTTCGGTACCTCCCAGAAACTGGTACTAACCTGTTGAAATTTACATCAGTAGCTTCGTCAACATGTCCTCTTAACGTTTTGCGATTATACATTCCGGAAAAGTTGCCAGGAATTTAATTAAAAAATGCCGAAATATGACATGATGAACAGCCGTTACATGCCACCAACGTTAAAAAAATCAGTGACAGTCTCTTAAAATGTTGATTTAATCCTTTGTTGTAATGTTTTCATGCCTTTTCAGCTCTACTCCTTTATAAAAAGTCGCACAAAATTGACAAATACGCAATATTTATCTGAGTTGTAATACGGTGATGACCGCCATCTTACATAGCAACGAGCAACCAGAGATAATCGATTGCTTCCATTGTAAACCAACCCGACTTTGCTGCATAGCCAAAATTTTGTAATTTTTTATCACTTGGTCCAGGCCGTATTTCAACCAAACCACGATTTCTATGACAAAACTAAACTGTTTAGGTTGAAATGATCCCTGTACCGATAATTTGTATGTTATTTTAGCAATGCTGAAAGCATGTAACGGCTGTTCGTCATGTCATATTTCGGCATTTTTTATTAAATTTCTAGCGACTTTTCCGGAATGTATGATCGCAAAACGTGAAGAGGACATGTTGACGAAGTTACTGATGTAAATTTCAATAGGTTAGTACCAGTTTCTGACAGGTTCCGAAAGTGGTGCAGTTTCCGAAATATTTATTAAAAAAACTGACGCTCTTTAGTGTTTTCTACTAATGCTTTAATATTGTCTCGCTCGTAATGTTAGGAGCTACAGAGTCATGAGGGAATATCAGCAGTGTAAACGTTACATAACACATTCGTAGGAACGGTGTGACAAGTCGGTTACCGATACAACTGGTTGTGATGCGTGTTTGATAGTTGTGAATTCAGGTAGCGGGAGTGCGGCAGAGAGTTTGCTGTGGAGTAAACTTCGTTGCCGCAGACGGAGCGCGTGAGTTGCATGCAGACTGGGTCTCGACTTCCGGGAAGGCTCCTTTTAGCGTCCGCACGCACGGAGTCACTCGTTCTGAGAATCGCTTTCAGCTCGCCGGTGGATTATTGAACCACTCCATGCTCGTGAAGAGCTACCCTCAGGCAGAAGTTGCCACCAAAGGTGATACTGATTTGAGTATTAAAGAATTCGATAAGTGGATCTATGAAATAAAAGGCCAACTTATGTAGCCCAGTCATGAAGAAAAAGATATATTTCCTATACAGCATAGAGTGTCCAAAAGTAAGTTCCATTTCTTCCTTTTTGTGTCCAAGTTCTATAAATCCATTTCGACAATCCAGCTTTCTACGATACATTTTTAGCAGCAAACGCAGTCCTGGTCTTCTAATCCCTCTGGATTCTAGGGAAGCTCTGCAATATCGATTGCTCCATTTGGCTTTAGACATGTATTTTCAATCGTCAGTTACGATGGACGTGTATTGACTGCTGTTCTTCATCTGTAATAATTTCAGACAATTTATGTTCAGAATTTACCGTAAACTATAATTGATCAGCTCCTGTCTTAAATGATACTGGTGACTTTAATGAAGATATTTTAAAAAAAATGTTTGTACCTTATCTAAAAGTACGACATTTCAGTTGTTGCGTATTTTCAACATTATTTTACGGAAGAGAGAAATTATTTTTTTGACAAGCTGTATCATGTGTAGATCAAATGGCCCGGTGACTAGATGGATGTCAATCTCTCGTGGCCAGCTGTAGTGAGCGGTCGCATCGCTCTCTTCCTTGTCTGTGTTGTGTTGTTACTGTAGGTGCCTACACTTTAAGCACTGGGAAATTCTAGTCAAACTCAACAGTCATGGAATCAAATGAATTCATTTGAAAACCGACATTAAAATTCTCCTTTCCATATGGATATACACGTCCAAATTAGATTTCGTCATTGATTTTCATGTCTTTATTTCGTTTTCTTCTGTTCCACTGTGATTTTGTTGATCCACTTTCTTTATAGGAAGTTACGGTTCATTTTCATAAATCAATGCTGTTTTCATAGGAACATTATATTTTTTTTTTCTGAATTCCCGTTTCTCTCGTTATGAAAATTACGTAATATTTTTCTACGATTCCTCCATACTGCCGAATTCCTTTGGTTTATTATTTAGCCTACTCTTTCAATATAAAGAATATATGAGTCAATCCATGTAAACTCTTCTTAAAATATTTTGTAGTAGTTCCATCTCTCTCGACCTATTTTACCGTGTAAACAATTAATTTTATGCTCTACATCTATTTAGTCCTCTATATACAGGGTGTAACAAAAATGTACGGCAGAACTTGCAGGGCACATTCCTCACACGTACACGAAGAAATTATCTTATATGTACATGGCCACATTTTGTTCGTGGCATGAATAGTGGGAGACACACAAGAATGGAACGTACCAGCTTAATACACGCAGCTCTTTCTCACAGGAGATGTTCAATATGCCCTCCGTGCGCATTGATGCATGCATCAACCCCCGTCGTAGTGATTCTCGAATGCGCTGATGTATCCCTGGAGTACTGCGTATGGTTTCGCAGCCGTCCATAATCGTGGCACGCAGACTCTGAACATCTTGTACAGGGTTTCGATACAGAAGAGCTTTCAAATTCCCCCATAAATAAAAGTCCAGTGGGTTTAGGTCCGGAGAGCGTGGAGGCCAGGCAATTGGTCCACCTCTACCTATCCATCTGTCACGAAATCTGTTATTTAGAAGTCGACGGACATAAACACTAAAATGAGCAGGCGCTCCATCATGCATGACGTACATGTCTCGTCGCACAGCGAGAGGCACATCTTCTAACAGAACAGGTAGAACATGCTTCGAGCGTTTTGTTCTTCATGCGTTGGGTAAAATGCGGTGTTACATGGAAACGAAGCGTTTCCGGACCCATGTTCATATAATATAATTTCTTCCTCTAAGTGTGAGGAATGTGTCCTGCGAGTTCTGCCGTACATTTTTGTTACACCCTGTATAATTACCCAAGACTCTCCTTCAATTCGATATTACTTTCATTCATTAAACGAATATATTTTTTCGAGAGTAGTCCAAAGAATTGTTCAAAATAATTCTTTCTTTTCGTGTTATGTGATGACTAGCTTGCTGAGTAAATGTGATTTGTGACTGGTGCTTTACAAAAGGTTAGTGGTTTGAGTTTCGGTGGTGTAGGAAATTTCCATCATTTTAAACTTACTGAGCTCAATTCCTGATCGCCAGGTTGTGAAACAAACGCCTGAGTTACGTACCAAAATTCTCCGCAGTGTGCATCGAGTTAGGGCATGCTACATTGTTAGTCATTGCTTTTACAACAGAAAAATAAATTTGATGGTTCCCCAAGCGTTCTGAAAGTTGACATGGTTTCATCCTCTCCTTTCTTTAGACTTTATATAGAAATCACAAAACAACACACTGCAACTAACATAACTCACCATACTCATCTTTCCACATACAAGAACAACTGAGACACACGGAAAAAAAAAGATTTTTCCGCCTTGTATAAGTATAAAGACCTGGAATGACACTATTCTGGACTACCATGTTGCTTGAATGAATTTAATTTTGAGTGTAAGATGCTGTAGCGCAAGAAGCTCCTGAATATACTTCTATAAAATAATTACATAAAATCGTTCTATAGAGAATGTAAAAAAATCGGAATTACACAGAGCTGCCTTCTCCCTCCCTCCCCTTTGACAAGTGTTCTTCTTAAACAGCAAAATACTCCCAGTAACAGATCAGGATTAAGTTTCTGCATCTACATCCATACCCTGCAATTCAAAAAGATATCGATAGAAGAGGATGATTTTCACCAAGCTGTGCATTCAAATACCGAATAGCAAATTTATCTAATCTTATCTCTCGTGTCATTGCGACGAAAATAGGTTGGTGGACGAAGTATTTCATTGCATTCATAAATGGGAGGAGTTCTCCGTATGTATGTCTATATCTATAAAAAGAAAACCGGATAAATTTGAACTAGAATAACTCAGAAAGTACTGTCCAGATTATTATGGGGTTTTCACCGTTTTAAACATTAGAATCTCAATTGAGTTGTTTGGTGTATCTTATGATTCAACGTTGCATAACGACAGAACTTTAAATGAAATTCTAAACGTATGGTGACAAATACCAAAGATGGAATGACTGGCTGTTGCATACTCTGCAATAAGCACACACTATAATGTCGCAGACCGCAGCCTTTAATGAAAGGAATAAAATCAGTTTAAAATAATAACTATTTTGCACACTAAACAAAACTTGAAATATTCTTTCCTTTAATTCGGGATATTCAGTTTTTAAATGCCATAGATGGCCGTAATGAATTCGAGAAACTAATAACGAAAAAAAACCAAAGATTTTCTTTGATCAAAAGCTCCGACTGCATAAATACAATGTCTCTGGCTATCGTCTGTTCACAATAAAATGGCGCCGCAGTTTGTAATTCCTGAAACAAATTGAAAGTAAAGAATATATTGTTTTTCATATCTCGCTTATTCGGGATACGTGATATGCAATTTTTAATACCTGATATTCAACTGTACAGGTACTGAATATATATTAATTTTGTGCTCCGGTGCCAGCTGAAGTAAAATAATAAATTTTTTAGCTCCCAGCGGCAGATGAGTTAGCACAATGAGACACATCAATCAATGTTTGATACTGTGAAAACTTGGGCTAAATCTATTCAGCAGTTTTCAGGCAATGCTAGATTATTCGTAATATAAATGTGTCGTAATATTTTAA
The DNA here is from genome assembly GCA_031002005.1 of Vandiemenella viatica. NCBI lineage: Eukaryota > Metazoa > Arthropoda > Insecta > Orthoptera > Morabidae > Vandiemenella > Vandiemenella viatica. The sequence goes on from JARYHS010013631.1 coordinate 73,633,535, forward strand.
GACACACGTTAAATTTTAACTTTGACCCCAAGCTATCAAATTCTGAAAATCCATTCAAAATCTGTATTTTTTTTGCGCGATGCTGGAATAAACAGACACATTCCAGATAAAGTTTTATGTATGTGGTATGTATTAATGCGGTCAATGTTTCGATTTTCGAGCAGCAATATTAGCAGATTTAATTACGTCGAAATATAACGTGGACTAAAATGAAAACTGGAATCCCGTCTCAAAGTAACCAAACCACCCCATTCTTAGAACTGTGGTCCTCAATCACCATTTAGTTCAATACCACATTGTGTGAATAAAAATGTTTTATGGGTAAATCAACGCCAACTAGATCGGGAAACGCCGGGAACTCTGCTAGTTTGACAATAAATTAAAACTACACCTCTGTCATCTGTCTTCGAGAAAATCCGATCCCAATTTGCATGACAATTCTGTGACACTTTCGTAATTATCGTCACAAACAGTCACGAATTTGGTGGTTCTCCTTTGTACTTCCTATGCTGTCAATCGATCCATTGCGATACCAATTCCAAACGGCACAGTAGTCGTAAATAATTTTCTTGTGATTTCATTTTCTGACCGTTCATCTGTCTGGTAGCAGAATCTGTGGATGCTAATTCTGAATCTGCTGTGTAAGTAAACCCTCTATCTCTCACGTGCAGCTATATCTATTGGCTTAGCTGGTAATATGTGGTTAAATTATCGATACCGCAGTCACTTAATCAGGATTATACTCGGTAACAAATTACTGCTCCGTGTTATCGGATAAGCTGCATTGGCTGCAATGGTCTGTAGTGCGAGACTACTGCGTATTCGAATTAACACGTAACTGCTGGAAGCACTCACCTCAGTAATGTGTTAAGAAATCCTGAATATTGAGATCCGGTTCCAACAAGACATCTAAAAAAATGTACCTAAGATTCAGAATTCTCGAAGGGATGTAACACGAACAGATATTTTTTATAGTAGTTCTTAAGATAATTGTCTTCCTGCATGAGAAATGATATACTCAACGCTAGAAATTTTAGTGGAAATTATTCAACTACCTTTCCTCTGTATTCGAAAGCGTAAAGAAATTGTTACATTTATTTAGAAACTTTCGGTTTCCTCCATCAACCACACGCCACAAAAATGTTCCTACTTACAATATCTCCACCTGATTAAATTTTTTTGTTTCTGTGTATCCCTAAAATTCTTAAATTAGATCTTTATACAGAATATTGTCATTGCAATAACTCAGCAGAAATTTGAAATGGTAAATATACCATTGATGAGACTAATTTAAAAAACCTTATTAGGTGTTTTGAAAGACAAGAGTAGCCAAATTTCAAAAACAATTCCATGGAACTCTTTAGCTAACAATTTTTTATGTTTAGAATCCGAAATCCCTAATAACATTTCGAATCTTTTATTCCCTGCATTAAAATAATTTGTGCTATATTTTGTATTCATATTGTAATCATTGATTGGTTGTATATTATTTATTTATTAATTGTGTAACATTATTAGTTGAGATGAAAGTGGGTTTTGTAACGAAATAATTGGTGTAAAATTCATTCAAATATGAAAATACACAAATTTAGATGTATTAAAATCTGTGGAACGTAGGAAAATCGCGAAAACATAAGCACTGAGAATCACTTAAATTTCAATCCATTTATGGGTCGTCAACTGCATCAGATAGAATCGTGGATAATTGTTGGCTAGTACTAATGGAATCAGAATACCATAATTGGATGTGTGAAATATTCTCTCGGCTGATTGAGTTGCCTGAGTTCGGAAGAGAGATGGATTTTAGATGCAGCCAATGAAACTATGCAACCAGTGGCGGCTGGTGGGTTATCGAACTGGTGGTGCAATTTACTAAAATATTAAAATTAGAAAATGCAACAAAACAAAAATTGACATAATATATGTTTATTTTTTATACATTAAATCAATACGACAACATTTTTCTGAAGCGAAATGTTCAATCACCTTTTTATTAAAATCGGGTATTGTTTGTATGATTTTTTTTTTCAATACTAAGCACAGATCCTGAGACATGATATTTCGGAGAAAAGTTTTGATTCTTTTCAGTGTCGAAAAACATCGCTCGCTCTCTACTGAAGTCATTGGTATAGTGCACAGAATTCGCAATAGTTTCATTGACTCTGAAAATGATTCAGTCAGGTCATTATTATAGAACAACTGTAAAATTGCAATTGCACTGTTTGCGTTGGTGAAATCGTCGCGACTGTATATTGCTGATAGTTCGTTTTTCAACTTGTACTTGTCCAAAGCTGCATAGGTGGAAACTGTGATCGTGAAATCTTTGTCGGGAAAAGTAGAACGGTATGTGGTAAAGTTCTCGCAGTAAAATAATTTGGCTGCTATCAAATGATTACAAAAATTGAATCTGTCTTTCACTTGAGTAATAATTATATCGCACACTTCTTTTGCTATAACAGAGCTAGACGATTTAAACCTTTTTTGAGGCGGTTTTTCAAGTTGATCTCTGGTGTTACGTGCATTTTGTATACTGATTTCAAAATCATTAATACAGTGTTCTATATGAACCAAATCAATATTTCTTTTTTGCATTTGTTTGAATAAAATTTCACTATGTGGCAGAATAGATTGAAAAAAATCAAGCCAATATAAAAAAGTACTGTCGTTCAAATACCTTTGAAGCATATCAGCCTGATTTATAGAATCGGTATCATTATCCGTTTCTATAATGGTGGTCATGGATTCTTTTAAAGGCTCCCTGTAGCTATGTACTGATGCAACGGTCCGCGAATTAAAGTTCCATCTCGTTTGCGGAGCAGCTGGAATCTTCTTTGATACAATAGTTTTCAAAACATCTGTACGCTTCGGTGATCGTGAAAAAAACTTTGGAAAAGCTTGAAGGTTAGCAAAAAATTTCTGTACGGTTTTGTTTTGACTTACACTTTTTTCTATTATTAAATTTAGTTGGTGGGCGTAACAATGAACGAATGAAGCATTTGGATAGACGGTATTTACTTTAGCCTGTACTCCACCAACATTCCCGCTCATTACAGCGGCGCCATGGTAACATTGTGCTATTAATTGTTGCGGAGTTATTTGAAGTTCCCGTAATTCTCTTATAATAACAGAACTAAGTCCTTCAGCAGTATGGGAATGCGGCGTAAGATATTTCCAAAACCGTTCGTGAACCTGTCCATTTTCTTCGTATCTTAAAATCATTACCATCTGCATAGTCGTCGATAAATCGGTAGTTTCATCAGCTTGAACTTCTTCGTATTCACATTTTGTTATAATATTGGACAATTCTTTGTGGTATACACATACAATTGAGTCTAAAATATCGTTCTGAATAGTTTTTGAGGTGCCTTTGAAAACTGTAGACGACGTGAGATGCTCCTTCATGACCGTATCCAACTCTGATACAAAGTCTATTAATCCACGAAACTCCCCAGCATTACTAGACTCAATAGTTTCATCGTGACCTCGCAAAGCTAACTCAAATGCACCACAAAACTTGACACAATCGATAAGACGTGATAAAATATACCTGTTTTTAACAACTTGTTCATTATACTTTTGGATATTGCTTCTATACACAGAATCTAGCTGATTACGAATGTCGACCGTGCCTAACACAGACAAACTCATTACATTTTGTAGGTGTACTTGTGAAGAATCGTGTTTTTTTTTTTTTCACTCAAATGCGTCAATCCTTGATTCCTGTTCTGTCCAAATCGATTCTCCGCCAAAAATAATGCAAGGAAAACAAAAGAATGCATTAAGACGCTCACATTCACACAACCATTTCTTTCTATTATACATTTCACTTTTAAAACTTCGTGAAAATGCTTTATTTTTCGATTTGCACTCTTGTTTTAAATTTAAAAAGGGCCGTGGCGGTCCAGCCAATTTTACGCTCACTTTATTTTGAAAAGTTCTGTTATTTTCTTTAATATAATCAATGTTTATGCTCATTTTCACTAACACCATACACAGTATAGAATAAAAGTTCTCGAAAAAAATCGAAACAAAAACTAAAAACAATTATTTACGGTAATATAAATAAACAATTATTAGCGCGTCACACATACAGTGAAACTATACTGATAGTCTAATAACGAGATGTCAATCATGGCTGCCGTCGCCTCGCGCGCGCCCATGCCGGCCGGCCAATTCGTCAAACATCGGGTGCTCTCGGCAATCCTCGGTTCGCACGTGCGGCGCTCGACAACCGACTCATTACTCGGTACGTTTCTATGAACTATCTTTTGTTTCACGCGTCAGGCGTATTAACCATGGAGGAAGGAATTATATGGAGGAGAAGTGACGTTAAATCGGTGAAGCAAGCACTAAACTCTCCCGCATGGTGGCAGCACCGGCAGCGACCATATGGCGCTTCCCAACAATTAAGGTGTTCACATTGTGGTAGATGCAGTGATTATTTCATTTAGTATTGTGTATAAGTGTTTAAAAATGCCAGCTTGTGTTGCGTACGGTTGCACAAATAGGCCAGACAGGAAAGAACCTGGAATATCATTTCATAAGTAAGTTGAATTGTAATTATCGTTGTTGAAGTGAGCGGTATAGACACCGCAAACTTTGCAGCACGTCTATAAATATTTAGTCATAGCTCTCAATGGGATGACTTTGTTCTCAAATTTTTCTTGGTGTAGTGTAGAAAATCAGCAAACTTGCTATTTTGCACATAATAGACTAGCATTATTTTTTAACGAGTGTTTAAAATGAGATTTAAAGGGGCGTGTTTTACTTCGCGATTCAGTGAATTTACTATTACGATTTCTTTCGTCACGTTGCTGATTATACTGACAATGGATGATGAAATTAACTGTTATGTGAGAAGCTGTGAGTTTTATTAATTTTTTAAATAGCTATTTCAGGCCATTGACTTAGGTTATTTTTAAAGCTTCATATAAGACTTGTTTCTGTTTGTAAATACGTCTATACCTATTTTTACCGATTTTGAAATCTTTCTCATCTATTTATGTCGAAACAGGTTCATGCAGAAATAAAAATGGGCTTCATAAATAAAGAAGTTATTGGCCTTTGAACAAAATCAATTTAGGGAATGTGTTTCTAATTTAGTCTCTTTTTTTGTACAACATTCTCCCCCCCCCCCCCCCCGTATCTAAATCTAACTGAGAGATAATTTTTTTACAATTGTCCTAATAAGTAGGGCTGTGAAATTAGACAACACATCTTGATCAAGAGAATGTTCATTAAGGTGACTGAATAAACATTTTATTTCTGGTACCAGCCTACAAAATGTCTGGGTTGCTCATCCATAGAGTGGGTCCTCTTACTTTTTTTCTGGTCTAGGACACATTTCAGACTAACCACAAGTGGTAGTAATAAAACTGAAATATCCATTCTGCATGTCAACCATGTAATCATTGTGGCTTTGACAGAATTAATTTTTGGTCCAGCCTGCATCCAAACCTAAACCCCTCAATTTGGATGTTGTATATCCCCCAAACTAAGCAAGATATCGAAAACATTTATTCCTTATTATCGAGTTTTTTCGTCGTGTTACATAAGAATCCATCATTAAATTTGACTTTTGCGAAATTTTTCTTCTGCATTTCAACTCAAGACACCTCACTTTTGAGACAGTATATCTCGAGAACTAGGTGAAATATCGAAAAATTTTACTCTTTATTTTTTATTTGTCTCGTCTTTTTAAATAAAAATTCATCATAAAATTTGACTTTGAATAATTTTTTCTTCTGAATTTCAACCAAAACCATTTCACATTTGAGACAGAATATCTCGAAAACTAAGCAGGATATCAAAAAATTTTATTCTTCATTTTTTATTTGTCTCATCGAGTTACATAATAATCCATCACCAGATTGCGGCGTCACGTTTATCCTAGAGTCCCCTTGAGGTGTTTGTACATATTCCCCGTGTTTGTTGGGAAGCGGTCAAGCCCCCACCACTCCGGCCATGCCCCCCCACTCCTCCGCCGGCCTGCTTCACTCCCATGCGTGGTAAAGGTCTCTTGCGTCGTCTCCATATTATTCCTTCCTCCATGGTATTAACTCGTATCACCTACAAGTTGTATTAGCAGTCCTCGTGCACTCGCCGAAGCGCACGAGAATTGTCTTTACAGGAAAATAAGTCTTAATAGTTTAGTAAAGCGCTCAAACTGTTTCACCATAATTGGAGATTTAATTTTTTATACGTTTTTGTATGTTTAAAAATAAATATTAAAATGGTAATATAAAAATAAAGATGAAGTAGGTACTTAATATTTTGTCATTTTAAAATCTTTTGGATTGGTGGTTCAGCGCACGAGCGCACTTAAGGTACAGCCGCCACTGCATGCAACATCGGTGTGATTAATTATGACAAACTTATCAGCCAAAACATTATGACCACCTGCTTACTAGCATATTGTGCACCTTACGAATGCAATACAGCAGCGATTCGGCTTATCATGGATTCTAACCGAGCTTGGTGGTGTAACGGTTAGCGTTCTGGCGTCGCATTCGGGAGTACAGCGGTTCGAAACCCCGTCCGAGCATCCAGATTTGGGTTTTCCATGGTTTCACAAATCACTCAAGTCAAATGCCGGGATGCTTCCTTCAAAAGGCCATGGCCGAATTCCTTCCCATTCCTTGCCCCCCCCCCCCAATCCTATCCCGTCTCTAAAGACCTCGCTGTTAAGAGACGTTAAGCAGTTAAAAAAATGGATTCTACAAGTATTTGGTAGACTTCTAGAGGTATAAAACCCCAGATTTCTAGCACGAAATTCCATTAAATTACGGGCCAGCGGTTTGTGGGTGTGGCTGCTGGAAACGAGATCTCAGAAACGGAGAGGCTGGTCGGCTCTTCGAGTGCTACTGTAGTGAGCATCTATGGTAAGTGTTTGAAGGACGGTGAAACCACGAGTAGGCGACAATGTGGTGAACACCCACGCCACATCACAAAACGTGGAGGTCTCAGGCTTGCCCGCTCTGTAAAGCAGGATAGGGGGTGATCCGTGGCAGATATGACGGAAGAGTACAATTCTGGTGCTTCCAGAAGTGTTTCAGAGCACAAGATTCGCGATTCTGCTACAGATCACTACATATCCTGCTTTACAGTGCTGGCAAGTCTCCGACCTCCACGTTCTGTGATGTGGCGTGGGTGTCCACCGCATTGTCACCAATTAGTTTCTTTCACCTCCTTCAAATACTTTCCATAGATGTTCACTACAGTCTCCGTTTCCAAGATACTCGTTCCTAGAGCCGCGCCCACAAAGCGCAGACCCGCAATTTAAAGGAATTTCGTGATCTGTGCGTTGAAATCTGGCGTCATATATCTCTGCAAGGCACACCAGTGACTTCTAGAATCCATGATACGCCGAATCGCTGCTGTATTGCGTTCGAAAAGTAGACCTTGACACTTCGAGCAAGGGAACGTGTCGGTCTCTTGGACTATTTTGTTGACTTCAAGGGCGGGAGATGTTCACTCAGCCAAGACTATACAACTGTTAATTTGTCGCACGTAGATCGAGCGAGTGGCGAAATTTACCCACTGTGGGTCCACCTAGCAACCACTTACTGTCGTCTGAGGTTTCCTTGTTTTCCAGTCGGCATCTGTAAGCTTCTGGCTAGGATAAAAACACACACACAGAGACTTAATTTACCTCTGGAATGACATCAAGAGTTTTGATTACTTGCTACCGAGCGTGGCGGTGTAACGGTTAGCGTTCTCACCTCGCATTCGGCAGGACGGCGGTTCGAATCCCCGTCCGGGCATCCAGATTTGGTTTTTCCATGGTTTCCCAAATCACTCCAGGCAAATGCCGGGATGCTTCCTTCAAAAGGCCATGGCCAAATTCCTTCCAATTCCTTGCCCCCATTCGTGCCCCCCCCCCCCCCTCCCGTCCTTTCCCGTCTCTAAAGACCTCGCTGTTGAGAGACGTAAAGCAGTTAAAAAAAAAAGATTACTTGCTTTATTGTTGAAAACGGCGGTATGGTACAGTTATATGAATTGATACATAAATCGGATTTTTCCGATATTGGCAGTGGTGGATCATAGGACCTAAGAATTAATAGAGATGCATTCCGAGCCAACAGAGGGAGAATGATAGAAAAATGCCTAAAATGGCCTATTTGAATGGAAATAGGTCTGCCCTACGAAATTTCACATCACGGACTGCCTAGAATCGTACGCGCCGAGAAGCGCCCTCGGTTCTGGAAAGTGGGGAAAGCCTTCTTCTCATTGGCTGCTTGTCACGCCGAACATGCGTGTTGTTCACGTGTTCATAGTATGCAAGCCCCGTGTACCACTCGTGCTATACAGCTTCTCACAGTAAGGACTGCAATACCAGCGGCCTTGCTGGCGGTGTCATATAGGAGCGGTGTAGTCTTCTTACTACTACGCTGGCTTGGAAACACTCTGCCTTTATTACCGCTAAAATCTATACTACAAATCTATACTATAATCAGCGCCCGCGACAAATTCACCAACTAGTCGACACGTTCTATCAGCGTGCCCACCCTGTTTGATGTCTGGACATCTCTGCAGCTCGGTGACTGTGTGGGAACTTGTTTACTCCCCTGTTGACACTACACTGCGAAAGCCTAAGCTATCACGGGTATTAAATACAAAAGTTTTATTGCCAGTTTTATTTTAGGAAATTACAATAAACAATCAACAACTGATATGATTACTGCGTTGAGTATTGGTAGACGAATTAGAAGTAGTGGAAAGAAGAGATTGCCATGGCCAAAAACCAGCTGTTGATTTCAAGCTGAAGGGAGTGGAAAGTTAGAAATTATAGTAAATTAGGACTAAGCTAAAAAAATTGAAACAAATTATGGTAACAGGTGGAATGCTATAACCGGATGAGAAGGGAAATTGCACCGCTGACATATGCTTAGTCACCATTAATCACTAACAATACTAATTAATATGCTGGGGCAGAACAAAAAATGATTGCTAGACGCAATAATGTGACGCTTTTCGCCACATTATAAGCTGAATTTATATTATATAAACATACTGTTACATTAATTTTCATAAAGCTTGGGCGACCACCTATATAATTGTTTTATAAAGTGCGGAAGATTCCATGCGAATATTCAGTGTATCTTGGGACTACGAATATTAAACATTTATTTAGCTGTGTAGCCTTGAAGAGAATCATGGCCTTCCCGAGAGGCATTCACCGGTACAACCGTTAGCCACGGTGACGGGATGTCACCCGTTAACAAAGCACGAGGATAAAGTGTTTTGCGCGGACAACACATCTTCTCACCTAGGGATGGAGAGTCAACAAGAGGCCGCTGATCTGGTGTGAAAAACCCACACCCTAATACGCTCTCACCCAGCGAGGGCAGCCGAATATTTCAGACCTCTGTGATATACACACGGAGCGAATAAGATATCGGGGATATCAGGTGACGTCAGGTAGCTAACCTAAGATCCAATCCAAGTGCTGCCTTTAACCAAAATACCGGGAATTTTCTGTTGAATGTGATCTCCGAGACTGCAAGGGAGGAGCCAAAGTTTACCTCGGAGATGGAGAAACGACGAGATTCATTCTGCTGCGGGACGCCGAACCCGACAAAAATTTTGTTTCGGACTACGAAAGTTGGCTTTTCTCGTTAACTGCCGAAGTTGGACTCCTGTTGTCGGAAATCTGACGCTGCCGACTTGCATAGCGAGGCGATTGCTGGAGAAGCTTTCGCACGGCGACACAGTCAGTAATGCGATGATGCGCATTACCAGAACGGGCGTGCCTGCAGCCGGCTTCTAAGACGGAACTCTCGTACTGTAGATCATCTTCGATCCCCGCAGACATCAGATGCAGAACTACAATGGTAAAATATTACGACCAAACCATCCGATTGTGCATTCTGTGAAACTGAAACCCTTAAGCGTCCTTGAGAGGATAGATCCATGTTCTAACTTTGTAGGTGAAAACCCAACTGAGCTAGCGGCATAATTTGCCAGAACTTGTAGGGTAACTATTTATTTGAATATTAATTTTGTTTCTCTGAGTAGGAAAGAAATAATACTTCTCTGGGCATCGAGAATGATGATCTCTGGAATATAGTTTGGCGTTGTCAAGGGAGTTTGTATGTGTTGACTCTGACCTTGCAGACGAATGGATCACAATGTTGTAGCCGACACAATAAATCAAGATTAATATGTAAAGGAATGTGTAAAGGAAAGATTCTAGCTGTTATTGTTATATATTTTCATTAAACTACTAAATGATTAATGATTTGTTATTAATCTAAAAGTAAGATTAATATCTATGTATAAAAATTGCGAGTGGATAAAAAGAAAAGGGAAGTATTAGTTAATAGCATCATGTGCCAATTTGTTTGTTGATTAAATACTAAAAGAATTAACCAAAAAAGTTGTAGAATATGAAGCAAGTCTCATATTAAGAAGCGATATTAATAAATGGGTTCAAGGAGACGGGATGTACTAGTGTAATTTAGTACACTACAAGAAACAGTAAACCCATAAATTATTTCAATTATTTTCGAATATCATAATTGTTCATTCGTGGCGCCCTTGTATATCAATTCTGAGATGGATTTAAAAGTAAATTACAATTGTTTGCTTGCTTATGACAGCTAATTGTACCTCTGAGCGTTGCTTTGTGATTTTGCCTACAAAGTGCAGTTTTCAGAACGGAAAATTATGGCAACTGTTTTTTGGGACAGAAAAGGTGTTTAGCTAGTGGATTTCATGGAAAAATGGACCACCATCAATGCTATCGCTTATTGTGAGACCTTAAAAAAAGAATATTAAAGACAAAATGAGAGGATGCAGACTCGCGGTGTGTCCCTCCTAGACCCCGCACGGCTTGTGTCACCGAGGACCTCCTTGTATCCCTTGGATGCCTTATTGCGACCCACCCACCCTATTCCCAGGACCTCGCGCGCTCGGACTACCATCTTTCCACCAAATTAAAGGAGAAAGTGAAAGAGACAGTGGAAAATTGGCTTTTGGAGGCGGAGCAGAGCGTGTCCGAGGAGGATATACAAAAACTGGTGCTCAGGCTGAAGAAGTGCATCGAATTTGATAGCGATTATGTGGAAAAATAAAGACATGTTTTGTAACATATCCTGTAAATTTGGTTGAAATATATTAATTTTTCGATTTTTAACAGCATTAGTAACCTTTTTTTCTGGATATCCCTCGTAGGTTAATATTGAAGCAATCTGCATGAAATCTGACACAAGACTTTCGCAGATTTTAGTTTTATATGTCACTAATCAATTTTACGTTACATAACTTTGTACGAGTTCACAATTCAAGTTACTCTGTAAAATCAATCTTCTTTTATAAGAAAATTCTGCTTTTTCTACAGGATGAAATGAATACAATAGGATATACAGTACTTGGTTTACTCCCGTGCTGGTAATCATCTAACGCTGACACGATAACCTCGATAATGGCAATAATATTTTCTTCAATTTATAATCTTATTTTCTACAACGATAATGTAAGTGATTTGAAAATTTATTACTCTTGAACATATGTAACGATATTTTAAACAGATTTAAAATAAATAATTCCACAAGAAGCTTATAATTACTTCTATAGAGTGACGATTAAAATTTGTGAAATCAAACGTTTCGTATGTTACCGGTAACATTTACACTGTGGTACTGAGAACGTTTTAAGCAATTTTCACTAATTGTCAAATATATACCTGTATGTAAGGAGGCCAGAGGATGGTTCTGACTATATCATCTTCATCATAGTGCGAAAATTTCACGTTTTATGTTCTAAATTGTTTTTAATTGCTTATGACTGGAATATTACTGCATAAGTAGCACCTGTACTATTTTCATTTAAAAATATGATCGCATATCAAATAGCCATGAGCAAGGGGTGAGCTTGCGTTCATTCGGTGTATGGAATACTTTATGCTGCAGTTTAGAGACTGCTTAACAAGTAAAATTACAGAAGTTGAACATTGTGGTACTTCTGGAAAGCGTGACGTACTTTATTGTCCTCGGAACTAGATGGATAAGGGGAAATTGCCGATCATTCTGTGATGAGTTTGAATAGGCCTCATGTGTTTTATATCGCCTCTGACATTCATTTTTTGAACAATTCGCTCTGGGATTACCAGATTTATTTGCCAAAGTAGATTGAAACATTCATAAAAACGGGACTAATGATTGTTACAATAATATGTGTACGAAAGTATATACACATACTGAAATTAATTTATTTAAATATTTCCCTCTTATATGTGCTGTGTGGAAAGTTTTGCAGGGCTTTGTCGAGAATTAAGCTTCATGTCCTTTGTATAGGAGGTATTACGAAACTCGGGATTACACTATTTCTGTGCAAATAAAGTTGAAAATCTGTTATCAAAAAACTCTGCACAGCACATCAATTCTTGTAAATCAGACACCTATAGCATCCCCGCCTTAACAGAATATCGTCGTGTCACCGAAACGAACGTAATCCTTGAAATATTGGGGTCGAAAATACTTTCGGTTTCGTTGAAACCTTATACGTTATTTATTATATTCACAGTTGTTTTTCATCAACCGAAAGCTCTTTTAGCACGTTGCTTCGAGCACAGAAACTGAAACACAATCGGATTTATTCGAAGCTTGATACATATGGACAGCTTTCTATATAACGATATTGATTAAAATTATTATGTATCATTTACATTTCTATATAGAACTACCGTTGTTACTGTAGTACTTCTTCAGAAGAAAGATAAAACATGTATTGAACTTTTAGTTGGCAGAATCCCAAGCTACAGAGTTTCAACTTGCTGCGTAGACGACCTTTTTAGTGGCTGCTCAATCTAACCTTTAGTTTCCTGTGCACTCAGGTTCCCGGAAGGGTTCTAACGTGCTTAATATACAAAACGCAAACTTTGCGAGAAGTCACGGACAGATTAAACACCCATACAAATTCAGTACTAGGCAGGAAACCAAAGTGGCACAGTCCAATACTTAATCCTTTTTTATTACAATTAATGTTATTTGGTTGTAATTATTAGATTTAGTTAAATTTTTAATTGTTGCACATTATCAATTAAAGTTGAAATTAATGTTATCATCACTTGACTCCGAATAATATATACCACCATATAGTATGACATTCTTTGTTTTTGAAGTTTTTATAATTTCGTGAATTCATCGATCGATCCGCCGATACGTAAGGTCTTCGTAACACATTCTTTAAACCGACAGTATTGACATTTCGCAGGGATATGCTTTATTTATACTGACCGAAAACTAAATCCGCTGACAAATGTTCAAAAAGAATGTTTAGAGTATCTCTAACCTACAAGAAATGCTGATTTCGATTTGTTTCAAGTACCTCATAAATATATTTAATAAATCCATCTAATATTGACTGAATGGACGCTTTCCTGGTGTATCAATTGCATAAAATATTCTCACGATTCTTCGGTGGGAAGCCCGAGAGTATTTTATGCATGGAATGTTGTTTTGAGGCCTTTTTATATAGTCGTGTTTTTCGCTACTTACGCCGTTACCAATGTACTTCCCCAATGTAATATGCCAACCATTTCACTGGAAAATCAAGAATAATTCCAGATTGTTTAGGACTTTCAAGGAAAATTGTTTCATAAAACATATGTTAATAAGTTTCTTTCTTCCGATTATTATGTTGTCGTCTTACCAACAATTTTAATTTTGCTGTCTATAAAATAAGGTTTATTTACTTAGATTAGTGGCCAGGTAGCTCTGTGGTTAACGCGTCCAGCTTGAAAATTTATCTCATCGAAATTCCTGTTTACCTAGAACTTCAGAGGTTCTAAGAATTTATATGAATAACGACTTATTACAGATTAATTTACATATAATAATAATTTGGATGTCGGATATTAGGAATTAGATTCTCTTAACTCAGCTTGTTTACGTGTCGAGACCTTTTTCTTGGACCTAAGTGGTTATTTTCTCTTATTTATTCGGAGAATGTAGTTGAGGTTGATGGAAGAGGTACTATAGAGCAAATGCAAATTGTGTTAAGACCATTTTACGTTGTCTGGTGTCTGCGGACAGGACGAATTGCATATTGCGCTAGGTTAGTGGATATAAATCACACAAAACGCCGTCTTAGCCTCGGGGGAGGCAAATTTTCATGTTCGTTGGCAACGAACCGAGTTCTGCCTGCTGTTGAAACCTCTCGTCCAAATCAGATATGTCCAGGTCCTTGACCAAAAACTTTCTTCTGAACTTCTCATATTACAGGACCCCATTCTTAGTCAAATATAGTAACATGCCTTGAATGATCAATTTAATGAGAAATGACGATCCGTTTCCGTAGAACATACTTCACAGTTATGCTGGTTGGTGCGGCACAGATTAAAATCTCAAAGGAATTTTACCGCCAGTTACGTTTCGGACGGTGACTCCTCGAAAGGTATTTTCTCCATCACTCCGCTACTTTCAAAAACACCTGGAGCTATGGTTTCACGCTATTTCTCAGACCAGAACGCCAGAGCTGTATACTGTCGTAATTTGTTCAAAGTTTTCCGGTTGTTGTAGGCGAAACAACTTTTAGCATTAACGGGTCAACCCATCCAAAAAAATCAGATGTCGCGTCTGCTTGACATGACCAAACAAACCTTTATATCACAGGATAGATATAGTATTTTATTTTAGAAGGAAATAACTAAATGACATAAAGAAATGTAAGATAGGTGAAATATGGTCCTAATATAAACGAAAACTATAAAAATCCAATAATGTGGAGCAGAATGAATAAAGTTTTGAAACAAAAATGGAAGTAGAGTTGAAAGTGGAGAAAACTTTTTTTAAAAAAGCTATTTACTATTAGATATTAAACTAGACTCAGAAATTTGTGAAAGTCTACTTGTGGCTACAAGGAAGTGAAACTATCAGTTCACGAATGCCAGAAAGTAAGTGAGTTGAAAAATCAGGAATGCGCCACTACAGAAGAAGTCTCAAAATTACGAAAGGAACAACTGGAAGTGTCTGTTGCAAAATACATTTCCCAGCAAGAAAATATTAAGGGAATGTTTGGATAAAGTGCTATGTAAACAATTTATAGTTTAGTAGAGGAAACAGTTGGAGGAAAGAAATTTGAAGGAAATCAAAGACTGAAACATGTACACCAGATAAGTAGAAAAAATATTTCGATATTAAGAGAACAGTGCAAGATAGGAACTGACGAAACATTTGAGGTGAATAGCTTTTAAAGTTTAAAAATTTTATTCCGCACAGAAATTAAACATTCTCTATTAACCTTTCTAAGAAGCTACGTGAAATTGTAATGTGTTGGTGTTTTCTTTCTTTGCATTGAGTGGAAAATGAATCGTCATTATTTTGTCACCCATCACGTTCACACGCGTTGGGAAATCTAAACTACGCATGTCTTTTATGAGGCAATATAACTGCAAAATAAGAATTTTCGCTCCATCTTAAAAACTGTTTTATTATATTATTTTAGAGAAAATTCAAAAGTAGGCAATGAATAAGCCGCTGCATCAATTTGAATGAGAAGCAGATTTGGTTGTACTTTAAGTACTCTTGTAAATATTATGACGCAATTGACAACGTCACGAGTATAAACTGCTGAATTTGACTTTCATATGGCAAGCATCATTATTTTCGGAGTGTCATCGTTAAGGAGATTTTATCATAAGCTGTCGTTAAGCATATCAGAACAGCGTGACTTGGTATTTGACTCAAAAATTCCGTTAAAGGAAATTTGGATATCTATGACAGAATTTTGTAGCAAGGTGGACAAAACGTACGTAAGAACGATATTTTTCTCAGCGTTGAGAATTAATACAGTTTTCTTAGGAAACTAGCATAATTTACAACGTGTTCACACATGAGACGGTTTTACTTAACCAACCATCCAGATTTGGTTTTTCTACAGTTTCCCCACATCACTCCAGGTTATAATGTAACATTCGTTTGAGATTTGACGATGATGGGTAAATTATTGATTTTCCATAGAATTATGACTTAGCCACACGTTCTGGGCGTCAATGATATATAACTAAATTTTATTATTACAAAAATACTTTAATAAATAAGGGTTGGTTAACTTTATCATTCTAAAGATTTAAAAACCCACGAATTTACAAAACAAATATTGACAGCTTTATTTTACTTTTGACAAATAAATGTAAAAGAACTTTATTTCTTCAAAACAAAGAAAAGAACATATGTGTTTGAGAATACTAATCAATTACAGCAAAAGATCTTAGCAATTCAAGTTTGATCTAGGTCAGTGAAGCGTACGAAATATCTCACAGGCGGTAATTGACGTTTGAAAACTAAGTTTTGGTGAAAAACTGATGTGGCCAAACTAAATTCCGTTAGCGTTTGTAGGTAGGAGTGACAACCAGTGGCGTAGTACGACGGCAAGTTCCCATTGTATGACCTCTGCCCTGAAGCGGGTTGTGACAGGCAGAGTAGTGTTGCTGCATACAGCGCCACCTCTGGCATTGTATGTGGAGTCGTGCTGGGAAGGTGGTTGAACAGCTGTCGGCCGTCAGAAGCTGTTCACCAGGCGTTTACAAACTCCAAACAACGGCAGCAGATTCCAGTCAAAAACCAAAGATTGGATGCCTCTCCCCGCGTCAGCTTGTCCTCAGGAAACCACGTATTGCCACCTTCTCCATAGGCGCCGTCCAATCGTTTTCTCCTTAAACCAAATTCGGGGGCAGACAGGCGGAATTTAGCATACTTTCCAGCCATACCGCCATCTTATTATTTTCACTTCTCTCTGCACAGCAATTATTCTCACTCATTCGTTTCCGCTGTTTTCCACCAAATTCTATTATACGTCACTGTAACTTTCCGATCATTTGTCAAATACCCATGTCTTCAGGAAGTGGTGATAAATTGTGTGTGTTTATCTTGCCATTCAATCAAAACCTCCTCATATATTTCACAGCTCAGCAGCCCATGTCTTTCCCGGCTAATCATCCTAGAGACCTCTGGATTTTCTTATCCGCCTACGTCCCAGATATCTGGGCCATCCGTACCTCTAGTCAGTGTTCTACCTTGGCGCGTCTGCAAGTATGAACAACGCGCAGATATTTCTTATGAATTATTCGCGAGCCACTCTAATTATCTTGATTACATGTAAAACTAAAACGTGAATGCCGGAATGGTTAATTCAAAAGCGTATGACCTAATTCCTTCCCGTTCTTTACCCACAGTCCTTTCATGGTTCTAACAACCTCAACGTCGACGAGGTGAAAACCAAATAATTTTTAATTAAATTTAAGAACACTTTGTTTCTCTCTTCCCGTCGTCTTGTATTCATTACTGTTTCGGAGAAAGATTAAATAGGAGATGACGGGCAGGTATAATACTATTATTTTTGTATTTTTTAATTTATCACGTGCCTTTTCAAGGTATATAGGCATATGTCTGTGTTGTATTGTGGATCAGTGGCTTATTTCGTCCCCGTCAGAAAAAAAATCGATTCTAGTGTATGTCTTCCGTTTCCTATTGTCAAAACACTAATATGTCGTTTGAAAATTAAATACGTGTACGAGCATTGAGTTTTTAACGCTGCGGTAGTTTATTTAGGGATTTATTTGAGCGTTTCTGGGCCATATTATGCTATTTTTGATAGTGGCGCAATGGAAGAAAGGCAACTTATGGAGGCGTCGGCTGGGTTGCACAATATACCGAAAGCGCCAAATGTTTATAAATAGGGGCGAGCTGCTGGGAGGGCGGCTGTCAATTGCCAAATCTGAGTTGGTGTGTATGTTTCCGCCCCCGGGAGAAGACTAAGTACCGAGTGGGGCGGTGTAACGGTTAGCGTTCTCGCCTCGCATTCGGGAGGACGGCGGTTCGAACCTCGTCTGGGCATCCAGATTTGGGTTTTCCATGGTTTCCCCAAATCACTCCAGGCAAATGCCGGGATGCTTCCTTCAAAAGACCATTGCCGAATTCCTTCCCATTCCTTGCCCCCATCCTTGCCCCCCATCCTTTCCCGTCTCTAAAGACCTCGATGTTAAAAAGAGACGTAAAGCAGTTACAAAAAAAAAAAAAAAGACAAAGTTGTGAAACCGAAATCTTTATCTGGTGTGAAGCATTGCTTATCTCGTTTGGTAACTAAAATCTGATCAGAATTTATTAGAGAGTAAGTGATTTCAGCAGAGTGGCGGATAAAGTGTCATAGAAGGTTTAGTAAGTGTTCAGAACAATTGTCTGCAGACCCACAGATTAAATTCAGTGTTTTTGTTCTGAAAAGGCGACGACTATTTAAAGTGTTAAGAAGGGGCATACAAACTTCAGAAGTAGAGCCAAGCTATTTTAATATAAATTTTGTTTGAATGTCACTACCAGCGAAATTGATTGGCGCGATGAGATTTTTTTAGTTAAGTGAGCTTGCCTAGTTGTGCAATCAGTGGACACGGATTCGAGGTTACTTATAGGTGAACTGTAAATAATGTGAATAAAATTGAAAGGAGTTTTATTTTACAACGCTTCCGTAACTTACAGCAAATATTTTTTTTCGGACCAGAGGAAAATAGCAACCAACAGAAAATTTCAAATGTGGTGTAAATTCTTGTGGCAGCGGGAACCTTCCGATAATTTATTTTTTAAATATCGGTCGTTAGCTTACTTGTATAGAAAGGATACTTTGAAATAAAAGTATCTGGATATTATAATGAAATTTGTTTATTATTATTATTATTATTTTCTGTTGGCAGTTAAAAAGAAAACTTTTCTACTTCTGTGTTGGTAATTTAAATTGCAGGAGGCTGAAATGCTTCCTAAAATTTAGATTAAAACGGAGCCGCCGATCGTTTTAAAGCTAGTTGCTCCATCACTGTCTGCAGGCATTTTAAATGCGTCTTGTAGATTTGAGGAAGTGAACTATTATGACGCAATATGTATAATAGGAATAGTTTAACCAAGTTATATAAATTGTATATTTTACCAGAAATTAAATATTTCCTCATATAAATTTGTATTAATGTCATTTAAATGCAATTATGTTTATTTCTTATTTTTTTTCGTAACGCGTTTCACTTCCACTCACTGCACTGCACTGAATTCTAGTACATCAAAATTAAAGATTAAGATATGGAAAAAACCCTACAGTGCAAAGCAGCTACAAAAACCGCTGATGCCGGAAATAGCATATAAATACAAGCAAATATAAACAATGAAAATCTAGAACCGCTGAAGATGCATCGTAGAAAGAAGCGAAACGCATTCAGGAAAAGTAAATAAGTAATAAACAGATTCAGTTGCATTGACGTGATATTAATTATTTATTAAAATTGATTCTCTTAAAATTGATGATACGGTGCCCAACATCCATATGTTTCCTCATAATTCATGGTTAGGATAAATTATAGCATCCAAAAACAAAGTGTGATACTTTAGTATAACGCAGCCTTTCCCAACCTTTTTCAGCTGCGGACCCCGTAGAGATTAAGCTATGATCCCACGGCCCCGTTAATAATAATTGGAAATTGGCTATTCTAGAACTGTCATTTGATAACTCGGCTCACATCCCACACATTGTGGTCAGAACTCGCGTGTTCTCACGCTTCGATTTATGCTTTCCTAGTTACTATAATTATTATTTTGTCTATTTTGTCCGCGGTCACTCTGGGTGGGAAACCACGTTATAATGTATGGTTGGCAATCCTAGACTGAGATGCGTGGTAACTAGTGATGTGCAGGATATCCGTATCCGTATCCGCGGATATCAGAGGGGAAAAAAAGATCTGTATCCGTATCCGTTACTTTTTTTAGCGGATCTTTAACGGATCTTTTGTAAAGAATTTCATCAAGCACTTATATAAAATTTTAAAGATAGCTAGCAATGAAATACTATAAACTTCAATTCCAATTACTTTGTATATGTTAAAATCTCATATCTGCCACATTTATATTGCAAAAATTAATTATTTATACATTTATTTTACTAGGTTACCAAAGGTAACTGGTAACTTACCACTGTAGCAAGTTTTAATGTATTATTTTAACTATCTTTATAGTGAGATCAGATCTCTAATCTTTGTGATTTGCTAGCTGAAATTGTTATTAAGGTACTGTTAAAGTGTTTACATCAGATAAAACAATCACTTTTATAGAAACATAAAAACATAAAAGTTATATTTAAAATTAAGTTTGGTAAATTGTACTTCAAAAAGAGTAACTTGAAAGATTTAAAAGTCATTTACGATGAGGCCGTAAATAATTCCAACTGCACTGAAAAACTGCTGACTTGGAACGCTTTTTGCAGGTGATGATAAATATGTGCGACCCATGTGTCATAGACCTCCAAATTTTTTACTATTATTGCTAACAGCTTTTTTAGCAACTAGATGCAGCAGATGTGCTGTACACTCAATATTATCTACGTCAGATAAAGTGCAGACACGATTCATGTTGGATCCCCCATTTCTTACCATAAAGTGCACAATCTGTTTGGGATTCCCTACTCTTCAAACATACTTTGAAATATTGCTGAAATCTCCCCTTTTAAAGCAATAATATTTGTTATAAAATATTTTGTAATGTTAAGGATAACAATGAAACACCTGACCAAAAAGCCTACCGGATATATGATGTGAAGGAATCTTTTTCAAAATCCTTCAACACGTTCTTTATTTTAGATCGTAAAGTTCGCTGCAAATAAATTACGTAAAATTATTTCCTTTACTTTTAGAACATAATTTGCAACAACATGATCCATTAATCTTCTACTTGTTGAAAAGGTAATCCAGATAAAGCTATCATTTCAGCAATTAAATAGTTAATTTTTATTTTGCAATGTTCCACATTTTAACTTTTTCTATGTATTCGTTAAAAGTCTTTTTCTAAATTCTCCATTTACCGTTTTTTAAAGATGTTTCCTGCTGAATGTTTTTGCCGGCGATTTTCTTAGCAGAGATTTCTTTCAAGAGTAACTCATATTCTTGTGCGTGTTTCATCTGAAGGTGACTTTTTAACGAAGTTGTATCTTTATGTCAATATATCCCTTCACAAATTTTCTATTTAGCAGATTCGTCATTTACTATCGTAAAATATTTCCGTATTACACTACTACACTTTTTTTGTAGAAATTATTCTTATTTTTATTTAACTTACACAAGTGTATATAATCTACGCTACCTTATGTCATCTTAAAATATAAACATAAACACACAAAGTGCAAGGTCAAAACACTTAGCGTATGCTGGATGTTCGTTGATAATAGATCGTAGCTGACGACTTTTTCACTGTTGGTCCAAGTTGAGAAAGTTGAGATCCGTATCCGTATCCGTATTCGCGGATCTAGACACTAATGATCCGTATCTGTATCCGTATCCGCGGATATACATTTTTAACGATCCGGCACATCACTAGTGGTAACGTGAAACAATATCATAAGATCACACGAGTACTTATCTACTCCCATCAAAACACATACTGATATACCAGTGAATGTTTTAACCGAATACACCAACATTCTATGGTCAAATCTGTACAGTGCTTTTAAGCTGATTTTTCCCCCCCATAAAGATAATGTAGAAAAATGTGTAATGTTGGTGAGGAGCCCCTGACACTGTAGGCTACTGTGCGTCGCACGGCGGCTTACCTGCCTCCCCAGGCGCCTTGTGGGCCGGCGCGGCACCTGCAGTGAGCTATGAGGCGTGAATCTGCCCACAGCCGGGAGGCAGTTCGTCTTCCACGTGGAAGGGGCGGCTGTGTACGGGGTAACGCCTTATCCATCACACCAGCTCCCTCGCCCAGCAGCCAGGCCTGTTACCGTTCCTTTCACGGATAAATATTTGTTTCAAACCGAAATGACTCACTGAAAAGAACATAGACACGATCAAGTGGGTTACTAAACAGAAAAGATACTTACAGGGATAATAACGTTAATAATAATAGAGAATGGGGCCATAATTTACCATAGCCGGAAGCAGAACTGTCTTCTGCTACTATAGTTGTGGCCAGACGTATTGGCGGGCGGCTTCAAACGCGCGGTTACCAAACAGTTAAATTCACCTGTTATCTTGAGGTAACAGTTTGTGCGTTGACGCTTGAACTAGGCACAACAGGACGCTCAGCGTTGCCATTTTCTAGTATTAGAGAGAGAGCACTACGCGAGAATGTTGCGTAGTGTGGCAACATCGCGATAGCACCCCCCCCCTCCCCCGGCCATATTTCCCTGGCCACAGCTATAAGTGAAGGGTTCCCTCTTTGTCCTTAACATGATTAAATATTTAGGGTGACTGAGACACGAAAATGTATCTGGAAAGACTATTCGTCTGCACACTGTTTCTCATTGGAATACTAGGAGGCAGTATATTTTTCCTCCTATATAACGCTGTTGACGGTGAATCAAAATAAACTTTATTAAAACCAAAGAAGTTTGAATATTATACACTAGAAGGAGCAACGACGCTAGTGTTCCTTCGCAAATTAAATGTTGCGCCTGTTCCTATATTGGGGGCAACCGGTAGCTTTCAGTGTATACGTATGTACAGTTGATATATGTCGTCGCGATCGAGTGCTCGTATTTTTTTGGCTTGCAAGTGTTTTCTACCTGCTACAAGAAGCACAAATGTATCGTTTCACAAGTAAGTATTCATTTAAATAAGTTCCGAATCTCCTACTATTGTATTCCCTGGATGTGGTTTGACCGTCTTCATCGCATGTTTAATATTTTCTTTCAATACAGATTTCCGCTCCGAGATTTGAATAAATTGAGGGAGTGGTTAGCTAAAATACGTCGGACAGTTTTACTCCCACAGAACATAGTGTAATATGTTCCCAACATTTTGAAAAAGAATGTTTTTGGAAAAATGGAAATAAAAAGATCCTGAAACCTTCTGCAGTACCAACAATTTTCGCTTTCCAGACAATATACTGAAGGTAAGGACTACAAGCTTTGCAATGATGTATATGCAAAATTCTGTAATATTCTTAGTATCAAAGTTTTGTTATTTTAGCTGCCATATGTAGAAGTAATACACTATTTCTCAATAAATATTTGGGGAAATTGTTCCTTGTTTTCTAAATTACAACCATGATATGTGAAATGTATACTATCAACAGTATGTACAAGTAATCAGAATACTATTGCCCGACCTCCTGCAAAGGGAAGAAATATTCCAGTTCTTTTTGAAAACGTTTATCAAGAAAACAGAAAACAAGAGTACTATGTGGAGCACGACCATACATATGACATAGAAAATTCTATGGAATATATGGATGTTTAATACTGGATGAGACGGCCATCAGAAAATGTATGATGTGGAATGGTGAAGAATTTGTGGATTTTGTAAACATAGGTCATACCGAGCGTGGTGAGTGAACGGTTAACTTTTTGGCCTCGCATTCGGGAGGACGCGGGTTCGAACCCCCGTCCAGGCATCCAGATTTTGGTTTTCCAGGGTTTCCCCAAATCACAGTCGAATGCCGGGATACTTCCTTCAAAAGGCTAAGGCCGAATTCCTTCCCGTTCCTTGCCCAAATCCCATCCCGCCTCTTATGACCTCGCTGTCGACGAGGCGAAAAGCCCCCCCCCCTTTCAAAAAAACAACATGGGTCGTGTACATTGTGCTGCAAGTGAAGAAGGAAGGGAAGCAAAGGGTGATTTGATGGTGATGTGTGATGCTATTAATGGTTCTTGGAAAATTCCTATAGGTTACTTTTTAGGGGATGGCATAATTAGTAGTGATTAATGCAACATTATATTGCAAAGTCTAAAAATTTTAAATGAGAGTTCATATTGTATGTGTGACATGTGATGGATTTTCCACAAACTCTAGTACGGCAAGACAATTAGGGTATATTTTTAATGCAAATGAGCTCAGATCATCTTATAAGCATTCTGCCACTGGGGACAATGTTTATGTTTTGTTGGATCCGTGCCATATGATGAAATTGGCAAGGAATGTCTTATGGGACATGGAAGTGTTGAAAGACCAGCAGGGTAGTTTAATATAATGGCAGTATATTGTGGATTTAAGTTCAGTCCAGGAGAAAGAACGGTTATCTCTTTCAAGTAAGTTAAGGTGAAAGCATGTTATTTTTGCAAAAAAATAAATAAATAAAAATGAAAGTAAACTTAGCAGTATAGTTGTTAAGTTCTTCAGTAACCAGAGCCTTGAAACTTTTGGAGAGGGATTTAAAACATCCTAATTTCACAGAATCTTCAGCAACTGCTAAATATTGTGAAATATTTGACAGGCTCTTTGACTTGGACAATTCAATGAATAATCTTGCTAAGGGATTTAAATTAGCCCCGTCTGAAAAGACCTTTCAATCTGTTGCTACATTCCTCAAGGAAGCAGATTCATACATAGTAAAGCTTAAAGGGGAAGATGGAATTTGTTTGATAGAGTCCCCAAGGAAGGCTTTTATTTTAGGATTTCTAAGTCTCATTCATATAATTAGGGGCTTGTTTCAAGATTTCATTCAGAGCAAGAAGCTGTTGTATATTGCCATGTACAAAATGAGTCAGGACCATGTGGAAATGTTTTTTTTTCTTGTATTAGAGGATGTTAAGGTTGGAACAATAATCCTAATGTGATGCAGTTCAAAGCTGCTTACAAACAGCGCCTTGTATTTAATTGCATTAAATCAAGTAATATTGATAATTGTACTCTCCAAGAAACAACTGTAATACTGCAGAGTGGGCACACAACCTAATTGGAAATGGATACTGTGTTGTTTTCTAGAAATAAATTGTTAGGAAAAGATTCCCTGGAAATGTCACGAACTATTACTGATCAGGAATTGTTTTCAGATTATACCCTTTCAGAAAATCTTTCCAATTACATTGAAAATTTAATTGTTTTCATTGCAGGATTTGTTGGAATGAAAGTTGCAAAGGGTTTCTCTTGCAATATTTGTATATCTTCTCTGTTCACAGAAAATAATTTTTCCTCTACTTCTTTGTTTATTACTGCTAAGGATAATAGAGGATTGCATTATCCCTTAGCAAGTGTTGTACATGTATGCAGAATTGCTGAAAGATGTACAAGAAATGAATTCATTCACTGTGATATGTAAGTAATGAAAGGTGATTTAAAGCAAAAACATAAAATAGCTATTTCCCAGGGATGTAACTTTAATAATTTGTTTACTGAATTTAGTGATCACATGTTTGAAAATGTTTATCCTGAAAATCATGTTATCCTACTTACAAAGAAAAAAATTGATATGTTTGTCAGACTGAGAATGCATCATGTTGCAAAAATGAACAATGAAAAACAGAAAATGTCAATCAGACAGAAATTAAACAAAACCGTGTTATTTTATAATCAATAAAAGAATTAAAAAAGTTAATTTCTTCTATTTACATCCCTTACATTCTCATATGAATGATATGATTATTATTAATTTTGAAATTTTATTCAACAGATTAATTATTGTATAAAATTAATGCAGAAATTGGCACCTGGCCAGCTAAACTGGTGTCTGGACTATACAAAAAGTGGGGAAAAAAAATAGAATGGAAAATGGCTTTAACATACAAGGTTATGATTTCAAACCTGGGGTTGCACTTGCATTTAAGAAGTATGTAATATGAAAAAAGTACTTTATGTTGGGATCATAAAATTTAATTTATAAGGAGTATCATGCTTAGATTTGTAGTTAAGGCTGCAAATATGTATGTAAATAAATGGGAACATTTTACTTAGGAAAGGCATTTTTGTCTTCATCTTCCAGTTACTCAAACTAGTTTTTGATTTCAAGAGAAACCTCATTCCATATTTTTCTGATTGCGTCCCGATCTTTAAAAATATCCAGCTCTTTGTCCCGTATAACCGGTCTCGCTTGTGCCAATGAAATGAGATGATCGTTATCTATCTCTACTTCATTCATGTTTTTACTTTTAACTGTTTTCAGTTTTTAAACATTTGACTGAAACAGACTGAACACGTAGAGCCGGTTAAAAATTCGTTGAGCGTATAAACGGCTATTTGCCCTGATGCACCACTGACAAGACGACAGCGGCAAAATTACCGTCGGTTGTAGCGACGGTACGCGGCTGCTCAGATACTAACGGCATATCTACGTCCAACCCATTTGCTTCCTCGCGCTAGTGGTTGAACGACGGCAACGGTCGATATACCGCTGCGGTAAAAAACCGCTCTGTGTGTATACAGCCCAACGCAATCGTATTGTCGATTATGGAACACTCATATTAAAATTAAATGATATTTCTTGTCCTCTGCTTGTGCTCACACTGCTGTTCAAGTGCTGAAGAGTGATAAAAGCCTTATTGCTGTTAAACAAGACGAGAAATTTTACATCACTACTTCTTCGCTGACGATACATCAGAAAAAGAAGCGAAACGTGTACGACAGATAAAAATGTTAGCAATTACATTGCAATTGAGTATGCGATAAATTTGATTTAGAAAGCAGCAACGACTAAAAAATGTTCTGCTAAGAATTGAATTGTATAAATGAAATTACTTGTTCTAATTTTGATAGAGCGGGCTGGGTGCTCTGTGGTTTTTTTAAATAAAAAATTAAAAAATGTGGTTTTGTCGTCTGACTGAAGATCGAAAGGTCCCTGGTTCGAATCCCTGTCTCGGCGGCGATTTTCATAGGCACTTAACCCGACCTTCACCTCTGGCACAGGTTGCTGTGTAATGTAAAGTACACCAGAACGCTTCCGTGGTTCGGATTCCACGTTAATCTGGAGGTCCGCTGTACCCGGTAGGATTGCCGGGTTAGGTTAAGGTGGCTACGATAGGGGCGGAATGCGCAGCCAGTAGAAACCCTGTCGCCAGGTCATTCCGACCACACGGAATTATTATTATTATTTTGATACTCACACTTAGGGGCAATAACTGAAGCTGTAACTATGCAATTTAATTGCTTGTACTGGGCGTAGTGGGTGAGCGGGAACGCTATGATCTAGCTATCGGGAGGACGCTGATTCGAATCCCCATCCGGCCATCCAGATGTGGGTTTCCCATAGTTTCCCCAAATCACTCCAGGCAAATGATGGGATGATTCCTGCAAAAAGGCATGGCAGACTTTCGTCCCATTCTTTGCTCCCAGACCTTTCCTGTCTATAGTAACCACAATATACAGTCATATCTGTTTAAACAGGAATTAAGAATTGAGTATTTACAATGGTATGTGGCGAAAGATTGCTCCTGTGACGTAACATTTTTGGAAACGTGTGACTGCCACGAGCAAAATCGTTTGAGAGAACCAGGAGTTCACAAAAATGTATACGGACAAATGTTTAGGTGGTGGAGATGGAACCTAAAATCTCTATGAGTGAACGCTCCTCTAATCTGTGCGATGAACGGCGATGATATATTAGGCTAACAACAACACAAATCGTTCACGTCGACCCTCTATCGACCTGGCGACCTGTAAACTCCACAGCCATTATTCTGACCCAAAAGCGAGTAAACAGGTAATTAATGTGTACTATGATTTATCACCTCCTCTCTAATCAGTATTGGTGATTAATGATCGGTGGAATTCATTTACATACTTCCGTCTATAAATTGGCAATTGCTCCTATCTTTTCCAGTAGTGGGTGACGTGTTTCATCCCACTCGGAACGAGCAGCAGCATTGTGTCCTTAATGAAAATTTTTGGAAGGTTTTTAAAACATTTCCGCATTACAGATTATACATCTTTGAGCTAGATTAACAAATGTGTATTAATGTAAAGCTTTTAATCAATAATCTGTAATGTTATTTTTTCTTTACCAAAATTTTTGAAGATTAATTTCTTTTAAATACATTGTTTTCAATCAATTTTTTTTTCATTGTAATACCAACTTTCTTTTGTGGGTGGATGGTAAGAAGAAATTAGGGGAAATGTTGGACGGTCTAGCATCAAATGCAAGACATATAAAATAATAAGAGAGCGAAACAAACGCCATGAGGGTATAACAAGGAGTACGCTACATGGAATTGGAAGAAGAGCTGGAACAATTGCAGAGATTTAAACATTTGTCAAGCAAAGTGGCACAGATTAAGCTGGCTGCATTCCAAACAAAAATAATGGTGTTGTATTTAATGGAGCTCACACATTATGTAAAGAAAACAAAATCAGTGAAGAATAGTAGCACAGGGGATGTAGATATGGAAAAGAAAGGAGTGAATATAATGTGGGAATTGGTAGGTGAAGAGAGCATTCCATCCCAGATCAAAAAGAGGAATATTAACTCATTAGGGAAAACTAAGCAGTAAACGTTTTCTGATTGAAGCGATGTAATGATGCTCAAAGGTAAGAGAGGAAGAGGATGAAAAAGGTACTAAATGCTGTATAGTGCAATGCAGCAGGAGGATGTAGGGATTGTAAAGATCAGTAGAAGATAAAGGTTTATGAAGAAAGAATTGTTACGGGTAAATCCAGCATCTAATATCAAGACAAGATTGACGAGAGAATATTCGGAATTCTATGGAGCAACTAACACGAATTGGTTAGTTATTTGGGCGAAATTTTAGGTAGTTCTTTGCCAATGGCAGAAGTGAGAATGCTGTTGGAATATACACAGTAAAACCAATGTCACTAATATTCCAAAGATATCAGGTGTAGAAGAGGGACCGACTTCCTTGGAGGCAGAAAGAAAGTGGAGTTGCAAGAGTATGATGTTGGGGATATGTTACGAAGTTGAACTGGAAGACTGATTTGAGGAGACAGAAAAACACACGCAACTTATTAACATTGAGATGAATTGTTAATCTCGATTACAGTAAAGTATCGGCTTTAATGCTTGTTAATAGATTAACGCAACTCATAAGGTATATTCTTATTTCTCCTTTGTATGCGGATAAATTATAATCCATATACATGATTGAATGCAAAATTTTGTACGCTGACCTCACTTAGAAGCAGGAAAGAACATGAAAAAACAGAGGAAAAAGAGACAGGAGCAAATGAAGCTTCTAACCGTCCTTTTTTTTTTTAATAATCTTTATAAAAAGCATAGAACAACGGCATTCCATTTTAACTCAATACTCTGTTGTTTTAAACTAGTAGACACTACTCAAACAATTCAGTCATTGACCGCGCATTAATACTTATTCTTATAGGCCACATTACCTTTACGTAAAATAATATCCATTTAGTTCCTCATAAAACACAACATTTATTCAATCTTATCATTACTTAAACATTTCTTGTTCCATTTATTGTCAAAACTCAACTCTTTGTCACATATCATATATGGCTCGCTTTTCCTTCCTGCTTATTAAACTCAGAATAATATATTACTATAACTTGCAAACTGTCCATTTATTTCATTTACCTGATGTATTTCCGTCACAAGCTCCTTTGCAAGGGATTGATTTCGTTTTCTTTCTTGCATCCTTTGCCACTACCAGATCTGCAGTGCCACTTTCACTACACATTGAAGCTATTAAACGGAAATGGATTTTTGTCGACAGCAAATGTAGATAGTGGGTAACATGATTTTCCCCTCACTTCAGGAATAGCTCCATAGGAAAAGAAAGAGACAAATGCAGTTGATAATACTGAGAAAAATCTAACCTCTGTAGAAATAACTTTTATTAGTATCTACATCTAATAGACTTTCTTATAAAATTATATTTTATTTACCTATCTCCACTGTACAACGTATGCCACTACGATTTTCAAAGAATATCCCATTTAGTGAGGATAGAACCAACCCTACAGACCAGGTAGTGTTTAATGGAATGATGGCGTTAAGATTCCTTATATCACAAACACTTTTTTCTTTTTTTACTCCTATTCGGCCATCAAGGACTAATTGGACACTGGCCAGCTTTGGTGAATCTTTAGGAAGGGGAGGGGGGGAATTGAATTTCTGCTCCAAGTCCAACCGGGCCTGTTGAGCTTGTCGTACCTAATCTATTAGAGGAAAGTCTGTGAAACATGTAACTTTGTATATTGTGTATGATAAGTGTAAACTTTATTTCTGAAATGCATAGTTAATGACTTGAAGACTGGGAACCGTCCGAGAATTCACTTAGATAATTGAGAGAAACTGCTTAAAACTGCAGTCAGGATGGCCTGTATGCTCGTGCCCGGTTCTTTTGTACCTCCGCGATGAACTGTGCGGCGCCTCATCGTACTTAGACACGCAGCGGATTCACAAACGGCTGTATTACTTCATTCGAAATGGCTGAGTGAGGATCAACAGGTTTCAAGCCCGAATTCCGATCTCACCGTAATTTGTAACGACTCTCAGATTGTCACTCAGTTAAGGCAAACCTTAGGTGAAGTTAAGATGGCATTTGATCTGGATCCTGCTTAAGACTGTAAGTATATTGCGATAGGTTACGTGGGCATGGTAGGGCGTATAGAGAGGCAAATTTATATATTTCTCACTCTACCGAACGAACAACCGGTCAACCAGCCAACAGTGCTATACGATTATGCCAAGCCGACGCAATGTACTTCATCTAAAACGTGACTTATATTTAATGTTTTATTTCTTCCGGAGCTTGTCATTTTTTTTTTTCTAGAAACGTATGAGTGGTACTTTGTGTATTAAAAATAACGTTAAACAGGTTTAAGGTGTAATTCTTGTGATTGTTACAAGAATACCTAATTCATACTGCTAGTGTTTGTGGTAATTGTACGGCAAATAAGAAATGTAGGATAAAATACTGAAATTATTTTGCTAGATACAAAAGCCTAATCGCTGTAATGATATTTTATCATTTCTAATCAAACTCGAGTGCTAATTGTTGGTACGTGAACGATACTGTCGTGAAAATAGAGAAGAAGAAGAACAGGAAAAAGCAAATGAAGGGCAGCACAGTTCCTAATGCTGTGACATTAGGAACTTGAACTTCGATCACACCATGGAACCGCCAGTGTGGTTCTGTGCGCTGAAGCGCCACACAATGGTTCGGGGAGGTACAACGGACTGGGCACGAGACCAGGTCCCCGCGTACTGGCTGTCTCGACTGCGATTTTTAGGCGGTTTTCCGCAGCCATAAAGGTGAATGCCATGATGGTCCCTCATCTCAGGCTCGTAAATTACAAATTTCACACACACATACAAAAACACATTTATCGCTTGCTGAACACATTAACATGATGCACAGTCAGATGGCAACACTTCACTTCCTTCATAACACATAGTATAATGCGGCAGTATGTATAAAATGCTTGGAGTCAACAAGTGCATGCAGCCGTAAAACTGATTCTCCAATCTTGACCACGCCAATGAAGGGTAAAACTCATTAAAGGCAACCGACTCTTAATGTTAGGGGAAAGCTGGTGAGGATGAAAAACTCCTATTACTTGATGACTTATTGCTATAGTGAAGAAGTATTGTAATCCGCAGATTCCGGACCCTTAAACTTGCAAGGCTATTCTGGCACTTATTTAATAGCGGACTAACTGAGAGTGGGGGAGGAACTGTCCTTCCAGAAGTTCAACATGAAGGACAATATTCGAATTTGAATCCCATCCAACTAATCTGTAGTTTCCTGTAGTGGCAAACTGATTGCCATACCCCTTCACAACAGCTACTCGCGTAAGTCTGTTACTGGGTTTGTTTGCCTTTCTAAGTATATTTATGCCCTGTTCACTCTAAACTGGCGACTAAAGGTCATGTTTCGTTGGTGGCCCTCCTCACTTCATCATCCCCTCCCGTTCTTGTCTCCCTGAGCTGATCACTGTGTTCAGATAGAAAAGCGTCAAATTTCCCCTTCGCATGCAGGAGTAAAGGACAGCAGGGTGGGGATAGAGTAGCTGACCTTGAACCGCCTCTGTAAACTGAACGGGGTAGTATGATGGATCTGTAGTACGTTTTTATATGAGGATAACAGACAAGAGACGATGAAACATGGTGAAGCCCTTCAGACCTACTTTTCCGATGAATGCCGATAAGATTATGGGACATAGCAATCCCCGAGAACAGTGTTACATATCTTGAAACCATGAGTTCTGGGTAGAGGTTCCGGACTTAACGCACCCTTTTTGGCGAACAATCCGGTGAGTCGAAAGTGTGAGCCATCACTTCTGCTGGCAGTGAAACTGACGGTGAAAATTTCTTCCACCAAGAGGTCTCCAGCCGAAAGCGTAGTGTTAGACGTCAGGAATAGTCACCGACCCTTCGGCACCTAGGCCACACACTGTAGTTGAATGTACTGGAATTCAAGGAAACAATTTTTCCATGCTTATTACTAATAACTATCATTTAGTGCAATTTACTCCTAGACGCCATTGGAAGAGGCGGGTTAGGAAGGACTAGTGGCAGGGAATGGAAAGGAACTATCTCACACCATCTTCGTTCTATCTCTGGCCTCACATTCGGAAGAACGTGGGTTGAAACCATGTCAGGCCGTTCAGATTTCGGTTTCCCTGGTTTCCCGTACTCACTCCAGGTGAATGGAGGTATGGTTCCTTTAAAACGCCATTTCCGAATTCCTTACCGTCCCTTGCCCTTTCCCGCCTCTAATGACATCGACGTCGACGAGGCTTAAAGTTCAAAGTAAAAAATAAGATATTATTAGATTTGAACTCGTGTCATTTAAGGATTATTGGCGATTGATTACCACTTTTGTAGCTTGATTAAAGAACGAATAAACTTCTCTGAGGCACACTGCGTAGCTAAATTTTATTCCATTAAAATCTGCGCTTCGCTTGAGAGTGAAGTTTGATAAAGGCTGTAGCTCTTAAGTGTTTAATTACAGATAAGATACTTGATAAGCACGCTTCGGAAAAACTTTAACTTTTCCCGCTGATCGTCTGTTTTTATACAGACAGAGATAGCTTGATCGCTATGTAAAATTCCGCACTTTCGTTTTTATATTCTCTCTGAGGTGAAATATGATTTAGAGCCTGGGATGGCTGGAGATATAGCCTTCTCTAATTATAGCTTTATGGCCCTCTCGCACATCGAGTGCGTATTTTATCGAACGCGTTCTTTAACGGTATTTATGTGTTTGCAACCGTCGATTGCTGGGCAGTAGAAGCCAACACAACATCAAATAGCTTCTGCGGTGAAAAGCGAGCATTTTATTGGAGCCACTTTTTCCATCGTTGATTGCAAAACGCAACGAAACTTGTATAATTTCAGTGAACTACAGTTCTCTCTTTTTCAAAAAAAGAAGAAAAAGGTCACGGATTCCTACGGGTGCTGCTCCTTGTGGAGGTAGAACTCCACGTTCCCATTACAGCCTTTTGGTACGTAGAACAGATGTGATGGGGTCAGCGCCACTTTGCGGCAATTCTTTACCTTCCCGCGGAGTTTCCTCCAAGGCATTCATTGGATAGCAGGCAGGCCGAGTGGGCTTGGGGACACGTTCCGGTTGTTCTGCTTTTACTTTTTAAAATGCTTTTCTCTTCCAATCTTTATATATAAAGATGAATGTATGTTTGTTTGTTTGTTGGTTTGTTTGTTTGTTCTTCATACAATTCCACAGTTTTCATTCGATCTCGATGAAACTTTGCACACTTATCCTTTGAAACAAGGAGAAAAATACATTTGGTTGAAAAATTATCTGTATAAATAACACATATTGTCTCATAACTTCGAAATATGGCGATAGACAGACACGTTGGATATGGTCGCCTCCGTACCGTGTTTTCGTATAGTGGACTGGCAGCTTAGTGGTTAAAGCGCTTGTTTACGAACGTCGTGGTCACCGGTTCAAATCTCCGTGAGGCTAAGATTTTTAAAAATTGTTTTTCATCGTAAGAGTCAGGCCTGGGCCGTAGGTTATTCGGATTGAATGTTAAACTGTAGATATTAGAAAGTTAGGGGTGCAATGAGAGGCAAATCGTAGGTAGTGTTACAATGTTGTAGGTGTACACTTTTTAACGTTATAATGATCCCTCAGGTGCTGTTCGCAGTCAGTGTGTGAGTGTGAACCACAGTAATATTATTAGAAATACTGAAGTAAGTCTCTGTCTTTTTGTTACGTTTTGACGACTAAATGGCTATATCGTTGTGATGCAATTTTATAAGGAAATCTTTATGAAGGGCACAGGATATTTTTTTCCAGTATGATTAACAGTTGTAGTCACGAAATTTTGAGACCTTATCGAATGGTGACAGAAATATGTTGGAAATTAATTCTCTTAAAGAGACAGGTTCGACGGTACAATGATATAGTGATAGCTTTCCTGTCATATTATTCCTACTCAATATTTTTTGGGACCAATCCTTCGTTACCAACAACTTTCTATATTTAATTCTGGCAAAAAAAAAAAATCTTAATCCACGCGTACCAAGTCGCGGGTACGGGCTAGTGTCCTTAATAATGTGACACATATTCCAAGTATTTATATGCTTTTACAATAAGACAGAAGTTGGACATTTTCATGTGAACAATAGATAAGTCTACTATGGACCTTAAATAAAATTCAGAAACCAATTTCTTAAGCACACTCCTCATCCAATAGGTGGAGTTCTGGGTTGGTTACTGGAGTACTAAGAAATCTGTAGAACAAATTAACACCCAAACGAACTTTCAGTGACGGGTTCGAGAGCATATTCAACATTTCTAAGAATATTGGTTTGAATTATGAAGGCCAGTATGACGAAACAGCAGATCAACTAAAAACCTAAACAACACAGTGAGAACAATATATGGCATTTATGATGTACACAAACAAAGTGGCTCTACCAGCCTCCACAAATATCTTCGAAGACATCGGTGTTGAAAAAGCAATAGCAGAATCGTTTAAGGAGCCTACAACTTCCAGAATATCAGGACTGTTCACATTAACCTCGAAAAAAAAAAATAATATCTAGGAATCCATCATATAAGCGTAGTGAAATACTAGTACAAAATCTGTTCAACATACATGCAACGTGTATTAAATCTAATCCTGATGACCTAGCTCTATTCCAAGAATTCGTGAGGAAACCTGGATTCTGCATACTAAATAGTAAAATTCGTAGGTCACTAAATCTCAAGAGAACAGGCAACGGTGGATATAACTACTGGGTGTAAAGTGGGTTATATATACAGGGTGTTACAAAAAGGTACGGCCAAACTTTCAGGAAACATTCCTCACACACAAACAAAGAAAATATGTTATGTGGACATGTGTCCGGAAACGCTTACTTTCCATGTTAGAGCTCATATTGTGGACGGCTGTGATACAATACGCCATTCTCCAGGGCTGCATCAGCGCATCAGGGATTCCATGCGACGGAGGGTGCATGCATGTATCCTCGCTAACGGAGGACATTTTGAACATTTCCTGTAACAAAGTGTTTGAAGTCACGCTGGTACGTTCTGTTGCTGTGTGTTTCCATTCCATGTTTAATGTGATTTGAAGAGAAGTAATAAAATGAGCTCTAACATGGAAAGTAAGCGTTTCCGGACACATGTCCACATAACATATTTTCTTTGTTTGTGTGTGAGGAATGTTTCCTGAAAGTTTGGCCGTACCTTTTTGTAACACCCTGTATATATAATACCTGTTCACTCCGCATTGGCAGTTCAAGATCATGTTCCCTTGACCCCGCTCCTCTGCCCACCACCCCCTCCCTTCTAGCTCTCCTCGCTTGACCGCTGTGTCCAGCCTAAGGGGCGTCCGTTAATTACGTTAGATAAAGTGGAGAAAGGGGGGGGGGCTCCGCGAAATCTCACCAAATCTCATAAAGGAAGAGGGGGAGGCCGATAGAAATGTCTTATCTTTTTAGTTCTTTGAAGAGCTATAATAAGAAAGTCTATAACGGCATCGATCCTAACGTTAGACACAACGTCGTCAGCATGCGGGGGGGGGGGGGATGGAGTCCATCAAGATCCCTCCTTACCATGTGGTGGGAGGTCCGACGATATCTCACCACAGGGGGCATCCAGATTTGCGAAAATACATTTCTCGTAATTGAGGGATGCCCTCTGAGCAAGTGGTAATTTCCGCCTTCGCAGCGGAGTGGGGATAGCGCAGAGCGACCTTCAGCCGCCTGTGTTAACTGAACGTAGCAGCTGTAGTAGAACTATCCAGCAGTTTCATGAAGCAACAGAGAGGCAACTGAATGGATGAAAAATCTGAACATCAATTTGTAGAATCTTCTTCTCTTCAATATGGGCCATCTAAGGAACCCGAAAAGTAATCCCATACATTCATTTCGATGTTTCTATTCTTGAATTCCGATAGTTCTTAATCCTTTCACTTTGCTGTTTCCTCCCTTCTTAGGATCATATGATATTATATTTGCTCTTCTCCTGGAAACCCTTGAAATTTTGGATCATTCTCCTGAAACTTGCGCAATCTTCTATTATATCTTTTGTTATTCCTGTTTCAATCATATCTTTCTTTACTTCTTGGATCCACTGGTTGCTCTTCTTACTCTTGTAAACATAGTTGAAAATTCTTTTGGTAAGATTACTGTTATCCAAAAAAACTGATTATCCCCTGTCTGATCGTGTCTGATATCCTTTAAATTTCTTCTTCTTTAAGTATATCTTTATTCCTCCAGATCCTAAACTCTCTTTTTTCCTCAAGATTTACCTTTCACTTTTCTTTATCTCTTCTATTTCTCCATTTTTTTTTTTATAGAGAGCCATTGTTCTCATCCTTAACAAACATTTTGTTGAATTAATTTCATATTATTTCAAATTAATTATTAATGCCGTATATTTTTATATATATTTAATTTTGAACCATATGTTATAATTATTTCTGCAGTTGTGGTCATTGTTATCCTAATTCCATACGAAAATAAAATAAATAATTTCGCAACAAAAACAACCAAGTATAGTGGCAGTTTAGTGACAAAAAGTTATGAGATCTTGCTCTGAGCTTAATCTACACTCTAAAGTGAGTATCGACATTACGTTCTGAAACAAAATGGATCTCTTGGTCTCATAAATCGTTGAATTTAAAAAATACCATGCAAATTCGACACCAATCCTTTATGAAGGTAGTTTTCCGCTAGATGTTAACCAATTCGAGGTTTGTGCCTAGCAGATTATTATGAAATTGCACTTTAATTTACAAGTGAACACCAGGGATATATTGTAAATTTAATTATATCTCAGAGGTTTCTGTGTAGGACGTAAATATTCAAAAATTTGTTAAAAGTATTCCACACTTCCTGTCAACACTGTCTTGTGACGCCGACCAGTGGCAAAACATGAAATTTATTGGAGGATGCAAACTCTTTTCTTCGCTTTTTCAGTTCGATTATAGCCCAATTCAGAGAACAGATTGGATATTGTGATATGACAGAGTCACTCACAATGAATATAATAAATAATTAATTAATATTCAGATTTTCTTTACAATATTCAATTATGTAAGTTGTAAATATCATAAATAACAGGGATATTGCATAGGTAAATAATTGTATATTAAACCCAGGCGGCCAGAGTTATCATTATTATAATTTTAATTTCTACAAAACTTGCTGCTCAGTAATGTAGTGGATATGGGAAGCTGGAACTGCCATTTTCGAACGGTCGAGATCGAAACAATAGCTGGGTCTCCCGACTCGGTGGCGCCGACGCTCACAACAGCGGAGTACCGTTAGACGGGTGCACTGAACTCACCCCTCCCCGATGCTTGGTCGAGGTCAGGCAAAAGTGCGCGAACGGAGACAGCGAATGCTAGCCGCGAAATAAAACACGTGATGATGGACATGTATCAATGCTCCAATCGTGAACGTTACAGGGATTCACAAATGTTAATTCAAGGGATTCTGTTGCATGTGGGGAGTTGGAGACGAATTTTCCGAGGAAGAAGAGAAGAGGCCATTTTGAGGACACTTGCTGTCGGGACGAGCCACTGTGCAGACGTGTCAGCCGACACGCTCTCGTCCGGTGATCAGTGACTGTGTCTGATCACATTTTCTTGCTCTGGGGAGCTAGAAGTTGTATTGCATGCCTGCCATAATCTGGAAGCTGTTGTGGTAACGCGGTCGTATCCGCTAACCTGGCTTTCGCAGCTGCAGTGGCACTGTGCGAGTCACACCTCATCACGACGAAGCAATTATGGTAAAGTACCGACGCATACGGTCACAGTTCATTGGGTTTTGACGAGACTTGCGAGCCCTTAAGCGGCACTGAGATAAGACTCTGCTCCCGTCGTAAAATCACTGAGCTAGCTAATTTTCACGTTTAACTTCAAATTCTAAGCATCTTGCTAATTTGTGTACA
This sequence comes from Vandiemenella viatica, assembly GCA_031002005.1. Classification (NCBI taxonomy): domain Eukaryota; kingdom Metazoa; phylum Arthropoda; class Insecta; order Orthoptera; family Morabidae; genus Vandiemenella; species Vandiemenella viatica. The sequence continues at coordinate 73,671,566 of JARYHS010013631.1, forward strand.
ATCCAAGACGATGGTTTTAACTTTATATGGCGCCCCTGGGATACTTTTTTGTTGTAAATGTTAACTTCAATTTGATGGCCTGTGTCGCCACTTTGATAATATGTTGACTTTGCTAATTATTGAAATACTTAATTCAGTTTTCTGTTTGCTTATCATCGGCGGATTGTAAACGTCGGGTATTGCTTGTTTTGTTGTCTTTGGAATATGTTTAACGTAAAGTTAACTATTACCCGGCCTCGTATAAGCCATAAGACTCAATAAATTGAAAAATATTTTGTGTAAAATATTCATAGTTCTTTTAGCAACAATTTAATGAAATTATATTTTAATTCTTAATTAAAATATCGGGCATTGCTGGCACCCCCTCCCCCCCTCTCCAATACAATATCTACAATTTTCGACAGTAATTAAGGAAAATTTTGTAACGTTACACGTAGTTTTCTAGAATATCTTGCAAATGGCAAAAAGAAATGAAAAATAATAGTTAGGGGGTCACGGATCTAGCGTGGGGGTCACATCAATCCAATAGCCAACTATAAAATTTCACGATACCTGCTACATTCAACTAAGCTGTGCGATCAAAATAAGAAACTGGTATGAAAAGTTCTCGGCCTCCACTTTGTATGTAAATACTATTGGTAAACTACGAATGACTAAATTTCATGGAAGGTTAGTGATAAGTACAAATTAACACAAGTTCTAAACGACATCGCGCAATTCTCTTTTATAACTTTTATGGAGATGCGAAATGTATAAAACAATATGAGATAAAGTATATAACTTCTTATACTACCCTTCTGTTAGGCTATAATACTGTATTAAAACCCTTTTTTAATAATTATGTTTAAATACAAGTGTTAATAATAACTAAGAAATTTCTTATATACTAATATAAGGACAACTACGTCTTCACCATCTTATCCATTAATTTTATTATTCTTTCTTAATTTTTTTTTTAAATAAAAGACCCTTAACTGCTTGTGAGGTTCAATTCAACCCCATTTAACATGCCTATGTAATCGTATCAGAATAAAACAGTCGGCGAATTCCGCCAACAGAGATAACTCATAATTTACTAACGACCTCCACACAGAACAAAAAAAATGAACTTATTCAAAGAGCGTTTGAATACAAGAAAATGCCATCCTTCTGTGGTCTCTATTTGAAAACCTTCCCGGAATCTGCCGGAACAGAACAAAGGCTGGTCAAATCGGCTTTCCAATTCACTGGCCGTATTACACACAAGGTAGAAGGGTACTCTCTGCTTTCTGTTCCCAGTTTCTTCCAACCTACAACTTTTTTAATCTACATATTTTGATGTTACTTCACTGCTTGAGCATTGCTGTAAATAACAGAAAACCGTCTTTGCTAGTTCTGCGCAAAGTTTTCTGCAACAGAAATTCATTATAATTTTTCAGTCTTCCTGAAATTTTGTACACGTCCAAGCCTGATAAGTTTCATAAGTAGCTTCAACGAGTGCCGCAGCGAGGAAATTGTTTCGTAGAAATCAAATTAACTAGAATTGTTACAAGGCTGTGATATTAAACATGGTCACAATTTAGAGAGGGCGATGCGATATAAATATATAAAGGTTTTCTGTAATACTTGCTTTTCACATTTCCACAAGTTTATTTCATAATTATATATGTGTATTTGATTATGGAAGGGACAAACATCAATGCCATTGGATGACCTCGAAGCTGTGATATCAGTTTCGGTAATCATACAGGATCCTGATATGCCTCTCATTTTCATGACATAAACTCAGCTGCTTGTGGATAGCTGGCGTTTCGCCTTTAACTGATTTTGATTTTTACTTGCATAGTGCTGTTCATCGGCTAAAACTCCTGATTAATAGCCATCAGTCGAGTGAGCTTTTCTTGCCATGAAAACTAACAAATTTAAAAGTATTCATAGAGTTGTTGTCTGACATTTAGCACCAATTTTCTGCAGTGTAGAGTATAATTGGAAATACAGAGGGTAGAATTAACTCTATGAAACCTTTTTCTTCTTCCACTCAACATAGTTAATTTAATTATTTGACTTTTAGAGGTCGTCTACCTCATATAGCAGATAGAACAATGATTTCTTTTTAACTATGGCTTTACCCTCTTCGACGTCGAGGTCATTAGAGGCGGGAATGGACTGGGGACAAGGAACGGGAAGGAATACCCCCATGGACTTTTGAAGGAAGCATCCAGGCATTCGGCTGGAGTGATTTTAAGGAAACCATGGAAAACCCAAATCTGGATGCCTAGACGGGGATTCGAATCGCCGTCCTCCCGAATGCGAGGCCAGAATGTTAACCACTCACCCAGCACGCTCGGTATAGAACAAAGAATAAAAATGATATCAGAATTTGGTCCCAAAGGAATGTAACAGAGCAGGATATATGCTGACTGGTCGTGTGTTATGTGAGCCGTGAAAGTGATTCCTCTGTTTGGTCTTGGATGTCAGAAACCTTTAGTGCCGGCTGTTAGAAGAACTAATGTTGGTTATGTAATTGAGCCCCCACTTACTGTTACGGGGGAATTTGTGATGCCTTACCATCGGTTGTTAGACGCCAAGCAAGATATGCATTCAAGTTATAGTCGAATAGCCTAAAAGTGAAGCTGTTTTCGTTTGCATATTTATTTTTTCTGCACTGCACTAGCTATTTTTTTATATAACCTTTTGTTTTATTTCCTGTGCGCATACGGCACTAACAGTTACACCCCAAGAGCCACGCCACTAATTTAATTACTTAGCGATTAATGAAATATAGCAAAGTAGCCATTTAGTCTACTATGTGTTTCTTATTGTTTATATCCAGTGTATATTAACGTTTTGCAGCGTAACTAACGATCACAAGTGGAAGTACAATGTAGAAGGAACGCAACAGTTAATTAAAACTACCCATGCATTAGGCAGGATTCGAACCGGCTACCTCTGCCGCTTACTACCTAGTCCCGAGCTACAAAGGACAACATCAACCTGTCTTATTGACCGGCATCGCTGGGTGATAGAGGCACCAGAGTGACTCTTCGAAATGAGAAAAGTGTAAGAGTCCTGTCTACGTGACAGAACCGAAAGGGTAGCCGAGTGGTTGATTTGTGGACGTCTGATGTGGCGGGAATCTAGAGGAGAGATTACTAACCTCGTGGCGTTTGTGTAGCTGAAGAAATCTCTTGTCTCTTGATACGAAGCTCTTCTATCCAGTCTAATGGGCTATTAAATATGATGTTAAGTCAGGATTAGTTTGACACCAGCTGATTAATAGGTTCAGCAACCCAGGATAAGGAAGACTAGCTCGTGTTAAGTGGCTAGTTGAGAATCTATCCTGATAAATGATAACAGGCGGCTAACAGTTCACAGAATCCCATGTAATGACCAGTAAAGACTGTAGACAATACAGTTGATAATATGATCTGCAAGGATCTGTCGGGCTACGCCTATGAACGATGCTTCTGCATGTAATTGAAGTTAGACTGGTTGAATGGACACTGAATGGCTAGATGGAATGCCTGGCCCCAGGATGTTACGAAGGCCTACATGGTGTACAGACTGAAGCTTAAGAGAGTTGGCCTAGCTGTTAGTTACCCATGATGATTCGATGAAAGCTACTCGCGGACTGAGGACGAGAAATGTATCTTTACTTCGGAGGTTGACGCTATTGACGTCATTAACCAGTTCAAATCGGTGCTGATGATTGACTCAGCACATCAGCAGGTTTTGTGAATAACAAGTCCACGCTGAGGTAGCGCTTACAACCTGGCTTGGCTGCGTGTAACTGCATCGAATATTACTTTTATTGAAATCTATGATTATTATAAAATAAATCCCTATGACTCAAATACGATACTGACAAAAGGAACGGGAAGGATTTCGGCCATGGTCTTTTAAAGGATCCATCCAGTCATTCACCTGGAGTGATTTCGGAAAAGTGAAGAAAACCGGAATCAGGATACACGATCCACAACGACCACAGAGGCGGCTCGAAAAGGGTTCACCCCAACCGAAATGGAGACTGTTTAGTTTGGCATATTTTTGATAATTTCCTTTTCGAAAAGATAATATGTGTCGGTGCGACCTTTTCTGTAAGCAAACGTAGGACGAGTTGGCTGCTCTAATCTTTCAGTTTGCAGTTTCTTTGACAAATTTCACATGGCTGAAAACTGCCATAAGAGTTTGCAGAGCAACAACAACGACGCTTATAGGTTCTTACCTAGGCACCTACATCACAAACTGAGAGACTGTGACTGGTGCGCAGTGTTCGGAGACGTACAATAGGAGTGCAGAGAGCATAAGATAAAGTGTTTGGACCAGATCCCAAGAATGGGCGGCCTCCGTTATTTCTTGTTATGAAAGTGAGTTGCGCTAATTTAGCCACTCGGTTACAGGCCGGAATATACGCGACTATATCGATTTCTGAGTAGATTCTGCTATCTACAGCGCAGTTTCCTGTTGAGTGTTTCTTGATTTTTGCTTGTAGTTAATGTAATTCAATATTATAACTAAAAGATGTTGCCCGTAACTACAATCACTTCGTTTTTGTTTTGCAAAAGGTTATGAGAAGTGATGATGTTTGTAAAAAAATTATTCCCATGTACAATTTCCTCCTGATTTTCACTCAACGTGTAATTAACGATAGAGTGAGAAATCCACTGAAGTAACGCAGCTTAAAAATAAGTAAAGCGACTGACAAATGAATTCAGTTCCGACTCCAAATAATTAAAATTCTACATATTACGATACCACTACTAGAAATAACATACCTTTAAATAAATATTAATTTGCAGTGATTTTTTTGTTTTCCCCAAACCAATTGGGTAGGAATACCGTATTTGAGACTGGATAATAGATTTTCCCATCCCTCTCGCTTAGCTCTCCTTATAGGTCTTCTGGCTTCAGCACTCTATTTTTTAGTTGGAGGAAGTTTTCTAAGGTTACATCGCGCATGTACAATTGGGTGGCTAATCTTCGAAAGTCAACGGCTCTTGAGCACTCACTATTCCACCAAATTTTCCTCTAATGCTGCCTTTTCTGTCTTATATTGCGAGCAGGAATTGCTTTTTTGGCAGCAGAGAATATTATTTCCTCCATTTTGTGGTATCTCCCTTGTATTTCTCTAGAGTGTCCATCATATTGTTGCAACTTCTCCCTAAACTCTTTTTGATACCGTGAACAATCCGCCTTCCTGCAGTTCCGTTGTCTAAATGAGTAAGTGTTTGGCTGTTCTATTTGAGTATCAAGACTTATTTTAATGACAAAGTGGTCACTTCCAAACGTGTCCCGAAGAATTTCCCAGCTGCTTCTGTGACTAAGGTCCTCCGTTACTAACGAAGCGTTAGGTGAGGTATTGTTTTGAAGAGGGTGACCGAGTCTCCTCCCATATTCGTTGCTGAGTACGATGAAAAAGAACTCTGAAATAGCTAAGGCCAATTCTCCCTGGTGATCTGCCCGTAGTCCCTGCCATAGCGGATGGTGAACATTGAAGTCACCTTCCACCAAACAGGTATGCGGCAACTGGTTGAAGAATTCGGCCCATTCCTCCTGCCTCACATTGGCATGAGAAATACAACTATTGACTTGCATTATCCTGTTCCGAGATTGATTGCAAGGATTTCCACGTTATCATAGGGTGGTGTAATTTGTTGTGAAGAGGCCTTTATGTTATATCTTATCATGATGGCAACCCATCTTCTCTGTCTTTCCTGAAGATATTTAAGTCCTTATGTACTATAGTGTAAGAGTTGCGGAACCATGTTTCTGAGATAAGAACTACATCGGCCTTATGTTTTGTAATTATTCTTTGAAATTCAACCCATTTTGGAAGCAGGCTTCCAGCGTTCCATTGCAAAACCGTAAGTTGAGTTCTCCTAGCCATCTTTGATCAATAGATTTACTGTCTCCGAGGTCCCATTTCCTTTATCTCTTGAGCAACACAACGAACTGCTTCATCTTGGATTTTCTTCGTGGCGGTGGCTATTATATTGTCTTTCATCTGATGAGCTAAAACCTTAACCTCTATTTTAACTATTAAATTCACAATATCTCCTCCTAGGTCTATGCTGATTGGCGCTTTGCTGGTAGGTTCCTCAGTTTGGGTGACTATGGATTCCTTAGGTAGACTTGTAGTATTTTTGGTGGATCTCTCAGATTTGATTCATCCTTTGTTGCATCGTCACTGCACTGAAACTCTTGCTCTGGATAAGAGGAAAGTCTGCTGATCTGTATTCGTAACTTTGGGGAAAATTTGGCATGTTCCCGATCGCCATTTTTGTCTTGATCTCTTCCTGTAATTTATATTGGGGACAACTCCTGTCATTAGCATTGTGTTCTCCACCGCAGTTTGCTCATTTGCTAAAATTATTTGTACAACTGGAAACATTGTGCTCTTCTCTGCACTTAAGGCTTCTTTCTTTTCCTCTACAGATTTCGGACATGTGACCATATCTATGACATTTAAAACACTGCGTCACTGGGAAAATATGAGATACTTTGAACCTCCAGTAGAATATTTCTATCTCGTCAGGCAGGTGTTGACTATCAAAAGTTATAAGAACAGTCTGCATAGGCTGGATTTCTGTCCTGCCGTCCTTAGAGATTTTCTTACTGCTTCGCCGGATATCGATGATCGGTGCGGACGATACAGCATTTATTCTTAGCTCTTCTTCCGTAAGATCCGTCGGAACAAATTTGATAACGCCCTTTAGTTCAACAGGGTTGGCTGGAATGAAAGCTTTCAACCCCAGAAACAACTTATTTTCCAAGAAACCGTTGGCGCAACTGCCGTTTATAAATTCCATAGACATACCATTTTTCCCTAACTGGTTGAGACGTTTAAGACCTCTAACCTTGTTGTAGAAAATTTTGCCCAACTGAATGGGATGTAAAGTAGATCCATCAGATTCGTTTTCAATTATTGTCACATAAGGGCCCTCTGCCTGATCATTATATAGCCTCTTTCGCTGCACCGATGCGAAATGCTTTTGCTTGATTTCTAAATCTCTATCATGACTTGCCTGACATGTTGTCATAAGATTCTCCATGGCGCTGCTCTGCTGGCCTCCATCTTCTGTGTGTATATTGGGAATTATTTGTGCGTTGGGTACCTTGCTGCAGGGGAACTCCTTGTTTCTACAAGGAATCAAGTTAGTCATCATTTGTTCTTCTCCTTTTTCTTTCATGATAATTCTCTTGTCTACTGCTTTGCTTTTATCCTCAGGTAGTACTTTTCTTCTTCTTCTGTGTCATTGCGGTTTGTTTCTAATTTCTTCTTGACTATTTCTTTAATATCTTAATCACTTTGATATACAAATATTTGAATATTATCCTCTTCTTTCCTCGGGCTCGACCCATCGCTGGCCTCAGCTATTTCCACTTGCCCCCGGAAACCGAAGGTTTCGACAAAAAAACGCTTAGTCTACGGTGTATTACCAGGAACAGGTTTCTTCTCTTATTGTACAATAAAATAGTTGTCAAATTATTCACTAAAATAAAAAGGAACCCATAGATTTCACTCAACCACCGTTAACACTGTAGTTGTTCGCCGGGATACGATGTACCTGTTTAGCTATCACACTCACTCGTGACCTTAATCATTGCTCACTTCCTAACTCGACCACTCGAAAGTGTAAACAACCGCTCCCTTGCTTACTCGACCGCTGCAAGCAACGAACTACACACTCTAGTTATTCTTCTTCCTTTTGCTTGATTCTTTTCTTGCCTGCCAGATGTAGTGCGCATGTGAATTTAATTTAATTAATTTAATTTAATTGCAATGGAGCACAGGCTCCGGTGGCAATTTCCCTACACAGCTATCTTCCCCCTATCCTGCACCCACCTACATTTGCCCTCTACAAATTTTTTCTTTAAATTCCTTCAAAGTTTTCGGTAAATTATTCATCGTTTCTCTTGGTAACTCATTCCAATCCCTGACACCCTTACCTAAAAAAGAGAATCTTCCTACACCCTTGTGCCTGAAATCGAGTGCCAGCTTGTGGTCATGGTCATCTTTTCCCTTCCATGCACTACTTTTCATACCTACTGCAATATCTTTCCATGCCTCATCACCAGTATATGCCCTGTACACTCCCATGACCCTCCTCATCCTCCTCCTGTCTTGCAATGAATCCCATTCCAGCTCCTTTATCATATCCGTCACTGATTGCATTCTGCGATAATTTCCAGAAACAAATCTAGCAGCCCTTCTTTGCACCCTCTCCAACTCCTGTATTTGATACGTAAAATGAGGGTCCCATACTACACTACCATATTCGAGCAATGGTCTGACCAAAGTTTTGTAACCCAATTCCTTGACTTCTCTCGTACATCCCCTCATAACTCTCTCCAACAAGCGCAGAACTCTGAAACCTTTTCCTACCACCTGTCCTATGTGTCCTGCCCAGTTAAGTTTGTTATCAAAAGTAATTCCAAGATATTTGCATTTCAAGTCTTCAGCAAGCAATTCTTTCCCCACCTTATATTCATAATTAACCTTTTGTTTTTTATTTGTGTATCTAATAAGCTGACTCTTCTTTGCATTTATCTTCATTCCATGTTTACTAACCCAATTAGATATCCTGTCCAGATCACCCTGCAACTGTTTACAATCCTCTATCGTTTTGATTCTTTTATACAGCATTATGTCATCTGCAAACAATCTAATTTCAGATAGTAAACAGGCAACACAATTATTCATTAGAATAATGAATAGCAATGGTCCCAATACGCTACCCTGTGGCACACCCATTTTTACTTCCACTTCTTTTGATACTACATTTCCTACCCTAACTTTCTGTTTTCTACCTTTTAAAAATTCTTCTACCCAGCAAATGACTTTCTTATCCACTCCAATGGTTTTTACCTTATTTACTACCATTTTATGGCTTACTCTGTCAAACGCCTTAGACAGATCTAGTGCTACACTATCAATTTGGCCTCCCTTGTCCATTTCATCTGAAATATCTTGCATATATCCCACCAACTGAGATTCGCATGAATATCCTTGCCTGAAACCATGTTGCCTGCTTGAAAACCAATTACGTTCCTCACATATATTTCTGATGTGGTTGCATATCAATCTTTCCATTAATTTACCTACCACTGATGTCAAACTGATTGGCCTGTAATTCTCAACTCTATTTCTCACCCCTCCCTTATGTACCGGTACTACTATTGCACTTTTCCAGTCCTGTGGTAAGCAGCAAGTGTCTAGACTCAATTTAAATAATATTTCAAGATAAGGTACAATGTCACATCCGGCTATCTTTAAGATATCTGTAGTAATATTATCTTCACCAGCCCCTTTATGTTTTTTCAGCTTTCTTATTTCCTTCATGATTTCCTCAGGATGGATATCAAATTTTTTACTATCGTCATTTCTAATTGTGTTGTTAAGCTCGTTCTCCGAATTAGACCCTCCTGTTTCTGATTCATTGTCCCTAATGCTTTCTCTGAACCAGTTACTTAAAATCTCTGCCTTTTTCAAATCGTCAGTAACTTCTTCTGTGAAGTTCACTGATCAGCTGGAAAATTGTGACAACCTACCTAATAGCCGGTATGTCCGCCTTTGGCACGGAAAACCGCGGTGACGCGTCTTGGCATGGAAGCAATGAGGCCTTGGTAGGTCGCTGGAGGGAGTTGGCACCACATCTGCACACAGTCGCCTAATTCCCGTAAATTCCGGGAAGGCGGGCGATGAGCTATAATGCCACTATTAATCGTATCACAGATGTGTTCTTTCGGGCTCAGATCTGACGATTTGGTGGACCAGCACATGTATTGCTACTCGCCACTGTATTCCTCCAACCTCTCAATCACATTCCTGGCCTTGTGCTATGGTGCATTATCTTATTGAAAAATGTCACTGCCCTTGGGAAACATGGTCGTCAAGAATGTGTGTACGAGATATACAACCATTGTACGATACTTATTGGCAGTCTTGGTGCCTTGCATATGCTTCACTGGACCCATGGATGCGCACGTTAATGTTACCCAGAGCAAAATTGAGCCACCGCCAGGTTGTCTCCGTCCCGCAGTGCAGGTGTCAAGAAGCTGTTCCCCTGGAAAACGACGGACACACACCCTCCCGTCGGCATGATGAACAAGGTATCGAGATTCTTCAAACTATGCAACACTCTGCCTCTGCGCCAACGTCCAGTGACGATGGTTACGTGCCCATTTCAGTCGTAGTTGCCGATGTCGTGGTGTTAACATTGCCACATGCATTGGTCGCCGGCTGTGGAGGCCCGTCGTTAGGAGTGTTCGGCACACTGTGTGTTCAAATTCACTTGTACTCTGCCCAGCATTATGTTCTGATGTTAGTTCCACGACAGTTTGCTGCCTGTTCTGTTTTACCAGTCTACGATGTCAGATATCTGTAATAAGGGGTGGCCACCCAACGCCTCGACGCTTGGATGTGGTTTCACCACTTGTTGAAGACACTTACCACAGCACTCCTCGAACATTCGACAAGTCATGCAGTTTCCACATCTACGGGCCACCACAATCTGATCTTGGTCAAACTGAGATATATCACGCGCCTTCTCCATTCTAAAGACGGATAGCACGAATTGCTAATGCTACATGCACCATGCGTGTGTCTGACTAGCAATCATTCCTCGTCAGGGATGCTGCTATCGTCTGGACGGGTTTATATTGATAGTAGGTAGGTAGTCTTAATGTTCTGGCTGATCAGTGATTGCTGCAAGCAGTATTTGGACCCATCACAGTCAAAACACATCGTGTCACTTTTGTCGTTTCACTTTACTTGGTTTTATTATTATTACATATATCTGAACACATGATAACTTCTACATTAAAATTGAATTCATCATGGGCCGCTCGTGTGGTTGGTGAATATTCTCGCGATTTATTTAGGGTAGGTTCTCAGTGATTATAATCTCTAACATCCTCGCACAGTATGTTTTGTATCTTTGAAGCTTTACAGTTCATAATACGCGACGTCCATTTGGCCAACATAATCTTCCATTTTTTTAAATTTTGTAATGAGTAGACGGTCGGGTTTCCTAGTAACCATAGGACAATATTTTGTTTTGTAGCGGAAAATCTGATTTTTTCTGGTGTAAGAATGTCATTTAAGTTGACGCCAAGGGATGATGTCCTGTCAAGGAGAGCAATTAATTCTATGTCTTTCCCAAATCCGTTGATTCTTTCCGCACGTTATTCCATGTTCTGGCATGTCTGTGTTTCCACAACGTGGGAATCTGTTGCCGATAGGTGTATTCAGAGGCGGCCCTAGCAAGTTTTTCATGTGGTGCGAGATCTCATTGTGGCGCAACAAATGAGCAATCTCTTATTAGTGATTAAGTTGTCCATATAGATAGATTGAAGATAACATACAGTTTTTACATCCTACTAATGTCATAAATGTAAAAGTTCGGATATTTTTCTATATCACGTCGAAACTAATGAACTGCTTAGGATAAATTTGGAATAATGTATTGGCCATCTACTTTTATACCAAATAGCAGTTCCCGTGTGATTTGGATACGAATATGTATATTAATTCTTTATGAATGAGCAAAGCCGTGGGCAAAAGATACTCTTTATATATGATAATAACTCAAACCTCGGAAAGATTAGTATAGGATAGCAGCGGTATGAATGAGAAACTAAAAGGTTTATTTGAGCTACTGTGGCGAACACAATGCTCACTTAACTTACATGTCAAATTCGCAGTTTTTAATAATTTTTTAAAATATTTAAAAATATATGAAAATAAAAATTCCCACTCTTAATACCAAAAAATAAACTTTACCAAAATTTTGCCAGAACCCTCGCCAACTAATTCTTAAACAGGTTAAATGCATTTATTTCCCCCCCCCTCACCCCCCCCCCAGGCAAAACCATTTTCAACAAGTATTTTTCATTGTTTTTGCCCCACTCTGAAGCTAATCCTGGCTACGCCCTTGGGACGTTGTGCTAATAGAGTGACCAATAGATTCTCTATTCTATCGATGATATGCAAAAACATGTTCATTGTAAACAATTCTTCTGGATCTGTTGCTATTTCATTTATGGCTAATACTAAAAAAATCTGTACTTTCTTCGGCATCTGACTGGGTTAATAATAGGAAATTTTCCAGTCTGAGAATCAACTTCTCCAGCTGCCAGTTATCAGAGCTCAAATTCCGAGCTGGGGTGGAAGGGGATATTATCCACCGCCCCGAAACTGGTACTGAACTGTTGAAATTTGTTTTAGCTGCTTAGTTATAATACCCTCTTCACGTTTTGAACTCTCCTTTCTCGGAAAAGTATCCGCGAATTAAATTAAAAATGCTGAAATGTGAGACGATACGCAACCGCGAAATGGTAGCAACAATGCAAAAATGGCACAAAGATAATTAGTACAGGGATCATATCAACCTAAACAGGTTAGTTCTGTTATAGTGATCGTGGTTAGGTTGAAATTCGGACTGGACCAAGAGTAAAAAGTTTACGGGAAATTCGTTCTACGGCATCTATATCAGGAACGACGCATTTGTTTACTACAGAAGCAATCGATTATCTCTCATCGCTTGTACCGATTCTAAGATGGCGAGCCTTGTTGTACTGCATCTCGGATAAAAATTTTCTATCTGTTAATTTCGTGCGACTTTTAACAACGAAATGTAGCTAATACGGCAATAAAATATTATAACAAAGTTTTAACCATCATTTCAAAATTTTGTCATTGTTTTTGAGCGCCTGAGGCATTTAATAGCTGCGCTTCACTCTCACATTTCGGCATTTTAATTTATTCGTGGTGACTTTTCGGAGAAAGGAGGATGGAAAACGTGAAGAGGACATTATAACGAAGCTGTCAAAAAAAATTTCAACAGGTCAGTAACAGTTTCGGGGCGGTAGAGAATATCCTCTTCCACCCGCGAGCTGTTTTTCAACAAATGTGAAGATTTTCATAAATCCACTTTCGTCTGCATAGCCTTTGTAACAATGTATTATAAGAAGTCACCAATGTAATTATTAACTCAAATTGCTCCATGATCTGGCTAAGTGACAAGGTATCCGTTGCTGTAACTGGATAATTCGTTTCAGAATGGCGTCACGAACTGAAGAGTAGTGATAACGAACTGTAGGGATGCTAGAAACTCTATTCTTGAAACGAGTTTCGCAAATTTTTTGGCGGTAGTCCTGAGTGCTTGAATACCACTTCCCGTAGCTTTTTTGATCGAGAGAATAACACAAATATTCTTCAAAGAAATCCGGACAAGGAAACAGATTTAACTGATATTTTGGCGGCACTAGCTATTACCAAATTTAATGACAGTTACTTTAATTAAAAAATGCTTGAAGATACTGGTTCAGAATTTTGTTTTTGCCACATTTGTTCCTCATACCAAACTGGATCGACTGTCATATCTTTGGCCTCGACAATCGTTCATATCCAAATCGAACTTTTGCTAAGTAAAATAGGGCAGCGCCCCAAAGAGTCACTTTGTGGATTGTAAGCACAGCGTAATACTTCGTCTTCATTAGTGTCAGCAAAAATCAAAGTCAAAGATAAATGTTCGACGTGACTTACCTCAAGAGTTCAATTCATTATGATGGAAAAATATTTAGATGACCTAACCATAGTCAGAATTTTATTATGAACTTCATTCGTTTTGAAACTTTTGCCAATTTAATAAGATATTATTCTCGTTATTAGCAATACGGCGGAGATGTTCCATCACCACAGAGTAATATTTTCCTGGCAGTTGCAATATACCCAGGAAGTTATCATCATCAGAATTATTTACTAATTCAGATCCAAAGCTTCCTCTGAACAAGATATCATTCATTAGAGGATTGCAGCCCACTGTGATTTTTCGTCTTCAGTCTGAATATACAAATGTTTGTCTAGTTATTTAATGGAATTAACGCTTCTATCCAACTGAGCATTGTGTGATTGTGATCTGATGATGTTTCGTGAGTTTTGAAACGCTCTGATAAGTAAATCCATTCATCCAATCCTTCTATCCAAAATAAAAATGAGACCTTCTGTTGAATAAACAACATATGAACAATATACTTTATCCGCAGATTTAGAATAAAGAAACTATCTACTTTTATAAGTTTCTTCATTTGTTGTTGTTGAAAATACGTATTTGGAAAACGACGTCCATAATTTTTTTATTGGATTTTTTCGTTGCTTCAATAATTATTTCATCTCTGTCAGCAGAGTCAATGAGCGACAATTTTGAAATATTGTCATAATTTGTACTTTGAAAATGCGACAGTAGTGGTATGTCTTGTATACCCATTTGTAATCTTTTGAACAGCAGACGACGTTCTAGCCATAGATATATCTTCTCGCACATGCTGCTCTTCATCACAAGCCTCATCTGAATAACTTCCATTAAAAATTTTCTTCCGTCTTGTGTTAAACTAGTTCTGGTGACGACGATTTAGGCGACTTAAAAAAAAATCCAGCAATTTTGAAGCCTTCTCAATTTCGTCTTGATTTTGTTTTCTTTTTAGTATTGTGCGCCATACAGATTTTTTTTTTTTTTACTTTAGCGACATGTCCTGTCTGTAAAAGACAGATAAGCTTTGTAAATATTTATGATACCAACGTTAATTGTGATCACCGAAGGTTTAATATGGTAGAAAGAGAGAAATAGGTTGAATCTCGCCCCAAGCATGAACTTCCCAGACTACAGCCGAGAAGGCATGAAACAGGTGCGGGAGAGGCGCAATGCGACACGGGAGGGTGCTAACTTTAGAACGAGTTGTGATTTTTATGATTTGAATAACTCGAACTGACTCGAGTAGCAACTCTAATTGACTCTATTCTATGATACCATACGACTATGCATTAAGCTGAAACTCTTACTTTTATAAAATCTTCTAGATGATGTGTGTTTAAATAATATATTAATTATTATAGAATTCATTTTTCATTTTTTGTCCAGACGATCTCTAGCTGCATTTTCGGCGCCCCCCATATAACGGCGCCCGGTGCGGTCGCACCGCTCGCACCGCCCTAGGGCCGCCACTGGGTGTATCTCAAATAGAGCAGTCTGCCATTTGAAAACATATTGCAAAAATTTTGGTCCTTAGAGAACATTTATACTTTTTGTTTCTTTGCATGCGAATATCTTAAAAACTAGAGCGCATTTTGAATAATAGACTGTACCACAGACATATAGGGCCTGTACTCTTCAACATGTATGCAGGAGATTGAAATCCGTCCTTAACCAGTCTGATGGTCCCCAAGTTAGTCTACATAGCACGAAATCATCTGAACCCACTTTGAAGGGTTTGTGATAGTTTGAAAACTTAGGATGTGAATTTATATCTGCGGTTAATTTCATCTCCTATTTTTCAGTAAACGTATAGTCAAGAATGTCTCAAATATATTGAGGAATCCACTTGGTTAATATCTCTCAGAAATACTTAAAGCGACTGATTATGATCAATATCACTTTCCGTTCCGAATAATTAAAATTTCCAATACCACGAAGCGGATAGCACGAATTTCGACTGCGAAAAATAAGTAGCTTGCAAACTGATATTAATTTGCAGACAGTTTTAAATTTTTTCCAGAAATTCAACGCCGCATTAAAGTGAAACACGCCCTATTTTAATCCTATAATCACGGGCTGTAAGTTGTTCGAACCCCTTCAAAATTTGGAGCAGCCCTTAATGCGTAGATGGCTTACGACGAAATAGTTCCCCCATTCGGCATCAAGATTAATTATACGCCCTTTAAGTTCTAATACATTGGGGTACATAATATTCTTAAATCACGTGAAAAGCCGTCCAGTTGTAATTGAGAGGACCACGGTCAATGAAACAGAATTTCTTTCTCGCAGTCAAACAATTTACAGCTAACTATATAAAATGTCTAATGATACAACTTATATATCTTTCTTGGCAGACATTAATTACCATAACCGCATGCAACAAGAACTTCACCAATTCCATCATAAGCTAGCAACCATGAGAGGTGACATCATTAACATCTCATCGCCCACGCGCCCTGAATCCAACACAACTCCTGATATAGTAACTGCCTCCCCAAACATCCTAACCCGCACCACCCTTTATGTTCTGGATCCCATTGGCAGCGACCACCACCCGATCATGCTATCCATCAAATACAATGCCCCTAACACACCACGCCAACCCAATCCTACACCCCACCACTATATTCAGAATTACCGCAAAAATAATTGGAATAACTACAGAAAATTCATCGATAGCAAAATAGACACAGACAAACCAGATATCACCGACGCAGACAGCCTGCTTCAAACCGCCGAATATCTCCAGCTCACCATCTCTGACGCTACTGACCCCCACATCCCCCTGACTCATATCACCCCTCACAAACCATCACTACCAAGCCGAGCCCTCCAACTCCTTCATCTCTCACGTCGCCTTTTCCGCATGTATCAACGCTCTCATGATCATCAGCACCTCTTCCTCCACCGCCAGCTCCAACGAACAGTCAGTAACTACATTACCGCCCGCAAACGAAGCACTTTGAGGGACACCTGCAACCAGCTAAGTCAAAAATACATACAGAACTCCTCACAATACTGGTCCACTTTCCGACGCATAACTGGCCTCAAACACGCACCCACCTATCCCCTCCTCCACAATAATCTCCCTGTAACAGATAACACTCAAAAAGCAAATCTCTTCGCAGACCAACTCCAAACCATCCATACCACACCAAACGACCCCCTATTTGACTACACCGACTCCGCCATAATAGAACAACGTGCCAATCCTTCATTACCCCCACTCAAACCCGATTACAACTACATTCAAACCGTCAGCCGCACTGGGCTTAACACCCCCATCACAACTAATGATATACTATCCGTCCTTCACTCCAAGAAAAATACAGCTCCTGGCCCTGACTCCATCACATACAGACACATCAAAGAAGCACGCCGTTCCTTCCATCAACTCCTTGCCTACCTATACACATTTATCCTATACTCCGGCATCTACCCTCCCAAATGGAAATCCTCAAAAATTTTCATGTTCCCAAAAGCAAATAAGCCCAAATCAGACCCCAACTCATACCGACCGATCAGCATCACCTCCGTCATTAGCAAAATATTTGAAACCATTTTATCAAAAAGAATCCACCAACACCTATCCCAACACTCACTCCTATCCCCAGCCCAGTGCGGTTTCCGCCCAAAACTACCCACCCAAGACCAACTCCTCAAACTAGTTCACCTCCTGACCACCCACATCAACACCCACCGATCCGCAATTCTCATCCTACTAGATATTGAAAAAGCCTTCGACCGCGTATGGCACGCCAGACTCATTTTTAAACTACAAACCTTCGCCTTACCCATCACCTACATCCGTACAATAGCCTCCTTCCTTACACACCGCACCTCATTTGTAGCCATTAACAATTTCTTCTCCCGCATCTTTTCTACTACTGCAGGTGTCCCCCAAGGATCCGTCCTCTCGCCACTCCTGTACATCCTTTACATTTCAGACATACCTATACCCGCACCACCCACATACATCCTCAAATACGCCGACGACACTGCCTACCTAGCCATGTATAAATCATTGCAACAATCACAAAAATTCATACAGAAAGAACTGGACAAATTTGTAAAATGGTGCAACTGCTGGAGACTAATCACAAATCCTAATAAAACACAAGCCATCATCTTTGAAAAAACTAACAGAAGATACCGCCTCGCCAACTTCAACATTACCATCTACAATCATCCCATCCAGCAACAACCCACTGTTAAATATCTAGGCATCACCCTCGACCGTCACCTAACCTGGACACCCCACCTCAAAACTATCATCTCCAAAGCCACTACCCGACTGAACCTTCTGAAATTACTCACCGGCACATCCTGGGGACTCCGCAGCAACGTCATCATCAACACATATAAAGCCTTCCTCCGCCCCATCCTCACCTATGGTCACCTCTCATGGTTATCCGCCCCCGACCACTTCTACAATAGACTTCAAATTATAGAACGCCACGCACTCCGAATCACCTACCGCATCCGACTGCCATCACCCACCCACCTATTGTACGCCCAAATAAAATTCCCCCACATCTTAACCCACTTAGAATCCCTCCGCATAAAATACGCAATCAATAGTCTCCATAACAATAATCCTATAACCATAAAGCTTATCACCGAACCATATCACCTCCCAATCTCCTATAAACGAGTACCACCCACATTCCATCTCCTTAACATCCTTATCAAAACCCATCACATAGACCGACCGCCACCGATACCCGACCAAGAGAAGCGACCCAAAGTATACCCCACCCTTTAACCCATCTAACTGAAAACCATTTGTATTTCTCTTGATATTCGGTAAAAATCTTCAAATAACAGCACTCTGATTATGTACAAAAACTTAAAAAAAACCAATTAATATTGTAATATGATATTGTAACTTTTGTATTTTTAATTACATCTATTGTAAAAATGTATCACAAGGCTGAAGAGCACGACCTGTGTGCTGCCAGCCCGCCTTCCCCCACCTGGGGAAGGAGTGAAATGACAATAAATATATATATATACATACATTCAAATTTCGTTATGTAATACTCTTACATACCTCTATTATTTTCCCGGTTTCTTCATGTTAATTTCGTAATTTACACTATGTTTTTATAAGTTTATAATGTTGAAAATATTGTTGGCGATCGATAAGTAGGATGGAAAAACCATTTTTTTATGTATCGTCGCTGATCGATTTATTTTTAAAACTACTCTCTGGTTATTTTAACATGGTATTTTGATGTCGAAGATTGATGACGAGTTTAATAACTGATAGGGAGGAATTTATTAGCTAATACTAACAAAAATAATGAAATTTGTTTATATTAATAAATTTGTAAGTTATTATTTGCTATAGAAACATCTTATTTTTATTATTTAAACATATCAAAAACACCTAATTTACAATAAAAATGATGTAATTTACAAAATAAGATTACACTATTTTACTATTAATATTTACAAGAAGCATTTGCGTTAATTTTTTTGTGTAAACGGACTTCATTTTTCAGCCATTAAATGGTAAGGCTTTCGAAAAAAATCCATTCACGCGATGCCGATATTGCATGAAAGCATTGTATTTTTAGTACTAATATGTAAACTAACTTGAACCTAAATGTTTGTTGGATCCTCTCGAAGGAGGCATACTAAGCCTTCGTGTCAAAGATAGGACGGCCAGTTCCTTTCCTTTGGGACCTAGTGTTTAGCGAGGAATCATACCCGGGAACTAATTTGTGCGAATTTGGAAATATTATATTCTTTTATTTCACCTCATAACAGGTTTCTAGTTTCTCGTTGGAAGAAGTTCAGCTAAGTATTTATACACCTTTCTAATAGCCGAAGCCTTGACATCTGGGACTTCAAGTCGGCTGACATACTTATCGAACTCGTTCCAAATAGAATGTAGGTGATGATTTAGGTAATCGAACTTCTTCTTCAGGCTGCTCGAAGTTCAGGTCTGGCTGAGCCCTAGAACTAATTAGTCCCTTTACCCTTGTAATAATGGTTTTACAAGATATCTGGAAACTACTAACCTTCCCAAATCCTTGGTTGTTGAATCAAGATCAAGAAAATGGACTGGTTAACCACTTCTAAGTACTCTGTTCCATGGAATCGTTTTGTAAACCCCTCCAACAAACACTCGCCTAAGAGTTTCTTATTTTTACTCTTTTCCTCAGGCCACGATCCAATAAGTTTATCTTTGAGTGTAATCACCGTTCTGAAGAAGAGACCTATTCCTTCACCTGAAAAAAATACTCTTAAGATATTTACTGCCTGCTTACAGGTTTTCCATTAAGATTCTGTAAATGTCACATGGGAATTGACAAGTGCCACATTGGAGTTATAGGGTCTTTAAGACCTGAAAATCCATCTGACAAGGTTTATGTGGAGTTCCACCTCACGAGAACGTCCTGTTTCAATTTTAATGTAGTAATATCCATAGTTTTTTACATCTCATGCAATTTTGCATTTGCATGCCTTCTTCGCTTAAGAAACTGGTCCGTTAATTTTTATTTGTTAACAATGCTTTCAATAGAACTGCTAATTTCAGACTGAGCGGCCAACTTAATGACGTGATTAGAACATGTTATGTGCCTCAGGTTTAAAGAAGCACTTGTTGTTTTTATGTTTGCCACATTGTCAGTTACCACAATACACACTCTTAAACCTACTTCTTACTGAAAAAATACTCCTTTCTTATCAGCCGTATTCTTATCTGGGAATTCACTATAATCTGAACGTGCTGTTTTGAAATTTGTGTTGTCGTTAACGAAATAAGTAGCGATGCCATAAAAACTCGTTGTATTTAACGAGTTCAGTCATTGAGACTGTCAGCTGACTTCAGGGACTTCAAATTCCTGATGCCAAGACTTTGGTTATTGTAGAGGCGGGTAAATATATAGCCTGACCTCTTATACCGAGAAACTGGAACCCTCTTATGCGGTGGGCAGAAAGAAAGAGAATATTTCCAAACTTTTACAAATTGCATTAAAAAGACTATACATTCCAGCAACATCTGCACCGTGTGGACGGGTACAGAAGACCTACAGTTTAACGCGGAATCCGAACCACGGAAGCGTTCTGGCGTACTTCACATTACACAACAAGCTGCGCCACAGGTGAAGGTCGCCTAGACATGGATTTGAATCGTGGTCTTTTCGATCTCAAGTCAGACTTCTTAACCACTGAGCCACCAGACCTCTCACATTTATTTAAGTATCGTGTGGCTAAGCAAATAATGTGATACATTCAAATAAATACAACAACAAGAATGTTGGTAGCATTCACAAATAGGTGTTGTAACAGAATGACCAAATATGGGTCATTCCGTACATTTTTATATATAATATTTTGTATATTTTTATATATAAAAGTAAGAAAGGAATTATCGGAGAGGATTGTCAGTGTTTGTGGGACCTCCCAGCTAGACGCGCCAGATTGTCGCGCCAGATTGTCGCGCCAGGTCGGCTGCCAGGGACAATGGACACCAGCTACCCTTTCTCACGCATTTGGTCAAGTGTATAATCTCTTGGCTCTGGGGAAACTGTACACTGGGGTGAATGATCGTATCCAAACCCCAGGTCTCCGAACGGGCAGTTTGGAGGTCACAGGTGACGAATAAGTCCGAGGCTATGCCGAGTTCGCACGAATCGAGAAAGACAATGTTTGCCTATCGTCACAGCCGGTAGGAGGAGCTTGAAAACTGGAGAGCCAATCGAGAGAGACTATCCTTTGCATTTTGTAATGCCGGTGTATTCTTGCTCTATGTAAACCACGAGCGACGGGAGGAGGCTTTTTCTGCGGACGCTGGAGGGGACTTGACTCCGAGCCTTCAGACTGGAAGGAGCGGATCTTCCGAAGTTGGAGATCGCTCCTTCTTGGTATCGAACCTGAGGGTCGATAAGCGTGTCCAGTACAGTGAGGTCACTGTGCACGCATCCAGTACGCTTGCTGACGGATGTGGTGCATTGTCCGCTATAGCCAAGGGGCTATAGTAATTCCGCCCTCGCGGGAAATACATCGCCGTCACGGTAATAATTCTACAGTGCAGTGTGGTACTTTTATTCGGTCATTGAGTACAGCCCTGTAATGACCACTGAATGATTAGGAGTTCTCGCACCCCCAAATATTGAGCTAGCTGGGGCAGACTTTCTTAAAGCTACACTTGGTGGATAATTTAAATTATCCTGGCGCCCGGCATTTGAGATCGGATACAGTTAATGTCAATACTGTATTTGATTTATGGTTCTCGATCATTGTGAAGGGAACTTTGATTTAAAAAAATCAAGTGTGAAGCTTTCTTGCTTGCCAATTAATATTGGGAGTTTACTTCAAGATAAATTTTAAATGTGGTGGTGTTTTAATGCTTTGTTTGTTTGTTAATATGTTGGCAATTGTAAGAAGAGGCTTTGCTTAGTTCCTTTTGTTGATATTTCAATGTGTCAATGTTAAAGATAAATAAGCCTCGCCTGTACGCCATTATGAGTACCCAATAAATTAGCAGCCTAGGCTTTCTTTGAATTATAAAAAGAAGTAAAAGGTTTTCACCCTTACCTCCCTCCCGCACATACCGCTACAGTGTCCAGTAGTTGCAGCCAAGCTAAGAGGGAAGGTGTAGCACGGATTACATCTTGGGATGGTTCATCGTACTTCATTACAGAGCACGCCTTAATGATGTGCTCCACAGTCTGGAAAGGACAGACAGGAGAATCCCCGTTGCATTTTACGTGTTCTGCTCTTAGGAGGTTCAGTTTAACTCACTGGTTTCTCTTCAGAAGGAATCCGCAAGACCAATTTTAGGATCTTCAATATCTTGGTGTTTAACAGGTGCAGAGTTCCTTGACATTGCAGTCAGATACGTCATGCCGTACTGGGTTTCTGGATTTAAGGCTAGTGGGGGGTAGGTCATTACAGACCTCGTGGATTGGGAGATCCTGTGGATGGTCAGGGTGATGTAGCTTTCTCCTTTCACATGCCGTTGCTTCTTGACGTCTTACCTCTGGAGGTGGAACATTACTGATGATATGTAACTAGGGGACTCGGGTGGGTTTTAATATGCCAGTTATGACTAGTTCAGATGAACGTCTATGTTTCTAGAGTGAGCACTAAATTGCCACTCTGGAGCACAGTACTCAGCCACGGGGTAAACCATGGTGAGGGCGGTTGTTCATAGTGAGTCCGCATAAGTTCCCCACGACGATGATGACTAACCAAATTGTAGGTAGGTGACTGTGCGCGCGATGCTGAATAGAGCCAGGCGGAGAGTATGAACGGCGTCTCCTCACATCGGCACCAAGCCAGCCATCCAGCGTCCAGATGTCGGCCTGAATACTAATGCACCGCGGACCGTCGTCTCTATCGATCCTTACCGCAGCCCTCCTGTCCTGTAATATCCTCGCCTTTCAAAGTTGGTTCGCCCGCGGTGGTCACTGCAGACGTGAGGTAGAGGAGGCTGTATAATGGATTACTCATATAGGTTTCCACGACCAATCTCTGTGCAACTACAGCTGAGTGATCTCAAACATACCCACTTTTCGGTATTTCTACCGATATGCGGGCTGTCCTACCGAAAAACAAAAATGTAACGATTTTTTCACGATTTTCCCGAATTTTTTACTGATTTTACTTTTCATGTTGGCAACCCTTTTCGTTTATGTTTTGCGTGGAATTCCTCGATTTTTATATGATAAGTAGTTTTCTATTGCACAGTGTTCCCAATATCTTTTAGGGAATACCATGGCGCTCTACATTTTTCACATTTTTAGGCGATTTCCGAGCTAATTCTCGTGCGTATATACATGAGAATTCGGATTTTATTCGTTCGTTATTTTTCATCACTAAGAAGAGAAACTTTCTCCGAGTTACTAAATCAAATTGTAATAAGACGAAGAGCCAAGTACAAGCGCGAGACTAAAAAGAAAACCCCTACAATTTTACAAAAAAAGAACGGGAAGAAGAATTTTCAGGTTGGTTTAAAAAAGGTGTAAAAGCGCAAACTATGCCTGTTGTGTTGTAATAAAGGTATTAATATTTCATCAGGGAAAGAGGCTCTCAAGAAACACAGTTCTTCACAAGCACATTCTGTATCATCAATGAATATAAAATCACAAAGATATCGTCATTTACAGTGATAAAAACTCAATAACCTAATATATAAATTAAAAAAGGTAAAAAAATTCAAGATTTTCTACTAATTATCAATTCTTACATTGTTATTCGCCTCGTTTGTTGCTGATCATAATCTACCATTCACCATTATGGAGCATCTCCAGAAACTGATTCAGTCAGTTTGTCCCGATTAAGAAATAGTCCAAGAAATAAAATGTTTCACGACGAAACATCACGCCATAATTGATCAGATTATAGGTAAAGAAAATTTTGATAATTTATGTGAAGATCTGCGGTACACTGAGTTTTCGCTTATTGTTGACGAGTCCAGTGACCTAAGCATAACCAAACACTAGTGCTTAGTCGTGAGATATGCAAAAAAGCATGGCGTCAAAGTTTGTTTTTTTAGCTCTTATTCCGTTAGAAACTGCTGGTACAGTATCCTTATTTGAACACGTTGTAAACTTCTTTAGAAGCAATTATATTCCATATAAAAATAATCTAATGGATTTTTCATCTGATTCGTCAAACGTAATGTTGGAGTGTATTAATTCTATTGCCACATTGCTGAAACAACGAAATTCCCAATATTTTTATACTCACGTGCACATGCATTCTTTCCATCTTCGTGCGTCATATGCTTGTGCCAAACTGCCACGCAAATTTGATTATTGGGGCTGTAATTTTTTCATATAGCAATTTTGGGTACAAATATACCGATATTCGTTGGCAGCTCTACCGATTTCACATTTTGATGTTCAAGACCACTGCTACAGCTATCCGAGTAGCACTACGTTACTTAATTTGAACGTATCGGCCATAGTTATTGGAGGCATCTGAACAGATCAACAATCTGTAGGCTAACAGCCGTTATTCATCTACTGATACATGATTTCTACCAGGTTCATCTAAAATGTCAGCAGTACTATTTTTATTATTTCCATATTATTTTACATACCTTACAATATGATTTCTTTCCGTGTATTAAAAACCATCATAGACGAAGTCATTAACCCAGGAGAGGATGGTGGAAGAAAATCTACTATGATTCTTATGAAGGAATGATCACACTACGAATCTGTATGAGAAACAAAATTTCCTTATAGCGAATGAAGCACAGTTCAATGTCCATTTTCAGGGTAGAGTTCGGGGAATATGGAAAAACAGTGAGCTGGCAATTCTAAAGAAAGGAGAAGATAAAGTATTCTTTCCTACCCAAATCCTACGGGTCAGTTTGTTGATTTAATGTGCTTCGCAAAGTTCAGAGAAGGTTGTATGCAAAAAAATTACAAAACAACCGGGGACTTCGGGGAATGAATCCCAGCCAATATGGATTTAAATTCGGAAATTCGACAGACGATGCCATAAATCGGTTGACGAAAATAACTAGTACCACTATATAAAAAAAACTACGTACTGACCATTTTTTGTGTACATGTCGGGGGTATTTGACAATTTATAGTAGCCCGCCATGTTTGAACGGCTGAGGGAGATTGATTGTCCAAGAAAATTATTCTATTTAGAAATGCTTCATGAGCTTCCAGAATTCTTCCATCATGAAGACCCTGACTAAAGGAAGCCCAAAACGTTTTGTTTATTGTCCCATATTCTTGTATATAGGAATGGAACCAGTGATCGAACTATTACAAAGAATACCTGAACTGCTATGTCTGACTGCTTTTGCTGATGACCTTTCGCTACTCGTGGAAGGAGCTACGAGAGCAGAAATTGAGAACAACAGTAATATAGCACTTAATTGTCTCAGTCAATGATGCAGTAAAATTTAGCACCACATTAGACAACGTTTATGTCGTTCAAGGTTAAGCTGACTCGAAAACCTACTATAAGAATCGACTGTGAATCAATTCGCAGAAACCCAGCGCGCAGGTGCTTAGGCATTCAATTGGATGAACGTTTAAACTCCAAAGCCCACTTAGAGAAGACAACAGCAACGAGGGTGGCTGTTATGAATAAAACCATCAATATCGGTCAACGAAATTTCACTGTTCCAGTCCAAAACATAAGACTATACCATGACACAATTTTAGCCTCTTTAGTGGACTACTCAAAATGTATGTGGGCAAAGCATTTAAGAAAAATAAAACCAAAACAGCGAGTCAGATGTGTCCATCGAGGAACACTGTTAAGGTTGACAAGAGTATACCGAACCGTGGCAACAAATTCATTAACTATTGCCATTGGTGTCTGGCCAATGGACCTAGAAATGAGGAAACGGGATGCCATATACTTCTCCAGAAAAGGGAAACAAGATAAAGTAACATAAATTATAGGCAGCGAAACATCATCTGATTTGCACATTCGGAAGCTGCTATTGGCGGAATGTCAACAAGAATGGAATAACAGTGAAACAGGTAGGAGAACGTATGACATGTTTCCACCAGTAGAGGAGAGGTTTGGTACACTACTTTACTGGTAATGGGCCATATATTAGTTTCCTTGGAAATCAGAATATTGTGGACTCAATCAAGTGCGAATGTGTTGAAGAGAGTACGCCGGAGCACGTGATATGGTCTTAGAGCTCTTCATCTAGCCCGGCTGCAAGGGTGGAGAATATTTGACATATTACGAATCCGAGGTTTGTGACATTTGCTGGACGAGGCAGCTGATGTATTCTCAAAGTTTATAAAAAGGAAGTATGCCGAGCGAAATTAATGGCTACAGATAGCAGAAGAATAGAACACAATTACAACTTGTGGAAGAATAGAAGCTTAATTCCGGAACCAGCTGCAGAGGGAAAAATGTAGTTGGAACACCGGATTGACGGAAGATATCTTACGGCAATAGTTACGTCAGTCATCATAGGAACTTCAGTGTGCTCCGGAGAAGCACGACAGCTGGGGCCGTTTTGGTATTCCGAGAGGTCAACTCTTGATGGCCTTGGCGGCTGATTTCTCTGCCAATTCCGGGGGACTCTACCTTTGGAGCGCAATCAACAACACCAAGAAATAATGAACGTTATTGGAATCGAAAGGCGATTGTGACAATTGGGGGTGGTGATAGTAGTATGAGTAATTTTAGCTTATTAATAGTAATGTCAATAGTATTATTAGTAGCAGTAGCAGCAGAAGTAGTTGTGGTGGTGGTACTCACTCTGTTAATAACAGCAGTAGTAGGAGTAGTTGTAAAGTAATCTGACATCGGAACTTAAATAAAATAATCTAGCATTCACTGTTTACAAATACGTTAAATACATAAGATATGTATAAGTATACATGCACGTAAAATGCTGGAAATAAGGGCCCAGGGGGCCCTAGACTATGTTGTATATGGGACATAAATAAATAATCCCTTTGAATTGTTTCCTTTGCGGTGTCATTCTACTCAGTACAATAAGGAAACATTTCTTTTGTACTTCGGGTATTTTCCATTTTCATTAGCTGAAGTCTAGGGTGTCATGCTACATCAAAAACAGGTAATATGATTCAAGGTTCTTCCCTAGTCACTTCAGCCTTGATCTTTCCTTAATGGTTTTCTGGTTCATGTTTACGAATAATTTCATTTTATCTGCGTGGAACTTTCTTTTGTCTATATCTATAACTGAACTCACTTTCTACCCATAGATAAGAAATGGCAAAAAGTATGTAGTGAACCTAATTAGTTTCAGTCCTTAGGGTATTTTGTTATTTCACGGACTATTTCTCACTGAGCTTAAGACATCAGATTTTTTTTTTGGGTCGTGAGTAGTGTATTTTACCGCACTCTCCTTCAAGGTACTTCGAAGAGAATTGATATTCTAAAATGACCCAAATATGATTCTTTCAGGAAACTCTTCAAACTTGTCTGTCTATCTATCTATAAAACTAGCGGAGTTCCCGGCGTTACCCGGTATAGTTGGCATAAATTTACCCGTACCCTGTTTTTATTCCCGCAATGAAAAACATTTGTACAAAGTTTCATAAAATTCGCTCCAACTTTTTTCGGAATTAAAGTAAACCTAGTTTCATCCGCACCCTACCAAGAAACGGTTGGGTTGAAGTTTACAGGTATTTGCACGAACACTATTTTCATTCATCCGAAAAGATTAATGTATATCAAGCTTCGTTAATTTAGTTAAAAAGTTGCATTACTACCTTACTGAACAACGCTACATTATGTTAGAAACTCAAATTTGATTCAATTGCGAAGTGAATGGGTATACGTTTTACTCGAAACGCCAGATACTTTAACTCCACAGATTCATCCTTTCATACAAATATCAAAGTGAATCCGGAATAATATTATCGTAAACAGAAGACTAATGCTGATGGCCAAAGACGTTGTCCAGAGATCGTGGTTAAAGAAAATCTCTGTTGCTTTTACGGCTATTTATAGCGTTTAAAAATTGAATATCCCGAATTAAAGGAAAGAATACTTCAATTTTTGTTTATTGTGCAAAGTAGTTATTATTAACAGGTTATCTTATTGCTTTTATTGAAGGCTATGATCATAGACATTTAGTTGTGTGTTTAGTGCGAAATATGGAACATCTAATCCTTCTATCTTCGGGATTTGTCACCTTAGTTCAGAATTTCACTTGATGCTTCTGCGTTATTTAACGTTGAAACATAAGACATGCCAAACAACTGAATTAAGATTCTAAGCTTTAAAACGGTGAAAACCCCATCGAACTCTACTCCGTAGTTTCCGAGTTTTTATAAGACCAATATATCCGGTTTTCGTTTTATAGATATAAGATGAAAACCGGATTTATTTGTATCCGAAAAACTCGAAATCTACTGCGAAGATTTCGATGCGGTGTTCAACGTTTTAAAGCTTAGAATCTCAACTCAGTTGTTTGGCATGTCTTATGCTTCTACGTTACATAACGCCGGAACATTAAATGAAATTCTGAACTTATGGTGAGGAATATCTCAAGTGGAACCACTGGATGCAGCATACTTCGTACTAAACACACAATTACAATGTCTCTGACCACAGGCTTTAATGAAAGCAATAAGATAACTTTACAATAATAACTATTGTGCACATTAAACAAAACTTGAAGTATTCTTTCCTTTAATTCGGGATATTCAATTTTTAAACGCCATAGATAGCCGTAAAAACAATGATTTTTCTTAACCACGATCTCTGGCAGCATGGAGGAAGGAATATATGGAGACGACGCAAGGGATCTTCACCACGCACTGGAGTGAAACCGGGTAGAGAGGAGTGGGGTGGGGAGGTCGCCATATTGCTTGGCCGTAGAAACACGGAATAGGCACAAAACCCTCAAGGGAATCATACGACAACCGTGGTACCGCAATTTGATCATGGATTATTATGTAACTCGACGAGATAGACCAAATATGAAGAATATATATATATATATATATATATTTGATATCCTGCTTAGTTCTCGAGATATACGGTCGCAAAAGTGAGGTGTTTTAGGTTGAAATAAAGAATAAAAATATCACCAAAGTCAAATTTGATAATAAATTCTTATGTGACACGAAGAGAGAAATTGAAAGTAAACAATAAAAATTTTCGATATCTCATTTAGTTCTCGAGATACGCTGTCTCCAAAAATCAGAAGCTTAAATGGGAGTAGTATACATTGCGATACGTGATACACGTTGTGTCATTGACATGGTGCTTATGAAATTACTAACAATTGATAATAAATTGTTTGTCCCTTCTGGTACAGACTGCTTTTCAGCCTACCCACATTAATATTGTCGCTACTAAATCAAACTATGTAGACACACCTAAACACATGAGATGAATCGCGAACTACATTTCAGGCAATAACGTTTGTTTCATCACGTTTTGTAGTACGCACAGCACAAATTATCACAATTAATTTCATCGTACACTTTCAGTGAAAACTGAAACTGGAGTAAAGCATGCAGAATACCATATTCACTGTGTAGCGATGTAAACTTGACCAGCTTAAATTAAACTTTCAACACTTGTCTACAATAAGGCTAGCTTACCAGGTGCAAAGTAGTAACATATGATAATTGTCTACACTATACCAACCAATATTTGAGAACAACATTACCCTATTGAGAGCAATGAATAAATTTATAGTGATAGGCCTTAATGTTGAAGCTACCGATCAGACACTTCAAGAACAATAATTACTTAAGAAACGTTATTCCAGGCCGTTTCCTCTCTTGTCTGTTTGTGCAACCCTATGCAACACAACTTGGCATTATATAAAACTTTTGAATATTAGAAAATTAAAAATTCTCATCAGCAGACACAGTGCAAACAGTCCAATGTTTGGGTCTTACTCCTATGGCCGCCGCGCATGCGCAGTGGGAGACGAGTTTTTATATGAGGTTTCACAGATTTAGCGTTATTTCGTCTCCATATATTCCTTCCTCCATGTCCGGCAGTAGGCCTACAGCTGCATTGTCTGTGGCCATCAGCATTAGTCTTCTGTTTGAATAAAATCATTTATTTACGATAATATTATTCTGGACTCACTTTTGATATTTGTACAAATGTGGAGCAAAAAGTATATCCAGTCACCTCGCAATTGAATTAAATTTGAGTTTCTAAAATAATATAGCGTTGTTTAGTAATGTAGCAATGCAATTTCTTAACCAAATTAATGATGCTTGATATACATGTATTTTTTCGGACGAATAAAAATAGTGTACGTGCAAATAAACTTCAACCCACCCGTTTCTTGGTACGGGGAGTGCGAATGTTTGCTTTAAATCCGAAAAAAGTTGACGCGAATTTTATGAATCTTTGTACAAATGTTTCTCATTGCGGGAATAAAAATAGCTTATGAGTAAATCTGCGCCAATTATACCGGGCAACGTCGGAAACTCTGCTAGTTAAAAATATATTTCAGAACATTGATACCAAGCATTTACAGATATTCGTCGTCTGAACATTACCAAAGGTCTTGAAAAAATGTAATAGGCCTATGCTTGACAAACACAAATTATCACTATGACGATCCTTTCATTCATAGAATAAATGTGTAATATTATTCCCGTCATAAGTCTTTCGTCTGGTTCAAAGGAATCATCCAAAACTTCCTGCACTGAGTTCCATCTCAACATGTCCATTACAATTTATGTTGTCAATTATCTTCTTAATATATTCTAATCCTTTTTCCCCTCAACAGTCGTATCCTCGATTTATCTCTGAAGTAAAAAATCAACCAGTCCCATTCTGTCTCTTCTTTGCTTAAGATCCTTCCATAAAATTCTCTTTTCAACCATCATTTAAAAAAAAAAAAAAATTGCACTTTATCTGACAGTTTAGTTTTTAACATCACATTTCAAATATTTCGATTTTCCATATGTCTTCTACCCACAAAAATCTCAGCTTCAAAGCGCTATACACCGTACATGGAGTTCTCTCTTATTCTCACGCAATATTTGAAACCAAGATTTATGTTTTTGAAACAAATTGTGTTCGATAGAGCCGTTCTTATTTTGTGATCGTTATTACTTCAGTTGTAATGTTTGATCCTATAGAGGAAGATTTGGAGGCATAGGATAACTTAGTGTACTTTGTTTTGGCACAACTTAAGTCTTAAAATCCTGTCAAAGCTGCTGTATTCACTAGGGGTAGTTCCGTAAATGCACAACGATTACATGAACTGTTATTACGTAATGGTGATCTGTATAGGATTCCAAGTTTACGGAGCAATTTTAAAGTTATTGAGTGCCAGTCGCATTTTAAACTAATTAAACCAACCTTCTGATTCTTGAAACCCTCTATCCGAATGTTCAATGTAAGATAATGTACCTAAAGACGCTTGTAATTGCGGTCGTCGATCCATATGGTCAATTCACATTCCATTTTTTTTTCAACCGCTGGATCACGAACAGTTTTTAATGATAGCCATAGAACTACTTATTTCGTCGCTTATTTGTTGACTGATCGTACATTTTATTGATTGTTTTTACAAGAAACGATTCACCAAGATGCAAATCTCAAGCTTTTCATTATTTACTTTAAGTGGCAAATCGATTTTTTTTGGAACTAACATTTTTTATTTTATTCGTCATCATAATTCGTGAACAAAATACGGAGTTCAAAGGACACGTGTTGTTCACTCAAAATTATTGCAGTAATGATGGCAAAATTGCGTTAGTAAAACAAAAGAGCATCGCTAGCGGTGAGACGGGTTTTATGGAAAACAGAGCGCGTAACTGGACGGCTTTTGTTATAAACAAGTGTTTCAAACGCATTGACGCGTCAATAAAATCAAAGCGTACGCTAATGCGTTTTGATGGCTAGTAAATAAATGCAGTTATTAAAATTACTGGAACGTTAGCTAGGATCCGCAAATAATAAAATTTTATCTGCGAATACTCAAAACGCGAATTAGGACACCGTGAATAAAGCGCTTCTACTATAACAGAAACTTACCATTAACTAAAAAGTTTTAACTAGTTTATATTTGGAGTATCAATTACTTCTGAAATCGTTCGCCGCAGATATTGTTTCAGACGGTTGCGACATGAATAACTCTCGCGGATTTAAAGTTAAATATACATTCATCGTTTATTAATATCTGGCTGTAGGACTCGTGACTAAACGAACGATTCCTTTTAAAACACATTTATTATCTGGAACGAATTACCTTCCAGCAAACAGCTAAAACAATAAAAAAAATCTCTCAACCTTTTATCGGACTTCGAATTATTCCAAAGATATACAAGATCTAATTAAACAAAGAAATCTCTCGACCATTGACGTGCACATTTTAACCGTTATAACCCTTGAATAAAATTGATTTTTTATTGTTCCCAAACTTTCACTACTTTTAACTTTCTTCAGGGGATAACTTTCTTCAAAAAAATTTACCACACCCGAAATGCTACTAAGTGCCACCAACTGCGTCGTCCTTGTATCGTGTTATCTATCCACCCTTGATTTTAGATACAGAATGTCCTGAACTAGATTATGGTTACCTTTTTCCAAATAACTTTCTCGATTTCCATCCTTGGTTTCATCCCTTTTTCAACTAATTTTGCCCGTGTTTTCCTAAGGAAAATGTCCATAAAACCCAAATAATTCTTACGAACACGATGTCCGATATCTCCCGATACCACTTTATCCCTTACCACCCAAAAGACACGAAATACCTTGATGGCTATCAAACAGAGTGCATACGATTCAACAATACTATATGTTTATAACTTAACAGCTAGACTGTAATAAATATGCTAGTAACAACGGGAATTGTTTAAACTTATTCTGAGATAAGCTTCAACGCCATAAAACTTCCCTCTCGCATTCTATGTAGCAATTTTTTTCGTAAAAAACAAGAAAAGAAAGAAAGAACACGCAGCACAAAACGAGATGTGTAGAATGAACATCGGAGATGGCGAGGGATTTGCTATAACGTTTTGGTGAATACACCAACTGCATTTCAAGTTCTTCTTCAAGTGGCAAATGACGTAAACTGCTTCTGCCCATTACCGTCCACTGACCGACACCAGCCAACTTTCCCTTCCAACAGAATTCTTTTACTGCTACTACATATGTTCCTGTTTTTATATTTAACATCCTGTTGCGGCCATCATTTCTATTCTTACATTGTTTATGTCTTCATTGAGAAGAAATTCATTTCCGCCATTATTTACGTTTCCAGTCCAATATATTAACACATTTACATGATTATTTTTCAGGGATTCCTTCCGTGAGCTTTTCCATTTGACGTCACTTAACCGTATTATCCCAATATCCGTACTGTCAACGATTTATTTGCAAGGGTAAAAAAAACAGAGGGTTCCAATCTCATTTAGATGATGTTTTCATCATGGTGTAGCTCCACCATACAAACGTCAGTTGCGAGGATTATGAGAAATGTGCAATAGTGAAAATACCAAGAAACTTCTGTCCTCCATTATAACTAACACAGCAATATCTGGAGGGAGCATATATCAAACGGAACAGAGGAATACATAATATCAGTAGTTTACACAAAACAGTTTACCCGTTCGATCTATAAAGTTAACGTTGTTCGTTGAAGAAAGACGATCGGTGAAGAGGGGATTCAGCAAATGGACCGGAAAGACCAGATATTGACGGAAAATTTATATCAGAAATAGGTGGAGCAGAATGATGGGAAACGTGGATACATTTATCGAACGGAGAAGTGTTTCGAAATACACTTAAAACTAATCATGTATTCTGCTTGTCATTGTTGGCTGTGCGTTGGAAATGTGAAAAGGGACACCGTAAGCATTAAATAAAAGTCAGTTTTATTAAATCGTAAGTATAAAACGGTATCATCAGTTTACACAGCTGTTTATGGATGCGATACAATGAATTTTTATTTTCCCTTCCTTCATTTGTATATTATTGG
Organism: Vandiemenella viatica; assembly: GCA_031002005.1. Taxonomy (NCBI): domain Eukaryota; kingdom Metazoa; phylum Arthropoda; class Insecta; order Orthoptera; family Morabidae; genus Vandiemenella; species Vandiemenella viatica. The sequence goes on from JARYHS010013631.1 coordinate 73,705,475, forward strand.
CGACTACAACTTTTAGTAAAACCGTTATCAGCGTTCTCTTATGGAGTACTTGCAGAATACGCTCCCCAAGTAACAAGACAATCATCAAATTATAAATTAATTGTTGTAAACGTGAGTTTTCGTAAGTATAAAATGAATTTAATTCATGGAATAAACGTTACTAGTTCTTTTATTATATTACTTATTTGCACGTCAGTTATTTTCGAAGATTTATCTAGACACTGCAAATGCAATTTAACAACTTACAGCGTTATTTGACTGAAAATATATCACAGGACTGTAAAGTTGAAGCTGATGAAAGAGTAAAGGTTTGGAGTGAGAAAATATAGCAAGCTTGAAGAGTATTGATGAGAATATGTCTTAGCCAGTTATAAGATTGATACTTGTGAAGTATATGCGAATAATCAACAAAATTGGTTGACATAAGTAACCTCACAGAGCTGGAAAAAACAAGTAAACAGTTATGGTGTCAGAATCTTCATTAAAGTAAAGAGTGCTGGACAATTAACTTTACTCCGAGGGTTACGGAGTATGCTTCAGAAATAGAGGAGGAGCTGGTGGAGGGTTATTCATACAGATTAGAAACATTTACTATTAGCCTTTTGTGTTTATAATAACAGTCAAGATTGCACAGATTTGCTTTGGTGATTCCCTTAAATAATTAATATAAGATTTTAGGAGCAATCGTAACATCTTCCATAAAAAGAAGTAAAAGCACGTGTAAATAATGATTCTCCAGTTTTATTGGTTAATGTAACTCATACTTGGAGTAAATTTAGGGGGCTGATTCCTAATAAATATTAGTGTTCTTGGCTGCTTAACGCAGTGGGAGGATGAATGACCAAGAAGAGGTACTTGAAAGAAATTAAATTCATAATCAGAGATCATAGGGTGTTCAGGATGGTCATTGTTGGCGGAACTTATATTCAGTAGGTGTAAACAGAGAAGGAAATAAAATGAATAACAGAAGGGAGCAAAGATTTGGCAATACCTTAGTGAGGGAAGGAGGATTTACGCAAGTCGTTGTAGAGCAGAACGCAAGGGTACCAAACATTTCAGCTAACTTTTAAAAAAATCAGTTATGAATTTTGTGATCATTATGCAGTTTTGACAGACTGAAGGGCGTTGAGAAAACCAGACGTCATAACTGAAGAACCCTGTTAGTACAGTTATAAAACGGCGCAGGTTACAGAACTTAACAAATATTTCAGAGAAAGGTTCGGTATATGGAAGGACGAACCAGTATAGCAGTTAGAAAATGGGAACAGCTTAAAGAAACAGTAATAATGGTGAAAAAAATGTTAAGTCCAAAGATTCATAAAAAGTGGGATCTACAGGAAGTGAGGAAGCAAAAGATAAGATAATAACATTGTTTTGTTAATGCCGCTGTACTACCAACTGCTAGATTTATTTTTGTCTGCATGTTGATTTATTGTAAGCAGGTGTGGGTGGATATTTTTGTCATATATATAAATTTACTGAAAAAAATATAAAGCAGTATTTACATCTGCATTCCACATATAACTCCAACGTGAGTTTGCCATAACTGCTTTCACTTGCACAGATTTGCTTTGGTGATTCCCTTAAATAATTAATTTAAGATTTTAGGAGCAATCGTAACATCTTCCATAAAAAGAAGTAAAAGCACGTGTAAATAATGATTCTCCAGTTTTATTGGTTAATGTAACTCATAATGTCATTTTTTTTTGTCGTTTCATCGTCATTTTCTTGGACAATTTCTGTCCGGTACATACGCCTCTGCATAATTTGTTACCCGTCCTTCATCTCTTTCTTCCACTGCATTCTAATTCATTTCTTTTTTGTCGACATTCCTCTTAACTGAGTAAACCATCTGTGTTGGTGTCTCTCTGGTCCATCTCTAACAACATCCTTGATCCCTTCCATTCTCTTCACAACTCAAACCGACTGTTACCTTGTTTCTAATGCTGTTAATTAATAACTTAATACTCACTCACCACACGCGTGTCGCCCTTGTGATGTAGGGCATAGCCAATAACATTGTAGTAACCTTCACGTGTCGGTCCAAAAAGAACGTTTTGTATATCTATGGAGCCGTATTTAATGCTGAATCTCAATACTCTGCTGATTATTTTATTACGAACTTCACTGCACTTGGAGGCATACGTTCGAACCTATACCCATTATGCCCGTCCGGGTATCCAGATTTGGGTTTTCCATGGTTTCCCCAACTCACTCCAGGTGAATGTCGGGATGCTTCCTTCAAAAGGCCATGGCGGAATTCCTTCCCATTCCTTGGCCCCCATCCTTTCCCGTCTCTAAAGACCTCGCTGTTAAGAGACGTTAAGCAGTTAAAAAAAAAAAAAATACCCATTATGCCTGTAAGGAAAAACGAGATTTTTCTAAGCGTTCTAGCAGTGAAATAGTCACTTTTTTTAACGCAATTATTTTTCATTGGGTATTCTGGTAGCTCAGTGCATTTAAAAGAACTTGTGGTTGCCGAAAGACGGCAACTGGTCAAACAGAATAAATAAATGAAAATGCTAACTTGTGAGGAAAATCTAAGTTACCGTAATAAAGCCCTTCGGAAGCTGTGTATGTCACAGATCGGTTGGATCAAGCAGGACACTTTTGCTGAAAATCATGGTGATTCAGCATGAAGCCGAGAAATGAACGGCGGCAATAGCAAAATTTCTCTGACGTACTTATAGTCATCTAAAACATTTTATTGTATGTGAATTTGTTTATTTGATTGTTGTTTCGGTTCTGCATTATGTACTATCTAACATATGTTATAAATAAACGTCAAAGAAAACTGGGATTCAGGTGGTTGCTTTAGAAATTCAGATTCCCGGGTTCAAATTCCGGTGCGGCCAGGATTGTTGATAGTATTGCTTGATCATGTGGCTCGAAAAATTGTAGATGCAGGTAGGACAGACGCGGAAAGCATAACAAATTGAAACTCTGTTACCAGATCGGAATTTACTTTTACTTGTTTGGCACTTTGAAGTTTGATAAAGGAAATTGAATTAGGTATTAATACGTCTTTTACTATCAAACTAAATTTGTTGCGCATGAAAGGAAAGGACGAGAGTTAGAATCTTTCATGTTCTTTATGAATTGGCTGATTTTCAGGATATTAAGAACGATTTTACATAAATCTCATTAAGAGTTTCGTCACTTTTCAGCGAATTCCAGTAGAACTGCTGAAGGTACGTTTCCATTACTACAAATTTGTCCCGCAACATGTTGTGGCACAAGTGCCACAAATTTGTTGAAATGGAAACGGTCTGCAACATGTTGCGGCACAAGTGCCGGGGACAGAAATGTGCCAAGCGACTGCGGGACACAACATGTGCCCGCAACTTGTGCCACAGCCCATGGAAACAGACTGCGACATGTCCCAGGGACATGTGCTCGCGCGTGCATGCGCAGCACACTCTCTTATCAACGCGTGTTTTGTTGTCTGTGGTACCCGCACTTTATATAAAGCTAGTGTAGTGTTTGTTTCATGATAGAGTGGTCTATTTGGATTTGGAGATTCTATGTTTATACATTAAAGAACTGTAGCTTTCACCTGTAGCTAAGAAACGAAGGGTTGTCGCTAACATTTCACGGGGAGAAATTGGCTCTCGACATATCCTGGATTTTATAATCTTCGGACCAACAAGGTTCAGTAACAATTGAAAATCACTTGCTGTCATTCTTGCAAAATTCTCGTACCCACTATGGAGACGTAGGTCTTCCATCAATGAGTTATAAGCTCCTTCCGAATGTCTTTTTGCTAGAAAACTTCTAATCCACCATCTCGGTCGTTTGTGTCTTTTTTTTAAGAAGTTCATAGTATGCTCCTGCCATTACAACAATAGCTGCAGTAGCTGAGTTGTCCATATCGCACAATTATTTGAATCAACAAATCACTCGACTAAAGATACTGGAAAACACTGTATCTGATTCCCTGTACAAATTTCAACTCGAGATCTCTCTACAAATGTTGCAGATGTCCCAGGCAATTGGAAACAGTTGAACAATTACGTGCAACATATGCCGGGCACAAGTTGTGCGACATGTCCAGGAACTACCTTTAGCAGTAAAATGCTTAGAATTTAAAATATTGTATTGTTACTTTTATTAATTTGTGTTAAAAACATGGCGAATGAAAAGAAGTATTCGAACTTGGCTTCAATTCACCCAGCTATATATTAAGTTTCACATTCTTAGTTCTTTCATGTACATACTCTCTGCCTGCAACCATCCTCGCCCAAAACCGGAACGTAAGGCACAGCAAACTAAGCGCATGTTATTTTCGCGACAGTAAATTTCATTACTTAAAGAAGAAAGCGGAAGAAAAATATCAGTATTGCATGTGTAAAGGAAGTGGCTGGACTTTTCACGTAATAGTACTTGAAGATTGTAGTATATTTTGAGTTCGACGACATTTTCGGCCAATTGCAGTCGGGACTGACAAGAACTACAGCACGCGTTGTTTATCCCTACGTGAAAACACGAATAAAGTGTGATATCGCTTTCTCGTCAGCGAGAGGAAATAAAAATCCTTGTTGTGAAGAGCGCTGCCAAAGATCAGAGACGAGGATGCCAAGGAAAACGACGATGCTGGAGGAGTACAAAACAAGTTTTACGACCTCGTTTCGGGCAGCGCAAGACATCCGCAGCTCCTGCTGATGCGCGCATCTACTGTCGGATCATCCTCCAAAACTGCCCGACAAAGGTGATCGGCAATAAACTTGTGGGACCCCACCTCGACGCCACTGGTTGGTACGTGAGTGAGAACGAGTCAGGAGGCAGTAAAAATATCAAATACTTACGACGAAGCGAAGGCGAAAAGAAAGTAGAGTTAAGGACTCGGAGACAAATAAACGTTAAATAAATAATATTGCAATCAATGGAGTATCACAGAGATTTCGAGCATTTCATCTCTGAATATGATCAATCATCCAGTAGTTTCAGCTGGAGGTTGGATCCCTGAATAAGTTCCGAGACCACTAAAAACGACCGAATGAAGTTGGAACATAATTTACGCAGAGTGTATTGGCAACATTGCTTCGTTTGCGTAAGTCCAGAAAGGTAGCGAGAATTAATTTGAAATATAAACTACAAAATGAACATACCCTGCAAGTTGTGTGCGAGGAAAGAAGTTCGGGGAAGAGTTTCACAGAGGCAAGAGGCAAGATATTGGGTTTCATTTTCAGACACACGGTATTGGATAATTTATTAGGGAAGGGAACAGTGGATGCAAAGAACAGCAGAAGAAAAAAAGATTTTAATGAATGAAGGTGCAAGTTCAGCACGTGGGGTATTATGGCTATGTTGAGATGGCGGGATTAGCTCAGAATAGGAAGGGATAAAGAACTGCGTCAAACCTGCAGAAATACGAGAGTAAAGAGCAACCAATTCTATTTATATTTAGAGAAAGAAAAAATGAAAGAAAGTTTCCAGTATGTAATATAGATTTCTCGAGAAAGCATTCGTTTTTACGTTACCATCCCTTTCTCAACATAAATCATATTTATTATTCTCCCAATCCTTTTTAATATCGAAGTCAAAATTAAATGGGTTATGAAGAAAAAATCTTCAGTGCAGTCTCAGAACTTAAGATCTTTTATATAAAAAATTAATTTTTATGACTGGACGTTGAATTACGAAACTACAGAAAAATGACAGTTCCTTCTGTTCAATTAACAGTGACTTACACTCTTTGTGAATTTTATATTTGTTTGTGGTTTTAAGTTATTTATGTTAGCTTTTAGACAGAAGTGTAGAGTTTTATAATATAAAAAGCACGAAGCATACGAATTTTGTTGGCTTTGTTAATAAATTCAGATTTCAAAATAAATTTTCGTACGATGTCAATGGGCTTATTACACGAGAAATTAATAGAGCTCTGTTATTGATTGAAATATCTTCTGCGCTTATGAAGAATTTCTCTTCCAATTATGTGTTATATAGGAAAAGGGGATAAAACTAAGAAAAATATATTAGTTTTCTAGTTCAATATTGACTATGCCATTTCTTATTTTTTTTTTTTATGACATGGCTGCAGAACTAAGTTTCTAAGAATCTTCGGAATGAATATCTTTCAGTTCACGTTATCTACAGTACGTATCCTTCCATGAACTTACTGCATTGCATTCGGGAGGACGCCGGTTCGAATCCCCGTCCGGGCATCCAGATTTGGGTTTTCCATGGTTTCCCCAAATCACTCCGGGCGAATTCCGGGATTCTTCCTTCAAAAGGCCATGGCCGAATTCCTTCCCGTTCTTGGTCACCAGTCCCATCCCGCCTCTAATGACCTCGATGTCGACGAGGCGTAAAGCCATAGGTAAACTTACGGCAAATTCTTTCTTTTATTTTTCTACCTCCAACATCACAACTTTTAGCTGTCGTGTTAAACGTAGTGATTCTTTCGTACGTTGAGATTTAGAATGGCCTTATAAATTCTGTCGGACGCTAAATTGTTTTACAGTTTTCACTCTGTAAGCTTTTTCACTTTTTGTGAAATGTTTTTCCAGTGCTTTCTTGAGAGAATCTGGAAGTCTTCCTCCTTTAAAAGAGCAACAACAAATAAGATTATGTCTGCTAAAGCCGTTGATGCTGATTCTGCAATTTTTTGTTACATGCAATGGAACCTCTTCTATATATATATAAAGATGAATGTATGTATGTTTGTTTGTTAGTTTGTTTGTTCTTCATACAAATCCACGGTTCTCATCCAATCTCGATGAAGCTTTGCACACTTATCCTTTGAAACAAGGAGAAAAATACTGTCTACATTTGGTTGAAGAGTTATCTGTATAAATAATACATGTTGTCTCATAATTTCGAAATACTACCGAACGGCGATAGACAGACGCGTTGGATATGGAGGTCTCTCTACTGTTTTTCCGTGTAGCAGTCATGAAGCTCAGCGGCAGTCGCTCGCGACCTGCCGTAGCGAGCGGTCGCATCACACTTTTCTTGCTGTGTCGTGTGACAATTGCCTGCAGAGTAAATAAAAGCAAAGTATAGTGAAAACCAACAAATATGGAAGTGAATCAATTCATACGAAAATCAACGCTAAAATTCTCCTTTGCGTATGGATATATGCGTCCGAAAGCAGTTGAAATCGATGAGTGGTTATATAGTGAAATAGGATTACGAGAAGAAAGTGTACACGGTATCCAGGTGGATTTCCTGGCCAATGTGATATACGTCAAGCTACGAAATGAAGAAGAGTGTCTGCGAATACTGAAGGAAACCAACGGAGAAAGAAAATTTGTACACACCAATGGCGAGGTAAGCACCGTTTCCATATCACATGCAGGCCTGGGAATAAGACATGTAAAAATCCATAATGTGCCCTTTGAAATTAATACAGACATAATACGAAAAGCTTTGGATAAATTTGGTACAATTTTGAGTGTAACCTCCGATAAAAGATACGGTAGCAAAAGATTTGTCGTAGATAGTGGTATTAGAACTGTGAAAATAGATCTGAAGTGCCACGTACCATCGTATGTAGATATTGCCGGATTTAAAGCACTCGTTATTTACGACGGACAACCACGTACGTGTGTCATATGCAACTCAAACGAACACCTCAAGGCTGAATGCACCAGGAAGAAACCCCTGCAGCTACCATCTGAGCGCTTGGCCCCTGATACAGCTTTCAGAGGCGAACTTTTAAAAGCATCATACGCTAGCGTGGCAAACAGTAATCAATCAACCAGTGTACATAGAAATGATGAACCTACTCTCAGCATGGAAACAGATGACCCCACCAACATCATGATGGAAATAGAGAATCCTTATAATGACGTAGTACCTGATGAACCCCCGAAGGAAAAAGAAGCAAACTATCCAACTGGACAAGATAATAACCAAACTTCTAATCTACATTTACTGGAAATATCACCAACTGAGAAAAAAGAAATTATAAAAAATGCTAAACAACATCCTGTGACAGTGCCATCATCTGAGAAAAAAGAAATTATGCCCATGGAAGAACGCAAGCATGAAAATACACCCAATACCAAAAGACTGAGACTTGATAAGAGGGGAGTAGATTTGATAGCGAAAGAATTAGCTGAAAAATCCAGGAAAGTAACCACCTTACAAATGGAGACAATTGATGAAGAAATGCCCCAAAGCGCCAACTCCAATAAGGAAGACAACAACTATGAAAACAAGACCAGCGAGATAGTTGAAATGGGAAATGACCGCGGGAACAATAAAAGTCTTTGGTCGGACGACTTAAATGACACTGAGGAAGAAGATAAGTCAAGCAAATAAGAGGCAAAAGCAAGATTATAAATGTTATTAAATAAACGTGAAAGGGAAGGAAAAAAAAAAAGAACTGTCTCGTTTTCAACCTTGTGTGACAACATTTGATCTAAATGGCAGACCGTAGTGGAACAACGCCCGCTCAGACATACTGTGTGTCTACCCTAAATCTAAACGGAATAAAGAACCAAACTAAAATACAATGCCTCAAAGAATATCTATGGGCGGCATCTGTTGATATAGCGCTCTTACAGGAAGTTGCCTGGGAAGGTGCACTGAATGTCACCGGGTACAATGAACTGAAGAATCCTGGTTACGACCATGGTCTAGGGACTGCAATTCTAACGAAAGAGGGTATTCAAATCAAAGATGTTGAGATTTTAGAAAATGGAAGAGGATTAGCCTGCACAATAGCAGGAACACGTGTAATAAACATCTATGCTCCCTCCGGAAATCAGAATAGAGAAAGTAGGAAACAGTTTTATAAAACAGAGATAACCCAGCTTCTGACAAACACCTGTGAAAGTCTCATACTTGCAGGAGATTTTAATTGCGTTTTATCTCAAAAAGATCAGTACCCTAATTTTAACAAATGCCAGGAACTCGAGTACCTAATAAATAAACTAAGTTTGTTAGACAGTTGGGAAATAAAAAACGGGCAAATTCCCGGGTTTACATTTATAACTGAGAGCACAGCAAGTAGATTAGATAGAATTTATATTTCACCGGACATATCGAGTGAAGTAACATCAGTCGAGATCTGGCCAGTAGCTTTTTCGGACCACAGTGCATATCATTGCAAAATAAAATTGCGGCGCCAAGAAATCTTTAGAAACAGAGGATACTGGAAATTAAACACCTCCATCCTAAATGAGAAAGAATTGGAACAGATAGTCAATAATACTTGGAATCAATGCAAGAAACAAAAAAACAAGTACAATACAACTGTCCAATGGTGGTTACAGTGTGCAAAGCCACGCCTCAGAAATACATTGATAAACTTCAGCAGATGCTTGAAGAAATGGGAAAACAAAACAAAAGAATTCCTTTTCATGGTCCTAAGAGAACTATGCACCAACGACGTAGATAGCATCCAAAATATGAGAAAAATAAAACATACCAAGGCCAGAATAACAAATATAACTAGAAAAAAACTAATAGGTTACCAGATACGAGCTAAAACTGGATCCTTTCAACAAGAAGAAATAACTTCAACATTTCATCTCATAAAAGAAAGACATCAAGCAAACAGGAAACTCGTGACGGAGTTAAAATCAGAAGAGGGATGTATCATTACCAACCAAAAAGGAATAGAGATAGAAATAAAAAAGTATCTCTCTGAATTATACACTGAAGAGGCAATTGACAATGAAGAAGTCAGCAGTCTGTTACGTCACATAAACCCAGTAATAACAGAACAAGAGAACGGAATGCTGAATGAAGAAATCTCGGAAGAAGAAATAAAAAACGCAATTCAACGGAGTCCGAGAATGAAATCACCTGGTCTTGATGGCCTCCCAATAGAATTTTACGTATCATATTGGGATATTCTAAAATACGAATTTATAAAAATGTATAATGAGATTCTAGCTATGCAGTCAGCTCCAACCGAAATGCTAGAAGGATTAGTTGTATTAATCCCGAAAAAAACAGATAAGAAAAATGTTGAAAATTTCAGACCTCTAACTCTTCTCAATTCAGATTATAAAATATTCGGTAGAATTATCGCGACTAGACTTGGGGCTGTAGCTAAAAAGATGATTGGAGAATACCAGACCTGCATTGGTGGAGGCAGAAATATAATGCAAACCCTAACAAATATTCGTGATGTAACTGCAGTCTCGAAGGCAGCAAACGTGAAAATGGCTATTTTATCACAAGATTTCCATAAAGCATTTGATCGTATTAATCATACTTATTTAAAACTTACTATGGAAAGAATGGGTATCAGCCAGCAAATATGCAATTTGATTTACATGCTATTACATCAAGCCACATCGCGAATATCTATAAACGGATCTATAACCAATTCAATAAAAATAACCAGATCCATTAGACAAGGATGCCCTTTATCCATGTTCCTTTATGCGTTTGCAGCTGAACCATATTTAGCGGCAGTGCATAATATACTTCCTGGCTTAAAGTACCAAGGAACAAAAACAGTGGTGTGTGCGTACGCAGATGATATCAATATCATCATAACCAACTTGGAAGACCTAGAAAACACACGACAGTTGGTAAATTCGTATTCAAAAGCTTCAAACGCAAAATTGAATTTAGATAAATCTGCAATACTAAACATAGGCGCTGGTATAGAACTAAACAACACAACATGGATAAAGCCATGTGACAAAATAAAGATTCTTGGTGTAGAATTTAATAAAGTTCTGCAAAAAGCTTCCGCAGTAAACTGGAGACGTCTATTGGCAGTTATTCGAAGCAAACTGCATGATTTCACCCATAGAGAACTAAACCCAATACAGAAAATATGGTTGATAAATACCACAGCGCTCTCCAAAATATGGTACATAGCTCACATATTTCAGATACCTGTGGAAATAGCTAAAAAAATGGAAACGGCAATCAGCTGGTATGTACAGAGGGGACAGATACTGAAGATTCAACATAAAGTTTTGCAGATGCCGTATTGGCAAAGGAGGACTAAATCTGGTTGATATACGTACGAAATGCACTGCAATCTTCATGAGGAATATGTACAGTCAATGTAGAACAACACAAACAAACCTTACAAGACACATAATAAATGCAATGGAACCGCACAGCAACAAAGCGCCAGTTGACGTCAGTCACATAAACGCTACCTTAAGCCACTTCCGCTCCTTCTACATTGAAAACAGCTACATAAGAATAAACAACACAGACCAGGTGCCATCAACAAGGAAACTATACTGCTTGATGAAAAGAGAGATTAAAAGTAAACTAGAACTCACCTATAAAAGAAATGATTGGAAACAAATATGGGAGAATATTCACAGTCAATATATCAGCAGTAATGCCCGTTCCACGTGGCACAGAGTAGTACATAGAAAGATACATACCAACGAAAAACTTTTCGCACTACGCCTCTGTCCTACTCCAATGTGTTTACGCTGCAACTTGCAAGACACAATACAACACCGACTGTTAGGATGCGAAGCTCCTGATATATGGAGATGGACAAAAAGCAAACTGGCAAAATAAATAGAACCACCCCACACAATTTCACGCCAGAGGATATACTAATCCCTGACACGACAATATATCCTACTACTAAGAGAAATGCCCACTTCTGGTTGCTGGCCAACTACACCCATTATGTTGTACATAAAAGAGAAGAGATGGCCATCGTAGACTACTGGAGCTATTTAACAAATGAACATAGCAAAATAATCAAATCGAGAAAATATAAGGAAAACTTTGCACGCTTCCTGCTTGTCATAATGCCCTACTAAGTACCAGCTGTACTTCAAGACAACGACTGACAGAAGAGCAAGATCGACACTTCCACATCCTGAAGATCAGAAAAAAATTATTATTTATTATTATTATTATTTTCGCCTATATCACTATTCGAAGAAGATGAATAGAAGAAATATTTATTTTAATCCAGTCCTTAGTACATTGGTGCCCACAGCACTATGATAAAAAAAAGAACATCTTATTTATTTTACAACAAAGAATAATACACCTAATTTCTTAACCTAAATTTTAATTTGCTTGTCGATTTGAGAAGAAATTAAAGCCGAAGAAGGCAAAGAAGGTGAGAGAAATGGACGGCTATAAGGGGAGGAGGAGGCCGATAAAAAAAAAAAAAAGTGGCTAAAGCGCTGGCTTACTAATGTTTGGGTCATGGTCTCCGGTTCAAATCTCCGTGGAGGCTAAGATTTTTAAAAATTGTTTTTGATCGTAAGAGTCACGCCTGGGCCGTCGGTTATTCGGATTGAATGTTAAACTGTAGATACTACAAAGTTAGGGGTGCAATGCGAGGCAAATCATAGGTAGTCTTGCAATGCTATAGGTGTACACTTTTTTACGTTGTAATGATTCCTCAGGGGTTGTTCGCAGTCAGTGTGTGTGAACCACAGTAATAATACTATAAATACGGAAGTAAGTCTCTGACTTTTTGTTACGTTTTGACGACTAAATGGCTATATCGATACTGATGGAATTTGACAAGAAAATCTGTATGAAGGGAACAGGACATTTTTTTACAGTATGATTAACAGTTGTAGTCACGAAATTTTGAGACCTTATCGAATGGTGACAAAAATATGTTGGAAATTGATTCTCTTCAAGAGACAGGTTCGACGGTAGAATGATATACTGATAGCTTTCCTGTCATATTATGCCGAATCGGTGTTGTTTGGGACCAATCCTTCGTTACCAACAACTTTCTATATTCAATTCTGGCAAAAAAATTCTTAATCTACGCGTACGAAGTCGCGACCGAGAGTGGTGGTGTAACGGATAGCGTTCTGGCCTCGCATTCGGGAGGACGGCGGTTCGAATCCCCGTCCGGGCATCCAGATTTGGGTTTTCCATGGTTTCCCCAAATCACTCCAGGTGAATGCCGGGATGCTTCCTTCAATAGGCCATGGCCGAATTCCTTCCCATTCCTTGCCCCCATCCATTCCCGTCTCTAAAGACCACGTTGTTAAAAAGAGACGTTAAAAAAAAAAAAAAAAAAAAAAAAAAAAACCGAAGTCGCGGGTACGAGCTAGTTGTAAATAATTTATTATTGTGGAGTGTGTGAAAAGAAGAAAAAGGTAAGTAAATGCAACGTATTTATTAAAAAGGATGTTGATGTTTAATTGGGCAATTAAATTTGAAATGATGGAAAAGAGAATTGCTGGACAAACATAACAAAAAGAAGAGGGTGGCCTGCTGCAATTTTTAATTGGTTCCTAGGAAAGAAGAGATTTTCTGAAGATAGGAAAATGAGGTTGTTATTTAAGTAATGGCGATACATATTGAAACAAAATAAGATAAATATCTGATAGACCGTGTATAGTGTACTCATAGTTAACCTCCGCCTGTGATTATGACGCAATGCTTTCAGTTTCATAGCGTCAGACAGAACTACCAATTGACAGACGAATATACATTTTATTGCAAAACAGACGTTCACTACAATTTGCACAAATTCTTGAAGCCACAACAAATGGTAACCTAAGGAAATTAAACGCTCGACATCCTTGAAATAATTTTATACTTGACATAGAAATAAGGCAGTTGGTATTGATGAGATTACTGCAGAACTTCTGAAATCCTTAGGACAAGGAGTAATACGAAAATTATTCAAATTGATATCAAAAGTTATGAAAAAGGAGAGATTCCAAATGATTTTAATAAAATTATCATCTTCGCACTTCCGACGAAACATAAACGGACAAATGTGATAATTATAGCGCTATGAATGTAACAACATATGCTACAGAATCACTGGCCAGAATAATATAAAAAAGAATGGAAAGGGCAGTAGAAAAAATAGTAGATAAAGATCAGTTTGGATTTAGAAAAAACCGCGATACAAGAGAAGTACTTCTGGCCTTAAGATTAATACTTGAAGGGAGCATCAAGAAAAACAATGATACGTTTATGGCTTTCGTTCATATAGAAAAAAAAAGCTTTTGATAATGTTAGCTGGGACAAGATGTCAAAATTTTAAGGAAGTGAGGTCTAAAATATGAAGATAGAAGAATACTTTTTAAGCTATATAGGAATCAAGTTGTTATAATATAGGTAGATAATCATGAGAGACATGCATCAGTTAAATAGGGTGTGAGATAAATATTACGATTTGCTGATGATATTGTCTTGTTAGCAGAACAGGCTGAGGATATTGAGAAGTTACTGACTGGCATGAACGAAAGAGAGATTCTGAACTAAATATAAACCGAAGCAAGACAAAAGAGATGAAATGTAGCAGAAATGATAGCAGTAACAGTAGATTAAAGATAAAAATAAGATCGGATCCTATTGAAGAATAAAAAGAATTCTGCTATCTAGGAAGTAAAATTATAAGTGATAGCCGAAGTAGGAATGATGTTAAAATCAGAATATTACTAGCAAAGAGAGCCTTCATGAAAAATTGAAATAGCTTAGTTTCAAATATAGATCTAAGACTCAGAAAAAAACTTTATGAATCTCTAAGTGGGGCGCATAGCACTTTATGGTAGCGAAGCCTGGATTTTAGTAATAGTAGAAAGAAGAAAAATTGAAGCATTTTAAATGTTGTGCTATAGAAGCATGCTGAAAATTAATTGGATAAATGAAATTCAAATTGCGCGAGTTTTGGAAATGATTATTGAGGAAAGAAGTTTGTGGCAGAATCTAACAAGAAGAAGAGGCAGGTTGGTATGTCATACTTCGAGACATGCGGAATTGGTTAATTTGTTACAGGAGGTAACAATCGACGGAAAAAAATTGTAGAGGAAGTCCGTGATTAGAACATATGGATCAAATAATTGGGGAAGTGGGGTAAGTTGAAATGAAGAGGTTAGCACCAGGTAGAAGGGATGGAGAATTGCATCAAACCAGTCGAGAGACTGGTAACATCAAAAATAAAAACATAGAAATTATAGTTGCTTCGATTTGTTACAAAAAATAAGAAAAAATACAACGTGATATTTGAAGGAGAAGCAAACAATGAAAGCTGTTTTACAAAATTGCTGGGTTATTACAACGATAACATACTCCACACCTTCCTAAAAACGTAATTATGTAATCTTTTCATAGAGATCAAGCTTTCGGATGGACGTTGGTTCAAGTCCTCGTCCGGTCAGCCAAAATTAGGTTCTCTATGTTTCCTTGGAATAATTCACGGTGAATGTTGGGACGGTTCAATCAAAAGGCCATGGCAGAATACCTTTCCATTTCTAACCCGTCCTTCCTTACCTTTCATTACCTCAAAGAGGCGCACGAACATAAAAAAAGAAATATCATTGAATGTAATAACTGTAAAAGCTAATATAGGAACGAAGAAGTTGGTATATTTTGCATGTATTCTCTCCCTGTCCACATCATCTTCGGAGAAACTCTTCAGAAGCATAGAAAATTCAGACACACGATAAAAAAAAAAAAAAAAATGCTGTACGAATTACTTGCGGAATATTCCAACGAACGTCATATAAAGTTGTTTTTTTTTTTTTTTTTTTTTTTTTTTTTTTTTTTTTTTTTTTTTTTTTTAAAAACAGTTTAACGTCCCTTTTTAACAACGTGGTCTTTAGAGACGGGAAAGGATGGGGGCAAGGAATGGAAAGGAATTCGGCCATGGCCTTTTGAAGGAAGCATCCCGGCATTCACCTGGAGTGATTTGGGGAAACCATGGAAAACCCAAATCTGGATGCCCGGACGGGGATTCGAACCGTCGTCCTCCCGAATGCGAGGCCAGAACGCTATCCGTTACACCACCACGCTCGGTGTCATATAAAGATCTGTTAATAAATTAAGTTGTTGTTTACAACTCAAGCACAATTTATGTATTCTTATTGGATTTTGCAGCAGAACATACGAATCACTCAGTGATGACACAGTTAGCTGTGATACTGGATTAAATATTACATCCGAAAGTAATTGCCAGTTGTACGGAAGGGGTACTGGTCTTCTTTATTCAGTGTTGCACCACAGGAAATAAAATGTTATCTATAAAAATCTGACAGTTTTAAATTTAAGTTGATGTAGTTTTTGCTGCAGAACCCATTTTACTCTGCGAAAAAATTTTCTTGTTGGAACTTGATAACTGAAAGGACTGAAAAGAAAAAATGCTTTGGGGTAAGGAAAGGGAAGACTGGCAACCACTGATATGGGGAACATTATTTTTGTGTGGAACAGTGTACAAAGCAGAAATTAATTAGATTCCCTGGGAATTCCATACAAATATAACAAACTGGCTTGAGAATTCATGTATTTGTATTTAACACTGTAAATTTATTATAATGATAAGTAACCGGTAACAAGTAGTGAGTTATTTTAATTGTTTTGTTTTAATTATATGTAGTAGTCTACTGAGCGTGGTGGTTGAGTGGTAAAGGTCTGGCTTCACGTACGCGAGGACGAGGGTTCGAATCCCCGTACAGCCTTCATGATTTCAGTTTCCCCAAATCACTCCAGGCGAATGCCGGGATGGTTTCTTTAAAATGTCATGGCTGAATTCCTTCCAGTTCGTTTCCCATAGTCTTTCACCGCCTCTAGTGACAACGACGTCAACGAGGCGTAAAACCATTAGTAAAACGTATCTAATCTCATCTAATCTTGCCGTTGAGCTTTCAGACATCTCACTAAAAGATTATGTGTTACTTATATCTGTATCGCTACATTAAGCGATACTTAGCATAGGTTCAGTTTCAGACATAACATCGCTCAAAAAACTTAAAGCAGATTATCTGTACAGCAAATACCTATTTAAAAGTGCGTTTACTTGCCAGTCGTCAGAGCGTGATGTATCAGCTCGTATTATAACAAAGAAGTAAAAGTGTTCCCTACGGCGGTGTTCCCATTCGCAGGTGAACGAATCTCGCGCATAGTGAAAACAATTAGACGGCAGAGGCGTAATTTACTTACATGCTGTGGAGCTTGAAATTTAATCGGCGAGAGGGCATCCAGCCGGAAAACAAGTCCAGTGAAGTAATGAATGCTTTTAACAGAACAGAGTGAATTCTCTCTAGCTTTCAGTTTTCGGGCTGGAGTTCCGTAGCGGGTAACTCTATACTCATTCCGAATCCGAACTTTACTATTATATTACTTGCTCTGTTTTTCGGTATATGTAGGAAACACTAATAGGTCTATGCTAAAAGTTAATCTGCTTTCCCTCACGTCAAGCGGCTATTGAATGCTCTTTCCAGCGTGTATTTACAGCAAAATGGTTTTGCTTTTTCCTTTTGGCCTGTATTTCCGCTGTTTGTGAGAAATCTAATTCAAAGCGACAGATGATTTTTGGCGTTCCATCACAGCATATGACTCATTTTTGGCCATGAAAGTGAATTCAGCTATTAGCAACAATCGCATTCACCTTATCGGATAGAAAGTTATTTTTTCGTTTGTCTCAATACCCTGTTATCATTGCTAAGATTGACTGGAATAATTGAATTAAATACGCAGCATACTTCTTATCGAAGGATATTACAGAAGCCAGCTGAATAACAACAAACGCCTCGAGGCAGTAATGGTCAATAGCTTTCATTGTGAAGAATAATTATCCAATTAAAAGCAATAGCGAAGTAATGGAGAGCTGCATTTTGGGTATCTGACTGGAAGTCGTGCCAGTAGCTCAGAAGAAAGACAATGAAAGTCATGTAGCTTGTTCAGAAGAAGATACGGGATGAGAAATATGACTGAGGAGGCCATGTGATCAGGCTTTATATAAAAGGAGGACTAAAAAAAACTACTATGACTCTATCCGGCTGGACACCCGTGAAAATTTTATTACATCAATACGCCGGGAAAGTCTCCATTTACAGGGTGCGGCAAAAAGATCTGACAGTTTTAAGGTAAACAAAACAGGAAAAATAAAAGTGATACAAAATATTTTATTGCTTATTACATGTAAATTAATGAAAATAACATCAGAACAACCAATTTCGTCCGTTTAAGATGTGAAGATAACGGCCTTTAAATGACGTCCGTCTTTGATTAAGCATTCTTCCGGCTTTGCACTGAAGCTGTTGAACACCTGCTCTAACATCGCACGAGGCAGGTTGGCGATTTCTTGGCGTATGGCTTCTTTTTGTTCGTCCAGTGTGCGGGGTTTGTTTGTGTAAACTCTTGCTTTAAGGAGCCCCCCACAAGAAAAAAATCACAAACGCTAAGGTCTGGAGAACGAGCTGGCCATTCAATGTCCCCAAAACGCGAGATCTCTCTACCATGAAACTTGCTTCTCAAATCGTCCATAACCTCATTGGCTGTAAGGGCAGCTGCCCCATCCTGCTTGAATCATATCCTCCTGCGCACTAAACGATTTCTCTTAAGTTCAGGGATCAGGAAGTTTTTCAACATCAAAAAATAACGTTGCGAATTGACCGTAACGGTTCGATCACCCTCTTCAAAGAAGTATCGCCCAGTGACACACATTTTCGTTACACGACACCACACGGTAACCTTAGGACGTTCATGCAGTTGTTCCGGATTTGTAGCCGACCAATAGGCCTAACGAAAGTTCTGTTTGTTTACATAACCATCCAGATGCAAATGTGCCTCGTTGTTCATCATTAAAATTGTTTCATCAGTCAACATCGCAATCATTACTTCTGCAAATTCTTTACACTTTGTATAGTCATTAGGCTTTAACTGCGGGACAATAGCCACTGTTTACGTGTGGAAGTGCAGATCGAGACGCAATATTGGTCTTACTGAGCGGTCAGACATGTGCAAAGCAGCAGCTTGTTTACGGGCCGACCGCCGAGGACTGGCTTCCACATCTTTTCTTATTTGATTGATATACTCTGGCGTCGTGGCTTATCTTGGATGGCCTCTCGACTTCTTTTTTAATGCTGAACCGGTAGCTCTAAAGGTACTTACCCATAGCATAATTCTGTTACGAGTTGGGATTCTTCCTCTTGGACTCACATTAAATCTTCTAAGCAACTGCCGCTGAGCAACAACGCAGGAATCGCATCTTTTAAAAAACGCCTAAACAACAAAATCACTGCTCCATGGTTACTACAAATGACCACGTGTGGGCTATGGAATGCGCCTATCCCCACCACCCTCCACCATCTACTCGCTCGACAATACGGCGGCGAAAACCATCAGATCATTTTGCCGCACCCGGTACATACTAAGAGACAGTTGGTCTCATATCATAATATTAACTGTTAGTCATGTTTGGAAGAGAAGGGCACAATTAAGAGCAATACAGAAATAGATGGTTCTTCTTCTTTTTTTTTTTTTTTGCTGTCAATAGTCTCTCGACTGGTTTGATGCAATTATCTATCTCTTCCTATCTTGTGCTAATCTTTTCATCTCTACATAGCCCTTACAACCCATGTCCTCAATTATCTGCTTCAAAAATTCTGATCTCTGTCTTCCTCTACAGTTCTTACCTTCGACTGTTCCCTTCACTAACAAGTCGCAAAATATGTCCTAACATTCTCTCTCTTCTTTTTTTAGACTCTTCCACAAGCTTCTTTTCTCACCCATCATTTCAAATACTTGTTCGTTTCGTACTTTATTTGTCCACTTAATGATAAGCATCCTTCTATAGCACCACATTTCAAATGATTCAATTTTCCTTCTTTCTAGTATTCCATGCTTCGCTGCCATAAACATAGAGTTTTACAAACTTTTTACTGAGTCTTAGATTAATATTTGAAACTAAAAGATTTCTTTTTTTCATGAAGGCTCTTTTCGCTAGTAGTATTCTACTTTTAGCATCATTCCTGCTTCGACCACCAGTTGTAATTTTACTTCCTAAATAGTAAAGTTCACTAACTCGTTTTATCACATCCGACCATATTTTTATATTTAATCTGCTATTATTATTCTGATTTCTGATAAATTTCATCACTTTTGTCTTGCTTTGGTTTATATTTAGTCCAAAGTCTTCCTTCAATATTTTGTATATACCATTCAATAACTTCTCAATGTCACTACCTGTTCTGCTAACAAGACAATGTCATCAGCAAATCGTAGCATACTGATTTTTTCTCCTTGAACAAAGTACATACCGATACCGAAAAACGGGAGTGAATGGGCTAAGAACAAAAGAAATGTGTTGCTGAAAAATTCCCATAATGTTCTCATATCATGGAAGAAATCATAGATTCTGTAAGA
Source organism: Vandiemenella viatica (assembly GCA_031002005.1). Classification (NCBI taxonomy): domain Eukaryota; kingdom Metazoa; phylum Arthropoda; class Insecta; order Orthoptera; family Morabidae; genus Vandiemenella; species Vandiemenella viatica. The sequence goes on from JARYHS010013631.1 coordinate 73,725,503, forward strand.
TACACTGCACCTGTTTGCTTTTGAGGCAGTGGGCTGGTTCACATCACGGAGAGTAGAAAAAATTGTATTTGAGAACTGAGAAGCTTTAAGAATGAAACAAGTAACTCCTGACAAAATCCTGTTCAGAAATTCGGTCTGTAATTATACCTATAAGCTGAAGTATATGATAAGTTTTACAACAGAAAATAAAAAATTGACATAATGACAATTTTAAAATCATAATCAAAATTATCATTCATTAAAGGTTACCTGATATTGCCAATTAACGTAAAACTACATGGTTTTCGTCCGACTGTTACTAAACGTTTAACAGTATTGTGTAAAAAAATCCTGCCAGTGTCAACAGGAAATATTAAATTGTAAGTTAGTTAGCTGTGGCGTAACGTAAGTGCCCTAATAAGACTGAGACATGGTGTAGAGGCTTTGAAGGGAAGAACACTTACAAAAGATGGTCTACAAGTGACGGTGATTGAAGTGCTGTTAAAGTGAAAGTTGGCCGAAAACACTGAACAATTAGGGACCGTAAAAAGTTGTGTTACTTAATTCCTTAATTTGTGGAATGAATTTCGAGACACGTTTTTTGGAGAATCATTCTGTAAACAAACTTAGTGAAACCTTGCCGTTTTGTCATCATATCGAACACATCTTCGATGTTAGGCTAAGCATTCCCCCCACTGAACACTTACAAACAGCTGTAAGGACTAGTGGTGTTGCGAAGAACAAAGAGAGAATCATTCTATGGTTGATAGCCGGAAAGCAACAGCTAACCATGGCACTGTCCCTGTGCTAGTCTCACGGTAGCAGAGTCTGCGACCACTGGAAGATTGTGCGGTCCTTGGAAACGTTCCCCGAAAAACTCATCGACCGGCTTCTAGCAGGAGTCCCCGGCACTGGGTCGTCAATACTTCGATCTCGCCCACAGCAAAATCCGTCCCGTAGCCATCCTTCAGTGAACTACGACCAAATTATCTCAATGCTCAGAGATCAAATTTTGTCGTTTGCTAACTTTAATTTTAAAACAATAAAATCTTTCATTTTGCTTTTGTATATTTTGCAACAAATGATTGGGAAATATGTTCCATTAATTCATATGTCATTCATTTCTATTTCCAATATAGTTTGTCACTACTTAGGAATACTACTTCTGTTAATAAATTATCATAAAATTAATAACAAATCATTTCAATTAATAACAGGTACACATGTTATAACCGTTACTGACGTATACTAATCGCTCCTATCTGCAAAGAACCATAATCCTTGTAAGATTTCAAATGCTTATGCATACAAAATGACGTAAATTAGGAATAAACTATATTGTTAACTCGTTACTGCAGAAATCTGTGTAGAATATGCTAAACTCATTCACTCACCTCAATAGCTAATGGCTGGAGAAAGTTGTCACGTGTCAGCTTTCGGTCACAAATTAACAGCGACCAGAGATATCATTAAAAGAAATCTACATCTACATCTACATATATACTCTGCAATTCACAAAATTGTGGGTGGCAGAGGGTGCTCAGCACCAAAGCTAATCTCTTTGCGAGGTTTGCGAGGTTATGTCCACAGGTAGCCAAGCAACTGCTGCCAAATTAATTGCCATAATAAATTCCTTAAGTTTGTTTTTTCGTAGCATTTCATAGATACAAAAGAAAAAAAGCCGATAAACTCTACAGTTGAAAAATCGGAGAACTGCAACATTAAAAAACTTAAACAAAAACTCCATGGTCTCTGCTGTAACCAAGAATGCCAATTGTCATCCCGACCTAGGCTAAATTTCAATTTAATAAAAACTTTCGCTAATTTTGATGCTTGACCAAAGTTTATACATTACCATTCATTTGCTTTTAAGTATTTTAGTGATCACTTTAGTTGATTATCTTTGTTCATGTTCGTTGTACATGAGTTATTAGGTTACTTAAAGTGGACATCAGGCCAAATATGTTACGAAATCGAGTATTCTGGCAAATTCATTTCTTCGGAGATGCTCAACTGTTTAATAATTTAGAATCCGTATCAAGTTCTCTGGCCGTTACAGTCAATATGACTAAAAATTACATTATGAATGTTTGCCTGGCCTCAATAAAAAAACAATGAAATGCTTTCGAAGCAAACAAGAATTCTTCAAATTTTGCAGAGAGAACTTTAAGGGTCAAATACCTGTCCGTGTTTAATACCTAAGTCTATTAATACTTTGAATTCTTAACGCTCAAGAGATTTTCAGAAATAAATCTGTATTGTTGACAAAAATCTGTCACAGAAAACTCATAAGTTCTAAGAACAGAAAGCTAAGAACTAAAAGCTGCAGGCTAGTTAAATCGAGGTATGTAAATTTTAAAATCAATATAATATTTTATGTGTACTATAATAATCATTACTCATGCTGCTCTGTGATGTAGACTTATCAGTTACTAGATAATATGGGTGTCAGACCGAGCGTGGTGGTGTAACGGTTAGCATTCTGGCTTCGCATTCGGGAGGACGGCGGTTCGTATCCCCGTCCGGGCATCCCGATTTGGGTTTTCCATGGTTTCCTAAATCACTCCAGGCAAATGCCGGGATGCTTCCTTAAAAAGGCCATGGCAGAATCCTTCCCATTCCTTGCGCCCATCCTTTCCAGTCTCTAAAGACCTCGCTGTTGAGAGACGTAAAGCAGATACAAAAAAAAAAAAAAAATTGTGTCAGAAATTTTTCTAGTATTGTACCGTTTCCCAGAGACATTCTGATTTCTTCTTTGGACGGCGGGAGCTGCATTCAGAGAGAGTTTTGGTCCACTTAAACAATTTATTTATGAATCGAGTAATTATGATTTCATATAAGAAAAACTCTGGTGTTTTATTTGCGTCATCAAATTTCGGACGGAAGTAGTCCGTAGAAAATGTTGTCTCTATGTTGATGCATTACATGAGTACTCATAGCATTCTGTGCGTCGTCAGCATCGCTGCATTTCTTGGATGCTTTCAGTGCTTTAATAAAATTCCTGAGGTTAACTTATATTCTTTTTGAAAAGTTTCTGCTGTTTTCCTTTTGCCATTAGACTCTCGATTGGTTTAAGATAATCCTCCATTTGTAAAAGTCATCACCTACAAATTAGAATCTACCAACTCCAACATCTGGTTCACAATCTCCGTTCTTTGACTAACTATACATATTTTTTTATCCAAACAAATTTGTTTTCACCAGTTTCTTATGTCTTAACATCTGATTCATGTAGCAGCTCCACACTGAATCGGGGAGGTACAACCAACCCAGATTCAAATCGCATGCCTGGTGTAACGTCAATCACCTATGCGAATGCTCCACTTCACAAACTGCACATTCCACAAGCACAAATCAGGAAAACAAGTTGCCAGTTTCACAGACAGATGGCACCACGTAGCTCCCTTTACTGGAAAATGATCAGCAAATCATCATCGAAGCTGACGTGGTGATTAAAATCTTTACACCCTAAGTTCATGACATTCTCGTGACTGAAGAGGTAAAATCATTAGTGAATGATGTTGGATGAAAAAAAAAAGAAACTGTTTGTGAGCTTTGCCTTTTTTGATGGCTTTACGAGAAGGAATTCGTCCATACTCTTTCAGAGGAACCATTCCGGTATTTATTTGCCTGGAGTGTTTTGGGAAAATTATGGAAAACCCAAATCCGGAAGGCCGGACGGGAATTCGAACCCTTGTCCTACCGAATGCCAGACCAGAACGTTACCACTCACCCACCACACTCGATATGAACCTTTTAGTTTCACCATCTTGTTCTCTTATCCCCTAATTTTATTACAATGTAAATAATAAATTTTTTCACTATGTTGGTATTTTAAGAATTTCTTCATTGAGAAAAAATTAATAACGATCCTCTTAACATTAACAAAAGCCTTTCCAGACCCACATACACGATGAATATGTATTACTGTAACGTTTAAATAACGCTGTCATGCGAAGGTTATTAAAGAAACGACTGTGCATAAGACGGCGGCAAAATTACATTTATTCACGGTGAGCTATCCCACTCTTAAAGAATGCCGTCAAATGGCTTTTCACAGTGAAAGAGCTGTTTGTGTCAAGCGAGTGCCTCTCCATGTTGGATAGCACGTGCTGCTATAAGCACCACCAACTCTAGAAACTTAAACAACTGCTGTCTTTCGTGGGGGAAATCGTTGCGTTGTATAATGAATTTTACACACATTGTAAGATGTCTGGCGAGCAACAAAGAAAAAAATCTCACCAACTGATTCCAGATCGGTTTCACTATTATCAAATACCCTTCGCGATAACTACCTTAATCCCTTCACAAGGTAGTTCAAGAATCGCGCTTTCTTCTGTCTATATCTGCCGTTTACGGAGCTTTTTGGATGTCAAGACCTCGTTTATTTAATACCAACCACTTCTGAAGGAAAAGAAGGAAAAAAATGGTTGGTAGAATTGTCAATAACGTCGCTCTTCAAAAGGAATAATTGCTCTAAGGTCCAGCTACACCAACCGTGTATTCCTTCTTAATAACCATTGCTCTGGCTGTCACAATCAAACACATGACGATCTAACTATTATTATATTTGCCTGTAGACACCATTTACGGGCGCTAATGACGTAGATGTCGACGCGCCCTAAAACGCAAAAAAAAAAAAAAAATTACAACAAAGACATCATTTACACCACAGCAATTGATTACTACAACTCATTGATCTTAGTCTTCCAACGACCATCCAGACAATACTTGTAACAGACAATATGACAGTATACCGTTTAATACTATCCATTCCTTACAGCTGCTGGTTTGGCAGTTTAACTGGAATATACTCCAAATAAGGAAGACTTTCTAATTATTGAGAATTATAAGCTGTTAATTCCTTGTATCTGTGAATATATACATTGTAATAATTGTGTATAAAAATAATTTGCATTTGGTTAATTTTATATAATTTTATTTAACTTCACTGTATGCCATTACAAAAGAACATCACGTTCAGAGATATTGTTGATTATTATATGGGTATAATCCAGTAACCACAAAATAATATTTAGGGAAAAAAACCTAAACAGGAAGCGGGAAAATAAATGCAGAAAATCTATAGGAAAGTCATTGCAATAACCGTGGTGTGAAAAATAAAAACGGCAATTCTCTTAGTTATTTTCATCTTCTACTATCATAGTATAAGCAGAGAAACGGAATTAGGGATTATATCGGAAGTCTATTTTATTTTAGAGTAATCAGGAAATTGATTCTAGTAGAATTGGTGAATGCATACTACAGTAAGTACTGTATAGCGTAGTTATAGAAGCAGGTTTAAGTGTAAGTCCTGCTGGCTGGATCCTTAGTACGGGTGGACTGCTGGGTAGCCCTTGACGAGAGTTTGATTGGTGCGCGACCGAGGCTGCGTGCTGGGTCGATACTCTCGCAGGTCGAGTCGGGTCGAGGTCCTGCACCACGCTGGTAACCTCTGACCACAGTCCAAGGAACAACTGAAACACAATCCCAACTATATGCATTGTGGATTCCATACCTACTTCCGAAACGACAATCGCGTATTGATTACTAACACCAGTGGCTGATTAGAGCTGTTCACAATTTTTAAACATCACGCAGTAACCATGTATTTACGTTTAACAGTAAACAAATGTTAGCACCTAATCATCTACTAAATGATATCCTAAGCTCACTCACTTCGATAGCTATTGGCTGGAGAATGGTGACGTCGCGCGCCAGCTGTCGCTCTCAAATTAACAGCGACCAGAGATATCATTAGAAAAAATTGGAGGTTATGTTCAAAATTTAATAGCTAAACAACAGCTACAAAATTAATTGCGATAATACATTCATTAAGTTTTATTTTCGTTCATTTCATAGTTACAAAAAATGTAGATGAACTTTCGTGCTGAAAAAACGTGGAACTGTTTCTCAGTAGCATGTCACTAATGAAATCAACATAAAAAAATTAAAAACTTAAATCACTCATGGCCTATGCTGTAATTACGAATACCAATTATCATTCCGGCCTAGGCTAAATTTAACTTTAGTTAAAATTTTGCTAATGTTGCTTTTTGAACAAAATTTATACATTACGATTTATTTGATTTTTACGTATTTTACTGACCACTTTTGATAATGGTCTTTATTCATGTTCACTGTACGTGGGTTATTAGGTTATTTTAAGTGGACATCAGACCAAATATCTTACCGAATCAAATATTCTGGCAATTTATTTCTTCAGAGTTGCTCAACTATTTAATAATCTGGAATCATGGTGTTAAATTCTCTGGCCGTCACAGACACTATGAGCAAAGAGTACATTATGAATGTTACCACAGCCTCAATTTAAAAAAAAAAGCAACGCGATGCTTTTGAAGCAATTGTGCACTCCGTTTCAAATTTTGCAAAATGAACTTTTGAACTTTGGAATACAGGTTTGTATTTCAGCAAGTTCGAGTCTACCAACCACGACCTTTGAAACTTCTCTGTCCGTGTGAATACTTCTGAGTTCTTCAAACACAAGAGATTTTATTCACCCTAACGGTGAATATCAGGCAGAGTTCGTATTTGGACATATCACGTCAACCTGTCTAATTCCTTGACCTTAAAAACTGGAACCATTCTGACCCGTGACTATACGCAAAAAACGGTCAAGGTCTTTACAATAGTATAATTATATTCTCATACGTTACTAAATTTATCAAAAGGGTTAGTAGGTAATTCTGTATGATTGTGTGTTTCTGCGACTAGTGAAAACACCGGTAGGTTATGAATAATCAAAAATGTGTATAGAGGAATGAAAGGAAAGTCGATGAAACCGCAGATAAGCATCAATTTTGGTTTAGAAAAAAACTGAGATAGCCTACGACAGAAGCGATTTAGCCGTTACAATGAACACTAGGACGGATTTAATAACGGTCAGATGCAAGTATTTACCAAGAAACAATAATGTTTATTTACAAAAAATGTGATATTTTGAATCAGACATTGATCTGCGTCTTTGAAAGGACTTTCTAAAATTGCTGTATGATGTGCACTACATTATGGCAGACAAACGAGAAGGAATCGATGCGTCCCGTCTCGTTCAATGTCTGTCCCTATCACGAAATAACATTTGAATAGGTATGGCTCCAGTAGAAAGGTTTTCAAATGTTATACTGCAACAAGATGTTAATATTATGTGGACAGGCAAGTATAAGGTAGATATGTTTATCAGTTGATGCAATTCTGGAAAAATGTCGTTAGTGAAATAGTTGAGTAATAGGCACAGGAACAAATTGCTGTAAACACGTTTTGTGTAAAGTATAATATTTGAAACTTCATTAACTTTAACACCCAAAAAAGTGTCATTTGTGGAGGTAACAACTATATTTGACTAGAACGATTTTGACTAATTATTACCTGTAGCATAACTGATAGCTATAATATTTTATATTTCCACTCAGTAACTTAAGTTACAGCCCAACACTTCAGTTTTACACCGAACACCACAAGCTGTGGTTTATTTAACAAATGCATCCAAGATCTAACTAAGAAAATCCTTTCCTATGGTGTTTGACACCGTCCACAAAAACGAAGAGTATTAAATATTCACGAGGAGTATTGTAAATCTTATTTAAGACATATGCGTTGAGAACATAATTTGTTGTACAACTTACAGTTATGTCATGTTCATCATGTTAGAATTGAACGGCTTCTAATTAATGTAACTGATAAAATTAGAGGTATTAAAATAATCGATACAAAATTTTAAATTCACTATCTTTCCATTTATTACACCTAAAATCGCTTCACGCCAGATCCACCTACAACGATTGTAATTACATCTTACTTTATAAAACCGAACTATTCCTACCACTCAGGACGTGAGAAGCTTCCGTTTTTCAGTCAATAATGATAGAATATTAAGAAGGTGCTCAGTCAAAAAGAAATCGCGAAGCTGGTTGATAACAACATGATTATTCAAGCATTTACTTCATGATAATGTCATAAAATCCGGGTGCTCACCAACATGTATGAACCTCATATTATGAGAGAAATAAAATATTTAAATTAAGAAGAGATTGAGCGCACTATATCATATCAACACAATCTACAAGCAGTAAAATTAGGGCCAAAAAGGTACAATTGTAAGTAATGTAAAAAGTTCCTGACATTTAAATATTTTTTTTTTCTTCGGGCCCTATGCCTCGTCGATATCGATGTCATTGGCGCTAGGTCACGGTTGGGAGCAAGGGACGGGAAGGAATTGAAGGACAGCCCTTTGAAAGCATCTTCCCGGCATTTGCCTGAAGTGATTTTGAGAAACCACGGAAAACCGAAATTTAGATGGTGGGACAAGGATTAGAACCCTTAACCTCTCGGATGCTCGGCTATAGCTATATCGCTCACCCACCACGCTCGGTACTTAAAATAATTCTTTGGTCACAAGATAGCATTAATCACTGAACATGTAATTTCAACCATTCATGTCATTCCACAGTTAAAATAATTATCACGCCAGCATTTAAAGTCCCTGGAAACTTAACCTGCAAGCAAGCGAACAGATGAAAGAAGAAAATTTCAAGATGTGTGCTGCTAGTACTTATTCATATGCTTAAATATGATCCCATATATTGCAATGCGCCATGAATAATGAAGCAACATTACAATTTCTATAATCAAACTAAAATTTAATAACAAAAAAATCGTTACACCGTTTTCTCTCATCAGCGTTCGTTTAAACCAACCTTTACGCAATTAAAAATTCTGGTCCATTCAATGAACGCAGCTGCAGATAAAAGCTTAATCTAGCGCCGGAAGAGAAAAGTTCCATTCTCTCTCACACACGGATAACGGACCGACGGAAGGAAGCGAGAAAAGTTGCCAACTTCCCCGCTACGGGCGTTTGGTATTCTCAGAAGTTGGCAGCAGGGGAGAACGGCTCCCGCGAATTCTGAGGCGCCGTATCTAGTCCTGACCGGAACAACGTTTTTCACTTGGTATGAACAATATCCAAATCAGTGTCCTACTTCTATTAGTTGAAAGCTCTATCACCAAAAAAGAGATCCCGCCTTTCTCATGCTAACTCCTTTTGTTTCCTTAATAGTTTAAAGATACTTAGCAAATACACAAAATTAATTATTTTAGAACTATGACATTTTTGGTGGCAAAGAATTTGCACCACTAAGTTCTGTACGGGAAGTTTATGTATTATCCAAGTAAAAAGTTTTCAAGTAATCCAGTATCTGTTCAGTGCTGTAGCCTTTCAGATTTCCGTTCCGTACCTTCTGCGCCGTATATTGCATATCTCACATTTTCTGAAAATTTACTGCAAATCTTCTCTCGTTTTTTTTTTTTTTTTTTTTTTAAAAAAAACAGTTTAACGTCCCTTTTTAACAACGTGGTCTTCAGAGACGGGAAAGGATGGGGGCAAGGAATGGGAAGGAATTCGGCCATGGCCTTTTGAAGGAAGTATCCCGGCATTCACCTGGAGTGATTTGGGGAAACCATGGAAAACCCAAATCTGGATTCCAGGACGGGGATTCGAACCGCCGTCCTCCCGAATGCGAGGCCAGAACGCTATCCGTTACACCACCACGCTCGGTCTCTTCTCTCGCACTGCTTTGGTTCATCTTCCGAAAGTAAATTCATTTAAGTCGATCTAATTTAAGAACAGATTTCAGTTCAACAAATAAAAGAATTCTCCCGGATAAGCAAGTATTTCTATAGGTAAAAGTTTTACTGTCTAGTTTACTAAAACATTGTAAGCATAATTGCCAAGTAACATAACTTTTTATTAAATTTTTATTATTTTTAAAACAACGACCCATAACACGGAGAGAAGCCATTCTGTTTCAGAAAGTGACGTGTAGAGTATGTACTTGACATAGACCAAAATTTTATAACTTTTTAGCAGTAAAAGCTGCAGGACTTGCCAATTTTTTTTTTTTTTTTTTCATACAAAAATCATTTCAGTGGATTAGATTTCTTTTTGTAAGAGTAGCCTGGAGGCTTTGTGGCTAAAGAGTGAGAGATTAAAAGTTCCCCGTTTCGAATCACGGCCTTGGCTGTGATTTTCAAATGCCCTTAACCTGACATTCATTTCTGACACAGCTTGCTGTGTGTATGTGAAGTACGCCACTACTCTTCCCTGATTCAGATTTCATAAAAACTGCAGGCCGGCTGTAGATACGGATTTTTCACGCGGTAAGAAACCTTGTCAACTCGGTCATAACAACCACGCGATATCGTCGTCGTCGTCGTTGATGTTGTTGTTGTGGTTTTTTTTTTTTATAAATATATGTTGATAGCTTATTCTGAGTCGTCTTTCTTCTCTGGCTCTAATTTTCGTACATTGGCAACTGTTTGTTATTTGCATTTTACAATATTCGGGCTAACATTGCATTTCAAAAACTGAATGATTTTCTGTATTTGTGCACGTTCATTTCAAGTAATAGACTCCCGCCTGATTCGAACTGAGCAATGCCGTGATTATATTACTGCCATAATTCGATTAGACTGTGAACATTTTAATTCCAAACTATATCTAATATGAAAATAAAATTAAATCTGTTAGATAAGCTTATATATATATATATATAACAGAAATTTGAGATATATAGTGGCCTCCAGAATAAAGAAATCAACAAAAAAATATGCGTCGAAACGTTTCTCGCGTAGGGTTGCCATTGGATAAATACAGGGAAAACCACCAATACTGAACATTTCTTATGATTTGGGGATGAAAACATATATGTGTAGTGTAACATATTGCCTGTTTCTTGGCCCACGGGAAGAGGAGTGGAATTACGATGACGTATTCGGTTAAAAAGTTTGAATTTCAATAACCACGAAAGTAACAAAAAGACGAAGTAAAATTTAACTCATTAGTTTAGCTTAGTAAGCTCCTTTTACGGGGAAAACGTGTCGTATATAAATATATTAAAGTAGAAAGTGATTTAACGTTTGGGGTGAATAAGGAGTAGATAGACGGAAATTTACAAATTTTTTACCGATAATTAGGGGGTAAAATTACAGATATGTAAATTGTTTTTAACTTTCTGAGATTACAGGTAGTAGTTTAGTTTTGATGAGCATGAGTGAATGTGAAAGTGAGCGACAAAGTTGGTGAAATTTGTATATAAATATCTTTCAAACCATGAACTGTAACGAAATAAAATTTATCTTGTTAGCTGAACATCCCGATATCTATGCACAATAAAAACTTTAGACATGAAGGTTCATTCAGATCGAAGGTATTGAGCTAAAAACATATCACGTTATTCTAGATAAGTTTTATATTTCAAATTAGCGAACTGAGTGACGTTGACCCAAAACCGAATAAGACATTATATATAAATATATTTTTTGAGGTTATAAACTAGAATTGTTCGACAGAAGTAAATAGTTAAAAAATAAGTTTTTTTCTACTTCGACGTGGAGGGAATAATTATTGAAAGTTCCTCAAGCAGTCAAATGAAATGCTGGTTCTTCTTTTAAAAAATTTTTACTGGAAAATAAAGACTTGAACTACCGTCAGAATTATCAGTTTCAGACCATTCTTGTTATCTGGCTTACTGTAGAATACTATTATCTAGGAACTTTATGCCCAATATTGACAATATTCTACATTTAAATGAGAGGTTCCCAAACCATTTTCTTCTGTAAGCCTAATGTCGATTTTTTTCCCGCAGACCCCTTTCTGCATAATATTGTTTTCCACAATATTGTGTTGCTCATTTTGATAAGGATTTTTGTGGATTGTTGTATAAAAGGAAAAGTACCGGTACTTAGGCCTACTATTTTTAAGTCTACCTTTATTCTAAATCATGTCTTTATGTTTATTTAGAAACTAGAGCACAATAACTTTGTGAATATTTTAGAGGGTTAAACAAGTAAAACCTAAAACATATATACTTCAAAATTTATAAAAAATAATTAATTAAATTATTAAGTCAGAATTCTTCCTGAAATTCAATTAAGAGAAATTGAATGTTTGAATTAAGGAAGACAAAAGTAAGAAGCGACTATATTACAAATGGTGTGTTAGGCATTTAGATAGATAACAAAAAAATATTTTATTCAAAAATAAACAGTGCAATATCGTTACTTTCTTTTGAGAGAATAATAAGATTCTCAATTCTAAAAACGTTATTAACGAAGTCTCGCTGTCTCAAAAGTTACAATATCTTTGCGAAACGCCTGAGTTATGTGACTAATGTGGACCCACGATTAAGCCACGCAGAACCCAAAATTGCTTTTTCGCTGATATGGAGCTCCTAAAAGTCGAAATCGACTCCTTGGGGTCAATATCGACTACTCTGTTAATTACTGATTTAAACGAAAAATTCAATTCAATGTATTTTGTAAGTTACGAGCAATCACCCAAAAATTTTTTTTTGTGGTTGCTTTGCCGTGTATTATACTGTTTTATTTTCAAGTGACCTCACTTGAGAATTCATTCCAACCTAATGGGTGCGATATATATTACCTGTTATAAATCTGATTTGATTTAAGTGACTGCACTAGAGGAGTGGACTTTAGTGCGGTGCATCTTTGGAGGGGCGTGGAGCGGAGTGGGCTACCTGACCTGAGAATATGATCTTTGCAACCACATCCATATCTGTGAATGTGATTATAGTATGTAACTGCATTTATGCCAGGCTCCGGTCTGAATTGGTCGAATTTTTACCTAATTGCTGATAATGCGTTCTCTGTGGGAAACAGATTCTATGCCGCACAATCCGCTTCTGTTTAGGTCATATGAGTAACAATAGATGGTGAGTACTATATTTACTAAAATTAATTTTTTTTAAAAATTTATTCATTATATTTTTAGTTATATTCAACATACTTCTTTAATTACATAAATATTTTCTTTGTTTAATAACATTAATACATGTTAATGTTTCCTCGTAGGATAAAATTGATTTGCCAAAATATATGATTAACAAATTTAGAAACGTTTTAGAAGGAAATTAGAAGGTAGGTTCGGTTTATGCTTTCTGATTCCTCACTCAAGACAAGTGAAAACAAGAATTAGCATTTTTCTTCCCCACTGATACATCAAATTCAGTGACCTAGCGTATGACAGAAGTCTATTTGAAAATATAGATTCCAGTTCGCCCTGATTTCTAGAAATTTATCCATCCGAATACTGAAATTGTCCGTATCTTTAGTAAATGATTGTATTTTGTTCATAAAACTATACGAACACGGATAAAGATATTTATGCGGAGAAGAGCAGGAAAAGACCAAAAACTAATAAAACATGTTACAATCACTGAACAAATAGTTATCATTTGAATATTTTTGGGTATGTAGGCCTGTATAAACATTTTTGCGCTTTGGACTTAAACAGAACTGCTTTTCAGCTGCAGTCACAAAAATGTTTTCTTAAATTTGCTATTTCATGTTTCGGATTTAAAAATGCAGAAACTACATTCTCAGTGTGCTCAAATCATGATTAATCTTTATTAATTTTCTACATTTTATTTGTCCGTGATACTTAAACAGTTATACTACTAGGTTTATATTCTGACATGTATAGCTTTGACTGGAAGGAGCAAAGACATAATCTTGAATTAATTGTTTAACAATTATTTTGCACAAAATGCAACTCTTTTTTTATTCCTCCTTGCTTAAAATAGCAGGTTATTGCAAATAATGACATTTGTACTATGGATTTTTAAAGGTTTTGTGCATCGCAAATTGTCTTCTAACTACTATATTTACCAAGTATGCAAGACTCAAATGTTCGTTTTTTTATATTACAGAAAATTATGTAAAACGTGAATTTTTAAATACCGTACGTACGTATTCAGTAAATACTTTTTACTACAGCTACGCGAAAGGGAAAGGAAAACCTAATTGTTATATCGGAAATTTTCTTTATTCTAGCCGATTTTATAGTTAGGGTGACTTCAGAATCTTTGGTTATGATTCTATCTGAAATTTTAAAGTTGTATATTTGTAACCTTTACTGTAACGAAAAAAACTCATAATTTCGTCTAGTTGAAGCCAACAGACTAATTCTGTTTAGAAATGACATTGCGAAACATCAAATTACAACTAACTGGCAATTTACGTAATACATAACAATATTAACAGATTCGAAAGAGTGGATTGTTATCTTTGAAGTAGTGTCAGTAGTGTCATCTATGGTTGGTATCTCTGTGGCTAAGAAAGGGGTGTTTATCTTACATGTAGCGTGATCTCTGTAGCGCCATTTGTTTCTCTGGTCCCCCATTGTGTTATAAGACACACCGTAGGTTTTAAGTTGAGCCTTTCGCTTTCAAACCGTGAAAAAAAAAACAATCTAAATCTGTTATGATGTTTGCCAGGAACGCTTAAGGAATTTAAATACGTTATCCTCTTTCACTGAGCGTAATAATTGAATGATTATGGAGTGTCCATAAACCTGTAAAAAATGTTATGAAAGGAAAACTGTGGTCTGGCTCGGAACTCCCCCTCCCCCCACGTAGCCCAGTGTAACTTTCCAGCCAACACCGACCCCCCCCCCCTCCCGTGGACTAAGCCACGTAATTTGTGCACGCTCCCGTATGTTTAGATCGTAAGATTTTTTGTTTTATACGATACCTGAATGCGTAAAAAAAATATTTATATATTTAATTTAGGCTCTAATGTTTGAGTACGTAGCTAATATTACTGGCGTAACAGGAAAAAAAAAAGACTGAAAAAGAAAGGAAACAGCAGCCGATATGATCTAATAATAACGAAAGCATGATATGGGTCCGAGGTTTGGGGAATGTTGGGATGACATAACTGCCTGTTTCATTTTGTAACAGACATCGGTGATGAATATATACTAAGCCCGGTGCTGTATTTAGTTAAATTCCTAGTGATTGGTTTAATCTGTAAATGAATGTTGTTATTAGCATCTGAGCTCCGAAGCGATCATATTATATCCTGCGAGAGGACGATATTAACTACGTACCGAGCGCAGTCGTGTTTAAACGAGCTCCATTACATCGTTAACGTGTCAACCTGACACGTGCTCTTCACTGACGGTAATATAGCACCCTACCTCTCTCATTAAACACACTGGACGGTAATACTATTCATTGTGATTTAAGACCACGTGTTCCGCTGCTCCTTAATCCGACCTTTATTAGAATTGGGAAACGTTCTCTGAAACTGTTTAATATTATTTACTAGCATTTCTCCATAGCTTCGCAGTCGTAAAGAAAAAGAAATTCTTGAAGATGCGCCTGCATAAGACACGATGAAGTTAGTTTTTAATAATTTTAAGTTGTCTTCATGAGTGCCATGTTAAGAATAACCAGAGTTACTTAGATAGCAACAATACCAATAGAACCAAAGAGTGTTATGTTTATCGTTGAAGTAAAATTATCTTCCAGTTCACAATGTCGGTTTAACTTTTTTTTTTGCAATGTGTGGAAAAAGAAAACCTAGCAAAAGAGAGCTTAAACATTTATATAAATAGTGATTATAATTATTTTTCTCTTTGCTTTTCTTGGAATTTTACTGTTGGGAGCCTGTTGCATTTAATTAACACTCCAGGATTAAGTTACATTACAAGACAATTTGCGTTTCTACAACACCTTCCATAGTATATCTCCAACTCCTTTAAATGAAATCTCATGGATGAGCGTATCATAGGCGTATTCTTGTATCTTTGTAGGATTATTGTAAGAGAATATGACATGGAACCGTGGAAACTGATTCGCATAGCTTCAATCTCCGTGCCCATGTTAGGTTAAGGTAGTTTCACTACAGACATTCTTCTTCTTTGATCACCGAAATGCGTCAGAAAGTATGAGCTACCCTTTTATTTTACCGATTTTGACCACCTACGAGCCACGTAGTGCTTGAAATATTTTGGCTAGTATTTTCTTATCTTCCGACCTTTTTTTCATTCTCTCGCTTCTTATCTTTCTCTGTTGCTCAGATATCATTTTGTGTCAACTTTTAAGCCGTTTCTCTTGGAGATATCGTTTATGCTATATTTCCTTCTGTTGCGGATCATCTGTGATTTGTCCCTCTTTATCTCTTTCCTCTTCGAGATCAAGCGGTAGGATTCCGTGGACATCTTTGTTAATAATAGCTCGTTTACAGAATACTTCTACGTTTTCTTTCTTCAATTGAGCTGAAACATAAATAAACAAGATGTAATAACTCTGATGAAAGCTGCAGTGTGACAGCAGAACGCTTAATCGAAGAAATAAAAACGTATTATCCGGAAAACTAACTTAGTATCACCCTGAGGTGATCCTTAATCTTACACTCCGTTCTTACTAGATACCATTAGAACTTAAGCATTAGTTTTGAAATCGTTTCTCCTTTTCTATCAACTTTCATAAACAGTTTTCTGTATATCTCAATTCTTCTCAGGTTTTTCCTTTACTTCTCAGTATTTTGCAGCTCCTTTTCCTTTTTCAGCATAAGACACTATGAGCTATGAAAACCTGTAGTTTTTACTGCTGGGTTTTTAATTTTTATTTTCACATTGCAGGATATAGCCCGTTTGTTGTAACTGTTCTGGGTTTACCTGTGGGCCAATTCTTTCAATTTTCTAGTTCGTTTGTCTCTTTACCTAGATCATTGTGTTCGATCAATTTACGCTACAGTTTTGTAAAGCTATTGACATCGAGTTTTTTAACCTTAGTAGCCGAGTCTTCTTCCGAACAGGTTAACAAAAGAGCTTCCAAGTACTGTCACTGGAATTGGTACATATTGGTACCAGTTACTGGGCTAGTTCCATTGCGATCTCCAAGCTGTTATCCCCCGTTTCACTGACATCATTTGCGCTTTAACCCTTTGGTTTACAGCCACGTATGAGGCTTAAGTCAAAATTGACTTACACAGGCCTGGCCCATGATACGTTGGCCGGGCCAAATGTAAACACCGTTGAAGATTAATTTTTGTTGTTGTTTTTTTGTAAAAACGCAAATTGGTGCAGTGAGAATTTATTCAGAAAGTTGACTTAAATGTTATTGATCTATTCTTTACTTTAAGATAATACACCTTTTGTGCTATATTTACTTTAATTATTAGCCTTTAATTTAGTTTTAATTATTTTTGTATTTAATTTTTCACTTTTATTTTTGTAATTTATTAAGATAACCTTTCCCGAATTATGTTCTTCTAGTAGGTATGACACCCCCAGGTAAGTCGTGTGCGATCGGTACAACTTAAGACAGAGTTACCTAGCCTTGAATTTGCTCGAAGGCTCAGCAGCTCTGTTTACTTTTTGGGACCACGCTGAAGACTCTTAGCCACTCTGCCCAAACGAAACAACAGCTAACCCAACAAAATCGTTTATGTGGCGTAACATTGCTCAAAATAATGGCCAAAATATTAATAGGTAATTCACGGAAAATGAAAGATGAAGTAATAAAAAGCTGTGCCTGTAATGGATTCTTTTCCCTTTTGTGAGCACAAAAGTTCCAAAAAATTCATAGTAAAATCCATGAAAAGACACGGGCTAGTGACAATCATTAGGTCAGTTTAATTAAGTAATGAAGTACAGATGCGAGGCAGTTATAAAAGGGTTATAGAATAGGCTGTTGGACATAGTCCACAAATAACAGCCAACAGATAAAACGTGTTAAGTTCATTTTTTAAAAAAATGACGATATTATAATGCATTCTGGTAATTATTAATTAAGAATATGTCCCAAAAACATGTTTAGCCTTCAAGATATTTTCCCTCGAAAACTTCGCATAAATGGGGAGAATATTGACAGTTCGGAGTTCAAATCGATTTCCTAAAACAACACGTTTTATCCGTTGGGTCTTGCTCAGTCTCCATATTATTATGTTCGGACAAGGTGAAGCAGAGTAGCCAGCCATGCAGCGGTAAGTAGTTTATCAAACAGCCATTTAACAATGAGGGGATTTCCACAGGGGCGGATTAAAACAGCGCGGGGCCCGTAGCAGATGTGAGGATGGGCCCATGGTTTTGGTTTTCGCCGTCCGAGGCAGTAGTAGTGCTTTTTTTTTTTTTTTTTTTTTTTTTTTTTTTTTTAAAACTGTAGGCCGCCCATCTGGCCTGACGACGAGGCTTCCTAGAATCCTAAGTGCGGTGCTAATCCGGTATTGGGCTTCCATTAATTGCGTCAGGTGAAATGGGGGGAGGGGGGGGAGGGTCAGGCGAAATCTCACCAAATCTCACGTCATCTTTTGAACCCCTTAAAGAACACTAGAGCTAAAAAAAGTCTCCATAATCTACGAGTTCGTCTGGCGAGGGGGGAGGGAGGAAGAAGGCCTCAAAATCTCACCTCTGCATAGGGGGCAGGGGGAAGTCCGACCATAACCTACCAAATCCCACTACAGGGGAGAGGGGTCCGGATTTCAGAAAAAAACACCCACGTATTTAATGGGCGCTCCCTAATTACCGTATCTGTGTAGCCTTCTGCACAGTAGCTGAGTAGTTGTGTCACTCTATCTACAGCGTGTATGGCGAGACAATTTTTCTGGCATAGAAGAAGTTAACGTTCTCTCATTAATGAGTTCAACGTCTTATCAAAACGCCGTTGTCACGAGGTATTGAAGAATCATAAAAGGAATTATTTTGATGATCATCACTTTTAATAACTATCCAGTCACTATTCAAATACTATTCCAGTGGTTCCCGAATTGTGGTCTACGGTCCTCCGGGGGCCACGAAACTCATTCTGTGGATTTTAGGAACGTATTAAACGGGAAGTTAAGAACGTCACATATGCATTGGCGCTTGTTGGTTTATGTATAATAACATCTCCAACTGTAAATTGGTTCCATTCATCCGTTCGTTTTATGGAAGTTATTTGAATTCTAGTCGCGATCCATCCTTCAGTGCTAATAGTCTATATTTCAGATTTCTTTATTCATATGCACAGCAGAAAGACACTGCCGGTAACCACTTTCTGCTACTTAAATCTCTTTTTTAAAATAACGAATTCATCTCTTTCGCAAAACATTTTGCAAACTGAATAGAAAATGCAGAAATGGGAATTTTTGTTCATTATAAATACAGTACTATTTACTTATTTTCCTTAGCAACAGTATTAACAAATTTCAAATAATAATTCCGCTGTCCGTGCAGAACTCGATCCCATCACTCATTAAAAATGATGCCACAACAGGAGAAATCAGATTGCAGAACTCCATCAAAAGCTAAACCGCTTAGGAACAACATTCAGGGCTGCCAACTCTCTGGCTGCTATGACTATTTCGTGGCGGTATGATGTCAGCAAATGTGGGCAACATGACAGCCCGGAAATTGAAGTTGGCCACAGCGCGTGTATAATCTCGCAACGGAAAAATTCCAGAGACCATATACATTTTTACAGGTAATCTTCATACCGATGAGTGAACGGTGGAGCATGGTGTAGGACTAACATTTCTGCTATCTCTGACCTTATCAGATCAGAGAATATATAGAAAGCTGTCGATAGTGTTGGAGATTATTTTTTCGCTACGAGTTGAAACGATCAAAACAGAACACAGTTCGATCGATGTATGCAATACACCATACAAAAGAGGGTAAACAACATCTTCTTATCAGTCTGTGAAGTTTAACATACATGTTATAAATTTGAGCTATATTATAACGCTGCTGCAGTTTAATTAGGCCTATTCGAAGAGAAAACTCATATTTTAAGTTTAGAACAGTCGAAATTTTTGAAGAGAATCTTCGTATTCTGTGCAATAACCGGAAAAACATTTGATTTAGTGGTGTAAAGGAAAAGCATGATCGGAGTGAATTCAACATGCTATCATTGATTTTATACAAATATGACAGTTTATAAAAGTATGTACGTTGAGTGGAAAATGATTTAGTCACGCAGTCATTCGAGTCTGGTTTACAATTTGTTTTTCTTTCAAATTTTATTATATTCTTGATACTTTTACTAAATCCATTTTTAAGTCTTACTCTCTTTCATGTAATGCAGTGTTTCCCAACCTTTTTTGGGTCATGTCCCACTTTTAACATTTTTTTGGCCTCCCCCCCCCCCCATACATAATTTTAAATAAAAAATTATTTGTTATTAACGAAACTCATATAGGATGAATTTTGAAAGAAAACGCTTTAATATTGTCATAAAACACAGTAAGTAAAATTAAAAAACATATAATGAAATACTAAAATTCAAATTCAAAAGATTTTTAATAAAGATTTACTATGGCAATTTAGTGTGATCCTTGCGCTTGATGCTTGACATAGAGATTTTATATTAGGCTCCAATTTAGTAAGCTTTACTCTCAAGTCTCCACGTTGTGATATATCCAGTCGATTTCTTTTTTTGATCAGTAAATCATTTACTGATAACAGGCCGAGACAGGCGGCACATTACGCGGTGAATCCCAAAAAGGTCAAGATGACGACTCAAATCATCCAGATGATATATTTTGCTAACATCAAACGAAACTATACCTAATAATTATTTACAGCACTGTTTTAAGAATTTGCTTTTTTGCTATATTTTGTACCTATATCTAGCATTGCATTTAAATAACCCGAAGAGAAAGTGGTAAAGTCGTATCAAGTCAATTTCTAAATTGCCCCCCTAAAAAAACCAAATTGCCCCCCCTGTGGGGCGTGGGCCCCACGTTGGGAAACACTGATGTAATGAGTCTTCTATCGTTACTTTCGAGAATATAACCTGCCTGAAGGGGGACAGTGTTTGCAGAAACCTACATAACAAATATTTACAATTTCTGAAGAACTTCTCGATATTTCTATTTTTTGCCGAAACACGTCGAATATGACGAGAATAGTTCAATTCTTTCGTCTCTTCTAGGCGACACTATAGTCACATTTATTTTTTTCAAGACCTGACTAATAACATTTGCTTGAATGTTTTACTTCATTATATCTTCTGCGTTTTCTAGGCAGTTAATTAATTCGTTTACTGCATGCATTCTTATATAGTATTTAAAATTTAATAAAACTTTTTTTATGTAGTACTGCTAAGGAATATTTAGTGGGATTTTACGTAACTCCAAGAACATTAAATATGCATTAGCTTTTACAAAATAGTGATTACATGCTAAAAAAATAGTAATCCCGTAAAACTTCAAGTTCCTTCTTATGAATCTGTGTATAAATTCACATTTCATTCATATAGCCATTAGACCGGCTTCAGCCAAGTAGAGACCAAGCCGTTCGAACAAGAAATGCAAACTTGAAAGCTAATATCGTGATCAACTTAGCCTGTACATTAATCCAGTGCTTCGAAAAATTCCGTGCATAGCACACACAAGCATTTTCGAGTTGAATAATAACGCTACACGCCATGTTGTTATTGGTTAATAGTAATGGTGGCTTGTGGAGCACGCTGTTCGCATCGCGTGCCATATCGTAAAACTCACACACCCCAATATCGCCTTCCTTCATTCCAGCGGACGCTCTCATACCAGAGCAGTGATGTAGTACACATATCATCGTGGCTTTCACCACAGGTAAAACAATTAATATCCTTCCCGCTTACCTCGTTGTAGTATTTGTCCTATTATACTATTCGACTTGTTGTATTGTAGTCCCGTTCATTCAATCTGTTCTGTTATACCATGTGTTACGAGTTGGATAGTTTCCCGTATTAAGAATGCCAGTAAGCTTGCCTGATGTTAGAAACAATCTTCTACATCTACATATATCTACATATATACTCTGCAATTCACAAAATTGTGGGTGGCAGAGGGTGCTCTGTACCAAAGCTAATCTCTTCGTTGTGCATTCCAATCCCTAATGGTACTAGGGAAAAAAAGAATTCATATAAGAATCAGTCCGGCACCCTATATCTCTAATCTTATCTTTCCTGTCATTCCGGCTCAAATAGGTTGGTGGAAGAAGTATTTCACTACATTCGTAAGTGAAAGTGGGAGTACACATGTTTACCAATAAGTTTAAACGAAACGTGCGTTGTCTATCTACCAGAGACTCCCAGCCCAGTCTACTAATCAGTTCTGTGACGCTTTCATAAGCACTGTAGCAAGTGGTCACGAATCGAGCGGCTCTTCTCTGTACTTTCTCTATACTTCCGATCAACCCCTTACGAAACGGATCCCAAATGGCACAACAATAGTCCAAATGTGGACGCACAAGAGATTTGTACGCTATCTCCTTTGTTTGTTCATTACTATTTTTCAAGACTCGACCTATGAATCGCAGCCTAGAATTAGCTCCACCTACTGACGAATTAATGTGTATGTCCCATTTCATGTTCCTTTGTACTGTTACTCCCAAATATTTCATAGAATCAACCGTATCAATAATTGTATTGTTTAACTCGTATTTCTGAACACTTGGAGTCTTTTTGTTAGTTATGCTCATTGTCTTTCACTTTTTATAATTTAGAGTAAGTTGCCACTCAGCGCATCATGCCAAAATAATATCCAGATCACACTGAATTTCTAAGCAATCGGCCAAATTCCTTACTTCCCTATAAATAATCGCATCATCAGCAAAGAATCTAAAAAGGCTTTTCACTTTTTCTCCTAGATCGTTTATAAAAATTAAGAAAAGAAGTGGTCCTATTACACTTCCTTGAGGTACCCCTGATGTAACATCTAGATTAGAAGAACTTTCTTCTTCAACGACGACATACTGCAACCGACCAGTTAGAAAATCCTTGATCCATTCACAAAACTGATCCGATATACCGTACGCTCGAAGCTTCACTAAAAGGCGGTTATTGGCACAGAGTCAAAGGCTTTCTGAAAATCTAAAAAAAATTGCATCTACTTGTGAACCTGCATCAATAACTTTCATTACGTCGTGTGTAAATTGGGCCAACTGTGTTTCACATGATCTTTTCTTCCGAAATCCGTGTTGATTTGTTGTAAGAAAATTATTATCATCTAGAAAATTTATAATGTTCGAGCATATAATATGCTCCATAACTCTACTACAAACAGATGTCATAGATATGGGACGATAGTTTCCAGGATCACTTCGATCACCTTTCTTGAAAATCGGAGTTACTTGCGCGATTTTCCAGTCTGAGAGTACTTTTCGCTCTTCTAATGATTTACTGAATATATCAGACAGAAACGATCCGATTTCCACCGAATACTCTGAAAATACTCTTACTGGAATTCCATCCGGGTCCGTTGCTTTCCTCCACTTCAGGAGCTCTAATTGCTTAATGATACCTGCAGTATATATTCGTAATGATTCCATTACCAACTCGACACGGCGTGGGAAAACGGGAATACTATCCTTATTTTCATCAGTAAATGAATTTTTGAAAACAGTATTTAGTACGTTAGCTTTATCGCGGCTTTCATTAACCTCGGAACCTTCACGAATTAGTGCTGGAATATTGCTATTGGTACAATTGACTTTCCGTACATATGACCAAAATTTCTTTGGGTTTTCTGTGAGACTCTTAGAGACAGAGTTGGAATGAAAATAATTGAATGCCTCGCGCATTACATTTCTTAACACGTCCTCCTACCTCAGCTAAGGTTTCTAAATCGTTGCGAGACCCCTTCCTTCTTGAGCGTGCGTTATCCTCCTTTGTTTTTTTTGAGTAATCTTTTGACTCGCATGTGTACTTCCGTGGATCATCCTCCCCATTTATTGTCCGCTTCGGTAAATGTATATCCATACCTTCCCTGACTATTCGTATAAATCGATGCCACATCTCTTCAACGGTTTCCTTTGTTGACTTGTAGTTATCACAATTATTCTTCAGGTAGGTTCTAAAACACTCCTTTGAGGCCTGACTGAATCTGTATAAATCCACCCTTTTCTCTTTTCTCGCTTGGTCATTAGTCTGATAGTGGCAATTACCGCTTTGTGATCACTGATACCTGTGGTCGTTGAAACGTCGGTGAATAATTCTGGCCTGTTTGTAATCCGCAAATCTAAAATATTTTCGCTACCGTTATGACACCGCGTAGGTTCATTATTTAGCAGCTCGAGAGGATTATCTGACAACAAATCGAGAATTATAAGAATATAAGGCAGATTGAAGTTGCAGATTGGAGGTCTCGTCTCCAGTTAACTATTGGGGATGGAATCAATATCGCAATAAAGTGTTTGGCATGCTCCTTATGTCACCTCACGTACAGTGTGATATTCTTAACCCATCATAAGATGGGCGTTTGTCGGATGAAATGTATAAATATGTTCTTTAGCCACATTAACTGTATTTGAAGATATGCTTTCAGTAATACCGTAAGTAAAATACCAGTAATTTAAGTTACCCTTTTCATTTTTTCGTCTTGTTACGGATTAGCAGGTATAGTTTTTCTGTGGTAATTCAGCCTACGTAATATTTTAATAAATATTAATAGCAATTACGAATTTCCTGCTTACAAAATCAGCCAACCCTCTTATATTTTTCTCTTCATAAGCAGGTTAAATAACCTCAAACCCAACTACCGTTACATTGCCCATCAGAGTGATCGCATTTCGCCCGGTGTTATTAAGTACTAAAAGAAAATTATAAACGTACGTTATGTAGATTTTTGTTTAGTGTATTTACCTCTGGGATGGATATGCTTTACAGACATACCAGTTTTGCAGTTTAGACAATATATTTATTATAATCAGAAACAAGTATATAAAGAAATACATGTTTAAGATTGAAATGATACTAAGGAAAAGGTACGATATATTTAAATTTGGAGGCAGTTACTACTCAGTAAAGGGAAGAAATAGGATGTTCATACTGTCATCAATTCCTATTACTACGGTAACACTGTCGTAATACAGATATCACTGCCTGAAACATTCAGATTAGTGTTAATAATACATTTAAGTGTTAATATGTTGCAATGTACTACAAAATTCGTTCAACAGAGAGAAAGGAAAATAAGTTTAATTCGCGTTAACGTGGGCCTGAATTATAGTTGACGGAAGAGCAGCGTCTTCCATCTATCTGTATGAATTAACGCGTGCAATAGTTTCCACACGTTATAATTTTGGTTCCACTGTTCTGCACATTCTCCGGTTTTTGAGTTTATTTCCATTTCTTCTGGATGTTCCAATTTTCAGAGACAGTAGTGTATACATGTAAATTGTTCTTCATTTTATTGTGTTCGTGTGTTACCTGTACGTTAAAATTTATGATGATCTTATTTTTTTGCTAAGAGGTTAACATATAGTAGTCTTCATTACAGGCGGGAGAGATTTGCGAACGAGGAAAAGGGGGGGGGGAGAATTCGCCAATTGCCTTTCGAAAGAACCATCCCGGCATTCACCTGTAGTGATTCTGGAAAATCTTGGAGTACGATATCAGAACCGCCGGGCGGGCATTTGAGCAACGTACCCCAGAATACTAGGACCAAGAGCTGACGAAATTAATTAACGATGAGTAGAAATGGAGTATAAAATTCGCCAGGGTGTCTGCGTGTATTAAGCTGGTGCATACTGAATCGGGGAGGTACAGCGAGACAGGATCGACTTTTTTTTTACATAAGGCTTTACGGCTCGTCGACGTCGAGGTCATTAGAGGCGGGATGGGACAGGGGACAAGGAACGGGAAGGGAATCGGCCATGGCCTTTTTAAAGGAAGCATCCAGATATTCACCTGGATTGATTTGGGGAAACCATGTAAAAAGCAAATCTATATGCCCGAATGGGGATTCGAACCCGCGACCTCCCGAATGCGCTCACCCACCACTCTCGGTGACAGGATGGAGTTCTGTACCCTGCCTGCCTGCCTGCCTGTCGACCACCCATGTTACCGCAATCATCAAGACGAATGCTAGGATGGTCTTCAATCTCCGTCTCATAACATACACATTTCATAAACAAACATTACGCTTAACGCACGCAGACGGAAGGCGCCAGGCTCAGCGACAAGACGGTCAAATCGCAACACGTCGTCCTAATAAAGCGGAACCTTCAAATAGAGGAATGAGTGCATGAGGGAAAAAAAGGATAATAAGGAGTTATTCATCGACATACAATTCTAAGATAGAGTATAGTTCCTTTTTGTAGGTAAGACTCACTAACGAGATACAAAGAAACAACCACTTCTTCATCTTCCTCCACAAAATAAAATTAAATAAACATAATTCTGTCAGACATGCTCTGATCTCATTCAAAATTGCTTTAGTCTATTCCTCACATGTAAAAAAAAAAAAAAATAAGTTAGAAATCACGAAATTCAGAAGAGAAGAGAGAGCACTAAATATCTTCTGTGCTCATTCTGTTAACTTGGCGAAATTCTGATAAACCGTTTCTATTTGCATTGGCACAGAAAAATTGATAAATACTATTTCAGTTTGGAGTTCAGTCGGTGACAGTAATACTTGCGAACTGCCTCAGTTCCTTCAGTCTTTAGTCGTTTCAACTCTTCAATATCTTGAAATGTTGATACAGCTACCAATTATAAAGGGTTATAAACTCGCCAAGTTTCCAGTAGTCTACGTATTATGAATGATCAATGTGAGCGTCCTTAGTCACCCGGCACACATCCAAAGGGTAACCCAATTCCGTCCATACATTCGATAGCTTGTTTCTATAAATGTCCGTCACAGCAGCAGTGAACCGTTTCTGTAATTGTTGTCATTTGGGGTAAATTAACTTTGGGTCCTTCACATAACAGCACAAGAACCACGACAACAGAGGAGCATCGAGCGTGGTGGGTGAACGGTTAACTCTCTGGCTTCGCATTCGGGAGGACACGGGCTCGAATCCCCGTCCGAGCATCCAGATTTGGGTTTTCCATGGTTTCCCCAAATCACTCCAAGTGAATGCCGGGATGCTTCTTTCAGAAAGGCCATGGTCGAATTCCTTCCCGTTCCTTGCCCCAATCCCATCCCGCCTCTAATGACCTCGCTGTTGACGAGGCGTAAAACTCAAGCAAAAAAAAAAAAAAGCCAGAGGAACATCACTTGGACTAGCTGCCCTGTCCAACAATGTGGCAGCTGAGAAAGTCGTGAACATTTGTAGTCCGGTGAGGTGGAACCCAGTCTTGTTGTAGGATGAAAGTAGAGGATTCACTAGTCATTTGTGGAAACAACTGCAACAAATCAAGGTATGTACAAGGTTCCCGTCATTCTAAACTGCAACATATCCAGGTTCAAGGATCCTGTCATTCTAACACACAAAAACTGTTCTCCTGCTTTTACGCCATCTTGTCCACTGCTGCCATGTAGCGTGCCCGCCAGACACCAAGCGGGCTTTTAAATTTGTTTTTTTTTTTTTTTTTTTTTTTTTTTTTTTTTTTTTTTTTGGTAACTGCTTTTTAACATCGAGGTCTTTAGAGACGGGAAAGGATGGGGGGCAAGGATGGGGGCAAGGAATGGGAAGGAATTCGGCCATGGCCTTTTGAAGGAAGCATCCCGGCATTTGCCTGGAGTGATTTGGGGAAACCATGGAAAACCCAAATCTGGATGCCCGGACGGGGATTCGAACCGCCGTCCTCCGGAATGCGAGGCGAGAACGTTAAATTTGGTGAGTTTATGTATCTGTTTATCTATCACTCTTCATTGTAGGTCGTATACTTTTCATACACAGTGTTTTGAGATCCGATGAATCATTTAGGCTAACGCTGTACTTCTATGTAGCAAATAGTTAGACATTACATATTTTAAACTATTCATAATTAAAGATTACTTGATTTCAGATCTTACCCACCGAACAGTACTATAACCACTGTTTGTCAGATCATCAATTCACTACATTCTTTGATTGAAACATCAGGAGAAAAGTATGGATGCACAGTACAATTTTATAAAAAAGCAGTAAAACTCTGTACCATTAAAAAAAATTTAAAAGAAAAATGACTTCCCATCAAGCTAACTAGATAAGAATAGATCAATTATTTCTATAAAAACTAATATAATTGATACAACAGATGCAAACTATTAAATTCCACAGATTTCAATTAATATTAGCCAAGGATAATTCATCTCACTCAACAGGTAAAACCAACAAGTCAGCTTCCCTAAGTACTTATCTTCTAGTTCACTTTCTTGGATCAACACTTTTTTTTAAAGTTTTTACAAAAAAAAAATAGTGAATTTGCAGATTACAATATGTAGTTTGCTAAAATTTATTGGAAAAACTGTAGAGATCTTCCCGGTTATATATATAGTGATTTGGATAAATTTCAAATTCATGAGATAAATTTTTTCGACAAAAAGTCATATCATTTCAAGCAGAATTTCGTGAATCAGATAGTAAATATATCATGAAATTCTTATTTTCAATATTTTCCAAATTTTACCACAATAGTTTTTTAAAACTGTCTTTTTTTATACTGGCTGATCCGTTCGAAAATTACACGAATAATAAGCGATGAATAACGAGTTTGGTGGTTTGTATTAGGATGTAAGAAATACCGGCTCATATGTAACAATAATTTATTTGTTAACTAAAATAGGTGTGTAACTAAACAATTAAAAAAAAAACATTTGGAGGCGTAAAACATACATATGACACAAAGACGTGATAATTTACGTTAGTCCACAGAACATTATTTAACAGAAAAATATCCGAAAAGCTCCTTAGTGTAGAAAACACATGTAATATTCCGTAGCGTCTAGTTCTGAAATGTTAATAAGCATGACCTACAAGTTAATACTTTTACCCTTTACGAATTGCTTCCGATAAAGTTCTAACTTAAAATATGATTTTACCAAAGCGGAGATCGTTATCTGTAAAACTGTATCCCATATATCGAATTCGGTTAGGTATGAAGGGAGATTTAATTCGTCCCAAAAACACATTTTAGGAATTGATGATACTTTTACCCTTTAAGGACCGAATTCAGAAAATTACTTTCTTAATTTATGATTTTTCAAACCGGAGACCTTAATCTTCAATATGATACCCATTCAGTTAGGTGTGAACAAAGATAAGAGGCTAGAATTTTTTTAAAAAACCTTTGGAAATCTATACTAATATTATAAAGCTGAAGAGTTTGTTTGTTTGTTTGTTTGTTTGAACGCGCTAATCTCAGGAACTACTGGTTCGAATTGAAAAATTCTTTTTGTGTTGAATAGACCATTTATCGAGGAAGGCTTTAAGCTATATAACATCACGCTGCGACTAATAGGAGCGAAGAAACAATGGAAAATGTGGAAAAAACGTGGAAAATTATTCATCTTTGAGGGCTTCTGTTGCGTGCGCTGCGAAAACGGTTCAAGATACCAAAAAAATATGTATGAAAAGATTATTCCTCTTGAAATGATCTAAAAAAATGTCCGCGACAGTATATGTCTATCTTTTAAGATTAACTCACTAGAACCGTTTTTATGGTAATCAAATTTGGTCGAAATTAATGCATTATTACCAATTATTTGTTAGAGTTGTATCAACATAATAATATTAATCTTTATCCAAATAAATGTGTTGTTGATTAAGAGTATTTAATTGTGAACAAAATTGTCTTTGGCATCACTTAATTTCAATGAACATCTTAGAAGATATTACGCGCGGTCGGCTCCCTTCTGAACGGTTGTAGTTCCCCATTATGGAAGTTTGTTAACATTTTAAAATTAACGACAAATATGAAAGCACATTTGGGGGGAGGTAGTATAACTTTTCCTTCAAAGTTACTTTTAATAGGAGACGGGAAAGTACCTCATTTTGAAAATAAAATTGAAATTGATCGCGATTTAGGAGAAAGAGTAAGTAACATTGAGGACTTAATATCGAAAGTTTACCCTGAAATCAGCGAAATAGAAAATAAAGATCATCAATGGATGTGTCAAAGGGCAATATTGGTGGCGAGAAACAGTAGCGTGGACGAAATAAACTTCCAGGAGACATAGTTACCTACACATCTATTGATAACGTAATGGATCAGGAAGATGCGGTACATTACCCATAAGAGTTTCTTAATTCTTTGAATCCAAGTGGCCTTCCCCCATATTCCCTCAAGTTAAAAATAGGTGCCCCAATAATTTTACTTAGAAATCTCAAACCACCAAATTTAAGTAACGGAACCCGACTTCAAATTAAATTTCTACGCAATAACGTGATCGTTGCAATAGTTTTGACTGGTCCAGCAGTTGGTCAAACAGTGCTTATACCTCGCATCCCAATGATTCCAAATGATTTACCTTTTAATTTTAAAAGAATTCAATTTCCCGTTAAGCTATCTTTCGCCGTTACAATTAATAAATCACAGGGGCAAACATTTAAACACGTAGGAATCGATTTACGTCAAGACTGCTTTTCACACGGCCAACTATATGTCGCGTTGTCAAGATCGGGTTGCGGAGAAAACCAATATGTTCTTCTGCCACAAGAAAATAAAACTAAAAATATAATTTACGCAGAAGTACTTTAAAATAATTATGTTCTTTTAAAAACTTAAAAACTAAATTTGCAAAAGATTGTCTAAAATAATAACAGAAATTGACGCAGACAAAGTCGTGGGTAACTGCTATAATTTATAAAGCTGAGGAGGTTGTTTGCAAAAATAAATATGATGCCCAAAATAACTATTCCACGCGGACGAAGTCGCGGGCACAGCTAGTAATATATATGATATTTGATTTTAATTGTATAATTTGAAATCGAACTTCCCAAACCTTAATTATTTGTTTCGTGAGATCAATTTAATCTACTATATAATTTCTAATGTCACTCACCTTGATAGCTATTGGCTGGAAAATGGTGACGTCATGGGCCAGCCTTCACTCGCAAAACAGCGACCAGCGACACCATTATACGAAATTCGTGGTTATGTCCACAGTTTAATAGCTAAGCAACAATTACCAAATTAATAGCCATAATACAGTCATTAAGTTTGCTTTTCGTAGCGTTTCATAGTTAAAAAAAGTTGATAAACTTTGCGGCTGAAAAAAAATGGATCTGCTTTTCAGTAAGATGTTGGCAATGAAAGCAACTTAAAAAACTTTAAAAAATACTCATTGTCTCTGATGTAACCACGAATGACGTTTGTTATTCCGGCTTGGAAAAATTTCAATATTTTCACTAATGTTGTTGCTTGACCAAAGTTTATGCATTGCGTTTTATTTGCTTTTTAGAGATTTTACTGACCACTTTCGTTAATGGCTTTTGTTCATGTTCGCTGTACGTGAGTTATTAGGTTATTTTAAGTGAACATCAGACCAAATATGTTACCGAATCGAGTAAGTATGGAAATTCATTTCTTCGAAGTTGCTCAACTGTTTCATAATATGGAATGTGTATTAAGTTCTCTGACCTTTACAGATATTATGACCAATGATTGCATTCTGAGTGTTTGCCCAATCTCAATAAAAGAAAACGTGATCCTTTCGAAGCAAACATGAATTTTTAAAATTTTGCAGCGTGAACTTTAATGGTCAAATACAAATAACTTTCCATTTAAGCAATTATACGATTGTGCTATCGTTCCTGTTCGTGTTTAATTAATGCTTCTGAGTTCTTCAAGCTCAACAGATTTTATTCTCCCTGAAACATTTGGTCAAGTCAGGTCAACCTGTCATAAGTGTGCGAGACTATTTTTCACTAGGCAATGCCAGTTTGTAGCAGACACATGGTTTTGTTACGGAACTTTCATTTATTACGTACAGTTGGGGCTGTCCCTGTGAAGTGAGTCACTGTGATTGCGGACAGAGATAGCTGATAATTTCAGAGAGACTTGCCGGCATCCGTTGGAAGCAGCCACGACCATCGATCGCAGACTTTGTCCCTTCCCCAACGCCGCGCGCAAACACTTTCAGCTTTTTCGCAAGTTATGGGGAAATGAGGCGGCCAGGGGTTGGGGGATGTTTGCTGCAGGCAGGATGTGGACAGTAATTAATAACCGGTGGCTGATATATTGCGTTAGGGGCACACACAGCCCGGGGGTACTCATTAGCGTAGGCTGCCCCCAGCCAACGAACCAGCGGCGTTATTAAACGCTCCGATGACACAGGGTTAGCCTGCGTCAAATCCGCCCACTGCGTGCCAAAAGCAACTCCGCTCGGAAGGTCACAGTATTTTCTCTTCATCATCAGATACCTTTCCCTCACAAAATAGCAGATTTCACAAATCAGAATATCACAGGGACCCATGGAAGCACACTGATACGTTTTTCAGAAACTGTAAAAGGACACAAATACGTGGAAAGTTATATGTTTTACTGTCATACACGGAGACTAGATAAAAAAGTACTCTTCCTGAATATAATGCCAAATTTTGGTTTCTAAACGTATCATTTCGATCACGTCCTCTGCGGTGAACTTCAGGCGAAGCGGATATGTGTGTTACAAGAAACTGGCAGTAACTGAAGCATGTCTTGTGCTGGACTTCTCACTATACGCCTATGATTAGGTCTGGTAGCTCAATGGTTAAGGCGCTTTCTTTCAAAAGTTCGAGGTCAGGTTCAGGGTTCAAATCGCGATAGACACAGGAATTTTTAAGAGTTGTGTTTGATCATATGAGTTACGCCAGGACGTACTGTGGTTCGGATTCTACGTTAATCTGTATGGAACTAGGCATCCTACCTCTGACACAATGGCTTAATGTGCCTCCTATAGGAGGATCGAGCCAACCTTCGGTTTGTGGGCTAAGTTAATCTATTTTAACCGACTTCAAAAAAAGGAAGGCGTTCTAAATTCGTTTTTTTTTTTAAGGGATGTTTGTTCAGCGATATCTTTGCCAGTTTTGAACAGATTTAAATGAAATTTTCGAGTGGAGAGTGTATACCTCCAAAGTTGAGCCATAAGAATTTCATTGCGAAACCACTCCTTCTACCCATTTACACCCCATAATTTTTATACAAACCCACATTTTTTATCCGATTTAGATTGAACTTTGGACATGTATAATCAAAAATAAAGAGAAAAATACTATCAACTTTTGGTTTGAAAAAAACTGAACCCCTCTCTTCCTATCCACCCCCATACTTTTTGTCAATGTTCTTTGTAAAAAAAAGCTGCAGTCGACACCGTTTGACCGCTTACCATCAAAGTTGGCATATACATGTAATTCTTCATAGAAAAGGTTTCTGACCAAAAAAAATCATCCCTCTTTACACACCTTAATTTTATACAAACCTACATTTCTTATCTGATTTTGAATGAACTTTGCACATGTATACCTTAAAATAAAGAGAAAAATCCTGTCAACATTTGGTCTGCCAAAGACCAACCGCTATCCGTTCTTCCAACCCCTTAATTTTTGTCAATGTTCTTTATAAAAAGCTACAGTGGACACCATTTGACCGATCTTTATGAAAGTTGGCACATATATGTATTGTTTTATGGAGAAGATTTCTGACCAAAAAATCCAAAAACTACCCTAGTTCCCCTTTTACACCCATTAATTTTTGTACAAACCCACATTTTAATCAGATTTCGGTGAAACTTCGCAAGCGTTTACTTTAAAACAAAGAGAAAAAGAAAAATTCTGACCACATTACTTTCACAAAAACGCAAACCCTATCCGCTTTTATACCACTTCAATTACTGTCAATGTTCTTTATACAAAGCTACAGATATTATCTGATTTTGAAGGAAGTATGCACATGTATAAAAACATAAAAATACTGTCTACATTTGGTTTAGAGAAGCCAAACCCTTCTCCCCCTTTCCATCCCCTTAATGTACATAAAGCAATAGTTTCAATCCGATTCTGAAGGGAATTTGCACACGTATACTTTAAAATATACAGAAAAGTTGTGTTTAAATTTGGTTGCAGAAGCCCAACCCCTCTTCCCTTCTACCCCCACCTCTCCTAATTTCCAATGTACTTTATTAACACCCATAGTTTTTATCAGAGTTTGATGCAACTTTGCACATGTATACTGGAAAACAAAGAGAAAAATACTGTCAACACTAGCTTTGTAAAATCCAAACTACTCTTTGCATCTACACCCCTTAGTTGTTTTTTTACACATACCTATAGTTTTTATCAGATACCAATAGAAACTTATACATGTATACTTCAAATCAATCAGAAAAGACAGTATACATTTGGTATAGAAAATCTAATCCCTCTTCCCTTTAACCCCCCCCCCCCCAATTTTAATTTCAAATGCTCTTTACAAAAATCCACAGTTTTAAATCCCGTAAAAATCAATTACGCTATTTTTAACTCATGGCAGAATATTCGTAAAATAAATGTGTCATGATGTCTCAAGATGTGCCTCAGATTTCAACTTGGAGCAAAAGCTTTCACGTTGTGAAAACCAATTAAAAATCTATATTTTTTGTGCGATACCGGAACAAACACATATTCGAGAGACAGATATGTGCATGTGGTCTGTTTTAATGCCCAGATGTTACATGTTTCGATTATAGAGGAGCAGCTTTAACAGATGTTATGATTAGATCGAACCACAGCCTGGACCAAAATGTAAACTAACATTCCTTATCACAACATCCAGTTCACCCCGTTCTGGAAGTTGTTGGGGTACATAAAGACAGATTAAAAAAAAAAAAACAAGTGCTTTAACCACTGAGTTACCAGGAAGTTCGCAAAATGAGAACTGCTGCGTCTTATTTAAAATACAAAACAAACCACAACACCACTAAAAATTTAAAAATAAAATAATTGTTTTAAAAAAAAAAAACGTAAAAAACTGCATGATGCTGCCTATCAACTGACACTGTTCCACCAGAGATATGCCTGGACGACCAACGAGGCCGAGCCACTGATTAAAATACTGTCTAATTTCTTTCCCTAAACTGTCTCCCGCAATAACAATATCTGCCTCACTATATGCTGTAAAATATTCGGAATTTTTGTTCGTACTCCCGGTTTTGCCTCGAACACCAAATAAAGTTCAGTAATTCGATCTTTGCGGACTGCTGGCACCTACTCCAAAAATAACTAATTAACGTAACAATTTCAACAACAGTAACGTAAAATATTGTCCATTTAG
This sequence comes from Vandiemenella viatica, assembly GCA_031002005.1. Classification (NCBI taxonomy): domain Eukaryota; kingdom Metazoa; phylum Arthropoda; class Insecta; order Orthoptera; family Morabidae; genus Vandiemenella; species Vandiemenella viatica. The sequence goes on from JARYHS010013631.1 coordinate 73,760,206, forward strand.
ATTTACTTTCTTCTAAGCAAGGTATCAAGTTATTTAAAAAATTTTAGTACGGTTCTTTTGAAAGAAGTTTTTATTATTTTAAAAACCATTATTTTATAATAAATAGATTCTGAACAGGCGATGCAACAGTACTTAGAAATTTACCAAAACTTTACACTTAGAATATACCCATGAAGACTTCTATATAATCACTTTATTTTCTAAAACTAATATCTATTTTTATGTCATATTAGATTCTCGTGACATTGGCGCCCATTTTTAAGTATTTTCCAGAGTAGCTTTTTTCCGGAGTGGTTTGCCCATATCTTCCTCCGGTTACTTATCAACAAATGAAAGAACGCATGAACTGGTACTTATAAGTGAATATTGAAAGGTATAGTTTGCATAATAAGCGAGGGAATGAGAAAACAGGAAGCTGGCTATGTTCCTCATATACATCAATGATCTATGCGACATAATAGGGGGGATGAAAAGATTATTTGCCGATGATGCTATATTTTATCGCGAAATCAAAACCCAGGACGACTGCGCTTTGTTACAAGACGATATTATGAAAATAATTGCGTGGTGTAAAGATTGGCAGTTGGAGTTAAACGCTAAAAAGTGCCAATTCATGCGTGTAAGTAAAAAGGTGACACCATTTAACTATGAATATACGATTAATGGCACTGTCCTTAGAACGGTAGATTCCGCTAAATACCTAGGGGTAACAATTCGTAATAATTTGTCGTGGAATGAGCATATCGAGAATGTAATGGGAAAAGCAAATCGTATGCTCCGATTTCTAGGTCGTAATTTAAATCAATGCACTCAGGAAGTTAAATCCATTGTATACAAGTCACTAGTACGTCCTAGTATTGTTGTTCTGTATGGGGTCCCCATCAAAAGGGGTTAATGGAGGCTTCAGAGAAGGTCCAAAGAAGAGCCGCCCGATTCGTGACAGGTATATATAGTTGGAGGGAAAGCGTAAGTGCGATGTTGAAGGAGTTAGGTTGGGAAGACCTGAAACACCGAAGGCGTTGCTCTCGACGGAAGCTAATTGAAAAATTCACGACAGATGTATTTCGGAATGACAGTCAGCAAATATTGCTACCAGCAACATTCATATCTCGAAATGACCGTGAAAATAAGATAAGAGAAATCAGGGGCAGAACCGATTTATTTCTGTACTCATTTTTCCCACGAGCGATTAGGGAATGGAATAGAAAGGATTTACCGGGCGAGTAAACTTAAAATCCGACAGGAGTAGCTTTCGATAAAGCACTCCAGCCATCCTGATCTGGGTTTTCCATGGTTTTCCCAGATCACTCCACGCGAATGCGGGGATGGTTCCTCACAATAGCACATGGGCGCCTCCTGCCATGTCCCTTATTACCCTTCCAAACCATAACCCTTTTCGATAGGTGCAATGCACCCTTCGCCACACACTGTTAGTGAATCGCGGAGTAATAATATAGTAATAATAATAATAATAGTGCGATCTCCAACAACTTTGACCCATAGTTAGTTTAACTAGGTAGAAATTTTAACATTTGATACAATACGTTGTAAGGAGACAAAAAATATACACATTGGTGTATTCGGTACTTTTCTCACCTGTGGAACTTTATAAAAACATTTGTATCACTGCATAATGTTTTTCATGTTGTATTAAACAAAAAATGAGAGAATTTCTAGATGGAATCTCTAAAAATTAAGTACATAATCACTTATATGTGTTCGACATCATTACCAACTAAAAGAATGGTCTTCTCATTATGCAACTTAGTTGCGGAATACAGTGTGTGTGATTAAAGAATTGCAGGCTTGTGAAACAATATTATTGGCTGTCATAGTCGTTTCCTAAAACCAAAAACAAGGCAAAAAAATAAAAATATTTTTTGTCTTCTTATTTTGTTTGTACTCATTTAAGCGGAAATTCTGAATCACCTTTCCATTCAGCTGGCTAATAATAGAAAAACCAATTAAAATTATATACTTATATTTAATTGCCCCTTAATGGGAAAAATTAATGAAAATCAATCATATGTGATATAATTTATTTTATTTATTCTAGTATACGAGTACATATGCAAATTTACTTGACAATTTTAAAAAAGTCAAGACTTCCCATCTTTTCATTCATCATTTCCAGATTTGAGTGCTGTAAATTTTGTCTGATTCTACACTTTCAGCGTTGATTTCCATTTTAACAGTGAAGAATTTGGTATGAGTGCCACTTCAATCACATATATATTATGAATGTGCTCATTGGTCAATTTTGTGACTGTGAAGCACTTTGTCAATGAATCTGCTCATAAGCCAATTAAAAAAGAAATTGGTAATCAGGTGATACAATGACTTCTTGATGGTCTTGGCGCCGGTCACCAAAGGCTGGGTGTCGAGTTGGGTCGTCCATGTTATTTACAGATGTTTTGGGATAAACGTACTTTTTGCCCCAGATGCAGTTTGACAACAGACGGTGTGGTCGCCGAGTGGAAAGCTCGTTTGCTGATTACTGCTAAGTAAATCGGAGACTGTGTCCGACATGTGTATTAGCATTAAATTTGTTATTACCATCTTTTTCAAGTTCAACCGTGTATGTTTAGTCGTTTTGAATCACCGGTATTCAAGTGGTATCCTGGCGCGAGCAAAACCCATTAGTGGACCATAGCTGCAGACTAGTCCGATGGCATGATCCTGGCTACTGTACAGTACTTCTACGAATGTTGTTCTGAAATTTTTACGAGCTTATAGGAGATAATTCTCTAATAGACAGATATAGATTAGAAATGGTCTATATTAATTCGTACCTTATATTAATACACGATTTTATCTATAGCTTGTTTAGCATACACGTTTCTTTGAGATGATTCATTTTTCTTTCATTTGACAAAGTCTAATTGATTTTCCTGATGAGTTCAAATCAATATTATTTTTATCTGTTGTTTGTAACATCTCCACTTTAGCGATGCAGATGTTCAACCCTCTACTTTGTGTATTGATTAATATGGTCATAACTGAAGCAGTTACAGAGACAAATCCAATAAGAATGTGCGTAGTGAACTAGACCTACTAAACAAAAGCGTCAGCCTACAAACATGGGAAAAAGTCAGGAATAATGTAAAAGTTGGGGTGGAATTTCGATATCAGAAAATGGATTATAAAAAAAATCGTCAAGATAAATGTTTTGTGTTCAGAGTTAGCTGTCGAAGAGCATTCTATTGGCTCTGTGATCAAAGTGCTTCTATATGAACCTAGAGAACCTCGTTTCGATTCTTGCTATAACGCTGATTTCTTTACTGATTCTTAAATTGTTTTTCATCTAGACCTTGTATTTTTTGTTTGAATCACATTAGATCTTTCCGTGTTTCTAATTCCACATCATTATGCAGCATCCCTTTGTGCGATCACAGACCGAAAGTGAGCACCAATTAACTACTCTATAACCAGGCAATTGAGGCTATATGAAATAAAATAAGTGAGTGATATACCATGACGTACTGGATTACCATGAACGAAATTAGCGCTTTATAGAGTGTTTCTGGAGGATGAGGGTTCGAATCGCCATCCAGATTTCGGTTTTCCGTGGGTTCCTGGAATCCAGGATAATTCCTTCAGAATGCCATGTTCGAATTCGTCCCGTTCGTTTCCCACAGCCATTCCTCGCATCTAACAACCTCACTACAGGCAAGGCGTAAAGCCCTAAGCAAAATAAATATTCCTCAGTTGAAACTGTTCGCAAGTATTAAGGTGTATCTGTGATGGTAAGTGTGCCTGCTTTCTGTTGTTGATGAAAGATTAAACAACGGACGCACAGTGGGCCAGAATCGCAAAAAGCTGGCCAAAATATAAAAAGTTGTTCAATTTGTACCAAAGTTAGTATGTAAAGGTTATCGAAGTTGCTGATTAAGAATATGTCATCAAAAAGTGAAAAAAGAAAATGGCGGATCCAAGATGGCGGACAAATATTGCTAAAAGTTGTTTTAGTCATATAATAGTAATTTTTGTGGAATTATCGAGGTTGCTAGAGTTGTTCAATTTGTACGAAAGTTAGTACGTAAAGGTTATCGAAGTTGGTGATTAAGAATATGGTATCAAAAAGTGAAAAAAGAAAATGGTGGATCCAATATGGCGGACAAATATTGATAAAAGTCTTTTATTATTATTATTATTATTATTAATCATTATTGCCCTTGAGGACAGTGTTTAAACTCAAATTATTCATGATTATTCAGTTTTTGTTTGTATTTGTCTTCTTCTTCTTCTCTTCCCAAAACCTCTTCATACGCTCACTGTGTTCCTGTTTCCTTTGCTCTGTCCATTTTGTTCCTGTTTTCTTCTGTATTTTAAATTTTGAGTTCATAATTTTGTTCCTGAATTGTCCCCTTTCCTGTGTCATTTCCTTGCTGATCCCTGCGTGATTCAAGTCCTCTTCTATTTCCTGGAACCAATTGGTTTTCCTGAGTGAACCATTTACCACATCAAAGATCCTCTTTGTGAGTCTAGTGCTGTTCATTCGCTGTAAATGTCCATAGAATTGTAATCTACGTCTTCTGATCATGTCTGTCAATCTATCTGTATGTTCGTATAGTTCTTTCGTTGGTCTTTTCATCCATATACCGTCTTTATATATTGCTCCAAAAATTTTTCTAAGGATTTTGCGTTCAACTTTTTCCGCTTCTGTTATGCCTGAAGCCCCAATCGTTGTTGTTTCTGATGCATATAATGCTTCTGGCAGTACCACTGTTTTGTAATGTCTGAGTTTGGCCTGTCTTGATATATTTCTTTTGTTATAATATGACCATGTGAGTCTATAAGCCTTCTGAAGCTTTTCTGATCTTTCTGAATTTGATAGCTTGTTAGATCCTCCTACTTGTATGTATTCCCCTAGATATTTGAATTTCTCAACTCTTTTTATGTTTCCAAATTTTGTGTATATTGTTTGTACATTGTTGTTTTGTTTCTCCATGTACTGCGTTTTCTCATACGAAATTTGTAGCCCTGTTTTGGCGGCAATTTGATGTAGCTGTTCCAATGCATCTTGTGCTTCCTGCCTATTGTTGCTGAGAATTGCCAGGTCATCCGCAAATGCCAGGCATCTGATGATTGTTTTGGTATGTCGTGTTCTTCCTAGCTGTATTCCTTTGACCTGCGTTTCCCATTGTTTTATAACTTTGTCCAATACCATGTTGAATAAAATTGGTGATAATCCATCTCCTTGCCTGACACCCGTGCCAATTTTGAATGGTTCTGATGTTTCTCCCATAAATTTCACTTTAGACGTGGTATCCGTGAGTGTTTGTTGTATCAGAGCCCTTGTCTTCTTGTCTATGCCGTATTCTCTCATTATGTCAAAGAGCGTCTGTCTGTCTATGGAATCATATGCCTTCCTGAAATCCACAAATGTTACTACGGTATTGTTTGTTTGTCTTATCTTCAGGAGTGTTCTCAGATTCCAGATTTGTTCTATGCATGATCTTCCTTTTCTAAAGCCTGCCTGGTATTCACCTATTTGTGGATCTACCTGAGGTTCTAGCCTGTTCAGTAGGGCTTTGGAGAGGATTTTATAAATGACTGGCAGCAAGGAGATACCTCTGTAATTGTTGGGATCCGTCTTGTCACCCTTTTTATGTAAGGGATGTATTAGTGCACATTTCCATTCTTGTGGAATTTTCTCTGCGGCCCAAATATCTGTAATAATTTTATGAATTTTCTTTGTGAGATTTTCGTCTCCAAGCTTCGGCAATAATGCCATCTTCTCCTGGTGCTCTGTTGTTTTTCATTTGTTTTATGATCTCCTTTATCTCTTCGAGTGTGGGTGGTGTAGAGTCCGGATTTGGTGTAGTTTCTGTTAGGGTCAATTTTCCCGTCGGTTTCTCGCAGTTGAGGAGATTTTCAAAGTATTGTGCCAGAATTTTGCAGTTAGCTTTGGTATTCATTTCAATGGAACCATCTGGCCTTTTGAAACAAAAGTTTGGAGGTTGGTAGCCTGTAATATTTTCTTTGAAAGTTCTATAAAAATTTCTTGTGTTATTTCTTTTGAAGTCTTCCTCAATATCTTGTATCCTTTTTCTGTCGTATGAACGCTTTTCTTTTCTAATTTCTTTTGAGGTTTGTTTCTGGACTGTGTGAAATTGCTGCCATGTTTCTGTTGTTCGGTTACTATTGAATTTAGTCCATGCCTGAATCCTTCGTTCAATAGCCTCGTCGCACTTCATGTTCCACCATCTATGTCTGCGTTTTCTAGGAGTCTTTTGATTCATATAAAAGTAATTTTTTGGGATTTATCGAGATTGATGATGAAGATTATGACTTCAAATATTTAAAAAAACAAAATGGCTGATCCAAGATGGCGGACAAAAATTGGTAAAATTCTTTTTATCTATATAAAAGTCAATATTTAGAGGTTGTTGTAGTTAATGGTTAAAAATATAAGCTCAAAAAATGGAAAGCTCGAAGAAGTATTAAATAGAGGATAGAAGATAGTATAAAATATTACCAAAAAAAAAGAATTTTATTTCAATTACAGTTATTTGGTTAGTAAATTGTTTGTGACTATAGTTAAAAGTTGTTGTTTTCTTCTTCTTTTTTATCTTCATTATCTATCTCTTCTGCATCCTCAGCTGAATCGTCATCATCTTCGAAGACTGTTTCCTCATCATCTACATCGGAATCTTCATAATCTTCCGGCACAGGAACTAAGAGGGCAACTCTTCAGTTTATTTGATGATTTGCGTAGAGAAGAAATGTGGAAGTCTGTGGTTGCCAACAATCTCCTGAACACGTCTTAAATACTCTTAAGTCCGGAAAACTTTGGAGAAAAACTTATGTGATATTGCTTTATCAACTTATTGGTTGAGTCTTGAGCATCCTCCGACAGTTCATATTATTATTAATTTATTTAATACTTCTTTCTTAACACATATTTGAAAGTGTTAAAAAGTAACTCCAAAAAGTATGTAGAATATTTTTGTTTCAAAAAAATGTAGTTTTTCATAATTATTAATGAAAAAATTAACATAATATTAATAATTTTTTTTTAAATAACCAAACATTTTGCAAGCATCGCTTAAAACGTGGTTCAAATTCGGAGTTGGTACTAGTAGGTGGATTTGAAGGTTAATTCACTAAGGTAATAATATATACTTGCGGACACAGTGCAAAAGAAAGCGGAATATCGTGGAATTCGTAACTTATCTCTATTTTTTAAGCACATTTTAAAATTTTCTCTCGCATTTTCCGGTATTAAGTTAATCAAAAAAAGATGTGTAATTAATGATTTAATAATGACATAAATGTATTTTAATTAGTACATACTGGCTGGAACACCGTCCATATTTAAAATCTTCGTTTCACTTACACAGAACACAAATATTTATCTTTAACGACAATACTATTATGTAGCCTGGTCGGCTGTATGCACCGCTAGCAATGAAGTGCCGACTTTGCCATGAAATATAGAGGAGGAAATGAACAATTGATCGTCCAAACAATCGGTATTCAGTAGTTCCAACATTACTGTAGCCAACCTAATAGTCGAAAATTCCCATTCAAAAACTCGTTCAGGCCTACTCTTTTAATGATGGCGTTCCGCGGCCCGTGGTTTTGTAGGGCGCTATGCAGCCGGATTGTACGGATCAGCAGGAGCCACAGGCTAGTCCTCGCCACCTCACAAACATGTTGCCTAGTGTTGTTTCAGCTACCCGGGCATTTGATGTTTACCGACTACGTGACAGATAGAGGCGCGCCATCCCTACCAGTAGAGGCGGCTCCCTTCCCACGACCCGCTGTTGATAGCTGTACCCGAGCGGCCGACAAATGCACGCGCCAAAGGAAGTCACCTTAAGAGACTCTAAAAGACTGCCAAGTATAACGTCCCAGGTAACAGGCGAGTCCCCATTAACACTGTTGTTATGCTCTCGCTCCATACGATCTCCAGCGATATTTGTTATTCAAACCAGGACTATGGTACAGTTTTTGGTGATTGTGAATCACGCACCACTACCATACGATTAATGAAATTTCATGCAACACTGGGAATCAAATAATGTCTAGCGTGAGATGCCACAGTCCCTTAATGTTCTGGGACAACGGAAAGTTCCTGATGTATATTAACTTTTATTTCACGCTTCATCAGTTCTGTTGTGTGTGCTTGGTTTGATACAAATGATGCTAAGGGAGCGTCCATAAAACAGGTGAACCCGCTTCCACCCACATAACCCGACGTGGCTTTTGCTCTCCCTCCCCCCCCCCCCCCCGTCCCCACCACGCACCTAGCTTTTTCCTTATTGATTCCAGTAGACTTTCGTACTGTTTTCTCTTGTCAGACTATCGTAAATTACATACGGAGATAATTAAATGGCGGAAATAAATATTCACATGCTGTTGTGTGTTCTGTACCTAATTTTAACTAAGACAAATAATATCAATGGAAAGCTACGTGGCTTGGCTCGGAAGTCCCCACGTAGCCCAGCGTAAATTTACTGCCAACCCCTCCCACGCTAGACCGAGCCACGTAATTTATGGAGGCTCCCTAATAATGACATTTGCAACCGAGAAGACAATAACGAACTCAAAGCTTGTGTTCGGTACACTGCAGCTAGTGACTGGGGCTGAGATTCTCGTTGTTTTTCAGTTTGGCGGCCCGCGTACTGTGCTTGGGGCCGTTACTCGTCCGTAATGGTCCCCTGCCGGTGACTAATGGAGTGGCACAAGGAGGGCGCCGGGAGTAGTAATCGGTATTTATTTCGTGCTCTGCCAGCAGTTACAACAAAAACAGTCCGGCCGGAAGGCACTTGTCCGAGAAAGGCAACGTTTTTCTTTAAGCCTTACATCATTTTGCAGTTCTACTCTTACCCTCTGTGATCACTTATTTATTTTTTGCCACAGTAACCGTTAAAGCTAACACATTTCTCCCAACGTGAACCAAGCTTTTTTTTCCTTTACCCCATCGTCTGAGGTATAATGATTACCCTTGAGGTCTCTCTTGGTGAAAAAATAAAAATCGCAAAGCGCAAGATCGTAGGAGTAAGGAGAGTGTGGGATGGGTTCAAACCTCATGTTTCGTCTGTGAGACGACGTGGTACCCATCCTTAACAGATTGTATGTTATCCGTACTGTTCAATAATGAAGCCGACATGTTCCTTGGATTTTCCAATATGGTTTGCGATACACTTTTGAGTGATTCGCCAGTCATTTTGAATCAAATCGCCAACGAGTTTGCTATGTTTATCATTTGTGGCAGTGATCGGACTAAGGACTGCAATCCCGCAGTGTTTTCAATCCCGCGGGATCCGTGCGGGATTGGTACAAACAGTTTTTTAACGCATATATTTAAAACATAGTTACTTAAAACGTTAATAAACAAAATAACAATTAAATTAATAAATAATTTTTAATGTTAAATGATAAAAATTAACTGTTAACAATATTTTGATTGGCAAAATTGCATTAAAACTTTTTAGCGTGTCTTAAGTGTATTTCGAGGTTTTACATTTTTGTTTTTAATCTAAACCAATTTTTAAATAAATAATAAAAATGGAAAATATTGAGTCTTAGGTCATATTATGTGCCTTACAATACATCACATAAGTTTAAAAATATGGTTTGCTTAATGGCCAAGTTACCAGAGTTTTTTTTTTTTTTTTTAAATCTTAATAAAGGTTCCATAACACCGAGAAAAGCATTCCATTTCACAAAGTGAAGTGAATATACTCTGTAAAGTGTAGACTTGGCTCAGAACAAGATCTCATAACTTTTTGTCACTGCACAAGCAAGAGACTTGGCCTTTTTTTGCATGATTCATTATTATATCTCCTGATTCCTTGATTGATATTACAGTTGATTCAACGTTATTAAAAGAAACTACTCACCAACACGTAAACTGTCAAGTATTTCAGATTTACTTAAGTGGCGTAACGATGTTTTTAGAGTGGAAATTATTTTTTTTTTTTAGTAAGAAAGGAGGCTTTCTCGGCGAATGATTGCAGTGAAGTCCTCATAGGTTGTATCTCCGGATTTCATTGCAAACACACGAAATTACACACGTGCGGAAGACGGCGGAGGCAGCCGTCGAAGTATGGTGTTCCTACAACACAATTCGTCGATACAGCCGTCAAAATTTAATTATAACTCTTTTTGCCTTTAGTCTAAATAATAACAAGGAGAAGAGGGATTAATCGAAAGCCTGAGTGGCACATGTAAGCAGATGGCTTTCGTCAAAGAAACGCATTGAGGCAGCTGCCAAAACAATAATAAGTCAAAAGATATACAATTTCCTTTTGATAGCTGTTAAATAAATAGGTACGCGATCGTTAAAATTACGATAACATTAGTTTCATATCAACGAATAATCAAATTTTCAGCCGCAAATTAGGTAATTGTCACAATTACTTTATCTGCAAATACAGAAAATGGGAATAATGAAACCGTGAATAAAAAGCTGTATGCGTGTAGTTCAGATAACGTGTGCGACACTTAAAAAATAATTATACAGTTAGAAAATCGTACTAAATACGCACCATAACTCAAATTACAGAAATGTGTACTCGAAACAGACGTAAGTTTTGATGAATACATAAAAGTATATTTATTTACTTACGACTGACGAAGGTTGACAAAAACAAACGCTTGTTCACATGAGTCAAATTCCAACTGGAAGGATACAGGCAAACCCGCTTAATTTTGTGCGGGATCCGCCAGACTGTCTAATGATGCGGGATCGCGCGGGATTGCGGGATCCCGCTTTGCTGGATTGCAATCCCTAGATCGGACTTTCGCTGCGGTTTACGTCAACAATTATTGCTTTTCTAGATTCGCAATTTCGAAATTTTACTGCTCATTGGTTTACAGTATACCTATCAATAGCATAATCGGCAAAAATAACCTTTAAACGACGGTGAATCTCAGTAGCAAGCACATTTTCAGAAGTTAAAAATTAGATAACAGCACGCTATTTAACTCGCGTTGACATAAAACTAGAACACGCTTCCATACTTCCGCTTCTCAAAAATAGACTGGATGGATTCAACGACTTCAAACCTGCGCATGCGTATAGAGGGCAAATGTTAGTTCCACATACCACCGAGCCCGCATCTGAAGGTCATTTCGTTCGCGCTCTAGAAGCTTGCATGAATTTCTTTTCAGCCTATGCTCGAAACTAAATCCAACCAGTAGTGTTTGCTTCATTTGTGTTCAAAGAAGAATGCATATACTACTAATTGGTATAAACATTTATCTTGAAATTTTCAACTTTTCTTCTTCATATCGAACTGAAATTTACCCTATGTTACCACTGTGACTAGGACTGTAGATTTTTCGAGAGACCATCAAAACGTTAGGAGTAGTTGTTGCATGATTCGTGATCAACGAAAAAAGGATACTAATTTGTGAACACTTCTCAGCTCTGACTTCACAACAAAATGAAACGTACTCTATTCGTCCCCCTCTCCCGGACCATGGGATGTACACTATTCGAAACTTCATCTAAATCCGAGTTGCAGTTTTTTCCCCGTTAAGCTTCCATAACACAGACAGAATTACGATCAACGAAACATAAATTACTTCTCGCAGTTGACGTGTTTACGGCAGAGAATATAGTGGTAGACTAAGCCCATAACTGTGTTTTGATTTTATGAATTACTGATTCATATTCCTTTTCTTATACGTATGTAATAATGTGTACCCGACAATGAGAATAGTGGCTGTATTCATTTGTGACTTTTGAAGATATTTGATTAGGTGTGTACATTTTTTGACTGAACGTGTGATTGTTAAAGGTAGGTATTGTTTTCGAAAGTGACAAGAAATTACGTGTTGTGTGTCGATGTTGAATAACTGATTCGCGACTGCAGACAGCGAATTAAGCTCGGCCTCCCATCATAGAGATCGCACTAATGGGTGACGAGGAAAGGCTACTCTGCACTTCCACGCCACGCGCGTCGTGCGCCTCATTGCACTCGGCTTTGCCGGCGGACGTCGTGACAAGTGCGACGAATCGGCAAACGGATAATGATATCTAAATGGATGAGACGCTACACAAGCCGCTGTGTTCAACATTCAGAGTATACATGGTGACGTGTACAAGGTGAGCAAAGATTTAACCCCGATAAAACGTCCCAATACCCTACCAGAAAGGAGCTACAATAAACAGCCATGTGCAGTCAACTACAGGAAGGACGAGGCGCGTAAATCCACTGGAGTCAGCCTGGCAGTGACAAAACTCGGTACAGCCAAAAAAGCCAAAGAAAACTAAGCTACAAAAGAAGAAGACCATCGAAGCCACTGACAATACGACAGCCTCGCTCTCCGGGACGAATGGAGTCAGAGGATGTCGTTCCCGCACCCAGAATTGGCAGCTGGACCAGGAAGGCTTCATTATGCCGAAGAAGACATCAGAGCACCCACCGTCATTGGATCCAGCTGCGATGGGGGTAGAAACCCGTTTAACTGCATTGACTCTCGACGACACGCCGCGAATGGTGCCGATATGCTACTCCATCCCACCGATAATAGTGATATTCGCATAAAACTACAAGACCCTTCATGATCGGATGGCAGCTGTCATCAAGAGTCCATTCGCTACTAAAACAGCAGGTGGTGACAAAATTAAATTCAGCATGACTACTACCGAAGACTTTGTGGCCGTCACTTCTCTCCTTCAACAGTGGAACATCCCATACTACACTTTCCCAACAGGAGGGGTAAAATTATTGAAGGTGATATTTTGTGGAATTCCTAGGACTCTGCCAACAGAGATATTGAAAGAAGAGCTCACAGAAAAGGCATACGACGTGGGGTCCGTAGCTCAACTTCGTTATCACGGCAATAACGAAATAATGCCGCTTTTCCTAGTAGTGTTACCAGACCTGCCCGGAAATCGCACAATATTTGAGGTTGACAAAGCTCTGCCACCTCAGAGTGTCGACAGAGAAACTACGATCGTCAGCTGGACCGCAGCAGTGTTTGGATATGTAGCACACGATTGCGAAATGCGTACGGTGTGCGTCAGGTGTGCGAGCAAGACGTCGCAAAAGATTGCCACACGCAGAAGAGCCGTGACCCACCAATCTACGGAAACTGCCACTGTGGCCACGTTGCCAGTTTGAAAGGCTGTCCTGCCTATAAGCGAGCACGCGATCGTCAAAGACGAGTCAGAACAGAGGCATCTACAACAGAAACAGTCAAACCAACAAGAAATGTTGGAGTTCAGTGAACTATTAAACTCTGATTCGAGGAAATCTAATCCCCAGAAACTGAAAAAAACAAAGAAGCAGAAGAGCAAGAAATTGGCACCTTCCAAAGTGCAATCAGACTTAATCCTTCGCTGAGGTAACCAAGACGTGATTGATACTTTGCCCCCCAAACAGACAGAGCACCAAGACACTTCGACGCAGCTGGTGAATCAAGGCCCAGCTGCAGAGTTCGAACAACCGATGGCGTTCCAGACTGTACCACCAAAGCATCAGAAAATACAAGGTCTACCACGCCAGCAGCCAGAAGAGGCAGCACAGAAGAACGAGACAAATTTCGGGAGACTAGTCAATATGCTTGAGAATATACTCACCATGATGGTAAGCTTCCTAACGCGGCTGGATAGATTGTCTTTGGACATCACAGCTGCAGTCACGTCGGTGGTTGCCAACACCACCGTAACCCAACAGCGCGATCACGAATAGGAGGCCACACATTCATAGCCTCACTTTCTGTGTGTGGAATGTCAACGGCATTCATGGACAATTGATTGAGTTCCGACATATTCTGTGGAATGAAGATGTGAACATTTGTCTCGTCAGTGAGTCCCACTTAAATCCGAGGCTGCGGGTGGCAGTACCAAACTACTGCTGTACATAAAAAGCAGTATTCCCCACTGTGAAGTCCATCTTCCTCCTCTTCAGCAGGTAGAGGCTGTCACGGTTCAGGTGAAAACATCCTAAGGCGCTATCACCGTCATCGCAGCCTATCGATCACTACATAGAGTACTTGCCGAAGCCGACATCACCGCCCTTATCGCACTTACTGGTAAAATCCTAATTGGCGGTGATATGAATGTGAAACCGGCTGGAAACCACCTAAGGCGACTAGCCCATCGCCGCAACCTATGTGTATGGGGACCTGATTAACCTACGCATCATCCCGCAAATGGAAGCGGGCCTGATGTTTTTGACATTATTGTAACAAAGAAAATCACAGGGACTGTCTCGGCAACAACCCATTACAGACTATCGTCGGACCACTCTCCTGTGCTAGTTGAGGTTGACGTTGGGGAGTGGCAGTCAAAGAATCAAACAATACCTGATTACAATCGGACCAACTGGGACCGACAAAACTGGAAAGGGGTACATTGGAGGTTCTATGGTTATTCACCAACACCGTAATTGGAGCTACAAAAGTCCCCACACCACTGGTTAATCTACGCATGGAGCGTTCCTGCCATCTTCCACCGCACTTCCTTGCACAGATCAGAAACAAAAATTGGATCATGAAGGAATTGAAACTAACGAGGAATCGTGCCACCCGCCGCCTCCTCAATCAGATGCAGTGAGAGCTGTAGGCAGCACTGGTAGAACATCGAAACCGTGAGTGGTGCGCACGTGTTGCAATGCTGTGACCAAACGATGACAGCATGTGGAACGAAACTAGTCTCTCCCGACTGAGAAAGCTGATAACACCACTTCACGACGAACGCGCCCGTGTATTTCTACCAGTAGACAAATCCAACGCGCTCGCTAATAGGTTTGAGAAACATTTCCAGCCTGCCGATGACGACTTTGATGACCGCCACATCGCCGCAGTACGTCGCCGACTGCGGATGAACTTGTCTGACGACGGCTACCATGACATCACCGAGATTCGACCGCAGGAGATAGCTAGCTGCATCAACTGACTTCATCCACTAAAGGCACCTGGGTACGACCAAGTGGACAATCGGGAACTCAGATATCTACCTCCTGAAGCTATGAACCACTTCGCGTGACTCTTCAATGCCATCCTGCGAAACAAGACTTCCCCGAGAATATGGAAGCATGCCATTGTTGTTGGCGTCCATAAGGCTGGGAAAGATCCAATCTTTTCACAGCATTACCGGCCAATCAGCCTGCTACCCGCGCTCAGCAAAGTGTTCGAGCCAATTATGATGAAGCGTATTGACACATGCATCCAGGTTGCAGGCGTCATACCCAATCAACAACTTGTGTTCCGTTGAGGGCACTGCACTATGCAGCAATTGATGAGTGTTGTAGAGACAGCGACGAGGGTCTTCAACGAGAGAAGCTGTTGTGGTTTGGTGCTGCTCGACATCGCCCTGGCATTTGACTCAGTGTGGCACACAGGTCTGTTCTGCAAAGCTGTTAAAATGGGGCTTGCCTGAAAGTTACGTGAAACTGATCCACAGGCACCTTTCGAGGCGCACCTCTTGTGTCAGGTTTTTCGATGCATATCAACACGACGGCGCATTCGTGCAGATGTGCCACAGGGTTCAGTGCTGGGTCCTGTTCTATATACCCTCTATACAGCAGATATTCCAGCACTTGCGAATGTGAAACGGCCACGTACGTTGACTATACGACATTCTTTACACCCAGCTGGAGCAGAGCCATCGCCACGAGACGATTGTAGGAAGCTCTTCAGCAGACGATAGCCTGGGCCATGAGGTGGCGGATGAGTATAAACCCCGTCAAAACGCAAGCGATTATACTGACGCGATGCCTAGGATGCCGCGGACAGCAACTACTACACCCGC
The DNA here is from genome assembly GCA_031002005.1 of Vandiemenella viatica. Lineage (NCBI taxonomy): Eukaryota > Metazoa > Arthropoda > Insecta > Orthoptera > Morabidae > Vandiemenella > Vandiemenella viatica. The sequence goes on from JARYHS010013631.1 coordinate 73,775,927, forward strand.
AACTTCAGCTCAGAGGTAAAACCATCTCCTGGGCACCAACTGCTCGCTACCTTGGTATAACACTTGACTGTAAGCTGACATGGCGAGCTCACATCAAGGACATCACGCAAAGGGTAAGTGCTCGGCTCCATGCTCTTTAGTCGATACTTAACCGGGAAAGCTCATTGGCACCACATGTAGGAGTTGCCATTTACTGTTCCTTAATTGGGCTGGTAACTGAGTATGCTTGCCCTGTCTGGGGCTACACTGCTAACCGCCACCTAAAAAAGTTGCAAGTGCCGCAGAACAGAGCACTAAAGCGAGCATTACATCTGCCCGACCGTTTCCCCAGTGACGCAGTCCATGAGGTATCTGGAACACCTAGGCTTATCGAAAGATTCAGGCAACATGCCTATAAAATCTGTAGTGCAATACATCATTCTGCCAATCCACTGGTCAGTTGTCTCAGCGAATATGGAACTGCCGCTGACAAACATAATAGGCCACTAGTGCTGACGGAGCGCTAAGGAACAACTAATACGAGTCGCCATCAAGACGAGCATCCAGAAGTAAAGAGAAGACAGAGGGGGGGGGGGGGGGGGGGGGGAAATGTCTCAGGACAACAACCCCAAAAAGAAGTAGCTTTAAGACAGATTGGTGTGAATTGCGACTGTGATTTGGGTATCATTACCATTATGATCTAATAATGAATTTTCATTTGATGCTATTATTTTGTTTTAAGTAAGTACTGAATGAAATAACGTAAACTTCTAATCAATACGTTTTGCATTTGAATACATTAAGTCCGCAACTATGTTTCGGAGAATAGTTCCGGTTTTTAGGGTTAATGTCATGACAGGTTTACCTGATTTGGCTAAAACCCGAATACCTAGCTGACCTGTGATCCATCATAAGAGCTACTTCCGTAAAATTTGAATAAAATACCTTGAGTTTGAAGGTACTTAGAAATAATAGTAGTGTGAGAGGTCACTTTGAAGACCATTACTATTTAAGGAATTACGGAAATATCCGGTCTTGAACGATTGGCAATCGCCCATCACTGATCCGCTGAGTGGCACATGTAGGAATTCGCTCAGCTTCCAGACAGCAATTTATTGTTGACAGTTCATTCCAAGTTGGCCTGAGAAGTACAAGCTACGATGTCTTTTACCATCGGGCAGTCGTCAAGAGAATTTGATCTCTCTTCTGGGGGCTTCAGACGGGGCGTGGTTTTGTAGGCAGCGCCATGCAGCCCAATTGTACGGATCGGCACGTGTCACTGGTCAACCCTTGCCACCTCCCAACTACGTTGCCTACTGTCGTTTCCGATACCCGGGCGTTTGATGTTTACCGACTGGGTGACGGATAGAGGCGCGCCAATCCTGCCAGCACAGGCGGCTTCCTTCCCATGGCCGGCTGTCGATAGCTGGAACGGCACTGCCAGCGAATGCACAGGCCGTGGGAACTCACATTTTTATAGCCATATTTTAGAAGTCTGTGATCCTCACATTCGCCTCCCGTTCAGGGTGGCCATCTGCCTGACACTTAACTATTCCACTCTGCACTCATAAAACCACTAACCATCGTTGTAATCTTGGTTGTCCCAGTTGAACCGTGTCAATTGGTCGAAACCTAACGTTTCGGCAACCATTTTGTGGCCTTCTTCACAGTACTCTGAAGAAGGCCACTAAATGATGACCGAAACGTTAGGTTTCGACAAATTGACGCGGTTCAACCCGGACAACCAAGATTACATCGACAACGACCGCGGAAGTCTGCGCACCCACTAACCATCGTATTGGGATTAATTCGGCGACAGTTGGAATCTACTTTACTGCCCGTTATCAACTGTATTACTCAGTCTTCCGAGGCCAATATACCTATCTGTACTATTGCAAGTCTCGCCTTCCTTGAGGTAGTTAAGACTTGAATGCATTTCTAACCTTCGGTCTGTGACCCAATCTACAGTGGTGTCGGGACTTAATCCTAGAGAGCAGAGTGGTACGATTTTAGCACAGCTGCCAGAAGAATCAAGAGGACACTTCGACGGGAACTGGAATTCCATCAGATCAGTCCGTCGAGTCACAGAACACACCCACACACGCCCTACTAGCATTCCCCAAAAGCACCCTGACAGTAGAAGTATTAAACACGGACAGGAACGATCTCGCTAAATACATTAAAATGGCACAGTAAATAACGTAAGTGACTAAGCAATAGTGAACACGTATACAACGTTAAAAGCAAAGACAGTGCTTTTAAAAGTTTTTACTTTTAATAGCCTTAACATCAAATCTAATGTAAATAAAGTCTGATGTCCGATATAAATACGTACGTAAGTAATGAGGTCGAGCAACGTGACATTAGCGATTTAACAATGACAACAACGGGAAATACTTCATTGAATCGTAAAGTACGATTTTATTCCACGTTTCTTCAACCATGTAGTTTTACCATATTTTGTAAATAATAAAATACTACGAAAAGCAATGTTGGTGAACGTATTCTACAATTCATTTTAACGCAGTTGCTTAGCTATTAAATTGTGCACACAACTTCGAATTTCTATTAACATCTCAGGTTCTGTTCGGTTAAAACGTGAGCCGGCTCGTGACGCCACTGTTCTACAACCAATAGCTATTGAGGAGAGTGAGTGAGCTAACGAATCCGGAAAATTAAATTGCAAATGAAAAAGAACAATAGAAAAACGCAATTGTTTTGAAGGCTATAAAATCTTTTTTGAAATTCTTAAAAAAAGAATGAGTCAGATTGTGTAAATAATTAATATTATGCGGATTCAGTTGATTTACGTTTCTTCTTATTTTCACCCCATTTTGTGGAGTATCTTCAGCAGTTATCTGGAAAAAGGAGTGAAACACGTACGGTGGAAATAAAAGTTCAATTGAGTTGGCACAATATTAATTATTTATACAGTTTGATAAACATTTAATTAGTTACTGTCCCACATCATCTAGTTATTAGAGCAGTGTGTGTTTAAGAACATAGTTAAAGGAAAACTTTTTCTCATAGTTGTAAATGATCGAAGTTAGATGATGCTGGTATATTTATATGCAATTTAAGTTTCCATTCTGGTTCATAAGTTAAAACCGAAAGAAATAGTTCGTGGTAACTGAGATGAGAAATGGATACCCATGATTCTTGATTGTAGTTTCTCGACGAATGTAGAAAATAGGGCAACGATTTTCAAGGATTTAGCTTGGATATGAAAAAGACGTTGTCTTCGGCGTGCTTCCATAAAATTGTTACAACAGTTGTGTGAATACGAAATAAAGTAATTAGTGGGAGATTAAGCCCTGTGGCATGCCTTCTGGAAGTAACAATTGTGGCCTCCACGCTCTAAATTACCCCTAGTAATTTTTAATTTCTCTAACGGACGGTTTTCATCAACTAGCTACATTACCCAAATACTTATTAATCTAATTAAATAAATTAATGAATTGCGCTATTGAAAATTGTTAAATTTTAGTAAATGATATTTTACAATGTTATAAGGCAAAAAAAATAAAACCAAAAATGTGCCGACTTAAACCACATGGTAGAAGAGAAATTTGTCTAAATAGTTTTAAATGTTCTAAACGGTTAAATGATGAGAATAGATTGAAGACTTTCAGTATCATAGCTACGTTGATATTCTTTTTCGATTTGTTCATATTTTTAAGACAATTGGTTTGCAGTAACTCACGTTTCTAATTTCTTAAAAAAATTAAGGAATACTGCACTGAGTGTTGCATCTTTTCTTGTCATTGTTTCTTTTTTTTTTTTTTTTTTTTTTTTTTTTAACTGCTTAACGTCTCCTATAACAACTAGGTCTTTAGAGACGGGAAAGGATGGGGGGCAAGGAATGGGAAGGAATTCGGCCATGGCCTTTTGAAGGAAGCATCCCGGCATTCACCTGGAGTGATTTGGGGAAACCATGGAAAACCCAAATCTGGATGCCCGGACGGGGATTCGAACCGCCGTCCTCCCGAATGCGAGGCCAGAACGCTAGCCGTTACACCACCACGCTCGGTCTTTTCTTGTCATTGTTTCTTTGTATCATGTGTCATGAACAGACTATACATGACGACAGCACCAGTTTCAAAAAAGATTCGTATATTGTCATGGTAAGAACGTTAAGCAACTGAAGACACAAAAGAAGTCCTACGATTTAAAAAAAAAAAAAAAAGATTCGAGACCAACTATTCACTCTCACAACCTCTTTTGGGACCAGTGAAAGAGATGCGCAACTCCGGCGTGTACCGCATGCCACATCAATGCGAAAGACCATCACGACTGAGAAAGAGAATTGTGAGGAGCCACGTCGCAACGGACATCTTATACAGGGTGAGTCAAAAAGAAATTTACAAATTTTGAATGATATAGAAACATATTGAGATAACTTCGGTAGATGTGCCATTTTTTAGCAGACAAACCCAAGTTTCACATAGATGCGTCATTTTGGTTCGATGTGACTACCATTTGTCATGCGGCAAACATCTCACAGGTAATCAATTTCTCCCCACATTCGTTGCAGCAAATCGGGTGTAACTTGTGCAACGGCAGGGTAAATTCGATTTTTCAGGTCGGTCAAATTGTTTAATAGGGAGGAACATATACATGATATTTAATGATACCCCAGAGAAAGAAATCCAATGATGTCAAGATTGGGGAGCCAAGTGGCCATATGATTGGCCCTTCGCAGCCAATTCACCGGCCTGGGAAGCGATTATTCAGGAAACCTCGAACTTCCGTGAGGAAATGAGGTGGAGCACCGTCTTGCAGGTAGTAAACCATTCCATCTCGGTCATCTTCATCCATCTGTGGAATTAAAAAGTTTTTAAGTAAAATAAATTAAAAATAAATACTCATTCCAGAGGTATAATATAACACAAATCATTATAGGCCTACTTTGGATTATATTAAATAATTTCATTTTCCTACTGAACTCTAATGATGTATGTATAATGTAATATAAGTACTATATGTATATATATGTTTTTCGCTAAATATTTGCTAATAATGTACTATAAATGGTCATGCCATGATCGATAGCAAACAATTTGGCAGCGCATAAATATATGTGTTAGTATGTGCCAAATATCTTGTAAGTGACTGAAAGTTACTGCTGCCATATATGTTTCTAAGGAGAACTAGTAATATAATATAAATTACTATGTTGTCTCTAGTAATAAATTATAATTGTACCTTTGTTTAAATTTAAAAACGGTTTGTAATATAGAAAAAGTACTTAAAATGTTCTTATTGCTAAAATACATCATAAAGATGGTCAATGATAAATACTGTATTACAAGTGTTTGTGTTTTTGTGTAAACAAATGTATCTCTGGTAGTTGGTCAAATTGGTTAAAGCCAAAGACCATGTAATACAATAAAATAAAATAAAAAAAGTTTTAAAGTATATCCAGATACACAATACCAGTGACAGTTTTTTCCATGAAGAAAAAAGGGGCGTACATTTTCAATTTGGTAAGGGCACAAAACACAATAACTAATGGGATGCACGAACGTGTTGCATGTGGATTTCCGCTGCTCCATATTCTACATTTGTGGGTGTTCACCATGTCACTGATATGAAATGTTGACTCATTGCTGTAGATTACTGAGTTCAGGGACGTCTTGTCATCCTCTATCCGATGCAACATTTCCTCACAGAAATCCGCACGAGCAACCTTATCTGCATCACTAATGTGCCATTGTGAATCTGTATAGTTTGAAGTGTAAACGTCTACGCAGTACTCGCCAAACAGTCTTTTGTGGAATGCCAGTCCCATTAGACGCACGTCGCGTTGATTTTTGTGGACTGAGGGCAAAGCTCTCCCTTACCTGTTCGGCATAACCATCAACACGCGGCGACCTGGTGACTTTGTATCATGTCACAGTGAACAACCGGTCTCATCAAAGTTCTTGTGCCAACAGTAAATTATAGGCGTGCTTGGAGATTCTTTAGCGTATTCGGTGCGAAATTTACGCCGAACAGTTGTTGCAAAGTTCGTTTCATAAAACCAAAACACACAGCGAAAGTAGCTACTTTAACTGTGCACAAAGCTGGCACTCCTGCTGGCGGATTGGTGTACTAATGCAAAAACGTATTTTGCTACAAAATGATACATCTAATGATTCTATAAATTATCTCAACAAATTTCTATACCATTCCAAAGTTGTCCTTTTTTACTCAGCCTGGGTAAGGAAATATTACAGCAACGCAAAAAACTTAGCAACATTAAGTATTATTGATAAAAATATAAATAATACGGTAACGACTGCTCGTTTGAAATAATACGCACCTCGAAAAGAAGATATGTTGAGAATCAATTTCCGGTCGTGCAGTTATCAGCCGGTGACTGTAACCGCGAGACCACTGTTATAACTGAACATTATTGCTACGTAACGAGATAATGCTTAGAGGTCGCTTTTCTTGAGAATGACTGCAAGGTGAACCTGGCCACTCCTCCTTCGGGTCTGCTAAAATCCCCTAAAATTTGAAAGTAGCCTCCTTGTTAGAGTTTTACGGCTCGTCTACGGAGTTGGGAGAGAACTGGCGAATAGGAACGTGAGGGAATTTGACTACGATGTTTTGAAGGTACCATAACGGAACACGGGAAACAAAATTCTGGATGTTCAGATCTGGTCTCGAACCCGCGGTCTCTCGATTGCTAGGCCGGTGTGCTAACCATTTACCTACCAGGTCTTTTTACATCTACATCTACATATATACTCTGCAATTCACAAAATTGCGGGTGGCGGAGGGTGCTCAGCACCAAAGCTAATCTCTTTACTGTGCATTCCAATCCCTAATGGTACGAGGGAAAAAAGAATTCATATAAGAATCAGTCCGGCACCTTATTTCTATAATTTTATCTTTCCTGTCCTTCCGACTCAAATAGGTTGGTGGAAGAAGTATTTCACTACACTCAAAAGTGAAAGTGGGAGTACGCATGTTTTCCAATAAGTTTAAACGAAACGTGTGTCGTCTATCTACCAGAGACTCCCAACCTAATCCACTAATCAGTTCTGTGACGCTTTCATAAGGACTGTAGCAAGCGGTCACGAATCGAGCGGCTCTTCTCTGTACTTTCTCTATACTTTCGATCAATCCCTTACGAAACGGGTCCCAAATGGCACAACAATAATCCAAATGTGGACGCACAAGAGATTTGTACGCTATCTCCTTTGTTTGTTCATTACAATTTTTCAAGATTCGACCTATGAATCGCAGCCTATAATTTGCTCTACCTACTAACGAATTAATGTGTATGTCCCATTTCATGTTCATTTGTACTGTTACTCCCAAATATGTCATAGAATCGACCATATCAATAACTGAACTGTTTACCTCGTATTTCTGAACAATCGGATTCTTTTTGTTAGTTATACTCATTGTCTTGCACTTTTTACAATTTAGAGTATGTTGCCACTCAGCGCACCAAGCCAAAATAACATCCAGATCGCGCTGAATTTCTAAGCAATCTGCCAAATTTCTTACTTCCCTATAAATAACCGCATCATCAGCAAACAATCTAAAAAGGCTTTTCACTTTGTCTCCGAGATTGTTTATAAAAATTAAGCAAAGAAGTGGTCCTATTACACTTCCTTGAGGTACACCCGATGTAACATCTAAATTAGAAGAACTTTCTCCTTCAAAGACAACATACTGCAACCGACCAGTTAGAAAATCCTTTATCCATTCACATTCTTTAGTGACGACATCGTGATTATTATTAACAAGTAAATACAAATTGTTGAAAAAACAGAATTTGACCAGCTGTTTATTTATTCCTTTCTCGTGCTGAGCTTATTTTTATCCCGTTTTGCTTAAATATCTGAATTTCTTTGTTAATGAAAAGTAGTGATTTTTCTACACTGACGTTAGCTTCCAAGGGTTTGTTGCACCTTCTATTCAAGTAATTTATTAGAGTTTAGAATTCGTTCTGTGTATTTTATTTGGAATTCTGTGGATCCATACATTGGGAAAACATTTGGGACTATTAAGATCAAATTTCTGATGCCTAATGCCCTTTAAAACATCGTGGTGTTACTGAAGTATTGCATTGTGAAGTTTTATTTAACAGAACGCCCATCCCCTTAACTGAGTGTGTTGCGGCAACTTGATGGTTTCCTGCGCTGTCACGAATTTGGCTGTTTCGAGTCCTGGTTGTGAAAGAAATTTTCATCTTCAGCACTTGGCTGGCTGGAGAGGAAAGCTGCTGATGCACTGTTCCTAATCACCAGACTGAGAACCAGAATCCTGGGTTAAATCCCAATCCTCTCCGCAGTGAGAGCATGCATACCACACCGTTGTTGATGAATCGTCCGTCGGATGGGACGGTAAGCTTGGCACTCCACTCTGCGTTTTGGTAGAGCAGCAGGTCTGAATAGGCCGGTACCGGTATCATCCTTTACCTTCTTTCATCTCTCATCCACAACTCAAACACTGAACACACACGTCAAAACAGACATACGCAGTTACAATAACATTTACGGACACTGTCACACTGAAGAAGCCAACCCCGTTCATCTTCCAAGGGACGTAACCATAGTGTATCACCTACACGTGGAATCGGGAGTAGTGAAACGGGTAGTTCCCTCACCTAAAACCTACATATTTCTTAAGTGTGAAACGGGGACGGCTAGTTTTCGTGTTAAGAAACCACACAGAGGAAGCGACCTGGGATTGGTGAGTTGATAGCTGGTAGAAAGTGCGCAATGGTCGAGCAAAGTAGAGCAGATGATAGCATTGAGAGTCCTCATCATTGGGCTACCATTTGCCACTCCCCCATCTTAGTAATGTAGTTGTAGATTGTGTCGAAAACGTCTGGCACGGGCATCGAAGACTGTCTTGTCTTCATCATTCAGTAGGAGCTAGCAACAATCGGAGCAGAGAGAATACAGACGTCGAGTCGCCCTCCGATGGCCGTGGCTGCCACACACAAAGAAGATGAACAGCTCTTAACAGGTTATGTCTACTATGGGGATGTATGGTAGGAAGCGGAAATCTATCGTTGTACCATCGATTGGGAGCTAGTTTCCTTCACATTGTCTATAGCTGGGGTTAACTGATGTCAAATAATCACTCGCAGCCGCAGACGCGCTTGCCGTTCTTACAGTAAAAGTCATACTTACACAGTTATGATATAATCAACCATTTGTCAGAATTTCAGTATGTCATAACAGTATTGTCGGAAGGTAACGCAATAGCACCTTACATTGTAATCAGTCTTCAGCAGTAATCCTAAGGTATATTACTTGTATATCCTGTACAGCACCGTATTCACGCTGTGTCGTGCCAGCAAATAGAGTATACATGATTTCGTTACGAAAATGTGAATCCGATCGCACGTCGACTTCTATAGCCAAAAAATTATAACCACCTTCTTATCAGTGTGTTGGTCCGTTTTTGGAGCGCAATACAGCAGCGATTCGGCGTGACATTGGTTCTAAATATCCTTGTTAGGTTTCAGGAGTTACCTAGCACCAAATGTCTATGCACAGATCACGCAATTCTCTTAAATTATGAGCCGGTGGTTTCTGGGCACGGCGCCTGGGAACGAGTATCTCGGAAATGGCGAGGCAGGTCACCTGATCGCTTGTGACTGTGGAGAGCCCCTATGCAGAGTGGTTGAAGGACAGTGAAATCACGATTTTGCGACATGGTGATGGACATCCACACCTCATCAGAGAATGTGGAGGTCAGAGAATTGCCGGTTCTGTAAAGCGGGAAAGGCGACGATATGTGGCAGATCTGACAGCGGAGTGTGCTCCTAAACACTTTAGCCTGCACCAGCATAGTACTCTGTTATCAGATCTGCCACAGATCGTCACCTAACCCGCTTTACAGAGCGGGCAAGCCTCCGACCTCCACGTGATGAGGAGTGAACGTCCACCGCACCACATAGTCGCCGAATGGTGGTTTCACCGTCTTTCAACCACTCTGCATAGATGGTCACTACAGGAGCACGCGAACAGCCGACCAGCCTCGCCAATTCCAAGGTGCTCTTTTCCTGGCACGGCGCCCACAATCCACCAGCCCGTAATTTAAGAGATCTGCGTGACCTGTGGATAGACATCTGGTGCCAGACAACTCTGGAAAACTGTCAAAGACTTTTCGAATCCATGCCACGCCGAATCGCTGCTGTATTGTGCTCCAAAGATGGACCAACCCACTAATGAGCAGGTGCTCGTAATGTTTTGGCTGATCAGTGTATGCTCGATCCTTACCCACTCGCTCAATTCTCTCATGGAACCTAGGGTGGCCAGGTTCATAACAGGTCACTGCACGGGTATGACACTCAGAGAAGAAATTTAAGGGCGTGTCCATTAATTACGTGAGGTGTTTTTTCGGAATTCCGCCCCTCCCCCCCCCCCCCATTCTGGTGAGATTTGGAGAGATCTGGTCGGACCTCTCCCTAAGATGACATGGGGTTTTGTCGGGAAACCCCCACCCTCTTTTAATCGACTACGTAGAGTTTTGAGACTTTTTTTAGCTCTCATGCTTCCGATGGCGGTTATACTCCCCCCCCCCCCTCACCTGAAGTGAGTTTTCGCGTCGATTCTAGGCCTCATACCACTCCTAAAGCTGAGATATACGCGTCATGTGTAGACCTTTTTTTTCTGTCCATCAGTAATTTCAAAACCTCACGTGAGATTTCCGTCGACCCCTCACGCCTCCCCCTTGGTGAGATTTGGTGACATTTCATCGGAACCCCCCTCCCCCCTATTTTACCTCACGTAATTAATGGACGTCCCCTAAGTAGAATGGTCAGCAAAGGAACATACACAGTTTTCGGAGAGAAATCTCGCCTTGGAGGCTATGAATACTAGATTCTGGAGTTTCACAAAACGGCAATAGCAAAATCATACAAAGTTTCATAATTGGTGTCTGTCGTCTCGTGCAAAGCAAAGGAAGGATTGCTCCTTTAAAAATATCAACTAGGTACTGCTCCCTCACTCCTAGCTCAAAGGTGATTGTTTTACCCTCAAAGCTCACCTTTGGTTTCAACGTTCATTTGATCGTCTCTGGTCCATGGTGAGTCTTTTTGTACATTAAAGATGAAATGCAAGTGTATATTGTAAAATTATTTGAAAAATAATAGAAGAATTACCTTTTAACCATGACTCCGTCCTAGTGAACCAGAGAAGCTCTCTGTTGTTGTGTCGTCGAATTCTAAATTATCGTAATTAATTTAGGTAGTTGTTTCTTATGCCATAAGCATTCACTAACTCGAGTGCACTATGGGCATCTATAATTTTTTTTTATTATTATTTTTTTTTAGGCTGAATATTTGGTATTCTGGTATAGAGAGAAACGATAGATGACATTTGGATAGAATCATATGTATTTCTTTGCAAATATTTATATCAGATTTTAATTTCATGCTCCGTTCACATTTAAGCTAACAAGACGATGTAAATAATAAATGTTAAATCCAACTCCAGATATCAGACTGTCAAAAACCATTCGGAATTTGTAATTTTTAAGTTAGACCCAATTATAGCAGAAAAGGTTAAATGTGTAGAACTACTTTTAATTTTCTCCTTGTCAGGTAACGCAGCATGTTGAGACATACCACAGATTTTAAGTCAAAATTTAAGGCTCCAAAATGTTAAAATCTAATCAGAATTAGTTGGATAGTTTTCGGGATATGCCGGTACAAACAGAGAAAGCATCGATACAGAATTATAGTAGTATATCAACGGTGTTGTGCTGTTACCACGCGTTCAAAGTGATTTTTTTTTTTTATTTAAGTACAGTATAATTAGTCCGAGACCGAGGGTGGCGGGTGAGCTGTAACGCTCTGGCCTCGCAGCCTTCAAATCGCCGTCCGGCCATTCATATCTGGATTTCCCATTGTTTCCCCTAATCACTCCAGGCTAATGCTGAGATAGTTCCTTCAAAAAGTCATGCTCGAATTCCTTCCTATTCATTCACCCAGTCCTTTGACGCCTCTAATGATCTCGACGTCGACGAGAGGTAAAGCCATTAAATATTCTAAGTTTAGGTGATGTTCAAAATAAATTAGAGTGTTTATCTGGTAATACTCTGGTAATAATATAATATTCGAGATATTGATTTAGTTATTCCTTACGATTTCCTTTTTCAATAGAGCACTTACATCATTCGGAAATTTTTTTTACATTGAACTATTTGTGTAACAGTTTTTTGAACGATCAACAGTTATATCACTAAAGGATAACACAGCCAACGACGAACTAAAGATATAATCAGTGTAACGCACTAAATATTTCTGTGCTCGATGTTGCTGACACAGTTTTCCATCGGCTGTTATTTTGTTCACACTAAACTTTATCTCCATTTTTTCATTACTTTTTACACGCGTTTGTTGCTGTGTGCCATAATACACTAGGTAACTTTGCTTAACCTGATCGACTTGCTATTATAGTCGCATTTAAAGCTACATTACCCGAGAGCCCACGCATGACAATAAGTTGCAACACACGTGGTATTAATTGTTATGGAATTATACCTCACCGTTTCACCTAACAGTACTAAAGAATTCAAAACTGAAAGTCACGAATGAACTGGAAACTTCGGCAAGAATTTTCAACAATTGTCAAGAATACCACTGACCCACACGTAAGATTGAGCGGCTTCGGTCCCCGGTCTGTTCATTGTAATTTCGATTTTCCCCGATCTCAAGAATCTAATCGATGGAAGTGCTGGGAAGATTAGTTAAAAAGGCCATGTCCGAATTCCTTCGCAATTCTTATTCCTCACCCACATACGGCTCTAATAACCTCGACGTCGGCGAACGAAACTTTCATCTTCACCAAAGAGAAATAATATTACAAACGTATAATTCGCTAACAGCAGAACACGTCAGTACAAACTTCATATCGTTCAAAGCGACACTAATTTCCTACATCAACACAGATCCTGCATTAAGTCTGCATAATATCCTAGATAATATATTCGTTCGCATGCAACTGAGATTTTAAACAAGTTCGGAAGTGGCAGAGATGCGAGGTAGTATATTAATACTTACATGTGTAATTATTGTAATACATCATTATAGTTTGTAAAATCTAAACTTTCCATGTAGGAACAGGAGATTAAGCATGCATTACAAAGATGTGACACACATTATACTACATTAAATTTGCCATAACTCCGAGAGAAAATTTCTGGGACATGGAATAAAGTCAAACAAATCATTTTAAGTTTTTAAGGAAACAGAATTTTTTAAATATGTGGACTCAGTTGAAATCCGAACGCTATTTTGAATGTCCGCTTACTCCCACAACACACCCCTAGCCGATCGTGGCCTCGTATTCTCGCCTTAACACAGTCAGTTCCAGCTTCCAATCAAACAGTCGCTAATATCTACGTTATAATTGACTGATCCAGATTCTTACAACAATAATGTTGGGAAATTAAATGATCTAAGACTTCTGTACTGTGAAGATTATTAATAAATAATAATAACTGAATTCGTGTTTGATTCACTCTTTAAATTCCCACTCCTTACTAACATTTTCGTATAACTTATAGTTTATATTCTAACTGAAAATATATTCAATGGAAATACTGCCGTTGAGGAATTATGTTGAGACAAAGAGGGAAACATGCAGATAAAAACCTTCTTTGATAGGCAATTTGTATCTTTAACACAAATTTACAAAAAAAAAAAATCAAATTCCTTAAGTTATAGAAAAATTCTTTGAACGGTACTTAGGACTTCCATAGGATCTTAATGCGTCATTAGCCATGTTTGTTTGAAATATTGATTATTGCTTCCCACGCCCATGTCCATCGAAATAAGAAAATAATCACTTTAATGTTTAATTAAGTGTTTTTAATAAAAGACACTACATTTTTCGGGCAGTTGATGCTGATTTCAGTTATTTGTGCTGATAAAGCGTTTGAAAAAAAATTCTGTATTCTTGGAAGAAACAGAAATCTTCTTAAACTGCTTCGAAATTATTTTTCAATTAAATAGTTCGTTTCGTGTGTTCAAAACTCCAGAACTTGAGTTACCGCTAAAATAACGGTTCGTTGAACCTAATATTTAATAATTTTGTCATTAGCTGGTGTAGACAGCAAACTCTCGTAGAAAAGGCCAACAACTGAGTACGCAGTATTAATAAACTTCTAGACTTGATTAAATACTCAGCACAAACTAATTTCAGTAAAGTTACCCCCTTACGAATCAAATTGTTCCAGCATCCTGTACAGTTACTTAGCATAAGCCGCATTGGATTTACGACACACAGGATCTGTCGATGGAAAGATATCGAATGTCCTCTTTGATAATCATCTAATGGTCAGTGTCTATAACAATACAAATTTCTATTATTTACTTACTAAATTATTTCTCTTGCAAATAACCGCCTATTCGGGAGGACGCGGGTTCTAATCCCCGTCTGGCCATCCAGATTTCGGCTTTCCATGTTTTCCCCAAATCACTCCAGGTGAATTCTGGGATGGATCCTTTAAAAGTCCCTTACCTTGCCCCAGTACTTTCCCGCCTCCAATGACATCGACGCTGACAATGTGTAAAACAACTAGGAAAAAACCCCTTTTATTCGTCACTGCTTAGCACGGTATTAAGAGCTTGTTTCTTTCAGCAACAGTGAGAAGTTTTTCCTTTTTTTACTAGGGTTCTGATGTTATCACCTTATTGCTGTCCTGTAACGTTAGTGATAACAGTTATTTTCGGAGTTTCACAGTTTATTGATGTTGCATACTTATTATTACGTTCACTCTGTAATATGTACAATCCGCACTGCAGAGTTTTTTCCGAAAACTGTAGGCCCAAATAAAACAGAAAACATGAAAAAGCAATGCGTAAGTGCTTGTTGTACTTACAATCTCATACAAGGAAACAGATTTTCAAGCACATCACACATACAAATTCTCAGAAATCCCATTTCTAACGTAGGCTGTGGTTCAAGTAATCGTAACTGACGACAATTGCAAGGGAACAACATCTGATTGACATAAATTGTCGGAATGTGCAAGTGGCAAGTGAACAGTCTGATACGAGTCGTGTCAGACATCACTATGAAGGCCTCGTTAGGGTCTCAGTGACAGGACCGCGTGTTGCGGTCTGGTTGTCTCAGAGATAGCGACCGATAATAGAGATAATTATACGTGTCAGCATCTCTACACGCTGACATTTATGGTCCAACGGAGACAAGCAAACTCTAGACACCGAAAAGAAAACGGCTACATAACCCAGGCTGAATAGGTCGTTGACATGTCGATGAGACAAAATCACAACCACAACGTTGAGCTGCGTATCGATTACGCGCGGTTGCCGTACGAGCCGTGTCTTTGCCGCGCGAGGCGTTTTCGGCAAGAGCGCGGCAGCTGCGCGCGGCAGGGCGATGCAGACACTGTGGCGCGGCAAACCATCAAGACACGGTCAGCAACCACGTATATTTCACGCTCACCTGTAGCTGCCGCTTTCGTTGTGATGCATATCACTGTACAATAGAAAGCTAAATGAAAAGTGCGATGGTGGAAATTGTATAGAACTATGGAAATTTAGAAGTAATAATGAATTATCCCAGAACAAACAAAATAAACACGATAAGTAAGAAAACATATTGCTATTTTTTGGACATACCTATAAAATGGATAACTAAAAAAATATATATTCAACTGTCTTTGGGGGGGGGGGGAGAGGGAAATCAACAAGAAGCTGAATTCAAGAGACTGAAAAAATTGGAAATAAATGAGATAAGAGGCAACTATGGAAGAAATAAGGTATTAAGTATGGAAGGATTGCAAGGTTGAACCGGAAAGAAATTAGGGCCGAAGTGGTCTGAGAAAAGAAAGAAGAAACTCAGTGAAGTAATGAGGGAATATTCGATAAAATGGAAGAAAAAACGACAGAAAAGGATGATGAATTGAAATTGGCAACAGGACTCATCGGAAAGAAGAAGAATATGTTGTGGCAGTGATTTTCAACCTGTGATCCGCAGGCAGGATTTTAAAAATTTCATTCTAAATGTATTAAAGATATCATAAAAAATAAATTTCTAATAATTGCTCATGGTAAATCAATATCTTACTTGTGCTGTATAAGGCTACAAGATGTAAACCAACATCTTCTTCAACTACAGACTTCAAAAGCTGCAATAGTAATGCCTATTGTTATTGTTAATCAGTTGTTGACTTTCAGCATTATTTTTTAAGGAAGTTTTAGTTTTTTAAACTTACTGTTCTAATTCTTCCTTTATTTTCCGTAACCGTGATATAACATTGCTGGGCAAGGCGTCTCCCGATTACGTGATGTCCTGAGCTTTGTTAATAAATTTGCTGTGAGAGCTTTTACTGTTGGAGACGGAAAATGGGAGCCCTTAAAGCATTCGCCCAAATGATTACTGAGAATCGCTTAAGGCCTATGATAAGAGTGGCCTGTACCTCGAGCCAGAAATCGTTTTAGCTCCCCGTTATGGTGGTGCTTTAACGCGCTCGGCAATTCTGGGAGGTAGTAATTACATAAATCTAAGATTACAGCCAAAATGGTGGTTGGATCCTCCAAAGGAGACGCGCCAAGCTAGTAAGTCAGAGACAAGACGGTCAGGTCTTTTCCTCGCCACCTGTAGCTAAAGGTGGGGAAGCAGCCACGGAGCAGTCTCAATGTATTTCACAAACACAGAATAAATTGCTGTAAAAATTCTAGTTCATACCGGGAGTCGAATGGGGACCTTCATGTTTAAAACTGGGATCTCTATTTAGATATATTTCTATGGCAAAAAATAAGTAAACAGCAACTGGGTGACTCCAGCGAAAATTTCGCGAATGATATACCGTGAATAACGAGGTTGGTGGTATATAGTAGGATAAAAAAACCCCACTCATTTGTAGCAATTGTTTATCCGCTAATTGAAATAGGCAGCTATATATCAGCTATATATCTACATCTATATCTACATATATACTCTGCAATTCACAAAACTGTGGGTGGCAGAGGGTGCTCAGCACCAAACCTAATCTCTCTGTTGTGCATTCCAATCCCTAATGGTACGAGGGAAAAAAGAATTCATATAAGAATCAGTGCGGAACCTTATTTCTCTAATTTTATCTTTCTTGTCATTTCGACCCAAATAGGTTGGTGGACGAAGTATTTCACTACACTCGTAAGTGAAAGTGGGAGTACATATGTTTACCAATAAGTTTATATGAAACGTGCGTCGTCTATCTACCAGAGACTCCCAGCCTACTCTACTAATCAGTTCTGTAACGCTTTCATAAGGACTGTAGCAAGCGGTTATGGATCGAGCAGCTCTTCTCTGTACTTTCTCTATACTCTCAATCAACCTCTTACGAAACTGATCCCAGATGGCACAACAGTAGTACAAATGTGGACGCACAAGAAATTTGTACGCTATCTCCTTTGTTTGTTCATTCCCATTTTTCAAGATTCGACCTAGGAACCGCAGCCCAGAATTAGCACTAACTACTAAAGTATCAATATGTAAGTCCCATTTCATGTTCCTTTGTACTATTGCTCCCAAATATTTCATAGAATCGACCATATCAATAACTGAAGTGATTACCTCGTATTTCTGAACAATCGGATTCTTTTTGTTAGTTATGCTCATTGTCTTACACTTTTTACAATTTAGTGTGAGTTGCGAGGCACCAAGCCAAAATAAAACCCAGATCACGCTGAATTCCTAAGCAATCGGCCAAATTCCTTACTTCCCTATAAATAACCGCATCATCAGCAAACAATCTAAAAATGTTTTTCACTTTGTCTCCGAGATCGTTTATAAAAATTAAGAAAAGAAGTGGTCCTATTACACTTCCTTGAGGTACACCCGATGTAGCATCTAGATTAGAAGAACTTTCTCCTTCAAAACGACATACTGCGACCGACCAGTTAGAAAATCCTTGATCCATTCACAAAGATGATCCGATATATCGTTCGCTCATAGTTTCGCTAAAAGGCGGTTGTGTGGCACAGAGTCAAAGGCTTTCTGAAAATCCAAAAAAATTGCATCTACTTGTGAACCTGCATCAATAACTTTCATTACGTCGTATGTAAATAGGGCCAGCTGTGTTTCTCATTACCTTTTCTTCCGAAATCCGTGTTGATTTTTTGTAAGCAAATTATTTTTATCTAGAAAATTCATAATTTTCGAGCATATAATATGCTCCATAACTCTACTACAAACAGATGTTATAGATATGGGACGGTAGTTTTTCTTGAAAATCGGAGTTACTTGCGCTATTTTCCAGTCTGAAGGTACTTTTCGCTCTTATAGGGATTTACTCAATATATCAGACAGAAACGGCCCGATTTCCACCACATTCTCTGAAAATACTCTTACTGGAATTCCATCCGGGCCAGGTGCTTTCCCCCACTTCAGGAGCTCTAATTGCTTTATGATACCCGCAGTATCTATTCGTAATGATTCCATCTCCAAATCGACACGATGAGGGAAAACGGGAATGCTATCCTTATTTTCGTCAGTAAATGAATTTTTGAATACAGTATTTAGTACGTTAGCTTTAATGCGGCTTTCATTAACCTCAGACCCTTCACGAACTAGTGCTGGAATGTTGTTGTTGGTACAACTAACTTTTCGAACATACGACCAAAATTTTTTGGGGGTTTTCTGCGAGACTCTTATAGAGAGTGTTTGATGAAAATCGTTGAAGGCCTCACGCATCACATTCTTCACACGTCCTCTTAACTCAGCCAAAGTTTCTAAATCGCCGGTAGACCTCTTCCTTCTGTAGCGTGCGTGTATCCTCCTTTGTTTTTTGAGTAATCTTCTGACTTCGCATGTGTACCACGGTGGATCATTCTCCCAGATTTATTTTCCTCCTCGGTATATATACTTCCATACCTTTCCTGATTATATGTATAAATCGATGCCACATGTCTTCAACGGTGTCCGTTGTTAACTTAAAGTGGTGGTAATTATTCCTCAGGTAGGTTCTGAAACACTCCTTTGAGGCCTTACTGAATCTGTATACAATCCGTCCATTTCCCCTTATTCGCTTGGTCATTAATTTGGTAGTCGCAATTACCGCTTTGTGATCGCTTATTCCAAAGGTCGTTGAAATGTCGGTGAATAATTCTGGCCTGTTAGTAACCAGCAGATCTAAAATGTTTTCGCTACCATTATGACACTACGTAGGTTCATTAACTAGCTGTTCGAGATGTTTATTCGAGAACAAATTGAGAATTACCTCAGAAGCCGCCTAATCCCTGCTACCAGTAATGTGAACGTAATTACGCCAGTATATATAAGGCAGATGGAAGTAGCCTCCCAGAATCGTAGCATGATCCTGAAAACGGCTAGCTATACTGCTAACATTACTTCTTCATTCCTCGGCGATAGCTATGTCAGAATCGGGTGGACGGTAGAAGGCGCCTATGACGAGTTTTGACCCAGCAACATTGAGTTTAATCCATATGATTTCACAGATAGTATCGACGTCTATTTCATTACATGGTAGGAATTTACTCACTGCTATAAATACCCCACCTCCAAGAGAATGTAATCTGTCTTTACAAAAAACGTTTATGCTGTCTTTTAAAGTTCGGCGGAACTTATTTCCGGTTTTAGGTAGCTATATAGCAAAACACAACGACTTACGATACTTCTATCAATTTTGGTTAAGGATGAAGGGAGAAAGATGGCTCATCATAATTTTTTTTAGAAATAAAATATATTTGGTGAACCGTGCGAAAATTTCGAAAATTAAATACGATGAATTGAACCGGAATAAGACTAAGCTGAACAATACACACACACACACAATACTGGTATATCAATATATCTGTGACATCTTGCACTAGGACTACCTAATGGTTTGTTTACACAGATATTTTTTATGGCCTTACGCTTCATCGACATCGATGTCATTAGAAGCAGGAAAGGATTTGGAACAAGGAACGGGAAGCAATTTGGCCATGGCCTTTTTAAGGAGACTATACCTGCATTCGCCTGGAGTGATTTGGGGAAACCATGGAAAACACAAATCTGGTGGCCTTGGTAGTAAATACTTCTTTTCTTTACAGAATAACTTCAGATAAATTCATTTTTTAGTTTATGCTTTTACTAATGCGGAGATCTTAATCTATTTTGGTTATGTATGATGGGAGACAAGTGGCTTGTCGCAAAACATTTCAAGAAATGGTGATACTTTTGATCGTTAATGGTAGAATTCCAAACAATTTCTGTCTTAAAATATGATGGTGTCAAAGCAGAGACCTTAATATTTAAAACGATACCTCATTTATCAATTTCAATAGGTATTAAGGGAGATAAATGTGTCATGATAAAGAAAAGACCTTTTAGAAATAATATATACTAAAATATTGGAAATTACGTTTTTATTTCCGAATAAACTCTATAGATTTTTTTAAAATTTTTAAAATTTTTTTATTATTTTTATTTTTTATTTTTTTTGCATTTGGCTTCATAGTCCATACAGCTAGCTCAATGTTTTAATCATGACTCTTCTAGTGTATAGTTTCTCCAGTGTGTCATTGCAGCTATGTATGGACACCACAGGACAAACGGGACATTCACTCAGAAACAACACTTAAACACCCATGCTCGCGGCCGGACGCGAACCGGCGACCTTCGGCACGCGGAGCTAGCAGTCTAGCCCCTACGCTACCGAAGCCGGCCTCTATAGAAATTAAAACGTTCGAAACAACGGAGTGGAGGTAACATATTAAAACAAAATCACATTTCCTTTAAAAATGTAAATACACACCTGAATCACAGAAATGGTAAACACACCGATAAGGGGACGTTCTTTAATTAGGTGGACACAAATAGGGAGAAGGGGGTTCCGGCGAAATCTCACCAAGGGACGAGGGTCGATAGTAATCGCACGTCAACTTTTAATTTCAGACTGCCGCCCTTCAAAGAATAGTAGAGATAAAAAAAAAAAATAAAAAATTACCTGGTTGATCTCATGTGAGATGAAGGGGTTACACCAGATCTCACCAAGGAAGGGAGTCCAGATTTACGAAAAAATACTCACGTAATTAATGGGAGCCCCAAATAAGTTATGAAGGCATAATGATAGCAAACAACAGCCGAAATCTCGAGTCTAAATTCTGCTGGAATACAATACTTGCCGTGTGCCGTCGAGTGTGCAAACACAGTTGTGTGGCGTGTCAGTGTGTGGCTTTGTTTGTAGTGCTCTCGATCGAGTGTTTGGCATACCGTGCGATATAATCTGACCCCGCTGCGACGAAAACTCCGGCGTATCCCAGCAACCGGGTGCCTGCGGACGCAAAATAAATTTTCCATATGCCGTGATAATTTCATCGATAACCGACCCGCCTGCGCAACGACATTACAGGGCGATTTCAGTGTAAAATCATGTTACGGTGCGTTCACCGGAAGATCGTGACGCAACTCTGCCCAGGCTTTTTCGTATCACCAGCAGCGGTTTGATAACACTTGTACTATAAATCAAGCGTTCCATCTGAGATGATGATAATGATATCAACCAGCTTAAAATCGTTCCGTGGCGTAGGTTCTATGACGCTGATATCGCATTGTAGGAATTGCTGGTGCAAGTCCGGCATCGGACACCGGTGGATTTCATAGTGTTGTATTTATTGTCTGTATTGTACAGAAATAATCTGTACTTATAACCAATACTTACAAAATGCAAGTCTTGGTAATGTTATAGCTGTGTCACGCGGTGACGTCAAACTATGACGTCGTTCAATGACGTCACACTTTTTGCCTTTGTTGTCCGACCATGAGATGTTGTTCTAGATTATGCACGTTATTTAATAATTTCTATTTAACTAAGCATCCAGGAATTATTAACTGGCAGAACACTGAAAGAAAATTGCGTATTCCGTTAAATCGACATAATAATTATTAGTTCTTAAATTTTTTTAATATTCGTTTGCAGTCTAAGTAATCGTTAAACTATTTGGCAAGAGATATGCAATATAAAAGCTATAATTCTCTATTAGCAACGTTAGCAGCAGTTTTGATTAGATTGTTATTGCAACCGGAACATGATGTTACAGCAGAGGGCATGAGTAAATTAATTTATTTTTAAATAATTTAAATTGTTGTCCTTTTACTTAAATCATTACTTGATTTCAGCGAAAGTAGTTCCGCACTGATTGCGATCTATACAGCCTAGACTTCAATTAAGACTAATATTACGTGGCATGACGTAAGTTGTTAAGATTTATTTTTAGTTTCCTTTGCTTTCACTGATGACATATTTCAACCACCACTGAAACGTAATTATTATATTGATCTGAATCACGGATAACAACAAAGAAAGACGTAGGAACCTATGCCGATTTTTGATCAAGTTTATATCGCGATGCATTATCGTCATGAAAATGCGATGCAGTACATGTATTAATATGTGTGTGATTGAAGTATTGTTTTTCTGGCGGCAATTTTAGGGTAGTATGTGCTTAGGCTGAAATGTAACCAGGTCCAGGATGGAAACCAAAACCTTTTGCTACAGCGCAAGGCACTAGGAATTACATTGAGCTTTAATTTATAACAATTTTATTTAGTTACGCATTTGCTAAGAAACGAGTAGCCAGAACACACAGAAAAGTATGTATTTCGTTTAAACTGGAATATTAATTATCAGTTGCTTTTTTTTAAACTGTAATCATTACTTGGTTTGAATGAAAGAAGTTCCAAACAGATCGCGATCTATGCTACCTAAACTACAATTAAAACTAACATTATATGACGTAACGTATGTTGTTACGAATTATTTTTAGCATCCTTCGTTTTCACTGGGGTCATTATTGCAGCCTCCTGTATGCTGTGTTAGCCGTTAAAACATCGATCTCGTTCACAGATATAAGAAAGATGTAAGAAATCGTGAAGATTTTGGATCAAGCTTATATCGTGATGCATGATCACATTCACATGCGTTACATGAAATGTATTAATTCGCGTGTGATTGAAGCTTTGATTTCCTAGCGGCAATATTGGCGGAGATTGTGGTTAGGCTGAAATGCAACCTGGACCTAGCGGACAACTTAAACTTTTTGATACAGCATAACGGATGATAAATTACATTGAGCTTTATTTTATAACACTTCTATTTAAGTAAGCAACTGCAAAGAAATTAATTTCCAGAACACTCGGTTAAACCCGCCATTTTTGACGGACTTTGAGGCTATTATAAAACGATATACACACATGGGAATAAATAAGAAATCGGTCCCCTTTTAGGATATGTAGGCCACTAGGATCTATAGGCCCCTAGGTTGTAACTGTGGTACGGACCCTTATATATATAAAGCAATATCGATTACTTGTTATAAAATTAATAAACGCGTTCATGCAAAATATTGGATAATGTATCGATGGTAAAAATATAAGAGGATAACTTAATGAAGAATCGACAATTCGAAATGTGCCTGCTGTATCATTTCAGAGACTTACATAAACGATTTTAGCAAGTGATGCTCGCACATTCAGTTTTTAGACTGATGATCTAATAAGGTATTGCCTATTGTAGTTGAGTTCTTGCAACCAAAATCCCTCAGCAAAAGCCCGCGGAATTATAAACTCAAAAGTTTGAATAACAATATTTGAAACAGTAGTCCTACATATTAAGATAAAACAAACCATAAAAGGTGATTAAGATCACCAAAATACGCAATAAGAATGATTAAAAACACGGTATTGATTATTCTCACACGCATGTCAACTGGATGACAGCGACTAGTATATTTTTATTTTTTTGCATGTAGTGCGGGCCCCATTTGGTGCAGGCCCCTAGGCTACAGCCTATGTAGCTAAATGCGGCTCTGACAAACACGCTATTGTGGCAGGCTATATCGCTTGCATAACTAGATACCAGATATCATAAAAACTTAAAATATCGATCCTGAAACGATCTTCGAATGGTGTATCACTAATTGCTTACATTCGGAAATATCAAATATTTGCAAAAGACTAGGCTGTAACCAATAAAATTATCTGGCAACAGTCACGAGATTCAGAATTCTATAATTCTTATTCGTAAGGTTATTCCACAAATTATTTTTTTAATTTAATTGTGATGGTACGCATGCTTTGGTGGCTATTTTCCTACACACATTCTCCCATATTTTTGAACCCATTTCGTCAGTTGTCACATGTTAGGTTCTTAAAATTGAGAAACTTCTTTCATAACGCGGCAGTATATCACACTATACAAGAGACAGATATTTTCTTGTTTCCACCCTTCCAAATCTCCAAGTTTCTGACCATTTACGTTGAGTGCATCATAAAAATACTATTTAAGGTGGATAATCCGCGATTGCGGTGTAGTCGATAGAGGATAGTGGGCAAGAAACGGAAAAGATAACGGCCACTATGTAGGAGCCATTTCGGCGTTCGCCAGAAGTCATTTTCTTTTCCACAAAATTTTGTTCTATACAAAACGTTAAGGTTGCTTGACAGTGGAAAAAGATAAAGGTTTTAAACTAGACTGAAAGTATTTTTGTGGAATTACCAATGAAAATATAGTCTTTTCTAAATTTTTAGATAAAGGTGAAATTTCATTGGATAACTACTATTCTGTTTAACGTCACTTAAAAACTTTAAAAACTATTTTATACGTTCCACACGAGGAGAAATGGGAAGTAGTAGGTTTGATCTTATCGTCTCGGTAATAGTTCTAAACCGAGCGTGGTGGTGTAACGGCTAACGTTCTGGCCTCGCATTCGGGAGGACGGCGGTTCGAATCCCCGTCCGGGCATCCAGATTTGGGTTTTCCATGGTTTCCCCAAATCACTCCAGGTGAATACCGGGATGCTTCCTTCAAAAAGGCCATGGCCGAATTCCTTCCCATTCCTTGCCCCCCATCCTTTCCCGTCTCTAAAGACCTCGTAGTTATAGGAGACGTAAAGCAGTAAAAAAAAAAAAAATAGTAGTTCTAAAATAGAGATCAATAATCATATTTTACTTGATCACTTTGCTTCATAGTATCATCTAATGTGTCACAAGAAAATATATAAAGTACTCCTACGAACACTGACAATCCTTTACAAGCTTGTTGACTTATTTTTCTTCGTTTTAAATCGATATTCACGATAAGGAACACACAAACATAAACACTGGGATATACAGGGTGTCCAGAAAAGGACTCCCTGATTTAAAAATACATATCTCGAAAACAAAGATCGATAGAGGAATGCAGTAAACGGTATGTTTATCGTGACAGCTGTAAGAAGTGTATACAGCAGTTTGAAATAATAGTTACAAAAGCTGCTAACAGATGGCGCTGTAATCGCCATACGTAATGCCTAAATAGTGATCCGAAGCTCAGGGCGATCAGTTCCACCATTCTTTAGTGCCAATGGTGAACATTTTGAAAACATTGTGATGTGATTGTTTGCAAAGATTGTTTTAATACGATTATTTCACTTATGTATGCTGATATGAGCTGTACAGCGTACAGCGCCATCTGTTAGCAGCTTTTGTAACTATTATTTCACACTGCTGTATACACTTCTTACAGCTGTCACAATAAACATACCGTTTACTGCATTCCTCTATCGATCTTTGTTTTCGAGATATTTAATTTTGAAATCAGGGAGTCCTTTTCTGGACACCCTGTAAAAGCCAACTAAAAACTTTATGCAAATTTTGTATCAGTGTCCTCAATTTCGGGTGATACGCAGATAGTTGGAAATTTATATTCTACCTTCTAGCCATTTTCTCTTGTTCAACGCCAAGACGAAATTAGAGAAAAAATATTCGTTGAAGATCACTCGACATACTTGAGCTGTAAAAATTAAGCTGAGGTTTTAACGCCGGCACATGTATCGACTGTACATGTGACTCAATTACGAATTACGACCACACTGTAAATTTTCTCATAACAAAAACACAAAAAAGAATTCCATAGATTGTTTTTTTAGTAGTATAGTGTTACATTAGGGGTACTTTGAAATGACATCAACCTGTCATTCGCAACAGTATCAGTTCCTACATTCCCATGATAGGAATGGAGTGGGTTTTGACTTCATGGATAGCATGTAATGATACAAGAATCTTTAGTTTATTTAATTATGGTTTTAATCTGCTATGTATTAAAAATGGCAGCCAGACACAATCAGAGGGTGTTTAAAGCGTATTACTAATAGTGCCATAGGTGCATATTACAATTGATTCAAACTATATCCACAGTATATTATTTTGTTAAACATTTTTAATTACTTCTATTGTATTTTTAATAAAAAATTCTATTATTACTGCCTTTTAACTACACCTATCGACAACGTTACGATCATTATCTATACAGATAATGTGTTGCTAATATTCTCGATGTTTCAATAAAATGCTGCAACGTGTTTGTGTGGCGTACGTGCCTTTCTTTGAGAGGTTTCCACATGTTCACATTTACGCCTGACTTGCTGTATTTAGGAAAGTTTTAACACAGTTTAAAGCCTTCCGGGTCATTTATCAAAGTCTACAGTTTTCGAAGTCAATTAGCAAAGTTTTCTTCGGTGATGTATGTCTCTACTGGTTATTAATTAATAGAAGTTTAATTAAAGAATAAATGAAGTGTACGATGCTGCCAACCATACTCGGTGATCAAGGCAATATTTTGGGAAACTTAGCCTCTTACGGTATCCCCTTGCTTTCTCCAGTGATACCAGTGTGTATAAATAAGTGTTAGTGTTTTGATGGATGATTGCGATACGTTGTTTGTATCGTGAATGAATGAAATACTTAGGCAGGGAGAGGCTGAAACTCGATGCTGGACCATTCAGGAGTACTCTACATCAAGAGTAGTATGGCCAATCTCCATAGCACTACGGATTGGTTTCGGATTTAATCCAGGACATGGTCGCACAATATATTAATACTTGTCTCTCCTACCCTGTTGGTCAAGTACCGATTATAAAAGTTTCTTCCAACCCCGGTACATGATCCAGCTAACCGTTTATAAGGCACCACCTGATCCAATATGGCGGGCAAGTGAGGTGTATATTGAGTTTCATTTTCAAATGTTACAACATGTTTGCGGGATACTAACTCAAATCTTTAAAAGTACATAACAATGCTACTAAAAATGTACATATTTAACCGAGTAATGCATGGCTCGCAGTGATAATTATTAAACTATGTTAATAATAAATTTATTTAAAAAATGTAAATTAATTATTCTGTATCAATATATCCTGCTAGATCCATAGACATATAAATTTGTGAATAGTAGTCAAGAATTTTTAAAATCAAAAGTAAAATTGGTTTGTAAAGAGTATTACAATACGTAATCAAATGTTGTAATTACACAGTCTCAAAATCGTAACTGTCCCTGCCGAATTCGGTGCAAGCGAACTATACAAAACAACTGAATTAGGTCGCCAGACTGGGAATACCCGGGATACAGAGAAAGGAGAACAAATGAAATTCTGTTACACCTTTATGACCTTTACTGTTTGTCACAAAATGATTTATTAATATTAATTACACATTGTCTCCCGGATGGCCATCAGTAAATAAAATTATTTGCATGTATCCGAAGATTGCAAGGTTCTTTAAGAGTGAAGCACTTTTACTTTCAACACATCTGTTTACAGTTCACTCCGTCTCTAAAGACCTAGTTGTTATAGGAGACGCTAAGCAGTTAAAAAAAAAAAAAAAGTTCACTGTCCCCGCTAACACTGTAATCCTGCGACCGGCCACTTAGACACTCCACGCAACTGCCTGACATAGCCCGGCTCAAAGCAGGGGTGCCAACCGTCGCACACGCAACAGTACTAGTCACTTGTACTGTTACAATATTACTATCCTTTTTGTAGGCTCTGGTGATCACATTAATCAAAATACCGCCCCCCCCCCCCCCCGAATTGAGACGCCAAGAAGCAACGGCACGTGAGTGGATAAAACTACATCATCCTTACCATCCACAGGAACTCCCAATCCACGAGTCCTAAATGAAATACCACTACTCGGCTTAAATCGAGAAATCCAATATGGCGTGACGTATTTGACTTCGATGTCAAGGAAAAATGGTGACAAATCTGGAACTCTGCATCAGTGAAACATTAGGATATTGAAGATCCTGCAACTGGACTTTCGGGATTCCATCTGAAGAGAGAACAGTGGGTCAAACTGAATTGCCTAAGAACAGGCCACGCCATGTTATATAAGTGGGGACTTCAAGATTCACCCGTCTGTGACTGCGGAGCTTCTTCCCAGAGTGTGGAGCGCATTATCAAGGAATGGCCTCTGAGGAAGTACTGTAGACCATTTCAAGATGTTTCAAGAGCTACAACTTTCTTCATAACATGGCTGCAACAACTGGACATCAGTTTGTGAATGCTACAAACGTTCTATTCGTTTTTATTTATATGTGTTACTTTAGTTGGGTTAGCAATACTACCACACGTTTCATTGGACAATTCAAGGTAAAGTTTTCCTTAGGTGAATATGCTTAATGATCCGCCGAACGGCTCGGCGCCTTGTATTCTACTTGCCGAAGGCACACAATAAAATGGCCTTGGACTAGGTGAATGACTTGTGATCAGGAAGTGGCTTAGAACAAGAAGGGTAAGGGGTATGAGAGGATGGTTTGCTCTTCAGGTCGGTAGGGGTTTTCGAGAGCGAATGAGGGTGCTATACAAGAAGCGCCAGATCGAAAGCCAACCAGGACGGTATGTATTATTGCGCGTTTAGATTTCCCGATTCTCTTCTGTTCACATGTCGACGAGAGAGCAGTGGTCGCCCACAGGGGGAGGTGACTCGGGAACTAGAAGAGGAGCGATCATATTGGTGCAGGAGTCCACCACAGGAAAACTTAACAAGAAAACGGGAAGGGCTGCCGCTATTATAAATTTTTCTCTTTTGTGCAAGGAGTATACGCATTGCATTAGTGATAATACTGCACACTGCCTGCAGCTGCACAACAACGACAGTTGTTGGTAATGCACTATCCCACAAGCGCTGCCAAAGTGATTAATCCCAGTTCGAACTATTGACCAATAAAAATTGCAAACTTTGAATTTCCCCAATCAACATTCAGTTCTTCGGAGAGCTAGCTGTGAAAGAATATGTTATTAAGGAACAATACGTTTCACCAAAACAACTTTTTTTTTTTAGTTTGAATAAACGATTATCAAATCACTGCCCTTCTGGTACTCCTTCGTGTTCAACTGTAATCAATAATATCTGTATATTCCGTATTAACTATTCAAAAACATACTAAATGTTGTCAATTTTGTTCAAATTCCAATATTTAATTAAATATATTTTAATATTGTTATAGTAAAACTGAATAATCTTCTTTTTTATTATATATAAATTGAATATTTGTTTCCAGTGTTGTTGTAGGCTATTTTTTCTGCAGTTGCTCACTAAATTAAATGACAAAATAAAACTAACGCAACTGTTTTTTTAGCTACAAAAACAGTTGTATTGGCGTTATTTTATCATCTAATGTATATTTGTTTGTGTGTTCTTCTTCTATTCGTTCCTATAGATACCATTCATTAGATTGTGATGAAACTTTGCTGAGGGCTCTGACAAGAAAAAATCCAAAAATTCATCCCTGTTTACAACCCTTAATTTTATACGAACCCACATTTTTATCCGATTTCGATGGATGTTTGCACACGTATACTTTAAAATAAATAGAAAAATACTGTCAATATTTGGTTTTCAGAAACCAAACTCCTTTCCCTATAATAGCTGCCAATGGTTTTTATACACACCCACAATTTTTATCCGATATCGACGGAACTTTTCACACGAATACTTTAGAACAAACAGCGAAATACTGTATACATTTGATTTGCGAAAGACCAACCCGTCTCCCCCTTTCCACCCCCTTAATTTTTGTCAATATTCTTTACACGTACCCACAGTTTTTATCCA
This sequence comes from Vandiemenella viatica, assembly GCA_031002005.1. NCBI lineage: Eukaryota > Metazoa > Arthropoda > Insecta > Orthoptera > Morabidae > Vandiemenella > Vandiemenella viatica. The sequence continues at coordinate 73,805,752 of JARYHS010013631.1, forward strand.
CTATCGACGAAACTTTGCATACGTATAATTTAAAACCAACGGAAAAATACTGTCTACATTTGGTTTACAATAACCCACCCACTCTCACCGATCGCACTTCTTAAAAATGCTTCCAGTTATTTGGTATGTTAATGTGTCTGTTTTCTATATGCGCACCCACCTGTAAGACATACAAATAGTCATTGCGACGCATGCCAGGCAAAGCTAGTTTTAATTAAATTTTTTCACAACAATAGAAAGAAGACAAAACCCCTTCCCTTTAATTTTCCTATGTTCGAATGGCTCCATTAAATCAAGTTTTAAATAATCAAAACTCATACATCGGAATTATTCAAGTATCGAGAAGCTCTTAAAATTTAGCTTTGGGTGTTTCAAGGCTTAACAGAAGCTATTCAACATTTCGAGCAAGTATCAAATCTGGGGCTTCTGCATGGATTAACCACTAGTGCCCTGTCTAAACACAACCACGCTTCGGATTTGAGCTTCGTGATAAGATCTTAAAAGCAAAGTAGGCTGTTGATTCCTTTACATCATTGATAAATTATGACAATGCCCCCTATTTTATTTACAAATTTCATTTCTCCTAGCTGAAGGGTCTCAAGGTTTTCGGCTTAGCCAACCTACGGGGAGGGAATGGTAAGGAAGTTGGCCGTGGTCTTTGAAAGAAACCACCCCGGCATTCACCTGTAGGGACTGCAGGAAACTACAGAAAACTGCAGTCAGAATGACCGGATAAGATTTAATTAACTACCATTTTACCCAATGCTAGGTAAGGGGGTGAATTTTCCATCCTCTTAACCAGTGCTAGAAATTCGTTTATAAATCCAGGCGTATTTGTTACTCCTAACTTTTAGACTCGGGCGTGAAATGGAAATGTTCAGGCGTAATTATTATAATTATGAAAATACAAATTTTATAGCTTAAAACCTACTCCAACACAATTTAAAACAGTAAATAAGTCTAAATGTGCCAATACATTAGATACTAAAATTGTGAAATAGGCTAATATAATTGTTGATTTTATTGTATTTATTAGATTAACTTTTGAATTTTAAAGAATTGCTATATCCGTACGGCGGCCGACGTCGAACGGCGGAGGGGTGGTCCGCCGGAGATGGTCACGAATAACCCGAACAAGTCCAAGGAGCAGGCCGAACGTAATCCACAGACGCGCACTGGTTGTATCCGACGTGAGGTTTACAGAGTCCGAAGAGAGAGTACCGAGCGTCACCGAGAACAAGCACAGTCAGAGTCCGAGAAGCGATTCACTGAGTCCAAGAGAGAGTAACGTAGACGTAGCCGAGACGAACACTGTCGAGAGTCCAAGAGACGAATCACAGTTTGACGGAGACACAACCGAAAGCGCAGCGAACACCGAAATGGATGAGTGGAGCTGCGCTGGCTTATTTATATCCGTGCCGGGTCGGCTCCGATTGGCCGTGGCGGAAACTGTGATGTGGTGGCGCTGGTTGGCCTGATGCCAGCGCCATCTATACTAGGTCGATTTCCATGCCCCCTACCGGGCATGCCGCAATGTCGGGACGGAATACCAGAAGAATGATCTTCATCTCCAGTAGGCAGAGTAGCTGATGAGTTACTAAGTGTCTTTAGCGTTTACTTGCTTGTTCACCCCCTGGATTTCGTGAAGTCGGAGTAGGCCTATTGGTAGTAGCTGAAGAGCCTGATGATTTGTCAGCAGATGATGTTTCTTCATTTTGTGGCAATCCTTGTTTACCAGTGCTTGTAATACTTTTATCACCACCACTTGTCTTTACACCTGGTATAAAGTTAAAATCAGTAATTTTACGAGACACCTTCGCTTCCTCTGTTAAACGAAAAACGCATGATCTGGAATTGTCTTTTAATTCGTGGTACTACCCTTACACTGTTGCCACATCTTCTGAACTTCAGAAACATATTATTTGAAACTCTGAAACAGATAAACAATGCGACAGGAATTATAATTGAAATTAATTATACAAAACTGAAAACGAAGTACTGAAATGTAATATTTTTTTTTAATTTCGATGCTTAGACGTATTTTCTACGCCTTTGGCGGACATTGCAGTCGTAAAATAAAAAAATTGAGGCGTAATTACGCCCAACGCCCGGTCAATTTCGAGCACTGCTTTTAACTCTAACAGACAACCTTGGTTCGGCTTATGAATTGAACTTCGTGACAAAAACTTAAAAGGAAAGCATTACGAGTACTCACACATACATATATTAATTATTACAAATGTATTGGTGATAGGTACTATTTTTAAGCTATACTTAAAATAATTCTACTGCGAGAAGCAACTTACGTTTCACTGGCCGTGATTCTGTCTTCAGAAGAGCGGGATTCACGAAATAACTACCACCAGGACGTTGATGAGGTTTCAAATAATGAACAGCCCTTCGTCATGGAAGTAAAGTAGGATATGTTTGAGTTTGATGTGAAGATAAGATAAAAGTCTCCTCAAATTAGTTTGTACTATTACTAAAATGCGATTCAAACAGAAATTATTGGTCTGATTTTGCAGGACATCCGAATAGTGCACAGCCCATCACTGAGAGGGAGGAAGGGTGAAATAGTATATTTTTAATGTTGTTGTGAAGTCGGAAAGCTCATAAATTAATATCGATTTTTCGCCGAATGCGATTTATGCAAAACTACTGACAGATTTACTTATCGAAATGTTTATCGTGATTTTAGTGTACGAACTCCATCACATACATGTATATATTTTTTCACCTCGCTGCCAATGTGTCAACTGTGAGTTTAAGACACAGGTTCCGATTTAAACGAGATTGGGAGCAACAGCTATCTTTAAATATAAAGTCTTTGGCGTGCATAAACCGCATCATCACGGACAAACCCCTGGACCAATTCAGGCCATATTCACATGTAATGTTATTGAGACGGCGCGAAAGATGTTTATTTATAATTCCTTCCGATAAGTTGCACTGGAATGTGGTTTGCATTTCGACTGCAACAAATCTCCGAAAGACAATATTAAAGGGATAACTGCAAGTATGAGACACCAGCGCTACCTATTGGAATTGAACTAGAAACCTTAGACGCCACCTCTATACCATATGTTTCAAACACTACTTGCAGAGCAGCCCTGTGGAAAATAGTAAAGTGTGCCTTTGGGTTTCTAGTTACTGGTAGTTTCAAGAAGAGGTAGAAACAAATGATGCGTTTAAATCGATTAAAACGTTTCGTACAACATAAAATAAGAAGTGAAAGAAAAAATTGCGTGTGGCATAAGTGTTCAAGGAGAAGAAATAAGTACGCTGCGATTTCCTAATGACTTTGTCTTGATACTAGAACAGGCTGAGGATATAAAGAAGTCACTGACTGGCATAAACAAAATACTGAAAGAAGAGTTTGGGCTAAACATAAATCAAAGCAAGACAACAATGATGAAATGTAGCAGAAATGAAACCATTAATAGTAGATCAAACATAAAAACAGGATTGGATGCGGTAGAAGAAGTAAGTGAATTCTGATCACCGAAGCAGGAATTAAGTTAAAAGGAGAATAGAACTAGCAAAAAGTGCCTTCATGAAAAAGAGGAAGCTTTTCGTTTCAAATATTGATCTAGGACTGAAAAAGAACTTTTTAAAACTGTATGTCTGGGGCACATCATTTTATGGTAGCGAAGCATGGACTTCAGGAATACCGGAAAGAAGGAAAATTGAAACTTTTGAAATGTGGTGCTATAGAAGAATGCTGAAAATTAGGTGGACAGATAAAGAACGAAATCAACGAGTTTTGAAAATGATATGTGAGAAAAGTAGTTTCTAGAAGAGGCTTTCAGAAAGAAGAGACAGGATGGTAGGTCATATTTTGAGATATGCAGGATTGGTTAATTTATTAGTGGAGGGAACAGTCCAAGGTAAGAACTGTAGAGGAAGACAGAGATAATATATATGAAGGAGATAATTGAGGATGTAAGGAACAAGGGGTATTTTGGGATGAAGGACCTTGCACAAGATAGTAGTGGTTTGAGGATAATATCAAACCAGTCGAAAGACTGATGACAGAAAAAAAAAATCAGAATGGGAGGAGTAGATCCAAGAAACGAAAAAGAAACAGCCCTTCTCTGCTGTATTTGGTTATCCATCCAGTATTTCTATGGTAGTATAGCCATGAATTAACAACACAATCTGTAAATCTCTCGTGAAGAAGTTGCGGGGAAAAAATAGATTCCTGCAGGTATGAACAAAATTAGCCAATTGTTTGTTGGTCGACAAGAAATTGTTTTATTATCCGCAGCATTCGGTAGGAAAAATAGGGTGTGAGATTGAAGGCTTTCACGGCGTATCGATGAAATGTAGTCTTCACGGGTTTTCCGCCGTATGTTGTTGAAATGCACAACATCCAACCTGAAGATGGCGGCAGAGTCAGCCGCCGAAAGCTCGTTGTCGCATTTCAACAACATACGGCGGAAAACCCGTGAAGACTACATTTCAAAATAGGGTGTGTCTGATTTTGATGTGAATTTGGAAATTAAAAATTAAAATTACCCCAAATCAATAAACTTTTTTGTTGAAGGGGATTCACGTATTTTATTAGTTTCTTTGTCCCACTGGTGTTGTGTTAATTGTGACATAATCGGTTTAAGAGGGCATGTGTGTGCTTAACAGCCTACGTGAACGACGAAGCTAGCAAGAGTCAAAATTTCTCTTATTATTTATCTGTAAATTAACAACACAAACACGGAGCTTGGTGGGTGAACGGTTAACGTTCTGGCCTCGCATTCGGGAGAACGCGAGTTCGAATCCCGATCCGGGCATCAAGATTTGGGTTTTCCATGGTTTCCCGAAATCACTCCAGGGGAATTCCAGGCTGCTTCCTTCAAAAAGTTCATGCCCGAATTCCTTCCCGTTCCTTGTCCCCAGTCCCATCCCGTCTCTAATGACCTTAGCCTTCGACGAGGCGTAAAGCAATAAGCAAAAAAATTATAAATGGTCCAATACATGAGAATGGACGCGCTGATGCTACTTTTTACAATGTATATTTAGAAACTGGATCATAAGCGTCATGCTAGCATATTTTAAGTGGGGACTAGCTAAGACAAACAAAACTCAAAACAGAAAAATTTTAAAAACTCACAACAAAATACAGTGTTGACCATCTTTTGCGAGATGTTTTCCATATTCGGCTGCCTGACATCGCCCAGTGGCGATGCTCTGGGGGCGTTCTACTGCCTATGATTGATGCTTGGGTCTATCAGAATAAGCGAAACTGGCTCCTGCAAGGTGTTTTCACTCATCCTCCCCCCCCCCCCCACTCTACCGTCTTGTTTGGAGAGGGATCGCATAAGCCAATCGCTAACCGTATTCATGCCGTCATTAGATGTCAACGTATAATCCAACTTTGATGACGTTTGGCTTCCCACTGCCGCCAAATTCACATCAAAATCACTATTCAGCGCGTGCCTCGTCTTGTTGGTTGTTCACCTCTGTGACTTTACACATTTTTCTGTTTCAAGCTCACTGAAGAAAATACGTATACTACTGCTTTTTTCGACAGCAGGTCACTATACCCTCATTTTATTATGAAACTTCCGAAATGTCCTATCATGAATCCTACAGATTTTACTCCCGTCAAGGGTAGGTAAATGATATTTCCCCCTCACTTGTTTGCATGAAGTAAGCTACATCTTACTTGTACCAGAAAATACTCCAGTCGTTTAAAATATATTGGTTACTTCAAACGTGTGGTTGTATCATCATTAAAGATCACCCAGCAAATTCTTGACCTTTATGTGTATGTGTATTCATGAATGTAACGGAATCTTTCAACTCAATTTTTACCTACTTCCAAATGTCCGAGTTGTTTGAAATTTTGCACAGTTATTAAGACCCTGCGACAACACAATAACTTTGCAGCAACATCCGGATATTCTCATTATTTTCACAGTAACAATAGAAATATTTTTGAATGTGATGGAATCTTGCAATTGAATTTTAACTCAATTCCAAATGTCCGAATTGTTTGAAATTTTGCACATGCATTGAGAACAGATGATAATATAATAATGTCATAGCTATATTCTGATTGCTTTGGCAGTAACAATAGAAAAGTGGCTGATTCTAATGGAATCTTGAAACTGAATTTCAAACCAATTCCAGATGTCCAAAATGTTTGAAATTTTTCACATCTGTTGAGAACCCATAAGAATATAATAATTTCATAGCTATGTACTGGTATTCTCATTAGTTTGACACTAACAATAGAAAAATATTTGAATGCAATGAAACATTTCGTGTCAATGTTCACCCACTTCCTCATGTCCGAATTTATTGAAATTTTTCACACGTATTAAAATGCGGTGACAATAAAATAATTTAATATCTATGTCCTGTCATTCCCATTGGAACTAAAAAGTTAAAAATAAAATTATAGTTTAAAAATTAAATACACGCTTGTGTAGCAGTGTGAACTTAAAGGATAAAAATTATCCTTAAATATAAAAAAAATGTTCAAGAGCGCTAGGACGTCCCACAATTCAGTATACCTTTTTTGAATAAGCTTAAAATAAGAATAAGGGTACTGATTAAAATTTGAACTTTAATTTAAAAAAAAAAAAAAAAAAAAAAAAGATTTGGGTGTTCTATACTTATACATAATGAATCTACGTTGACGAACAGCTACCGATACAAAAAATTAATATATCTAGAACGCCAAACTTTTTTTACATTAAAGTTAATTTTTTAATCAGTTACTTTATTCTTATTTTAAGCTTATTCGAAAAATTATACTGAATTTTTGGACATCCTCGTGCTATTGAACAAAATTTTTGTATTTAAGGATTACTTTTAAGCCTTTAGTTCACATTGCTGCAAAAGCGTGTATTTTAGTTTTTTAAACTATAGTTTTATTAAATTACTGCGTAGAATTTATGCAATTTCCGAAGACACATAAAAAACCCAGAAAATGTGGACTTCATTCATATTTTATAAAGATTTATCAATATAAGTTTAAAACGAGTCTGTAAACGGTTAATTTTTTCCAGGGACTTGTAAGACATTGAAAATATTGCTAAGTCAACTTCAATTTTATTATATACTGAAAATGAGTCAATTAAACTAAAATCGCGTCTCATGGCACGCGAGAATACGTTCTGGAAAAACAATTGATACGCTAGCCAGTCATCATACAGCCTGGAACTGAAATATCGAGTAAGTCAACATTTACTCATAAACTCCATACTCTTAAAAAGCTTTGAAACTATCCATAAATTACAAATCCTAATTAACAGTGTATCAAATTGACTCTAAAGATTAAAAAAAAAAAAAAAAGACTGTAGTTGTTACTATACGAGGCTGAGACAACATTTTGGAACATTTAATTTAAAATTTTGTAAATTTGCCCGTGTTTTTGCATTAATAAAGTACTTTAACAAGTTATTTGTGTGTGCTTGATCATTTTCTGAGGTTTAACATTACAGCACCTGTATCTTCAAAACGAATGGATATCTGACACACGTTATATGAACGTATTTACACAATACTGTACATACTACCAACTGCTTTAATATTTACAATTCCTCCTGAATCACCCTGTACAATATTTCAGTAAAAATTAAATTGCAGATAAAAAATTACTGTGCCATTACAACGTCTTTTACTACTTTCCTATCTACTGCTTCTAGCGTTAGAATTGTTTACTTACCATCAAGCGTTCGAGTTTTTAGCAATATTGCAATTGGTTGAGTCGCCTGTAATTAGTTAAGTGTCTCGTTAATAGCTGTTTTTACTTTGATAAGAATCCAATTAACTTTTGCGTGGCCCCTTGGTTTTTGTTTCCTTCTCTATATCCGTAGCAATATTTTACCGAGGCGATGGTTCATGCCAGTTTACTTTAAGTCTAAACACATGCCATAATCAAATGTCTATATTACTTCGTCTAAGGAAAAACTAAGAAAATATTAATTACGTGGAGAAAGCTGATAAAGAGGTAGCTTGACTGCAAAATTTCCAATGTCGGATCTTAAAAAAATACAAATTAAAAAATCAATCCTTGTCCACACCACAAATACTGATAGGAGCGGGAATGGTTCAGACAGAGGATCTCGTTCTTCCAATTTGGACAAGTGGTTGCTGGTGAAGTACTCATCACTATTAGCCGTCACTTTTAATTATAGAGGATTCTACAGCGAATTTGTAGTTTTGTTGACAAATAACTTACACTAAAAGAAAGTAGCATTCTTTTGAATTTACCTCTCTCACCCGTTTCGTGATTAATAACTTACATTATAGACTGAGGTGTATACGATATCTACTAAAAAGAAAATGTTATTGGTTTCATACATCTGCTGGAAGCGTTCGGGCAGTGAATGATACAATACAGTTATTTACATTTTGCAGTGTTAGTGAAATCGATTCGGTTATTCGCGATTGGTATTAATTAATGGCCAAAGACGTTAAACGCCGTGAGGCAGCGTCCTATCACCTCGGCTTGGACTAACTGTGTCAGAGTCGTCCTCTCCGCCGATCGGATTACAGCGAATCGTGAAGTGAGCCGCAGCCGTTTATCAGATGGACGCGATGGGAGCCGCTGAGCCGATTACGAGGTGTCCCCCTTAACGCAATCAGGGAAACGAGAACCACACCACAGAGGCGCGGGGATTACTCGTCTCCGTGGGAGCCGAGATGAGGCCATCAGAGAGCGGTACGGGCTCCGCGCCATACGGCGCTCTAGAAGATGCGACGAACCCATAACTGACCTTAAAAGTGGATGACCAGTCACTGGATTAGAATTTTTTGAACTGAAAGTTCTTTTGGTGTGGTGTGGAGAAAGTTGTTAGCGTTATGCCTTACGAGCTACGCGTAAAGTGCGCATGCGCCTTAACGTTCTATACATGCGCACTTAACGTTCTGTACATGCACATTTAATCATACTTTGATACAAGCATCTGCGATATTGGATAACTATGTACACTTTCGTAGCAAGAGAACTGCGATTCTGTCCACCTGTCATTTAAGCTCTTGCTAAATGTTGAGAATTTGCTACATCGTTTTGAGTTAGATCACATAACGCGTTACGTCTTTTATGCATATATGTTTATATGTAAATTAAATGTTGTTTATTAGTTGCTTTTTGTTTATTTATATTCGTTCTTTGTAGATACTATTTTTCTGGTCGAGTTACATAAGATTTATTATCAAATTGTGCTGCTATGGTTATGATAGTGCTGCTTTTATGTGTAATAGGGCTAGAAGTTATTTTAAGGATTGTGATTTAGGGAAATGGAACAACTATTGTTTACATCACTAGAAACACTGTTGAATTATGAATGTGTAATCGCGGTTCAAGTTCTGCTAAGAATCTTGCCTCTTGAATGTTATTACGAAATCCGAACCATCATTATCTACTATTTCAATCACTGCTGTTAGTAGTATAGGTTAAGTTTTCAATGCAAATATGTGTAAGTTTAAATGTCTTGTTTATTAGTTCTTTTTGTTTATTTATATTAGCTCGATATAGATGGTTTCATTATATTCTCTGTTCGCTGTTATAGTAACAAAAGAAATATAGAATCACGATTATATCTCGATACAGCAGCTCTATTAACGCTGTGCGATGAAAACTTTCATTTTACTGCAGTAATATTAACATTCGTGTTTTTTAATATAGGAGCGTCCATAAATTACGTGGCTCTGCATAGGGGAAGGGGAGGAAAGGGGTTGGGTAGAAAGCTACGCTGGGCTACGTGAAGGGTTTCTGAGTCAAGCCTCGTAGCCTTACATTCATATTATTTTTCAGTGTTAAGACAAGGTACAGGACACCCTACAGCATGTGAATATGTATTACCTAACTTAATTATCTCCGTATGTAATTTAGGATAGTCTGACAAGAGAAAACATTATTAATGTTTTCTGGAATCATTACGGAAGAAAGCTACGTACCAAGTGGGGGGTAGAAGCCAAAGCCACGTCAGGCTGCGTGAAGGGAGAAGGGGTTCACAGGAGGCCAAAATGGAGTTACGTAGTTTATGGACGCTCCCTAGATCGCAAGACTCATTTTAGATTATAAAAATTATTTTAGTTATGAGCCAGAAATCGGCTTTCATTTCGTCATTTTTGACGGCCTTGGAAGCTAGTTATTAAGGAAAATTGATTGTAAGAAACGATTATCATATAATTTTGTCCAATATGTTCTCATATATACAAGATGTAAAAATAAAATACAGACAAAGTCTCGATGCAGTACTTAGTAATCTAGCGAAGTGTACTCCAACTTTTTCAAAAATTTTATTTGTTTACCAGAATAACTTAGGCAACTGTTCATTCACTGTACAATTGCTTTAAAAATATTACCGTTCATCTATTCGTGTGCGAAAAAAAGATTTAAAAAAAATACTCAGATAAATACATAAAAGTTTCACGTCTTGAATTATGTTTGTGTAATCCCGTTACAAGTTCTGTTAAGAATCTTGTCTCTTGAATGTTATTACGAAATCCGAACCATCATTATCTACTGTTTCTATCGCTGCTGTTAGTAGTATAGGCAAGGTTTTCAATGCAAAAATGTATAAGTTTAAATGTCTTTCGATGAGTGTTTCAAATAACTGGTATGTAATGGCAAATTTCTTAGGAACTGGTATCTCGATGTACATGGAGGTCAGATTCTTTCCTAGAGAAAGGTACAAACTCTGCAAGACATCATGGGAACTTATTGTTCTATTACCATGCGCCTGGTATGATTTCAGGAAACCATTGGAAATCTGGATGTCTGTACGGAAATCAGAATTCCTGCATAATTACACCTCTAACATTAAGCCACGTTTTGTTCACGTACGCCTCAGCCAGTGACAGAATCCCGCTTCTATCCTTCTATAGACACAAGAGCTCACCTGCTCTCTTAACTTGAAGAGAATATTTCGCCAACTACGAAGACTTTCACACTTTTAGAACTACGCCAAAGAGTTTGGAAACGGTCAATTTTTTATGATTCCAGCCTCTAAAAGGTTATAAAAGAAGTCCAATCAAGATAAATTTATGATTAGTTATTGATTCCTTCAGAGATATTTATTTCATTTGCCAAATGGCGTATTCAGTTTTTCTCTGTCGTATAACGAACCGTGTTTTCATCAATTTAATACAAGTATTAAAAAAATTATCAATTTTAATTTCTAATATTTATTCCTTAAATCACCATCTAGCTTTAAGAAATAATACAATTTTATCCCAACGCTAATAATGCATACTTGCAATAAAACTAACTGATAGTTGGTCTTGTCGAAGCAAACTCACAGCATTATATGTTTCTCAACCACTTTATACACTACAGCCGAAGCAACCAATTATTAATAACAATTAATAACAGACCTTTTTAACATCTGTTGCAAAATGATGAGCCCGGAATCTGAAAAAACTGTGTCAGCTTTAACGTATTTGAACTATTAGCAGCCTTGAAAATAGTAAATCTGTAGTACTTAAAATGTGATACTGTAGAAGGATGTTGAAAATGAAAACTAATTTGCTGTAGGGTCTTATTAAATGAAAGTATGTTTACTGACAAACAACACTGGATAGTTTTATTAATTCAGGAAACGAGTAAAGAGAAAAACATAGAGGAAATTATTGGAACTTATGCACATATATGAGGATAAATTTGGACCAAAATAGACGGAAAAGGAAAGAAGTTTTACGTAAATTTCTTGCCAAAAAATGCTCTTCTCCAACCAGTGATAAAACCACGTTTCCTGCATGAAAATGATTTTTTCGTCTTTGAACACAGGCAAGCCGATGAGCTGTAGTAGCTGCTGCTCCGCCAGTAGGTTTTATTTTCCACGGCACACGCTGGAAGCCCGCTGCTGTGCTGCTAGAGACTGCATGCTCCAGGGAGATGAGTTCCTGTTCCTATTCAATTGAAGTCTCGCATGCGCGGCTCTTCCTTTTTCTCTCTTTTTCTTTTACTAAATGTGCGATTCCAATGCAACCGCTCTGCGGTGGAGTAGAGAAAAAGAATGCGGACCACCACGCGGTGCAATATGCGGCCCCGCATATCGAGACAAATATGCTCCATCAACCTAAGTGGCTTGATCTCAGTAACATTGCAACTTGTGAAGAATTAAAACTTAAATGCAACTGTGTTATCAATCACATAGCACAGTGGTTCCCAGCCTATGGGTCGCGACCCACTGATGGGTCGCGGCGTGTGTTTTAGTGGGTCGCGGTACAATCGAGGTTTTTGGCGCGAAAATATATCTTTTTTCCATATAACACGATATTTTACAAGTGCAATAAACATGAAATCCTTCATTTCCTTCTGGATGAATGTACGAGCAGAGTATTCAGAAATGTCTAAATTAGCTGTAAAGTTCGTGATGCCGTTCAACACGACATACTTGTGTGAACGAGCTTTTTCAACTTTATTGTTTTAAAAAAAAAAAAAAATTCAGAAATAAACTATGCGTAGAGAGTTCCTCAAGGTTGAAATTAACCAGTGTTAACGCTGATATCGATGCCCTCATTAGTGCCACAAATCTCACTGATTGTAAAGTTGTGTTTTTATAATAATTAAAAGTATTGTTCATTATTTTTGCAATAAAGAGAGAGGCGGCTGCACAAAACATCACCTCATCGAGTTGAAGGCTACAATTCCAGGATTAGTTAAAAATCGATTTGAAAATTAAAATTCCACTGATGTACCAAGTCTTAGCTCAGTATAAAACACCTACAAATCCCATTTTAGTGGTTGACTGGTAAGTTTACCATTGTGTTTCCCTGTTCCCAGTCTTCCATATATTCATACATTGGGGTGCAGTAAAACACAATGGCATACCTACCAATCAACCACTAAAATGGGGTCTGCAGGTGGTTTCCACCAAAAAGCGACTTGGCAGACCAGTTGCATTTTAATATGCTGATGGAGTTACTTCTAATCGTGGAATTTCAGCAGTCAACATGATGAGGTGGTGGTCCGTGCAGAACCCTCCAGTCTATAATATGTTTGTTGTTTTGTGTATTATGAATTCTTGTTTTTGTTGATAGTATATCTGTATGAAAATTTGTCTTTTGGTAGGATAGGATAGTTGATAGCGTACCGAGGTCATACAACAGTTCCCATTCTTATATTAGATAGACTCTCATTTTAGGTGGGCCGCGAAATTTTTTTTTACTTAAAAGTGGGTCGTGTACCAATAAAGGTTGGGAACCGCTGACATAGCGTATTGAGTAACCCCCAACGACATTGGTAGAAGCATGTTTGCATGTTTAGGTATTTAAAGTAATTTAATTGCAATGGAGTACAAGCCTCCGGTGGGAACATGTCAACTTTTTACTTATGACTTACACCTCGTCGACGTAGAGGTAATTAGTGGCGAGATGTGACTGGGGACAAGAAAGGGAAGGAATTCGGTCATGGCCTTTTGAAGGAAGCATCCTGGCATTCACCCGGAGTGATTTTGGGAAACTACGGAAATCTCAAATCTGGATGCCCGGACGGGGATTCGCACCGGCGTCCTCCCGAATGCGAGGCCAATACATAGACCGCTCACCCGCTACGCTCGGTAATTGCGTGGTGTTTGACAGTATACAGCCTATATCTATTGCATAATATCAGAGAAACACGTGTAGCCCGCGTTTGCTCATGCTGAAACCAAAGTCGGAGGGCAATGGACCAATATTGGCTTGTTATTAAACGGTTTTCCTGCTGCGTACAACGGTAGTATTACGAGACTTTAGTAGAAACTACAAGTAGCAGTTGTTCTCAACTTCTTTCGCGTGGACTGTTATTGTTCTCACTACCATCTTAAATCAACATGGTCAAGAACTAAGTGATCCATAGCGCCTTTGGCTCATTGTATGAAAAATCTTTTTACATGAACGGTCTCAACTGCAACCCGCAGTTTCATTCCTAAGATCACTACAAACATTTTGACTGCAATGGATACGAATTCGTGATCTCTTTTATTTTAATTTTTCAGCGTTTCGACTACATATCAAAGTGAAATATACTCTGTTTCACCCGCGAAACTACGGGCTGTGCATTAATCAAAACCAAATGAAAATCCAACCTGTGGTTTATTCGAAAATTGTGTTCACGGAAAAATTATCTTAAATTCATTGCCTTTACGGAATTACATCAAAACATAAATTACTTTAACCGCGAGATCACAGGCTATACAATAATTCAGAACCAATCAAAGTCGGACTAGCATTTTTTTGCATAAATAGCTTTCAACGAAAAATTGATACTAATACTACAAATTTCATAGCATTCAAAAATAACATCAAAATGAAACACCATGAGGAGTAGGATATTGCAGCCCCCATGAAAATCCAACCAGTAAATTGCGCACAACTATAAACGATAAAGATTTGTCAAATATCTCTGTTTTCCGACATCACAACAAAACATAATATATTCAGTTTTACCCACGTCACCACGGACTATACAATAATCGAAACTCCAGTTAAATCCGACTAGTATTTGGCGTGAATCGCGTTCAACGAAATATTTCCCTAATTTATTTTTTCTGCGTCATATCAACATGAAACGTATTCCATTTCACCCGCTCTACAATAGACCGTAAATTAATTGAAACCTCTTGAAAATCCGAGTAATATTTTTAGTGAATAGCATTCAGCCAAAATTGATACTAAATTGGTAATGTTCTCAATTTTCCAATATCACATTAATATGAAACATGGCATATTTTACGCGCATCATCACGGGCTGTAAATTAATCTAACCCCATAGAAATCCGAGTACTAGTTTTCTTAACTGTCTACATTTTATCACTTCGAGATGTCACATCACATTAAAAATTATCCTGTTTTATACATGGGATCAAATCAGGTCATGAATCATGTTCGTCTAGAAATTATCTTAAATTTATTTATTCACCGTTTCACATCAAATTGAAGAAAACATTCCCTATTTTTCCTTTGGGAACAAAAACCATACATTTATTTAAACCTCATCAATAAAAAATCCAGTAGTTGTTTCGTGAACGCGTGCAACGAAAACTTATACATGATTTCTCATTTTTTCGATATCACATCAAAATTAAGCATACTCTAATTTCCATGTGGTTTCACAGACTTTAAACACTATCAAAAACTGACCAGTAATGTTTGAGCGAATCGCGTTCAACAGAAAATTGAAATAAGGTTTTTATTTTTCCCTTTTTCGACCATCACTTTAAAATGAAACATACTCTATTTTATAACCGAGGTCATGGACTGTACATGCAATAAACAAAATCCGACCAGTGTTGTTAGCGTATGTCTTGTTCATTCAAACTCAGACACAGTTTTTTTTTTTTTTTTTTTTTTTTTTAAAAAAAACGCTTGACTCTTTCTGTCTAGCTTACTATTAGGACACTTCCAAACATTTTAGTATTTTTTTTTAAAATGTTGGAAGCATTGCTCCAGAACGCCAAAAGACGTTTATGAAACTGTGTGTATGGAGGACGGCATTTCAAGGAAATGAAGTTTCCACCCAAGAATACCGGAAACAAGGAAAATTGAAGCATTTAAAATATGGTGCTTTAGGAATGAAGTGGACATGTTAAATAAAAAGTTTTTTGGAAACGTTTGATGAGATAAGAACATTGTGGAAGGATTTCACAAAAAGAACAGGAATATGGGGCACATTTTAAGACATGCGAGAGTATTTAATTAGTTAATGAACGAAGAAATTCTATCGAAGGATCTGTGGAAGAAGAATAAAAAGTGTAGTTATGAAGCAGATAACTGAGGAAATAGGTTGTAAGACGTAGAATTAGCTCAAGATTGGACGAGATGGGGGATGAGGATCAAAAAATATACATATATCAATTTTTGTTAACCTAATTATTTAGTATTATAAGAACAGCACCATTTGCTGTTCTACAATACTACAACATTTAACTTAAAAATTTTATTCTGCATTTACTACAGTAAACGAGACAAAGTTATTCAGCGTTTCGCAGAGTCGCTGGAATTCTGCCCTAGGTAACACCAGCTCTCTGTACATCAAGCCGGCTTAGAACGAGCCACACAACCTCGAGTGCTCGCATCACATACCACCTCCATTAACGTGCGTGTGATCTTAAGCCAACACAGTGCACAGGAACACATGAAAGCGTTACTCAAGCTTCAAGGATCAATGTTACGACTATACTCTGCTCACCCTAAATTGTCGGTTCAAGTTCATGTTCCCCTTGACCAGCTCCTCATCTCACCATCTTCCACCACTCCTAGCTGACCACTGTGTCCAGCACTGACAAATTTGATGCGGGCACTTTTTCCCCTTCGCATATAGGAGTAATGGCAGCGCTAAGGGCTCTGGAGTGACCTTGAATCGCCTCTGTTAACTGAACGCACTATAAAGGTTTTTGGCACTAGTCAGAATTCAGATCCCCACAGTTTACTGAAATCGATTGAAAGAAACAACTTTAATGTGTTGGAGAGTTGTAGAGGGTTCTGATTCCTTCACAATGATTCAGAGAGACCTGTTTATAGATCCAAGTGTCTACTGGCAATGGACAGTAAAGCCCCAAAACCACCAACACGTTTGCTATTAAACACAAGCTAAAAATCTTGATCATTACTTCCGGAAATGGAAAAAGCGTAAACCAACAACTAAACAACTTTGGTACTTTTGGCAGTAACAGCAATAATTTTCCTCGCTCTGAGCTGACGTAAGATCAGGATAGTTTGAACAGTTGTAGATCTGGATTACAAGCGGCGGTACAGTCAAAAAAAACAAAAAAACAAAAATACAAAAAATACAAAAAAATTTAATAGTCTCGTTTTTAAAAACAGGTATAAATTACTTACGGCAACGTAGAATAACCCAGCAATTTTCTACCAAAATTTGTTTACAATTTCAGTTCTGAGAAAAATTATATATATTGGATATGTCAAAACTCCATCGGTGCAGGATTAAACGAACAGCTGGTGCATACAAAGTGTCGAAAGGATATTAATAACGATACAGTTATCAATCCCGACAGTTGGAGTTATAATTGTAATGGGAGACGTTTTATTAATAAAATAATGGTTGCATCTCGAGTATTAACTGGGTCGGAACGTGAAATGACAGAACTCAATGTATAGTGAAATTTAGATTTCACTGGGTCGAGGGTTTAGAGAAAGCAATCCATACTTGGAACAACTCAGTGATCTGCTATATCTGACCAATTGCTGGGACTGGTGACGAATGAACAGATGAGTCTCTGCCAATCGAAGAAACAGCACTGCGTGAAATAGCTGTCATAATCAGTGATGGACACTTTAGAGTGCTTCGTGTAATGACAGTAGTCATTGATGAGATATGGCAGCAGATGACAAACTCATCTTCCTTTTGTACTGTACAACATTGGCGTTGCCTAGGTGATTGAAAGACGGTAGCTTCGCCAGATGATCTGATTCGGATGTGAGCCAATTGCAATAGATCATCGGTCCAATAACCAAATGATGTTTCCATAATGGTATGAGGAGTGTTTACCTGGCATGAATTGGGTATCCTGGTCAAACTGAATTAGTCCATGACAGGAAATGACCGTTTAAAAATCATGCGATGGACAGAGAACACAGAACTCCCAAAGCGGATGAATTAACCAGAGAGATATCAGCCATTCAATTAAGCAAATCAACTTTATTCCTTATCCTCCAGCCCTATTATAAGGAAATGTGAAATGCATCTTTTCGAAAACATATTTCGTTAGAACTTTTAATTAAGAACCATCATCTAATTTTTCCATTTTTCTGAGCTATGTGGATGGAAAATCATTAGTAGGAGACACATCGTTAACTGCTTTCAAAGCTCATATTTCAAAAAATGCACAACTAATTTAAAATGTCACAAAATAACATTTATTGTAATACTTATTTAACGATGCCATAATCGACGGACTACAAAGGAAAAAAATAAATTCATCTCGGTTTTTTTTTTAATATTTACATATTGTACAGTTTTTGCAGTCAATAAAGCACACTATCCGATAAATTTTCATAACAATCAGTGAAAAGGTTACTGAATGTCAGACAGAATAACATGAAAATATTATAAGCCAACCATTTTAGTATTTTTGCTGTGAAAACTAATTCCCCGAAATGCGAAAAGCGGTATAATATTAATCTCGAAAACTGGTTGCATCGTTTTGAGACGTTTTGCTTTGACTCTGAGTGGTAGGAATTAGTTGTGACTGTTAATGAACATTGTGGGTGAATATCAACCTTCGGATCAGACATTTGGAGGTTGCGCTTTGGACTCCTTCCGCAGCCATCATGATTTCGGTTTTCCATGGTTTCCCGAAATCACTCTACGTGAATACAAAGGTCGATTTCTTTCCCCTTACATGCCCCTTATGCTTTCTAATGACCGCGAAGTCCACAACTCGTAACAAAAAATTAGTTCTTTTTTAATAATATTCTTTGTTTCTCTTGGTTCATTCTTACAGTTACATTTCTTGTCTTAAAAACACTTCATGCATACACTTTAAGATTTTACTTATTTTGGACGATCGCTTTTAAGAAATCAAATAACACATGTTTTGCACTCATAAGGATATATGGCTAGCTTATATTGGAATATCAGGTTTTAATGATTTTTTAAATTTAATTATATTTATCACATTGCGGAATTTTCAATCATAAAGTTTTTGTTTAAATTTGTTCCCAATTTTAGTTCCGTCTATATACCTCGAAGGATGCCAATTGTGAACAACAGCCCCTTCCTGAAAATTTTCTAATTGCAGTCTCGATCTACTAACAGTGAATGAGAGTCGGATAAATTTTTAAATTACCTCTGAGTAAGTTTAAAATTTGTACATTTTGTGCCCACTCAGTTCGAAACCACAAAAATTCCGTGTTTCCACTTCATTCAGATTTATCGTGCTGTTTGTGGAATATCACGCAGGTGACAGAAATGTGTTTAATGTGCTAACTCGTCCATCTCAATTCCTTTTAGACCAGGAGTTTTATAGCCTCTCTGAAACTGTCTCATTAACAACGACTTGGCCCACCAAAAAATTATTAAACTTCATAAAAGAAATCCTAAAGCATCCATGAAGTATTTTTCAACATTGCTGTCAAGCAATATTTAATGAAAGTGCTCTCACAACTTTACTTCGACCGTCTTAAATCACTTCCAACGAACTATCAGATAAATTGTTGCGTAATTAATTCCCATGAGAAACAATTATGAAACAATGAGCTGAGAGCTAACAGGTTTTGTTTATTGATAACTACTTGCAAATCAGAAGGAGCTTGGCTTGATGTGCAATAACCAATTACGTCGTACGCAGATATGACGATATGACATTTGCTGAAAGCTTAAGCAACCTCGGTTTCACGGTGATTATTCATTGCTTTATGAACCGTTAACGTTCCAAAGGTCTCCGGTTCGATGTTCATTTATGCAAATTCAATGAATTTTTGACAATACTATTTTCTGAAGATCAATATTGTTTTTGCGTGGTCCATTGTTCCCGATTCGATGTCTGGCGGCGGAATTCTGATTAAATATCAATATTTACATCATAAACCACACAAACATGTACTCAGAACAACATTAACTTAATTAACTTACCATTTAATGGTATTGTTGCATGTGTAGGATCGCCAGTTAAATGTCTGGTGATGGAATTTTGATAAATTATTGGCTTTTACACCCTATAACAACAATGCTGTATTCGGATCATCACTAATCACACTTTGGACTGCATTATTGCTGGCTCCTAGACAGCCGTTTGATGTACGGCCAAGGAATATGGTTGAAAAATGATTATTTTCGATCTGCTAGCATATTGTTCGACAGTCATAATAAACAGAACATCTTTTAAAATATTTATTACCACAATTATTTTAAATATTGTATATAAACTCTATTTAAACAACGCATGTGTAACTTCACAGTGCATGCAACGCTTAATAGTAAAAAAATTTTATGAAGCAACATTGGTCAAATTTTCATAAAATTTCAAGTTTCCTAGTTACACTACATTGCCATCTTTGGTCAACACGTTGAACATTTCAAATACCCCTGCCATATTTTAATACTTTGACGTTCGCATACGACTTCTAATATTTAATTTTGGATGCTTCTTTCCTGTTAATATGCACAGTCAATTATCCCCTTGATTACATTCCATAGTTTCATGTTATTGGAGTTCACGAAGTGTTCCCTAAATAGTAAAAAATGCTCTCCTATAACGATTGTATAAACGTTAGTAAGAACTTCATAAGATGCCACGAAGATGACTTCTGTCATCGTATACTACACTGGATGCTGTGTCATACCATCGTCACAGTATTCATTAAACAACCATAATCATAGGAATCAACACCGAAAGTTTTCACTTTATGTATAAGCTATTCAAAGTCGATGCTTACCTCCATCATCAATGTTCCTTTGTATTCTTCAGTTTTACTGGGGATACGTTATTTTGGCAACGTAACACTGAAATCTTTTATTTTAACAGTTCATAAACCGCAAAACGAATGATCCATTTAGCCATACATCTAACATAATTGTTTAATAGAAAAGTGCATGCGGGATACACTGTCCGGGTATGATACTTTAATAGCAACTTTCCTCGACAGTGTAACTGAGGTGATTTTACAGTACTTCCATAGTTAAAAGTGTTGGAACGTCTTACTGACCGATAGACTTTTAAATGGAGAAATTCGGAGTGTCTTTCAGAAAGTAATGTCAAGTTGCTAGTTATCAGTATTAATTTCTTTCGTGGTGTATCACTCTCGGTCGACGAATATTTAGCTGTCAGGAGTATTTTAAATACTGAATAGTGTGACAGCAGGAAAATAATCTCATAGAAAGTGCTAGACCCTCCATCTTTGGTTAATGTGAACGCAATGTGTTTATCATAAAGGCGCATTTAGATTTGCAAACTAATTTGTCATCATTTTGGAGGCGTGTTGCACATAGGATAACGATTTCAAATCCGGTCGCATTCGTGAAACTAATACGGATCCACGAATCCCTTGTATCTAAATAATTTGGCGGGCATTGATTGCATTATGGCGTGCATAATGTTCTCCTGATATCCCAAATCAACAATGAGGTTACATTGCAAACTAAGGTTATATAAATACGCCTGTCTACTATTGTCTGATACATTGTGAGTTAACTTATTGTTTTTATCAGAATTTCTGTAGTCATATAGACGAATACCAGGAGATCCTCACTATGTGCTTTTGAAACTACACTAGCGATCTGATAGCTGTAAAAAGAGTGAACGGTTAAGACAAAGTTGGTGATGTACAGTATCAGCCTACTGTTGCATTTGTTTCCTCATCAGGCATCAGAAAAATAAAGCACCATATTGATGGCTATAAGCATTCTTTCTTTGCTCGTTTGAAGTGTGCAGATCATCGTATAGCAGAAGTAATGCAAGGCGCCCGTCGCTTAAAGAATGAGTGACTTTGGTTTCAAATAACCATTTTCTTTGAAATCCAATAATGCTTTTAATCGAATTGATGCTACTAAATAAGTCAATATTTCAAACAGTTTTTTCCTTGTTATCCTTGATAGGTATATAGCGTATTTAAAAGTCACACGAAGTGTAATATTGTAAACCATACAAATCATTTAAGTCAACATATTAACTTCTTGTTACATTTAAGGGCCACTTGGGAGCATGTTGCATTCCTCAATCCGAATTAAGTTTTTTATGACTTTGCGAAAATCATTCCAGACGAATGCTGGTATGTTTCCTTCATAAAGGAAATGCCCATTTTCCCTTCTTTTTCTAGTCTGAAGTGTAATCATGACATTAATAACACTAATACCGATAATTTGCAAAGTTGTTAATACAATAAATTATGATAATTTATAATCCTTAACACCAATCCATGTCCTAATTGTTCGAGGTCACTTAGACACCATGACAGCGTCTGGTACTTAACGCCTGGTTAGAATTCCGTTGGTGGAAGAAAATTTTCGCTAATAACAAGATTAAGCACCAGACCTTTGGGTTAAATTCCAAACTTCTACTTATTACATATGGAGTGAAGGAAGGTGTACTGAAATGTTGAAGATGGTTTATCCGAAAAAGAGTACAAATACCATAAATTTTGTAAATATGGTATACATTGGAGGATTATACAAATTTTGAGCCAAATTGGCTTTTGCTCCCGGCTTCGAGCGGGATGATTTTGGTTTGTTTAGAAATGATTTCCCCTCTTTATTTTAGTACCAAATATTAACGTGAAGAAGCAAACAAATGAAAATGTTATTTAAAAACCTTCTTCTCATACGTTATTACCCTAGATTCGTTTACACTTATATTTTAACGCAATATGATATACGAAATATAAGAAATTAAATCAACGAGAAAAATTATCCGTATGAATACGTGAAGATGATTATTATCTATTAGTATTATCGTTCATCCCTTCCTATCTTGTGCTAATCTCTTCAACTCTACATACCCCTTACAGCCCACGTCCTCAGTTATCTGCTTCATATATTCTAATCTCTTTCTTCCTCTACAGTTCTGAACTTGAACTGTTCCCTCCACTGACAAATTAACCAATCCAAAATGTCTCAAAATATGACCTACCAGCCTGTCTCTTCTCTCCGTAAGCATCTTCCACAAATTTCTTTCCTCACCCACCATTTCCAAAACTTGTTCATTTCGTACTTTGTCTGTCCACTTAATCTTCAGCATTCTTCTGTTCCTCCATATTTCAAATGCTTCAATTTTCTTTCTTTCTGGTATTCCTAAAGTCCACGCTTCACTACCATAAAGTGCTGTGCTCCACACATAGAGTTTTAAAAAGTTCTTTCTAATTCCTAGATCAATATTTGAAACTAAAAGATTTATTATTTTCATGAAGGCTCTTCTTGCTAGTGCAATTCGGCTTTTAACATCATTCCTGCTTCGGCCAACGGTTGTAATTTTGCCTCCAAAGTAGCAGAATTAACTTACTTCTCCTATTTCCGATACTATTTTCACATTTAATCTACTGTGATTGGTATCATTTCTGCTACATTTCATCACCTTTGTCTTACTTTGATTTATATTCAGTCCAAAATCTTCCTTCAGTATTTTGTTCATGCCATTCAGTAAATTCTCAATATTATCAGCCCATTCTGCTAACAGGACAATGTCATCAGCAAATCGTAGTATACTGATTTTTTCTCCTTGAGCACCTATGCCACAAGAAAACTTTTCTTTTACTTTCTTTATTGCTTCTTCTACATAGAAGTTGAATTTTAACGGGGATAGACTTCAACCTTATCTCCCAACCTTTTTAACTGATGTATGTCTCTCATGATTCTCTACTTTCTTTTAAGCCACTTGATACTTATATAGTTTATAAAGAATTCTTCTAACTTGATTCTGTATTTTAGACCTGGCGTCTTTAAAGTTTTTACCATCTTGTATCACCTAACATAATCAAAAAAATTTCGAAACCAACAAACGCCATAAAATTATCTTTGTTTTTCTTGATCTGCCCTTAAAGTATTAAAGCCAGAGTTGCTTCCCTTGTACTACGGTTTTTCCTAAACTGATCTTCACCTACTAGCTCCTCTAATACCCTGTCAATCATCTGTATATTGTTCTGGCCAGTAATTTTGAAGCATGTGATGTTAGAACAATGGTGCGATAATTCTCACATTCGTCTGCTTAGGGGCTTTTTCTAACCCCCAGGGGCAAGAGGGTGCCCTGGACCGCTCCCTGCTCTTCCGCCCTCCTTCAGGAGGCCGTTGGCAATCAATATGGGTGACTCCTTATACCGGGAATCTTTCAGTCGCCAGAGCCTCGTCCGTGCAAACAGGGTGCACCACGTGAAGGAGAAGTTGACATTTGGTTGGAAAACTCTAATACTGTCTCTCCTAAATCCTTACACCCCAACCAAAGAAATAAAAAATTTAAATGCTGATACGGAGCAAAAAGCAAAATGTTATCTGGTTTTAATACCAATATTAAGCACAAAGATTGGTTACAGCAACTTTTCGGAAATATTGTGACATGATTCAGTCATGAGCCGTCGTGGGCTTCCATAATAGCTTCTCCTCAAAGCAGTTGTGTCATAAAACGTTCGAAAGACAGCTCAAGTTATAACGCCTTGAATAAGTTCGGCTGGTTCACTCTTTTTTCCTCTCTTATGGCTTTATGACTCATCGACGTCGTGGTCATTAGAGACGAGAAAGGACTGTAGGACAAGGAACGGGAAAGAATTCAGCCATGGCCTTTTAAAGAAGGATCCCGGCATTCACCGGGAGTGATTTGGGGAAACCATGGAAAACCCAAATCAGGATGCGGGGACGGGAATTCAAACACAAGATGTTTTATCTGCTGTAGTCACACTGGTGAGCTCGTTCTGTTTTTTATGAGACGACAATTTTCTTTATGTTGCATTATATATGAGATACAGTAAATGCTTGTATTCTACACGTATCAAAAACAACGTCCTAATTTTCTTAGCATCCTGCGTCTGCGTATCTAAGGAAACCATTGAATCTCGATGACGTCATATCGTGTTACCAAGGAAATTAGCCCCGGCATTGTCGGTAGGGTATAAAAGGAGGCCTCCAGCGGCACCTGAGCTCAGTAGAGACTCGGACGGGCATGGAGCAGCAAGATCTCTATCTCTGCTATATAATTGCTTAGTAACGAGTATCAAAACAGTATATACGCACGTCGGTCTGTGGTCAGCTGATATTACAGTGTGTCTCCGTTTAATGTACCAGTGTAGAAGTGATTGCTATATTCAGTGTTGTGTGCAAATGTACCGATGTAGATACATTTGTTTTCATTTTTTGTTGCTAATGGTGGACATGAGGATTCCAGGTATGCTATTACGGTATTTGTAGATTGATTACATACACTGATGTTTTGTGTTTTGTTTCAGCTGACGCCTCCACTCGACCCTAGGCACTCGTGTCGGCCAGGCTGCCACGCGTGATCCCAGGTCACGCGTAGTCCAGCCTGGACGTGGAGCGTGCTGGGCCGAGCTGGAAGGCGAGTGGACCAACGGCGGACACAGAACAGAGATACCAAGACAGCGGGATCAGCATCCACCGAGGCACGCTCTATGCCGACCAACCTGAATGTGGTTTTGGGCGGTTTCCCACATTCGCCAAAGGCAAATGCCGGGCTGGGACTGCGACTCCGCCATCATAAGTGTGTGAACACACTGTGAACTGGAACTTTGAAAATAACAGTGACGAATAAAAACTTTTTAGCAGAGTATCTGTGTTTTTGTTATAGCAGTGTATCCTGTAATAAGTAAACACGTTTTAGTTTTGTAGTACCTCAGCTGTTTAACTTAACCTCAGAGTAACAATTAAATAGCATCTCGCCTTAAAGGAAAACTCACATATATCAGTTATGTATGTAAAAATAAATTTGGTTTAAAACTAAAATACACGCTTTTGCAGCAATGCAAACTAAAAGGTTAAAAGAAATCTTTAAATGTAAAGATTTTGTTTAACAGTGCTTGGATGTCCCACAATTCAGTATAACTTTTTGAAAAAGCTTAAAATAATAAAAAATTAACTTTAATGTAAAAAAGCGTGGTATGCTAGTACCAGAAATCATAATATTTTTATGGCTAGCTGCTCGTAAATGTGGAGCCATTATTAATAAGTAGATAGCACCCAAAGCTTTTTTTTACATTAAATATAAATTTTTTAAATTATACTGAGTTATGGGATCATAGAACTGTTGAACAAAATCTTTATATTTAAAGATTATTTTTAAGCTGTTGGTTCACATTGATACATAAGCGTCTATTTTTTTTTACTATAATTTTATTTCTACTTGTTAGTTCACGTTTGATGACAATCAAATTAAAATCACTTTATTAAAGTAAAGCATACTGTTTGATTTTTCCTTTTTTAAATATGTTTAACGTTTTTCAGTAAAATGAAATATATGCCTGGGATTCATAGGCAATTTAAAAGATAAAAGATGCAGCCATTCCCGTGACCGTGTTGTAAATCTTTCTTTAAAACGTTACCCATAACATACGTAAACTGCATCCATTTAGGTGCCGAAAAAACCATCGATATTCAAAATTTAAGATTAAAGGATCGACTCCCTATGTTATTTAAATCAGAAACGGCAACGTTTGCTTTAAGTATTAAATTCTATACCATTCTGTCCGGTAGATAACTTGGGCACATAATATTATCTGACTGTTTATCTATGTCCGTGCACCGGAGAGAGACTGTCGACCTTTTGAGCCTGAATTACGCATTTACGGCGCTCTGAACGTTTTACTGTTGATACAGTCATGCGCTGTATTTTTTCAAGTTACTTAATTACTTCTGCCATGCATTAGACTCGAGGCAAACCACACATGACAGGAACCGCGGCCATATCGACATTGTTGTAACGTTAAGTTACACAAGTGTAGTTGGTCGCCCGACTGTATTTATTTATTTATTTGTCGTATGGCAGGCAACTAATACAATAATAAATATATACAATGACAAGAACGTTGGTAACGGTCACAAGCTGATGTCCATTTCTTCCAGCCATTCTACGAAGGAACTTGTGGCTCCAAAAACATATTCAAATGGTCCATCATACTTCCGTAGAGGGCATTCCCTGATAATATGCTCCACACTCTGGGAAGGAGCACCGCAGTCACATGCAGGAGAATCCTGAAGACCCAACTTATACAGCATGGCGTTGCATTTCACATGGCCTGTTCTTAGGCGATTTAGTCTGACCCACTGGTCTCTATTTAGATGGAATCCTGGAAATCCAGTTTGTGGGATCTTTAATATCTGGATGTTTTACAGATGTGGAGTTCCAGCTTTGTAGCCATTTTTGCATGACATCATAGTCAAATACATCTTGCCATACCGGATTTCTGGATTTAAGACGAGTGGGTGGTAAGTTATTTAGAACCTCGTGGATTGGGAGATCCTGTGGATGATCAGGATGGTGTAGTTTTATCCACTCAAGTGCCGTTGCTTCTTGGCGTCTTATCTCTGGAGGTGGTATTTTGCTGATCAGGTGCAACCAGGGGACTGGGGTGGATTTTATTGTGCCAGTTATTACTCTCATACACTCATTCAGGTGGACGTCGATTTCTCTAGTATGAGTACTACGTTGCCACACTGGAGCACAGTACTCAGCAACAGGGTAAACAATGGTGAGAGCGGTTGTTCGTAGTGTGTCCGCATCAGCACCCCACGAAGTACCAGCTAGCTTCTTCATGATGTTGTTTCGTGTTTTCAGTTTCTGACTTGTGTTTTCGAGGTGTTTTTTGAATGTTAAGGAGCGGTCTAAGGTGATGCCAAGATACTTAGGATAGAAATTATGTTTCACCCTCTGGTGGCAGAAGTTCACTTTGAGCTGCTGATGTGCTATTCTATTGCTCAAGTGGAATGCGCATACTTCTGTTTTCATTGGATTCGGACAAAGTCTCCACTTCCTATAATATGTGTTCAAGGTTTCTAGGTCGTTAGAGAGAATGCTCTCACCTTCCTCTAATGTGGCAGTTTGGACGGCGATAGCTAAGTCTTCAGCGTAGCAGAATTTATTGCCGGTTGTTTCTGGCATGTCACTGGTGTACAAGTTGAAGAGCAATGGAGCTAGTACTGACCCTTGAGGTAACCCATTTTTTATTGTAAATGACTTACTTGTCTTATGTCCGACGGTGATCTTAAAATATCGGTTGGTCAGCATATTCTTCAGGAGTGATGTTAGTTTCCTGCAGGGTAATATGGTGCAACTCCTATGTCTGACGGTTGTTTTCGCTGTATTGAGTTGGCGATTCTAGAAATTGTTACAACTCTTTCATTTTCCAACAGGGCAAAAGACGTGAAGTTCTGCGCCATTCCCTGTCTCCCAGCAATAAGAAACTTTCCTGTATGTGGTGTCCTGTTGTATCGGTGTGATTGCATGTGGAAATGACATATTGTACCTTTGGGATTCAGAAGGGAGGGAGGGAATCCCGATGCCTG
The DNA here is from genome assembly GCA_031002005.1 of Vandiemenella viatica. Lineage (NCBI taxonomy): Eukaryota > Metazoa > Arthropoda > Insecta > Orthoptera > Morabidae > Vandiemenella > Vandiemenella viatica. The sequence goes on from JARYHS010013631.1 coordinate 73,833,644, forward strand.
CCCATTCAGATAAACTTTTCGAAAGGCACGAAGGATCCGCTTGGTTTAACGTTTCCATCCGAAGTAAACATCACTCCAAAAGTACCGTGGAAATGTTTGGGGATTTAATCAGGCATCTAATACACAATCTGATAATTAGAAATTGGGAATCGTCATGTCTTCCACCATGCCGAACACCAGTACGATGGCTCGAAACAGTTGACAGTGTCCAACGTCAAACAACTCGTAGCGTTTCTCGGCTAAAGATGCGGTTAATAAAAGGCAGGTAACATCCCATAAATTTACCTTGATTAGGTGAATGAGCAATGGGATAAGGTGTCTTCTCCAATGTATATCAGATATATATTTTCCTGCTTTATTGTGGATAAGGAGATGCAGTAAAGTAACTTTTTTTATTTATACCATACTGCCAGAAGATAATTTGGATGGGATAAGATTATTAATACTAAGATGTTATAAAGCAAGCTGACTTTGCTTTCCCGACGGAAACTAAAAATTGCCAAGTTGTCTCAAACACCAGTTTGAAGAAGCATCTCATAATTTCGTTACAGTCTGTGGTGCTATTTTTAATGCATTGTACCAGCGTATGAACAAGCTCTCTCTCTCTCTCAACCTGCAGTATTAGGAAAAATCGTGGTTGTATTCTATTATACCTGTTTCAAACTGACAACTGGCATTCCGTGTTACAGTATAAAGTTTAATGTTTTAATTTTATTTAATATTTTCCTAATTAATTGCTTCATACCGATTAAAAACAATTATAATTAAAATTCTCTGGTATGCCAAGACGTCCAAACGTTTCAGTATCTAACTATAGTTTTCACCGTTTTCAGAAGCGCCTTATTGTCAACGTCATTAAGTCATCCACATGTGACAATGACGTCATCGAACTCTATCTGTGCCCACGGCTTCGTCCTCGTAGAGTTTGAGATTTATGTTGTTAATTCATTGATATAGTATCAAATAAATGTTGTCTGCTTAGGAGAAGCAGCCCATTCCCCCCCCCCCTTTTTTTTGCTTCGTTATACTACTTTCATTCTGAACTTAGGCTGCATGTAAATGTTTTATTTCTATTCCATCAACTTTTGAAATTATTGCTTCTTCCTTAGATTTTATGTTTTTTAATGATGCACAGTCACATTTCGATACTTTTTACAAAGCCACTCTGGAAAATAACTCTCCACCTATGCTCCGTAAACAATAAAACATGTGTATCATCTACTAGCATTTGCCAGTTCCTTAGCGCGCGCGACCCTGGTATGAGTTGGAATGCTTTACCCTTATTATTCCCTTACCAAATTTTAAAGTGGAGAAGCAAAAAATAAATAAATAAATTTTTTAAAAAATGAATAATTTAATTTAAAAAATTTCCCTTCTTTTATTTATAAGGGCGTACCGAGAAGCAATATTCATTTTGGTTAGAAATTTGGTAGGCAATTTCCTCAGGAAATACCTTTCGGGAAAAAGTTCATATTAAAGAAAAGAGAAATGTAGCCTAGACGTAATGTAACATGAGTTTCCATATTCAATAGCGTTGGAAGTAAGTTGCGGCCATTTCTAAAACCATCTTTGCCTCCAACGGCAGCATCTACAGCAACGAATGTAAAATCGTTGTCAAGTATTCGTAATACTATATGTCGAAATTAATATCGTGTATTTTTTGCTTAGTAATGTGTATGCAACTATCCATATTTCGAGCTTCATTAGTATGCATTTTGTAGCTTTAATATCCACATTTTCTAAAATTTTACTGACTAAGGAATGTGTGTACAAAAATTCGGATCAAATGGACAATTAATTCTCTGTACCCCCTTTCTGGATCGCTGTCAAATTATCCATTTTAATTCATAGAGATGGTTATTGTATATTAGTAATATCTTAGCCTACGAATATGTATAACATTATATCACTGATCATAAACTATGGTTAGTATTATAGCTGTTGTCACAACGAAAAGTATCATTTCAGTAGCCGTTAACTAAACGAAATACATTTTTAAATGCTGATAAGGGGGATTCCAATCTGAAATTTCATGCTGGATTCTTATGTAACTCGACGCGATAAATCGAAGGTGAGATTTTATTTTTAATATATCTTGCTTGGTTCTAGAGATATTTTAACTACTGAGCTGGTTAATTTGAAATGCGGCTTGGGCAAGAGAAAAGATCGCAAAAACCACAAGGAAATACACGCTGGACATGCACAATTGGTATTTTATTTACTTCCTGGCGGATGTGGTTATGCTGAAAAGAACCAGAATAAAACATTGTCAAAGGCACAAGGAATTATATCTGTAATTAATTTTTTACTTCCGATGTCTCGACAACTAAGTAATACAATAACAAAAATTATTATTTACTTTCGATTTTCTTTGAGTTTGATAAGAACTTATCCTCAAACGTGCGGTACCATGGTTATCGTAAAGCTGTACTGATAAGGAATAAACACTTAAATACAGATATTAAACACAAACTTACTTACCGTAAATCAAATGCCACAATTCCGTTACTCTTATTGAACTGTTAATCTATGATGTAGTGGTATTATTTATTTTAAATTATCACACTGCAGAAAACCGAATAACCGAAGGCAAAATCAATATAAACACTATTCAAAGACTGTTAGAGTCATCTTAGGTAAGTATCTCTTTAAGCGCAAGATATTTACAGTAAATTAAATAGTCCTTTATGTTTGAGTCATGTATTCCGTTTATTTTAATGTACTGTATTTCAGAAAACTAAGTAGCCGATTCCAAGAAATAAAATAGACTCCAGAGAGTAGTAATATGGTCTTTTGTCAGCATTTCTTGAAAGTAGTGCTCATCTCAAAATAATATAATCTTTGGTTCATATTTCTTCCATCTCGAAATTATTTTATTTTCTTACGCCGATCCATGAAATACATAAGTAACAAGCTATTCTCTTAGATATTTATTCTTATCATAAGCTCCAAAAATTTGAAAACACCATCCAAATTGCTTCCGTAGTTTTTACGTGATGTTATTTCAAACTATCAGACACACATAGTTCACTTACAGTTTTATTATAGTATAGATAGATGAGGTAAATATACAATTTTTGTTGCTGGGGGTAGGTTTTTTAGTGTTCCCCACATGACGAATCGATTCTTGGGAGTTGTGCTGATTTGTGGACTAACCTGTGTCGAATTTTACTTGCCCGCAGCATCTTATGAAGACTCTCTTCCGTCTTAAAGTCGGCTTGTTAAACTCGCATCTTTTATTATTCTGTTCCGAGTTATCTACTAAAAATCAGGGAGTTTTAGCTACCACTTACTATATTGACGTACTACCCGTTATTGTAGGAATTGCATGGTAAACTCTAACAACTAAAGTGACTTCCTAGTTGTGAGGTTAATTTGTTTAATGACCATAATGACTATAGTGGAGTACAATCGATTGCTGGACCGAAAGGTAGTGTACACACCTTGCTCCTCTTGCAATAGCTAAGTTGAATACGGATGGTAACGGAAAGTCAGTTAGTCATCAGATGTAATGAAAATACGCAAGTTCGAGGAGGCGTTGATCAAAGATAAACAAGACGGATCGCTGACTAAATGTTACTTCTTCTAAACCTGGTACAAGAGAGAGTTAAGTATTGATTCTGGAGTGCTTTTATGCTATACAAGAGAATCAGAGACATATAATTCAGCGCTTCCTAACTGAATAACAAGCTGTACGGTGTCAGCTCATGTATGTTAAAGAACTCACGCCTTTCTGTCTAACATTTACAGTATTTTATTTTAGTAATAATCAAACAAATAAGAGCCTCACAGCATAAATCCTCCCGCACAAAACGAACATAAAATTTCCGTTCTCAAATTTACATGAATAGCATATTTTTTCGAATGCAGGCTTTCCCGGCGAATAAATGACAACAAATCTTCTAGGGTTTGCAGCCGGATTTTATTATAAAGCGACAAGCTTTCGGCTACTAGCTCAGTAGCCATCTTCAGGTCGATTATGTCATAAGGTTGCTAAGCGACACCAGTAAACGCCTGGTATCCCTCAAGGCAAGATCGCCGATACATAATCGACCTGAAGATGGCTACTGAGCTAGTAGCCGAAAGCTTGTCGCTTTATAATAAAATCCGGCTGCAAACCCTAGAAGATTTGTTGTCAGCATATTTTTCCTTTTCGTCTTCTGATTGATGAATGGAAAGATTAAAAGATGAGACAGCAATCCATCACAATTTTACTGAATCTCTCTGAAATTTTGCCAAGTAATAACACTTACATAATTAGCAATGCAAACGCATTGCGACTGTAATAATAACTAACTACATGCGTGTATACCACACTTTGAGTTCTTTGGCGTTGCACTTCATTAACAATTTTGGCATCACCTACCGAATAGATATCTTCCAAAGTGTTCTAGATTGTAAACCGTTATTCTGGTATTCAGCCATAGTAAGGAACGAAATCAGCATCACTGTCCTATGTGAGTCAAACCTCAATTCGTGAAAAGATGGTATAAGTTTTTCAATAGTTCAACGTTGTTGGGCCAGTAACATTTGTTCGAATAATTGGTGGTAGATTTATGTACCCACTTCGGTAAACCACGATACGACCTCTAAAAAGAATTAAAAGAAGCCATGTTATATGTGAACCCACAGACCCTCGTCACACTTAATATTTTACAACACAGGGAGTTTACTGCAAAGACAGTTATGTAGATATCTGTTACATTTACGAGTACTTACTTTCTCTTACGGAACAGGCCAAAAGCCTTTTCCGACTTCAGGTTTCTGACTATCTCTTCATGGGCAAACATCTCAAATCTATTATTATCGATCTTCAGAACGTAGTCGTTCCAATTTACACTTTTTTTTGGGAAATGCTGCTGTTCAAAGAATAAATATTCACATCTTCATTGATGCTTTCATCCCTTGTTCTATTTTCCACGGAATATCCTCTTATTGATCTATGAAACTTCATTTCGGATGATTATATTTTTTTTATTTGCCCTCTTTTCACTGTCATATGCTTTACCTTTCAGTGTTCATCGAACACATGTATTGAAATCGTTGATTCTTCTTCTCGTCGTCGTTTTAGTTAAAGGATAAATCACAATCGAGGTAGCTAATGATGGAGACTTTTCTTTTGGTTGATTGTCAATCAATATTTTGGGTTATTTTCCTTGCCATACCATAACCTTTGTTTTAGTACGAAACAGTTTGCAGATTGTAATTTTTACTAATAACATTTAGCATATGTACTGATTTTCTGAGTCCATCTTCATTTTACTGTAGGATTAATTGATCATCTTCAAACAGCAGAGTGTTGATGTATGTGCTGTTACTTTTTTATTCCAGAGTAGTTATTTTCCTTCCATTTACTAAAGTGTGTTGAAGAGAAACTACAACCTTGTCGCACACACCTTGGTTAATTGTTATCTCTTTTGTTAGCACGTATACCAGATCTACTACAATTGTTGATCTTTTATACATATCTTGGCTATCTTATATAAAATATTTCGGATATCCATTTTCTGTATTTGCTCCCTTTTTACTTTACCGAACGTTTTTGCATAATCGACAAAAGCAATATAAGTATTTAAGTTAATTTTTATTCGCCAGCATCTGTATGAGGCAGAATATGTTATCCATACAGGATTTTCATATCCAAATTGTTCCTTTGCAATAATCACACAATGTATGCGCATTTTTGAAACTTACAGCTTAATAACCGATTAAGTAGACCCAAGTTTAGCTAAATGTGATTAATTTGTGACATATATATTAAAAAAATATGAAATTAATGGTTAAAGTAAATAGGAACTTATACATATCAAATGAGCTAACAATACGCGTTAGACACTGGAACTTGTGCGGTTTAAAGAGAGTAACAGGAGAAGACACCAGTGTAACTATGTCACCTGAGTCAGACATATATTACTGAACAAGGTGATATCAGCTATTGATTAATTTAGCACCGATCATGCGATGAGCCAACAATATTTGTTCCATAAGGGGAAAACTAATGGTCAGATCTTTATGAAATTTACCTTATCTAATGTTTCATACATGTCGGGATACTGCTATAATTATTGATAACTCTTCCGCATTGTTGTATTTTCATAGATATGCTAAAACATTATTATCCTAGTTTTTTAATACTAGTCGTGAGAACTAATAATTTCGTTTTACTTCTATTGAAGCAGTATTTCGTAAAATAGCTTGTCTCCCTGCAATCATATTTAGAAAAAAAATGTACTACTTTTAATTTAAACTCTATGGTTATTTTAGTTGAGTTATTAAAACTGTATAGTCTGCGACTCTACTAGATAAAAAGTCTGTTGAAAATTTCGAAAATATTGTTGCTGTTTGAATGAAGATACGTTTCTGCCGCTTGATTCTCCTCTGTTCTCAGTGACAAGCACGCAGCTCCATATATCCGCACACAAGTCCTCCAGCTGCAAAGCATATGAACACAAAAAAGAGGCGCCGTGTATCTTCTGCATACAGAATCAAAGCCGGTTAGGGCAAGAAGCAGCATCTGAATGCAGGGTCGAGGCACTCGGAGATGAATGGGGTCGGCTTGGAGCATACGTGCCCAGCTCTGGGCTCCCGAGTATAATACTGTACGCATACATCGTGCTCAAAGCAAGAATATGTGCTGAATGGTCAGTAATATTGGTATTCTAACAATAATCTCAAGGAGATACTCGTAAAAAAGTTGTATACGTGTGCCAGTTTATAATGAATTTTCTGAAGATAAACAACTTCTCCGATGTAATAAACGTACATTTTAGCAAAATACAGGGTGAACCAAATAGGTGTTCATAACTTTCGAACGATATAGAAATTGGTTGAAATAACTTACAGAATCGGTAGTTTGCCATTTTGTAGCAAACAACCTCAAGTTTGATGCACGTAGTGCATCAGTACACCATTCCGCCACCAGTAGCACCAGCGTAGCGCACAGTTAAAATGGCTACTTTCACTGGTGCTGCAGCGTACTCACTGAGTGTTTTGGTTTTATGAAACGAACTCTGCAACAACTGTTCTGCGTAATTTCGCACCTAATACGCTAAAGAACCTCCACGTAGGTCTACAATTCACTCTTAGCACAAGAACTTTGATGAGACGGGTTGTCCACTGCGACATGATACAAAGTCACCAGGTCGCCCGCGTGTTGATGAACAGGCTAGGGAGAGCTTTGCCCGCAGTCCACAAAAACCACCGCGACGTGCGTCTCGCGAGACTGGCATTCCACAAAAGACTGTTTGCCGAGTACTGCGTAGCGTTTACACTTCAAACCATACAGATTCACAATGGCACAGCTCATTAGTGATGCAGATAAGATTGCTCGTGGGGAATTCTGTGCGGAAATGAAGCATCGGATAGAGAAAGACAAGACGTCCCTGAACTCAGTAATCTACAGCGATGAGTCAACATTTCATATCAGTGGCATGAACACCCACAACTGCAGAATATGGGGTATTGAGGATTCACATGGAACCCTGGAACACGTTCGTGACAACACCAAAGTTAATGTTTTTTGTGCCCTTAACAAATAGAAAATGTACGGCCCTTTCTTCTTCATAGAGAAAACTGTCACTGGTATCTACATCTACATCTATACTCTGCAATTCACAATTACTGTGGGTGGCAGAGGGTACTAAGCACCAATCCTATTTTGGAGTATTCCAATCCCGAACAGAACGAGGAAAGAAAGAATACATAAATGTATCAGTACGGCATCTTATCTCTCGAATCTTATCCCTCCTGTCATTGCGACCTAAATAGATTGGCGGAAGAAGTATTTCGTTGCACTCGTAAATTAGAGGTTTTCGCATATTCTCCAACAAATTTAAACGAAAACGACGTCGTCTGTCCGCCAAACAATCCCAGCTTAACGCACGTATCAGCTCTGTGACACTTACATAAGGACTGTAACTAGCGGTCACGAATCGAGCGGCTCTCCTCTGTACTTTCTCTAACGTGTCAATCAATCCCTTGCGATACGGATCCCAAATTGCACAACAGTATTCCAAATGCGGACGCACTAGTGTTTTTTACGCTATTTCCTTTGTATGAGCATTGCAGCTTCTCAAAATACGACCTATAAAACATAGTTTAGAATTAGCTTTGCCTACGACGGAAGTTATGTGCAAGTCCCATTTCATGTTACTTTGTACTGTTACGCCTAGATACTTCAGGGAATCGACCGTGTCAACAACTGAATTGTTAACTTTGTACTCGTGAGCAAACGGGGTCTTTTTATTACTTATTTGCATTGCCTTGCACTTTTTACAGTTAAGTGTAAGCTGCCATTTACGGCACCATTCCGAAATAACATCCAGAACGCGCTGTATTTCTAAGCAATCGTCAGAGCACCCCACTTCCCTATAAATAAGTGCATCATCAGCAAAAAATCTCATCCTGCAATTAACGTTGTCACCGAAATCGTTTATAAAAATTAAGAAAAGAAGTGGTCCTATTACACTTCCTTGAGGAACGCCCGAAGTAACATCTAGCTTTGAAGAGGCTTCCCCGTCAACAACGACATACTGCGACCGACCAGTTAGAAAATCGCGTATCCATTCGCAGATCTGATCAGATACACCGTACGCTCGAATCTTCGCCAAAAGGCGGTTATGTGGTACAGAGTCAAAAGCCTTCTGGAAATCCAAGAAAATAGCAATATTGTGTATCTCTATATGCCTGAAAACACTTTAATTACACAGATCGATGAAGATGACCGGCATGGGATGGTTTACTACCGGCAAGACAGTGCACCACCTTATTTCCTCTCGAAAGTTCGAGGTTTCCTCGATAATAGCTTCTCAGGCCGGTGGATTGGTCGTGAAGAGCCAGTCACATGGTCACCACGCTCCCCAGTCTTGACATCGCTGGATTTCTTTTTCTGGAGTTTCGTTAAAGATCGTGTGTATGTTCCTCCCCTACCAAACAATTTGGCCGACCTGGAAAATCGACTCTACGCTTCCCTTGCACAAGTTACGCCAGATTTGCTGCGACTAGTGTGGGAAGAAACTGATTACCTGTGAGATGTTTGCTGCATGACAAATGTTAGTCACATCAAACCAAAATGACGCTTGACACTTTTACGTGTAACTTGAGATTGTTTGCTATAAAATGACACTTCTACCGATTCTTAAATTATCTCAATAAATTTCTATATCATGCCAAAGTTGAAAATTCCTTTTTGACTCACCCCGTATTATTGCTATTTAAGTGCTGATTATTTTTACCATTTTCAGATCCGATTATGAAGATCCTTAATGTACGAGGTTACACTCGTCCTTTGGCATCAGGGGAACAATTTTACGAAAACAGAAGTCGGATTGACACTGACCAATGCCAAAAAGTATAAATTTTGACGAAAACAAGAGTAATGAAAGTTGGGTATAACGGATTCTAACGGTAATTTATTCTGAAAACAGTAACGGAGTCATAATTGTCCAAGAGACATGAAACCTAATTTTCTAATTCATTGGTGCAACTGTTTGATGCCGATTGTGCTAAACATACAGTGTAATGACATTTCCGCATAAGGTTTCGAAATGGTCACCTCGATTTCAATATTTTACTGCAATCGATCCAGGAGATTAACAAGGTGGATCCTAAAATGCACTGTATTGTCACAGGAACTATTCGCCCGTAATTAATTGAATTTTAATAAATATTTATGTTAGAACGCCATAGCAGCTGAAAAAGTTTTGATGAATTTTTCAGTTTTACAAATATTTTATGGAAATTAAATTACAACTACAGACGTTTAATAATTTCTTTTCATGTTTTAAATCAGTTGAATACAGTTTTAATTAAGATTTAAGATTTTTTAAAAGCTTATTAAGAATATGAGTTCTTTACTGTCGCCCTCTGGATGTTGCAGAAAAAGAAAGTATGGTAATTAGTTTGTAAACTGTTAACGTATCTAGAAAATTCGATAGCAAACAATTTCTTGCTTACCGTTGGATGTGAGCTCAACTTTGCACACAATTCAGTAATGTTTTCGGTATGTAGCAAGTAACCTATGTTATCACTGGACCAGCAATCACATTATGGGTTTTCAAAATCACACCAGGCAAATGCTGGGCTGTACACGGTTTTTTTTTTTTTTTGGGGGGGGGGGGGAGCGGGTTTCCCCATTAACCTTCTCCAGGCTGTAATGACCACAATGTCGTAGTTCCGTGAAGCCCTAACAAAATTCAGAGACAAAATCATCAACATTTCATACAGCTGATTAATTTTTCGAACGTTATAAATAAAGGTAATCAGAATAAACATTGAATAGCAGTTTTATTATTCTTGACCAGATCCTTACATTAATTCCCTCAACTTTATAAGGGCAAAACTGGTGACTTGTCCAACATTACACTGAATTTCTGTTCTTCCTTAATGTTATTATCTGATAAAAACTTTCCTAATAATCATAAATATCTTTTTAACTTACATATCGTCAATACTAATTAATTTTTACAGAGGTCAAATTACTGTTTATAAACAACAACGAAAATCAGTTAACAAGACATGTGGTCCTAACAACAAATCACAAGCTTCCGAACCCAACGTAGTTGGCAGTTGTCAGCCGTACCCATTTCTAAAAATAAGAGGAAAAGATTCGTATGGTCGTAATGTCCTGGTGATAGGGTATTTACTGCCTGCACAACCCACCCCTATCGTAGCCGCCTTAATCTAACCCAGTAATCCTACAGGCAACAGGGGAAGTTTAACGCGGAATCCAAACCTGATGTTTTATCAGCACGTCAGCAAAAATTTTATGACATTAGAGGAAAATAGTTTTTCATTAACTAAGATGGAAAATAACCTGCACGTATTATTACGAAGCTGATTGTAAGAAGATAATTCATGGTTACTCAGAAGCATTTTGATTATGCGGCAGTCTTGTAAGTTGGTGTAAAAGTGTATAGTAAAAGTAGCGCTTGTTGAAAAGATGGTACTCATTGATTTAATTTCAAAAGGTAACTATATAGCTTCCATTTTATACGCAATTAATATACTTAAAAAGTCATTCATATGTGGAGTACAACTGAAAATATTAGACATACATGTCTGGTTTTTGGAAAGTTATATGTGTAAGTAATCCTAAAAAAAATTGTTATATATTAACATAAACAAGTATTTTCAGATGTGGATTTCTCTCACGCACTGAGGGTAAGTGCACAGATTGTGTATTAAATTGAAGTCGCTAAAAATGTAATTTTTATAATGAAGTTCCTTATGTGTTTTGCGAAATTGTATTTTAAACGCTTTATATAAATAAAACACAAAAAAGATTAATTTGAAAAAAAAAATTACAAAAAGTCTGTTCAACACGTATTTATTATACGTTTCATGAAATTTCCATCCAATGATACATATGATTTTTTGAAAACGAATTGATGACATACCACCTTGTCGAAATCACTCATTTAGTTTGCTTCGCGAAAACTATAAACACAAAATAAATCACTACAGTTGTCTGTAAATTATAGCACACGACATATCACTGTAAATGTTACCGTTATATTTTGTGGTATGATAGAGTCACCCACAATGAATATAATTAAATAATTTAATTAATATTCAGATTTTCTTTAATAATATTCAATTTTGTAAGTTGTAAATATCATAAATAATAGGGATATTGTATGGGTAAATAATTGTATATTAAACCCGGGCAGCCAGAGTTATCATTATTATAATTTTAATTTCTACAAAACTTGCTGCTCAGTAATGTAGTGGATATGGGAAGCTGGAACTGCCATTTTCGAACGGTCGAGAGCGAGACAATAGCTGGGTCTCCCGACTCAGCGGCGCCGACGCTCACAACAGCGGTGGTCCGTTAGGAGGGTGCACTGAACCCACCCCTCTCCGATGCTTGGTCGAGGTCAGGCAACAGTGCGCGAACGGGGACAGCGAATCAAGGGATTCTGTTGCATGTGGCGAGTGGGAGACGACTTTGCCGAAGAAGAAGAGAAGAGGCCATTTTTTGAGGACACTTGCTGTCGGGACGAGCCACTGTGCAGACGTGTCAGCCGACACGCTCTCGTCCGGTGATCACTGACTGTTTCTGATCACACTCTTTTGCTCTGGGAAGCGAGAAGTTGTACGGCATGCCTGCCATTATCTGGAAGCTGTTGTGGTAACGCGGTCGTATCCGCTAACCTGGCTTTCACAGCTGCAGTGGCACTGCGCGTGTCACACTTCATCACGACGATGCATTCATGGTAAAGTATCGACGCATACGGTCACGATTCATTGGGTTTTGACGAGACTTGTGAGCCCTTAAGCGGCACTGAGATAAGACTCTTCTCCCGTCGTAAAATCACTGAGCTAGCTAATTTTCATGTTTAATTTCAAATTCTAAGCATCTTGCTAATTTGTGTAAATTCAAGACGATGCTTTTTTTAACTTTATATGGCGCCCCTGGGATATTCTGTTTGTGGTAAATGTTAACTTCAATTTGATGGCCTGTGTTGCCACGTTGATAATATGTTGACTTTGCTACTTGTTGAAATATTTAATTCAGTTTATGTTTGCTTTTCATCGGCGGATTGTAAACGTCGGGTATTGCTTGTTTTTGCTGTCTTTGGAATATGTTTAACGTAAAGTTAACTATTACCCGGCCTTGTATAAGCCATAAGACTCAATAAATGGGATATTATTTTGTGTACAATATTCATGGTTCTAGTTCCTTCTAGTTCACCTTTTTGCAACCATTTAAAATCATTTCATTTTTATTTTCATGCTCTAATAACTCACGTGTAAAGGTATGAAGGTAAGGCAGGTGTTGGAGGTGAGATAATATTAATAATCCATCCCCCCTCCCTTTATGCAATCAACCCTGCCAACGTAGCCTCACTCTGATACAATTTGAATGATTAACATTTCCTATTTTTATTCTATTCAGCTCGCTCAGCTATATTTGATAAACAATAACTCCAATAATCAAAATACGTCAAACTCCAGTTTTGAACAGTCAATTTATACTTTCTTTACCTAATTAGCATATACATGACATTTATAAGCAGATTATACTATAACTGCCTGCGAGAAATACAATCCTGTTGGGAGTGGTCACAAAACGATGTTACAGAATCTTACGCATCCCACAGTTTGTCTGTTTATATATTTGAACATCATGCAAAAGTTAATGTATAAACTAGCTAGGATACAGCATAATTTTTATCCAAACAACTTCCGGATGGTACAAAAGTCAAAATAGTCCAAAACCTTAAATTTTAAATTTTTTTTTTGTCTGTCACCGCAACACATAAAAATTAACAAATGGATTTTAACTAAAAAGCTTATACGAATAGTGGTATGTCGCTGTACAGGATGTGGGATATTTTTAATCCTGTTTAGTAATATAATCCCAAATAAAACCAAAGCCCACTGCGGCACCGTGATGGTGTCCGGTGCTGACGAGGGGTTAGCTGGTTCAATTCCTTGTGGTGAAAGAAATTTTCATCATCAGAACTTGGTGGGCAGGGTAGGGGAGCTGGTGGGGCATAGTTCGTAATCACCAGATTCCACGCCAAACTACTGGGTTAAAACCAAACCTCTCCACTTCGCGTATGGAGTGAGGACACACGACACTGTTAATGATGATTCGTAAACATAAGATGGGGACGTTAATCCTGGCGATCCCTCGGTTTCTTTCTGAAGAGTAGGCATGGATGTGCCGGAACGGGGTTTCTCCCTCTCTCAACCACAACACAAAGAACACACTACACAAAACACACACACTACGACAGTCATCCACACATATAACAACACTTACGAACATTGGCACACGCAGGAAGGCGACGGTAACCACTTCAGTCCGTCTTCCCAGACGTTGCCATAGTTACTACTTTCTCCTGGACATGGGCAATGCGTTCAAAAAAGGAAGATGATATAGAATACAAAACAGTTCCAGAGCATAATTGTTTAACTTTTTTTCTTTCTGTCACCGCAAAAGACAAAAAATTAATTATAGATGTTGACGAACAACAGAAAGTGATAGCTTCTGTTTATGTTTAGGTTAGGTTAGGTTGTAGATCCCAAGAAAAGTCATCGTGACCATCTCCAGAGTAGAATTCAATCATGGTTGTTTCCCGAACATCTGAATAAAACCAACATCATTCAAAACCCTCTTTGCGGGTGTGACTAGGTGAGTGTACGCAATATTGGCCGCATCTTCTTCAGCTGCAAGAACAATTAAAACAGCTTCACGGGCCTTGTAGCAACAGCTGGTGATATTAGGCTACTTTCACTCGCGATCAGTGACTCCAGGATCTTAATGCTGCAATGCAGGTTCCTTAAGGAATGCGAGGAGAAGCTATAAAACTAAAGATCCTGTGGACACTGTTGTTTGCGTTCCCTTGTTTGCTGTGTACAGTAGTTGACATATTATTATTATTTTAATCAATCTTGTTTCATGGATCCCTGCTGAGGAAGCACCTCTGGGATGTGAAACATGTCATGGTTAATATGCATACATACAATATGAGTCATAATCATAGTAAAAAAACAATTATATGTTACAAAGAAAAAAATAAAGACAATAAAATAAACATAAATTTTTACAACTGTGATTTGCAAAAGTCATATTGAATACAATTAATTGTTTTGTTCAAATTCTTGAATGGAGTAGAAGGAGTTGCCAATAAGATAATCTCTCAGTTTTTCTTTAAATATACCTTTATTTTCTGCAAATTGTTTTATACCCTTGGGAAGTTTATTAAACAGATGTATACCAGAATAATTAACTCCTCTGATCACCATGTAATTGAAATATTGTGATAATGGTCATGTATATATGAACCAATATTTGTAATTTGTGTTATAGCTTTATATGTGACATATTATTTGCACTTTGTGTTATGGAGATATAGCGTCTTTGACCCACCAACAGTGTAAATAAATTAAAAATAACTTATTTTATGATGATACGGAGGCGAAAACAGTCCAAAAAGAAAATTTTGAAATGTTTGTTTCTGTCGGCGCAGCACTCAAAAATTAGTGAATGGAGTCTACATAAACTAAGTTTAGTATATGCCAACTTGATTAGACCCAAATTCTACTGTTTACTGACAAAACGCTCTGCGATCTACCAACCATATACTTCTTGAAATTTTAAATGAAACAGTATAGTTCAGTACCGAATTATGTAGTATTTTTTTTATTTTATTAAGAGCGAAAACATTAAACTGAAAATTACTCTTAGTAACTACTTAGTGTGAGTATTGCGTTTGAGCATCTTCCGCTAGATTAACAAAATCAGGTTTGTAGTTGGAAATTACCATCCTTAAAGAACCCAATGTATGAGGGTCCGTCAAGCGAGAAAGGTGTTTATTTTTAGTTGGAAAATGCTGATTCACATAAATATGTTGAACCAAAACACGAATGACGTTGTTCAACACATTTAATCAAATTTGGATATTTCTCGTTGGAAACCAATGACCTAAGGATGACTTTGCTTTTAGAAATATGTCGCAACGCACAGTAATAATTTCGTTTTGAAATATCATGTGGTCCATTTGAAATGTATGTACAAATTTTTTTGTCCAGTTCGTAGATATCACTATCATCAATGGAATTATTAAACGGATAACTGATTAATTGCACCAACTTCTCAATTTTCTTGAAATCCCTAAAGCGAATTTCGAAGTCTGATACCACTGCCTTAATTTATGCAGTGTACTTGTCAGGAATGAAATTGTAGGCAGGATGTTTTTTCATATGATCCTTGATGTTTACAAATTGTTGAAATTTTTTTCTTTTCGTTATCTACTATTACAGACGCTGTTTGACTTTGGAATGCTGTAATGGAACTCATCATTTCTGTTAAAGTTTTATTATTGCCTTGTAGTTTCAGATTTAATGTGCTCAGTTTTACGGTAAAATCTGATAAAAATGCTAAATCACATTACCAGTCTAAATCACGCAGTTGCCGATAAACATCAACCATCTCGTCCAATAGATCCAAAAATCTTCGCAAAAACTTGCTGCAACTCATCCACCTTACTTCATTGTGCAATGCCAAATCTGGTTTCTTCTCGTCTAACTGCTGTTTATAGAGCCTCTTAGGAGAGATTTTCCTTTAATGGAATTTAGAATGTTGAAAGAAATATCCATTACATGTTAAGTATCTGGCTAGCCAGTACTTACGAGTATTGATGAATTATGCAGTAATAGCTACTGAAGTGTTCGTCTTTGTGACAAAGAGCAATAAAACCATTACGAATACCTGTCATTCTAGGAACACCGTCAGTCATTGATACGGGTTTGTACAAAGGTAGCTTAATCTTGCTAATATATGCTTTGAATTCCACGAGTTTTTCTTTTAAGGAAATCATACATTACCATTTCTTCTTTCGTTGAGACCATCCGAATAAAAATAACTAATAGTTCAGTATCAGTGATATCTGTTCACTCGTGAAGTTGTAGCGAAAAAGCAACGCAGCGGACGATATCACTTTGTAGTTATTCGTTTATGCTTTCACTCATTGTTTCTGTACGGCGCATCACAGTATTTCGAGAGAGCTTTAAACCATGAACAGCTTCTTTAATTTCATTTTCATTTTTGAAATTCACGAACAGTAAATCTGACATTACTTCGAAAATTTCCTTGATGTATTGCCCATCGGAAAAAAGTTTGCACTTTTGTGCAATTCTGTAGCTTACTCGGAAAGAAGCTACATTTTCAGCCTTACTTTGCACAGGAGGCTCAGAAAACATGTTTTCTTGGACTGTTAATTACGATTTAAATGCTTGCAATTTACTCTTTCTTATTTGCTGTTAGGTGGGAAGTCAGTCTGATATTTACTACGCACAGAGTTAAAACGTGCTCTAAATTTCTTTTTTGAGTATAGCCACGGATGTATTACATATTAAGCATCAACAGTTTACTTTCACTATAGTAAAAAATTAGTCCAGTTCCCATTCTTGGTGAAAGTGATAAGTTTTTGATTCCATTTTTCAAGGATCTACAAAATTGAAATATTAATAACCTAATTCGTATTCTAATAAAAGTAAAAATATCCTGCCATTAAATGTGAATTAAATTTATTTTCGTAGTGATGGCACAAAGTTAGCGAGTTAATATTACTGAGGGGTTCGTTTGCCAAAGTAAGAATATCGAAAATATTATCTTACTTTATTTGATGAACTTTCAGAAGCATTTCTTACTTCATCTGATGCTCCTTCAGCGTTTCTCTTCAACCACTTATCCATAGCGTATGAGGCGCGATGCAGAGTCTAATCTTATTTTATTACTTCTTTTCAAATCACATTAAACATGGAATGGAAACACACAGCAACAGAACGTACCAGCGTGACTTCAAACACTTTGTTACAGGAAATGTTCAAAATGTTCTCCGTTAGCGAGGATACATGCATCCACCCTCCGTCGCATGGAATCCCTGATGCGCAGATGCAGCCCTGGAGAATGGCGTATTGTATCACAGCCGTCCACAATATGAGCTCTAACATGGAAAGTAAGCGTTTCCGGACGCATGTCCACATAACATATTTTCTTTGTTTGTGTGTGAGGAATGTTTCCTGAAAGTTTGGCCGTTCCATTTTGTAACACCCTGTATATAAAATAGATGGTCTGAATGTAATCTAGATTCTCTTGAAGTAGATGTTCTGATTCGTTCAGTTTCCCGGCGTGCATCTCGCATATCAGCAGCTCTGCTGTCTGACTGTTGCAGCGCATGTCTGGTTGATCTTCAAATATATATATATATATATATATATATATATATATATATATATATATATATATATATTTGTGGTATTTCAAATATTTTCTGTACCTAATGTTTGGTGACAGATGGGGCGCCAAATGATACTTTAATTGTGTATGAACAAAATAAATCACATTTAAACAAAATAAGAATTGAAAATATTCTTCTTTCTAAATTGCCTATGTATACCAATAGCGCCATCTAGAATAGTAATAATCTTAATAACAGACTGCGTTATGGGCTTTCACCTTCCTTTTGTTGCATCCCATTTCTAAGTTTCAGTCTTTCTGATTTTGCCAAATTCTAAGCTTCACTTCTATTATATCCTGTGTTTTATAGCTATAATTTTATTCCTATTAGTACTAGTACAATATTTGATACCAGAATATAAGATCGTTCTTCCTCAACCATCAGTTGTAATTTACAACCATAAATAACAAGTTGCCTTGCTTCTATTATATGTTATTGAATTTTGTGTCATGTCTACTTTCGGTGTTTTGATTTATCCTTTACGTCATGACAAATGTTAGGTTTGGTTAACGTTTACTCAAAACTCGTCTCCGAATATTTTATTTATGTATTTATTAATTTTGTTAATATCGTCACTTTAATCTGTCAACAACGCAATGTTATCATCAAATCAGTGTAAACTATTTCTTCTTGAATCTTAAAAGAATTTTATAAGTGAAAGATAGACTATAGCCTTGCATAGAAAACTTTAAATTGGTGATTACCTTTAATTATTCTCAGTGAATGTTTGTTTGACTGTCCGCAACAGATCATCACAGATTGTAAGAGCGTTATTTCAAATACATGGATCCAACAGCGAGAAACGGTACACCACATCAAGATGTTTAACATTTTCGTAGATGATGTTTATGCTTGTGACTGCTGCGTGGATCAACTTATTACGAAGTTGACACTAAAATGAATTCAACTGCCGATGGATCCGGGAAATTTTCCTCTCAGATTAATGTTCGGAAGGGCACTGTAGAATTACTCAGTCTGTTTCAAAGTGAGTACTGGAAAAAACTATTTATCGGACGTAAGGCTGTTAAACCGTGGCACTTTCTGCGCCACCTCAGCTCTAAGTCTGAGGTCTTGGAAGGGGATATGTAGCTAGCTGTTCCTCCACCAGTCTAGTGATGTTCCGATACCATCAAAGTATCGATACCTACTCGGATGAGTAGTACTCTAATTGTCTTACGATACTTATTCATATGAGTACTACAAAAGTATCGATACTTACTCATATCGATACTTTTTTAATTAATGTCGAAATATAAAAATATACGTGACATTTTTATTTATTTATTGAAATTATAATAAAGCTGACATTGTAACCAAACTTTCAAGGTTTTGTCTTATCTTTTAATATTTATTTATTATAGTTTTAATACTTCTAAACAATAAAAATCCGCTTTTGGAAGGTTTCCTAAAAAAGCAATTGTTCCAAATATTTTGGGGACAGTTTTTTCTTTTGTTTGTCATTGTTTCACCCGCATTAGAAAACAAACATTCACTCAATAATATGTTTCATTACTTCCCATTCCGTAAATGGATTGCTTTTTAGACACATTACAGTGTTTGACAAGTAGAGAGAGACTTTGTCACTACGGTGCATTTTCTTTTTCTTTGTGATTTTTCCAGAAGTGATATTCCTGTGAAACGCTAGCTGAAACAACTTCTTCTTCCGATTCAATGTGGAACTTAGTTGCTTATGTTATGGGCCATATCTTTTAGTTTTTGTGTGGGGCTGCGCGGGAGCGACCATTGGCCAGATATAGCGAAATGTGCGGCAAATAAAACTTCATTACAGTGAAAAGCGGTCCTAAAACAAACTCTTTGAGATTAGATTGCCTATTCTAAGACTGATTTTGTTGGATTTTCAATGCTACCAACTTGATGTCAGCAGAAAGTTAATTTCGCAGGCGCGACTAAGTGGCGCAGCAGGGATGATGCATTTAGATTTTAACACCGGGTGCGTTTCAAAACTTCGATTCAAGTACTTTACTTCCGATACCGAGTAAGTATCGAATGAATTAATTCGAATACGAAAAGTACTCGGTATCGAAACAAAGTATCGAGTACTTACTCGTATTTACTTGTATCGAATCATCACCACACCAGTCCCCGCTCTAAGACCAGTGCGGAGACTTCGGTCGGTGTACAACTGGTTGCCTGATTACAAGGCGTCCCTACCTCTGGACGCACCGAGTCACAGTTCACCTGCTGAATAACCAAAAACGAAGCTTTCTAACTGTCGGACCAGCTACACGGGTGTTATTTACACGCTAAGAATGACGCTGTTTCACTAACATAAGGGATTATGTAACTCAACTGTGCTCATTACGATTAAAAAAGCAAATTATTCACTGCCGCCAACGATGATCACCGTGGAAAGCGGGCATGAGTAGAGAGGAAACAATCTAAGGAAAGTCTTAAAATTTATTGAATAACACAATATAGTTAAGATCAATTTGAACTCATTCTATAAAATGCTAGGCTCAATGGAATGAATGGAACCCAATGGTTATTAAAAATTTTGAAAAATGTTTTTCTAATTTTTTTTTATTCGAAAAACGTTTTTCAGATATACTGGACCGAATTAAAAATATATGGTTGGTGTTGAACTATCATAGATAACTGGACAGATTATTTAGAAACGGGAGAGATAATACCACAAAAAAGAAAAAATCCGAATATGAGATGAAGTCACTACATAGAACATTGTTGGTAAGAGAAAGAAATCTCTTCAAATTAAGAAGAAAACAAAAATCCCGTAGTAAAATAAATTAAATACTCTCTTAATGTTACCTATTTTTTAACTTCATATAAAGGGTCGTAAATGGAGCGAATCTAGTACAACATAAAATCCCATGTTCATCTACGTTTTGATTTTTCGAAATAAAGCATCGTCTGGATGTTGTGGAATATTTTCCTCAGTTGCTGATAATATTGATAAATAAATAACGCCAAAGCAATTAAATGTTTGCGAAATTATTGAACTCCTGAACGTGTTTCACTTCTTTTGCAGAAGCATGTTCAGCCACTTAAGATACTTTTACAACATTAATCTCACTTATTTACGTTTAGTTCCATATATAAGGTACTTCCAATCAAGCAGAAGTTACTCACTCACGTAATTTTAAATCAGTTCGTTCCAAAACCCCCATAAATAATTCAATTTTCTGCAATGAAAATAACATGACAAGTGAGTAAAACTTACAAGTAAAAAAAAAAAAAAAAAAAAAAAATCCTCACTTTGAAATTGATTCTCCAGTATTTAAGTAGATTTCTTCTAACCACGCCAACTTTTATTCAATAACTTGTCTATTTCGTTTCTATTTTTATATTATTCTTTCCGAAAGCAAACAGAAAGTAAAAAAAATATTGTTACTTGTTCCTACTGTAACTGTTTTCTCGTTTAATTTATTACTGCTGGAATATGAAGAATTATAATGGTTCTTTACTGTAGCCTAGGTGCATCATTAGTAAAAAGAAATTTCTGTTCTGACACGTCGAAAATCTCCATAAATTTCTTTAAATTTTTCCTAAGATGTAGATGAAACACTATAACCAACCAGAGAGGCCAAGTAATTAATCATAACTTCCTTAAACTGAAGACGGAATACAAATATGTCTTCCTCTTTTGGGTTTCATGTCGAGAACAGCAAAAACGAAAATCTTAAAATTTTGATATATCCGTCAGTTATTTCTTACATCACAGTATCGTAACTTCGCCACCTTTGCACTGATTTTAAAGCAAATTAATAGGAAATACAGTGCAAAATAGAGTGGTATACCTTTTTACCCCGGCGCGGCCTGGTGGTTCAGTAGTTAAAGCGTCTGACTGGAAATTGAAAGATCTCTCCTCCGAATCGCAGTCTAAACTGGGATTTTCAAAGAATCTTAACCCCACCTTCACCTCTGGTACAGATTGATTTTTAATGTAGAATACTCCGTAAAATTCCGTGTTTCGGATCCCTGATCCAGTAGGGTTATCGGATAAGGCTAGGAAAGGAACTGGCCATCGTACCTCTGATACCATACCAGATATACCTCCATCGGTAAGGTCCAACCAATCTTAGGGTTGAACAGCAAGTCTATCTCTGCTGAATAAGCATTACAAATATTCAAATACATGTTGTTGAGGGACATTTTTAATTAGTTATGCATATCACTAGATATAAGTTCCCACAAATTTTTAAAGTGTATTCAGCTTTAATGTCACAAAAAAAGGTCAAATTTCTGTGGCTGTAGATATTTCAAGAAGATGAACAATACTCGCTATTACATCATTTAAATAACTTTTTATTATTTTAAGTAATAAATCCATAAAAATGCAACAATACTAGTGCCATCTTTAACGGTATCTAAGTACACTAATCGCAGTTTTGAGTCTACCTTAACAAAAATAGATTAACACAAGCAGAGTGAATGAAAAATGTGTTTTGGTACCATGACGTTCAAATGTAACACTATAGTCCGTTTATCATTTCAACGTAGCACGTAAAAGATTGCTGTTCAGATTAGTATACTGAACGTTTACTTTATTTTTTAAAACGCTTCAAGTTGTTTGACGTTACGGCTAACGCGTTCGTTGTGCGGCTCATAAATTTGCCAAATCCACGAGCTTTGAGAGCGAAGTTCTGGACTTTGGCCAAAAACAGGTCGACGTTCACGTAAGAAGAGCATAAAAATGCGGCTTACGGTTGGTCGTATCTCACAGCCTCTGTTCAAATTGCTCCCCACCTGCTTCCTTCCTTTATTTTTGTCGCAGGCAGTTGGCACGCCGTGAAATATGATAGGGACTCCACGACACCTCTGCCAATGCTGCTCAGATAAACAACGAAACGTTTTTCGCTTCACTCAATTTGAGGGAATTGGCACTGTGACAGATGATGCCAACTTCCTTTCCTGCCTCGGTTATTACCCTCGTCATTGTGTTGCAGGAAGTCCTAAACGATACAAAAACAACGACAAATGCTGCAGATTTAACTATCACCATAAGTAAATTTCAAGCATAAGAACAAAATACAATGTGTTAGACTTGATGAGCTCTATGCATATATATATATATTAAAAAAAAAATTAAAAGAAAATCGTGAACCATCTACTTTTATCCGAGTAAAGCAATCAACCAACAAATATGTTTCAATTTCGGTGTTGCCATTAGATAAATACAGGTAAAATTGCAAATATTATACTTTTTTAATTTTTGGGAAATAAAACCGTATATGTATAGGCCCTCCCAAGTTACCTCTTTCTGGATCACGGGAAGTAGTTGTAAAACAACTGGGTTTGACGTGATTCTAATTAATTAACAGTTACAACGATAAATAATTTAGTCACTTTGGCGATTAGAAGCCTTATAGAACTTCAGTCTTTATAAATATCGTTAACAATTAGTCCTGTTACGGCTTGTGGTATGTAAAACAATTATTTTACTAGTTTATTAATTAATGAAAATGATCTTCACTGTATGGCCTACACTGGTGTTCTGACCAATCTAATGGAAGGTTTCGGACTTAGTTTAAATTTTTTTTATACAATGCGGTCGCCACAGCTGGATAGTCGACGTAATTTCAAGCAATTTATTATTCGTCGGTATAGTTGAAACATTTAATACTGTGTGAGGTACTGTAACGCTGAACATACACAGTCAATTAATACTGTAGTAAGTTTTATTCAAACAGTTTTTGTTTCAAACGATGACACATACGCCGACCACCAACTGAAAATAATGTAAAATAATATTAATCCGAGACTACAGGTCCGCTCGAGTGAAAAGTATAATCACTTGGCGTAAATTCAGTTATTAGCGTGATCACGGTCTCACAACAATCACTGTTCATCATCCACTTATTATACACTCACCAAATGCAGTTTGTACGACTTGATCTGTCCGTACGAGGCGTGAACGACAGCTAATATTCTGTTCCAGCGCGGAAGCGCGAATTAGGTATCAATTTTCACTCGAGAGATTCTACTACACCACCCTTACACGACATTATCGTTGCCGCGCTACCTCCATCTGCGACTATCATACACCGGCTGCTTCTTACAAAGAGTTTAGTAAGACGAAGTACTTATGATACGTACCGATTATCGACATCTTTGACATAGCTGAGCTTTAACAGTTTGTTAGCTTATTGCCCTGTAATGTCACATACTGTGTAATTAGGACGACGAAGTTTGAAGTCAATTCAAAATTACGAATTTCATCAACTTTCCCAGAAACTAGAGAAAAGAAGCATGATTTAACACGTTAGTTAAATTTAGTAAGTTATAATAAACATCTGAGTCGTACAAAGCTATTAGGGTAGAAAGCGATTTTCTTTGGGATAGATAAAAAATAAATATACGAAAATTCACTAGATTTAATCTTATGATTTGGAGGGAAAATTGTATCCGTATACGAAAGTTCAGCTTTTTATGAGTGCGGGACGTACTTTAAGGTTTAGATGGCCATCAGTTAGTGAGTGACTGAGCGACAACATCGGTGAAATTTACATATTAATATTTTCCAAACTATGAACAGTAACGAAACAAAATATAATGTTTGTACTAAGTTTGCTGTTATCTACGCATAATAGAAATTCTAGACGTACTATCATCCTGCCTGAAGGTATTAAGGTACAAAAATGGGTTGATAAAACCCTTGACTCGACTTGAACTCGATTTAATTTGGAGACATCAACAACATGTATGTGAGTTTTAATTACTCTGAAAATCTGAGAGCAAGCAAGGTAATCAACTATTGAAACTATTGCGGGAATTCAGTTCATTATGTTTTTATACAATTTTGGAGTGCAAACAACTACAGATACGTTGCAGTAATTTATATAATACATGGGTTTGCTCAGAAAATTATCTTAATCAACGAATAAAAATGATTGGAGTGTCGGAATTGTCCTTCCGAGCAAATTAGTTTAGAACCTACAATGGTACAGGAGCAATTAGATACTTTTTTTTTTACTTATGGGTTAACGCCTCGTCGATGTTGTGGTCATTTGTGGCGGTATGGGACTGGATACAAGTAACGGGAAGGAATTCTGCGTTGGCCTTTTGAAGGAAGCATCCCGGAATTTGCCTGGAGTAATTTGGGAAACCATGGAAAACCCAAATATGGATGCTCGGACGGGGATTCAAACCGGCGTCCTCCCGAATGCGAGGCCAGAGCTAGAGACTGTTGACAGTTACTGAAAGCTCGTGAAATTTCAGTAAGCGTAGTTTCGGTGAAGCAGAAACGGTTACATTCAACAAAACTAATTTTAATGACGCATCTCCATTTAGGGCTACTGTGATCCTTCCTGTTGTTGTTTGAAAATACGAGTATGTCGAATGAATCGGTATATCTCCTGATCTCTGAAACGCTGCTGTTTTGTCGTACAAGGACATTCTGTGAAAACGCTTTTTATAGTCTACCTCTAACGTGTGTAGTTTCGGACAAGAGCATTGGGCCTCTCATACAGATTTGTTGCATCTGCTTATCTGTATGATTCTATACCCTACGATAAAATGTTATTTTTTATACATTGTCATAGTAGCATTACATAACAGTTTCAATCTCTTAATCATTTGGAAAGCCTGGAGAAATGAAAACAATTTGCCTTTCTAGTGCTCACATTCTCCCTGTTGTTTCTAAAAATCGTTTAAGTCTTTTGCAATTGTGCATTATCTGATTCTACGTGTAAAGCGTATACTTTTGAAGTAGAAAATTAGCCCCACACAAAAATTAAAATAGTGTATGAAAAACAACATTTATTTTTATATATAAAAATTATTATTTTATATGGAAAGGGTGTGTGACCTTATCATTCTAGAGATTTAAAAAGCCACGAATTAACTAAATAAATATTCACATCTTTGTTTCCTTTTAACAAATCAGAGCAAATGAACTTTATTTCTTCCTATAAAAGAAATGACATACGTGATTGAGACTACTCATTAATTACAGGGAAAGATCTTAGCAATTCATGTTTGGTCTAGCTCAGTGGAAGGCATGAAATATATTACAGGCGTTACTGAGCGTTTGAAAAACTGAGTTCTGGTGAAAAACTGTTGCGGCACGAACTGTGTTCTTTACCGTTCACAGATGGCGACAACGGCAGGTTGCCATTGCAAGGGTTCGGATCAGCGGTGATGTCTGCGACAGGCGAAGTACTGGCGTCGAACTGCTCGTGACGAACAGCGTTGCCCCTGGCGCCGTATGTTCAGGCGTTATGAGAATTTGTGTTGAACCACTACCAGCAGTCGGGACCCATCAAGCGTTGGCGAACTCAAACACCGGGCAGCAGATCCCAGTCGAAAAACCAAAGATTTAATGTCTGTCCAGGCGTCAGCTTGTCCGCAGGAAAACTCGCATTCCACCTTCTGGATCGGCGCTGTCCAATCAATTGTCTTCTGAAACCAAAAGCGGCGGCCGATAGGCAGACTTTCAGGCCATACATTCGTCTTATTCGTTAATTCCATTTTCACTCTTCCTCGCACTGATTTGTTGCTGCTGTCTGCCATCATATCTTATTTCACACTTCAACGTATTTTTCCAAACATCTTCAAACTATCCATGCCGTTAGGAAGTGACGATAAATTGTGTCTGATTATTTTGCCTTCATTCAAAACCTCGCTGGGCCCTTTGACAGCTGCAAGCAGCCCCAAGTCTTTCCGTTTAATCACCCTAGGGACATCTGAGTTTTTTTATCCGCTTGCCCCCCCGTACCTCTGGTCAGTGTTCTGCCCTGGCGTTTCTGCATATGCGATATTTGTTTATGAATTATTTACGAGCCATTCTGATTGTCTTAATCACATTTGACACGACAAGTACGGAATAAATGTCAACAAAAGGTATTTAAAAAGGAGAGTATCCGCGTGCTAGTAAGCCGCCTTACTTCCTTCTTAAGCCGCGTTCCCACGATCTCTTATAACGGAGGCAAGGCGGGACGGGACGGGACGAATACTCAACAACACGCCATGGTAACAGGACCGGCTCTGCTAGCGGGGACGAGACGCAGCTACCCACTCTGTGTCGGTAAACATCACAGGCGTGCGTAGTGGAGCGCTGTTGCCATCGGTTTGCAGCAGCGGTGCGCACCCCTTCTGTTGCTGTAAAGTGCTCTGTGTCAAATGACACTAGGCAACGTGGTGGGGAGGTGGCGGCGAGGTAAGCTAGGGCTAACCTGCGGCGCGCGTTCGTCCCTACACTTCGGCTAATTAGGTCCCGTCCCGTCCCACCTACATTACACGAGATCGTGGGAACGTGGCTTTAAGGAATAACAGGTACAGATTCCACCTAACACATGAATTGTTATAATTCTGAAACATGTTTGGGCCGTAATTTTAACACTCAGTCCTAATACGAGTAATACGTACTACAAGTGAAAGCTGAAATATGAATGGGTAATTCTGAGAAGAGCTGTGCAATTTGAAATAAAATGCTGAATTTTATAAGTTTCCGCACGAAGAAGATCACTGTGAGCAGATATACAAGCTAACGCTAGTTAAACACGAAGGTAACATTTCTGTAGTTAGGAATTACCTTTATTTTATGGCCAAGACTTTCTTCCGTTCGATGAGAGTAAAGTTTCGATATTGGCATTTTTCATAATGTTCACTCTCCGTGCGATGCACGCTCTTAACAGAGCACTGTTATAATTCATTGCTCCCAAGAGAGCTGTGCAGAACTTTCTGACGGAAAAAAGGAACAAGTGTGGTTAGATTGCAGTGGAGCGCTTGTGTGATACATGGAGCCTCGTAGATCGGTCTCCCGCACTTACTGGAGACATAAAACACGACCTGTCATTTCCAACCGCGGAGAGCTGTTTCTTTATGAATTACTCCTGCAGGAATTAAATTATGCTCCGTGTTCATTTGTCTCTTCATAAATAAATGTGAAAGAGGACTAAGCGGATCAGCAGCCCACGAAATAACAAAAATTACTTGACGTTCCTACGTAATGGTGATTAAATGTTCCTCATTTTTTCAGATGTGTTATTGCAGACTTCGCTTTTACACAGAGCAATGGTTATCCATTTCCAGATTATAATCTCTTAAAACAACCTGTAACGAATTCTAAACCATCAGTTCAGAATAAAGAATAAGGAAATTTAAAGAGTTTTTTTTTTTTTTTTTTTTTTTTTTTAACTCAGTGAGCTGTGACGATCTCAATTTTCGAATAAAAATTTTTTCGACATAATAATACTGGAAACAT
The DNA here is from genome assembly GCA_031002005.1 of Vandiemenella viatica. Taxonomy (NCBI): domain Eukaryota; kingdom Metazoa; phylum Arthropoda; class Insecta; order Orthoptera; family Morabidae; genus Vandiemenella; species Vandiemenella viatica. Next base: position 73,861,580 of record JARYHS010013631.1, read on the forward strand.
ACTATTAAAATTCTCATTTGTAAATAAATTGCTCATTTTTGGAAGCGGATTCCAAACACAGGATTTTTTATTTCCTTTTTTTGAAACAATTAGCTCGTTGCTAAAACATTATACTGAAGTATTTAATGTTGCAGCAGAATTTAAAATCTTTTGCGAGACGAACATCGCAGAAGTGAGTATTGAGATAGCAGCATTATTTTGTAAGTTCTTTGAATTCTGGAAAGATGTTGGTTTCATTACCCTATAACTAGAAAGTTTACTTGTATTTACTTACTTACAGTCTTGAGATTATAATGAATCTTTGCGCTAAATCCAGGATATTAAAATTTACATTGTATTGGCACAATTAGAGAAACTAATTTACATCAATAATTATTTTATACCGCTTTGCAAATTTGTAAAATCCCGGTGAGATCAGTGGGCAGATCGATTTTGCAACTTAGATTCGCCGTTATGTATATATATATATATATATGCAGAATGGAAGTTCCCTTCTCTTATCATAACTCTCTATTTAGACCTCAAAACATTATACCAGCTGCAAATAAAATGACACTATCTGTTGACTGTTTATTACGGGGTCAACATATTATCGTCACATGTATCATTATAGCACGATTTTTCATTCTATTTGATAATAATCTCCAAGTTTCCTACCGACTGCACATTCTGCCTTCGTCGTAGCCGGTAGGTACTCATAACGAATAAAGGGAACGTTTTACGTGGAATTTCAACGACCGAACCCAAGCATGGTTCACATTAACAACGCAAACTTCTGCTGGAAGTGAAGGCCATTAAAAATTCCGGTTGATATCTGAACTGAAACCATAGACTTTTCAAACACGAATCTTACGTCTTAACAACTAAACAACAACACCGGCCTTCTATTAAATAATTATGCAACAATTCGATCGTATTGATCGAAACGTGTTCAATAATTTTCAGAATTATTATCGATGCCATTTATATGATATTCTATGGCGTAGTATTTTTTCATACATTTGTGTTTTTCCTGAATAAGTAGCTGAAGCATTGCATGTAATATTTTATGTTGTTATATATAGTCGACAACCTTCTGATAACGCCTACATATTGACCAGAGACAGAAGGATTTTAGTAGTATTATGATTGCAAATCAACAGTATTCCATGTAAAAAGTATCTGTCAGATCACTGATAAACTGAATATTAGATTGTCCAAAAACTTACACAACTGTTATTTGGTAAACTTACAGTAACTATTGCTAGAAGGCAAATATGGTTGTCACGCTAATTAATAATAGTTTTCGGGAAAAAGTAAAGTTTAATGATGATGTTATAAAAATTGATGCTGACCCGTGTGAGAAGAAGGAAGTTAAATGCAAAATATATTCAAGGTATTTGAATCGTTTATTTCAGAAACCAGTCAAGCACCAAGTTTGTCCATTTTGGAAAAACACAAAACACTGTCTACCATCAGACTGTATGTGTTGGTGGTGACTTTGGTAATTTTTTATGAAAGTAGTATACATTGCAAAGTATTCTATCAGTGAAAAAATATTCTGAGTATTTTAATATTTTTGTAAATGGAACAAAAAAAAAAATTTCGCTAACTGGTTTCTGCAGTAAACCAGTGGTCAGCAAACAGTTTTATCCTATAATAATTCTCCATACTTTTATGATTTACAAATAAAAAAACTTGTTTTGAAAGAAATGAATTTTTAATGAAATTAATTCTGCGTCATTTATACAAAGGAATTATACAGATGAAATAATAAGCTACTCAATCTTCATAAACAAATTCCACATAACATTCTGCTTCTGTAGCAGCCCATTGTAAAATGCTGTTATAAAAGGTTTCATACCCCACCAGGTAAGGTCTTAAGGCATTTATGGCTTTCAGCTTCTTGATATTAATAGGAACCTAAAAAATTAACGAAGGAATTAGGGCTTAGATCCTAAACATGAATGGAGAATAGCCAAAACATACAAGCCTGTTATTACAAACTGCACTACAATATTTTAGGTAACCTTTTGAATGAAAGAATGTACTTACATCTAATAGTAATATCTATGTAACTTACATAATATATTATACTATTTATAAACTTACCTTTCCTGTAGGGTAGGCCAAGTTGGTGGGCAAGTGAAGGGCAGGCGTTGTTTTCAGGATACGCTTGATAGCCCCGAAGTCTCCGTCACACGGTGAATATGAGTGACCACGAACAGGGAAGTTGTGGGTGATACTGTAAAATCGCCCTCTGTCACACAGGTTCATCAAAAATCTAACAACTGTGTGGTTCTTACTTTTCCCTGATGGACCACCACTAAAAAGGATTAGTTTCTTTACTGTACTGGCTATTTCAATCTCTATGTAATTCAGCAAAAAACTGCACACTTCATCTGGAGACTTGTTGCCTTCACCCTCATGATAAAGATAGATTTTGGACTTCTTCCTTTTCAAATTATGGATACCAAAAACGTTAACCCATAGCTGCCGCGTGTAAAAGAATTTCCTGTACAGGAATATTCGGGAGTGGCAAGTTTTGCATGTAATCAAAACACAGAGCGGCGGTTTCTTCGTCGTCATTTTGAGACGCTTCTTTCATACTAATATAAAACTTTTTGGCCTTCCTCTTGTGTACAATGAGCTCTGCAGTTGCTGTACGTTTAGCATTATCATTTAGGGACTTATCCTTTAGTTTTGAGCGTAGGTTTTCACACTGACTGCATACATCAGCCTGTGGCCGACCAAAGGAGTACCCAAAGTTTTCATGAAAATAAGAATAATAAAAATGGTACTTGACAGTATCTCTAAAGTCAGGATTGTCATTAATGAACATCTCATAAAGTTTTGCGATATTTAAACGAGCATCCAAATACTTTTTGTGTTGCCCACCATAATGGGTCTCTTTAACTTCAAATTTTCAAATTTTTCAATATGATCATGGATTTGTACACAAATGTTGGCAGGAAGAGCATACCACTCCTGTTCTGGCCCCTCATGTCTCTAGGGGTAGTGTTTTGAAGTAATAATTGGCAAATTCGTCCTAATCTGTTATATGATATACCATGAATTTCCATAAACACATTCTTGCAAACATGTTTTAAAACACCGCCAATCTTTAAATTGTATCTGTAAGAGTGATTTCTTTTAAAACTGCCTTCAGTAGGCTTACCGCTTTCTTTGCCAAACGTTTGGTCTGGACCCCCGTCTACGCTTAACTTCAGAAACCTCAACCAATGTCTGAATATAGACATCTTGAGAATTTTTATTTTCAAGAGAAAGAAAATATCCCCACGTTTCATTAATGACGTCCTAATTAATGTTTAAATAACATTTTGCATTGCACTTACAAATGAGACTGCTGAGCTTCTTTTTCGCAGGTACTTCCTTGCCAGCGTAAGAAACATAGCCTTCTCCTTTCACCCTTGCATTGCGAATACGATTACGTTTGTACGTTTCATGGTTTACTGCTCCTCGTTTTCTTTTATGTTGAGGTTCGTCTTCTGAACTTGCAGACATATCACTTTTGTATAGGTTTGTTGTATTATTATTATCAAAACACTGCGCTAACCACAAAACACTTTTCGATCAGTTATCACAAACCTACGTACACTGGAAAACAGAACAGACTTACTTGAAAAGCTCTAGTTAACTGAACAGAGACGACAATTAAAACATCTGAATATCTAACTATTGTTGATTCAGAACACGAATAAGAACTGACAACATAAAATGTCCCCACTGCAGAAACCAGCCAAACGGTGTCGTTTGAATGTAATGCCAGACCACAACAGTTGGACGTATTTGACTATTTTCTGCACTGAAGTGTGCAATTACAATTAAAGAATAACATGGCACCTGTAACTAATTTTTTCTAGTTTTGGCGCTTGACTGCTTTCTGAAATTAACGATTCATTTAGGGAATTCACATCTTCCGTTAAAAAAAAAAAAAAAACTCATATTGAAATAATAGTGTTAAAATAAAGGTAAGGTTGAAGCACTAAAGCAATGGGCAAGCGGGTAATATAGTAATTATATTATCTTACTCATTGTAAGAAAATGTAAACTGTTCAATATTACTAAATGGATGGCTCGACTGGGTTGTGAACCCGCGTCCTACCGCATGACATGCGAAGTCAAAATATTACTCAAAAAACAAAGAAGGATACACGCACGCTATAGAAGGAAGAGGTCTCGCAGCGATTTAGAATCCTTGGCTGAGTTAAGAGGACGTGTGAAGAATGTGATGCGTGAGGCCTTCAACGATTTTCATTCAAACACTCTCTCTAAGAGTCTCGCAGAAAACCCAAAAAAATTTTGGTCGTATGTTCGAAAAGTCAGTTGTACCAACAGCAATATTCCAGCACTAGTTCGTGAAGGGTCCGAGGTTATTGAAAGCCGCGATAAAGCTAATGTACTAAATACTGTATTCAAAAATTCATTTCCTGACGAAAATAAGGATAGCATTCCCGTTTTCCCACGTCGTGTCGAGTTGGAGATGGAATCATTATGAATAGATACTGCAGGTATCATAAAGCAATTAGAGCTCCTAAAGTGGGGAAAAGCACCTGTCCCGGATGGTATTCCAGTAAGAGTATTTTCAGAGTATGCGGCGGAAATCGGGCCATTTCTGTCTGATATATTCAGTAAATCCCTAAAAGAGCGAAAAGTACCTTCAGACTGAAAAAAAGCGCAAGTAACTCTGATTTTCAAGAAAGGTGATCGAAGCGATCCTGGAAACTACCGTCCCATATCTATAACATCTATTTGTAGTAGAGTTATGGAGCATATTATATGCTCGAACATTATGAATTTCCTAGATGAAAATAATTTACTTACAACAAATCAACACGGATTTCGGAAGAAAAGATCATGTGAAACACAGCTGGCCCTATTTACACACGACGTAATGAAAGTTATTGATGCAGGTTCACAAGTAGATGCAATTTTTTTAGATTTTCAGAAAGCCTTTGACTCTGTGCCACACAATCGCCTTTTAGCAAAGCTACGAGCGTACGGTATATCTGATCAGCTTTGCGAATGGATAAAGGATTTTCCAACTGGTCGATCGCAGTATGTCGTTGCTGAAGCAGAAAGTTCTTCTAGTCTAGATGTTACATCGGGGGTACCTCAAGGAAGTGTAATAGGACCACTTCTTTTCTTAATTTTTATAAACGATCTCGGAGACAAAGTGAAAAGCCTTTTTAGATTGTTTGCTGATGATGCAGTTATTTATAGGGAAGTAAGGAATTTGGCCGATTGTTCAGCAATTCGGCGTGATCTGGATGTTATTTTGGCATGGTGCGCTGAGTGGCAACTCATACTAAATTGTAAAAAGTGTAAGACAATGAGCAGAACTAACAAAAAGAATCCGATTGTTCAGAAATATGAGGTAAACAGTTCAGTTATTGATATGGTCGATTCTATGAAATATTTGGGAGTAACAGTACAAAGGAACATGAAATGGGACTTACATATTAATACGTTGGTAGGTAGAGCTAATTCTAGGCTGCGGTTCCTAGGTCGAATTTTGAAAAATTGTAATGAACAAACAAAGGAGATAGCGTACAAATCTCTTGTGCGTCCACATTTGGACTATTGTTGTGCCATCTGGGATCCGTTTCGTAAGGGGCTGATTGAGAGTACAGAGAAGAGCCGCTCGATTCGTGACCGCTTGCTACAGTCCATATGAAAAAGTTACAGAACTGATTAGTAGACTAGGCTGGGAGTCTCTGGTAGGTAGACGACGCACGTTTCGTATAAACTTATTGGTAAACATGCGTACTCCCACTTTCACTTACGAGTGTAGTGAAATACTTCGTCGACCAACCTATTTGGGTCGGAATGACAGGAAAGATAAAATTAGAGAAATAAGGTGCCGCACTGATTCTTATATGTATTCTTTTTTTTCTCGTACCATTAAGGATTGGAATGCACAACAAAGAGATTAGGTTTGGTGCTGAGCACCCTCTGCCACCCACAGTTTTGTGATTTGCAGAGTATATATGTAGATGTAGATGACAGCTCCACTCACCCACCAGCCTCTATCTAGAGGAAGTAGACACACTTGTTGCTGCTGCGGTAGTGTATACGACAGAATTTTATGATATATATAGCGTGGAATTATCATCGTTTACAGTTATTTCGTTATTGTTTTTAAAATAAACTGTCAATGGAATTTTATACTTTGTTTCGGGATGTCTTCCCTACTCAACAAAATATTTTTGTTCTCTCTTATTATGAGAAGAATGTGTGAAAATAAATTATCAAGAGAGACCTGTGTCAGAAATGACAGCAATATAGTCGCCTCAATCTGGTCACCATGAGAACGGACCGAGGACAATAATCTGATTAAATATTTCGCCTATGACCAAACAATAACCAGCTAAACCAACATGCCAGCTGAAAGTATTGAGCTGTTTATGAGATGTTCCTATCTCAGTGCCATATATACAGGCTTTTCTTTGTTACCTCAACAAATTGTCCCGTAGGCTAAAGACTTCATCACTTTAGAATCGCACAAGTGGATGAGGCATATTGACGCTTACATTAACCTTGACGTTAGCAAAATTTGCAAATTGAAAAGGCACACTTGTCAGTATGAATATTGTGGATTCTTTATATAAATTGGAATGAAACTTTATCATCTTTGCATTCTAGTTAACTACCTTGCAACATTTTGAAAACAAATTAGAAATTCTTTCAGCTGTGTATTTAACCCTGATAATCCATCGTACCGCTATTTTTTAAATAAAGTGACTTCATTTCAACTTAGTTTCGGAAAAAATTTGGAACCACTTAAAAAAAAAAAAAAAAAAAAAAAAAAAAAAAAAAAATGTTTAAATTCTAAGAAATAATTTTGAAAAATTATTTTTATTACCATTGTACCTCAAGCTGCGACTTCTTTGATAAATTATCTTGTGCAAATCTTCTGTAACGCTACTTTGGAAGAAACTCAGTATTCTGTTTAAAGGAGTAAGGATGCAATCTGAAGAGGCAATATTTGCTTTTGTCAGACTACATGTATTTCTCCCTTTTAGTGTAGGGTCACGATATATTGCGGGTTTAAGAAAGATTTTATATTGTATCCTACACTGGCTGGGGATGAAGCAATAAATACCACAGTGGCCTGTCAGCGGGGATATATCACGTTTCGTGTGAAAACTCAGCGCCTCAATTCTGTGAAAATACTGATATTCCAACGAAAGCTGTGGGCTGCAGTACTGACTGGGCGTGAACCACCCTTACTTTGCTCTGGTTTGAAGTATTTATTCTTATTGTATTGTAGAATATCTTGGCGATGACGATGTATCTTATACAGTGAATATTCTTCTCATTTCGATGAAAGAGCATGTAAATATTTATTTTTATAGTACAAGGAATTCTTCCTGTCAACCTCCATTTTTTGTTTCCAGTGTTCTTTTGACTAGTGTCGCACAATACTTAATGTGTTCCTGTACTGAGTTAATCTGAATATACCAATAAGCCCCTTATCCTCAGTTTCTTGTCTACATTCTTACCTTCTATAGTCCACCTCAGTAACAAATTAACAAAATTCCGTCTCTCTTAAAGTTACGCACTGTTTAATATCTTCTTTTTGGGGCACGTTTGCACAAAACTTCTTTCCTCACTCACCTTTTACAAGGAACATTCATTTACTAGTTTATTGATAAATAAATAACGCCAAAACAATTGAATGTCCTAGTTTATTGTCCACTTATTTTTCAACATTTTGGTCTATCATTACATTTTAAATACTGCAAGCCCAAGCTTCACTTTCATAAAATGCTGTGAGCCATACATACAGAATTATAAAATTCTTTTTGAGTCATAGGTTAATATCTGAAACTAAAATGTCTCTTTTTGAAGAATTATTTAGTAAATGATATTGTGCTTTCGAGATACTTCTTATATTATACCCTATACTGGCATTAGTAAAGCAATATAAATAACACAGTCACCCGTCAGCCTGAATATATCGTAAATTTAAATATTGTGATTTTACTTCCTCATCAACATCGTTGAGAGCTTCTAGCCTCTCTGGAACACAGTCGACTTCTGTCTTTTTCTAATTACTCCTCTTCTACTACATTCCAACTTGCTTCTTTGCCCTGCACACTGTTCCCTATTCGGTTGTGTTTGTTTAGGCCTCTTACCTTTCCAATTTCACATTATGCATTCTCTTTGGCCCCAGTCATTATTCACCCATTTCGCGTGTCTATGCCATTGGAGTCTTGATCTTTCAGTTCTGTACGGGCTCCTTCTACTTTCCTCACATGTTCGTTCCACTACTTGTCCATTACCGTTGCACCAATCTCCCTACTCTGAAACTACATCTCTGTGGCCCGTATTCTATTAATATATCTTTCGTCTATGCTTCGGAACTATTTTTTAGTACTGACACAAAGTGAGTTTTGTAAATAATCCTTTTGCTTTTCTGTGATATATCCCTGCTCCAAATCCTAACGCAATTCACTTACTTTTTCCATTCCATCAGATCCTACTTTTATATCTCATATTATTTCTGCTACATTTCATTCTACTTGTCTCGTTTTGGTTAATATTTAGTCAAAATTCTTTTAGACAGAATTTTTTTGCATGTTTTAATCGATTTCACCATATCCTGACTCTTTCTGTTTTCATTACAACCTCATCAGAAAATCGCAACTTACAGATGCCTTCTTGATTTTTACTCTTTTGGCAGTGTTCTCAACGCAAAAGTTGAATATTAGTCGGAACAGGCACAATCCTTCCCTCATCCCCTTTTTTACCTGATCCTATCTCTAATAATTTTCTACTTTATCACGGCCCGGTTCTTATATAGATTAAAAGTTCTTCTATGTCGATATTTTACTTCCAAATTTATTAATAGTTTGAACGTCTTTGGTCACCTATTAGAATAAAAAACTTTTTAAGTAGACAAATTTTGATTCGTCCTTCCAATATTAACCTTGACGTCAGGATTGCAAGTAACAAAGACGCTTTTAATTACCTCTGGTCCATCCAATTCAGCTCGCAAGTGACTGTCGTGCTCAGGAGTTCACCTGCGAGGATGTAGGTGGTGGGAAGGTACATCATGCATAACGTTTTCTCAGCCCTCACAGAGAGTCACTTGCTGCAAGTCTGCCTCTGAGCGCGTGCGTTCGGCTAACGCATGTCAGCTGTATACTTTATTGGGCAAACATAATTCTTCTCTAGCTCATTTGCGTCTCTTGAGAAACAGCTGCTTGTGGCATTTTGTCTGCTTCTAATTCTCCAAATTCGTGGTTCAGATTCCACCTTAAACTGTAGGTCCAGGAGGGAAGGGAATGGCCGTCTTACCTCTGACACAATGTTAGTATCCAACCAACCTTCGGGTTGTGGACTAATTGGGTTTTTAAAAGCCAACGAGATGGGCCCTGTTTGAGTCAATATGGTAAGCGGCATCCCAGCTCACAACCAGATAGTTTCGTGGATTGAAACCAGTCAATCCAACATCACTTGGATGCAAGGAACAGTATAACGGTGCCAGCCACTATAGCGTAGAGGTTAGTAAGCTGTTTCACGCTAGAAGTATCACCGGCCCGACTCCAGCTTGGAGATTTGGTGGGTTGATTTAGTGCTGTGTTTGTTACGCGTATTTCATACCAGGAACTACAAACAACTGCATAAAAGGATTTCTCAAGGATGTCGAGAAAAGAGCTAACAATGCATACGATATCAGTATCTCATTTCAATTGGATTTCTTTTTTTTTATTTACCCTTCATTTATACAGCCTAATATTTTAGTGACTAAATTAGGCCCTACATATTAATTTTTTTATTGTTATTACATAGTGTCAACAGCTTTTCACGTAACATTTGCATGCAAGGAATTTGGCATATAGTTCCATTACACTTTGATTTACAGTCTAATTAATTCTATAATATTAAATTTGAACCGGCTTACTATTATAACAGTTACAGCTGCTATTGCAAACTCTTTAATATTATAAATAATAACAAATGACGCTTTTTGTATTTATACTCTGTACCTCCTACCTACAATTTACATTTCCAGGAGCTGAGCCTGAACCCTCCCCTCTGGCTACTACTTAGAATCGTATTCTTTCGTTGCTTTCACGTTTAACTGATTGACTTTGTTTTGCTAATGTTTCTATTACTAATGCACATTGAAGTATAAATGCACGCTTTCCAGTTTTACTGCAATTTTTCAGTTTTCACTGAAGTACTACAGTATTACAATGTTGTTTTACTGCAATATGGAGGTTCGAATAACAATAGCTTATAAGTAACATTCACTTAATTTTATGTTCTAAGCCATTACAGTCCTGAGCCAGTTCGCATTTGCAGCATCCTGGCTTACCATTAATATGGAGATTAACTCCCCAAATATTGTCATAGTTCATTGCGTATTTGTGCAAAAGTCAATGATATATTCCCTACACATTACAAACAGGTTTTGGTCACGGTAGGAGCGCTTTGTTTGCTGTTAGTGGTATGCTGACTTTGCTCATTCTGCCACGCGAGCGTTCTGACTCAGGCCTGTAGTAGGCCTCGGTGGTGTTACTTAATTTAACAGTTATGCATTTGATTTGTTTTTGCAATAATCACCTCTGGTACTGCAATCCACATATCCCCTTTAAGGCCTTATCCGTTCTTATGTTACCAATATTTATCTACAACGTCTATACTAAACTAAATCTGATTTCAATTGCAATGTAGTCTTCACGGGTGTACCAACTGGCGGTTGGCTGCGGGCCTGGCTCATAGTAAGCCATCGCCGAGGCCACGCGGACATGTATATAAGGAAGAGCGGCACCCGAACCATCTCAGTATCTGTGAGTCAGCCGACCATTACAGATGTCTCTACACCTGAGGAAGACGGCAGAGCCAGCCGTCGAAATATTTTGTTTCCACAACACTATCCGGCGGTACACCCGTGAAGACTACATTGCAGTCATACGCCGGGAAAGTCTTCGTTCTTGATTTCAATTGGATGGTAGAGACAGACTTTTTAAATTTTGAAAGAAGGTGGAAGACTCATTGGGTGCTTAGAAACAGAAAACCACACTCATGATTAGCAGCCATATTAGAGACAGACTTTTGACTGGGAGGACTGCTCTGATTACACTCTCTTACAATCTGTGTCTTCTTTTCTCCTCGATATCTGTACGCATTTACTTTGTAATGTTAGCAGAATATGTTCCCATGACAATATAACCCTTTTTTATTACACCAGAATCATAAAAACCGTCACCATCACTTTTCTGAGAATGAAAATTCTCGACATTCTTTGGAATGGGTAGATTATTGCGTCTCGTGAATCTTGTTTGTTGCTTTAATTCTGAAATAAAGTCATGGGTACGGGACTAATCCTCGGTCACAAATTGTTGATCAATATATACTGGATTAGCTTCGAAGATATTTTCCGCAGACACCTATTTCCTCGTTGCCTTTTGATCTCGTGTCGAAAGTTTCGAAACCCAAAGGGCGGAAAACTTTCTCATGTGGAAGTGCCTGGTCAAAATCCTGTCTGTTGCTGGAGATCCAGATAATCTGTAAAAGCAAGCGTAAGAAGCGGATGCCCAAGACGCATATAGGAAGAAGAAGATTTAAAGATTAGTACTTTCCGCCAAGGCGACTACGAATGACCAACCATACTGTGTACCACAGCCTTGCATCGCTGACTATGTCGACAGCAGAGATTTTGCAACGAGGATAATTATTTTGTTTGAATAATTGCCTTTGACGGGAACTGGTATGAATTAAACAAAACAAATTATAATACAATGATTAATCTGGTCGTTGGTCCGCAGCATAAAAGGACATAAATAGATTGCACGTCAACACGTTTGACATTTCATACAGTACATTTATTTTGTGGTATCCTGATTATTTTCATTTCGTGCAAAAACTGAGTTTCATTTTTTTTAAATAAATAAAACAACTTTTGTCAGTGCTACTTTTAATTGGCTTTAATGTTGATTGATGACTGGAAGAGACAGGTTTTAATTCAATTTGTGTTATTTTTGGTTTACATATTTTAAATTTCTGAAGAGAGCGTTTAGTATAATTTGGTTTTTCCATAATGTATCAGCATGTTGTCCTCTACTGTGATAAATTTCATAAATATATCAAAATTTCTGATATCAGTAGAATTATTTTATCCTAAGTTCTATGAATGGTTTTTAGCAAATGAATATTTCAATAACAGAAATTATTTACTCGTTTAGTGATATTTTAAGATTAACCCTTCGCTAACGTAATTTGGTAATAAATGATATTACAGTACGAACCAGCGTTCACTTAAATAATGTTAATGTTTTTTTGTATCAGTAGTACTCAACATATAGAAGGTAGTAATGATATTATGGAATCACAAATTAGCAACAGATCCTTAACTTTCAGTATCATTTTAAATTTTCGTTCTATCTCGTTCTGTCTCACATTGTCTTAGTGTTTTGGGTACTGTAATAAGATGGCATTCGTACATTGCAATACGTTTGGCTCGACCTGCTGTCGAATCATTAAACTTGCAGTAGGCGATGGATACCGTAGTATAATCTGGCTAGAAACGAACATAAAATAAAGCATAAAAAAGTCTGAACAGAGTAATCCATTCGTGCGCGCAAATACACAGACGGAAAAAAAAATCCCAACACCAAGAAAAAATTATTGTAGAGTAATGAAATTTGGACAATGCATTTGTCAAGTTAACATGTTTAATTGATTAAATTTTCAAGATCACAGGTTAATTTAAGCTCAAGAAAATGCATTTCAAATGTGAAATACTGTTAAATTAATAGCCGGTGTAACCTCCAGAATTTTGAATGCAAGCCTGCAAACGTGAATGCATTGTGTCATACAGGTTTCGAATGTCACTTTGTGGTATGGAGTTCCATGCTTGTTGTACTTGTGCTGTCAATACTGGGACGGTCAGTGCTGGCTGTGGATGATGCTGGAGTTGTCGTCCAATGATATCCCATACGTGTTCAATTGGAGACAGATCTGGTGATCTCGCAGGCCAAGGTAACATGTCGACACTCTGTAGAGCACGTTGCGAGACAACAGCGGTATGAGGGCGAGCGTTATCCTGTTGAAAAACTCCCCCTTGAATGCTGTTCATGAATGGCAGCACTACAGGTTGAATTACCAGACTGACGTACAAATTTGCAGTCAGTGTGTTTGGTATAACCACAAGAGTGCTCCTGCTGTCATAGGAAATTGCTCCCCAGACCATGACTCCAGGTGTAGGTCCAGTGTGTCTAGGCCGCAGACAGTTTGGTTGCAGGCGTTCCCCTGGCCTCCTTCTGACCAACACTCGGCCATCACTGGCACCAAGGCAGAACCTGCTTTCATCAGAAAACACAACAGATCTCCACTCCGTCCTCCAATGAGCTCTGGCTTGACACCACTGGAGTCGCAAACGGCGATGGCTTGTAGTCAGTGGAATGCACGCTACAGGGCGCCTGGCTCGGAGCTGTCCTTGAAGTAACCGATTTCTAACAGTTCGTTGTGTCACTGTGGTACCAACTGCAGCTCGAATTTCTGCCGCAGACGCAGTACGATGCGCCACAGCTGTACGCCGAATACGGCGGTCTTCCCTCTCAGTAGTGCCACGTGGCCTCCCGGAACCCGGTCTTCTTGAGGCAGTACCATCCCTTGACCACTGCACCCAACAATCATGCACAGTGGATACATTCCGGCCAAGTCTTTCTGCAATATCGCGAAAAGAAAATCCACCTTCTCGTAGCCCTATTACACGACCTCGTTCAAACTCGGTGAGCTGTTGATAATGGCTTCTTCGTCTTCTTAAAGGCATTCTTGGCTAACATCAACTCACTATGTCAAATCTCAGCGGTAAATAACGTTCACAAACTTTACAGCGCGTATTTAAAGCAAACCTGATTTGCAAGCTCTGAGTAGCGCTACTAGCGCCACACTTATGCGCGAAGCGCGAAATTTGAATCGATGTCATCTTTCAGATGTATAAACACGCCTACCAAATTTCGTTTATCTAACACAAGTCTTTCTTGGTGTTGGGATTTTTTTTTCCGTCTGTGTAATATACTTCTTCACTCTTCTTTACTTTCACCAAACAAGAAAAGACTGTCAAAAAATTAGAAAATTTGCATATAATACTTCTGAACAAATGAACTTAACTCCAAATTCCAGGATTGGGTTGAGGTTCATGTCACCGTAATGACCTTGTGACAAGATATTTATTGACTGCGCATTCCACCCCTATCACAGCCGCCTAACCTATCCCGGTAATCCTATCGGGTATAGGAAACAGTTTAACGTCGAATCCAAACCACCGAAGCTTTCTGGCGTACATCACATTACTCAGCAAGCTAGATGAAGAAGGAGATAATGGCCTACAAAAACTCCGCAGGGATTCGAACCGGGGACCTGTCATGTCTAGTCAGACGCCTTATCCACTGAGCCACCAGAACGCTCAGTCCAGGAACAATGCAAAGGTATATATTCCTTAGTACACAATTCTATTTAGAATATAATCCCCTTGATGATAACTCATTCCTTAGTGGTATCTGAATTTACCGTCCACTATTTATTTACTGCCACTATCTCTCCACCAAAATATATCTCTTATTGCAGCGTTCGTTCCCATTGCTCTTGTATTTTCTGTTTAGAAAACTCTTTCGAAACTAAAGAAGAAAATAAGCTTTATGATCTCAAACTGTTTAAGACAAAATTATCCATATATGTCTCTCTCCTTTGTGAGCAAAAAATACTCAAAAATAATTTTACAAATGTAGATACTACTTTTAAGTATTGAATTTTCTGATTTTACTTAAAATGAATAAGCAAATATATATAAGCTATAATTTAATTCTGGTGGTTTATATATTTCACGGTATTAAGAAGTATAACCAGTTACGTAAAATAGTTTGAAATATTTCATTCCATTTAGTTGTACTGCCACGTTTTTTCGTGCTTTTTAACTATTTTTAAATGAAATCTTCCTTGAACTTAATTCTATTACACATTTTTATAAGCAATTCAAGGTAGACAGTTTCACCAGTATGGAATTTTCTGGTATTTCTGTTGCTCTTTATAACTGAATTACCAACCATACTTAAAAATTTATGAAACTGTTCTTCATACACACTAAACTAGTTATTGAAGACAGACCCGTCGGAAAGATCTATTTCATTTAAAAGATTTGAATATATTTTAATTCCAAAGTTATTGCAACGTATGATATTTTTTTTGCTGTTCATTTTCTTGAAACTGTTTGAAGGCAAAATTCTATGAGTGAGGTAACGGCTTGCTTGAGAATCTTTACTTGTGGTAAGCCAAGAAGTATCCGTGTGGTTAATCTTTTTTTTTATTTTTAGTTATGGCTTTACGCCTCGTCGACTGCTAAGGACATTAGATGCAGGATGGGACTGAGGACAAGGAACGGGAAGTAATTCGGCCATGGCCTTTTTGAAGGAAGCATCGCTTCATTCCCCTGGAGTGATTTGGGGAAACCATGGAAAACCCAAATCTGGATGCCCGGACGGGGATTCGAACCCGCTTCCTCCCGATTGCGAGACCAGAACGTTAACCGCTCACCCACCAGGCTCGAAAGCAGTTTCTGATTTCGTTCTTCAAGACTCATTCCTGGAGCACTAAACTGTTCCACGCACTGTAGATAATTTTACAACTTAACTTGGTCCTCTACCGAAACAGTGACGCATAGAAATTATTACAATCTTTGTTCAGTGTCGCGTATTTATTTCAGACAGAGGCGGCCTTTGGGGGTGGTGAACAGGGCAATCGCCTAGGGCCTCGCTCTTGAAGGGGCCTCGCGCATCTACCCGAATCGATCAAAGTTTATGTTAAAAATAATTATTTTATCTTCAGCTGTTAGTGTAACAATAAGGTAAAGTTGTTTAATTGATGGTAAAGTGTATATTAATTACCAACTAATCAAAGTTTCTCAATTAGATTTATTGACTGTCACATTCGTATAATAGCAGGAGAAACATCTGATATTGATGGACAAGAACTGTGTGAAGAAAATGACGGCGGTGTCACAGTGATGACATAAATAATAGAAAAAAACATTAACTGAATTACTGAATTGTACCCCACTATCAAAGAAGTCTTAAGAATTATTACCACCACACGTAATACAATTGCATCCCCAGAAAGAAGTTTTTCATTGATAAAAAATATTAAAACAAATTTGAGGAATTCGATGATAGAAGATTAATTTTCAGCTCTTTCTATTCTTTGAATTGAAAATGAAATAGCTCATTCGTTAGATTCTTGTGCTTTTATTAAATATTTTAGTTTCAGGAAAAGGCGCAAACATCATTTTTAAATCCCTGCGTATATCTTCCAAGGCCTCAATGTACTTCAGTTTAATCTTAATGATTTGTCATCTTTATGTTTGTTAACTTTTAATAACTCTTCTAATATAATATTTTAATTTTTATGATGTTTGCATTTTTCATTGATCATCAGAAATACCTACGATTAATATATTTTGTACAAAGGACAAGGGCCTCGCAAAGATCTGTCGCCCGGGGCCTCGCAATGACTAAGGCCGACTCTGATTTCAGACGAGTTATCTCAAAAACAGAACTCGTCAGTGCGTCTCAGTTCGCAAAGGCGCTGCTCACTGGATTGGGGATGTACAACGGACCGGAGACGAGCCCGGACCGCCGCGTACCGGCCGCCCTGACTGCGGTTTTTGGCGGTTTTCCGCAGCCGTTAAGGCAAATTCCAGGACGGTCCCCAATCTGCGCCTCATAAACTACACATAACACAAACAACACATACACCTACCACACGTTGAACATATACTGGTCTGCTAAAACATTACAACCACCTGCTTATTAATGTGTTGGTCCAGGTTTGGAGCGCAATAGAGTAGCGATTAGGCGTAGCATGGATTCTAATAGTCCTTGTTAGGTTTCCGGAGTTGTCTGGCACCAGATGTCTACGCACAGGTCACGCAATTCCCTTAAATTACGGGCCGGTGGTTTGTGGGCACGGCACCTGGGAACGAGCAACTCGGAAACGGCGAGGCTGGTCGGCTGTTCGCGTGCTCCTGCAGTTAGCATCTAAGCAGAGTGGTTGAACGACAGCGAAACCACGACTGGGCGACAAGGAGGTGGACGTCTACGCCTCATCACAGAACGTGGAGGTCAGAGGATTGTCCGTTCTGCAAAGCGGGAAAGGCGGCGATATGTGGCACATCTCACAGCAGAGTGTGCTCCGAAACACTTTTGCCTGCACCAGCATTGTACTTAAGTCAGATCTGCCACAGATCGTCGCACAGTATTTCAGAAATGGAATATAGTGGACATTCAAACTTAACGTCATAATATCGATACAAAAAAAAATTGCTTTACATAGCATTTACTGTGCTGATCAAAAATTGTTATGTTCAAATTTTTATAAAATTGAGTCCTCACATTTAAAATAAAAAAATGTATGGGTGGAAATCTATTTCATTTTTTTTAATGGTCCTATATCAAAGTGTCAAAGTCAAACCTTATGCAATCATAAGTACCTATTATACTTAATATTACAACATAAAAATTTCTTGCGTATCCTTGCCGCTTTGACAACAGGGTGCAAGTGAATTTCGGTAATAAAATATAGCGAACATTCGAACTAAAGTCATAATATCGATCCAAAAAATTGCTTTAGGTAGCATTTGCTGTGCTGATCAAAAATTACTATGTTCAGTTTTTTTTTTTGGATCCGTACTATGACTTTTGTTCGAATGTTCACTATATTTTAACCACGAAATTCACTTGCGCCCTGTAGTCAAAGTGGCAACGATACGCAAGAAATTTTTATGTTGTAATATTAAGTAGGATAGGTACTTATGATTGCATAAGGTTTGAATTTGACAATTTGATATAGTGCCGTGAAAAAAAAATTGATTTCCACTCATACATTTTTTTTATTTTAAGTGTGAAGGACTCTTTTTATCAAAAATTGAACATAACAATTTTTTATCAGCACAGCAAATGCTATCGAAAGCAATTTCTTTTGGTCGATATTATGACGTAAGGTCGAATGTCCACTATATTCCAATCCTGAACCACTGTGCGCCGCCTATCCCACTTTACAGAGCCGGCAAGCCTCCAACCTCCACGTTCTGTGATGAGGCTTAGTGGTCCACCACCTTGTCGCCCAGTTGTGATTTCACCGTCCTTCAATCACTCTGCGTAGATGCTCACTACAGTAGCACGCGAACAGCCGACCTGCCTCGCCGTTACCCAGTTGCTTGTTTCCAGACGCCACGCCCATAAAGTATAAAGGGATTTGTTTGACCTTTGTGTAGACATCTGGTGCCAGACAACTCCGGAAATCTTACAAGGACTTTTCGAATCCATGCCACGCCGAATCGCTGCTGTATTGCGCTCCAAACATGGACCAACACACTAATAAGCAGGTGGTCATAATTTTTTGGCTGATCAGTGTAGTTAAACATTTCTCAAACATATGGCAACACTTTACTTCCGCCTTTAGTACTTAGTACGAACTGGCAGAGGTATAGAATGCTTGGCTTCAGCAAGGCCATGCAGCCATAAAACCACAGCTCCAAATTTTACCATGCCAACCATGAGAAAAACTCCTACTCAACGTCGAGGTCATCACAGGCGGTAGATAATAGGACACAACAAACAGGAAGGAATTCGGTAACGGCGTTTTGAAGGAACCATCCAGATATTTGCGTGGAGTGATTCTGGGAAGGGTAGTAAGACAGCGAGTGAAAAGAGTTTCTATATACCACGAACTCCGTTCAGTGTGGCTTCACCTCCAGTGTAACATCAAAATTACAGCCCTGTACCATCCACACAAGGAAATATCTGTAAGATACGAGGATTACATTTCGTATCCACGAAAATTTCAGCTGTTACCTTCAAGTAGCGTAAAACTGCTACGCTACACTTGATTGGGTTACCATGGACAGAAAAAGACTGGTATGGTTTTGTGATTAACCCGACCGTTTCGTCTTCGATTGGCGCCGCTTCGCTCCCCCCTCTACCGCTACCTCCCTCCCTCCTCCCGCCCTACCTCCACTTGTCACCCCTTTCCGGTGGAGTGCCATTAATCATTAAGGACAAAACTAATATCCTATTTTGCGTCAGGAAGCGACGCGCTGGTGATGAATGGTCGTATTTCGCAGAGCGACAATTCCATGCATCTTAAAGGGAATATGCAGCTCCAGAAAAAAAGGAAAGGGGGGAGGGGAGGTATGTCCCATTGGAATTCCTTGTGCTCTCCCGTTTCTGAGCGGCTGAATCATTTATGCAGCGACGGGAGAAATACCTCTATCAGTAAAGGAAGACTTCTATGCGCCATTCGTCATAACAAAACCCAGCGACTTCTGCTCAGCATTACCACCATATATCTCCGGGTCGACTGCGGCAAACGGAAGGGGATTTCAAATTCTTCTCGCGGGATATTTCACAGTCTGCAATTCTACGTGACCTGGTGTCACTGTGTGACGGTGCTTTCTTATGATGCATAGAGATTATGACTGTCCTGATCCGATTTTTTTTTAATAAATCCTGCGTTGACCTATAAGAAGTTTTCTCTGTTCTTGAATTAATGTATTTAAAAGGTATTTCCTATGACTGTTACAATTTCATTACACTTAGCAGTTAGTAGTTTCTGTTAAAAAAAAAAAAATCATGTTAAAGCAAATGTGATTTGTTTCAACGAACTTGGTGGGTGAGCAGTTAACGCTCTGGCCTCGCATTCGGGAGGATGCCGGTTCGAATCCCCATCCGGGCATGCAGAATTTGGTTTTCTATGGTTTCCCCAAATCATTCCACGCAAATGCTGGAATGCTTCCATCAAAATGCAGTAACCGAATTCCTTCCCATCCTTGTCCAAAGTCCTTTCGTGCCTCTAATGACCTCGACGTCAAGAAGGCGTAAAACCATAACCAAAAAAATGATTTTCTTTAATTTTGGAATAAGCATCAGTTTTTACTAAGATTAGGCAAACCGGACATAAGGAAACTAAAAAGCATTTATTTGGAAGGGAATCTAATCATAAAATCCAACAAAGTGATGTAGTAACTTCTAAGATTAAATGTTAGCTTAGTCCGCAAGTGAAAGGGTGGTTAGATTCCCCCGAAGAAGATATTCTAAACTAGTGTTTCTGAGGCCTACAGTTTAACGTGAAATTGGAACCATGGACCGATATCATCAACTTCACACACAAATGAGGTAAATTTCATTTGGGAGGACGCGGGTTCGAATACCCGTCCGGGCAGCCAGATTTGCGTTTTCTATGGTTTCCCCAAATCGCTCCAGGCGAATGCCGGAATGCTTCCTACAAAGGGCAATGGCCGAATTCCTTCCCGTTTCTTGTCCCCAGTCCCATTCCACCTCTAATCACCTTAGCCGTCGACGAAGCGTAAAGCCGTAAGTAAGGAAAAAAAAAAGTAAATTTCATTTGAAGGACTACTAAAACTTCCGGCCGTACAAGTCAGATATCAAAATAGACTGCTTAGTGATGAATCATAGGCAACCTCTTGTGTGATATTAAAACGGTTAGACAGTTAGGAAGTTAGAAAAATATTTTAGCATTGTTATACGGGAAAGGGTAATATGTTTTTCAAAAAATATAAACTATTAATGTAAGAAGAAACAAACTACTGGTTTGTTGGTAACCAAAAATAATTAATTTTTAGGTGGTTAAAGCCTGACTCGTCAGGATAGTAGTTAGCGTTTCACAGCGCTCCTTGGTTTGAATTCTGTCTGGAGATGTTTTTAATTAAGCGCTTTTCCTTCTGCGCAGTCTTTCCTGTGATTAAGATAAGTTACTGGATCAGTAAAAGAACACGTATTCGCTTGCGTTTGAATACTTATTTTTCCTAAGCTGGTCCCGTGGCAGGTCGAAACCGATAAAAATTAGATACAAATGCAATGATACACTCATTTATCTTAACCCGCGAGTTTTGTGGCTGATTTTGGGACATCCTTTCCAAAATGACGAAAATTATTGAGATGTCATATGGTACAATCCGAATTGCCCAGAAAAAACTTTTATATATTCCGCGGATGTTCTAACTACACTCTCGACAATTTATTCCAAATTATTTTCGAAAGAATTTACCAACGATAAATTTAGCACGCGGTTTACTCTTAGTAACGCCTGCAGAATACATACGATCATTTACGAACACTAGTATCTAATGAAAAACTCTTCACACTTCAAATCTCATGGAAAAATTCGCTATGACAAATAAATTCCACGCAAACACTAGATGTAATCTACTTTTTGAGGGGTTGCTAAATCACTCGGTTACGGTTAGAATCCTTGTACAGGAAGAAATTTCATCATTTTATATTCGACGATGAGTGTAGGAAAGGTCAAACGTCAAAGTGCTTGCGATACCCCTGTTCCAAGCGCAGGCGGTTTCCATGGAGAGCGCATCCCCTTCACACCAACTCCCTGATGAGATTTAATTGTGGGGATATCCTCTTTCCTTCCATTTATGAATAGCGTTCGTAATATCATATGTATGGCTGAGTGTGGTCGTGTCTGTGTTCGTTGTTTTTCATGAGAGATTAAAGCAGTGGCAAGGTAAATTCCGGAAAATAAAGCCGCAAAATAACCTTTGTACTGTGTGCTAAAAATAAAGGTATTTGATATCTCGTATACTCATGTGAGTACTGTTCAATAATTAAGTTAGAACCGCCCAAGGTACAGATCAAATTCGAAACGATAGTTAATATGACCTGATGACAGAGTTTAGATCTCTGCGCATTCTGTCTTTGTCGTAATTGGATTTAAAATTTAACTTGGAATTTGAATCGCGGAAGCGTTTCGGCGTACTTCATATTATATAGCAAACTGCGCCAAAGGTAAGGGTCGGTTTGAGGGCGTTTAAAAATTTCGGCCGAGTAGGATTCGAACCCGGAACCTTTTGAACTCCAGTCAGACGCCCTAACCACCGAGTTATCAGGCCGCTCATTGAACGACGACGAGTCGAATTTTAGCACATATACGACTGACACTAGAGTTGGCTGATGTTTTCGCGTTGTAACCTAACGATCATTGCTCACGAAAGAAGACCGCGATAAATAAACAATACTACAACTCTACGTATTTACGACTGAAGTATGGCATTATTTGCGAATTTGTCTAGTCGAGAATTAATGTCACGAAGACAGAACCGGATAGCAGAAAGTCATTAAATAATAATGGCTACCATTATATTTCCCTTGCTTTGTGTTGTGAACACGCAGTTAAGTTAATGTGAGTATTTATCGATCCTTACGATCGATTTTGACCTGTGATGCAGAATGCTGAATTACTTACATCGGTGTCAGTAAACGACGAGCTATACCTCTGTTTCATATGCTGCGGTTTCCTGATTAGAGGCTGGAAATTTTACATTTGATTCAAGATTCTCATCACATGAAGCGCTTTCTAAAAGCCCTTCCTATTACAGAGAAATTTCTTCTTAAAAAAATAATAAGAAAGAAATTGTGATTTACGTCACGTAATAAGGAGTGTCATTAAGCTGATAGGGAATAGGAAGTTTATTGAAAAACCATGCAAATATAAACCTGGATTGACTGATCGGTATTCTATAATATAAGATTGTAGAAACAATAATTAAAAGCAATTTGAATAATGATTACTAATATGGTCCGTCAGTGTAGCTGCGCACGTTAAGGTGACGTCACACTGGATCAGGGAGATACAACGGGACCAGGTTCGATTCCTGGCGGGTTTTTGGCGGTTTTTCCGCAGTCACCTAGTCGAATACTGGGACGATCCTCAATCTCCACTTCATAAACTACACATTTCACAAACAAAAATACACAAATCATAGAAACCATAAGTTTGAAGAATCGCAGATAGATGGAAACACGTAAGCTTCCTCCATTGTTCCAGGAACTTACAGTCTCTGGTTTGAACTACTCAGTGAAAACCCTCTTGCACTGCTTTACGCCTCGTCGAAGTCGTGGTCATCAGAGGCGAGTAAGGACTGTGTAACGTTCCCACCCCTCCTTTCAATTATTCTCGGCTACTTTATTAATTATTTACTATCGGACCTCTTTGCCGAAGGTTGACTGCATTCTTTCCATCATTTAATCCAGGAAAAAGGGGCGGAACAATTTCAAAGAAATAAAACTTGGTGGATATTTTGAATCACACAAACATAAAGTTGTATTCTAAGAACTTGTACAATGATACACAATCGCCTTTTTCTTCAGAGACCTATATTCAGTACTCAAATCATCACAGTTATAAGCCAATTATATATTTATTTAAAGTTCCCGGTTCCTTCACTATAAACCTGTAACTAGAGTGAAATTGACAGACGCACATAAAGAGAGAGAGAGAGAGAGAGGAAAAACAGAAAATGGACTTACATCACTCGCGACCGCAAGGAGCGAATCCGCTAACTTCCATTGCACAACACTGGGCAAAACTGAGCAAGCCTGACAGCGCGCTATGGTATCTCGAGGGTCTTAAGTAGCACCCCGGCTAACGCTATTCGGGTAGGTTGACCTTCTGGGAGGAGAGCTACCAATTGTTTCCCCATTGGTATAAGTAATTCCTCTGCCTTATGGCAGAAAGCACAGGGTTCCAAAGAGACACCCACGCCTCGGAGGTGACCTGCGCACCAAACTCTGGGCGCGAGCAGGGTGCCTGAACTTCTTCAGCACGGCTTAACCGCCATGACAGTAGTCTGCAGTCACTTGAAAATCTTAAAATAAAATCTCTCCGCTTCACTCTCGCTACCATGATTAAAATTCCTTAATAGTATTCTTATTATAATTAAATACTACCCCTTAAAAATCCTAATTATAATTTAAAACTGTCTTGTGGTGTCACAACTGGTAGCAAGGAACGGGAAAGAAGTCGGTCATAAACTTTTGAAGCAACCATCCCAGTATCCGCCTAGAGTGATTTGGGGAAACCATGGTAAAACCAAATCTAGATTACGGGACAGGAATTCGAACCCGCGTTCTACCGAATGCGAGGCCAGAACGTTACCAGCACTCGCGGTGAACAAATTCTTAATTACAAGTCATGATAAGAATCAAAGATTTTCGTGATTCGATAGGGTCCCTTCGCAAATAATAATTATAAACGTGATGGTAGTAATATGTGTAAGAAAATACCAAATCTGTTATTAGTCTCACAGTATTAAATAAGGTCAAAAGAGATCAAGAAAGGAGCAATACCATAAAAAGTGAGGTATTTGGAGAATGCCATGTTGGGGGACAATCTACCTCGGCTCACAAGACAATGACAGAGATAGCGTGCGAATCAACGGCGTCTAGCTAGCTGTGGTTTTGTGCAGCACCAGCGAACTGTAGAACCAATCAGTAGCAGGTGAATTTAAAGCCAATCTCTGATCTCTCTGTAGAAAATCCCATCTGGCAAAGATATTATCATATAGTAAGATCGAGTCGAAACGTTAAGTTGGAATCCTCTGAATTACGGCGGGCGTGGTGAAGACCATCCAATGGTTGGATGATATTTAGCCTTGTCGTCATACTCATATATAAAACCTCCACCAATAAAGGAGGCAATCTCTCTCGATAGCAGCCTCAACCAGATACTGATTACCTAAGTTTTTATTAATAGTTTTTTTTAAAAAAAACACGCTGCCTCGAGTTACTGCTGGACATCAAAGGCTCTTCAATCGCCAGCAGTGTTACAATCATGTCCATGAATTAAACAGAAAATATTAATTCTCTCTGTGTTTAAATTATCCGGATTCTGGTCAAATACATTTGCATGGCTATCAGTTGATAAATTTTGATCAAAGATTTATGGCAAAAACAATTCAGTTGATAGTATACTAGAGGTAAACTATACTGTAAACATTCTGAACATGACGTGGATAACGGTAGTTAAACTGTAAACCTTCCTTGGTAGTAAAGCATTTGAGTAAATATTTACTGGTGGTAAGTGTTGAATATTCTCAATACGTATTTGTGTGGATACCAGTAGTTAGATTGTTAACCTTGCTTGATGTTAAAGAACTGAAGTGAGTGAACAGTAGCGGTATGCTTTAAATAATCTCGATGTGTTTGCATATGTGGATGCGTGGATATGTTTTTCAACTTAAATAATCTTTGTTTATAAATCATATATGTATAGTGTTTTAGGTATAAACTCAGGATATTGAATAAATGTATTATTAGCTAATAATGTTTTAAATACGTAATCTGATTTTGGTAAACAATTGTTACAAAATATGAGTGTTTATTTTAAGCTAAAAAACTTGCAATTAGTTTGTCTTGTACGATTTTTTTTTTTGATTTTTTTTTTTTTTTTTTTTTTTTTTTTTTTTTTTACCACGGGTATTCGTCTAGAGTGATTTCTAGAAACCATGGGATAAATGGAATCTGGATGACCCAATGGGTATTTGAACCGCGTCCTCACCTACTGGGCTCACTAAACTTGTATGGATCAGCAACTTTTATCCCTGCTGCAGTAAATTCCTGACAAGAACAAAAGAACTTCGTTTTGTTTCCTTAAATAGTTGATTTTACAACACTACATGATTGTTAATTCTGTAAAGTATACTTCAATTACAGCAAATTCAATGCAAGTCTACTTCGGTTTTTTGAGGGAATATACTGTATTCAAGTTCTCTTTAATAATGTCTTCAACATATTATCCTGCTACAAATTTATCAAACGCTACTTTACTTTAAGTCATTATGAAATTGGAATATACCTGAAACAAATTAATTTTGTTTTATTTTTTATATCTCTCAGGTTTCTTCAGATCAGTAAAAAGAATGATCGTAGCTCACTCTCGAGAAGAAGAAAGTCGTCATAAATAAGGAAATTGTTTTTGTTGCAAATTTATTAACATTGTTGCAGTAACTTTCATACAACAAAGAACGAAAAGTGAAAAAATATTTATTTTTAAAACTTGAATGTGCCGTATTACGCTATTTCTATTGTACCAGTAAGTCTTACTAACAGATTTTTGGTAAATTTGAAACCAAATATAGTATATCGATTCTTATAAATTTCAAGCTCAATGATAATGTGCGATTTTTAAATAAATTAAGAATTTTAATATTGTACTTGTCAATTATGAGTGAAGGGAAATTTATTTTCAATGTCAAATATTGTAGCAAAACATTTTTTATTAATATTTTCAATAATTTTTCGACAGCAAGAAATGAAATATATATTTTCTGGTCAGTTAATACGGAATCAAAAGTATGGTTTTCACAGCAAAATCGGTGATAACTTAGAGACAGCAAGAAAGTAGCAAATTCCGTACTATGAAAAAAAATCATTTAAGTTCTATTCCACCTGAAACGTAATAAAGGTATATTTGCATCTCCTACGACTGGAAGAAAGACAAAGTGAGTTTTGAAACAACGAAACGAATTCGCTTTTGCATATTTGAATAAAGCGCATATATTTCAGTGTTGTCAGTTTTCGACGAGCCTTGCCTTAGGCGACACTGAGCGAGGTCCAGTATTATTCGGCCCGTCTGTTATATTCTGCCCTCGAGAGGAGCCGGCAGTCATTGTTTTCGAGTAGTCCTCCACTGAAATGAGTTTCCTTTCTTTTCCTACTTTCTGTTCGCCCTGAGGAGTCTCCAGAGGGGAGGAGATCCTCCAGAGAGGGATGTTCCCTTCACTCCTCGGAACGCAAAGGAAAAAGGGTGAATTACATCCATGTTCCTTGTGACAAACAGATATCGTTTTCCCATAAATTTGCACCAATCTCTTTATCACCTGTAAAATATGCTTTCTGTCAAGATTATCGTTTCAGTAGTAACAGCTGTTGAATAGTCAAGAAATAGGGAATAGTCCATTTATTTTATGGATTATTTTGCTGTTGTTTTTTTAGAAGAAGTTATTTCATTAGTTTAATTAGTAAACGAGAGACTACAAGAACAACTAATTCTTCTCCTTGCGCACGATGGGGTTGAAAGTTATTTCCGTTCATCAAGTGGCCATGTTAAAAATATTAAGTTACAACCCTTTCTAGTACTTGTACTGTGCTCGACCCGTAAGTTTTTTTATATATATTTAATTTAATTGCAATGGAGCACATGCTCCGGTGGCAATTTCTCTACACACCCAACTTCCCCCCATCCTACACTCACCTACATTTGCCCTCTACAAATTTTATCTTTAAATTCTTTTAACGTTTTCGATAGGTTATTCATCATTCCCCTTGACAACTCATTCCAATCCCTGATAACCTTACCTAAACAAGAAAATCTTCCCACACCCTTGTGCCTGAAATCGAGTGCCAGCTTGTGGTCATGGTCATCTTAGCTAAACCCATCGTAGAAGGTGTACTAGGTCTTTTTACAGACATAAGACTATCAGTTCATTTTAATCAAAAGTGTTGCATGTATGTAAGTAACTGTGTTTTCAGGAGTAATATTCTGTGTGTATGAAGGAAGTGAGAATGAGAAACCCAGTGACGGTTTATGCAGGCTTACTGTTTTGAAAGATACCAGGAGCTGACAAGACTAAAGTCCCCACTAGGCGGACGAATCAGCATCTACAGTGCCGTAAACACATACGCGTACTAAAGAGAGGTTTTAGATATGCCCCAGATAATTGGTAAAGAAGTATTGATTAGGAATCATGCATGTCCTACTTATTGGCAAGGTGAAAACGTTTTCTACCATGACAGCTCTAACCACCAGACAACGTTGCAGAAGCTAGGCGTCATCATGTTACCGCAGTAATCCCAGTTAATGAGATGTGCTATAATCGAAAACTAATTGTTCGTTGACAATAACTTTTTGAAGTGAAAACTTCAATAGGGTCGTTAGGTGATGCTAGGCACTCGCGTGATATGACGTTGCGCTTATGATACGCGCGTTGGACTCTTTCTTGATGGTAAAAAATCATATGAGTCGCGTCAGCAACATACTACTGTTAACAGTATATCTGTAGCTATGAGTAAGAGTATTTCACTTGGGCAGCAGTGAAAATATATACTGTACTTCCATCTAATATAAATGTTTTTATTTTTATTTTTTTGCTAATTTTCTTCATACAAACCCACAATTCTTATCCGATTTTGATAGTACTTGGAACACGCATCCTTTTAAACATGGTGGTCTGGTAGATTAGCGGTTAAGGCGCATAATTTCGAAAGTTCCTCTCTGCGGTCGCAGGTTCAAATTCCATGGTGAGCGCGAATTTTCAAAATTTGACTTTTATATATCACATATTTTTTAGCTAGAAACCTCACTGCATGCTCTCTGACAGGCAGGATCATTCAAATATAACGCAGTATCATGGTCTTTGCATCTTGAGATCAGCACAGTTTTAGTTTGAGCTCCGGAGACAAACGGGTTTCCCTATATCGTATACTGAAAGTGTGTCATGTGTTCACCGAGCAGAGACGACAGGACTTACCCCAAAAGTGAGGCCGCCTTGCTATGCCTAATGCGAGATATTTAGCAAGTGAAAACAGAGTTAGCAATAAATTTAACTACACTTATGCTGGAAATTTATTGAAATGAGTGCTGCAGATGTAATTAAATTGGATTTATTATACAAACTACAGAAAAGGCTTACAGTTTAATGCTTGATACACATCAGAAGCTACGTTAAAGTGCTATACGTCTCAGAGGTACACCAAGAATGAAAGAATGATAGATCTTTGATCTAATACTGTATGTGGTAGTAGCCTTCTTAGCCAGCGGAGGGTGTATAGTGACAGAATTGGCATACTTCATTCACTTCTAGAACTGCCTTTTAAAACTGAAGCTAATACTTTGTTTAAATTGGCTTTTATGAGGCCTGAAGGGAATGGTTAGGCAGAAACGTAAACGTCATCTGTTTACTGCCTGGTTTCCAGGTACTTCTGCGTTGGTTCAAGCTTAGCGGTCCGTTCCCAGGTGTAAAAGTTGACCTTGTCCAGTAGATTCACAAAGAAGAACATTGGATTGCACTGCACTTAGCGTTCAAGACTTAGAAACTTCCTTATTCTTAACGCTGCTAACAGTTGCAATAAAAATACAGATTTACGACTAGTGTACAACATTCTGGAGACAGGCATTTAGTACGGGATTAAATCTCAACAACAGTAATCCACGCAGCGTTAGCTGAGAATGTCCACTCGACAGTGAGAATAACAACACTGAAAAGAAATATAGGAGTAACTATGAAACGACACAGCCTTATATCATCCTAGTTAATACTGCCCTATCTTGATACACTAGAAAAATTGACGTACATCTGAACGAGTGTATGAGAGTACTAACTGGCACACTAAAATCCACCCCAGTCCCCTGGTTATATCTGACCAGCAACATACCACCTCCAGAGGTAAGACGCCAAGAAGCAACGGCACGTGAGTGAATAAAACTACATCATCCTGACCATCCACAGGATATCCCAATCCACGAGGTCTTAAATGACCTACCCTCCACTCGTCTTAAATCCAGAAACCCAGTATGGCAAGACGTGTTTGACTTTGATGTCAAGGAAAAATGGCGACAATGTTGGAACTCTTCATATGGGAAACATCCAGATATTAAAGATCCCACAACTGGACTTCCAGGATTCCACCTGAAGAGAGACCAGTGGGTCAAACTAAATTGCCTAAGAACAGGTCACGCCAAATCCGACGGCATGCTGTAAAAGTGAGGTCTTCAGGATTCTCCTGGATGTGACTGCGGAGCTCCTTCCCCGAGTGTGGAGCATGTCATCAAGGAATACCCTCTAAGGAAGTATGATGGACCAATTAAAGACGTTTTAATGGCTGCAACAACTGGCCATCAGTTTGTGAATGCTACCAATGTTCTTGTCGTTGTAAGTATTGTCTAAATTTATATGTATTGCATTAGTTGCTAGGCCATAAGTAATAAAAAATAATAAAAAACTTCAGGCTCGAACAGAACCGGTGATTGTTCCTCATTCCACTGATGGGAAGACACCATGCTGTATGGGGACGAGGACACAACATCTTCAAGCTCCTGTGGACTTACTAGCACATAAAACTCTAATAAATGTAAGCAATGATGTATAAAGAATATTTTAAAAATTTGGAACACTGAATTGCACCATCATTTAAAGCTGGTTCTATTTAATTTTACTGTACAAAAGACGACTTCCTTGTCACAGCCAGGTTTATTTACATTCTGATGACATGCCAATCATGTATGGGAGCCTAAGTCTGAAATTATGTGAATGCAAGTTAACTTGAGTTATATATATATTATGTTTTCTGACAAAACTAGAGCTGCTCTAGCCAAATATCCCATGACGCAGCCATTTCCAACCACGTTTCAGTTACAGTTGCAACAGAGCTTGACAAATCTTACACCTGGCCAGGAAAAGACCTTGAACTTCTTGTAATACATTTACGATGTGGAAGAACAATCAGTTCCATGGTAGAAGACACAAATTAAGGCGTTAGAATTTTTTTTCTCTACCCTAGACTGTAGGGTATCAATGTTTACAACTCTTAAAGTTGAGAACTATTTTTTTTTCAGTTGCAAATAAAAAGATGAGTAACTACAAAACTTGACGATTTTACGTCCTTTTTTGGTACAGAGTCTATCTCAGAAACGTTATTACTTAGGTATTTACCAATTAAAAAAGAAAAAAAAAAAAAAAAACTTACGTCTATTGTACCTACTTTGTAGTTTTAGAGGAAAGTAAACAAACGCATGTATTATGAGATTAATTTGCAATATGTTAATTTTTTTTTCAAAGTTATCAAAGTTCAGAGTACATAAGAACTAAGTTTCTCTCGGCATTGAGAATTTATTAAATGGTAACTAGCCGAGTTCACCAGGAGATGGCGACAGTGTTGTGATCGCCGAAATATCATGTAAACACCTTTCCTTATTACTTTCCTTATTAGAGTGTGAGAGTATGTATGAGAGTTGGGAGTATGTATATTAAATTCTATTGTAACTGAATGATAGTATAACAGCCCTCAGACGCACCCCTGTAATGAAATGTTATTTTAAGAATTAGATTATGCTAGCTGGGAGTAGATTAAGTATGATTTTGTATATTTTTCGTGTAATTAATTGTGAATTTGTGTAAATGAACATTGTTTTATAGAGAGAAACTATGTAAACAGTAGCTATTAACGTTCATTTCAAGATGTTTTCTAATGATTGTGAGTGATTTTTTACAACTCGTAATTATTTTTGTATGCATTTTATTGTTAAAGTATTGTTAGAATTCGAGAAACATCAGTCGGAACTCTTTGAATTATTCTGGATGTTTCTAGAGTGTCTATTTAAGCGCGCAGACATGGCGAGCAGAGAGAGTTGTCAATCAGCACCTTTTCGGAACATGGAGGAAAGAAATATATGGAGAGGAAATACCGCTTATTCTGTGACGCCACCTCTAAACTCTCGGCTGATATTGAGCATGCGCAGACCATATTACGTATCCATACAATTGCTATTAGGAGACAGTATATCCCGAAAACTAAGCAAGATATCGAAAAATGTTATTCTTTCTTTTCGATTTTTTTCATTGTGTTACATGAGAATCCATCATCAAATTAGACTTTTTCCGAAATTTTTCTTCTGCTCACTTTTGAGACAGAATTTCTCGAGAACTAGGCAAGATATCGAAACTTTTTATTCTTTAGTTTTTATTTGTCTCGTCTTTTTAAATAAAAATCCATCATCAAATTTGACTTTGACCAATTGTTTCTTCTGAATTTCAACCAAAAACATCTCACATTTGAGACAGAATATCTCGAAAATTAAGGAGGATATCAAAAAAATGTATTCTTAGTTTTTTATTTGTTTCATCGAGTTACATAATAATCCATCATCAGATTGCGGCGCCAGGTTTATCCTAGAGTCCCTTTGAGGTTTTTGCTCATATTCCCCGTGTCTGTATGGATAGGTAATACGGCGGCCACGCCTCCCCACTCCTCTCCCCCCGGCGTCACTTCAATGTGTGGTGAAGGTCCTTTGCGTCATCCCCATATATTTCTTTCCTCCATGTTTCGGAAGTGTGAGTTTAATAGCTGGAACATTTGTGTATGATTGTATTTAGTATCTTTGGATCGAGACGATGGCTTGCTGTGTAGTATTATTGTAGAGCTTGCAAAAAAAAAAAAAAAGAAGAAGAAGAAAACCTAAGTGCAAAGTGATTCTTCGGAGTAGTTATTTCATGGCTTTCGGGACAGGACTAAACATCGGGAAAAAGTAATTCGCTGCATGAGCGGCGTTGGAGAGCCGTAGAGTGGAGTCTGCTACCTGACCTGGTAATGTGTTAGGCATTGCTTTCTGTGGCTAGCGAACATCTCTGACCGAACCTGTGACAATCGCGCACAGTGATAAAAGCGCACGCTAGCAAATATATTACAATCGCGCACAACCGAGTTATTGGCCTGATGAGGGTCGTCGCTTGCTACCAGCTTTTAGTTGCCAATTAGTAACCGCGACAACAGTGTACTGGATTCTGGGAATTCCAACCCCTCGTCACCGGACCGCACACCACTGTTCGCTCCTGCATTAAGTTTCGTAGTGAGCAACTGTTTTACTAAATATTACAGTTTTTAATCATGGAAGTTAACTCAACTGCTCATGGAAATCCGTGTGCGCATTATGACGGGCACAGCTATCGAGATGTTCTGGCGCTTGGACTAGCGCCTGAGTAAAAAGAAAATGAAGAACTTCGTCCCCATATTCGTATACGCCCAGCTTTGGCTTTCCTTAAACTAGAAGATTTATCAGATGGTTGGTTGGAGATCCAATCACAGGCTGTTAACAACTCAAAACTATTGGAGTTTTTCGACTACTTAGTAAACACGTCCCTTCAGAATGATGAAATCCCAATTCACATATGGAATTGTCACAAAAGACGTCATCGCACGACTAATGTTATTGAAGGATGGAATAATAGGATCGACAGCGTAGTTAGCAGACCAAACCCAAAGCTTAGAGAAGCGTAAAGCCGCGTTCCCACGATCTCTTGTAACGAAGGTGAGACGGGACGGGACAAATACTCAACCACACGCCATGGGAACAGGGCCGCCTCTGCTAGCGGAGATGAGACGCAGCTACCCACTCTTTGTCGGTAAAAATCACAGGCGTGTGTAGCGGTGCGCTGTTGTCATAGGTTTGCATCAGCGGTGCGCACCCCTTGTGTTGCTGTAAAGTGCTCTGTGGCAAATGACACTAGGCAACGAGGTGTGGAGGTGGCGGCGAGGTAAGCTAGGACTAACCTGCGGCGCGCGCTCGTCCCTACACTTCGGCTTATGAGGTCCCGTCCCGTCTCGCCTTCGTTACAAGAGATCGTGGGAACGCGGCTTTACTCTGTTTGAAGAGGGAAGTCAAGTCTTCAGCTGAATTGATTTTTCAATGAGAAAAACCACATACCAGAAGTTGGACGAAATAACTGGAGAAACTGTTGGTAGATATGAAAAGAGTGGCGACATCAGATCATGTCTAAAGGTGTCCTCGTACATACAAAAACTTGAATAAGTGTACTGTAAATAATAATCAATTATGACGTGGCTCCACGTCTGATTTGAATAATCACACTACAGGAAATAAATGTCAATAAGTAGTAAATATTTATAATGACCAAGCTTCTTGGCTGATTATAAACATGCCTAAATAATTTTAACTTTACAGTTGTTTAGCCAGTAGAAGGTCTGGATAAAGTGTGATGGCAATCATTTCTAAAAAAAAATAATAATAATTTCCCTGTTGCACTAAATAAATAACACTGTTATTGTGTTTTGAAAAGTGCGCGACTGTCACACCCTCTGAAAATCCGAGCTACTATATGCGAGAAAAGTATTAAGATTATCAGACTAAGGAATTATTTGCTGGATGCTCGAGTCTGACTTTGCGGTTTTGATTTTATTATTTTTATATGTTTTCGTTGGATCAGTATGGCTTGTCGACGTCTATTAATTGAAGACATAAATATAGACCAAAAACAGGAAGCAAATCGACTATCGATTCTTGAAAAACATATCCCGAAATTCATTTGAAGAGGCTTCGGTAAGCCAAGATAAACTGAAATCTGCTATATTGTAGCATGGATTCTCACGCAAGTTGCACACTAGACTGACCTCCCGTATTCCGGACCTCTTTTGTGATGTGTTTTGCGAGACATTTTCCATTGCTGTCCGTAATTATCTGAGACCGAGTACCTGCTTCTTCCTGTGTATGCGCCAGTTTTTTTCCCCCGGTGTTAGGGGTGTGACCGCCCCTGCAAGAGGTTTACAAGTTTAATTTGGCGACGGCCCCGAGTAACGAGCGCCTTCCTAATTACAGGGCCCTACCTGTCAGCGCCCAGCAGGGGTGCTCAAACTGAGGATCACGCACAGTGGAAATAACTCCTTCATGTTTTAAAATCAGCGCCAGGGTCGGCTTAACACTTGAGCCATATTGCTATATTAATTGTTAAACACAAAAATACAGTTTGACAGTTGCTTATAAATACAACACAAAGAAAAATATTTAACTGCAATTATTTCATGAAATGACTCTTAAGACGATTACCATAAGATTTCTTGATTTTCTGTGATCATTCTTACAGTTTTTCATTCCTCCATCTCATTCGTATCTTATCTGAACCCTTCCATTACCTGCTTCAGGCATTGCAATCTTTTTCCTCCACAATTCTGCGTTACTCGCAAATACAGTGTTACAATCTTTCGACTGAATAGATGCAATCCTCCAACCATTCCTATCTTGTGCTAGCCTTTTCATCTCGACATACCCCTTAGAACCCACGTCCAGAATTATTTGCTTAATATTTTCTGATCTCTGACTTTCATTGAACTTCTTACCTTCGATTGTTCCCTCCACTAACAAATTAACCAATTAGTATGTCTCATAATAAGACCTGCCAGCCCTCAATCCTTTTTCTGTAAGTTTCTTCTTCTTTCCTCACCCATCTTTTCCAAAACTAGTTCATTTCGTAATTTATCCGTCCACTTAATTTTCAGCATTCTTCTGTAGCACCACATTTCAAATGCTTCAATTTTCTTTCTTTCTGGTATTCCTAAAGTCCATACTTCGCTACCATAAAGTGCTGTGCTCCACACGTAGAATTTAAAAAGTTTCTTTTTAAGTACTATATCAATATTTTAAACAAAAAGATATCTCTTTTTCATGGAGGCTCTTTTTGCTAGTGCTATTCTACTTTTAACATCATTCCTGCTTCAGCCATCAGTTGTCATTTTTCTTGCCAAATATCAGAGGTCACTTACTTCTCCTATTGCATCCCATCCTATTTTTATATTTAATCTGCTGTGATTGGTATCATCTCTGCTACATTTCATCACTTTTGTTTTGATTTATATTCCGTCTAAAATCTTCCTTCAGTATTTTGTCCATGCAATTCAGTAACTTCTCAATATCCTCAGCCCTCTCTGCTAACAAGACAATGTCATCAGCAAATCGTAGCATACTAATTTTTTCTCCCTGAACACTTATGCCACATGGATATTTTTCTTTGGCTTTCTTTATTGCTTCCTCTACATACAAGGCGAATATTAACGGGGATAGACTACAACCTTGTCTCACACCCTTTTTAACTGATGCTTGTCTCTCATGATTCTCTACTTTTATTACAGCCACTTGATTCTTATATAGTTTATAGAGTATTCTTCTATCTCGATACTTTAGACCTGACTTCTTTAAAATGTTAAACATCTTGTCCCACCTAACATTATCAAAAGCTTTTTCTAAATCAACAAATGCCATAAAAGTATCTTTGTTTTTCTTGATCCGCCCTTCAAGTATTAATATTAAAGACAGAATTGCTTCCCTTGTACCGCGATTTTTCCTAAACCCAAACTGTTCTTCACCTACTACCTCTTCTACTACCCTTTCCATCCTTCTGTATATTATTCTAGCCAGTAATTTTGAAGCATGTGATGTTAGACTAAGGGTGCGATAATTCTCACATTTGTCAGCTTGTGCTTTCTTAGGAAGTGTGAAGATGATATTTTTATTAAAATCAGTTGGAACTTCTCCTGTTTTATAACTTTTTGATATCAGTTTGAATAATATTTGATTCCTTCTTCTCCTAAGGATTTAAGAAGTTCTGCAGGGATCTCATCAATTCCAACTGCCTCATTTGCTTTCAAGTTGTTCAGAACTCTATCAAACCCTGTCCTCAAAACAGAATCTCCTAATTCATCAATGTCGACATCGCCTTCCTTTTCCATTACGCTATTGTTCAAGTCGTCACGCTCTTACTGTTTCTCAATTTATTCCTTCCATCAGTTAGCTCTATCTTCTGAGCTTAAAAGAGGTTTCCCATCGGTATCTTTAATGTTAACACCTCTTTTATTCATTTCTCCAAAAGTTTATTTGATCTTCCTACGTGCAACATCTGCTTCACCTATAACTATTTCCTTTCCTAATTCTTCATACTTTTCTTGTAGCCATTTTTCTTTTGCTTTTTTTTTTTTTTTTTTTTTTTTTTTTTTTTTTTTTTGCATTTCATGTTTATTTGATTTCTAAATTGTCTGTATAGTTCTCTTCCTGCTTCATCTTGATCCAAGGTTTTCGGGTGGCTTGTTTCCTAAAGCCTAATGTTTCTTTACAAGCTTTCACTATTTCTATCTTCAATGCTTTCCTTTCGTTCTCTGTTGAGCTCCTTTCAGAGATACTTCTTACACCTAGGTCTACCATCTCTGCAAATTTTTCTCTCGTATTAGATTGTTTCTGTTTATTTACTTCCAGTCTATTCTGTTTATATTGCTTCCTTACTGGCTTTATTTTCAACCTGCACTTCATTACTATCAAATTATGGTCTATGTCTGCTTCTGGGTACGCGTTACAATCTAGAACATGATTCCTGTATCTCTGTTTGACCATAATATAATATAGCTGATATCTGCTTCTATCCCCTGGCGTTTTCAGGTGTATATTCTTTTCGAATGGTTCTTAAACAGTGTGTTTGCCACTACTAGCTTATTTCTTTCACAAAATTCTAATAACCTACTTACTCGCTCATTTCTTTCTCCTAGATCAAATCTTCCTACAATATTCCCGTCTTGTACTTTTCACACTATCGCATTCCAATCACCCGTGATAATTAGATTTTCCTCCCCCGTCATATATTGGATTAATTCTTTAATTTCGGCGTATATTTTCTCTATTTCTTTGTCATCTTCCTGTGATGTTGGCATATACACTTGTGGTTGGGGCGGTCTTAATTCCTAACCTCATCAAAATAATCCTGTCACAAAACTGCTCATAATAACTCACATGTTTCCCTACTATCTTATTCGTTACAAATCCTACACCAGTGATTCAATTGGCAGCTTGTGTGCTAATTATCCTGTATTCCCCAGACCAGAAATCCTGTGCGTCCTTCCATTTAATCTCGCTAATCCCAACAACATCTCTCTTAAGTCATTCCATCTCCCTTTTTAGGTTTTCTAATATATCTGCCCTATTCAGACTTCTAACATTCCACGCTCCGACTCGTAGAACGTTTCTATCCATTCTGATGACTCCTCCCTGAGCAGTCCCCACCCGGAGATCCGATTGGGGGACTATTTTACCTCCTGAATATTTTACCCAGGAAGAAGCCATCATGATATACGTAATTTGAGAAGATTACATGTCCTCGGGGTACGCGTTGGGTCTTAAATGAAGTGGTTTCCCGTTGCCTTCTGCATCCCCATGCCGTTGATCATTTCTGATTCATCCGCCTCTAGACGCCGTTTCCAACCCCAAGGGCAAGAGGGTGCCCGGGACCGCTCCCCAATCTTCCGCCCTCCTTTCTGAGGCCGTTGGCAAGCAGTGTGTGACTCCTTATACCGGGAATCTTTCAGTCGCCAGAGCCTCATCCGTGCAAACAGGGTGCACCACGCGAAGGAGAGGTTGGCATTATGTTGAAAAAGGCTAATAAAGTCTCTCCCAAAACCCTACACCCCAACTAGAATAATTTAGTCCTTTTTTTTTTTTTTTTGCTTATGGCTTTACGCCACTTCGACGTCGATGTCATTAGAGGCGAAATGTAATCGTATCGTAGTAGATAGTATAGTGTTGTATCCTGAGACAGGTATCAGACTGCTGTAAAAGTCAGACTACGCTATGTGCGGAGGGAGGGTCGTCAGTTCCATTCTTCTCTGTTGTAATCTTTCGTCCCTATCACATGAGGTAAATATGGTATACCATTTTACTTGACCTAGATATAAAGTTTTCCACCCTCGTCTATACGGCAGTCATTGTAATATATCTGTCTCTGCATTGTAAACTGTCACGTGATTCTATCTCCATGCCAATTAGAACATGACTATCCGTCTTGATAACGGGAGACAGATTTTTTTATATTGTCGAAGTCCTTCTGTGTACTACATACGGATGTCTGAAAGCTGCGTTTCGCACGTGATCACAATTACTTAACCTGCCGCCTGTTATGAAGGTCGGTAATTTTTAATATTTTACGACAAGGCTTAGTCTACGTTACAAACATTTCTGCTAGTACCTTAATCTTGCCTTTTATTCAATGAGACAGTTCGCCCATGATGGAGTACGTCAAGTTTTCGTTGGTTGTATTTAGGAGTTTACTTTCATAGTGATAGTTTCACACTTCGTTTAAATAGTTATCTTTCCAATAAGAAATTTATTAAATATCCAAGTTTGTGAGATATCCTGTGAAGCCATAATTAAATTCATTAATTATAATACGAGTATACGATGAGCTAGATTAATGGTTCTGACTTTACCACATACGATCCTGCATGTATTTTATGTCTTAAGTAATTGGAATAATTGTTGTCGGTTGTCATTTTCTTGTACGTTATCGAGGAAGGAATGTCTTGCGTCGGAATGGACAGGAAGGTTACCTGTAGAACATATCTGCGTTTCATGAACGATGAATAGTCTTGTAATCTAGCTTCATCATCTGTCTTGTTACATGTCTTAGCTACTCTTACAATGCGAAAAGTTGTAATTACGGCTGCAGCGTAAGAAGTGTCTTCCGTCTACTGAGTCCAGTTTTAGAGTTCGTGCGTCGATTTTGTTGTTTTAGTAGAGTCCTGTTTAGTATTAGCACTGTTGATAATAATCGATATTACGATACTATTTTTTGAAAATATCGATATTTGTGAGTGACTTTTTCGGACGATATATCGATATTTCGATACTGAAATCTGGATATCGGCTTCGATATTTTTAAAAATAAGTTATCATTTTTGGTATGCTCTGAATGACACTATGTTCCTCAAATTTCTGTTACGCATAGAGATCAAGCAAGCTTAAGTAAATCTTACAACGATTCTATAATTAATTTGAAAGTTATAGGTACCAGGTATTCTCAGATGATGACAACAGAGTAGGCAAGGCATCGCTCGCCCAGCGCGAATCGAACGCCAGCGTGTTGATTGTCCAGGTTAGTCCAACTTGAAATGAGTGTGTTAGCGGGAATAGTGGGAAGTGTAAATAACAAATAGTTACTAACTCGAGATCAAGAAAAAAAGACAACTCAGAATAAGGTATCAACATACAAAATTAAATGAAATACCACAAAAAAATAATATGAAAAAAAGTTATGTAACTTGGCCATAAGATAAATAATCTTCTACCTAAATAAATGCAACTGTATTACTCCAAAATCTTAAAAATACATAAAATAAGATTTGCCTCGAACCTCTTTGGAGTTTTATAAATTATTATGAAACTTATGAGACGCATAATAGTCAATTTTTTTTAAAAAAAACCAACAATCATCATCACTAACAGAAACCATTCGAAAGTGAAAACCTGATTAAGAACAAATTCACACGTCCATTTATCAGTGGCCAGCCTTATTTTTGCAAGGTTTGATTTTAATGAAATTGCAGTTATGAAAGTATCGATATATCGATACATCGATATTTTTTTCCGATATATCGACAGGTGATATTGATACTTTTTAAAATATCGATATATCGAAAAGCCGATATTTTAAAAAATATCAACAGGGTGAGGACGTTTTGTCGACTGTTAATTGTAGTTTATAGTTGAAAAATAGATAGAAAATCAAAGACAGTGGCAGCCCGTTTTCTGCTCTTTTAAACGGCACTGTTTGCCATATTTACCGTTTCTGCGTTACTGCTATTTTGCTTCTGGCTTTATAACTCGTCGACTTCAAGGTCATTAGAGGCAGGTAGGGACTGGAGGCAAGGAACCCTCCGGCATTCCCGTGGAGTGATTTAGGGAAACAATGTAAAACCGAAATCTGGATGGTCGGACGAGGATTCGCATTCGCGTCCTCCCGAATGCGAAGCCAGACAGCGCCGCCTTGTTGGGCCAGAATATTACCGCTTAGTCACCACGCTCGGTTTAACACTGCCATCCAATGGACGGATCACCTGCAACATTGCCGATTGCCTTCACTCCGTACATGTTGCGGGGGTTTTGGGATTTGACTCAGATCTTTGATGTAATGCATACACCATCACTTGTTCTACTCTGCCGGCCAATAGCAAGTGGTTAAAATATCACCCAAGGGGGTTCGAGCTATATCATTAGTCAGGGAACGTTACACTGGTTTCTCTGTAAATTCGACCAGTAGCTATGGAAATAAAAGTATTTGAGGAAAACAGTAGGCTACAAGAAGGTGTTCAGTCAATTTATTTGATTTTTCATTCTGTTTTGTAACATATTTTTGTATCAACGATAAATAACTTTTGTTAGATATTGCTATTATTACTTTTAGTTGCTTTCAGTTACCCGACTTCAAAAATAAATAAATCATGCTACTAACGATTATTATGCAAAACTAATAAAGTATCTAGCTGAGGCTCAAATTGTTTGCCTCGTCATTCTAGAGATCAGGCATCGTTATTCCTTTTTCAGTGAATTATAATCAGAACGAAGTCTCGCCACACTCACGCAACTTCAGACAGAATAATTTGGAAGGCAAACTTGCCCATCGAACGGCGTATAATTAATTGCCTGCCGAGTAAGCACGCACCCCGGACAACTTTGCCGCCGCCCGAAACGCCGGAAGTTACAATAGAACTTCCGGTTGCCCAAGTACTGGCTCAACCATGCTCGAGCGGTCGACTTTTATCGAGCTTAACTAATGATGCTTCTTACGGTGTGCTGCGGCGAAAACTTGCCCGTAAATTGTAAACGTTTAGAGTAAGGGGTCCTCACTTATCTCCGCTCACTCGATGTTAACTTTTTAACATTGCAATGTCAACAGCACACAGGTGGGCATGATTGAGTGTATAGCGTCACGAAGACTATTTCAGAGGGTGAGAGATACAATAGACCAAATAATGAAAGCAGCTTTTGCCAGAATTCATATACAGGGTGTTACAAAAAGGTACGGCCAAACTTTCAGGAAACATTCCTCACACACAAACAAATAAAATATGTTATGTGGACATGTGTCCGGAAACGCTTACTTTCCATGTTAGAGCTCATTTTAGTTTCGTTAGTATGTACTGTACTTCCTCGATTCACCGCCAGTTAGCCCAATTGCAGAAAGGTAATGTTGACGTCGGTGCTTGTGTTGACCCCGGTAACAAATGTAGAGACTCTTCGTGCTCGTATTGTGGACGGCTGTGATACAATACGCCATTCTCCAGGGCTGCATCAGCGCATCAGGGATTCCATGCGACGGAGGGTGGATGCATGTATCCTCGCTAACTGAGGACATTTTGAACATTTCCTGTAACAAATGTTTGAAGTCACGCTGGTACGTTCTGTTACTGTGTGTTTCCATTCCATGTTTAATGTGATTTGAAGAGAAGTAATAAAATGAGCTCTAACATGAGAAAGTAAGCGTTTCCGGACACATGTCCACATAACATATTTTCTTTGTTTGTGTGTGAGGAATGTTTCCTGAAAGATTGGCCGTACCTTTTTGTAACACCCTGTATACGATGTATTGCCGTTCTATTGTACTGTAAATTGCATTAACATTCTAAATCTTTATATAACCAAACATGGCAAGATTGTTCGAAATTTTTTATCATGTTGTGTGTTAAGTTGTTTCTTCCGGGACTAGCCTGTTTGAAGCTCTTTGAGAAAAATGAAGTACTTACATAGAAATCTCTGTACATGCAGCTACATCTAGAGTATAGGTTCCCAAAATGGGGTGGAGAGGGAGGCGTGAAGACTTGTCGGAGGGAGGGGGAGGGGGAGGGGGGGGCGTGATGTAGTTTTGTCACCTATGTGAACGAAACCCTAGGTCTACCATCGTAGGTATTATGTATCGTTGAAAACCTGTATTCAAACATCACATGCCTAGTTACTTTCCCCTGAGATGTAATTGTTAGTACTGAGAAATAGGGATTTACTTACCAGTGGGGATGGGCGTGGGATTTTTTCTTTTGACGGAACGGGGCGTGGAAAGGAAAAGTTTGGGAAGCCATATTTTAGAGGAAGCAGCACTCACTGTTGTCACGAATCTCGGATATCGTCACGTCTATGTTTAGGCTGGAGGGTGGGGAAGTCTTGCTGTGGGCGCCCTAACGGCAGTGCGGCACCTACTGTTCACTGAATTATTCCTGCTTCCCTTCTTACCGGTGGCCACCTGAGATAACTGCTTTTATCCTTGCTGAATATTTTACATTTTACCATGTTGAAAGCGTGAAGCATTTTCTTCCGTTTGTGTTTAAGATGATGGTAACTCTTGCTTATTCAGTCTCTCCTGCATATTGTTCCCTTGAGAAAGATAAATTATAGTAAAAATCCCCCCTCTCTTAACCTTTCTCCAACCTCTCTCTCTCAACCTGAGTAAGTTACGATACCACGGAAGATGGCAACCATTCACAGCAGTTTTATGTAATACTAGTTGTTGCCTGGCCCTGCGTCTCAAGTCGATTAGGGAGCGTCCGTAAACTACGTGTTACCATTTTTGACTCCCTTGACCCCTCTCCCCCCCCCTCACACCTCGTAGCCTGAAGTAGCTCTTTCCTCAACCTCTGTCCCCCCCTCCCCCTCAGTGTGTTGCACGTGACATTTTTTTCATTTTAATACCAGTAATATCTTTAATGTACAGACTTTATCCGGTTACAGTCTTATCATTGTTTTTTTCCTCCGATTTGTTTGCCAGCGTGTTACTGTTTTCTCTTAACAGACTATCGTTAAAATTATTGTTTATATAATTAAGAAAATCGACATTTGTGTAATTTTTCATAATTATAAATATTCTGAATGAAATGTTGACACTAACCATTCCTGCAAATGATAAATTACTGGTAAAAACCTCTTCCTCAGGTACACGGTGTTCTCTGGGCAGTTGGATATCCTTTCATTCTTGAGGTGTTTCAAAAATCTCTTTTATTGATAAGATAGAACAAACTATACCTGCCGTGTTAAAAAAAAAAAAACTAAGAAGTACTGTATTTTTATCTTCTTTTGCTGTAATTCTATCACCTTTATTTCTAGGTTACAGTATGATTGTTTTTCTTTTTTTTTTTCAAACCATCAAAATAATTAGAACTGTCACTGCCTAGGAAAATCCCGGGGACATATGTAAGACAATCTGAGACTAGGTATGCCATGTAGTTTAGTTTTTTAAGCGAATTGCCTTTAGAAGGATTTTAATTTGTTGTCACTTTTTATTTAAATTTCTCAGCTTTTCGCCAAAATCCTATCAAAATCTAACAGTAATTTTTGCTTGAAAGCAGGCAGACTGATACAAATGTTTAAAAATTTTGGTTCCTCTTATGCAGCTAATGAATAATGACCCAAATATATTTTTTCTCTGTAATATCTTTAAGATTCTGACTTTATCCGGTTACAGTCTTATCATTGTTTCTTCCCTCCGATTTGGTTGCCAGCTTGTAACTTTGTATTTTCTGTATGATAAGTATATTTTTTGTTAGCAAAATGTTCAAATTATAAGGCGGAGGTTGGTGACCCAGCAATTACTTTAGATGATTGTGGGAACCGGTTAAAAACAACAATCAGGGAGACCGGCTCGAGAAGATTGTTACTATCCCCCAGCCCTTAGTGACTCATAGCCTTTCGTTGATATCCCATTTATGATATGT
This sequence comes from Vandiemenella viatica, assembly GCA_031002005.1. Lineage (NCBI taxonomy): Eukaryota > Metazoa > Arthropoda > Insecta > Orthoptera > Morabidae > Vandiemenella > Vandiemenella viatica. The sequence continues at coordinate 73,905,475 of JARYHS010013631.1, forward strand.
AGCCTCTCATCTATCTTTTTGAATGTAATTGTTAAATGATGCAAACAAGGTAATAACGTACACTCGCCCCTATCTGTATTTTCACAACGACGAATCTATATTTACACAACGATATTAAGAGGTTTAGTAAATGAATATTTCGGCTTTTATTGACAAGCAAATTCCACTTGCTTTCGAATCATAAATTTGCGCAGTATATCTGTTTCCTTTCAAAAGTGTGATTTGACAAATAGCTAACGCAAAATGTCAGCAATTGGAACATACTTGGCGCCAGTAGGATGAATGCTCAACTGCCAAAAGCCGTAGTACCATTGTAAAGTTACGGAACTGTTCCTTCTGACATCTGGATAAGAAGAGGAGAATTGACAACTACTTAAGACCATTCAAAGAAGTATAGCATCGGTACCAATCAGTTTAGCAATCGCCAATGGGAAAAGTACCTAGTCATTCCTTCTTTGTCTCTTCTTTAAGAAATTACGATTATGAGATTTCAACATAACGCCTGCGAAGAAATGAACTGTCAGAAAAAGATTTTTACGCTCGACTTATGAAGGGTTTAGAAGCAAGTATTATAATAACGGATAAATGCTGTGTGTAGAGTCATAGTTTTCATTGTATTGAAAAAAAAGATTGATATGTATCTCGACAACACTAGTTGTGAGTAATAATACTAATCAAAATTCCGCAGATGAAGTTAATTGTTGGCAATGGTTTATTTATTTATTTATTTTTTTGCCTGTGACATGAAACTCACATAAGTTACATTAGTTCATACGGTCTAGTAAAGCCAAAGTTAAGCACAACATTTTCATTTGTTAACAGATTTGTTTATACAATTCATTATCGGATACCTGGTATTCAGTTTCGAAATCATTTGTGTAAAGCTAATAAATATGTGGTGTATCGGGTAATGGATCAGTATTGTGTGAACTGCCATGTTAAATACGGAATCCTATTAGCTGGCTTTAAACATAGAAGGGAATTATAATTAGTATTTCAAACATAATAAAACAGCCTAAACCTCGCTAAGGCCGGTGGTTCAACGCTTTGGAGTAGTATTTGGGATGCCGCTTGTTCAATCCACCACTGGATTATCCCGCTTTTGTTTTTCTATTACTTTGCGTAATCACTCTAAGCGAATGCTGAAATGATTCCTTAAGCAGCTCATGACTTATTTCCTTCCTGTTCCTTGTCCCCAATCCTCTCAGGTATTTAATGACCTCGATTCACGAAGCTTAAAACTAACTTTTTGGTCACTTGATAGTATTTACTTATGTACAGATAAAATCAAAGTTTCAGTTCTGTATATAGCGTCCAAAAAGTCTAAATATGGTTTTACTATCATTTAAATTTACGAAAAGGTATCAGATTTCCTTCAGTGTAATTGTATAAATTATACACCTTTTGATCTGCACGTAGCTAGGTTTATCAACACCAAGCAGTTATCCACAGTATCTGAATTAGCTTTGATGCTGGTTCTACTATTACACCTCAACTCGCGACACAGGCAGCGCACCAGATGAAGTATGTACTCGTAAGCTCCACGGACAAACTGAAGAAATGAGCCATGGAAATTAATAGTTTATTAACCTGAGTATTTACTGGCAGTCTGGTTTGTCGTTATATTCCACTGGCCACAACAAGAACAAGGTACCGAGAGTGGTGGGTGAACGGTTAACGTTCTGGCCTCGCATTCGGTATTACGCGGGTTCGAATTCCCGTCCGCGCATCCAGATTTGGGTTTTCCATGGTTTCCCCAAATCACTCCAGGCGAATGCCCGGATGCTTCCTTCAAAAAGGCCATGGCCGAATTCCTTCCCGTTCCTTGTCCCCAATCCCATCCCGCCTCTAATGACCTTAGCCGTCGACGAGGAGTAAAGCAGTAAGCAAAAAAAAAAAAACACATTGTAAAAGCTGGTTTTTTGATACCACCGCTGAAATCAAATTACTATTAAATATCATATCAAATATCCTTTAAGTATAAATTCATTTTCTTTATTACAGTTCCAATAAGAAACAAAGATCAACAAAGATCCACTAATCTTTTCATCTTCTGTTTACAAACGACAATTACTTACCAAATACAGCATTTACAATTAACTAATTTTACTATCATACTATTCTTTGGCCCTGGGGCTTATATTTTCAATGTAAATCCCACCAGGATTTTGTAGCAAGTTTCTTCATTAAGCTTTTTCCAGCCAAACCTCCTCTCATTTTTTCTCTTCAACTTTTCTCCTCAATAGAGATCTTCTATACCTCTGACTTGAAATTCTGTGACCTTAGAACTTAGAAACCCAAAGTTAATATCCAAAATCATAATTACTTAATAGAAAAGAATTTTATAATATTAAAATTCACAAGTGGTGGGGTTGTGTACCTCACAACTGGAATCACTCCAGGTGAATGTCGGGATGGATCCTTCAATAAAGTCATAACCGATTTTTTTTCTCGTTCCATGCCACCAGTCCTCTCCCTCCTCTAATGACGTCAACCTGGACGAGGCATGAAGCCATAAGCAAAAGTAAAGATAAAATTCTATCACCTTCACTGCCGACTCTGCTTTTCAGGTCTCCGCTCCATATTCTACGAGAACAATTATTTTTGTTTTTCCAGTTATTTATTTTTTACATATACTTGTCTTACAAGCAGTATATCATAATAAACACGTTACCATAAAGTTACACACAGTTTGCAGAAAGCTAAAAGATTCACTAAACATCCAAATGTTTGTTCATCCGATCCGAACAAATTGTTCGTATGACGTAAACAAAAAGGAACTACAAGACTGTGTGTCGAAGGACGCTCTACTGAAATGAGAACATCGTGTCTCTCTTTAAACGGATGCTCCGACTGTATTTGAATTTAACTTTTTTCCAAGATTTATCAGCCACAAGCATCTATCGGTGTTCAACTCATGTGTTACAGTATCTGGTAATAGGTTTTCTCACAAATGTAATACTTAGATCCAACCATATAAAATAATAATGTAAAAGGGACAAGAAGTGTAATTCATACAGACAAATACGTACATGTAATAAACACACACAATTATAATAACTTTAAAGAAAAGATTTTTGTATCGTTTGTTCAAACGGTAAGGTCTAATTACGTTGCGTATCAGCAAGATCTGACGTTATACTAATAACGTCTATTCTCTCAAGAGTATAATTATTTGGTAGTTTGTATTAAGAACCGATAAATGTCGTTAGAATAGAAACGTGCGCACTCGCCATTACGTGTCTGCAGATTGCGCGTGTGCATGCGCAATTGCGTGTCACGTCACAGCGAATTTACTGCTCAATCCAGACGCCGCCACTGCAGTTCTCACTTTGAAAATACGAAAAGTTCTCGGCCATGCTTAAGGATGGTGATGCAGATTATTCTAAATCTTATAACTGTCTGTAGAGAGTAACGACCACCAACGTTTATTGAGCTTCCATGTATGGTAGCTTGCCGATAGCCTGGTCAGTTGCGGCGTCAATTTTATAGTTTTCAGAATACCTTGGCACGTATGTGGTTTTGGAGTGTCGGGGACAAAGCCGCAGAAAGTGTGACCTGGAACACAACTTTGCGCAGCGAGACACCCAGATAGTTGTGGAGAGAATGCGTCCCGCCACAGAGCGTGTTAATAGCGCCGCCAAACTGTCCGACAAGTTGGAAGCCAGCAGGAGTACAGAAACCGCCACCACATTCCGCTCACTGTTCGGTGAAGTCACCAGCTGCGATTTTTTATGCTTGATACCATTACCATTCCAGGGTTCTTCCTTGTAGCTGAAATAATAACCGCGGAGTAAACGTGGATTACGCTCTCTCTCAGCTACTACAGAAGATTAGAAATCGAGATGTTAACAATTTCATTTATGCTGTCACACTACGGATTGCTGGCATTGTAAGTGCACCTAAATATTTAAACATACGTCTGTACAATTACTACGAGCTTGTTTTTAATCATTATTTGATTCGGTTTTTATTACTTACATGTCTTCAGCGCTTCTGCTGAATTTCCTCAGAACAAAGAGTCATAAACAATAGGTAACGAAAATATTTAATTTTGCCAGATTTCTTATTTTCATCTCAGCTATTAAGGATATCACATTAGATCAAATACTGCAGAGTACAATATTTAAGACATTGCTGAATGCTTGTGTTTCATTTTCAGTTGTTATGCATATAAGATACCAGCATTTTGTGCAACTGCTATCACTGGTTGCTTTTCTTTCAGGGATCAGATCATTGCTGTTATTTATTTATTTATTTTCGCTTATGGCTTAACGCCTCATTGAGGTCATTAGAGGCAGAAAAGGACTTGGGACAGGGAACGGGAAGGAATTCGACCGTGGGCTTTTGAAGGAAGCATCCTGGCGTTCGCCTGGAGTGGTCTGGGGAAACCATGGAAAACCCAAATCCGATACCCGAATGGGGATTCGATCCCGCATCCTCCCGAATGCGAGGCCAGAGCGTTACCGCTTACCCACCACGCTCGGTGTTTTATTTTGCTGCGTAGTACTGACGAGATTTTTGAAGATTGACAAAAATCATCAGTGAGATATTACACATATTTACTATCACTCGCCTAAACCTGGTGTGATAGGAGCAGCAAAGAATCACGAATTATCCCCTCTGGTACATCAGGTCTTACTGCTTTCCATATCCAATTTATAATGTCAGATGCATTTACACACTTCAGGGCCATTTTTCTTTCAGATATAGCTTTAAAGCCATAGTTATGTAACCTATCAGAGATGGCGCCGGCTATAGGTTATTTTCAGAGTCGAACTAGATTGTAAATTGGAGCCTTGTAGCTAGCGATAAACATTTTAGTTAAATGTTTTTATTTATTAAAATAAACTTAAATCTTTAGTATCAGAGATTTGTTAATTACCACGAAATCAGTTAAATACAATCAACATTTATCAGAGGCTGTGTCTAATTATTTATTTGAACGACCCATGACTATGCTAGTAGTATGTTAAATAGTCGACCAGACCTTCTGGGCTTGTTACTAAAATGACTCATTGTAGTTATCAACCGAATGCAGATCCTGCTGCTTGAGTGATAACGTTCTAGCTGGCCTTCTGCAGGATCTGTATTCGATTCCGGGTGAGGTCATTTAATTTTGCGTAGTCATGGATAAAGCCTCCCAGTATCTCGTAAACACCATTTGCTTTCACGAACTTTAACTCTCTTATCTAACTTACATCATCTGTGTGATAGTTTCGGATGTGCTAATATAGTTTAGAGCTTATACTGACTATATAAACAAACAGATAATTATATTTGGAATATTTATTGAACGATAATTCTCAGTAATAATTTTTTTAAACGTTGTTAAATACATACTTGGACTTTCCGAAAATCCTCTGCCGACTCTAATCGATGAACGATAAAATAACTAAAAGGCTAAAAACGGATTTAAATTTTTGTTTTCTTTAGTCAAACACAGGGAAATAATTCATTCCGAAATTCCTTTATAACGGAAGTCTCAACTTAATAACAATACACACGAGAAACTCCAGCTTTCATTACTTGTTGTGCATATTTGCAAATGTCCGGTATCAACAAAAAGCGGGCAGTAATTAATCCATCAGGTCGCTTTTTCGATATTATTGTATCCATTTTCCACATTCATCAATTGTAAATGTATTGCTGGTCAAATGTTTGTCCTCTCACTAAATGAGAAACTCACTGAATTAACCTTTGCGTTTGTACAGATGAATAAGCAAATACAACCTATGTTAATGAATGTCATAAACAAGGGCGCAATTTTAATTGGGTTTTCGCTAGTGCCGGAATATAACGGTATAGAACATCCTGTATACTGCAAACAGGAACCTTCCGGGCGTATAGGTGTTGCCTGTGAACTATCATCTACACGCGACGTCAGATAATAATATCGTACCACCAATTGCCTCAGAACAATTACATCATAGGCTTATGGTAACTTGGCTGGTCATGGAACAGGATCATATGTCATACCAGGCGTAATTCTAACACTGTAAGAGCCACCTCGTTAGAAAAATCGTTTACGTCTGTGAAGCCACGCTCTGATGGCGTCCACATTATTTCTGAAGACAAGATATTGGTCCGGACTCGGCCATCGCCTTCACGAGGCAGAACTGATAGAAGGGGTAGTCTACAAGTCTCTTTAATGACTTATAAGAGTTTTTTATGAAATAAATTTAATATACAATCTGTGTATGGAATCTTTAGTGCAACAGACTAACCCAAATTGACAGTGATATGTTTAACTGCATAGTAGAATGGTCTAATACTTGCTTGCTATTAAAAGTCTAGGTCTCGGGCTAAAATCCAGGTGAGGGCGTAAGATTTTTAGGAATTGAGCTTGGGTCGGATTTCAGGTTAATCTGTAGATCCAGCCACAATAGAGGCGGAATGCGAAATGATATTAGACTATATTAACAGGTGAGTTTTCTTGTCTAACGATATTCTAGATATTTGAAGATTGTAAGCTGCTTTAGCCTTTCCATTTTATCTAATCTCTCTGTCTTCTGGGTTGCGTCACTTGTTCATATGATGATTTTCGACTTTTTTCTGTTTATGTATGATGTATTTCCTTCATATACTATAGTTTAAATAAGACAACGTATTCCTGTCGTATGCCTTGAAATTTACAGGAATCTAAATGTTTTTGGTATTCTTTAAACGGTTTCTAAAACCATTATCTTATCCAAAATTATTCGTAATTAATCAGATTGAGGCAAACTACAGTTTGTAAAATCTTATTCCTAAATGAAGACATCAATTTGTATAGAAACTGACCGAATGAAAATTATACTTTGGAACCTTAGTGGAATATAGTTGAAATTTATTGTCAGGATTAAGAGTTGCATGATTCTAATACTGTTGAATTGAAAGGTCTGAACGACATGGAGGAATAGTCTCTTAAGTGCCGAAATAAAAAGAAAAATATTAAAAACTATAGAACTGGGATTGAGGGCACTAACCTATCACTAAAAATTTAATAATCAGTCCGCTCGTCTAACATTGAAGTTTTTTGATTAGACGAAGTGCTGACCTCTTTGCATTGTCGTAGTGCGTAAGCGCCTCTAGGAAGATATAACACCAGGAATAGAAACACTCCGTTTACACCTTGGCACTTTTCAGTTAGTAGGTATCAGAAAAACCGCTGGCAGCCATCAAGAATGTGTTGTCTTCAAGGCTCCGTTACCATACTGGAATTGCTTTCTAAGTTTATTATTATCATTATTATTTTGTTTCTGTTTGTAACGTGTGCAGAGAAACTGTATTATTGCTGCAATGTGCTGTACATTCTTCAGATTAAAAAAAAAAAAATAACCCGTCAAGTCTTGTTTGATTTTCATATATGCATATCGCGCTATCATCTTGTAAACATCACAGAGAGATTCTCTAAGTGCCAACTTGGGTATGACTTTAGTGAAGGCAGAAGAACAACCGCTATTTTAATGTTGTGGTCAACAAATATTTCATCTCTCGGAATGAATTTTTTTTCTTTCGTTAGGTTTTTTAGATTTGAACTCAGTCTTTGACAATGATACATTACCTACAGTTTAGAAAAAAACAATTACTAAAAACGATCATTCACTACAATATTCGCTTATTCGGGTAGACATACGATATTTACGTATAGTTCTCTGTGTCCTCTTAGGATGATCTCCCACCGTAAGGAACAGATGATTGCTTTGAAATCGATTTGGTTATTTTTTTTTTAAGTAGCAACTGACTAAATAAAGTCTATGTTGTCACCTTTATGCAATAGCTAGATTTATCGTGGTCATCACGACTCAATGGAAAAAGCTGGTGTGATAAACATCACATCCTGAAAACAACCTCTGTATTCTGGTTGGGACTTATTATTATTAATTGCAGCGATAAGTATCAATTTGAATACAGATTTCTTTAGGTCTTTCTATTATTTGCATTGAGAATATATAAGACGTACGTTTTATACAATGAAAGTGCCTGTCAGTGTTATGAGTTGGAGACAGTTACAGTGTAACCAATCTGTATTCGAAATTAGTAATCTGTAACCTGAAATATTGCGGTCTGTTATAAGTGACTGTTTTAGTTTCACACTACTGATATGCTCAGTAAAGTAGCTGAAATTGAGACAATACAAAGAAAACTAATACATTATCATCAGATGAACAATAAATTTTAACAACTGGAAAATTGCTAGTTGGGAAAACTATTAAAATTTCTTAATCTCACATACAACAGTGCTATAATAGCGAACCATATTCACTTCATGTCTTATTTCAAATGCATACAGAATCGCGAAAATAATTTTAGCTCTGCCAGCATAGCACATTCACAGTTATTATTCAACAAGATAAACATCACTGTTAGGTATTAATCGTTATTAGACAATAGGAAATATTATTTTTGTGATCATTTTAATATTCGATACTGCTAGAAACTTTCTAATCTAAATTAATTACTTTTTAATGTTTTTGATGCAAAGGGAAATAGGGTAGTACTCCGGAATGAATGGTCAGTATCATTACGCTTCGAGAATATTCTCTAAGCAGAGAAATATGGCGCGCGCGTTTATGGCTTTACACTTCGTCAACATCGAAGTTAGAGGCGGAAAAGGACTGGGGACTAGGGACGGGAAGGAATTCGGCCATGGCCTTTTTTAAAGGAACTATCCCGGCAATCGCCTGTAGTGATTTGGAGAAACCATAGAAAACGCAAATCTGGATGGCCGGACGGGTATTCTAACCCGCGTCCTCCCGAATGCGAGACCAGAACGTTACCGCTCACCTAAGAAATGTAATTGATCAATTTCATTGAGAATTCCAGGCCTCGATACTTAAATGAGGTCGTGTTGCCATTGCCATTCAAAGTTTATTCTGTTAGTGGTCACCTAAACATTAAGAGAGATTCCAGTCTACCTAGAAGGTAATATCGAGAACGAATTGCAGGCCAGAAGACTGAAAAAAATTAAAAGTGTATTCCAGTTATTTACAGCACAAACAATTGGATATCACAATGAACTAGAATTTAAGCTTCATAATTGTGCAGTACGTTCAAAGTGTTCAGTACAACGGCAGTTTAACAAGCTTTGCCAATCTGCCTGCTCTTGTTCTGTACATATCGAATTTGTTTTTAGATTAATAAGGTTTCTGTGAACTTATCCGTCTAGTGCAGCTAAATAAAAAACTTCGTTTATGCCAAAAAATCGAAGTTTTTTATTTGGCTGCACTAGACGGATAAGTTCACAGAAACCTTATTATTCAAGCAGTTAAGGAAAACGGTCTGAATCTCAACATGTTTTTAGATTATTGCTTTGCTGCTTGTAGATGTTATATTCGGCAAGACATAGAAATGAACGGAGATGAATTCGCCAACGGTATTTTTAGAGGAACCATTCCGGCAATCGCCTGAAGTGATTTGGGGAAACCGCAGAAAACTAAATCTGTTAGTGGACATGAAGACTCCTTCCACCGAATGCCAGGTTTAAGCGTTAACCGCTCACAAGCCTCGGTGGCCTCATTCGTGATTATCTGTTCGTCCGCGTAAAGTAGAGAAAAATAGTAGTATGTGCTTTAGTATGAGAAATGAAAGGCGTTATTAAATTACTAAAACCCGCTGGTATGATGTGATCCTTTGCAGAGCGTGTATAAATCTAGTAATTGACATTGGTATTGTGTATCGGTAATTACAATTTATATGCAAAATGCAACAGTTAGCAACAGATATTCTGTCTGTATCACTCAATCGAGTGAGTTGTTTTTGAGCAACTGATTTGCGGTGAAATACTGTTAATGTTATCGATTTTCAGAAAATAATGATGTACCGTACCACATCCACGAGAATGATTAAACAATCTAAGCTAAACGCATAGTAGTTTTTTATATATATATATATACGGAAATTACCAATCTGCCCAATAATCGCTTAATTGAATGCAGAATACTGTCGAAAAACCGTATTAGCCTACTCACTGACATGGTAAAAATCATTGAGCACCCCTGTGGTAAGATGTTGGGAACTCTTTACGTCGGAAAACTGCAGAAATTCGACGCGAGGGAATTTTCTAGAAGGGATCTACAGCTATTTTGTATCTAAAGACGCATATAATAACGTGGATGCAGTTAGTGTTTAAATTGCCCAGAATGCGCACACTAAACCCGAAAACAATCAATGTTATGATGCTGAAACTTCGTTTTCGGGTTCCTTAAATGGCTGCAAATCGTCCGTAAGAAGCTTAGCATATCACGCCGGTTCAGTTTAATCAGAAGTACGTCCATGCCAGGTAAACGCCACATCCATTACGGAAACAACAGAAATTTACCAAACGGGTGGGCCACAAGTTGGATCCGTAGTTTAATGGGGTTTATGCCCCACCTTAATCCATAGGTTCCCAATTTTACGCCCTTTTTTAGCATTATTAGCCCTTTTAGTCTTTTTTAGTGCCTTTTAAAAAACTAATTACGCACCGCCCCTTTTCGAAAAAAAAAATCACTTCTCTCTTTTTTAAAGAAAAATTAACCACCGCCATTTTTTTTTTTTAAGGACCCTTTTCTTCTTGTAATAAATAATGTAACCCATACGCTTTTAGACAGAGCAATAGCCCCTCTTAGGTGAAGTGTACACCATCACATGTAGAAAAACAAGGAGAGATTTCTAAAATTACTTTTTTTTAAATATATTAACAATATTGGTGTATTGTTCAGTTTTATTAAAAAATAAATAGTATGAAAAGTATTAATTAGATGGCTATACCCGATGTATTGACACTAACATCTCGATATTTTCTGCCTTATTTGTCATCAGAAATCTTAAATTGCCGCGTTCCACTATTGGCAACCTCTTTTTCACTTAGCTAATAACTGGTGACCACACTTTTATTTTTACTTATTGCTTTACGCCTCGTCAACGTTAGAGGCTGGAAATGACTGGGGGAAACGTACGGGAAGGAATTCGGCCATGGCCTTTTGAAAGGAAGCATCCCGGTATTCACCTGGAATTATTTGGAGAAACCATGTAAAAATCCAAATCTGGATGCCTGGACTGGGATTCGAAACCGCGTCCTCCAGATTGCGAGGCCGTTCGGCCACCACTCTCGGTCTGACCACATATGTTCATGGGAATACAATTAAAAACTTCTTTTATGTAACCCTAACAGTCAGATATGATACTTGAAATCAGGGGACGGTTGTTGGTTTAGACCAGAAAAGCCTGCTATGGTTTCTTCAACCGCTACCGATGGGCGGTATCACTTCCGTTGGAAACCACTGCTTATCATCCGCACTGGATACGTGCCTAATAGCACCAATTTACCTATTTACGCACGTGTTGGGTCAAATGTATGAAGTGTCGCGTGCCATGTAAGCCCTGTCGGCACTGATGTGATTAAGAACACCCGAGACAATTTTCTGCTATCTGATCCTATTAACCCCAAATGTCGCAGCATGGGCGATACAGTCTCGTCTCTAGTTGATCCGTCACTGGCAGTAAGAGTTAGGGCGCACGGATCCACTTGTGTGTTATAGTGCGTTCAGTTGCTCAAGGTCACTCTGCTCTATCCCCACTCCACTGCCCTTACCCCTACATACAACGGGAAACAGCTGCCATGCATGCGCAAACGTCTTCACAACGTATTTAGTATAATGTTTTGCATCTAATGTGACGTTTTCTTTACTAAAATCGAGCATTTTAATTATCTGTCATGCGCGAAATGAGTGAATCGTGTGTCGTAAATTGCGTATTACCAACTACAATTTCATACCTTAACAAACATGGTAGTATGGTAACCATAGCGATCTAACCTGGTAAGACGCGCCTTGCTAACGTCCCGAGGCTAGCAGGCTACAATAGACCCCAAATCTCCGAGCGGTTATAGGATGATGGGTTGATAGATCAGACTGGCTTACTGTGATATGGTAATCCCGAGAGTGATAGCACCCCGAGAGGGTTTTAGCGGTTCTGTGGAGCTAATGCGGGTCGAGGAGTCTCCCGACTCGTCGACTGACTGACAAACTAACTCACTGACTGACCAACTGGTTAACTGAATAACTGATCCACTAATCCCTTCCCGGCGGCTTGGTGGGCCAATCAACTCATCTCGCACCTCTGGCATGACTCCATTTGGTAACGAGCTGAAGCGTCCGCCGCTTAACCTAAAATGGCTTCACGCGCACCCACCGTCCGATCGGGCGCTGATGACCGTATATAGTAGGGTTATTGGTTCATGCTCATACGTGGTTTTAATTGTAGTCGTAGAACTGCTTCCAGTCATCATTTTCAGTTTTAAAGGTTGTGCGAGACATTTAGAGAGTTAAATTCGATTTTTAGTAGCGTTTCCCAATGGAAGTTCATTATTAAATTACGTCGTGTAAATTTTGAGGTGATAGTGATCGGAAGTGGCAGTTTTCATTTACAGAAATCGTTGATAAAAACAGTCGCAGGCTTTCTGACAGTTTGGCTTCGCTACATACACGCTGCACTGTTCGTAACTATTCGCCTCTGCTCTCAGTTTTCGCGGCTCCCTAAAAAAAATATATATAAACTTTCTCTTCATAGCTTTTTAGTATCTTAAGGAAACTATACAAATCAAAAAATAATTGTTTTTAACTATCGCGTAAATAACAATTATCTGATGCCATTTCGCTTCCAGCGTTTTATAACCGTGTATTCGTGTAAACATGACGATACTGCATGAATGCCTCTTGCTTGCCTGTACGCAGCTGTCTGCTCGGAGGGAAAGCAAGAGGAGGGGTGGTGAGGTGAGTAGCTGGGCGAGGGAAACATGACCTTGAGACGCAAGGTGTGAGTGAACAGGGTATAGCACAAAAGCATTTGTTCTTCATTCGCAGGACTCGATCGTTGAACCGAGGTGTCCGACCTTTGCGCTCACCCGTTGGGAGGTAATACCATCTATGAGGTACTCTTGGTATATTCTTGACACTGAAGTGCTTTGGGATACGAAATTTCGCCACCACATGCATCGGGCCCCGACTGTCATTCCGCTTTAAAAATGTGTTAAATCGAGTGGTCATTATGTATTCAACAAAATTACCAGACGATAATAAAGTGTTTAATTGACAGCTCTGAAAACCATTTGCAAAATGCATCCTATTGACACAATGTGTGAGGCACCTATTGTTGCTGTCCCTTTACGATCAGCATGGCAATATATTTTCTGAATACTGTTGCATAAAGCAGTTGGGAAGGAAAGTTTCTACAGTGAATTAGTTTAACTAGCTCATGAAGTAGTCCAGCAGTATTACACGCAACCAAAAACTGCACATATTTCGATAACGACAATAGCCGAATATGTGTCTAGCAGAGAGAATAGAGTACAGCAGCATCTGAATTGAGATTCGTACTACAATAGCTCCATTATGCACAATGCCCGGAGAGTTGGAAACTCGTTGATTAGAATGAGCACCAGAATCACGTTCAAAGGCTATCATTAGCCTTTATGCATCTCCTTCTTTTTATAAAGGCAGGACGGGACAGAGCACCTCTATTGGTATTGTTTCATGTTCCAATACGGTTGCGAGACGCATTTAGCAGCTAATACGGGGATGCTGCGTTTTGCTGAACGTGTTAATGCAACGTTTCACATTAGGAATTTCTGACCGAAAGCATTAAATTAAAAGTATAATTGCTGCACTGTTCACCCGTAGTTCTGACAAAACATACACAGAACGACATACACATCTAGAATTTCAGGAATTTTTAACATTGTTAGAACTACGTTAATTATCACATTATTCAACCAAAGAGAACAGGAAAGATTTTTACTAAATTTTGTGTATGATTCAGATCCCCCCTTTTTGGAACTCTTAATTCTGAAGTATAATAACAATAAAAATAATTCCGTCTCTTAAATTCAGGGTAAATTATGATATTTCCTCTTCAGCGCTCTAGTTGCCATCACTTAATATATTCACGTTGATAATGCGAAGGTGCATTCTGGCCTCGCATTCGGGAGGACGGCGGTTCGAATCCCCGTCCGGGCATCCAGATTTGGGTTTTCCATGGTTTCCCAAATCACTCCAGGCAAATGCCGGGATGCTTCCTTCAAAACGCCATGGCCGAATTCCTTCCCATTCCTTGACCCCCATCCTTTCCCGTCTCTAAAGACCTCGCAGGTAAGAGACGTGAAGCAGTTAAAAAAAAAGCGAAGGTGCAGAAAAACACAAATGGGAGAAGGGTAGCAAAAAATAAACAGTTAATAAATAAATTAAAGGCTGTTGGAAAGTTTCCTCGTTTAAACTTTTACTCGACAGGCGAAATACTGAACTTACACTGCTTTCATAACCCTAAACTGAGAAATTATTCAAATCTTGCGTTGTGTATCATCTCTGGATTCTGTTTCACTAACTGCTAAACAGTTGCTTACCCAAGCAAAAACAATGTTTCCAACTTTTTCGCTATTCGTAAACACTAATTGTTCTTGGAAATGCAACTTCTTACACGAATATTACCGTTTTTTAAGTGTTCTGGTTGGTATCGATGTCTTAGAACACGACGGGAGTCTTTGCGTCTCAAGATTAATTGTTTGTAGGAGCCATACCAAGCCAGTCTAACTTCTTCGTAGATTTTCAGTTCTTGAACTGTGATTGACTCCTTCTGCTATCGGCGAAAACTGCTTATTAGGCATAGCCAATGAGTATGGAACATGGCTTCCCGTTGTCACAGTTTTTTATTAATTAACAATTAGATATATTCCAAAATACTTCTTAAGCTCACCTGAAATTACCTTTAATTAAATAAAAGAGAAAACCGCGTTGTAAAACTAATAATAATAATTCAGCGTGGTTTTAATGCCTTGGTGACATGGATTTACACCGACTATGCAATCCGTCTGCTTCATATCTTACTAGCCTACCGGGGAAAGAGGACTCACAGGTTGACATGTTATTCGAACCACGGAGCGTCCTATTGTACTTCGTATTAACAAAGCAGAGTCTTGAAAAGGAAACCTTTTTTGCTAGGGGGGGGGGGGGGGTAACTGAGTTCCTGCCAGAAGTCTAGCTGGACCTGTTAAGCTAGCTTCCCACGGCGCGCGTATTTGCCGATCCAGCTACCAAGGGCGGGCTGAGGAAAGGTTCTCGCCTGTGCTTGCAGGGACGGCGCGCCTCTATCCGTCGCCCATTCGGCAAAGATCAAACGCCCGGGTATCTGATACGACACTAGGCAACGTGGTGGAGGGGCGATGAGGGCTAGCCTATGACGCGTTTTGATCGGTACACTTCGGCTGATGTGGCGCACAGTGGAAACCCACTTTTAGGCACGGCGTTGCCATCTGTCTGCTAAACGAGTAATTTTCTGGGTTCTGTATGATAAGTGTATTTTTTGTTTCTGAACTGTGTAGTTTATAAGGCGGAGATTGGGGAAAGTACCAGCATTCTCATGAATGATTGCGGGTTACCGCCTAAAACAGCAATCAGGATGCGGTGGCCTGGACTTGTACTTCTCCGATCCAGTGTGCGGCGCCTCAGGGCACTGTGACAAACTGGCGGATATTGATTTTTTAATATTTTTCATTCGTGCCTCTGGATAACGGGTAGTAATGACAAAATTTTAAATATTATTCTTATTTGAAGCTAGAAGTTATTATGGTAGTACATTGGCGAAACACTTACTAGGGACGCGATTTTTATACATCACACACACAGTTGGTTAAAAAAATACTGTTATTTGCACAAAGCAACGGAAAATTCGATAAATTGTAATAAAAGTTCCAAGAAAAAGCAAAACTTGGCCACTGTGCTAGAATTTTTACTTTTGATTTATTGATACAAACGCTGCGCAGTTCCTTGGTTGAAGCGAAGGCAGTTGTCAATAATCCGTCTGAGTCTCTAAAAGAGAAACGCAACTTGTAGTTTTAGAAGTAGGTGTACTGCTGTTTCAGGGGTGACTGAATTCTTTTACTTCCTTTGCTGCTCAGCTTGTCGTTAATCGTGTCGCAGGAGCCATGAAGAACAACTTGACGAATAAATGCTGTTATCGCCGTGTAGGAATACATGAGTACAGATGTCTGATCTACCGATCCAGTTGAGGTGTTGAGCCCTCCCCCACCACCCCGACCACACCATGCTATCATACTATTTCACTACGCCCCCTTCTTGGGATTGGACTATTCCGCTGAGGCAGAGATTTCCACCACTCCAGTGTAGACGGTGAGGCATTACGCATTTCGCCACCCCTTACGGGTGCCCACGGGGAACGAAGTGGATGTAGCGCTGCCGTGTAGGAATACAGCTGTTTATTACCCATCTAATTAGTGAAGTGGAATTTCATAACTGAAATCAACAAAGCTTCTTTAAGATGGTAAAAAATCATTTAGCCACCAGTTATACGGACTAAAACAAAAAACCGTAAGGCGTGGGTAGGGCAGTACAAGTACATACGTTTATTCATTTTCGAACACAAAATTCCTTATTTGATATTCCAACATAGCGTGTCTGTTGGCCGAGGATTCGCTTTAGGAAAACAGTTCTAGTCGGAATTTAAATTTTGAAATCGGTGTAGATCCTGCTAAAAATTTAAAGTATCTGTCCCCTCATCGTCTTTCGGCCACAGTGACTTAAGCAAATATTGATATGAAATGCGTTACGCTCAGCTGGGAGCTAGCACTTATTAGTTACGCAGATAATTATAATTATAGACTGGAGAAGGAATTGTTTTATGAAGAAATTAAATGTAAATATCTTGACAGATGATAGTAAACTTAAGTGGGTGAACACATTGGGCTCGTGGCAAGAAAATTTTTCAAAATCCTTCATTTATTGGAGAGACTGATGAGAGTATGTACCAGAAAAGTGGAGGAACTGAGTTACAAAACATTCATCTGATCATTGCTTTAATATCGTGGTATCCGTGGTATAAGTGTGACGTCACATCCTGCTAGGTTTATAGACGGCGGCCATAATTGTGCACTGCCTGTCCGAACGTCCATAAGACCACATTGTGTTTCTACAAGCGTTTAAAGTTAGTTTATCTCTGCAACGGATTAATTAACGTAAAGTCAAGATGCCTGCATGTGTGATGTTTGGATGTACATCAAAGTCTGGTCGTAGTAAAGTAGGTTTATATGTAATACCTACGGTAATTACGAACCAATGTGATCGAACTCGGGAGCTGAGCGAACGTCGTCGAAGACGATGGATTTCTCTAATAAACAGATCCAATGTTACTGACGAAAATATCACAAAGGACAAACGTGTGTGCTCTCTTCACTTTGTTCATGGTAAGTTAAATTCTGTTTGTTTTTGCAGATAATCTGTTTAACAGTGGGCTAATTTGTAACCCTACATTCCTTTTTATATTTATATTAATTTTAAAGTGTTTTTGCCGTTTACAAATTATTAACGTTTCATTTTTATTGTTTTCAGGGAAACCATCAAAACTGATGGATGAAACACACGTTGATTGGGCACCCAGTGTCAACCTCGGATATGCATCACAGACAATGACACCGGAGGCCGCGATCAGGAACAATCAACGTTACGAACGGGCGAAAGCAAGATTGTTAAGTAGGACACAAGAATTTGTTCAAGCACCTAAAAGGATGAGGATTAAGGCTGATGACCTTCATGATGTGAGTGCTAGTGATGCTTCTACTGCAGGCGTTAATGCAGGACAGTGTGTTGTAGAAGCTAGAAGTGATACTGCTCAAAATGACATCTCTCCAGGTGTCAGTTGCCAAACTGATTTATCTAATGAGGACTATATTCAACTAAATCAAAATTACAAAAGGGTCGTAGAAGATAATGTTGCACTTAAGGCAGAATTGGCTACTGTGAAGGCACGTCTAAGTCATTTTGAAGTAACTGAGGAAGTGTTAGCAGCTAATGATAAGAAAGTTCAGTTTTATACAGGGCTTCCAACCTTTACAATGTTTATGCATGTTTTCAATCTTGTTTCTATTAAAGTAGAGTCATCTCATAGAAATGCTTTATCAAAATTTTCAGAGTTTATTATGGTATTAATGAGGCTAAGATTACATCTTTTAGAGCAAGACCTAGCTTATCGGTTTGGTGTCACACAACCAACTGTAAGTGCAATTTGTGACAAGTGGATTAGGGTTGTGGCTGCTCGTTTGGATAAGTGTATTGTATGGCCTGAAAGAGAAACCTTATATAAGACAATGCCACTTTGTTTTAAAGAATCTTTTGGTGACAGTGTATGTGTTATCCTTGACTGTTTTGAAATCTTTGTTAATCGTCCAACATCATTAATAGCTAGAGCAGGAACCTGGTCAAATTATAAGCATCACAACACTGTTAAATTTCTTATTGGCATTACCCCTCAAGGCTGTATTTCCTTTATTTCTAATGCATGGGTAGGGCGTGCTAGTGACCAATTAATTACTAATAAAAGTGGTATTCTTGAGAAATTGTTGCCTGGTGATGTCATTCTTGCAGATAGAGGATTTGATATTGCAGAAGATGTTGGAATGTATCGTGCTAGGTTGCATATTCCAGCATTTACTAAAGGTAAAACACAGCTGTCTTCTAAAGATGTCTCAGAAACCAGGTCCCTAGGTAATGTGAGAATTCGCGTTGAACAAATTATTGGTCTTTTAAGACGAAAATATAGGATATTGCAAGGACCTCTTCCAGTAGAGTTTTTGAAACCCCATGTTGGTGATACTTTATCTCCCATAGATCTTATTGCTCGTGCTTGTTGTGCTCTAACAAACCTTTGTCCTAAAATATTTGATGTTGCAGAGAATTCCCTAATTTAAAATCAATCTGCTTTCTGACAAGTTTTAGAATGTCAGGAAAACTAAATGCTATATTTTTGGGAAAAATATGTTTTACAGTATTGATCATAATTTTTCCCCACTGCAATAAATTATATTTTTGAGGAGCATAAAGTAGAGATTTTTGTGGTTTTCCTTTGTAGTAATAATTTTAGTATAGTGACATCATTATATTGGTCTCAGAGTTAGTTTTTTTTTTTGTTATTTAGGTTTGAAATAAGTAATTTTTTTTAATAAAAATGATGAAACAAATTTGTGACTTAAAATTTACTTTACACACCTATCCTGTTCCTTTAAAAGCAACAAAAACTTGCATATGTGGTACAATAACATTTGTAAGATTATGGAGTAAAGAAGATAACTTTTATTCAAGTAGGCCTACCATGTACTAGTAAGTAAAAAAGAGTATTTGATAAATTAGATTTTGCAATACAACTTTTTTCTGTTTCAAAATAGGTCACCATCAGTTATACCTATATATTTTATATTGATATCACAGGAAATCAGCTTTAGATGTTGAAACATGTAAGGTATCTCATCCTGGCAGTGCATTTCAATAATAGTTGTAAACCTGTATATTAATCACTGGTAAAAGCATGGCATTTGATTTAAAATCAATCGCTATGTAATGAAAGAAAACTCCATCTTATTGATTTTAAGACAAAATTACATTTACCAAAAATTAAATTACATGAATGAACTAAAATTTAAAAAGAAAAGAATTTTAAAAAATGGAATAAAAGTCATAAATACTAACATGATATGGGTACTTATAAAGTATCTCATCCTTCTTGATAGAGGTTGTGGTTAGGTGGAAATAGGGCCTGGACCAAAACAAAACAAAAATCAAAAGAAGTCACCATCAGCTTGTATAAATAGTTTATTTTTCAATCATAATAAGATATAACATTCCACAAGACTCCGAAACATTCTTTGGATTTTTTCTTTTGGTTCAGGATCTATTTCAGCCTAACTGCAACCTCTATCAAAATGGACAGCCTTCTACATAAATACAATTATATTTTACATCACAAAATTTGATTACAGAGATCTTAATCACCTTCACTACTTGTTTTTGGAACTAACACAATCAGGGCATCTCCACCTTACCATGTGTTTCTTCACACCCACACATCCACGATGAAAAGTTACAATCTTACAGGTATTATTGGCACAATTTATCATTGGTACTTCAGGAGGCTTCTGGCACAAACAAACATTTTCAACCACATAATTATCACTTCTGGTCAAAAGATGTCTTTGACTTGTATAATATTTACAGAGCAATTCTGGTAGGATTACACATTTAAAAAACTTTAAAGAAATATCAAGAATTTTTTTTTGCAGTACCTTATCCTCATGAACAATATCTACAACTACTTTTCCTGTTTGAGTTTGTAAACCAACTAAATAACACACAGGAATCTCAGTGATAAGCATTTGAGTTTGGATTTGATAATAAGGATGTGAATTAGATAATTTTCCATTATCAGTGCCACAAACAGTTACTTTATTCGTAATTTTGTTATCAGTTTTAACTTCCACTAAAGCTACACCATGGCACAAACATGTCATAAGTCCATCTGGAGATGCCCCTAGATATGGAAACTTTTCATTTAAAAACAAACCACAGTCCTTCAAATCAAAATGCTCATGTTTTCCTTCCATTACAGTCTTAAAGCAATTCAAAATTGGTTTCTCTAATACCTTACCATATTCAGTGAACTCAGTTTTAAATGCACATTCAGAAGGCCTACAGATAGAAGGGACAAGGCTAGGAGCTGGGTCTTCAATACTGGTGTGGCAGATCGAATGCATTTTTGAAGCTGTTAGGCGTCCTGCTCTATGCACCATCCAAAGAAGACTATTAGATTGGTCCCTAGTGGCCTCTTCTAAACCTGTGCACTGAGCAACTGTTAGTTTTAAGGATTCAAATAATTCTTCACATTTTACAAAAAGTTCTGTCTGGGTCAGAGAAGCTGTGGATGGGTCAAAGAGATTGGTCAGGGGTTCAGGCAAAAAAAACACTATTTGGCAATACACAATTGACAGAAACAGAATTCTTCCGATCTTCAGCAAAGGGTTCAACACAATCTAACACTGCTGCTGTAGGATCACTATCATTCACAGCACTCAAAAACAATTCAAACTCCTCATCTGTTGTCACCAATTCCTCGAAGGGCCTCTTCTTGCATGTTAATGGTTGATCTGGATCAACTTCACCACACAACATCTTGTATTTCTTATCAGCTGATGCCAGCTCACAGTCTTTCACTTCACAGATCATAACATCACTCTTTTCTCTAAAAGGAAGCCACTCATTTTCTCTTGAAGTACATGTTGTGGAGTTTTTTCTTGTGCAGGGGCGTAGCTACTATGGGGCTAGGCGGTGCAGTGCACCGGGGCCCTTGCGCTCAGGGGGCCCCCAAGCGCACATCAGAGGGCCCCTAAGCGCAGCTCAGGGGCTCCCTAAGCGCAGCTGAGGGGGGCCCACTGGCCTTCAGATCAGATGGGTGACCTATTTTAGGCTCTACCAAGTCTTCTGAGGGGTTCCTACAGCACAGGATTTTTTTTTTTTTTTTTTTTTTTTTTTTTTAACACCACATCGTAAGCGTCAAAAAGTAACTCCTGTAGGTAACAGCGGTGTGTGGGCCGAGTGTTGGAGGGCAATGCGGTGTCGTTTGAATCAACTTCAATCGAGTTAGCGCCAACAATAGAAAAAAATATTGGTGCGGGGTCAGTGCGGTCAAGTGTGGCCCTACGTTTCTCCTCTAACAACGTCATTGAGTACTCGAGCGCGCACGAATAAGCTGTATGTTTAGTTTCCAAAGTTTTTATTGAAGTACGTTCGGACTTCGGTGTTATGTGGTATCGCATAATTTAGGAAACTAAAATTATGGATAAAAGAAGGAAACCCAGTGGTGCTTTTAAGCGAAAACAACGAGAAGGCAGTAAAAAAAAATTACACAAAATTGACAGATTTTTTAGTCAGCCTTCTACAAGTACTTCCAGCACAAATATATCTGTTGATAGAGACTCAAATTATTTCACTGCAGTATCGGTTGAGAAGCGTACTGATGAAGATTCGACAACAACTGAAGCTAAAGTTACCGCCGGTGACCATGTCTGCATGGCACAGGTAATAGAGGACCATCTACCTCTACATTTTTGGAAAATGTAAGTAGAACTTCTTATGACTTGGGAAACTTCACAAACAAGAAATTAAGTGATAAAGAGAAACGTCTAATTCTTGACATGGGGCCATTACAGCCTTCAGGACCTTTTCCAAAAGACCCCCATCAGAACAATAGGTGTTTTTCAAAATCTTACTATGTTTCAATTTCGAAATATGGACAAGTTAATCGTTTTTGGCTTTGTTATTCCAAAATACTAGATGCTGCCTATTGTCAACCCTGCTGGTTATTTGCTTCGCAAAGGAATAATGTATGGTGTACGGGCAATCGGGACTGGAGACATTTATCAGAAAGAATTAAACAACACAGCTTTTCGAGTGGCCATACCGAAGCATGCGGTGTATACGAACTTTGGAAGAGAACTGATACTATCGACAAGGGACTTGAAATCGAAATTCGCTATGAAACGTCATTTTGGAAATTGGTTCTTCAGAGGTTATTCGATATCATACTTACTCTAGCAAAGAGTTCTTTGGCTTTGAGAGGACACAAGTCAGGAAGGATACCAAGGAAATTTTCTGTCCTTTGTAGAGCTTGTCGCCCGATATGATCACATATTGCGGCAAGTTTTGGATATGCCCAAAGGTAATGGTTTTCATTTCTAAAAAAATTTGTTTGCATTTTAATTTTTTTCCCTTATATTGCTCATATTTGAAAACTTTATTAAATCATGTTTTTTTATGTTTATAGGATCTACAAGATATCTGAGTGCAACAATTCAAAATGAAATGATTGAGTGCTTGGGTAACAAACTTGAAAATCATCTACTAGAACAAATTAGAGCTTCTCCGTTCTTCGCCATCGTAATGGATACCACACAGGACATTTCGAAGGTAGACCAGCTAAGCATTGTTGTGAGGTATGCAGTAATAACAAGATCGGAAAATGAACAGTCAGTCGATATAGAAGTAAGAGAAGTGTTTCTAGGATTTTATTCAGTTATCAAACATGGCGCATCAGATTTAGTCAAACAGGTAATTACAGTATTTACCGAAAAAAATATTGATTTAAAAAAGTGTGTGGGTCAAGGTTATGATGGAGCCAGTGTGATGAGTGGTATTTATAATGGTGTACAAAAACGGATTAAGGATATTCAGCCTAACGCAGAGTATGTACATTGCGCCAGTCATAATTTAAATTTAGTGATAAATGATGCCGTTAGCAGTTGCGTGGAAATACAGATTTTTTTCGCAACGATGCAAGACTTGTATAATTTTTTTGGAAATAGCATTAAGCGTTGGGATCTACTCTCAAAATTTACTGGCGAATCAGAAACCACTCTAAAAAAATTAAGTCCGACTAGATGGTCTAGTAGGGTCAATACAATATCTGCAATAAGCTTCGTTTTTTTGATATAATCAAAAAGCATTGTCAGAAATAATCCTTAAGAGTCCTAGTAAAGATGAGCGTAGTGAAGCAGAAAGTATTAAAACAAAAATGTTAAATTTTGAATTCGTATTGCTTTGCGAATTAATGTATTGTATACTGAATGATATCAATTATGCATCCAAAACCTTACAAAAATGCGATGTCGATTTGGATGAGGCAAGTAGAGCTTTAGAAGAGATTAAAGCAAAATTGAAAGTTTATAGAAATGATTTCGAATTATTCATGATTGTGTAAAGCTAGTGAAAGTGCAAGAAAATATGATATAAATCCCCATTTTCAAGAGAAACGTCAAAGGAAAGTTAAAAAACATTTTGATGAATTAGCTTCTGACCACCGATTACGAAACAGAGAAGAAATATTTAAAATTAACATTTTCAATAAAGTACTAGACACAATAATAGCTCAGTTAAATACACGTTTTACTGGTATGAGAACAGTCTGTCAAATATTCAGTTTTCTAACATCAAAATTTTTACTAATTGTA
The DNA here is from genome assembly GCA_031002005.1 of Vandiemenella viatica. NCBI lineage: Eukaryota > Metazoa > Arthropoda > Insecta > Orthoptera > Morabidae > Vandiemenella > Vandiemenella viatica. The sequence continues at coordinate 73,929,275 of JARYHS010013631.1, forward strand.
GATGAAGCAACTTTACTAGAAAAATGTGATCAATTCCAAAGTAAATATTCTGATATAATAGGACCCAATTTTTCTCTTCAGTTTCTTAATATTTACCACCTAGTACTACCTGAATTGACCCAGGCATGGACTGTTGACCAATTATGTAAGGAAATAATTACCAAATATGGAGTGCTAGAATGTGACCTTACAGAAGTATTTACAGCAATATTATTATTTTATACAATTCCTGTCACTTCTTCAACAGCTGAAAGATCATTTAGTAAATTAAAAATTATAAAGAATTATTTAAGAAATAGTGTGGGTCAAGTTCGACTCCGACATTTATCGCTAATAGCAATTGAAAACAAGGCTGCATCAAGCCTGGATTTAACAGAAGTAATTGATACTTTCGCGAAAACTAAAGCTAGGAAAAGATTATAAATTAAATTTTTATTAATAAGCTTTTATTAGCTTCACTTGTACTTAACTAACAGATGAACTATGTATGTTAACAAATTTTGAAAGTCGGTCTTAACCAACTTCTAACTGTCGTATCAATTTGAAACTTTGCAGTTGTATGTAATTCGGATAACAATACATTAATCTGGTACCGTTTTGCTTAAGTTTCTCTGAAAAGTATGTACTTTTAATTAATCTCGACAAAGGGCCCTACACTTTACAAAATAGTCATTGAACATTAATGGGTGACAAGTTTATTAATAGAGCATAATGTATTAAACAAAAAATTATGTTTTTATCGTTTAATGAGCAATCAAGATTTTTTAGGGTAAAAAGTATGTATCATAAAAAAAATATTTTAAGTAAATTGCATTATTTTGTACTTTTTAGTGCGTTACTAACAAAAGTGTATTTTTAAATTATAATTTATTTTGTGGTCAGTAAGAAGGCAACTGTAATGGAATCTTAATATAATAAAACCTTTTAATCTTTATTTATTTCGTTTTATAGCCTAACAACTATATTATTAATTTAAATCTATTGCATTATTAAAATATTTATTGTTTTATTATTATCTAGGTCTGGCAGTGCACCCGCCAAGTCGAGTCAACGGCGGCACTGCCTGCCCTTTTCTCGAAGCTATTCGGCACATTGCTGTTCCGCTATTTGTTCGGGCATATTGATGCTGCATGTCTCAAATTTCTATTATATATATCAGCAGGCCCGCCGCTAGCTGTTTCAGCGCCCGCGTGCAATACTGATTATGCCGCCCCTGTCTAACTACAGCCAGTGGTGGATTTAGGAAATTTCCGAACCGGGTCAAAAAACTGTGAGATTGCCGCCCCTTTGAACATTATTTGCCGCCTCCATTGTTACCATTCCAAGTGTCGCCGGCCGCCCGAAGCAGCTGTTGAGCTAAAAAAAAAAAAAAGGTCGCCGGATACATAATACGCCGCAAATTTCGTCGCGGCGACAATCGAGTGGTAACTATCGCGGGCCGGCGACTGTCGATCGCTCGTTTTGCCGCCCCCCCTCGATGTGCCGCCCGCGTGCGGTGCACGCATTGCACGCCCGCTTACGGCGGCCCTGTATATCAGCAATCTTAGTAAACATGCTAATTTATATTTCGTTACTGTTCTTAGTTAGGATGTTATTCATATACAAATTTCACCGATTTTGGCACACTCTCACTGATGATCATCAAAACTCTGAGGTACTTCCTGTAGTCGTAGAAAGCTCGAATTTGGTACACAAATACGATTTTACCCCATATAAGAAAAGTCTGAAACTCGTAAATTTCCATATATCTTCCCCTTGTCTACAACTAATGTGAAACCGATTTCTACTCTAATAACTTTATGTACCTCAGAATTGGATTCTACAAGAAGTTTACTAAGTATAACTAATGTGCTAAATTTTACTTCCTTCCTCTCCTTACTTTGGAAGTTAGTGAAATTCAACATTTTTTTTCAACCACGACACCCCGACATAAAAATTACACTGTATTTCCAGTAGTCCTAGAAGCAAGTAGCCTAATGTAGTGCACATATATGGTTTCATCTCTAAATCGTAAGAAAAGTCTAATATTGATGTTTTTCCCGGTGTTTATTTCATTATAATCCCAAAAATGAAAATTCTTGCACATGTTTGCAGTTTATCTTTGGGTTAAGCTATATGCTTGATTAATGCATAGAGATCAGGAAGCTATATTAAAATCTTAAATTTTACTTTGTTCCTACGCTTAGTGTGAAAGTTACTCATGATTTACTAGAGGTGGTAGTTAAACCAGGCGCACAACCATTGTTTGCAGATAGTGGGGCATCATTGTTGGTAACAGACACCCGTATACTGATGTTTTTAAGTGACGTAATCAATTAATGAACAATGATGGTAGCGATGAGAAGAATGGTTTTTAGAAATCTCGCAAGAAAAAAAGGATCCCTGGCTGTGCTTAGTGTAACCATATGAATGATAATATTTATAATTATAAAATGTAATTGTTCGTGTTCATTATATACGCAACAATTTTAATGGTGGTCTGGCAAAAGAAGCCAGCGCAAAATATCTTCTGGAATCAATAGGTAAAAAATTACGTTTCACACGAAGATGGGGGGAATGGTTTATGCGCTTACAAAATGAAATAAGATCCGAAGAAAATTTGAAAACTGGTAGAGCAAAAAAAAAAAAAAAAAAAAAAAAGGTCGTCCGACATGGGGGCCCCAAAATTTTTTTTTGCACCGGGGCCCTTACCAACCTAGCTACGCCACTGTTCTTGTGGTCTTTATTTCTAAATAAAAAAGGATAGCACTGATATGGGAGCAAACTGATCCCAATCCTGCCATACAGTTGCAATGAGCTGTTATGACTTCTCCTTTCTTCATGAGCAGAACCCAGGGTTTGAGGAATGGCAAATTCAGGCTCTGAGAATGGGTAACCTGGATTTAGAATAAAAAAGACATTAGTTACAAGCTATAAAAACATTAAATGAATATTTAAAATCTCGCCAAAGTAAGTACATAACCTTAAACTAACGTACCTGGCCGATAACTAGAACTCTGTTGTTGCAAAGTACTTTTCCTTTGACAAAGTCCACATGCCCACTTGTAACATAATTATGGCCTTCCAGAGACTTGAAAGCCTTCATTTGATCCAAGGTTAAAAAGTTCGTTCCGAAAACAAGATAACCAATCAAGTCCTCTCGCGTAACATTTGGAAACATAGCCGGGTCACATTTGGAAACATAGCCGGGTCGACATCGTAGGCTACAAAGTCTTTCACGCACATTTCATACGGATCCTGGCCACCACAAAGGTCAATTTTTCTTCTATACGCCACCGCATCTTCTCCGACAAGAGTCCTACCATAGTTTTTTTCGAATTTAGACATTTTTCACTAAGAAAACAGCCGTAAAATATGAGAACACCATCCACCTCCATAAGAGCACGTACATTAATGGGCCCAGCGAGTGCACAAATATGGCGGCTGAAACTATATCCGGTTCTCGCTTATACCACCTATAGTGTGGACCCACATTTTGGGTTTCAAATAGAGGAGTTAGAGGGCGTACAAAGAAGAGCTGTTAGATTTGTCTCTGAAAATTACTGCGAAACAGTCAGTAACGGATATAATAGAGGAGTTGGACTGTGATACATTGGAAGGTAGCTGGAGCATGAAGAGAGTGGTGGGATTATACAAGGCGTAAATTTCTTTTGAGGCGTTTAAAGATGTTGTTTGAAGAATTATGATTGGTGAAAGAAAGGAAAAGATGGTCATGACCTTAATCTGGAACTCGATCTCAGACATAGGAGTGAGGAAGAATATTCTTTGATAGGTAAAAGGAACTAAGAGACTTCACGAAATTTCCTACTGAAGGGATAATTAATTTACCGAAGCCTCAGTAAAAATTTTAAACTAAAATTTTTAGAGGGCTAAAGTACTCGTGTGTAGGGAAATTTCCATCATACCGTGCGTTCCAACGCAATTAAACGAAATTCATAATTTATCTAAAACTGTTTACATAACTCTCAGATATAATTTAAGATATGTATTTTATATTCAGTTCAGAATATTCCTCTCGTGGCTTGAATTTAATTTCTAGTATGTTGTTTGAACTAACTGGATTTTGAAGAGGCTATGCGGATGGTTGTAACACTTTCTCAATGGTACGCCATCTGTTAGGTGGAAAACTTTTGTTTTATTCTTTTGATCAGTATGCTATGATCAGTGATTATCTGTATAACTTCAGTCACCCAACGGCCATGACATTAACAACCAGATGTCATTCTGCCTGCCAGTATTAATTATAGCTTTGTTTGGTGCTTCCTATTAAACAAGCCCATAATGTACATCTACAGATTTTTACCATCAGGCACAGCAGATTCGAAGCTCATATTACAAAAGTCTGCACTAATGGCAGAATGATTACCGTTTTAAAAAAAAAGCCAAATAGTTGACCCTGAATGTACTTGTCTCTTTAGATTATGCCATTCAAAGCAGGAAGTTATAATCCCTGCTGCAAAATGCTGCGCTGGTGTCAGAAATTTATCATCTGAAGTAGCTAATCGTCCAAACAACGCTAAGAAGCTGCAATACTCAAATTTAGGAAATCATACGCTTATAGTTCAGCTTTTACTCCGTATTTGATTTAGAACTTGAGATAGCATATTAAAAGTTAGTTTATGTCACCACTGACTTCTTCATTAGCAGCTGGTCAAGGATGGAAGTTAGTAGCACAGCAATTGACACCCAACGATATAAAGGAATCAATGAATTATGACATTAGCAGTAATGTTAATTACGTGATGACCGCAGCTAAGGTAATGAGATCTTTGTTCCAGCTGCCAAGGTTTCACGTTGAATAAAAATTTTAAAAAAAGTGATACTTCTGATCAATTAGAAGGCAGATGAAATGGAAAATGCGCAAGTATATTACAACAAATGTCAAATCTTTCAGATACCTAAAAGGCCCGACAAGATCTGGTTGTATACTAAACGACAATATCCCAACGTCACCAAGCATTCTTTTTTTTATCTTCAATGTTTACCATCTAAAGAACACAAAAAGTAATCAGATGCATTTATCTCGATGCTTGTTTTCTTGATTTCCGATATTTCTTCGTCCTTTCATTTTCCTGTTTCCTCCTTTCTTGGCTCCAGCTGTTATTATCTTTCCTTTTCTTCTTTCATTTGCAAACCACTGAAATTTTGTCTCAATATTCAGAAAGGGGGCGTCCATAAATTACGTGAGGTGAAATAGGGGGGGGGAGGGGTCCGGCGAAATCTCACCAAGGGGGGGGGGAGGTTCAACGGAAATCTCACATGAAGTTTTGGGAAAAAATTGTTGGGCTGTAGAGCTAAAAAGTTCAAGGTCCACAAATTACGCGGAAGTCGATTTTAGGGAGGTATTTCGTTGAAACCGGATTTTAGAAGGGGGAGACAAAAAAAAAAGTCTCAAAAAGTTGGGAGGGTGATTTCAAGGGGGGGGGGGGGGTCTCGTGAACCAGATCTCACCAGAGAGGGGGGGGGGGTCCGGCCAGATCTCATGAAGTCTCACCGGAAGAAGGGGGGGGGGGGGCCGGAAATCCGGAAAAACACCTCACCCCCAAAGATGCTCTGTTTTGTATTATATCTTCTGTTTTTGCGATTTCTACCATATCTTTCCTTACCCCTTGGATCTGCAGCTAGTCATTCCTACTCTTGGAAACATGGTTGAAATTTTTTCTGTAAGTCTGCTATTATCAGTTCTCATTATGTGACCAGATAAACAGATTCTCCTCTTTCTGATCGTGTCAGACATCCTTTCATTTTCTTCTTTCTTGAATAGAAGCATTAATTATTAAGTATAAAAAACAATATAAATTAAGTTTTCAGATAGGTCATATCATTGTTCAAATGGTGTAAAACGTTTTGAAAAAACTTTTGTCCGCTGTTTATTTCAATTTAATTAAAAAATTAATATCTAAACAAGGTTCTTATAGGGAGTACACCTCCACTCCATTCCCACAGCACGTGGGGTCAAGGGTCGCTTCCGAGGGTGAAAGAAAGCAGCGAGTTCGCAATCGATGTTGGCGTCGACTCTTTCTTGCCCGCCCACCTCTTTTGTACGTCGTCGGCGGCAGCTAATGGAGTGTGAGCGCCTCTCGTCTCAGAAAGCCTCACTCCCTTCGTCTTTCAGGCCGCTGCTCCCAGAGTTCGTCCCGGGAGAGCTCTTAACGGACGTGATGTTACCTGGTAACCGGCAAAACATGGACGTCTTCAAGTTGGATGGTTTCCGTGAAGATTTATCCCGGCGCCGCAACAAGTAGACCGGAAACTTGGTCTCAGTTTCGGAGCAGAGAAGCGGAACGCTCCGCAGAGAAATTGCCGTGCGCGTTTCCTCGCTTTAAAGAGAATGAGAGAGAATAAGCAGATGTCTCTCACGTGGACACCACCCATCCATCTCGGGGTGGAAGATCTTTCCAAGTAATAATCTCAACAAATGTTTGGTTTAGAGTGTGGGCTAGCGAGATATAATTATATTGGCTTGTGCCAATAAGCGTTAATAATAAACATAAGTTTTAGTCGAAATAATCGTACGAATAGATCAATCACTAAGTGATTTGAATAAAAGTTGTAGTTTGTTTTCACAAAAGGACTGTACGAGTGACTTTATTTGTGTAGTGCACAATCAATTTAATTCATACTGATTCATTTTGATTTAATGTTTAAGACTTAAAAAATTGTTCTGATTAGTGAAAATCAAGAACGATAGGGACTTAGGAGTCTCGTGATCACAACAGTAATTTTGAAAACCTTAAAGGAATGCCGAAAATGTGCCGGAAATAATACTATTTATAATTACAAGTTCCGTAATTAATAACCCTAAAATTGTGTTTAAACTTCTTCTTTTATCACTGAAGGGTATATTTTTATCCTATTTTCCTTCTTTTCCCGTTTATACTTTTTTCCTTTCACTTATTTTTTGGGTTCCGTGACTTCTGAATGAAATATGGAATTCTTATCGATTTGCTTATTTGTCCGTCTGTCAGAATTTATGAACCGTTTAAATTAGACGTTTGCTGTTCCATAATAATTTCTTTCTTACTACTCTTAACACGATTATAATGGAAACTTTGGAAAAATCCGAGGGATGAGAGTAATTATAAAGGTTTTAGTGAAATGTTGAAAGAAATTTTTAGCTTATCTTCATGGATATCAATGAACTCATATTCAGTAATCTTAAGACTTTTTTCACTGCTATTTCACATTTTATTTGAGTTTTTTTTTTTCATGTCTCAGATATAATGTTTTGAAAATGTTCAAACATTACACTAATTTTAACCCACTAATTTTTCGTGCTTGCTTTGTACGTAGCATCTGAAAGACAATTTCACATTACGAGTAAAGAACTCAATTAAAAAATTACTTGTTATTGAATTTTTTAAACAAAGAATTGAGAAAATATTTTTAGGGAATTCGGTTTAATTTATTACCAGCCACAAGACGAATTGTCACTTGACATACATATTATTCTCATGGATGGTTTCCGATACAGATATTTTGTTTAATGTACTAGTATAATTTTCTGAACTCAAAACCAAGGTTAAATAAATATTTAAGTTTACGGTCAAATGATTTAAAACCTCAGAAGAGGGTAAAAAATATATTTATGAAGAACAAAGCTTAAAGTATAGCAACATATAGTATTGAGTAAATGGAGAAAAAAGTTGTTTATTCTAAATTTCGTTGCTCAGCAATTTAGTTGAGAATCATTCTCAACTTACAAACCACTGGTGTATGATAAGAGAAGTATTAGCCATTATATATATAGCTGTCCACATTAACTTATTTCATTTGGCGCATTCGCTGTTGATGTTTACGGCTGGGGCTCGTTGTCGGCCGTGTTGGGTTAAATTCTATCACTCGTTATATGAAACGTTTCTTTGCGATTAGATATACCATTTAAATCTGGCAAAGGGTTAGAAGTGTTTTTCGCATTCATATCGACCACTTGTTCACGCTGGCGGTTTGACTCCTGAAATTTGAGGCGCTCCACCGATGCCGTTGACCCTTTCCATTCACATCCCGGTCGTCTTGGAATTCTCATCTATCGACCATTATTCCTGTTTAAGAATGTTTCTCGGGAAACAAACAGAATAATAGTATTATTTGTACACAATATTTCGGCGACGTAAAACTCCGTCGCCATCTTCAGATGTATTCGTAAGGCTTGAATTTCGCCTAAAGCACTTTGTTTAAAAACAATGTGCTCTAGGCGAACTACAACAATATTGGGTATAAATAATACTATTACTCGGTTTGTTTCCCGAAAAACATTCATAAATACACAACGCCCAGAAAAACTGCGTTCATTTATAATTCTTCCTGTTATTTTGCTGTATAATCCGACTGATGTGTTTCGTGCTAATATTTGGAATATTTTCACAATTCAAAATCCGATATCTGAAAATAATATTAAACATTGTGGTTTAATTTATAGGCAGTTCTATACACCGCAAAAGTACAAAACAAATTGACACATGAAATGTCGTGATCACACAACGGAAGTCGGAGCTACATTAAATTAATCTGCATCGCTTTGCTAGTTTGCCGAGTGGATTTCTTGCTGCGATTGTATCAGTTGATGAAGTCAGCTCTTGGTAAATCAGTATCTAAAGCATACTTTGTTTGTTGTTCTATCGAGTGCGATATTGCTCATGTATCCGCCATTAATATTTATCATATTATAATTTATAATGTTCTCGGTCGACTAGCCGAGTGAACAAAGTGTTTACACATTATATTTCGGCGATCGAAACATCTATCGCCATATCGGAACACGGTGACACAGATTTCGATTTCCGAAATACCTTGTTCACTCTGTCTAGTCACCTGAGAACATTATATTATTCTTCAGCGCGGAGAAAAACTTCGCTCTTATTTGTTTATCATTTTAGTAAACTTAAGTGGTCACCTTATCCGTGATACCAATTGAGTTTGGTTCCCTAGTTTCAGAAACTAATATACAGGGTGGGGCATTTAATATGTTTTCTGGAAATATTTCGGAAAGAAAGCATTTTAACAAACAATAACCTATATAAAAAATAATCGTACAGTAGGGGGCTACAATTATGTGCTATTGGTTTTTTCACAGGTGGCGCTGTTGTCGTTACAACAAGGTCAACTTAATTCTTTTAAATGGGAACCCCTATTTTTTTTTTTTTTTTTTTTTTTGAAGATTCCGATTCCTCATGAAAAAATAAAAATAGTTTGCTTAACTCACTTTTCTGTTAGCCTCACAGATGGCGCTGTAATCGCGAAAAATGATAATTCGTTTGAATATTCGCGTTTTTTTTGTGTATAATTTTAATTACTGTTTAAATAATTACATGTAATTTTCATTCTGTAAACATGGAAGGTAATTTTAAAGGATAATGACGAAATTGATTTTTTAAATGCTTTTTCTTACTTATTTGCAGCCATGTCTACAGCAGGTGCTCAAAAAGGTGACCATTTACTTCCAGACATTTTCTGACCCTTTGCAGAAATAATGCCTGAACAGCTCGAAGTGTGTCTCTGCTGATGTTAGCATAAGCATCACGAATGCGCTGCTTCATGTTATCTGGCGTTGTTGGTATTTCCGCATAAAATTTTTCTTCAGCATTCCCCAAAGGAAGAAATCTGGCGCAGTCAGGTCTGGAGAACGCGCCGGCCAAAGCACTGGTCCCTCACGACCAATCCATTTGTTCGGAAATCGGCGATTTAAAATATCGCGGACTTCATGCGCAAAATGTGCGGCGCAGCCATCATGTTGATACCACATTGTTAGGCGGTCCTGTAGAGGGACATCTTCCAGCAAAACTGGGAGCTCAGTTATCAAAAATCGGCTGTACTTTTCGGCATTAAGGTTTCCGTCGATAAAGTAAGGACCGATCAGATGATCTCCCATAACACCGCACCAAACATTGACGCTCCATGGTCGTTGATGATCCACTTGACGTATCCAATGTGGATTTTCTTCAGCCCAATAGTGCATGTTATGGCGGTTGACGTGGCCACGATTGGTGAAACTTGCTTCGTCCGTGAAAAGGATCTTTGAAACGAAGTCACGGTTGTTGTTCACTTCTTGCAGAACCCAGTTGCAAAAGTTCACTCGATTTTGGAAGTCTTCCCCATGAAGATCCTGATGCAATGACACGTGATACGGATGGAATTTATGCCGGTGGAGAATTCGCAGGATACTTCTTCTGGAAATTCCCGACATCCGTTCAAGTTGTCGAGAACTTATGTGTGGATTGACTTCAACAGCAGTCAAAATATTCGTTTCGTTGTCTTCGTCTGTGACCGATCGTCCTCGAGCTCTGCTTCGTTTCACGCTGCCAGTACCCATAAATAAGTTGACAGTCCGACGAAAAGTCATGGGACTTGGATGATGCACCTCACACGCAGCGATAGCATTGCGACCAGCTTCACCGTACACAAGAACAAGAACAAGAACCATTTCAACTTTTTCCGCAATTGTAAGTCGCACCATTCTGATGGAGCTACCGTCAAATCAAAATTACGACTAATTGCCAAACTTGTCCGGCGTCATGTTTTGATGTTCCAAGCCTCGTCATATCCTTTAAAATTACCTTCCATTACAGCGCCATCTGTGAGGCTAACAGAAAAGTGAGTTAAGCAAACTATTTTTATTTTTTCATGAGGAAACGGAATCTTCAAAAAAAAAAAAAAAAAAAAAAAAAAAAAAAAAAAAAAAAAAAAAAAAAACCATTTAAAAGAATTAAGTTGACCTTGTTGTAACGACAACAGCGCCACCTGTGAAAAACCCAATATCACATAAATGTAGCCCCCTACTGTACGATTATTGTTTATATAGGTTATTGTTTGTTAAAATGCTTTCTTTCCGAAATATTTCCAGAAAACAAATTAAATGCCCCACCCTGTATATTCAACGTCAATACTATTAGTCAGGAAATTTGTGCTATTTGCTTATATACTCTGTCCGAATGGAAAACGTAAGTTGATATTAAAACTTAGGTCTGGCGTGTTAACATATGCTCATAGAAATACAGAATGCTATATCTGAAATTAGATGTAACCACCTGATCGTGTTTTTAATATGGGTCTAGAATAGTTCTCAGGTAACGAATTTATCAACGCACAATGATATTTCGCAATCGATTCTATGCAGAAGCAAATATGTGTCTTGAGTTTAGTCATTGTAAGAACCCTTAAGATCGATTTAAAACAAAAATTATTGCACAGAGTCTAAAATTACAACAACAAATTTGAGTTTATAGAATCAAAGGTCATGTCTGGGTGACTACTTCTGTATCTTAAATTGGATCGTTGTCGTCAGGCCTATTAAAAAGGAATTTAACCAAAAATGCATTTCACAAGATCTATGTGGAATAAAAAAAATAGCCTTTTGCAACAAAAAAAATTAATTCCAGCACCACTGGTCATGAACATATGACATGATCTGGCTAAAAAACAAACTTGACCTGTACTTGACCCTGTAATTTCTATTAAGTCTTAAGGGATTTAAGGAAGGGAAATGATCTCACGACGCAAGGTCAATCATTAGAAATCATGACCGTGTATCCAGATCCATGTAAAATACAAACTTAGCCTCTATTTGACCATAAAGGATCTCTCCGCAAAATTTGAAGAAGTTCTGTTGAGTTTGAATGGGTTAGAAGAATTAAAGGGACACAGAGACGATATCAGGATATAGGGTCAATCATGACAGGTCATTATCACTTGACATGATCTAGCTGAAAAACTAACTAGACCTGTATTTGACATTAGGGGCGGGGCTCACTCTGAAAAATTTGAAGAATTTTTGTTGTATCTGAAGGTAGTTAGAAGTATCACAGAGGGTCAGGGACTATCTCAGTGCATGGTAGATCGGGTGTGCGGCGTCCGTTTGCTGTACAGTAGCCGAGGGCACTGCGGGCAGGCTGAAAGCCCTGAATGGCTGTGGGGCGCCTATGCAAACGTGTCCGAGGCATTCACCACAGTGCGCCCACGGCTCGGCTGGAGGCAATTTGGCCGTCGCTGCCGGCTTTGCAGGAGAGGAGCGAATACTCGTTTAATTAACGTTCACCAGGGCGCTGCCAACGGAAGGGTGGGCAAATCACGACGGGACGCCACCACTCTTCTCCCGTTCACTTTTTTAATTGTCAATTTGTCTAGACTTCCATTTAATTGACTTAATTTTACTGCCCGACCCTAATTAGGCGAATTGGTACTATGTTATTTTAATCAAAAAAACTTGCATTTCTTTTACATAAAACAGTCTCTGCTATATAAATTACGTGGGTGTAAATAATTACGTTCAACTGTAATAGAAGATGAGGCAAGATGATTATTAAAGAGTTTTCACAAAAAAGTTTTATTACAACAATTTTTATTTTTAAAATTACATACAAGAATAGTGAAAAAAATTCAAGATACGCTATCCTGATTCTCACGGAGACAAAAATGCGTTTAATATTGTCTGGAATACTTCATGGCTCCTATAGTTCGATTCGCGAAAATCCTGTCAACGTTACGGAGTCTCCGTACAGTATTGCAGATCAGCAAAAAAAATCAACTTTGAGTATAGAGGGATAAAAAATTCCAAAAAGTAATACCTAACTTACGGAAGAAGGTGGCATGGTTTTTAATTCGATACTTGTGACTAATTTTTTTTTTTTTTTTTTTTAAACAACTTGTTTTTATGAAAGATTCAAATCAAATTACTTTCTTCACTTCAACCAACGGAAAAAGACTAAACAAATGATAAGAAACTGTTAAAAAAATTATGCGGCTTGTTGTATTTCCGAAAAGGTTTTACTTATATTTGTCGTGCTTTTATACTTCTTAATAACTTCGTGGTTTTACTGCGGTTGGAGCTATTTATTTTATATTTAGTACATGCAGCTAAACTAAATAAATGAACTGATTGTCTTTATACTCAGCACAGTTTAAATTAGTTTTAATAAGCTCCAAATACACCACATTAATTAGATAATTGAACTTCTTATTCGCAAGTTCTCCTTAGGTGTCAACCTAGGCAATCTCCTAGTTATTTCTTTGTTGTTATGGAAACCTTTCAAGAGAGTAATACTAACAGGCCCTTGCCATGAAACTCTAAAATTTCACAGATATAGAATGACATTAAAATATGTATTCTGGGATAATCTGAATATTATCGTTATCCTACAGGCTCCCTGAAAGTTAATAGAGTGGTTCCAAAATCGCTAGGTTGTTCCTGGTATGTAATGTAAAATGTTGTCACTGATTATCTTCGTTTTAATTGTTCGTGTAATAACTTTCAACGAAAACGTTTTTTAAGAAAATACTGAAATTAATTCTGGCGGCACGCACAGCGTTTTCAAACGACCCCTCTTCTCTGTTTCACAGTTTATTTGCACGAATGATTGTGCGTAGCGCACGCTCTCAACGCATGCTGGCCACTCGATTCGCTTGCGACTAAAAAAATATTTTTCCCGTCCACCACAAAAACTCTATTGGCAGTTGGTCTAAGAAATGCTATTGTCATTGTGAACCGTGTTTGAAAAAATCCACTAGAAAAGTGATAGCAAAATAATAAATAATGTAGCGAATATAAGAGACCAATGATAATTTTAAATACTCTTTAGAAATACGTCCATGCCAATGTTAATAACTGTGAAAAGTTAATGTATTTTTTGATCTCTTCGTTATAGATATCTTCTTAAACATTTTATTTTGGTTTCCAATGTCCAGGCAGCCTGCTGTTAATACACAACATGTACGATTCTATTGCTGAATATCACCCACTGTTAGCGTAACTCAAATAGACATTAAACTAGTGAAATAAACCAACGATACACGAAAATACGTAAGGAACACCTGTAATAACAAGTGTAGCAACCTCGCTGTCTCGACTATGAAAGGGCTGGTGCCAGCACGGAAGGTAGCCGAGACTGCGTGACCTTGACAGGTCTATTTTCATGAAGCAGACTGTAATCCAGCTCCTAATGTGGTCAAATATGAACCCAATCAACATCATCGTATACTCCAGCACACTCACAATAAGCTGATTTTCTACATACAAATATCTGACTCCGTACTTCAAAAAGCTGCGATTGTATACTTTGTCGGTAAAGATTCTGTGCATCTTCTGCGTCACTGTCTACTTGCTTTTGCTGCTGTCAACTGGCTTTCTCAACTTCTTCTAGAAAGAAACTCATCTTTACTTGTTGCATGATACACCCAGGCAAGTATTAACAATAATAAAGATTTTTAATTAGTGAATATTAATACTTGCTGCCGCTTTTATCTCATTTGGTACCCGAAAAAACTTGGGAGAGAAGCTATTACATGGCGTTTAAAAAATTGTCGGAACATTAGAGTAAGTTTCGTTTCGTATAGGTGCTTATCTTATCCCAAGCCCCACGTGCTCCTATCTTCACATTTCTCGAAGCTGTTGGAGGGGCAAAGTAATCCAATATTCAACTACTGAAGGGTCCTTCTCTCATCGATTCAGAGATTTCTTTTTATTTCCGGTCATATCGACATTTCGTCCGTAATATCACTGTAATCGTCACTGAATATAGAAATGGCTTATATATACATATATTACACTCACGGCTCACTGATTAATTTGTAGCGAAACGTCCTCGAGAGAAAAAAAAAATCACGCCTCTGTAAACCTGATTCATATAGATAAATTGAGCGGCGGATTGTTGGCTCAGTTGGGTAACACGCTTGGGTGTCAATCAAAAGTTGTTTTTTTTCTGCTTAACGTCTCTTAACAGCGAGTTCTTTAGAGACGGGAAAGGACGGGGACAAGGAATGGGAAGGAATTCGGCCATGGCCTTTTGAAGGAAGCATCCCGGCATTTGCCTGGAGTGATTTGGGAAACAATGGAAAACCCAAATCTGGATGCCCGGACGGGGATTCGAACCGTTGTCCTACCGAATGCGAGGCCAGAACGCTAATCGTTACACCACCACGCTCGGTAAAAGTTCTTCGATCCGAATCAAGATCTCTGTGATAGGGTGGTTCATGGCTCGGATTCCATTGTATCCGGTAGGATTGGTGGTCTAATTTAGACGGCTACTATAATGGCCGATTGTGAAAAATGAATATGTACTGTACATTATTAATATGCTGTGCCCGTTTCAGAAACTAATCTCCGTTGTTTTTGTCTAAAGATGGAAGAAACAAGATAAAATCATAACCTTGTTGTTTGGAATGAACGAAACACTGAAACTTTGTGTATTCCCGTATTTTTTTTTACAGTCTGTTCTTCGTCTCGCCCTCATAACTACTCCACCATTGAACTTAGGAATTTGTAAATGAGAACTACTGTAGCTCTAACTAACTTTAACAGGATTAGAACACACAATCTAGAAAAATTATTGAGGCTGAAATTACACAGGGTTTAGAAGAGGCTGAAGAAAATATTTGTTTTACATATTCTTCATGGGTTTCAAATTACAGCTGGTAACCCGTCGATTCTGAAAATGTTTGGATTTTCGTTCAACGATTTGCGGTATCTTTGGCCATTTTGCAGAAAACTCTAGTTTATTTTCTAAACCAGAGATGCTAAGAATTCAGTCAAAATTTACAGTGATATGTAGCATGCTAAAGTTTAAAATAAAACTACAGCATTCTTTTTTTATTACAGTTTACGTAAAATAAGTTCTTGAGTGATTTTAACAAAATTGATGGTTTCTTCAATATCATATTTATGATTCGATACAGAATTACATGAATTGATTAATTAATAAGGCATGAAAATATTTATTATCAAAATTTTAAAAAATTCTAGACCTAATATTTTTTACACAATATTATTTGTTATGTCAGCTCCATGTAACTGGGTACAGTTATTCCTTCCAGAAAAGATAGTTACAACTGCAGCCTACTCAGTAAAATCTCTATACACTCTGCCAAGAGCAGTCAGTTGATAAAGTAACAATTTACTTATTCATTCTGTTACACCTAGACTTAAGGGACATATCTACAGAATTCTACTAGATATACCAGTGTCTTGGCTAACATCCAACTGCAGGGCGTTATAGGAATCATTCCCCGAACGGTATGCGACATTGGATGGGTATCTTGGTTCAGCGACTTGGGCTATTTGATAAGTGAATACCACCTTTTTTATAGTTTCCTGATGTTTCCAATGTATCTTATAGGTGTCAAAATTTTCAAACGATAAATAAATCAAGAGGTAAGCATACGTACACCTGCAGGGCGGGCGCTCGGAAAATCACCGCACATGGTAATACCGTAATAGGCAACGCTTCATCGGTACAGTGTAAGTTACCGTAATTGTTAACAGTACTACTCCATAAGGTCCGGCTGCCATACAACTCTATGGTTTGGATCCACTCATCTCTTTCTCGGTTCACCACAGGGATTGAAATAATTCGTTTAAAGTTTCTTTCTAACTCTAAAACCTGTCTTTGAGTAAACTACAACAGCTTCTTCCCTGTGCATTCTTTTTACGTATTAATACAAGCAAATGTTAGGAAACTTCCTTGCCCAATTTTTTTGGGACATAATTGATTATCTAAGATAGGAAAAAAAGGGTCGAATAATTAAGTGTATCAGTAGTTAAATATCAAGGAAATAATGCCTAATAGTGTAATCATGATAAGTATGGAAAAGCAGAAGCTCAGACAATGTTGAAACAGACATAATATACATTGTGACAAAAAGTAACGCTTTCAGGGAACTCTCTTCATCAAGGTAGGTTTCTTATATGACAAATATTGGGATACTGTAGCCATGGAAACAAACTTCTCTTAGCACTTAATTTTCAGCATCGTTCTATAGCACCACATTTAAATGATTCAATATTCCTTTTTTTTTTCAGGTATTCCCAAAGTATATGCTACACCATCATAAAGTGCTGTGTTCCACACTTAGAGTTTTAAAAAGTTTTAAATATATATATTATTTCTTTTGAGATGCAGTGAGTAGATTACATTCCTGTTGTACCTGCTGCAACGAGTGTTACCTTCTTCCCCTATCCTCCATATATACATATTACCATTGAGATATAAAGCTATTGCTTTAAAAGGTTTTGTCTAACATCATCCCCTCTGAATTGATTAATAAAGTTACAAGATTATTTTTCTGTCATCAGTCTCTCGACTGGTTTGATGCAGGCCTCCATCATTTCCTGTGTTGAGCTTACTTCTTCATCTCATAACCTTACTTCTTCAATAATCTGCTTCAATATTCTAATCTTTGTCTACAGTTCTTTCCTTCGACTGTTTCCTCCACTAACAAATCCCGCATGTCTTAAAATGTGTCCTACCATCTTGTTTCTTTTTTTCTCCACAAGCTTCTTTTCTCACCCGTCAATTCCTAAACGCGTTCATTTCGTACTTTATCTGTCCACTTAATTTTCAGAATCCTTCTATAACATCACATTTAAATGATTCAATATTACTTTTTCCAGGTAAACCGAAAGTATATGCTTCGCTATCATAAAGTGTTGTGCTCCACACTTAGGAGTTTTAAAAATTTCTTTCTTAGATCAATATTTGACACTAAAAGATTTCCCTTTTCCGTGAAAGCTCTTTCGCTAGTGCTGTTGTGCTTTCAACATCGTTCCTGCTTCGGCCATCAATTGTAATTTTACCACCTAAGTAGCAGAATTCAATCACTTCTCCTTTCACATCTTATCCTACTTTTTTATTTAATCCACTATTACTGCTATCATGTTTTTACTACATTTAATCACTTTTGTCTTGTTTTGGTTTATATTTAGTCCAAAACCTTCCTTCAGTATTTTATTCGTGGCATAAGTGTTCAAAGAGAAAAAAGCAGTATACTACGATTTTCTGAACAGACTGAGGATATTGAGGAGTTACTGAATGCCACGAATAAAATATTGAAGGAAGATTTTGGACTCTTTTTTTTTTTTTTTTTACTTGCTTTATTGCTTCCTCAACATAAAAATATAATGTTGACTGGGATAGAATACAACCTTGTTTCACACTCTTTTTAACTGATGTGTGTCTCTCATATTTCTCTACTTTTATTATAGTCACTTGATTATTGTACAAAATATAAAGCATTCTTTGTACTCGATATTTTACACCTGACTTCTTTATAATTTTGAACATCTTGTCCCACTTAACATTTTCAAAAGCTTTTTCTAAATCAAAAAATGCCAAAAAGTATCTTTGATTTTCTCGATCCGCCCTTCAAGGATTAATCTTAAAGCTATAATTGCTTCTCTTGTACTTTGGTTATTCCTAAACCCAAACTGATCTTCACCTACTATCTCTTCTACTGTCTGTTCTATTCTTCTGTATAGTTTCCTCATCAGAAACTTTGAAGTATGTGATGGTAGACTTATGGTGCGATAATTCTCGCTTTTATCAGCTTGTGCTTTCTTTGGAAGTGTGAAGATGATAATTGTATTAAAATTAGTTGGATTCTCTCCTGTTTTGTAACTTTTTATATGTAACAACATGTCTGTAATTATGGGAAACTGGTGAAATTGTTTATGGTAAATAAGAAATAGACAAATTTTATCCTTATGTAGGATTTTAATATTAAACTTTATAGCGAGTTTTTACACATTTAGACACATTTTACAGTAGCTGATGTGATACATTTTAATCCAGCTGCTTGACATAGCCATACAAAAGGCTTACAATACATAGCAAATAATATTTACATATAAAAACATTTTGATTACACATGTGGGGCACATGAACAAATTCAGACTAATGTTCATTGTTATTTACACAAAAATATTGACTAAGGTCCTTCATCCGAGCTTACTCTCAAAGGCTCAATGTGACCTACTGAATACACAGGAAACAAACCTGTTTCCTGTGTCTAACACATGACTACGGCACACTCATTTGGCAATGTCAGACGCAAAGTTTATTTTACATATGCATATATTATATTTCATTGACTAAACTCCATCCATTTTAAATATTTATGTTTAATGTACATTTTAATTTATACCTAATAAACTAAGAAACAATGGTTTCTTTAAATTTAGAAAGTCGAAAACTAAAATAAATAAAATAGATATTGTGGCAAATTTGTTTACGTGGATTTAATCCAACCAATGAAGCATTTAAAAAACACTTGTCTAACACAATAGCTAAATCAAATGAATTTTACTAACAAGCTTTGATCATTCACACTTCAACTTCACAGCCTTAATTCTAACAATTACAGAAAATTTCCTCTCATTTTTCTGTTACAATAAATATCATACCTTGACAACCCAGCTCCTGTCAGATATTTAAAATATTCCCGAGTAAGATAAAAAAATTGTTTTTAATTATAATTCAATTTGAATCTCTGTTTCTATTATCAGAACAATGGGGTAATGATTTTACTTAATGTATCTGGTACAATGGCAATAAGGTTGCCTCCAGCTGAGCTGTAGGTATACACTAAAATAGTGTTATCACTAATATACAGATATTGAATTTGGATTATTATCAGGTTCAGCCTCATTACAAACAAATACAATATTACTGCAATTGAAGCAACAGTTAAATGCTATGTTCACAATACCTGGATTGCTAGGAAACCACATAAACTGCCAACATATGATAGCAATTAACACAAATATTTACTGTTAATACTTAATTGTAAAAATGTCATTTTTAATTATTTCTACAGTACCCTGTTGACATTTACAAAACATCGTTTTTCCATTTTTCTTGTAACGGACTATCTTTCTTTGGAAATAATGCCCTCTTATTCGTCTCTACTATATCTACTACAGTATTCAAAATTACTAGTATACATTTGATACATAATTCATTAACAAACATTCGCTTTCAACACTTCAACATTCATACATGGTACACTTACATATGTTCAAATGGAGTTTGGTATTAGTCATCATCTTTGGCAAAACACAAGCAATCAAGGAAGTTAGTATTATATTTGTTAAAAGTCATAAAAAAATGAAATATTTTAAACCTCAATGAGTCAAATAAGTTAAGGAACTGCATTGTTAAATATGATGGCATGAGATCATTTTTTACCTTGCCGGTAAATGTTCAAGTTCATAATAGCTTAAATCATTTTATTTTCTGCCTCCTAAGTAGAGAAAGTCTAAAGAATTGAGAGTCATTAGTTTACCAAAAACAAATGATTGCTTATAAGAATCTGTACTGTCACAAACAGTCTGATTATAGTTTTTGTCTGAAACATAAAACCACTGGTGCTTCTACCTTATTAGTTCCCAGCTTTGGTCCCACCATTATAAACTATTTTATTCTCAAACCAACATGTACACAAGCAGCAGGAGACAGTTCTGGTTTTGAAAAAGGATAATTAGTTAGTAAATAGCATTTCTCAAGTGTTACAGTTCAAATTAAATACATAATTAATTCATTTTTGACATGGCCTTCAAAAGTCAGTTGTGCTAAATTTCTATTCGCTCTTATTCATAAATAGCACCTCAACAGAAACAAAATCTAGTAGAACATTTGTGTTGTTTAATATTTAAATAATATCTTGAATCCTGCAGTTTAATTTTATTTTACCATAAATGCAAGAAAACAAGAATATTTTCTAGTTTTTAAGACAGGTTATATAGCTTGATTAAACAAATCTATAATTTTCCTATGATTAGGTTGACTTTGCAATCATATTTAGACAGAAGTGACAAGATGACTTAGGTCAATATACACTAATTATGAAGCCATCAGCTTCAAGTATTCACTCAGAGTTATTATTTCTCCAAAATTCTTCAGACATTTAGTTATTGGCAATACATGAAAACATTCAGCAGAAGTTTTATTTTCCCAATATGATTTCATATTTTACATGTTGTGTAGCACCGCCTAACATGTTTAGCTAATAGATATCAGTAAGTGGAAACTGAACAAACATCTTACACTCTCTACACTTCCCACAACTCTGAAGCAGTAAAATCTTTCTGTATTAGTCATTCAATCGATCACAAAAGAACCTATTTAAAAGAAAAATTTGTGCATTCTGAGAGGCAGAATTAGTTCTGAAACTGTTTCCCATTAGTGAAATTTGAGCACCAGCGGCTTTGAGTTTGTTCTAAGATACTATCCATCAATATCATAGTTATAGTTGGTTCTCGTTGAAGAAGTTTTTTTCTGTGAAACGGAGAGTCAAGAATGGGTCACCTTGCCTGAGCATTGATCATAACCCAGTCCAACGAGTTAGAAAACTGTTAGTCCTCTTGCAGCTGGAGGAAGGTATGTTTTTGGTGCGCCGGCATGGAGCATTGTGTTTCCTGATTCATTCTACCAGCGTAACCGACTATTCCCCTCAGCTGTTAGGTCTTTTTGGGTACCGACCACTACAGGTGCGGCCCGAGGAATCACGCGTCAGTGTCGGCGGGCACTGAAGTAACGGTGGCGGCGTCGACGACCTCGTCATTTTCGTCAGTAGTGCGTGTGTCTGTCCACGATGTCCTGCTGCAACCGTCCCTTGTCCGGACTCTCATCTCCGACCACGCGACGGCGATCCACTCGTTGCGACTGGCGTCGAACCAGGTGAGCCCCAGGTTGTACCTGCCGTTGAGGTTGGCGTGCTGGCAGTGGGAGAACCACCAGCCGCCTTCGTAGTTGGCGGCGCAGTGGGTGTTGCTGATGTCGAGATCCCTGTCGATGGCGGAGAACTGCATGCGCTGCTGATACTCCAGGGCGTCGCTAGCGTTGCCTCGGTACCCGGCCACGTGCAGGCGGTACCCGTCGGAGGAAGGTCCCACCGCGAATTCAGAGTACTCGGCGTGCCACCGCTTGCCGTAGATGTCTTTCAAGTCGACGCGGAGGCTGGAGCAGTTGTTGGCCGTCAGGCGGTGAAGAGCCTCGTTTCCCAGCCAGAACTCTCCTGTAAGAACAAAATCTCATTTCAGTAAAGCTGTTGCCTTTATAAATAGACATACATCTAGACTTACACTATGCAGTTCACAGATTTTTAACTGACAGAGGGTGACTTGATCCAATCGCTAATGGCATGAGCAAATAAGGATAATAGCACCATATCTCTTCTGCCCTTATGGCTCCAAAAGTTGGTGGACCAAGTCCTAAATGAGAGTCAATGTTTGCAAGTGGGTGCGCAGACTTCCGCGATCGTTATCGATGTAATCTTGGTTGTTCGGGTTGAACGGCGTCAATTTGTCGAAACTTAACGTTTCGGCCATCATTTTGTGGCCTTTTTTTAATGGCATTTGGCTACGAGGCCATACAGCCAGCACTAAGTAATTTTTTAGTTTGCAAGTATGTATTGTATCACTCAATGTATTATGGATTCTTCCTGGTATAGACGACACAAGACAAACACAACACTTAATTAAAACCACCCATGCCCGTGGCCGGACTCGAACCGGCGATCCCTGCAACTCGAAGCAAGCACGCTACCCCTACACTGCCGGGGTCGGCCTTTTGTGGCCTTCTTCACAGTACTGTCACGGCTGGAACTGCTGCCGCCTATATATTGCTCCCGAAGAACGCGTTAACCGTCAGGAGTGACGTCATTCAAACTACCGCCGCCAGCGTGGCCGGTCAGATGGGGGCCTGCGTCCCGCGTTTTCCTGATCAAGCATGACCATATTTGGTCAAGTTGTAGCCCGCCATCCGCGTTCATATTATCTGGTCTTTTTTTGATTTCCAACGCTTCTCTGACACGCCGGGGCCACCATCTGCTAGTGTCACTGAATAAAATTGCGTGCCCACTTTCAGCAGAATATTGTGCTACAGCTGATTTGCTGACGTCGTTATTTTTAAGATGTCTTATGTGTTCACACATCCTTTTCTTGACTGTCCGTCCAGTTTCGCCGATATACCCTTGGCCACAAATTGACGCGGTTCAACCCGGACAACAAAGATTACAGTGTTTGTAAGTTTGCCCATAATTTGTATCAGATACTACATGACTGGTCTATCAGATAATCCCATCCCAACATCAGCACCAAGATATTGACACTTTCGTAGGATGTAGCAAGCTGTAACGAAATGAGTGGCTGTTCTCCGTACTTTCTCGTTAGTGTTATTAGCTCATATAAAACATCAGAATTCTGGATGGTCGTTAGTGTAGATGTTATACAATTAGGGGAAAACACTCACACACATAACGTCGTATATATTCAGTGATCCTACTCTGCCTGAATTTTGACAGGTTTCCATTACTGTTCAACGACCAAAAACTGTTCAGTGAAACATATTACCTGATCCCACAGTGCATAGTAATGTCTAACGTTCCTAGGTAGGGATGGAGAGGTCTATATTTCCAATCCTATCCTCCACTTAAAGTTTAAAAGCTGCATAACCCTACATCCAGCTCCCAAATGTTTTGTTTGTGTGTGTGTTTTGTTAATTCTGGTAAGAAGACCTATTGTACACAATCATAGTCAAGCTGTAGGTACCGATATCTCGTAGTACTACCATGGTTGCTTAATCAATGACATAGGCTTAGTGAGGAATAACGTCAGCTATTACAAGGAACGATTTGTTCCATTATAATTTTCCATTATCTCACAGTTAACAACATACAGGAGCTGGTAGCTGCATGGACAAGTAGCTAACTCCTGGTCACGAGACACAGCGATTCGGAAAGTGAGCAGAAAAAATATGGATAGTGAAGTGCTTAGGTGTTGTCTACTTAAAACACCATTGCAAATTAGAGTGGGAAAATCCAGAGTGCAAATTTGCTTACTTTGCAAAACTGAGACACCTGTTCAGAATCTATTAAATATTAGATGTGTCAGAGAAATAAAACACAGCCAGCAAATTTTCAAACTTTTGAGCTGAATCTCCTTCATATCTGAGACATGATGACAGTGAAAGAATAAAACGTATTATTACAAAAAAGATCTATTTTCTTCAGCGGACTATATGCTACGGGGTGTTGTGATGGATGAATAACCAATCACAGAAGGACGTACTGGGAGGAGGGGAAATGAAAGGAAATGGGAAAATGGACCAGAAAAAAGGCTAATAACGACGAATGACAGTGGATATGTACGCCGTATCGAATCTCCATTGCCGAATAGAAACTTTTATTTCTGTCTGCAGATCCAAATGCATTCCCTCGTCCTTGGTAGTCAAAAGAGAGAAGGGAGACAGTAATTAAGAGTGAATGACACACACATATAGGGATAGGGGGAGGGAGGATAGGGAGCAATCACTGCCGGCCGAACGCAAATATTAATTAAAGCGCCGAGTGTCTGGCGGGAAGCAATATGCGAGCTCGTGATCGACGTCCACGCAAGTTATAACTATAGCAGCAGCCGCCAGACTGCGCTGAAAGCCAGACAATGGCCGCCGAGGTGACAAAAGAGCAGCGACGCAGGCTGGTGTAATTAACGCTCGCGCATTCGTCATACACTACGGCGCAGTACAAATTAATTGACAGTGGATCACACGCAATATTTATATCTTGAAATTTAATAGTATCCTCCTCGTTCGTCTCAGACTCTTAGACTCTTTTGATTTGAAGACATGATCTATCTCTCATTATCGCTTGGCAACCGAGGAAGAAGGGTGAGCGGTAACCCTTTGGCCTCGCATTCGGAAGGACATGGATTCGAATTCCCGCATGGGTCATTCAGATTTTGATTTGAATGGTTTCCCCAAATCACTCAAGCGAATTACGGGATGCTTTATTTATGAAACCATGACCGAGTTCCTTCCTGTTCCTTGTCTCCTGGTTCTTTACCTCGAAGTCAACGAGGCGAAAAGCCATAAACAAAAAATAATCACTAGAAAAAATCTTCGCCTCCGTGCCACGTAGAGATTATAGTCACACGATTTTTCCAAACTAAAACAGTTAATCGATTTTTGTGTTTTTTTTTTTGTAATTTACATTTAAATTCATATTTATGTCTTTTTAATATATTTCTGTCAAAAAAACTTGAATATCATCCCGTTTCCCGGAATTTGGTTTATATATTTTCTTGGAAGTGATTCGGTAACCAATTTTTCTTTTACTCCTCCTTTTCGTTTTCTCAAACTATTACTTCAACCTTCTTAGAGACAATATTAATAAATGATAATGTACAATTCATTCTGACTATATGTTTTTATTTTCAGTAAAGAGTCATATTTCCTAATGAAAGCATTGTTTCACTGAAAATATTTTTTTCTGACTGTGTGCTTGTTTTGTGAAAAGTCACAGTAAAAAACAGTTTAAGAAATACATAGTCTTATAGCCATAGTTGCAAAACGTTTACTTTCTTTTTTTATGCAAATATTGACGTATTTCTGTACGAAATACTGAAATATTTTTTGACCTCAAATATTTACTTCCGGTAGATTTAATGTCTAAATCAGCAAAACGGTAAGCAAAAAGTAAGTAAATTTTAAAAAGTTCCTCATTAAAATATCGTCAATTACGTTTTTATATTCAAAACATTCTCCCTCGCAACCTATTTCCCGAGCATGTTAAATTCATACTAAATCAAAATGATTGAATTTTATTGGCCTCTTATAAAAACTGATTTCATATTTCTATTCCGTTTGTTAACAGTTATGGAAGTACTGAAAAGGAGTATGCAGTAAATATACAAATAAGAGGGAAGCGTATTGGGAGTAAATGTAAATAAGTGGAATAAGTGTTACTGATTATTGGACAACTTCAGTAAATACATGACAGAAATTGAAATATAACAGATCAACACTTTACTGAACACGGTCAAGGTGCAACAGTTGAACTCGTTAAATTAAAGCGTAAATTAATAGTGCAGGCTGCAGAAGTGCAGTAAAAACTAATAAAGATATGAGTGAAGTAACAAGCGGGTGTGTTTACCTGCGGGAGACCCGAATCCGTCAGCGTAGTCCTTCCAGCTCCTGTTGAAGTCCTCTGAGCCATCCACTCTGCGCTGGACTACAGTCCAGCCCTGATCGCACCAAGCCAGCAGAGGCTGAGCCACTCCGTCGGGATTCAGCAGCTGCAGTCCAGCGCCACCAACCGAAGAGCAGTCTGGAAACAAAACAATACAAATGCTCAGGGTGCAGGTTGGCTTGATAGCGTGCGTATCGGAGCTCTGTTCACAGTGGCGTGACTATTCTGGTTGGGGCCCGTGGCAAATACATCGGATGAGTGACTTTTTTTTTTTTTAGATCTATTGCGGCAGGTGACTTATGGGCAGCCCAAGATCAAGGGACCCCTCCAGCCGGTCATCGGGGGTCTCCTTCGGCTGGGGGCCCGTGGTATTTTGTCCATCCTGCCACTCTACTGTTACGCCGATATAAACAACATCACTTCAATTGGGTATTCATTTTATTAATCAAACAAGCATTACTAGAGCCGAGGATCAGATCATGAAGCTACCACTACAGGATTATGTCTGTGAGAAAATTATTTTACCAGTAAACCCGCAGTATTTGAATACCATACCCAAAAAACTGTACGTTTTTTACGGTTTTCAGTTTGTTGCAAGATATATTTGAAGACTTGACTGCTGGTGACACCGAAAGCGTAGTGGCGAACACACTGGATTCAAGTTCTAAGGATCACTTGTTCGAATTCTGCCTATGGTATGAAAATTTTTATCAAGAGGTTTTTTTCTATTATGCGTTCCCGACTAGGTCAGAGTTGAAATATGAATACATGAAATTACAATGACGCAAATAGTATAAAATACATTCTTTATGGAGTCAAAGAATTATAGGAATCGGGGATTCTACGATAACTGTGGTGCCGCAATTTGTTGATGTATTGGTATGTAACTTGACGAGACAAATAAAAAATGAGGAATAAATTATTTGATATTTCACTAAGTTCTAAAGATATACCGTTTCAAAAGTGAGGTGGATAGATTGAAATCGGTCCTGGAAAAGAAAAACATTTCTTCAAAGCCAAATTTAAAATTTATGATGGATTCTGATGTAACTTGACGATAGAAATCGAAAGTAAAGATTTTTTTTTGATATGTCACTTAGTTTTGTTGTGTGTCAATATTGTTTTTTTTTTTTTTACTTATTACTTTACGCCTCGTCGACGGCTAAGGTCATTAGAGGCGGGATGGGACTGGGGACAAGGAACGGGAAGGAATTCGGCCATTGCCTTTTTGAAGGAAGCATCCCGGTATTCGCCTGGAGTGATTTGGGGAAACCATGGAAAACCCAAATCTGGATGCCCGGACGAGGATTCGAACCCGCGTCCTCCCGAATGCGAGGCCAGAACGTTAACCGTTCAGCCACCACGCTCGGTGTTCTCAATATTGAGATGGTTAGTTTGAGTAGCGGGATGGATAAAAAAAAATCTCCAAATCCAACTGCACATGCACAATGGGTGTTTTGTTTTCTTACTACCGGTTTTGGTTAGGTTGAAATACGTCCAGAACCAGAAGGAAAACTTCACCAATGGCAAAAGAAACTACATCTATAACTAATTTTTAAAAGTCGATATCTAAGCGAGATATAAAAATATTTAATCTTTCACTTTCGATTTTTCTTGTCGAGTTACATAAGAATCCATCTTCCAATTGCGCCGCCATAGTATTGATAGTGCTACCAATGAATTTAATAAAGAAATTTTACTCTTATAAAATATTTGCCTGAACGCCTTAAAGTGCGACCTTGCCGTACAAAAGAGTTACAAGTGGCATGATTACTGTTATTAATCACGCAGTGTTCCATACCCTCCCTCAAGTGAATGACCTTGTCAGCCGTTAGGCATAAAAGGCAACCTTACATGCATGGGCAATGAAACAGTAAGTAGGAATAACGGACTAAGCAATAGAAACGAGGAATAGAGCTATGAAGTCTTGTATCGATTATCAACCTGTGGCAGTCGATACCCATGTGTGGTGGTAGTATCGTCCTCAGGATAGCACAGGAACTGCCCGTAGTTAACAGGCAGTAGCACGTTTTATTGGGCCGTTACCACGGCAACCGAACAGCCGCCGCTTAAAGCAAACCACCCAGCCGCAACGCAACACGATCTCTCTCTCTATTCGTATGCGTGCGGCGCTCACCGATTCCGAACTCCAGATACGCCGGTCGAGAACAAAGAGGGACAATGAACTCAGCTAGCGTCCACCACTAAACTAGAGGCAGATATTCGGCGCCTTGCGTTACACAACTGGCTTTTCCCAATCGTGTTAGAACATACGGATTATGGAAAACACGTGAGTCGTAAAATCAATTAAATTTTAATGTCTTCTCACACCATTTACAGAAATTTCTGCAGAATATCTTAGGAGCATGTTGTCTCCGAAATTTAATTATCTGTTACACTCCACCTGCTAATTCTCAAAGTTAAGGGAGCGTCCAAAAACCACGTAGCTCCATTTTGGCCTCCTGTGAACTCCCCCCCCCCCCCACGTAGCCCGACGTGGCTTTTGCCTCTGCCCCTCCCCCCGATACCTACGTAGCACGTAGCTTTTTCCCATGTGATTCCAGAAGACATTTTGTACTGTTTTCTCTTGTCAGACTATTGTAAATTACTTGAGGATATAATTAAATGAAGGAAATAAATATTCACGTGCTGTTGTGTGTTCTGTACCTCATTTTAATTGTGAAAAGTGATATGAATGGAAAGCTACGTGGCCTGACTCGAACCCCCCCCCCCCCCCTTCTCACGTAGCGCAGCATAGCCTTCTAGAAAAACCCCTCCCGCCCTAGACCGAGCCACGAAGTTTATGGACGGTCCTTAAAATGTTTTTCATTTATATGGTTGTACGAGTCGTAAAATCAAACGAATTTCTGAAGTCTTGCCGTCCCATTTACCGTATTTTCTGCAGGATATCTCATGAGCAGATTGACTCCCAAGCTTAATTATCTGTTATGTTCATCCTCCTATGGCTCAATGTTAAAATGTTGTTCGTAGGTGTATATGTAATTGCAGAAGCATGTTACTTGTGCTGCCTTTTATATACTTAACAGAACCAAGAAAAATAACGAGTTCTTGGTTTACAATCAAGAAGTGTCCTTTTCAAATACCTATTAGACGAGAAATTTCTTGTTAACTTGCTTTCCGAATGGAACCAATTTAACACTGATAACGACCGCGATAGTCAACCAATCACAAGAAATTTCTAATCTGAACTCCTGTAATCTTTGGACAGCAAGATTTAAGAAATAAATTAGCTGTGGAAAAAAGATACCTGAATGATAGTTTAGAAAAAAAAAAAAAAAAAAAAAAAAAACTTCAACAGTTCCAGTGGTGCTCAACACAATTTTTCTTCCGGAAACAGGTCTTACCAGGCTTTAAATTTAAGAAAATAAATAAATAACCGATCACTAAAGGGGGACGAAGTTCAAAATACCCAACTATGTTGAGAAGTCGCACAATACGGCAGTTCCTCCACTGTGCACAGAATACGAAACGTGAAATGTCAAATCAAATTGATGACCGAGACTCCCCAGACAGTTTCTTATACATTTTTTTATCGTTATTACATAGAATATGCATGCAGTAACCCACGTCAAGCCGAAAACTTTTTTAACTCTCGAAAATGTGTCAGACGCCCTGAGCGGTACTAGTGAGGCTTTTCGGTAGGCGGTCAGTCTACCTCGTAGGGGCGGCTGATCCGCACTTGAGTGTGTTTGACGCCGGCGCAATATGTCGCTCCAGACGCAGCCAATAGTAGCAGGAGGCAAACACAGGCGGTCGGCAAACACAGCTGGCATGTCGGCTGAATGTTTGGTTGTTTGCGCAGAGTCGACGCGGTTGATATCGTCTCTGAGCATCTGGAGTCTGTCAGCAGGAAGCCACTACACAGACCAATAACGTCTGCTACAGGGCGTAGCGTACTGCAGTATTCGCTTGCACAGCGCTTAACATTAGAGAAGCATCAACGGCGAGGATACCAATCCCTCAACTTCGGTAGCACCAATTCTGTTTGCGGTTTTTTGACAACGTTCCGGAATCAAATAGACATATGTTGCGATGGTGCCTGATGTCTGCCACAAAAAAAGTAGACGTTGCGAAAAGAAAGCAACAAAATCGTATTAGGTTTTACATATTTCTGGGATTTATGACGATACATCTCTACTGTCCTTAGTATAAGCCGTCTTTACTAGCTCTTCCTTTACAAGACGGTTTTTCCGCAATTACCTAGGCGAATGCTACGACGGTACCCAGTCTCCGTTTCACAAACAAAAGTACACATATCACAGGAAAAATAAGTAACAGGAATCGCAGACAGATGGCAACACTTTATATTCTTCCATTGCTCCCGGAACTGACAAGCCCTGGTTCCAAGTACCTAGTGAAAACATTAGACAAATTATGTTACAAGTTAAGATGAGAATCAAGGTTTAGCGTAATCCAGTAAGGACCGTTCATAAATAATAATAAAAATTATTATGATAAAAAGGAAGTTTAAGATCATTCGTGTATGTGACATTCTTTACAAATTAAATATTTGTAAAATACTACGAATATTACGTCCCGCCCCTAATTACCCCGACGTCGAAGAGACGTAAACTTAGATGAGAGAAACAGGTTTGAAGGTACCCGTGGATCTTCTAGGATCTAGACTATGAAAAGTCGTTTCACCACTACTTTTGTGGCTGTTCACTATTGGTTCTATACCTAAATACCATAAATAAATTAAACCAGTAACACTCATAATTTTGTTTTTGTGTTTAACTGTAAAATTGTTAGATATGGAAGAACTTAAATCTAGATACTATTATATCTATTTATAACACGATCATACATGTGTTTCACGAAGTCTTCTAAAAGTTAGACACCAAATCAGATTGGAGTCTGGTACATGACTTGTAGCATTATTTTCCACCCTAGCAACAGATAAGCTTTCAGATTTCTGTGAATGCTGTTCACAGCTGTTTCATAGCCGCAATTTGATTTTCAAGCTTTCAACAATTTGGCTTCTTAGTTTATAGTTCTCTTTGTCCTCTTTTAATGGTAATACTATTCGTGGCCGAAGTTGGTAAGACACTTTTACCGTATTCACTCTACAGGTGGTTCGTTGGCTTATACCCCGTTGGTGAAAGAAATCTTCACCATTTAGGGCCTAGCCAGCGTAGTACGAGTTTTGTATTATTCCCAATTTCCATAATGTGTACAAAAGGCCCTGGTTATACGCCAAATCTCTCTGCAGTACGTATAGCGTGATAGCATACGAAAGGTATGTCACCTGTCAGAGTAACACCATGTCAATTAACTTTTTTTTGATAAGCTAACTTCTTGTATAACTAAGTAATGACTTTACATGGCACCCACGCAAATTATAGACGTGGCCAAGGAAAGTGGCGAGTGAGTGCGAGCGCGCTGTTGCCGCACTTCTGAACATTCTCGCGTAGTGATCTCTCTTTAACACTAGAAAACAGCAACTCTGAGCGTCCTTTGTTGCCTAGTACGAGCGTCAACGCACAAACTATTACTTCAAGCAAACAGGCGAATTTAACTGTTAAGTCCACGTTTTGGTAACCGCGCATTCGAACCTGCCCGCCTATATGTCTGGCCACAGCTAGTCTACATGTTACTTAAATAGTGATTCAATCCCACTGAAGCTTAGTTTTTCTCCTCGCAGATGAAACTCCTTAGCTCTCCACACCTTCTGGTCCAGTCAGAGTACCATCAGATCAGTGCACATGTATCTCGGGGAATATAAAATGACTTTGACCATATCATGACGAGCAAGGGTGGTTCCTTCGAAAAAGGCATGGCTGAATTGCTTCCTGTTCTTTACCTCCATTCATTTTCCTCCTCTAATGACTTTGGTGTTGAGGAGGCGTAAAACCATAAAAAAATTGTCGAGGTCACTGACCAAAGTGTTGAGCACTGTCTCCATCAATGAGACCATAAGGCCATACTGGTCAGTATAAGGACTTTCTTTGGCAACTTAAATACACGCATCTGTAGTATATACTGACCTCTGGGTAGACTGGCTACAATCCGGCGGTAGTCGGTTTGAACTGCCGTCAGCTGCTGGACTATCTGGACCACTCCGACGGCGCTGGAGTTGGTGACAGTCAAGTTTTCCACCTGTAACATAAAACAACAAACACTAATAAGTCGGCGCCCAAACTCACAAACCGGTGTAGCTCTAAGATATATTCGCTCTTGATTTTTAATCGACAATATATATTCAGGCATTACTTACAACAACGAAGAGCTAAAACGAGGTTAAAATTCTGATAAATTAGAAGATTTTTGTTTGAAAATAAATGTTTGCAACGATTAGATCGTGTATTTTAGAAAACTTTTGTACAGCAAAAGTGGTATCCTCCACGTACGCATATTTAAAACTCTGGTTTCCCTTCAGTTCGAATAGGTATGCATATTTAAAAACATTTTCAGCATGTCCTAATATCATTATTTACTATTTTCGGAGGTATCATCATCATCATCTTCAGCAGTGTCCAACGACCAGCCGGGTCTGATCGGGGAAAAAAAATCTTCAACAACTCTTCCTATTTATCCACGATCTATCTTCTTCTACTGCCAATCAATTATCTCCTTTTTCTAAACACACTTTTTAACACCTTACACCCATTGGTTCCTAGGTGTCTTCTTTGAGCCTTTTCCCTTTCAACTCCATGTCCAACATCTTCTTTGGTAACTTCTCCTCTCCCATTTTCTTCACACGAGAATACAACTATAACGTTGATTTCCATATTCTTTGTTGTAACAGTTCCTCCTTTATCTTCCCTCTGATTTTCTCATTCTGTCTCTTCTCGTTATTATTACATAACTATTAAAAATAAAATGAATTAGTCTTCACCCATCAACTATTCTTTTCAGAACAGACACCGATTTTATTTCCAGTTATCAGTCATTCCCAGAAGCGGCCGAAATGTCTACTGCTATTACCAAGTAATAGGAAAAAAGTCTTAACAAACTTATTTTAATAAAGTTTTTTGTGTATCAACCTGCTCTATCTCAATATTTTCAATCTCTTCTCATTTTGCTTTATGTCAAACAAACAAGATTTAATCATGATCCTTCTTGTAATTTTATTGTCAGTTAAAAGACCAACTCTCTTCTTTTAGCAAAAGCTCAAAGTAAAAATTACAATGTCTTCGCACTGTTTCGACGGATTTTCTAAATTCTAAACCGAATCTAAAGTTGCGGCGATAAAAGTAACCATTACTCGAAGGCTCCTTTGTAGGTAAATTAAAGCTATTCAAAATTATGAACTTTCAAGTGGATTTTATTTATGATAATAGTAATAAGGGTAAAGGATACAAGCGAAGTGAATTCGAAGGTGGAGGAAGACAAGGCAACTGAAATACAAATACAAAGGCAGGTAGCAAAGAAATTTTTGTGGCAAATAGTATAGAATACTCGCAGTGTATGTTGCATTCGGGTAAAATCACTACGTTCATCATAAGGCACTATGGGACAAACATTTTCTAAGATGCCCCGTATGTTAGTTGTAATCAGCTATGGAAGTGATACAAAAAGAGAAATTGCGGGGAGCGGAGTACTGGTTTTCTAAGTGAATGCAGGTTTCCTGCCTTCTGTTTGCGACGCGCGAGTACAAAGCGAGTCGCAGCGCCATAAACCGCTTTGGAGCGTAAAGACCAATGAGCTCTTATCTCTGCTGATCACAAAGGGATAGTAAACTGTAGCACCGGAAGAAGCGTCATCACCCTTCACGCTAGCGGAGCGCTCCAAACACGCTGCACAGCAGTAAACTCGCTGTGTACGGCTCGAGTAATAGATTTTACCTTCCGCTCTCTGTCCACCGCACACGCAGCCAGACGGACGGTTTGCAATTTTTCTTGACATTTCATAAATATTTATTTGCAACAAAAGACCTGATTATGACCTCAACTAACAGTTTTCTATAAGAGATACTCATTGTATCATCATATACTGAGGCAGAAAATGATATGACTTTTTTCCGATGAAACAATGATAGGTAGGAAGGAAATGAGCGAACGCTAAGAACTTGTGCTCAAAACAAATGGAGCGTCCATAAACTACGTGACTCGGTCTAGGAGGTCGAGGGGATGAATAAAAAGCTACATCATGGGGATGGGGGGGGGGGATTCCGAGCCAAGCCAAGTAGCTTTTCATTCATTTTATTTGTTACAGTTAAAGTAAAGTACAGAACACACAACAGCCTATGAATATTTATTCCCGTCATTTAAGTATCTCCATATGTAATTTACGATAGTCTGATAAGCCACGTCAGGCAACGAGTGGGGGCGGGAAGGGGGGGGGGTTCATAGGAGAAAAATATAGTTTAAAAATCCTTAAAATACAACAGCTACATGTTCTAAATTGTAAAATTATAAAATTTCAATTACGATATTCTCTTTTTTAAAAGTTGGATACTGGGTTCAAAAAAGCTTCCTACTAGTCTCGGAGACAGCGCTGGGCTTGACATTCGGGAGGACGCGGGTTCGAATCCCCGTCCGGGCATCCAGATTTCTGTTTTCCATGGTTTCCCGAAATCACTCGAAACGAATGCTGTGATGATTCCTTCCACAAGACCACGGTCAATTCCTTCCCATTCATTCCTTGTCCCCAATGCTCCCCACCTCTAATTTATTTATTTTTAATTTAATTTAATTGCAATGGAGCACAAGCTCCGGTGGCAATTTCCCTACACACCCATCTTCCCCCTATCCTGCACCCACCTACATTTACCCTCTACAATTTTATCTTTAAATTCCTTCAAAGTTTTCGGTAAATTATTCATCATTTCTCTTGGTAACTCATTCCAATCCCTGACACCCTTACCTAAAAAAGAGATTCTTCCCACACCCTTGTGCCTGAAATCGAGTGCTTGTGGTCATGGTCATCTTTTCCCTTCCATGCACTACTTTTCATACCTATTGCAATATCTAATAACCTCGACGTTGACGAGGCGTAAAGCGCGAAGGGAAAAACAGAATAAAAAGTCGCAGATCCGCAATGTAACGGGGATGAGGAGATCAACAATTATATTACAACAATGTCGATTGTTGATGGAAGAAACTACACTTGACGGCAGGACTTAACACAGTAGTTTGATGTGGGTATCGCGTAAATAAGGCGGCATCCGTTAATTACATGAGGGTATGAGGGTATGAGGGTTATCCCATTGTGTTGTGAGGTTTGGTGGGACCCCCCCCCCTCCCCAGCAATTGTGAAGAGAGATCTTGAGTGACCCCCCCCCCCTTGCTTACAACCTCGTAATTATTGGAGACCTTTTTTTTGTAGACTTTTCTTTAGCTCTACTGTTGTTTAAGAAATTAAAATGCTGACGTGACATTTGGTATGATTTCGACGGACTCTCCCCCCCCCTTTTTTCACCACACGTAATTAATGAACGGCCCCTAAGACATCAGATATATATTGTCATATAGTATGACCTGCGCTATATGTGTGATATAATGAATGATTGCATGGGCTGGTGGTTTGGGAGGCGCTCGGTAGCGACGAACTTGGCGGGGCGGCTGAATTAGTGTAGGGTGGGCAGCGCCCAACTCCCCTGAGGAGTAGCCAGAATTAACGACGCTGGCCACGTCCCGTGTCCCCGTTGGAGCCGCGCCCAAGTGCCGCCTCTTCGGCTCCCCTAACGTTTATTACTCGCGCTTTATTGCAAGCTGCACCACGTACCGCTAACTCCCGCCAGTTACCCATCGCCTGCCGGGATTCTGCTCATAATTCCACAGTAATGTGACTGCAGCTAAGTGGATATTCGGTCCCAAATGCGGACAGCGATAATATACTAGGTTGGACGCATTACCGGATACAGCGCTGTAAAAATACCACGCTACGCTGTTCTCCACCACCTGTGCTGGCCAGCACTAAATGAACATATCACAGCTTAGAAATTATTTGAGACCAATTACAGGAAAATAAAATCGTCCATTACAAAAATTAAAGGAAGGAAGTAACAGAAGACAAAAGAAAAGTTGAAGAACCATAACTCAGTTTTACAAACGGTATTGCGAGATAAATAAATAAATAAGCACGTAGGTAGACAAATGACCAATAAGTGTCATACCGAGTGGGGCGGTGTAACGGTTAGCGTTCTCGCCTCGCATTCGGGAGGACGGCGGTTCGAATCCCCGTCCGGGCATCCAGATTTCTGTTTTCCATGGTTTCCCCAAATCACTCCAGGCAAATGCCGGGATGCTTCCTTCAAAAGGCCATGGCCGAATTCCTTCCCATTCCTTGCCCCCATCCTTGCCCCCCATCCTTTCCCGTCTCTAAAGACCTCGATGTTAAAAAGAGACGTAAAGCAGTTACCAAAAAAAAAAAAAAAAATAAGTGTCATCTTTCAAAAATACTTTTTTTGCTATCTGACGACTGACTATATGCGTGTGAGAGTAACCATATAACTAAAGTCGGTTCACTGACA
The DNA here is from genome assembly GCA_031002005.1 of Vandiemenella viatica. Lineage (NCBI taxonomy): Eukaryota > Metazoa > Arthropoda > Insecta > Orthoptera > Morabidae > Vandiemenella > Vandiemenella viatica. The sequence continues at coordinate 73,965,441 of JARYHS010013631.1, forward strand.
CTGTTTAAATAATAGTTTTTCAGTTGAAACAAAAAGTTTTATGGTGGTAAATGTACAAAGACAGATCTGAAAATGTGTTTTTTAATCCCAGATTAAGGAAGGGGTGGAGCAAAACCCAGTTCCTTCATTTTGGTACTGTTCTTTCGAAACACTTTTTTTTTGCTAGGGCTTTACGCCTCGTCGACGGCAAGGTCATTAGAGGCAGGATTGGATTGGGGCAAGGAACGGGAAAGAATTCGGCCATGGCCTTTTTGAAGGAAGCATCCCGGCATTTGTCTGGAGTGATTTGGGAAACCATGGAAAACCCAAATCTGGTTGCCCGGACGGGGATTCGAACCCGCGTCCTCCCGAATGCGAGGTCAGAACGTTAACCGTTCACCCATCACGCTCGGTCTCTTTCGAAACACGCGGATATAAATGCCAGACCTAACATTCCCATACGACGGACGAATCAGCTTATACAGTGTTACACGCCCACAGTAAAGACGCATTCGGGGTAGGTTTTGATTGCAACACTCGCATTCTCTGCCGGAGAAGTTCTGACGTTTCGACAGCTATCTCTGCTGTCTTCATCAGATGAAATGGCAGGTTAAAGTTATTACTGTGACAACACTAGAAGTTTAATTTTTCTTCACCGCCGCCTCTCCTACATCCAAACTGGAGTGTGAGCGGTTAAATTTCGCGCCTGAAAGTGGAGTACGCATGTTCATTTCCTGGTCGGGCCACCCAAATTTCGGTGTTTTACGCTTTCCTTAAATCAAACCAAATGACTGCGATAATGTTTCGTTCAGAAGGTCATGGGTGTATTCTTTCCAGTGGCATCCTTACATTTCTCTCGCAACTTGTAATGCTTCTCTTTTTATCGGTCGATCGTTATCCTCGTTACAATAAATTACTACCTTCATTTCGCGGTACATGGATCCACTCCATCTGCAGTACTAATGTAAAACTGGGTTTTAGGAGAGAAAACAGAGCGTGAGGAGGGAAAACCGGGATAGACTGGAATATGACACTAAATTAATGTTTCTTCTATTGATTGACAGGATGGTCTGTTCTTATCTGTAATGAATATAATTGGAGACTTCCTACTTAAACATTCCCTTGACATTTATTCACGAATCATATATCATCATTGTATATTACAATACTCGCACAAACCAACAAAACGCTTCACTCATATCTAACATTCACAGTATCAACATATACATTAACAGTTTAATGGCTCATTAATACTGTTCTCCACCGAAATCTGTCGGTACAGTTTCATTAGGTACTCAGTACAACGCTGCCAGCTCGCGAGAATTTTTCCCGCGTTCGCCATCTTACGTCACCCACTCTCCATGCATCATTCCGTCTCCTTCAAAGATATTCCTACACATTGTTTTTTTTTTTTATCCGCTTAACGTATCTCTAACAGCGAGGTCTTTATAGGCGGGAAAAGGATGGGGGGGGGCAAGGAATAGGAAGGAATTCGGCCATGGCCTTTTAAAGGAAGTTTCCCGGCATTTGTCTGGAGTGATTTGGGAAACCATGGAAAACCCAAATCTGGATGCCCGGACGGGGATTCGAACCGCCGTCCTCCCGAATGCGAGACCAGATGATAGCCGTTACACCGCCACACTCGGTCCTACACATTGGTATGCACACTCATCGACCCAACTCAACACTGTACAAACTCGTACAACATTTCACTATTAACACATATACAGGGCGTTCGCCGGGAAACGCTACCCTCCCAGTCTGTTGCCGTCGGCAACTTGTTGGGACAGTGGAGTCAGCAACTCCCGACACACGGCGCCGTGAATCACCGCACTGTAGCTTGTTTGTGACTTCAGTCTCTTATTAATCAGTGTTGTGAATAAACGTTTCTTTGCGGTTTGGCTGGTTTGGGGCTTCATACTCTTACTAATCTGTACCGTGTTTGAGTGTGAGTAAAATTATGGTACGTTACAATTTGCAACAAAGAATATTTCTCTACGATACATATGTGAAGAAGAAGTCGTTTAAAAAGTGTCGCAGCAAATTTCGACGCGAATATCCTGGCTCTTTACTGCCAGCTAAATCAACAATTCTGCGTCTGGTTAAAAAAGAAAGAGAAACGGGTTCATTTTTTAACAAAAAGAGACTGTCAGTCAACCATATTCTCACAGAGGAGAAAATTGACGATATCGCTTTTCGACTAGAACAGTCACCCAAAAAATCATTAAGTCAGTTAGGGCAGCAGGCAGGCGTATCTAAGACGTCAGCTTGGAAAGTAACAAAGCTAGTTCACTTAAAGCCGTACAAAACAATTGTGGTGCATAAAATTACAGAAATAGACCAGGGGCCTAGGATTAGATTTTGCAACTGGTACCTTCAGGGTGTCCACGATGGCACTGTTGATCCGCAACTGACGTCACATTTAAATGCTTAGCACATACAAGTTTATGAAGCGTAATTATTATGAAATAGTCCGTGGCCGACGGTCGAACAATGCCGGAAGCTGACCGCTCGCTCGCCGGGAGCAGTTTCTTCCTTGTAGCGCTAACAGTGGGTAGCGTTTCCCGGCGAACGCCCTGTATAATAAAAGTGCTAACAGGAAGATATAATATTAATGACAGAAGGTAACGACAACTGTTTCCATACAAGATTTATTATCATGCAGGTGTAAATAAACCAGTTTTCTATCATTTAGGTTATATCGATTGCGCTGTTCAGTAGGCACAGATAGATAGCTTTAGAAACTTCTGCCACGGAGCGGCAATTTCTATTACTCGGGGCATACATTCAGAGCTGTAACGGGCAAGAAGCGAAGCCCCGCATGCGATAAGCACAGTGTGAAACAAATGGACGATCTCTCCGTCAACTACACCGCTCAGTGACTGAGTACAATACGGGTCCTCTAATGCGGACGTGTGTCACTGCCAGACTTGAGCCGCGAGGCTGTGGAGCTGGCAAAAAGGAAGCGGACGGGACTGCAAAAAGGCTCCGTCCCGCGACACTCCAACCAGCGGTTTCTTTCAGCCTTCTCTGTTAATACAAAAAACTGTCGCCGTGCTTTGCCGAGGGACTCTTTTAAGCCGAGGGCAAACAGTTTTGCGAATGGCGTCGCCAAAACGCTCGCCCGTCCAATCAGAAGCGAGAAAAGAGCGAAAGCTGTGCCGGGAGAAATTTTAAATGGAAATGTTGGTAGACCGTGGGCCGCGCTTAAGGGGGAGTCGCCGTGGCGCTGGTTTTTCAGATGAGTAATCACTTAGGTCGGAACTTCCAACATGTGTACAGTGTTGTCACCCAAAAGAACTTCGTTACAGCGTTTCTTGTAATGCGATTCAGAGAAAGGGGAAGAGAGAGTTGTTGACGATAAAAAGCAAATTTTTGCACTTCTACGAGGTTATTTGACTTATGTATATGCTAAAGTCGTGGAAAAAATTCTGGAATAATTGAGAATTCATTTTTATCTGTGTCTCCTCTGCAGTCTGTTTTTACAGGTAATTCGCCAGATTGGCAGAGCATTTCAAGTGTCGTCACATTGGTCACGTCCTGATTGAAATTTTTATGTGGAATTAGGAAATGTTTTTCGTTTTCCTCCTCAAAAAGTTCACGCTATGCAAACTGTTTCGCAATAAGCTTACTCAGTACTCATACGGAGGCTAATATTCACTAGGCTACTCTTTCAGCTTAAATCGTTTTTAACTACACTGTCAGTCTATAAGCGGTTAGAACAACATAAACAATTAATAAAAACAATTAAACAAAAACGAAAGAAACAAACCGAACAAGCTAAAAAAGCAGTAAACAAAAACAGTTATCTACATCATAACTCAAAAAAATTACGAACTCTATAGCTGGAAAAGATTCTTTATACCACACGTATAATTCCTATTTGAATTACAACAGCTACGTAAATAATTGTAGTAACACAACGATTCCCTATTAGTGGTACGCGTATCCCCAGGGCAGTGGCGAATCTTGGATTTGTCAGAACCGGGGTAAAAACTGTGAGATTTCCTCCCCTTCGAAAATTACTTCACAACTCCCACTGTCGCCACCCAAAATAATTTTGCCGCCCCCCTGAAGTTGCCGCCCGGGGCAAGCACCTCCGTTTGTTCCCCCACCCCTGATCCGGCAGTGTCCCAGCGGTACGTGAGGTTGCTTCAAGGGAACGCACGGTAATCTTGGCTAAGGTTATCAGTATGGAAAAAAAATATACAATTTCGCAAACATTACTATCTTCAAATATATTCTTTATACATTTGTGTGATTTTTATGTGACGTTATTGGATTAAATTTTAATCAATCGCGAAAAAGAGTTTCCATTTACCATTTCATCTATAAGGGATACGTGAAGTTGTGTTATTTCCTGAAGTGGTGCTAGGGAAAAACTAATTGGGAACCACTGCAGTAACATATTTGTCCGATATTATTAATCCTCTCATCTGGACTCAAAAGTCGTGGTAGGGTATCACTATAGTTAGAAATGAAAGCACATAACCGCATATATGCAATAAAGAAGGACGGCTTCGGCATTTGAGAGAATGTTATTCAGCAAATCAGATTTTTGTTTTCCGTGGTTTTCCAAAAAAGTTTATAGCGAAAATTAAGATGTTTTATAAGACTAAAACTGAATCCCTCCATGTATGTTGGCTATAATTCTTAGTCTGCAGTCAAATCCTGTATGTGTTAAAATCAGATCAGCGCAACCCCTGAGTACTCGCCTTTCTATCCGTGCCAGTCGATACGCAGCTATATTGTATTCCATGATGTTCACCGAATGAAGACTGATACACCGGTCCTAAGGTACCGGCCATCCTTACTGGTTTATATATTCAACTAGCTGTTACTCGCGACTTCATAGGTACAGACTTAGAAATTTATTGCTAGAACTGGACATAAAACGTAAAAGGCGTCTCACAAACTGGCTGCGAGAGGAACAATGCCTGAATGATCAATATAGTGTTACAGAGACTTACAGACGCTATTCGTCTGTCTGTCACATTTCAAACTTTTCGTAACAAAATATGTTCTTATCCAGAAAAAGTCTTTCCTAATGAGACATAGTATTTCAGTTACAGATTTTATAAATATTGGTTTAACTGCAAAATGGTGAAATCATAACAAACAGATAGAGAGGCAGCGTTACTTCCGCATTTATAATATAAGCGCAGAGTTTCAGTACTCATCTAAATAGTTGCTCAACTTCTGCCTGAAAATTTTAAACACTGTGCAAACAGACTAACACTTGTCATATAGCACATGAGTTACAGTATTCACGGAAAGATGACATTAGCTGACAAGAAACACTTTCAGTATTATAGCCCATTCAGTAAACAGAGGCGGCTCAAGGTCACTCTGCTTTATCGCCACTCCGCTGCTTTTACCTCTACATGCGAAGGGGAAATTTACTCCTCGCCTACCTGGACACAGCATTCAGCTAGTGAGATAGGACTGGGAGGGAGTAGTAAGGTGAGGAAGGGGGCCAGGTGAATATGACCTTGACTCGCCAGTTCGGAGTGAACAGGATATAATTTTCCAATGAATCAGCTTTCCAGGTGTAGGCGATTGTTCTTTAAATTGCTATAAGACTGAGTAATCTCACAAAAGTACTCCTCTTTGCACTTTCTGGTGGCTGTTTATCATATTCCAGCCAGCACTACAGTGACTGTGCGCGGTGACGTACTGGTGTAGGCAGCGGTATCGGTCGGCCGACTTTGTGGTGACGCGTGTTACTGCGGCGGGTAGGCCAGATGGCACTATAAATCAGCCCCGAGGCCACTCGCTGATTTAGGAGAGCGACCGATGTGACGCGTCGTCCGGAACGTCGATCCGTGACGGGCGCGCAAATTAATTTATGCCCCGCGCTGCGCCGTCATCGCTACCAACGATCGAAACGCAACCGAGGCGCACAGCCGCGTCGAATGCATGCTGGTTGTCACAACATTGCAATCTGTGCGGAGTATCGATAGTGGACATCTAAATGCGGGCCAGGCGTACTCCTGCTGTCAGTCCCTCGCTATACGGCTTCTATCTATACTTATAGAAAGCAAGGGTATCGATAGAAACGAGTGAACTGCATCTCATAGCTGTAGCCCATATACCAAACATCTCCTGCATAAAAAACTATCTTTACATTACCAGGGAGTATTTACCGACAGCGAAGATCAAATTACATCACTGTTGGGGTCAGGGGGGGATCCAGAATTTTGGTTTGGGGGGGGGGGGCTTGAGCTGGACTTTGGGGCTTGAGTCGACCATGGGGTAGTCTTTATAGCCTCCTTCGGCCTCGAATCCGTAGAGCTAAAAAAAAAAAAGTCTCCAAAATTACAATGTTTTGGGTGGACCCAGATACTTTTGGGGGGGGGGGCTTGAGCCCCCTAGCCCCCCCCCCGGATCCGCCCCTGGTTGGGGTATGACTGTCACAGTTTCTTCCCTTCTCCCTGAACGCCAAAGGAAGAACATCATTAAGAAACTTCTAACTTCTGGGTGGAATATTATTTGAGGTTAACTTGTTTTGCGTATGAGACATATTTTACGTTATCCTGATCCGATACATCTGTTCTTGTCCACATGTAATTGGTGCTTAATTCTTAAACCCGATAGATGGCTTTAAAGTAGCAATTTGGTCGCCGCTGAGAGAACAAAATGTTCCGAATCGACATATTTTGCCAAATTTGAGGGGGAAAAAGTTCTGCTCCGTAGATTGTGGAAAGAAATTGAACAAGAAAGCACATAAAAACGCTATCGGACAGTAAGAGAATACAAAAACAAGCTCAGAATGCCGGTAGTTACAACAGAAAAGATTTATAGATAAGAACAACCGCAAAGATATAGATGCTACAGAGCGTGGGAAGGACATTCCTGGATGATATATCGAAAAATGAGTTTTTTAAAAATAACCAGGCAAGTGCGGACGGGTTTCGCAGAGTTAGTTTTTCGTATCCTAAAATTCCGTAATAGATATCTTGTACACCATAGGTAAGAGAGTTGTCGTTTGATAGAAAAATGAACGTTTAACACGTTTAAAGTTTATAAAGATTAGACAGAGGTCTCCTATCCAAGACACCATGTTGTCGCTCACACCGATAGTTCAAACATTCGCATCGAATGAAATACAGAATACGTACATTAATATCCAATGAATTCTCATTTAAGAGCACATTTAAGTGAGATAGTATTACCTTTTGCTTGTACTAATTGATAATAATAAACTATATTAGATATTTAGTACTTTTAGTTTAAATGTTTAAATACAGGAAATGATCGATATTGGAGGCAAATTCCAGATTCGTGAATAATACCATTTTGAGCATAACAAAGTGAACTAGGGTTAGAATAGACAACTTTGACGGCCACTTGTGTGCTTATTTTCAAGCGAAAAAAAAGGTCTTAGTTCCCTCCTTAATCAGTTCTAAACCTTACAGATTGCGGTAGAAACAAATATATATATATATATATATATATATATATATATATATATATATATATATATATATATATATTATGGACTTCCTTAATTTCTGTGAAAAACTCCAGAATAAAACTGAACAAAATTTTTAATATAATTTTCTGTTTTTGATCAACGAAACACATACGTGCACATTTCAAACCTCCAACTCATTTCTTATAAGTAGAGTCGGGGGTGACTCAGTGGTAAAGACGTCTCACTGGATATCGAAAGGTCCCCGGTTCGAACCCCTGTCTCGGCGGGTATTTTCATAAGCCCTTTAAATGACCTTCACCTCTGGCACAGCTTGCTGTGTAATGTGAAGTACGCCATGACGCTTCCGTGGTTTGCATTCAACGTTAGACTGTAGGTTCGATATACTAAGGCTAGGTGGCTACGACGGAGGCGGATTGTGCAGCCGATAAGAAACCCAGTCACCAGTTCATTACGACTAACATGCATTTACTTCCGTTTAAGTGCTACATCATTGTGAAGCGTTAACAATAGGTCCCCATCTCCCACTTAGTACGAAACCCGAAAAAAATAAGAAAAGTTAAACTGAATATAATCACTGTCGAAAGAGGACGACATACTGTAAAGTTTAATAAGCGTATCATCGCTTTGTAGACCGGTTAGTAATCTGACAGGTAGTCTGGCTATAGGCCCCGTCAACGTAGAGGTCATTTCAGTCAGAAAAGGAGTGGGAGGAAGGAATGGGAGTGAATTCGGTCAGGTGATTTTGAAGGAAGCATCCCGGCATTAGCTTTGAGTGGTTTTGAGAAACCAACAAAAACCCAAATATGGAAGGCAGTTCGAGGATTCGAACCCGCATCTTCCAGAATGCGAGGTCAAAGCGTAACCGCTTACCCACCACGCTCGATAACTGGTAGTCGTTTAACAAACGATCAGGCAGCAAAATCACTATCTCTATAGTGCAAACAAAGCATTTCAAGCGCTAGCCGTACAATGTGCTGCTGAAATTTCTCCTCGTTTCTTTGAGCTTGTTTTGTGCTGCTTCACTGGAGATATTAGTGAAGGCAACCCACACTTGAGGACTGGCGCTGGACGACGGAGGAGGAGGAGAGGTAAGGACAGAGGAGGTGAGGGGAGGGATAAAATGCGTGCGTCCTAATTGCGGCACTGTTTGCGTGAGGGCGCCCGAGGGAGTAACTTCTGGCAGGCGTGGACGCAGCGGAATTATTCATGGAAACTGGAGGGCGAGAGGCGCATCTGTTGTGCTAGCGCCGCGCCGAGCACCATATCAAGACGCCCAGCCCACGGCTACACCACTACTCAACAGCCAGTCTCAAAATAATGTGGCCAAGATGTCCATTCAATTTTTTTTTTTTTTTTTTTTTTTTTTAGGAGATATTTCTGTAAACTTCAAGTTATTTTCTTCATCACTGCTGTATAAATAATACACATTACCTACAGATAACACTTCATACGGAGTTTCCATAAACTACGTGGCTCAATTTCGGTCCTTTTTTTTTTACCCCTCTCTCCCCCCATGTAGCTTCATCTGGCTCTTGCCTAGACACACTCTCCCCCTCCCTCCCCCCATGTAGCTTCATCTGGCTCTTGCCTAGACACACTCTCCCCCTCACCCCCCTCGGCTCCCCCGTTTTTTCCAGAAGATATTTTGGGCTGTTTTCTCTTACCACACTATCGTTAAAATTATTGAGTATGTAATGAACAAGACTTTATATACTTTTCTATAATTATAAATATACTGTATTAATAGTCACTACTGTAAATGGTCAATTACTGGTAAAACGTCTTTCTTGGGTACAGTAAGAGCAGTTTTCTTCTTGAGGTGCTACTAAAAATATTCTGCTCATCTTATTCATCATTGTTTATTATATTATTAATAGAAAAAAAACTATACGTGCCGCATAAAAGTACTAAGAAGAGATTTTTTTTCTGCTGTTTTGTTTCTACATTACTGAGGAATATACTTGTCCTGATTAAAAGGTTTCCATATCTCACTGACGTCGTTTTAAGTACTGAATTTTTTAACATAGAACTTCTATTACGGCGTCTGGATACATGCGCGAACTCTATACAGCAAAAGGCCGATGCGTCACGCTGTGTCAGATGATGGCAGACACGCAATGGAGCATGCGCAAACGGCTCTAGCACGCTTGTTTATCTCAAAGACTGTTGGTAGTTTGACATTTAGTTTTTAATAAAACCACCATGTAATTAAACACAAGAACGGATAGACGTCAATGATATAGAGTCAGATGCTGCTGAAAAGCAATGGCATCGGTCATCAGCCGTTCACCAAACGGTACAAAAAATAATATAGTTTGTACCTGATAATCATAGGAAAAGAAAGAAACATGACAAAACCGTCGAGAAAATGCGAGAATGAACTCGAAATTACAACCGACCTCCTCCACCGGGAGTACCCCCTCAAAATCCCTTGCCAGTCCCACCACCCGTGCATCGCACGGCCCTCGTGACTATGACGTCGGCAACCAGCGAGGGCTATATAAGAGCAAGCGCTCCAGCTGATTGATGGGTGGGAGACCCGAGAAGGTTTTACGCATGATGTTTTCACTTATGTCATGCGTGGCCTATTCACAGTTAAGATAACTGACAGTGCTTGTTATGTGACAGTACCTGTGGATGTGAGTCGACGACGAGGTCTAGCGCAGCTGGTTGTTGCTGTGGGTGGCTGCAGAGACAGGACCCGTTGGCCACTGTAGCTATGCTGAGTATCTGAGCCTGAAGAGAATCGGCTCTGGTGTCGAGTTTCTCCTGCAGAGCAGCCAATCCTCCAGCCACCGCCTTCACAGAGGCGCGCTGGTTGTCCTGGAAACAGAAACCACACCGTCCTCTCAATTAAGCAGTCGGGGATCAACAGGAAAGCCTTAATAGTTACGACACGCTCCAAGCAAACCAAATAATCCTCTACTATAAATTGCAAGTAACAATATAGGACGTATCGGCGTCGTGGGATATTATTAGGGAAATGTTTGCAATGAATTATTGTAGAGCAGTGTTTTTCATTCTTTTTGATTTCGCGACCCCTTTACAAGTTGAAAATTTCTGGCGACCCCCCCCCCCCCCCCCCCCGACCGCGACACATCATAGAAGACAAAGAAATGATTTACTTAAATTACTACGTAAATGTTTTTTTTTCTATTTTGGTACATTTTAATATTATCCAGATCTACACTCTGCAAGAAGCCGCGAGACTTTTGAAAGTAAGTACGAGGTAAGTTGGTAAGGCTATGAACTTGGACGCAAATTCGCGCCGGTCAAACTGCGTCGGAGACGGCGACGTTGCCACACCGCAATGTTCTTTTGTTTCAACTCTCAGCTCACTCAATTCAATTAAGTGCAGTCAAGTACGGACGTCATTCTTTGGTTTTTACGCTTGCTCCACGCGTTTGTAAAATGGATAAGTTTCTCAAAAGATCGCAGCCTTCAACATGTGGTACGAGTGTCAATAGCGGTAGTGGTGAATCAAACCCGAAAAAAAATAGACATTACGATGACAGTTATTTGAAGTACGGGTTCACAGTCATAAACAATAAACCTCAATGTGTAATTTGTGGCGATGTTTTATCACGTGAGAGTATGAAACCGTCAAAGCTTATGCGGCATCTCACAACCAAGCATCAAAAAGAAGCTGATAAACCGTTGGATTTCTTTGAACGAAAGTTGAAAGCTCTTAGTCAGCAGCAAAATACTATAATTCAGGTAATAAAATCGTTTTATTAATTTAATTTTAGCATGGATAACCGAATCAAGTCGAGTTTATTCTAATTGTTGCTATCTCTACTGTTGATGTCTTATGATGTTTATTTCTTTGCTGTTTGCATACAAATTTTATTTTACTTAATTTTGGTTTGCAAAGATTTCGCATGCTTAATTTTTATTGACTATTTCACACTCACTTTTATATTGTCTGGTTTATTTTCAGGCATCCAGTGTCAATGAGTCAGCATTATTAGCTAGCTATAAAGTCGCATATCGAGTTGCTAAAGCAGGGAAATCACATACAATTGCCGAAAATCTTATTTTGCCAGCAGCTCTTGATATGGTTGAAATTATGGTCAGTAAACAGGAGGCAAACAAGTTAAAAAACATACCACTTTCTGATAATACTATTTCACGCAGAATAAACGATATGGCCTTTGATATTCAAGAACAAGTAATCGAAAAATTAAAGAACAGCCAACATTTTGCTTTGCAGTTTGACGAATCTACAGATGTTTCCGATTGTGCTCAGTTTGCAGTATTTGTGCGTTTTGAAGCAGGTGACAATATCATGGAAGAAATCTTATTTTGCAAAGCGCTTCCTGCAAACACTTCTGGCCAGTGTTTGTACGATATGTTTTTAGAAAGCACTTGCGACTACGATATTGATTGGAAAAAATGTATCACTATTTGTAGCGATGGCGCTAAAGCTATGACTGGCAAAAATAGCGGACTCATTGCGAAATTAAAATCGATAATGCCAAACATATCCTGGACACACTGTTTTCTTCATAGACAGGCTCTAGCTGCTAAGGTAGTATCTTCTGATTTAAATGATGTGCTCAAGGAGGTAATAAAAATTGTGAATTCTATCAAAGGTAAAGCCTTGCAAACCCGGCTATTCAGAATCGTTTGTGAAGATATGGGCTCACTTCATCAAAATCTCCTTTATCACACAGAAGTCAGGTGGCTATCCAAAGGAAAGGTATTGACAAGAGTTCTAGAACTGAGAGCTGAATTGTTTATGTTCTTACAAGATACAAGATCTGAATATGCTAATCGTTTTTCTGATCCTATTTGGCTCTTGAAATTAGCATTTTTGGCAGATCTTTTTAGCCACCTTAATAATTTGAACAAGAACCTCCAAGGTAGAGAAGAAATTATTTTAACAGCTAAAGATAAAGTCAAAGCATTTCACGCAAAACTTCGTTTGTGGTCAATCTCTCTGCAAAACAGTGTATTCGAGTCTTTTCCGTGTGTTCAGAAGATTGTTGAAGATAACGCATCAGACCAAAGTCTCGTAGTAGGAGCTCACATTCCTTGCATGATACAGAGCTTGCATAATTTACAAGAGAAACTTATGGCATACTTTCCAGACTGGCATTCTGAAGCTGACAATGGGCGTAGATGGATTTTAAACCCTTTTTTAGACAAGTCAATAGATCTGGCTGATGTCACCACAAATACGAAAGAATGTCATAGATTTAGCTGCTGTTGGCGTGCTTAAAATGGAATTTAATTCGCAAAGTATCGACGTATTTTGGATGAAAAGAAAACATGAATACCCAGAGCTGGCAAGGGAAGATCTAAAATTATTAGTGCCATTCGCCACTTCATACTTGTGTGAACTAACATTTTCTGCAATGGTAGACATTAAAACTAAAAAGAGAAATAGACTGCAATTAGAAAATGATTTGATTATTAACGTTTCAAAAATAGCACCACGATTTGATAAACTTTTGAAAAATAAACAAGCCCATCCTTTTCACTAAAATTGTGTTTTGATTGTAGTGGTAGAACCTTGAATTTTTCATTCAGCCCGCGACCCCCCGAGTAAAGCTTCGCGACCCCCCTAGGGGTCGCGACCCACAGATTGAAAAACACTGTTGTAGAGAAAGTGCGGCGAGCTCCAGAAACAATATATAAGATCGCAATACACCATTTGGCTAGATTAGATACACGTCGCTAATATAGTGCTCAGAAATATTGTTTTCTGAGAAGTAAAATTTGGTTCCCAATAAGTTTAAGCTATACAAATTACGACACTGGTCTGAAAAGTTCTCAGCTTCGATAATGAATGGTGATGAGGCTAAATAATGTTTCCAAAATTAAAGTGAAATGTTTCTCTGAAAATAAATATGTTGCTTCCCCACAGTTTAAGGCCTAGAGAGTTAGCTTCACATGCTGGAGGTCATTGTTACGACTTCAGCCTGGGACATGGGTGATATTATTACGAGTAGTGCACCGAGCGTGGTGGTGTAACGGATAGCGTTCTGGCCTCGCATTCGGGAGGACGGCGGTTCGAATCCCCGTCCGGGCATCCAGATTTGGGTTTTCCATGGTTTCCCCAAATCACTCCAGGTGAATGCCGGGATGCTTCCTTCAAAAGGCCATGGCCGAATTCCTTCCCATTCCTTGCCCCCATCCTTTCCCGTCTCTAAAGACCACGTTGTTAAAAAGGGACGTTAAACTGTTAAAAAAAAAAAAACGAGTAGTGCCCTTCTTGTGTTAATTTGACCTTTGAAAATAGCAAAACACTTTGATTGAATGATACACACAATAGTGATAATCTGAATTAAAACCTCTTGAATTGGTTTAGTTGGGGAAAAAATCTTTTCAGACCAACATTTAATAGCACGATCAAGGTAAAGCTGCATTTTTGCAAGGATTTAGCCAAAAGTGACAACATTAATTCTTGATTAACTCTTTCTTCCTATAGAAAATGTTTTTATTTCTCAGAGCTGGGAGACAAGTCTGTCTTGGACGAATTCTGGAGCTAATAGGTTATTTGAACACATTTGGCGAATACTACTTTGCTTACAAGACGGAAGAGCATTCAAGACAGATAATAGAATTATACAATTTTATCATTATTAGTAAGGACTAGGAATAGATAACTCAATGCCTTTTAATGTCAGCAAACCTTGTAAGCTTTAACCGAATAAGTTTTATGTTAGTGTCTGTGTGAATGGTGTATCTTGGGTATTGACTATTCACGGTATGTGGCTATACGATTACTGAAAATTGCCTAACACCTTAATCAGAATACGGTGCATATATTTGAAATGTGCCAGTCATTCCTCTTCGTATTCAATGTGTTAATTACATGGATTTGCTGTTATATCATTGACTGGAGGGTCAGTAGTATTCAAGAAAACAAGGGTTTGATTCTCGGTCCAATCGTAAAAATCTGGAATTTCAACGGTTTGTCGAAACCACTTAACACAAATGCGGGGGTAATTCCTTCACGATCATCCTTTGGGACGCTAAAACCTAGATTTCTACGAGCTATTAAGTGGAATGTGGATAAAATATAATTATGTATTGTTACGGAGACATTCGAGACCGTCATAGTGCTTGACGTCATCGAAACACAGCTGAAATCAATTTAACGCAATCAGGATAATTTTTTCTCATGTCCATTAAAAAAAAGAGAATATTTTGCAGCATTAATTTGCGCGGAAACTTTGTGAAACGTTGCGTGACAAATGCTGGGATCTGAGAAAATAATCCTCTTTCGGAAGGATGCAAAGGTGAAATTAAGTTCTTTGTCTTTCAGAGGATCAAGAGCTTTGCCTATAATCAATAACAGCTGTAGTAACGTGGTAACGCTACAAGGAAACAACACAATTCACAATTAATGACGGCAACAAGAAAGAGGTCTTCCAAAGGCACTACCTTCGAGAGCAGCAATTACCTTTTACAAGTTTGAGGCAACGGTGTGTAAACGCACTTTACCGAATGGAAATCAGGTAATGGGCTTCGTAGTCGACAGCCGACAATCAGGCAGCCCACTCCCCACGGGAAACAAAACACGGCTCTCACGCCGGCGCGGGGCATCATGGGAAACGGCCTTGAGCGAACACGCCCGACGGTGTTTGTTTACTTTGCCAGCCGTGCGAAAGGGATTCCACGCCGCTTAGAAAGAGTGCCAAGCGTGTTAATTTCTCCACCTTGGTGGGGAATTCCGCAAAAAGTGCGTTCACACTCCTAGCAGAAACTGGAGGTCAGCGCCAATTAGATGTATTTGCAGATAAATTACTAGAACAGAATTAGAGATTGCACTGTGATTGATTCAACTAATTACTGCTACGCTACCAAGTAGGTAGCCTACATTGTTTACGCTTTTAAAAAGGAAGCAAACTAAAACAAGTTCGGTGTAATCACAACAAGTGCTTGTTCAAAAAAATAGTAGAAAGTGAAATGCAAGCAAGATTACAGTGAGAAATGTTTAATTTTAGAATTGGATACCAGTCCGGGAAAAAAAGCAGAAAGTACTGTTCTGAACTGAAATGTTATAGCGACCACAACTGATGATGCCCCACTCCAAAAGGACGAAACGCGTCTGGTGAAAGAACATTAATAAAAAATTGTTAATAGACGGAGTTTAATTCATAAACAAATATATAAGGATTGTTGTATATATAGGTAGAGCGATAATAACCCGTCTGAGAAGATGGTTTAGAGATCAGTATTGTTGAAAACCATTTCAAGAACAAAATAAATACATAAACTTCAAATTCTAGTCTGAGATCTTTATCACGTACAAGGCTACTAAGAATTACATCCAAAATTATGTCTGTTTATGAAAATATGTCCCTCGATTATGTCACTACCACGTTCAAATAACATCTGATAAACTTTGGATTAATTGCGTAGACTTCTGCGTTCGTTTTCAATGTTATCTTAGCTGTCCGGACGGTACAGAGTCAATTTTTTGAAACCTGGCGTTTCAGACATCATCCTGTGGCTCTCATCAGAGGACCTCAGACGATAGCCACATAATGACTGCCGAAACATCGGGTTTCAAAGACTTGCTGCAGTACCACCCCGACAACCAAGACAGCAATCTCTGGATTATTTTTATATCTACATCTACATCCATACACTGCAATTCACATACTTTGTGGGTGACAGAGGGTGCTAAGCACCAATCTTAATTCCGCGCATTCCAATAGAGCGAGGAACATGTGCTACTAATAGCGTCGAATATATTGAAATAGCTGACCGCGTTTTTTAGTACCAGAGATCCTTTTATAGCATCAAGGAAAAGAAAACCAAAACCACTCTCTATTGAGGAGGCGGGCGGGATTACATAGCTAAATCACAGGGAAACTTGCATTCGAGTACCGAGATGATGAAGAGGAAAGTGGGGACATATATATATATATTCTAGTAGGTTTTTTTTTGTGACAAGGCAACTTTCTCCCTACATACGAGTACTAAACCAGAATCGATGAATGAGGTACCATTTTAAGTACTGAGTTCTCCGTTTTGGTGAAATCATTATTTAAGAGAGGAATTTTCCGAATTTCAGATGGCAAATGGTAAAATTATGAACTATCAAGGTCACGGGTATGCGATAGTTCAGATTCAAGCTGCTAGGCTTCGCTAGCGTCGATGAGGAGTGATCGTATTATCACTAGATAGCAACACCACATATAAACGGTGCGTGTTTTCTAGAGCTAGGAGTTTTGGGATATTTTTTCTTCTGTTATGGAAACATTTCATCATTTCTGATTGTTTAGTAGGACGTTGTAAGTGTTTTACTACGTAGCTGCTTCAGTTCACAAATAAACAATTGCTACAAATGAACCGCTTCTTCTTTCATCATACTACAGACGACCAATCCCGCTATTCATCGTACATTACTCGTGAAATTTTTGCACGGGCAACCTAGTCTTTTATTAAACATAATTGTCATATTGTTCCTATAGTAAAAAAAGGGGAAAAAAACTTGTGACACCCTGAGGGAAAGAACAATTAAAGACACCCTGAGGGAAAGAACAATTAAAGACACCCTTCATTTTGGGATGAGTGAGCGGGGTTCTAATTGGACCACCATGTTGACTGTACCACCAACATTCAACTACCTGGGCAATGTGATGTCTACCTTGGTGAGGGACAGAACTGACCTGGTGTTCCGTGAGCAGCGCCACGGAGGAGGCGATCTGGGCCTGCTTGACCTCCGCCTTGGAGATCTCCCTGCGCAGGTCAGGCAGCGCGTGGTCCACCTTGTCCTGGAGCGCCTCGACAGCCTCCAGGAGTTCCAGCAGCGACCTGCGCAGCTGGTCTGCAGACTGCGCGTGGGCGCGACTGTCGTTCCTCCGGCCGCCCTCCAGACGCTGCTCCAGCCTGGAGACTCTGCTGACCAGTGCTGACACCTCGTGCCTCAGCAGCCGCTGATGCCTCTGGGCGTGCAGGTCTGATTTAGCCTTGTGGTGGTGATGCTGCGTCGCCTTGTGAGCTGGTCGTGGAATCACTTCGTTTGACATGTCCTCCTCAGCGGCGTCTTCCTTCTGCAACAAGACCATCAGCTCCTCAAACACTGGACAAGATGACCAACAGGGTGTAAAAAGAATACAGAGGATCAGAAAGTGTTTTAACATATTTAGTGCATGGAATAAACTTCTTCTCTACCTCAGCGATAAATTACCGTCATCATCTATTAAGGGCGCGTCCATTAATGACTTGAGGTGTTTTCCGGAATTCCGAACACTCCCCCCCCCCTCCTCTGGTGAGACTCCGTGAGATTTGGTCGGACCCCCCCCCCTCTCTCTCTCTAAAATGACGTGAAATTTTCAGGGAGAATCCCACCCCCCTACCAATCGACCTCGCAACTTTTTCAGACCTTTCTTTTTTTTAGGTCTCATGCTTCGAAGGGCGGTTATAACCCCCCCCCCTCTCCCCCAAGATCTGTTTTTGGACCAAAAAACCCCTCTAAAATCGACTTTTGCGTCATTTGTAGGCCTTTTTTTAGTCTATAATTCTACAAGAATTTCAAAACCTCATGTGAGATTTCAATTACCCCCCCCTTTTTTGGTGAGGTTTCGTGAGATTTCGCCGAACCCCCCCCCCTATTTCACCTTACGTCATTAAAGGACGCCCTAACGTTCCCTCCCATACTGAATGGTCGTTTGGTGCGGGTGTGATGGTTCCTCAAAGTAATGGTACAGGGTCAGCGACAGAAGTTTTAAAGCGGCAGTATTATTAAACTGTAGCAATCTGGCATTTTTTATGGTATTACACGTCAAGCTAGACGATTTGAATGTCCTTTCCTAGCCGTTGTGCAGTGAATAAGCGTTCTCAGGTCATAGGACACTTAGTAACATTATATCCTGAAAGCCAGCTCACTTCAAGGCTAAGATGTTCTCACTCGTAGTTGGGAACCATTGTCCTCACTCCAGCTCTCTCTAAAGCTCTTTGTATTCTCTATTCCGCCAATTAAAGTACAACCACGCCTTAAGCACGTGGGCAGAGACCAATCAAATCGCTTTTATCCCCACTCCAATCTCTGCCACAGAGCGCCCTTCAAGTTGGTCGCGAGCGGAGTCTTCCCGACGATCACGAAGATTTAACAGGAATAATTCTGGAGAATTAATAGGTACAGGCCAATTTAGTCTTCCATACTCTGTATCGGCTTAGCGAAGGGATTTCAATTAGTCGAAATTCGTGAAGTATTTATTGGACTGTTTTTATTAATTGCATTTCCTAAGCATATGTGTTGTTATGTGGAATGTTCAATAGTTGATTTGACTTCATTAAGAACTAACTTAACCTTTCTTTCGTGATTTCATTTCTGATACTAATGCCTATTCACTTTGCTAGCTCTAAGCAACAGTGACAGATATTATTCGACCATAAAGTCACAGATCATGGGTGAAACATACTCAAATTGAGCTCACTCACGTACTAAAGAACGAAGTCACAGATTGTGCATTGCAATTAACCACTCGGGCGGACTTAATGTAAGGCAGTTGTAAAACACTACGGAAGCCATGGATAATGACTGCGACTGAAAACTGGTGAGGCCATTACAGGTATTGTAGATCTCCTAGGCGTTACTGACAGAACTTTTTTTTTATTGCTTTACGCCTCGTCGACGGCTAAGGTCATTAGAGGCGTGATGGGACTGGGGACAAGGAACGGGAAGGAATTCGGCCATGACCTTTTTGAAGGAAGCATCCCGGCATTCGCCAGGAGTGCGGAAACCATGGAAAACCCAAATCTGGATTCTCGGACGGGGATTCGAACCCGCGTCCTCCCGAAAGCCAGGCCAGAACGTTAACCGTTCGCGCATCACGCTTGGTCTGACATAACTACTTGTTGTAGTTAAGGAATAAGTTGTTCTCATTCTTTAAACCTTTGACTGCATTACAATCCTTGATATCGCGTAACTATCCGGTATATCCTCTACGGAAAATATTTTCTTTAAAACAACTTTAGCTGAAATTTATTCTACTGAAACCGTAATTACTTCATTGAAATATCTCTCGAGTCTTGTGAATCCTCAGAAAGTCAAGGAAGAAGAGAAATGGAAATACTGTTCGGGTGAAAGACACTGGGCATGAACAATTCCAGGAAGAGTGGCTTCTACGTCCACAATGCACATGTTGCCCAACATTATGCCCGCGAATATCATTTCAGATGGGATTTATATACTCTGCTCCACAACATCCGAGTTTCAGTTTTGCAGATGCTGTTTAGATGAAGATATGCAAAAATTAAGGTTGTCCTGGGACGACTCCAGTGAATAAGATAAAAATTCGTGAAATGTGAAAGTGGGAGAATAGAAAATGGCCACCGGGACTTTCGTACCATAGTAGAGGAGTGCTAGACATGGTTGAATATTATGAGGTATGTCCTAGTTAACTGATATCATGACGGGGTTTGTAGCACATAGTTCAGTAGAATAATTCAATATTAGAGTTCAGTGGCATGATTCCACATTTAATGAAACGATTTATGAGAAGAAATTATTCTAGAAGTCATATACAAGACCAAAGTAACCGAAATAAATTCAAGCAGTTACAATATATATATATAAATACAAATTATAAGAAAAGAAGTAGCTTAAATGGTACAGAAAAATTTACGATATAGATTACAGCGATGTCAAATTTCATTTTCGTTTGTTGCACAGATGATGCTTAAATAAATGATTCGAAACGTGTAAATAGTCTCAGAGTCCAAAACCGATTAAAAATCAGGAAAATGACTGGGTTGGATTAGTTTTTAAAACCTTTGCCTAAAACGATAAATAAAAGGGTATTTAAAAATGGATTGCTTCATTAGTTCTTCATCACCCGTGATGAGAAGGAAAAATCGGCAGCCCAGATTTTTATTGCCGGTTTCCTGCTGCTGCCACACCGGACTTCAGTTCTGAATTACGACCATCAAACTCGACAAGTATAGCCCGCAGTGATGAAGTGAACTTCCGACAAGGTAATAAATTATCACGGAAATACAATTTCGTAATGGTGCCTCCTGCGGAAATCATAAATCCTTCATCTGACCGGAGCTTGTTCATACAGACACAGCTTCGGCGCTGCTGTGGTGTTGAAACCGCGAATTGGGTCGCGTGTGCCATCCAGTAGTGGAGCGGACTTAGCGAGAAATTGGATTACGCCGAAGATATTTCACTTATATGATTTATGGCGGTAGATGTAATCAGCTAATGGATTAGTACTCACCGCGAGGGTCCTCTTGGTGGTGTGCGATTTCTTCAGGGATTTGAGAGTCGCCGTCCAATCAGCCTGGGCCAGCAGCAGCTGAAACGGAAGACTTCTGTTAGTGCGCCGTCACGGAATCTTGTATCGTTATCAGGCCCGCAACCAGCCTTAAATTACTAACACCACTACGCACTGTTACCTTCATTAGCATTTTAGTAGAACCCACAATGTGTATACAACTTCCAATAGGTTTATATAGGTACCCGTAGTAGTTAGACTTATTAGTACAATATATTGATAAAATCGAAACTAATAATTAGATCTCCATCCTCAAAATGTAACATATCGGATAATGTCTCTTTTTGGCAGATAGGTATAATGCCCATACAGATGACGTCTGTCTGTCTGTATAAAATAAAATAGGCTACACAGTATTAATTCTTAGATAACTATTAAACTTTCTCTCTTAGCAACATCACAGCTGTATTTTCTTGCAAATGTTGTCAAATTTAAGGTTTTCTTGGCTCAAAAGTCTGTAACAAATCAAAACATTTAACTTCCCATTAAATAACTTTCTGCATAATCCTTCAATATCCCTCATTTCCTGCGTGCTTTTCAACTGGAATACCCAAAACACTAATCCATTTTTCTAACACAGAAACGATGTCCTCAATTAATACATCTGAAGATAGAATTTAGGGGGATCAACATTCGTTCTTACGTCTTTATTCTATTCTTGTGGGTCTTTTTTTAATTCATAACATATTATATACCGGTAACAACATTTTATGTTGGAAAACAATTTAGAAAGCATTTAAATGTTATTTAGTTAAGATGTTTTTCGTATGATCTCATTTTACGTTATCAGAAAACAAAGATACATATATTTAAGCAAATGACTGACAGGATAGCTAAACGTGAATTCGATTCCCTGTTCGGCGATCCAAATTTAGATTTCGCTTGATTTTTCGAATTTACGCCAGGCATTCGGTTTCATCATAGAGGACTTGGTGACTTCCTTCCTGTACCTCGTCAAAATCGTATTCTCTAATTTGTTTTTCGAAGCCATTTGAGGTAGGAAAGGATTGGGGATAAGGAATGATGCCATCGCTTTTTGAAGGAACCATCACAACATTCTCCTGTAGTGATTTGAGGAAACCATGGAACACCTAAGTATGGATGGCCGAACGGGGTTTCGAACCAACGTCCTCCCGAATGTGAGACCAGGTCGTTACCGCTCACCCTCTTGGCTCGGTGTATTCTCTACCTAATAACTGTGTCGTTATGGAGCAATAATGTCATTTTTTTTTTTTTTTTTAACTGTGTTTAGGTTACCACTAGTTCAGAGCACAATTTTTGTGTGCTCCAGTTGGCCCCCTTGGCGCACGTGAGGGTATGCGTTGGTGCGTGCGTGGCTTGTAATTATTGCGCCCGTGGCCCGCAGGACCGTAATTAATAACGCAGTGAGCCGGCCGTCGGACGTTTTAATTAGGGTGCGCACAGTGTGTAGAGCAGCCCTCGGGTCATAGTCGAGTAAGTGAAACGCAGCGTTCAGGCGCCACCTGACAGCTAACACTCCGCACGCGGTGTTCTGGTAAATCTGCGTACAGTGCCTATCCCAACATATCTACGCTTAAACAGAAAAGGCTGAAACATGCTGTATGCGAAAAGTTCGTGAACTTCTTTAAATACTTTTTTTTTCTAGTTATCTAGGAATTAAACATCTCTGCTGTCTTAGAAATACTCGTCTCCTTCGCTGTCTTTTTTTTTTTTTTTGCTGTCGTCAGTCTTTCGACTGGCTTGATGCAATCCTCCATCCCTTCCTATCTTATGCTAACCTCTTCAACTCGTCTCCTATTTTTAAAATATATATATATATATATATATATGACTTTACGCCTCCCTGACGTCATTAGAGGAGCAAGCAACGAGAAGGAATTGTATCATGGTCTTTTTGAAGGAACAATCCCAGCATTCGTCTGAAGTGATTTCAGGAATACACGGAAAACAGAAATCTGGTTGGCCGGACCGCTATTCGAACCCGCGTCCTCCAGAATGAGGGCCAGAGTGTTACCGATCACTCACCACGCTCGATCTAAACTTCCTGACTGGAGAGTGTAAGCGTACTGGTTAAGGGAACCTACAGCTGCACTACGAACAAGAAAACTGACCTTCATTGAGCAATAATCATTCAAAATAATTTTTAGCACATAATGTTACGACTGAGAGACGTATCAAATGGGGGCGTCCATAAATTACGTGAGTTGAAATAGGAGGAGGGGGGTACGGCGAAATCACACCAAGGGGGATGGGGGGTCAACGGAAATCTGACGTGAGGCTATTGAAATTTTTGTTGGACTGTAGAGCTAAAAAAAAGGTCAACAAAACACGCGAAGGTCGATTTTAGGGGGTTATTTCGTTGAATAGTGGGATAGTGGGGGTGTAACCGGCTTTGGAAGGATTTCTAGGGGGGGGGGGGGTTCACGGACCATATCTCACCAGAAAGGGGGGTGGGTCGGTCCCGAAATCTGGAAAAACACCTCACGTAATTTATGGATGCCCTCTTGTAGTATACCTTTTATCTAAAGCAAAAACAGCTTTTTCCTGGTTACAATACATTTAATTCTTTACAAGAACTTTTTTCCCATCTTCTGATGTGTACAATTTTTTTAATACGCTGGCAGATCTGGGACGCTTTCTGTAAAATATTTTTTATTGTGTTGATAAGAAGTTTCATTTCATTAACTACTAATGTTGTTCACGATGTTCATAAAACTAGAAATTTTTCGAAATTAATACTTCGTTGTTTTTGAGGCAAAAAATTTCAATTTACGTACACAAAAAACATTCAACATAATATTAGACAGATTTTATTTCGTTATCAATAGAGGTAGAAGTAGCATTTGCTGTTCTTAGTATTCAGTATATATTGAATAGCTGAATATCCTCTACAGACACAGTGAACTACTGTGCGCATGAACCAAACACGTCTTCCGGTTACCACAGACACCGGAAGGGACTGTCCACCAGCTGTGCTTCCGTCTGGCTGAGCGAAGATCTCAAGCTACCAACCTTCTGCAGTTAAAATTTATTTACAACAGCATCTAGTGTTGATGCTTTTAACTATCGCCTGGAAGGCTTTTAGTGAAGTTGTATTAGACCATCTAATTTATAAATCATTGGACCATTTACAGAAACTTGAAAGAAATTTTGGTAAGCGTACGGCAAAATATTGAGTTGCAGCCCAATAGATCGTTTAAGTTGGAAGGGACGTCGAGAAGAAGATTTTGGTTGAAACAACTTTGATAACATTAATGCCATTACCACAGCCCACTGAGGATTGTTGATGCTGTTTGTGTTTTAGGAAAAGTCGAAATATTGTGTTTAACGACTTGGATTTATGACTGGGCAAATCATAACAACCCACCAGTTTGACTATGAGCGTTCCAAACCAGTTCGTATTAGACTAGCAAAGGTCCTGGCATAATTTATGATTATCGCTTATTTAATGTAATCATTTAGATTAATACTTGGCTGGTTCCCATGACTCAGATTCTAAAATCAACAGTCATCATACAGGACAAAGATTGCAGACTACTATTCACTGACATATTTTTTCAAATCAAAGAGGAATGATACATTCCACGGGGTATCGCTTTCAGAATTAAATTTTAAAGTGGGTGCCAACTTGGAATAAATCTCATATGGCTTGAAACAAAAAGAGACTGATTTTGTAAGAATCACGCCTGATTCAAGTAATTATTTAATCTCGCTAGATATTTAAATGTGACCAGAATCAACCTTGCTAGCTATTAATACAAAGTTTCAGTACCATACGTTTGTAATATTTTCTTAAACAACAGGCTGTTTTCCTCTATGGTTAATGCTTAATGGTTAACCTCCTCGCATACAGACTATGTTGATAATGATCACATTCCTGCTCTCTCTCCCGCAACCCCCGGGGGAGCAGTGGACGGGACGGAGCTCGGTCCCGTGGGATCAACTCCCACGAAATCGCTGGCTGCTACGCCGCACAAAGAGCCCGAAATGCACGCACAAAGCGGCCTCGACGCACTTCACTTCTCATCGCGCACAATGGAAGGAATGTGCCTGCCCCAACTCCGCAGCCTTCCTACTGTGCGCTTCCCTTTGCCGCGCGGTCTTCCGCGGCTTTTTGTGGCTCGCCTGCCCCGACACGTTGGCCGCCTGCCCATTGACCTCGAAGCGACCGCCCAGCGACCTTCGGCATCAACAACACCGGTGAGCTATTGCCGCACACGGGGGCAGAGAGAACGGGAATACCTGACTGCGACAAGGAGGCACGGAAGCTACCCACCGCAAAACGGACGACGAAGAAATAGCCTACTATCCACTTAGAGAAAGTCCATTAATTACGTGATCTCAAAATGGGTGGGGGAGGGGGGGGGGCAAACTTTCACCAAATCTCATTTAAAAGGGTGTCAATAAAAATCTCACGTAAACTTTTTACATAATTTTTTTTCTTCTTATTTCACAGAAAAAATGTACACAGGAGACACCAGTATGAACGCTTAGGTATTTAGTGGCATGAAGCAAAATACATGAAAGTATTAAATAAATTTAATTACTTAAAAATTAAGATTGTAAGGAAAATCTCGCGTGAGGGGGTACGGAGGGAGCGATCCCACCACATCTTACCAAATCTCAAAAGGGGGAGAGGTCCAAATTTAAGAAAAATCCCTCATGTAATTTTTGGACATACCCTTAGCCTTGAGTATCCTGTTGGCCGATGTCCAGAAACTACTAGAGCTGTAAAAGTAATGAGAAATTATGTACCTGTATGTATTCGTTACTAAACCAATCAGTACCCGTTACTTTCGAATTGTTACTCGTTACTTTTGATACAATTGAAAACTAGCGTGGAGCATCGCATCGAGTCGCGTCGCATACTGAACGACTTCGTTCGTATTTAGTAAAGTTTAAATAAGTTAGTAAAATAAGTTCAGATAAGTTGTTCGTTTGGATAAAACTTAAAGTAAAGTAATTAGCACATGGATCTTACGGTAAACCTCTGAATGTACACTTGATTTAATGTACCGGTAATGAATATTATATACGAAAGAATAATCTAATTCCAAAACCAACACCTGTTAGTATACAAAGAAAAAAAAGACCTGATCTTTCACCTGACTGTTACATATCTAGTGACAATAACTAATGACGGTTATTTTTTAAAGTAGCCTACTCAAAACCCTGCACACAAGCCTGATATGATAATGGGACATATATTTAACAAATATTATATCATTATAACTGTGTCGCAGTTACAGCAAACATTTAACATCAAAGACAGTACCGCATTGATCACATGTATCCTGCGGTAATTAAAATTCATTGATTGCATTGTCACATTACTTCTGATACAATTGAGCACTAGCATGAAGCATCGCATGATTGACTTCGTTAATACTTTTTTTTTTTTTTTTGCTGTCGTCAGTCTTTAGACTGGTTTGATGCAATCCTCCATCCCTTCCTATCCTGTGCTAACCTCTTCATTTCTACATACCCCTTACAACCCACGTCCTCAATTATCTGCTTCATATATTCTAATCTCTGTCTACCTCTACAGTTCTTACCTTCGACTGTTCCCTCCACTAACAAATTAACCAATCCAGCATGTCTCAAAATATGACCTATTTGTACAGTTCAAGTAAATTGTTCATTGAGTAAAGTAAATTTATGTAAATTGTTCTTACATTTGATTTACTGCACTTAATATTATGTACTTCAGAATAATACCTAATATCACAATCGCAACACACTTAAATCAACTAATTTCAAAACAAACATCTGCTCATTCAATCGCTGGGCGAACAGTTCCAGCTCCCGCATGATACGTCGTGTTCGTTCGTTTGTCGAATCAAACTGACATCTATACGAAAAATGTAAGTAACGAAACATGCGAGTAACGAATACACACGGTTTGCTACAGCTCTAGAAAGTACCCACTTGCGTATTGCTATCTGGAATGGCGGTAAATAGGCACTGCATACTAGAGCACGAGTACCTCGTAAGCCGATGAGGAGGAACTACCAACTGAATCATGAGTAGACATTGAACGATGAGGAGAATCCACCCGATTACGCATGAGTGGATGCTGAGTTACCCTCTAGTCACAAATGTAACAGCCTGGGGCATTAGGGGCACGTGTACTGGAATTGATATTTACGAGAGGTTACAGAGAAGAGCATTGCTACAACCTGGTTGATGAGTAGAAATTATCAGCTGGCGCTAAGTATAAGCGGGAGGAGTGGAAAGAATCTAACTGTTGGTGAACAGGTAGAAGGATCGACGATGTAATAATAATGTGTGCTGGAGCCAAGTTAGATAATGAAGGAACAAGGTGCTTCAAGTTCTTATCAGAAAATATTCTTATCATCAGTGATGGTTTGGAAAAATGCAACAAACAAAAAATACAGTATATGATCTAGTCTTTAACTGTAACACAATGGTTCACTCCTCTGCAGCGGCGACTTTCCAGACTCCAATCAAGTGAGATGGGTATCATTGGATTGATGGTGAGACACTTTTTCCAACAGCATACAAGTTCTGTTTTTCGACTTCGCTTTCTAAGTAGTATTGGTCACCATTTTGATTACTTCGATTTATTTCCAATTTTAACTCCAGACAACTTCACCATAACCACTCTACACTGAGGTTCTATACATGAAATTGATTGATCCTGACGAGAACTGTTGACTGAGTCAAAGATCTTCACGGTCCCCCCAATTCGGAGATAATACTGCGCTTAACTTTCGAGATCTATCTAAACGAAACTAAACTACACAAAACCTACAACATCCATTTCCTCACGAAGTGATACTGCCGCCACTAAGACTAGAGAATTCTTTGATCATTTGGCTATGGAGAGGTATAATTGGATTCAAGACAACCAGATTGTTATCTAATGACTTTTTTTCATCTGTTGGAGTGAAGAAACTGGAAGCAAGCTTAAAAACGCATCCATGCACCGAAGAAGACCAAAAGCAACTGTTGACTTCAGATTTCATCAAAGGTTGTCACTTATTAATAATATTAATAAATAAATTACGCCAAAGCAATTGACTTTTTTGTGTTTATTTGTCTCCCGTACGCGTTTCACTTCTTTTGCAGAAGCATCTTCAGCGGGATTTTTCTGTTAATTATGTACAAAAGTTTGTAATCAGGTTATGTTTGTGGTTTGTACAGTGGAATGAATTATTATCTAACTTATAATGTACTTACATTTATTAATATTATCAGCAATTGAGGAAAATGATCCACAACATCCAGGTTGTCACTTAGGTTTTAAATTTTCTCACACTTCCCTTTAAGCAAATAGAGATGGAATCCGTGTCAGTGTTATAATGAGCAAAACCTGTGTCGCAATCCGTTTATTTATCACCACATTCCAGCCCCAAAGCAATGTTCTCCCTCTGGCTATATTCCTCCGTTATTATTCCCGTCAGACGACAAGAGCCCATTTCTCGCTCATTTTGCAGTCCCGCCGCACAGTGCAGCAGTATAATACTGGTCCTTATTACTTATTTGCATAAAAGCATACCGCAGGGATTAAGTTGCGGACCGAGGAGCGAACTCGGAGCTCAGTAGCACGCCGCTGCGGCGCGTTGATTTATTACTGTTGCGAAACAATAACGGCTTGCTGCTCGGAAACACCAGCCATCTGGTGGCGAGGAGGCCGCCTTCTCGCTGCGAATTTCATTAACGCCGAGCGCGCTTTCCTACGCGGACAATAGCGCCAGCTTCACGGCCAATTAGCAGCCGCGGCTCCCCGCAGAGTCCACGTAATTGGCTATTGTCAGCTCACATCGGCTGCGGAGTCACAACAGACGGTAACGTTCGGGTACGGCATTCGGGATGATCCGCGCGTGACACAGGTTCGGCTGTCAGAGTGGATCCTGCGGGAGGAATCAATCAAACTTTGGATTGTAGAACAAAGATCAGACACGTCTATAGGCTCAGCTCCGGGTATTGTCATGAAAACCGTTCCTTACCCACGGGGACGTGGGAATATTTTGATAACAACATACTTTTTTTTTTTCTCTCTCTCTCGTCAGTCTTTCGAGTGGTTTGATCCAATCCTCCATCCCTACCTATCTTATGCTAACCTCTTCATCTCTACATACCCGTTACAACCAACGTCCTCCATTATCTGCTTCATATATTATAATTCCTCACCCATCATTTCCAAAAATCGTTCATTTCTTACTTTGTCCATCTACTTAATTTTCAGCATTCTTCTGTAGCACCATATTTCAAATGCTTCAATTGTCCTTCATTCAGGTATTCCTAAAGTCCATGTTTCGCTACCATAAAGTGCTGTACTCCACACATAGAGTTTTAAAAAGTTCTTTCTAGCTCCTAGATCAATATTTGAAACTAAAAGATTTTTCTTTTTCATGAAGGCTCTAACTGCCTATTTGAGCACTTGTCAGGCAAAATAAATAAATCACGTCGGTTTCGCTTCCGTTGTTATCATGAGAAGGAAAAATATAGTTCGACGATTTCATATACCATGTTGATTTGATTTCGTTGGTGTATACGAATTTGATGTTTGCAGAACAGTGGTCAATCGCTATGCCAAGTCTTCTAGTTTTATTTTGAAGTCAAATGGAATGGAATAGTAATCATTAAAAAATTACTTTTTAGGCAATTGGTGGGAAATAATATCTTAACAATTTCAGATCGCCGGCCTCGGGGCTAGCGAGATGGCTTCGCATTACAGGGGTCGCCGGTTCGAGTCCGGCCCAGGGCATGGGTGGTTTTAATTAAGTATTGTGTCCGTCTTGCGTTGTCCTTTCACTTGTGGTCATGAATGATACCAGAAGATACTATATACACAATGGAGGAATAAAAGAAACTAAATTGTTGGCTCAATGGCCTTTAACGCCAAATGCCATTAAAAAAAATCAGAAAGTCGTATTATATGGACCACGCTTGATTGGTCCATTAGCAGCTTAATTCTGCTATCACGTTGAGATATTCACGTTCAACTATCACGTCAAGAAACATATGCCGCCATCTTCCTTCATATTTAGTTAGTAGGCAATTTCCTTCTGGTTCCTCATGCAGTAACATCTTGCGAAGTCAATGATCTAGGTGTCCAGAAACACTTAAGTCGCAATGCTATAGAAAAATAGAGATTATTGAGTAGTTCCACGCCTTTGAGTCCTCTCTATGTTTATCCTTATTTATGATTCTTCTGGAAGAATAAGCAGTCTAATAACATACTACAAGAAAGTGTCACGATGTTTCTTGCTTAAAAAAATTAACCGGCGTAATTCGCTAACATTTAATTTCACTTTGTTTTAAATACTGAAAAACAACTGTTATAATATGTTGAAGGGATATTATTAATGTCGAAAACGTAGTTTAAATCTGTACGCCATTTCACTGGTTCATAATGACCAGTCTGTATGGAACAATACTCAGAATACAATGTAAGTTTTTATGTGATTACTAGAGGCCTAAAAAGATAATTTCGAGTTCCCGTTGTGATAACTTACCGAGCGTAATGGGTAAGTGGTAACGCTCTTGACTTGTATTCGGGGTAACATGGGTTCGAATACCCGTCCGGCCGTCCATATTTGGATTTTCCATTGTTTCCCCAAATCACACCAGGCGAATGCCGGGATGGTTTCTTCAAAAGGCTATAATCCCGTTCCTTGTCTCCAGTCGTTTACTGCCTCTAATGACCTCGACGATAACGAGGTATAAAACCATAAGCAAAACAAGAAAAAAAAGAATTTAATAATTTGATAGATGTATTTCTTTAACTGGTTGTAGGAAGTTCTTCCAACCAATAATAAGACGAAATAAGAAAAAAGCTCCCCTTTCCGGTAGTTTGGAAGCAGGATAGGAGTGCCGACAAGGTAAATGGAGCAGACTCCTGTGGGAACCGTTAATCTTCGTGAGAGACAGCCGTATTCTATTGACATTGGTCCCTGAGTCCCGCTTTATCGCTCGCCACCCATCTTCCCACTGGCTGTGACTTATGCCTGAGCAAACAGCCCAGGGCTGTGGTGAGAAGGCAAATACTCCACAACTCTCTACATTATCTCCGAGGTCGCCGACCCGGCCGCTGTACGCGTGTTTATGCCCCTCCCCACTCTCCGAAGTGCCTCGTCACGATTACGTTTTTTGTTCCACTTACAGGCCCCGCTTTTCGAGCTCCCTAAACGAGTGACCACAACAATCCTCCTGCCTCTACCCCAGAGGTAGGTCACGCAAGTATTGTTAATACTGAATTCTCCAATAAAATATTGGAAAGTACGTCTCTTGCGCAAAATAAGAAGAATCAACAGCGCAAATATTCTTCACTATTCTCAGATCATCAGATTGAATATAATTTTCAAAATGACAACACTGATGGAACAAAACTTCGAGGTTCCTCAAGGATCTATACAAGGCCCTTACTTAAGGCTCGTTCGCACTGGGCGAGTAATTTAGTCGAGTGGCGAGTGATTTAGTAACTAAACGTGTGTGAACAGTGAAATTTAGTCGAGTAGTTTAGTCGAGTCGATCCGTTTTGTTCTATTAAACCGGGCGAGTAGCACCCCCCCACCACGCGGCACTGCCACTCGCTCATTGGCTAAACAAGTCTGACCGTATTGTTTAAATCGAATTCATTAGCTGCATCAAGAATGTCGTTTCGCTGGAGCGAAGAAACATTTTTAAAATTTGTTTCTAAATATGTAGAACATGAATGCTTGCAGAATATTAAGTCCCCAACTATAAAAACAAACAAAGGAAGCAATCTACACGCATGGATTTGGAAAATACAATAAACATACCTGAATTTGGTGAGAATTAAATTGAAAATTAAAAACATCTGTTCCGTGCACAATTTTATTAATTATTTAATTAATTACAATAGCATCTAGATTATACATTAAGATGATATTTCTATTGTTATTAGAAGTACTATCTAAAGCTATAAAAATTGTTTTAGTATTATCTACTGGCAGAAGTAAAAAAAAATTGTCAAAAAATTTAGGCGCTGGTGCTAAAACAGTTTATACTCCTTGAGCAAAATGATTCAGTTTACTGGATGCATCTCTATGAAACATTAATTCAATTCCTTTAATGTTTCATAGATTCTTTCACACTGTGATGAATTAGGAAATACCAGATTTTCCGTGTATAAATACGAGGGATGAGTGTCCATAAACTACATCCAGTGGCAATAAAGTAGAGAACTGCCTGTAATTACGTAGTTGCCGGCATTGCACTCCTTAAATAGGTATCTTCACGCTGGATTTGCGACTGCATTTTCATTAACACAACTTTTGGATATTCTCAAACTATTCGTAGGGATCTTCTAATGTTAATTCCTTCAGAAGACAATTTCAGTTCCTAGTTCATTAACCCATTTTTGTACCCATTGCTTTTTTTTTTTCTTTATCACATAACCTTCTTCGTCCATCTCTTCTAAAATAGCGCTTGACATAAGCTGTATCAGCTCATTCATTTGATTGCGATGCAGCCTGCTGGCAAAATACCACGAAACTTGTGTACCGTACTCGACCGTAGTGCGAACGATTTTTGGTCAGTGGCGAGTAATTTAGCTACTAAACTACTCGCCACTCGACTAAATTACTAGCCCAGTGTGAACGAGCCATTACTTGTCACTTGCACAAACAACGTAAGGGCGATTTACCCATAGTAAATACCGCCGGAAGGAAAGTTCAACATTCTTCGATGAACGCAGCAAGGCCTTTTTCTTTTATTTACTCATATGAACTATATTTGCATTGAACGCCGGAAGTCAAATGCATAACACTGCAACAAGGACGGGGAAACTACAGAAATACATAGCACCGCTCTTAGTAATTCTCCGGTTTCATCAAGGAGCTCTGGAAACACTCCTTAATGTTTGTTATATACTTAAGCGATAGATGCGGCACGATTCCAAGAAATTCAAAAAAAGGACAATGTTTTAAAAGTTCCAAGTTTTCTCAAGAAACAGTAAATATCCCTTAATTTAATTTTAGTTCCTTTTATTCAATGAATAAAAGTTTGACATAATCAACAGAAATGTTGTGTTCTTTTTTGCTGATAATGTAATTACTGATAATGGCAAGGAAATCATTAATGATGGCTTGTTTCTACAAGTCAATCTTTCTTTAGTAAAATCCTGGTTATAATACGCTCCACCAAGAGTCAATTAATGCGAACAATCGACAATCTAAATTTAACTATACTCTCTTTATACATATCTGCTGATAATTTTCTTATAGATTTCAGTTCTAACTTTTTGTGGACAGAATTTACTGTAACATTTATTGTGAAGTCTAAAGGCACTCTTCTCTTTTGTCAATACTTTGAATACATTACACTGAAATACAACTGCGATTAAACACGATAATACACGTAAATATCCAAAACGGCAAAATACTGTTAATGAATTGTGGTCAGAAAAAAGATCAGTATCATTCGGTATTGGAGAAAAAAAATGGACCTTCTCAGAAAAGAAGTACTTTAGAAGGCTGAGGAATTTTTTTCTGTTTTACTGTTGAAATAAAACCGCCAATTTACGTTCCACCTGCTGAGCTTAATTTTCTCGCTTATCTTTTGTGCCAACTTGCTGGTGCACCTGAGTTTCAGCATCTGCGTTCCACTTTAATTTGCTTTACTTCCGTGTACAAGATGACAGGTTCCAGTAGTGTTCATAACTTACAGCGAATTTAAGGGGGGAAAAAAACATTATGCTCGGATATTTAGGACCAGTTTGAAGGAACCTTATTCAACTGGCCAACTGAAATACTGAAGCAATTTACAAATAATACACACGTATTCCAAATTCATTTGTCTGAATTAAATTATTTCTTGGTCCCGGTCGAATCTGTAAAACGGAGCCTATCTGAATTGTGGCATAATTTAAATACCAACGGCTGTGCTGTTTACTGCAATCTTGTCTCAGTTGCAATTTAGTTTTTATGGTAATAAGCACTTTTGCATGATAAGATCTCTATTCTACCTTGACGTATCGAATATATCCCGATATTCCAGCGCAGCGGGGAGTGTTTTCTTCGTAAATACAACTGCTTCGTCTATTATTTTTGTCCCTCATAGTACTGGTTAAGCAAATAAAGTTTTCTGAATCTACTAGAGGCACTGACTGAGATAGGCAGTTTGGTCACATTTAAAGATCGGTTAATTTGATTATGGATGGAACATTTGATGGAAAAAAACTGTGCTGGAGAAAAAAAATTAGAATATATGAAGCAGACAATTGAGCAAATTTGGTGTAAGGGATATGTTGAGATAAAGATGTTAGTTCAAGATAGAAAGGATTGCCTCAAAACAGTTGAAAGATCGATTACAAAAAAGATTATGTAATTTTTTCATCGTTACAGCATGAAAAAAAAATATTTTACGGGCTCAGGAGCCATAATATTTACATTAATAAATGCCCCATGTGATTTTACGGTGGGTTTATCTTCTGCTCCACTTTCACCCGCATTTTAATACAAGTGGACCGAGCGTGGTGGTGTAACGGCTAGCGTTCTAGCCTCGCATTCGGGAGGATGGCGGTTCGAATCCCCGTCCGGGCAGCCAGATTTGGGTTTTACATGGTTTCCCAAATCACTCCAGGCAAATGCCGGGATGCTTCCTTCAAAAGGACATGGCCGAATTCCTTCCCATTCCTTGCCCCGCCCCCCCCATCCTTTCCCGTCTCTTAAGACCACGCTGTTGAGAGACGTAAAGCAGTTAAAAAAAAATCCTTGCCCTCCATCCTTTCCCGTCTCTAAAGACCTCGCTGTTAGAGAGACGTAAAGCAGATTAAAAAAAAAAATGATACAAGTGAGATACAAGCAAAGGAGATAAAAACCTCGAAAGTAGATTAAGTATAAGCCACATTACATACTCTTAATGAAATCGTGGCATTGTAAACGTAAACGATATATAAAATAATCTCTGATCGAAGCCTTGAATTTTTCATATAGCGCTTTGCAGGTCTGAGTTGTTCACGGAGTTTACACGGGAGGAAAGGAAGGCACGTGGGACGCACTCACGGACAATATTATCCTCGGTCAAACACGATCCGTAATTGGCTGCCTAAACTGGAGGATTATCAAATAAATTGCTCTTATTAGGATGCGCGGCGGTCCCCTTGGTCATCATAAGCGGTCGTAAACACGACCCGGCCACGTTGTTTACCTCCACTACCGCATTCCCAGAGAGAGACAGTAAGCCGCAACAAACGTGTACCGCTATGCTGCTGCATTAAGTACGAGGCTCCGGTACTGCGAGGGTCACTGGTTCGAGTTCGGACCACGACACGTGTGGTTTAAATTAAATGTTGTGTTTGACTTGTGTTGTCTGTACTAAGTCGAAGCAATGTACAGTAGAAATGCAATCACTGGAATAACCACAATAAGACTGTACCTAGCTGGATGGTCTAAAAATCGAATTCCATTTTTCTGACGAAAAAAACAGGCCCCGGCAATGAAGTCTCTAGTGTCCTGATCCTTGATACAAGAGTTCCGCATATAATGACCTCGACTTCAACGTAAAGCCATACGCAAAAAAAAAAGGAACATAAAAAAACCCAAAAAGATTGGATATCACCGAAGATCAGCTGAAAGTTATTTGCGCCATTAATTTGTTAGTACGGATACAGTTGAATGAAAGATAAAGATTAGAATAAAAGAAATCATACGTTAATGGGTATGTAAAAACGAAGACATTAATTCGGGATAAAACGGGGAAATGATTCAAATCAGTTGAGGAGATGCTTATTCTGGTTACACAAGTGTGGAAAAACTGAGAAACCATTCTGTGACAACATTCCGCAAAATATCCAACATGGATAATACTATCCAAGATGAATGGGCGAAAAATCGAATTCCATTTACCTGAGGAAAATAAAAGCAACAGGTGTCGACAGTGTAGTCTCTATGGTGCTGTCCCAAAGTACAATAGTCCAGTCTCTAATAACCTCGACGTCGACGAGGCGTAAAGCCATAACAAAAAAACAGTATGTTCTAAAAGAAATGAATTACATCGCAGGTCAACTTAAATCTATTTGCGCTACTAATTTGGTAGTACGGATACAGCTGAAGGAAAGAAAGATTAGAATATAAGAAGACATAGGCCTACGTTAATGGGCATGTGAAACTGAAGAGTTTAACTAAGTATAAAAAGAGGTAGTGAGCTTTTCTTTTTGCTTGTCGACGGTCAGTTGATTACAGGTGGGAAACGAATGGGTGCAAGGAATGGGAAGGAATTCGGCAACGACCTTTTGAAGGTACCGCCTCGGCATTCGCCTGAAGTGATTTGTGGAAACCACGGATAACACAAATCTGGATCGCCGGACGAGGGTTCGAACCCTCGTCCTTCCGAATGGAGGCCAGGGCGTTAACTCTCACCCACCACGCTCGGTGGGGATAATAAATCAAATTAGTTGATAAGATGCAAGTTCTGGCTGCACAATTGTGTAAAAACTGAGAATGAATTCTGTGACAACATCCTGTGTCCCACAAAGTATCCAACATGTCACCATGAACTGTCCCAAGGAGAATATTCGAAGAAACGATCCAAGACCTATTCAAGGTCACTGAAGAAGCTGTCAATTGGCTGAAGACTGTTACATCAAACATACTTAGTAAATAGTGCCCTTGATCTTGATGCAATCAATTTTTTTGTTTATAAATAGTTACTATACTTATAATATACCCTCATTTTTCTATAAGAAATATATAGTTGAAAAACTGATGAAAAAACTGAAAATGGAAAAAAATATTGAAATGCATTACAGAGAACTTCTCTGAAAACAGCTTCCTGGGAGACTTTCAAATATTGTCTCTCAAGAAGGTTTTTTTTTTTTTTTTTTGATGATACGGGTATGCTTTTAGGAGCTGCGTTGCAAAATAATGTAACTCATTTGTGCTTATGTTTGTGAAGAATACATTCTAAACCAACAATCTGGATAATTTTTCATTCTTCCCAGTATTAATAAAGGAGAAAGCACAAGGAAGATCCTCACCAAGACCAAGCGAAGCCGCTTTATATTCCATGAAATATCCACGAGTTTCTTGATGGATGAACATTAAAAATGAAGCTCGCGATGAAAGAAGGGAATAAAGGTCTGCCGGAAACATAATGGAGGGAGGCAGAAAAGAAAGCAATGATGAGGCAGGCTTCCGCGCACCGCGTTAGGCATTTGTCGCGCTGACTAACGACTAAGCTTTATTGCGCGCCAATATGGCGTCCACCCACCCGCGTAATAAGCTGGCGTCTGCGGAGCACGAAATGAGCACAACACAAACATTCTTTATTATTACTTGAGAAAGGTGGAATGTAAGCATAAAAATCAGCGGCTGTGTATCTTAGCTAACAACAACAGGCCTGCTTTAATGTGGAATGTACGTTTCACTGTATTACAACCATGGGGATTTTCTTTACGCCATTGTTATCCACGGAATTATTTAAATAAATCAGTAGATATACACTGGTTACGAAACATTACAGACTTCCAGTTTCATGCCTGTATTAAGAAACCAGAAACTTCTACACGCCGAATGGGGCAGTGGTTGTTTCAATCCCATTTCTGCGATCAAATCAACTCCGAGCTAGCGAAAGATGAAGCTACGAAAAACAGGCCAGGTTGAATCAGGTTTCACCCTCTTATTAACAACACAAACAACGCTCCACACTGAACACAGAATAATCCAAACATACACTAACACGAACACTTCAACACTCGTGAAAGTAATTAAAAACGACCCCCGTTACATCGCCCCGATACGTTAAGAGAGTGGGATAAATGTTATGGAAAGTACTTTGATTCTTGTAACCAATTCTCGTATTGAGAACGTTTAACTTATATTTAATAGGTACTTTTAAGTAGGGTAGGCTGTCATTATTCTTTCCGGAAGAAGTCAGAGATGATAGTAGTAATCACACAGACTAAAAGCCAAAGAAATGTTACAATTTTCCATATAACCTTCCTCTAACCAGAGGTATCAAATTGGAACAAAACTATTTGGATTACAGGTTTATATAGTTTCATTAAACCTATCCAAATGATATCTGAGACGTTTCTTAAGACTGCACGCCATCGACTTGATTCCCTTATCTTGCTTTGTCATCTTTAATGATACTTTTGGCGATTAACAGCAAGACCCAACAGAAACTCATCCGTATAGCTTATGAGAATATTTCCATGGAGCATCTGAGCAACACAATCTCGCTTTAGAGGCAGAAAGTATAAGGTGTCCATTCAACTTTTACGTGGTTTGTCTTGATGCAATCCTATTCTTCTTCCTAACCTGAGACATTAAATTCATCCCAATTTCCCTATTACAGTCTACGTACTCGATAATCTGTTTCATATATTTTAATCTTTGCGTTCGTCTGTAGTTCTTTCCTTCGACTGTTGATGCCATCAAAAAATTACAATTGTTGAATCATTCTAATCTAAAACGGACTGACGAAACCTTAATCCCCATCCGGGCATCCAGATTTGGGTTTTTCGATAATTTTACCAAATTACTCCAGATGAATGCCAGGACGCTTCCTTCAAAAGGCCATGGCCGAATTTCTTGCCATTCTTTGTCCCTAATCTCATCCCGCCTCTAATGACCTCGACGTCGACGAGGCATAAAGCCATAAATTAAAAAAAAGAGAGAGAGACGAAACCTGCTGCGATTGCTCGAAATTTTAAAGTAGGAACCAGGTTCACAAAAATCCATATTTTTTATATTTAATATTTTAAAGTTCCATGAAACAGTTTTGACTGTATGATAGAAGCATTTCGTATAAAATATGGTAATAAGGAATTTTGAACCACCAGCTCTTGTAAGCTGATCCTCAAGTATCTGGTAGTGAAAATTTCCTTTTCTGCAGGGGACAAACCAGATAACCTCGTTCCTATTATTAGACACATTTTCTACACCTTAGAAATTTTATCGGTGAAATGAATGGTGTGATAAAGTAATGTTAATTGTTCTGGCTTCAAAATCGACAAGTTCACGCATAACATTTTGTGTATCTCATTTATTCCCCAACGCTATGTCATAGACCATGGTATGTGCTCCAGAAATTGTCCGTTATCTCTCCTCTTTTTACACCCGTGGCGATATTTTTCGGTGTTACCAGCGTGAACGTTTTCGGTCGAATACCTGTCGAACGAACGTGCGATCACATTCGCTCCATCGGCCTGAAAAATTACGCATTTCAGCCACGGAGATGGAGGCCGGACGGGGTAGTTCGCGAATTTTCCATCAGCTCTGTCGAAGTGGCGATAATTTTTTTCCGCGGATCAGGTGCACTCTCCGACGGAATCTGCACGAAGCATCGAGTAACGTGATAATACCACCCCCACCACTCTCTCCCCCGTAAACGCCATTTCCCGGCATGCAGTCTGTCCCAATGGGGTTTCTCTAAGCCCCACAGACGCTTGTAAAAATATGCGTTGCCTCGTCTGCAGAAAGTGATTTCGTTTGATCGTCCCGGTGAATTACGTAGCTCTCTTCTGGATCTTTCACAGCATCAATTTAAATACTTCATCCTACAAATCAGAAGGAAGAGAACGAACAATTCCAAGCTTTGACAGTTATTTTCATTTTCTATCTGCTTTACAATTATAGTACTATTACTAGTTAACTACTCCAATTTCTCCGAGGTGTGCATAAAGAACAGAGACATCGGAGAGGTTCATATCTGCTCCAGTTCTATTCGATTTATAGAGATTGCGTAGTGGCTGAGTGGTGTCATCTAGGGTGGTGGTGTAACGGTTAACGCTCTGACCTCGCATTCGGGAGGACGGCGGTTCGAATCCCCGTCCGGGCATCCAGATTTGGCGTTTCCATGGTTTCCCAAATCACTCCTGGCAAATGCCGGGATGCTTCCTGCAAAAGGCCATGGCCGAATTGCTTCCCATTCCTTGCCCCCCATCCTTTCCCGTCTCTAAATACCTCGCTGTTAAGAGACGTTAAGTAGATAAAAAAAAAAAAAAACTGAGTGGTGTCGCTCTGGCCTCGCATTCCGAAGGATGCTAGTTCGAATGAACCCTCGTCAAGCCATCCAGGTTTGGGTTATAAGCAATTTTCCAAAATCACATTACGCGAATATCAGAATGGTTCATTTAAAACAGGGGTGGGCAACCCAAATGATCGTGTGGGCCACTTTGGAAATGCGTCATAACTCCGCGGGCCGCATATAAAATTATATATTATGTTAGATGTTCCTAGATACGCGCGCATTATGAGTTCGCAGAATATAACGTAATTATTACGCGAACTGATAACTGTAAACTCATCAATAAAACAGGCAATATCTGTCATATATTCGCAAAGATATTATTTTAAAATCAAAGTAAATTTTTTCTCATAATTTCGAGAGTTAAACACATTGATTTTCTCTACATTGGCAATTATAAACTAAATATAATTTGATGAATGACGCGGGGCGGAAAAATCTTCAAGGTGGCCGCGGGTTGACCAACCATGCTCTAAACCGAGTACGATGCTTATTTTTATTAATTTTCATGATTGAAAGAAGCTGCTCAAATTTATACGTGCTTCCGAATGTGCAAATTATTTTTCGTGCGAAAACTCTCAGCTGTGGACATTTTTCTTCGGAAAGGTATGTTCTGTATATGAAATTTCTGAATCTCTCGCGGGCCGGATTGAAGCTGGTGGAGGGCCGGATCCGGCCCGGGGGCCGGGGGTTGCCCATATATGATTTAAAAGATCACTGCCGAATTCCTTCCATTTCCTTGTCCCCAGTCGTTTTCCGCCGTCGACAAGGCGTAAAGCTTTTTTTTTTATTATTATTATTATTATTTTAAATAGTAATAATAACCAAATCAAGGAGCACCGTCATGTTTACATCTATTCCGGAGTACAGATTGCTTCAACTCGTGGCCTTAGGTTAATTTGCACCATGACGGATGAACATTATGGTTGGATAGCAATAAATATTATTCACGTCTGAATTGTGAGAGTGATATCGTCTTGATTTGGTACCAAAAATAAATTCTAGGTTCATTTCTTACGTTAACTCCATTTATGCAGCTTAAAATATTTTTTTCCCAATATTGGCGAATTCAGAAAAATGACGGAGAATAATTTACAGCAGATGAAACACGAACAATTTCTTGTTACTTTTTTATTGGGGTTTTATAGTCAATGACAAGGACATAAATTCAGAAAAATATGGTCAAATGACTGGAAGGAACCGTGGTATCAATGAAGACTATCCCAGCATTCTCCTGGAGTGATTCTGGAATCCATGGAATCACGAAATACGGTTTGCCATACGGAGATTTCAACTCGTGCCCTTCCAATACTTTCTTCAATTTTTCCGCTCACCCAATATGCTGTGATATTCCAGTTCAGAGTTTAAGTCCGAGAGGTGCACAATTTATCAGGAAGTTCAGGAAACTATTTTCGACTCCAATGGAAATAAACTTCTCGCACATGGTAGTTCAAAGAACCAATAGTTGTTTATACAACAAGGTGAAACCCTTCACGAATTAAAATATGCATACTGAGAGATTGTGGGGAGTTAATTTGCCGAACTGCATGATACAGTCCATGTGGTAGAGATGGAATAAATCACTGTGATGAATTAAGGTCAGTCTCGTGGGAGATGGAGGGGAGATGACATCCTGCATGGGGCTTGTCCGGGCTGGTTTTTAGGCTGACCTATCTAAGCTGGAATGTAGAGAGTTCCAACACTGAATAACGCCTCATTACACCTCGCAGCAGTGACTTCAAAAGATTGTAAACTCACTGCATGAAAGCTGTCGTGGTTCTAACAACAGAATTCATCGATGAATGGGATCCTATGAGGAAAAAGAAATAAATTGAGGTGACAGTGAAATATGCGTAGCCAGCAAAACTCAACGTTTCTAACTGTATTACTGTCTCTACTACCCAGTATGTTAATCAAAATTAATACTAGAAACAATGCAACTGTAAAAGATTCTTACTAAATTGAAATTTCTTTTCATTGACCTTGCGTTCGAATTAGTCCATTCCAGACATAAGTGATTTTCTCACTCAAATAAATATTCATGCAATGTTTATTTTGGTTGTTCTAAGCATTACTACTACTGAATTCTTCTTAATAACGTCAGTTACTTCAGGAAACCTACCTTCCATAGTAGCTTTTACTTTTATGAAAGCAAGAAAGTTAACTGAATGCTGAGTTTCGTAAACAAGCGAAATCACAACCTGTGCTAAATAGTGGTTTATCAGCAACATTTTTTTTTTTCTGTCATTAGTCTTTTGACTGGTTGGATGCAATCCTCCATCCCTTCCTATCTTGTGCTAACCTCTTCATATCTATATACCCCTTAAAACCCACGTCCTCAATTATCTGTTTCATATATTCTAATGTTTGTCTTCCTCTACAGTTCTTACCTTCGACTGTTCCCTCTACTAACAAATTAACCAATCCTGCATGACTCAAAATATGACCTTCCAGCCTGTCTCTTCTTTCTGTAAGCTTCTTCCACAAACTTCTTTCCTCACCCATCATTTCCCAAACTCGTTTATTTCGGACTTTGTCTGTCCCCTTAATTTTCAGCATTCTTCTGTAGAACCACATTTATGCTTCAATTTTCTTTCTTTCTTTCCATTCTTTGCTACCATAAAGTGCTGTGCTCCACACATAGAGTTTTAAAAAGTTCTTTCGGAGTCCTAGATTGATATTTGAAACTAAAAGATTTCTCTTTTTCGTGAAGGCTCTTTTTGCTAGTACTATTCTGCTTTCAACTTCATTCCTGCTTCGCCCATCGGTTGTAATTTTGCTTCCAAAGTAGCAGAATTCACTTACTTCTCCTATTGCATCCGATCCTATTTTTATATTTAATCTACTGTGATTGGTATCATTTCTGCTACATTTCATCACTTTAGTCTTGCTTTGATTTATATTCAGTATTTCCTTCAGTATTTTGTTCATGCCATTCAGTAACTTTCCAATATCCACAGCCTGTTCTGCTAATAGAACAACGTCATCAGCAAATCGTATCATACTGATTTTTTCTCCTTGAAAAGTTATGCCACATGAAACTCCCTTTATTGCTTCCTCTGCATATAAGTTGAATATTAACAGTGATACAATACACCCTTGTCTCACACTGATGCATGTCTCTCATGATTCTCTGTTTTTATTATGGCTACTTGATGCTTACATA
Source organism: Vandiemenella viatica (assembly GCA_031002005.1). Lineage (NCBI taxonomy): Eukaryota > Metazoa > Arthropoda > Insecta > Orthoptera > Morabidae > Vandiemenella > Vandiemenella viatica. Next base: position 74,008,219 of record JARYHS010013631.1, read on the forward strand.
GTTTATATTCTTCTATCTAGATATATAAGACCTGACTTATTTAAAATTTTGAACATCGTGTCCCACCTAACATTATCAATAGCTTTTTCTAAATCAATAAACGCCCTAAAAGCATCTTTGTTTTTCTTAATCCGCCCTTCAAGTATTAATCTTAAAGCTAGAATTGCTTCTCTTGTACCGCGGTTTTCCCTGAACCCAAACTGATCTTCACCTTCTGTCTCTTCTATTACTCTTTTCATTCGTCTGTATATTATTCTAGGCTACGAGAAAATAGACTTTAACTATCATGTACTTACAGAAACAACAGAAAATAGGTCCACAAAAGCAGAATGGCTGACATTACAGGAATCTAGGCCGTAGGCCACACCTCACTTTTAATTTAGAATAAGTCGACGATTACCAGGTAATTCACAGTAAGACGTTTCATGAACTTTCACAACCAAACCATATGCTGAATATTTTCTCAACTGCCATGATATGCAGGTGTAACTAATTTTCGGATTTTCCGGATGTATTAGTCGTATTGGTAGTTGCTGACGTTTCAAACCCTGCCTCCGATATCTTCATGGCATGTTTTGTTTGCTGAAACTGCTGCAAAACTACGAAGGGTATAATCCCAGCCTTTTGGAGTGGCTTTACTAAGCAGAAGAAACTCTGAAGAAAATCCGAGCCGGGGATTGAATCGTCAACAACTAAGAAAAGGATTGGGATAGCAGAAAAAATCTTATAATTAATTTATCCTGCACACAGTATGTTTCTATCAAACAGGATTTTGACTATCTGAAACAGAAATTACGTAAAGATCAGTCGTCATAAATTTTTGCTATATGGGTTTCAATGGACAGAACGATAGTTATCCTGTCGTAGGTTGGAAATAGAGATCCTAGGGGAACACATTTTTCAGTTAATGTGCACTTAACCACCTCGCCAAAGTAGTCTTAAATTAAATTTAAAAAAAAAAATTAAATTCTAAAACCAACCACTTCTCATTCATTTTAACTGATCGGCTACAATTTAAATGGAATTGTTGCTATCTTAGGCACTAATGTATACTCACTTCGACTGATAAGCCCAGTTCTCCAGGATTGGTATTAATCAATAGAATTAGTTGCTTGAGGCTTATCTCGGTCGTCCCCTACCCAAAGCGCCGGTGGACTGAAGAACTTAAAGCCAGGAAATCCTATGTGAGCCAGGAGAAACTCCCCGACTTTCTCTCGAGAGAGAAACAATTTGTCGGCGATGGTAACTTTTAGTGCTCAACAACAGGTCTCGTGGAATAAGTCGGCTGCACTTGCCATGCATTCAGCGTCCCGTATCAGCGTACTGAATATATAGTGTAACAACTGTTGCTTGAATTGCGGTTCCACGTATTATCGTTAAAATATTCTAAAGTGAACAACACACTGGAAAAAAGTTCTCAACCAAAAAATTATCATCGCATTGACAACTTACAAAGCAATAACACATATCCCGCAAAACTTGATATAACCAACCAAATGCTCCTCAAACGTCTGTCACAATCTCACCCACATCAAGGTAATTTAAGAAGTAAACAAAACTGATGTGTTATATCCTATTTCTGAAGACTGTTTCAAAGATTTATTTAAGTCTTAAATTTTTCAAAACTGCTACCGGTTTCGGAATATTCATTCATTACTTCATGTGTTGACTTAATTTTCAAAATTCTTCTAAGAAAGGATATTCGATTTGTTTCCACTCTTCTTTTCGATATTCCCGACACCCAAATGAATTCCATAAAGCGGTGTAATCCAAGCACGCAATTTTTCAGATTTATTTCTGTATCTCTGGTAGACGTTTTATATTACAAGTCTAGTGCTTTTTTAGAAGGTTATGGTGACTAGTCTATGACTGATAAGGTTCCAATTTTGTAATTTTACTTACTATTCGTAAACAACGAAATTTTCTTACGTGTTTCATTATATGTCTTCCTGTTTTGAAAGTTGGTCTATTGATATTGTTTACCATTTCTGATGAACGTGAACGCTATCGTCCTTCTTTCTTTTGCTTCGCAATAAATTGTTCTTCAAATATTTTCTTCGCACCAATCAGGAATTATTCTGCACCCACAATCTTATCTCCATAAACTACGTTATCAAAAAGCGCAGCTTGGAGATTGTACAGCGTTCCTTTGCCTTCCTCGTTATAACTTTCGCTTTTTTCTAATTTAATATGGCTGCTTGAATTATAAATATTTCATAGCTAAAGGAATCTATTGTAGTATCTTCCATTTTACTATCTCTCTCTTTTCCTAAGGCAGGTAGGATAGAAATGAAAGCCCAGATATCGCTGCCTTGGCATAAAGTCGTTGCTCTTCCCGTATTTTGGCTGTCGTATCGGCCGACGTCAGAAATTACATTTCCATAACAGCCGAGCGAAATTACTCGGAACGGCTGCGGCGGCCGACGAAAGATGGGGACGCAATCAGTTGTGGCAATTTCGCGGCCCAGGCAACCAAGTTTGCGTCTTCCGAACTCGACACCACAATGCTCTGCGCCTTGCTAAGTTAGAGGGGACCGGCATAGTTGCAAACTGTCACCGACAGAGGGCGGTTCGGCACAGGATCGACCAAGAAGTCGATACGGGTCTTCTCCTTGGCGTCTGTAACAGCCAACATTACCAAAACTTTTGTGTTCAGAATGCGATCGGTATTTACAGAGTTGATACCGGAAACAAGTTCTTTCCCTGACACATTTAATGATCAGAATTTCCTGGACATTTTTAGATTTTATTTTATTTATTGTATGATATTTAGCAGGATATACAAAAGGTGAGGAATTCCTTGATTAAATCAGGATATAGAACAGGCCAATCATACAGTTATAATTATCAGAATTCCCTGCCTTTTCTGGTTTAAAGAACAGGATCGACCCCAAAATCGATTTGTAAACATACACAGTAATTTACTAGATTAAGTGTGCACATCATAGAATAGACTGACGATTCGTACAGAATATAAGGTCTTACCATGACTCCAATAACTATCGGATTTCTGTGAACTTATCCGAGTTATATCGCAATCAAATCAAAGGCGAAGTTCGTACTGTAATTTTTTAACGTGACCTCATTTAGCGGTAAAATTGTTTAAACTTGCCACCGTTAAATCGATACAAAGAACAGGTCGAGCCAAGTTAATATAACATTTATATTCATATCTTCATCACTTTAATAGCCAAACTTTTTAATTTTTTTGGGGTGACATTAATGACACCAAATTTGATATGGAATATAAATTCTAACCATGATACCTGAAAGGACCGGAATTTCCAGTCCTTTCATTTTTCTTCTCCTTATTCATTCGATTTTGGCCTACTTTGGAGCACTGGAAACAAATGATTTACTGGTTTGCCCTGTCTTCTCCTTTAAGAATATTTTCATTCTGTCACTGGGGTTTTTCCTTCTATATTCAGACCAGGTGGCCTTGGCCTTTGTACAGTGTTCCTGGAACACATTGAATTCATCAATTTTAGCTTGATACACTCTTCGATTCTTTGTCTCATCAGGATGAATCCTAACTGCTTCCATATCTTTTCTTGTCTCCTCAACCTATTTTGATGTTACCTTTAATTTAGTGATGCGGTTAGAAATTCTTTTTGTTGACCAACTCTAACTCATCCTCACAAGATTTCCATAAAATTTCTGCCTTCTATTGTGCATTGTGACTAAATTTCTGTGCATTCTTACACAGATTTTCATTTTTCCTCTTCCACCAGATACCATATTTTTCCTTTGCAGATCCTCGCATTTTCCTTATAATTTTCCTCTCTTTTTTATTATTTTTTTAATGAAAATTGGGTACAGAACTGGATCGTCAGCGAGGTATTCTAACAGTATTTTTTAACCAGTCATATTATAAACGTTAAGTCAAACATTTTTCATTTACTCTACTCCTCTCCCTCGTTTGCTTACCACAGTCCTGGTAGGAGGCGTAGCGAATCAGGAAGCCTTTGTCCTGAGACATCGTTTGTCACGACTTGAAGCCTTAACTAAAACGAATACCTCGACGAGGCTCTACCGTTATGTCCCCCGACACTAAATCTTTCCTACAAAGACTCTCTCCACTGTTTAATGGTACAAGGCCGACGGGTGTCCATTCAGACCTGCCAGCAGCGTCCTTATATTACTGTCCTAGTAGAAATATGTAGACTTATTATACAACATGCTTATACACTATCTCGTTTGACGAACTTTACCTCTCACAGAAATTCCTTACATGAAAGCATCACTTCCATCAAGTCGTATTCCCAGAAGCTTTGACTCTGTGCCACACAACCGCCTTTTAGCGAAGCTTCGAGCGTACGGTATATCGGATCAGCTTTGTGAATGGATAAAGGATTTTCTAACTGGTCGGTCGCAGTATGTTGTCGTTGAAGGAGAAAGTTCTTCTAATCTAGATGTTACATCGGGTGTACCTCAAGGAAGTGTAATAGGACCACTTCTTTTCTTAATTTTTATAAACGATCTCGGAGACAAAGTGAAAAGCCTTTTTAGATTGTTTGCTGATGATGCGCTTATTTATAGGGAAGTAAGAACTTTGGCCGATTGCTTAGAAATTCAGCGCGATCTGGATGTTATTTTGGCTTGGTGCGCTGAGTGGCAACTTACTCTAAACTGTAAAAAGTGCAAGACAATGAGCATAACTAACAAAAACAATCCGATTGTTCAGAAATACGAGTTAAACAATATAGTTATTGACATGGTCGATTCTATTAAATATTTGGGAGTAACAGTACAAAGGAACATGAAATGGGACATACACATTAATTCTTTAGTAGGTAGAGCAAATTCTAGGCTGCGATTCATAGGTAGACTCTTGAAAAATTGTAATGAACAAACAAAGGAGATAGCGTACAAATCTCTTGTGCGTCCACATTTGGATTATTGTTGTGCCATTTGGGATCCGTTTCGTAAGGGTTTGATCGAAAATATAGAGAAAGTACAGAGAAGAGCCACTCGATTCGTGACCGCTTGCTACAGTCCTTATGAAAGCGTCACAGAACTGATTAGTAGATTAGGTTGGGAGTCTCTGGTAGATAGACGACACACGTTTCGTTTAAACTTATTGGTAAACATGCATACTCCCACTTTCAGTTTTGAGTGTAGTGAAATACTTCTTCCACCAACCGATTTGAGTCGGAAGGACAGGAAAGATAAAATTAGAGAAATAAGGTGCCGGACTGATTCTTATATGAATTCTTTTTTCCCTCGTACCATTAGGGATTGGAATGCACAGCAAAGAGATTAGCTTTGGTGCTGAGCACCCTCTGCCACCCACAATTTTGTGAATTGCAGAGTATATATGTAGATGTAGATGTATGTTACAATTTCGTATAATTCTAGAAAAACTTTTTCACTTAAGCAAGAAGATAACGTTAGTGAGGTGAGACACCAGTCGAAGACTATACACGAAACACGGTAATGTACACCATAAGACTCTTCATAACTTTCTAGTTTATAATCGTCACCAGGATTGTTTCCCTAACCTGTCGTATGTGGGAGAAAGTAAAAAGTTTGGGGGTCAATGTTGGCTGCCTTGAGCACAGTGGCGAGGTGTGGCCCGAAGACGTGTGGCAACGGCGCCGGTAGCGGCAGCTGCAGCAGACCCTAATGAGCCCGGAGCAATCTGTGGCGGCTCTGGTTTCCTCAGGGACTCACATCTACTGCTTCACAGGGTGGCCACTACAGGGGATGGTATTACACTCTCAGCAGCTCACAGGCCGTGATAGCTGCTTATCACAGTCATCAGACAAGGTTCCTACAATCGCCAACTTCTGTCTGTCCTATTCACGACGTTATGCCGACAACTGGATTGTTGTTTTTGTTGCTTCCTTCGAGACTTTCTCAACTGTGTTCAGTTAACCTGACCAGAATGGGTCAAAAGATTCCAGCCGGTCATTAATTATTTTCGTAATATCCTAGCAAATTTCTTCAATCATTGCTCCACTTAAATTTAACCAGCAATCTACAGCACCATATTTAATATGATTCTAATCTTTTTATTTTAATCTTCCACGACGATCATCGCTTCAGTCCCCCAAAAATTCTCTGCACTTTACGTGTGCCTAGTAACTTCTTACTGAGATTTACTTCAGTGTCTTATTCATTTCTTAAAACTGAGAGTGGTGGTGCAACGGATAGCGTTCTGGCCTCGCATTCGGGAGGACGGTGGTTCGAATCCCCGTCCGGGCATCCAGATTTTAGTTTTTCATGGTTTCCCAAATCACTCCAGGCAAATGCCGGGATGCTTCCATAAAAAGCCCATGGCCAAATTTCTTTCCATTCCTTGCCCCCCATCCTTTCCCGTCTCTAAGGACCTCGCTGTTGAAAGACGTAAAGTAGTTAAAAAAATTCTTAAAACATAAATATAAAAAAATGTAACTTTTGTTTATACTATTTTACTGCTGGTAAAATTCCTGCTCGTTAAGCTAAATTGTAAAAAAATAAAAAAAAAATTAACAAAAAAATAACTGAGACAACTATTATCTTTGCTCCTGCGTTTCATAACAAGTTTTTTTTTCTTTTTTATCATTTATTTTTACTCCAAATTTCTCTCCAATCATTTTTCTCTAGTAATTTAGTAATTTCTCAGGACATTCACTATGGTACGCTAAACGAACAACATATAACAGAAGAGTGATATTTCTTGATGAATATTTAATATAAACCTACTGATTTTCCTTTAAATTCCTTGATCCATCGGTCTCAAGATGAATATCTGTGGTGACGGCATTTTCCGTTTTTAACTAATGCCTTACCCCAACGATTTTTCTAATCTTAATACAGCCTCGTTTAGAGCACAGCATAGATATATTCAGTCATGTTCTTCCAAACTTTCTCGAAACAGATGTATGGACTAGAATTGTTAACGCTTATCTTAAGCCTTATTTATTTGCTCCTGTATTGAATTTCTTTAAGATATTTTTCGTGAAATATATCTTAAAAACAATACCTTCCATACCAATATTTCTGTGCTAACTTAAATTACAAGTTTTGCTGCAGGTAGGTTTAACGTGATAGTGAAGAAATCCGTCTCTTACTTGTGCTGTTAATGAAAAGTTTATGAATCTCATTACAGCAACGAGAAGACTTCGAATGACCAATAATCGCAGCAGCTTTTCGGAAGCCAACGAACATCTTGATTTACGTTATTTCGATCATTGACGCTATTCCATAACCATGTTGGCAAAAGCTGCGATAATTCCCAATTAAGATCTCAGGAATATTCGTTTATACAAACGAAACAATACACGTACGCATTAGGAGAAAGCTTACCATAAACTGCTAACAGCCAGATATAAACACTCGCTTCCGTCCATCAGGGTTATATTTCTTTCATCTCTTTCTGGAATGGTTTCACGTAATTCTCGATCTCCTATTTTCGAACTATTTAGGAACTTTGTATTTTAAATTACGTAAGTGGTTTTCTATTGCCTCCGCTTCCCCCATTCCACTGACCATTTCCAATTAAGCCGCCTTTATTTGCTATTTCCGTCTCACAGGGCTATATGTGTGCGCTTGACTTCGGCACACGACTGACCTGCCGACCCCGGCAGCGTAGGGCTAGCGAGCCTACTTCGCGTTGCAAGGGTAACCGGTTCGAGTCTAGCCTAGGGCATGGGTGGTTTTACTAACTATGTGTCGTGTCCGCCTTGTCTTGTCCTTACCAGATAGAAAAAAATAATAATGAATATAATGCAATTTTGTTGTTCGAATTTGCTCCAAATTCTTATATCGAAGATTAGATTATTCTCCTATTTAGAGACAAAAAAAAGTATTAGACCATCGACGAGCAGTTGCTTCACCCTCCTTCAACCCCTCCACAACAATGAACTGTTATCAGTTTGAGAAATATAGGAGGAATAGTAAATATTGAAGGAGGTGGTAGTTTGAACTTTATCGAATAAAAAAAGATTATATAAACATGTATCCGATTTTTATTCGTTTCGGAGAGAAAGGTGCTGGAATATTATGCATGAAATAAACATCAGAAAATTATCAAGATCCCACTAGTAATTTATTGTAGTACTTTATTCATGCAAAAACACCCGTGTAATTTACAACAGTTTAAATTAAATCTTCTAAAATCCCACCATAGACTTCAATACAAAAATTGAAGGACTTTATTGATAATTGAAGTCGACACTTATAATCCCGATGCGCGCACATCTCAGAAAAATAGTTGCTACGTTATGGGGCCGACCAAGCGTGTTGGTTGAGCGGTTAACGCTCTGGCCTCTCATTCGGGAGGACACCAGTTCGAATCCCCGTACAGGCATGTAGGTCTGGTTTTTCCCTGGTTTCCTCAAATCACTCCAGGCAAATGCCGGGATGCTTCCTTCACAGGACTATGGCCGAATTCCTTCCTATTCCTTGTCCCCAATCCATTTCCGCCTCTAATGACCTCGACGTAGACGAGGCGTAAATAAAGTACTACAATAAATTATTTGAGTGCTCTTGATCATTTTCTGAGATTTATTTTAGGCATAACATCCCAGCACCTGTATCTCTTTTACTATTGGAAATCTGACACATGTATATATGAATTTTTTAACTCAATATTACTCACAGTACCAACTCATTCAATATTTTTACTAATACTCCTGAATTACACTTCGAATTTTTTTTGTTTTTTGTTAATGGCTTAACGCCTTGTCGACTTCGAGGTCATTAGAAGAGGGAATGGACCGGGGGGGGGGGCAAGGAACGGGAAGGAATTCTGCCATGGCCTCTAGAAGGAAGCATCCCGAGATTCACCTGGAATGATTTGGGGAAACTATGGAAACCCAATCCTTGATGCCCGGATGGGGATTCGAACCCGCGTCCTCCCAAATGCGAGGCCAGAACCACCCTGTAGAATTGTTAGGCGTGTTTATTTCTGTGAATGAAAGGAATACTGAAAAATTCTTCCCTGGGATAATCAGAATAACCACTTGAAACCGAAAGCTGGATTCCTTGACCGGAATTCGAAGCTGGGTCCTCCGTAATACCAGGCCCAACGCCGCTCACCTCACAGCCCGGGCTCTGGTTATCCGCAGTCTGTTGCCAACATTCCGGGCTGGAATGTGGACACCTCACCACCCATCTGCTGCCAGACCGGGTATTCCCTTTGCGGGCTGTCTCCCTCTCCCCAGACCGGTTTTTATACGAACAATGACCCACCCGCGGGCTACCTAAACGGAATGAGGTCGTAAAATGTTCTCCGGCTTCCAGCAGTGGCGTTCCTGGAAGCCCGTGCCGATCAAGTATGCATTCCTATAACCATATCAGGTCAGATTACTGCGGGAGCATCACTGGTACGGTTTCTGTGGTATGGATGTGTTGATGGTACAGCGAGATATGTCTGAGACGACTGCTTCGGGTTGTTAGTGCCGGGAGCGGATTGCTGGAAAGTAATCAGACATTGCGAACTTCAATAACACATGTTTATTGGTAGAACCAATGCTAGGTGCTGGATTCGATTCCCAGTGCAACTAGAAATTTGTACAAGTCTGCTACGCCAGAATGATTCATGGATCTGATCCTACGTTAATCATAGGTCCAGGAGGAAAAAAACCGACCGTCCTACTTCTGACCTAGTCAGTACTGCTCCTTCGGGAGAATCCAACCTATCTTCTGGTTGCAAACAAAGTTAAACAATTAACGACACTGTGCTTTAGAATTATTATTATTATTATTATTATTATTTTTTTTTTATTTTTTTTTTTATTTTTTTTTATTTTTTTTTTTTTTTTTTTTTTTGTTAATGGCTTTTGGCAGCTGATGCCATACAGCCAGCTCAATGAGATTATTATAGCTTCCAGTGAATCAGTCATCCAGTATTTATATATATTGTATCTTCTCGGTATGGACACCACAGGACGGACAGGACATTCACATAGACACACAACACTTGACATCCATGCCCGCGGCCGGATTCGAACCGGCGACCGTCGGCACGTGAAGCTAGCAATCTTGCCCCTACGCTACCGAGGCCGGCGCTTTAGAATGTTCCCAGGTTCGGATTGCTGTATAGGATGGATTTTTGCATGGTCCTTAACCCAACATTGATCTCTAGAATAACTTTACTTTGATATTGTGAAGAACGCTTTCCTGGCTCGGATCTTACAGGAAACTTAATAAAAAAGTATTCAGGACCATATGGATCGTGAGCAATGAAGTCGTAATTGTGGCGAGAAGATTCTAAGCAATAGATGAGCAGGAAGTCGCTAGGAAGGAATCATCCCAGAATTGACCAGCAGCATTTTTGAATAGCCATGGAAATCTGGTTTGCCGAACAGGAATCGAACAACAGTTCTTCCGATCATCTACCACTCAACCACCAAGTTCGGTCTACATCTAGATTTCCACTCTGAAATTCATAGAAAACTGTTGATGACTTTGCACCATACCTAATCTCGATTCCTTGCATTTCAGTTGCTAAAGAAACGAGCGAAGTAAGAATTCGTATAGGCTTAATTACGGCATATTTCGATTATCTTATCTACCCTCTCATTGCAACTCAGGTACGTAAGTGGGATAAGTATTTCATCGACAGAAATTGTTCGCAAGGTATTCAATAAATTAACGTGAAAATTACGTCGTCTGTCTAACAGAGAATCCCAGTTCAATTACCGTAACAATTCTGTGACATTTTCTAAAGAACTGTGTCAAGCGATGAGTTATTTCACGGCTCTCCTCTGCACATTCTCGATAGTATTGATAAAGCCCTTGCGATACGAACCCCATACTCCACAGCAATATTCAAGAATTTTTTATACGCTTATTTCCTTTCCAGCTACGTTACAGCTTTTCGAAATTCGACCTGTGAATCGCAATCTAGGATTAGATTTCCTAATCTCGTTTCATGTTGTTTTGTAGTGATATACCTGGGTACTTAAAAGATTCATCAATCCAAAGAACATTTAATGCTTCCATTTACTGCACCATCTTGAAATAACGTCGAGATCACGTTGAATCTTTAAACTATCGGTAGAACGCTTTACTTCCTTATAAATAATTTTATCATGTACAAAAAAATTCTAACGGCTATTAATAATGTCTCGAAGATCGTTTAAAGATATCGAGAATCATGATTCCATGAGAAACGTCCGACTCATTTTTCTAAGGAAGCAGGACATTCTCCACCTGCGACCACCAAGTTAAGAAATCTGGTATCATAATAATGTGTATCCTGTAAGATCACCATGTTGGGCGATTGCAGTAAAAGCGAACTACGCAGCTGGCAAAAAGTGTCAATAGTTCGTAATTTGGACTGCCGCTACACCATGTCCGGATGCAGCTCTTCTTTGGAACTACCGAGCGTGGTGGGTGAACGGTTAACGTTCTGGCCTCGCATTCGGGAGGACGCCGGTTCGAATCCCCGTCCGGGCATCCAGATTTGGGTTTTCCTAAATCACTCCAGACGAATGCCTGGATGATTCCTTCAAAAGGCCATAGCCGAATTCCTTCCCGTTCCTTGTCCCCAGTCCCATCCCGCCTCCAATGACCTCGACAAGGCGTAAAGCCATAAGCAAAAAAAAAAAAAAAAAAATTGCTTAGGAAGTCTAACAGTATCATGGTGTCAAAGACATTGCGTTGTCTCTTCGAACATGAATCTACAATGAAATTGGCAGTATTGTTATCGTTTGAACATAGAGGATTCGAGCTTGTGTCTTGTAGTTTCGGTACTTGTTCTCCGTTATTCCTGCTGCGGCAGGTGCTACCGGGCGACAGCTGCTTTCTTAGAAAGCGACGGCAGATGGACATTAGTCCTTGAGACACCCGACCTCCAGCTGGCTTCACAAAACATACCAACTAAAAATAACTTAAGGGAAGCGGGCTAGAATTTTTTTAAGAGTTGTGCTTGGTCGTATGAGCTACGCCAAGGTCGTTCCGTGCTTTGGACTCCACATTAAACTGTAGGTCCTACAGGAAAGGAACTGGTCGTCTTACATCTTAATCAATGGCTTAACATGCCTTCTTCGAGATGATTCAACCAACCTTCGGGATGTGGACTATGACTTCTAAAGCGCAAAAGTCTTCATGTAATAACTGAGTAGACTTCTTAAAGTCAGTCAGCCAAAATCTAATGATTAAGTATTACTGTACTCTATAACACCATGACTCTCTCTCACATTTCAATGATTACCGATTCGAATCTATTTGATTTCAGAGTGTTTTCAGGGATGTAACTTGTTTGTCTTCTGTTACACGAGTTAAGTTTATATATATCCACGCCTTTGAGCTTAGTTAGTTTAGGTTTAAGGATGCAACTGTTCTCCTAGGAAATTTATTTAAAAATCAGTTCCCATCTCCAAGCTGACATGCGGGGTGGTTTCAAACGTCCTTTGAGTCCTTCAGAATTTGAAACTGGATCGGTAATACCTAGTTACCACATCAGGCTGTAAGAAGGTTTGGGAAGTTCTCAAACTCTTTTAATTGATCCATTATTACTCTGCAATAATGTATGGTTATTAGAGCTTTACGGTACGTTGATGTCGAGGTAATTAGAGCCGATAAAGGATTGGGGGCAAGAAATCAGAAGGCACTATGCTGTCTTTTGAAGGAACCATCATGGTATTCCCCAGGGATGATTTCAGGAAACCATAGAAAACCAAAATCTGAACGGCTGGAACAGGTATCGAAACCTAGTTATCCGGAATACCGGGCCAAAGCGTTAAGCCCTCGATCGCGAGGCTCGGCAATCGGCAAGCCGAGATGCAAAATTTATATTTAAAAAAGTAAGGATTATAATACTCTATAAAAAAACATACTAAGCCATTGTGTTAGAGGTAGGACGGCCAGTTCTTTTCCTGTAGGACATAAAGCTTAACGTGGAATCCGAACCATGGAATAAGTAAGTTGATTTTAATTTTTTATTTTTTGAAGCGAAACTTCTTTAGGCACGGAATGGAAAAATTTGTCACCAGTTCGCATTATGCGTGCATGCAAGCAACGCTGCGCATGTAGCAACGCTCTGCACATACGCACTTAACGATACTTTGATGCAAGCAGCTACAATAGTTTCCGCTATCACTTAAGCTCATGTTAAGCAGTGAATATTCACTACATTGTTCCAAGTTATTTCACGTTACTTGTTTTATTTTCTAGGCATGTATCTATTAGTATGAATGTATGTTTTTCACCAGTATAGTTAAACTGTATCATAAATGTTAGTTTTATTTGCTTTAACACTCACTGAAAATCACGTGAAGACGTAAGAGGGTATATTCACATACGGAGAGGTCTCCATTGTTGCACACTGATACACGAACCAGTATTTTTAATTGTTTTTGTGTTTGTTAATTGCTTCTTGTTCGTCTGTATTAGTTTCAATTATTTACGAGGATAACATGGATGAAGTTCCTATTTGTTGTTTAAATGTAATCAAGATACTCGAGTCCTAAAGAAACATTCTTGCTCGTGTTCATACTGATACACGCAATAGATTTTTGTTATGACTGGAACCTTGACTAAAATTCCAACCTGGGAAAGAAAAAACTGAATTTTTCAAGCCACGCTGGAACAACCAAATTGTATTCAAATCTGAAATTTTAATGCTGTCACTAAACTCTAGAAGTAGGCCTATAATGAAGTTGTGTAATTTCTATGGTCGGTTATAATGCTTTTAAAATTCGTGTATAGTTGCTAAAAAAAATTAGAAAAAAGTAATGATAATTGTAGTTTAATTACAACACTTTCCATTCGGCGCTTATTTTGTTCAGCTTTCAAAATGATCTCATTTAACCGTTCATTATTAAAGCCCCGACAGAACCGAGAAGCGAAAGAAGAATTATAAAAAATTAATCCATATTACCCGGAGAGAGCGTAGTTATACAGATGAATACGATGTTTGGTATAAACCGTGATTATCTCATTTACTGATACGACGAAACATTTCGCTGTTTGCCAACTACTAAGTAGTAACCAGTGAGGCTCGATATCCCGAAGCTAGAATTAAGTCAAGTGGAATTTCGTATAGCGTATGTTGAAAGTGGGGATTTGAAAAAAGGACAAAGAGTATTGTTAATCTGCAAAGCAATGTGTTGGGACTTTGAAAGGCCATGTGCCTTTGCTTCCAATTATTGCCGCAACTACTGCATCATGGAACCGTACGTTCGGATTTCGACCAGCACGGCACAGTACGCCGAAGAGGCAAAGAAGGTCTGTAATTACGGCTAATTGCCGGTTGTTAATAAATGATAAAGCTTGTTAGTGGCAGATTAGGATCTGTTTGGTAATGAGCGCGGTCGCCGATGATTGCGAGTAGCATTTCGATTATGGCTGCCGGCGGCGGCAAATTGCGGTTTAATAATGTCAAGGCGCTTTTTGTCCGACAGAAACAGTACCGACAAATTGAAACGGCTTGTCCGCGGCACGGAATTAGAACGAGTCAATCAGTGAAAGAGATACACTGCGGAGAAAAAGAATGGACTGCACTAGGCAGTGAAAAGAAAGTGATAAACAAGTAATTCATGTGGCCTTATGACATGGTTACAGAGTTCAAGTATTCGCCTCTTTAACTGCTGCCAATATAGTTTAAGGTAGAATACCAACAAGTTTTTACGGAGACGAATGTCAGGTCAAGTGCCTGTAAACATTATAGGCGGACCGAGATGCGAAGCAGATACCTTCACCACTAAACAATCAGATCGCAGTAATAAGAACTGATTTAACAACAGGTAGAAACAAAATAGAAAACTGTGCAGCTAATTAGTATTTGTGTACGATAATACACACAGAACGGGCCATAAAAAAGGAAATAATTTCAAGAACTGCAAGGAACAATGCTCGAATCCTGATCCCCGCTTACCGGCCGTTCTAATTGCGTTTTTTTGTTGCGATTTCCAACAATCATCTAGGCCAATGTTTTTTGACCCTTTTGATACGAGACCCCTTTACAACCAATAATAGTAATAATTTACCGACTCCGAGATCCATTATAAAACTTTTAAGACACGCTCCCCCCAAATCGCGAAAAAACTATATCAGTGATTTGAAAAATGACGTATTTAATTTTATTTCTATTGAGACTATACCTACCGAGTGAGGTGCAAGGTAGTTGCAAGCACTCTGTGGGCAGTGATATATTCTTTGCCGCGGTGGCGGTCCGGGAGGCGAGTAGGTGGGGTGAGTGGCCACATAGGAAAAGTTTTGCTTTCGTTTAATGCAATAAGTACGGATTAGCTTCGCTGAGAGCGAAGATAAGATGGAGTGCTCGATAGATCTGCACGGACCTCCAAGTCTGCTACAAGTATTAGTGGCAGAAGCAAAACCGAAAAAGAAATAGACTTTATGATTGCAATTACCCGAAATTTGGTAAAAAAAAGACGAGAAATAGGCTGCAATTAGAAAATGTTTTGGTTATTTGTAACCCAAAAACACAACCACAGTCAGACAATCTATTAATAAACAGGTTCAGCCTTTTGACTGAAAATTTTGTATTTTTATTATACTGTAAGATCTAAAACCCTTGCTGTTTACATTAATAGGCTTGCGACCGCGATCTCCCGAGCGAGATTTGGTGACACCCCTGGGAGTTGAAAAACACTGATCTAGGCGAATGCTCGGGCCGTCCCCAATCGCCTCATAAACTACACATTTCACAAACGAAAATACATTACATTTATCGTACAGAATACAAAGTTACACGTTTTGCAGACAGATGGCAAAACAAATATTCCTTCAGTAGGTTATATTCTCTGGATCTGATAAATCCGCTTCTAATGCGGGTAGGTTAATAGATCCTGTCTGCCTCCTCCCACCCCTCATTATTCACCTTGACCGCCTGTGTAAAAACAGAGGTCTGTGATCCTTATGTGGCCCTATCAAAAAAAAAAAAAAAAAAAATGTACTGTGAAGAAAGGCAATACAGAAACTGAACAATGTAGCTTCCTCTCAGAAATAACAAGTAGATAAAGATATTTATTGGAAAAGCTTAGAAGGAAATTGGTGAAAAAATACAGATTTGAGATGCGAAGGACGTCCGTATAACTTGTAAAAAAAGTCGCTTAAATTAAAATAATACCCACCCCTGCTTAGCATGAAGGATTTGGAAGGTATCAAAGAGTTACTGAAAGTTCAGAGACCTAGATATTATGATACAGCGGAACGCCTAAAGTATTGTTTCGGACAACGATAGGGTAATGTTGACCACCGCAAAGTTGGTGCAATATGGTATCACTCCGTAAATTGTTAAAAGTTGGTTACTTGCAGCAAGCCAAACGGCCCAAGGAGTATTGGATAGGTTACTCCCAAGTCATTACAAGAGGAATGGTTCCACAATAATTGGAAGGAAGCTCCTTCTACCTTCTGTGTAGCAACGCACATCTTCTGTTTCAAAATGAGCTGATATTTCCGACGTACGTATCAAGAGATTTTACGAAACTGGCTTAGAGAATGAGTACCATGTTGCTGAAGCTTGCTGTCAGGAAGTCTGAGATGAGCTATAGCTTAAAACAAAACCAAAAAATAAACAGAAGACGAAGAGGCTGAACTTTTTCTTGGATGTAATGATTCAGTCTGTAGCGCTTCACTGTTGACCATATATTCGCAGACTAGGTCTTTCGTCTAGCGGAAGTGTCCGAAGAGTCGTTTGTAACTCTTCTTAATAAGTGTAACTGATATATTGAGTCGCAAAACTAATTACCATCAGCTTGATCGTCAGATAGCATTATGATCGATAGCATGAAACTGTTAATAAATGCTTCAACATTTATTTTATACTCTTACAGTTCTTCGTCAAGAAACGTGTTGAGACTGAAAATTGTCTGCAATTAATTTCGTAATAATTAAGTGAACAAAAAAATAAAAAAGCATTTCAAAGGAAAAGTAATTCATTTACGACATATACTCTCTCGAAAATCCAACCACAAATAAATTTACCGGCTTCTGTAATGAGTCTGGAAGTAAGCTGATTTAAAACTTTTTAAAAGTAGAACTCTAATTTAAAATTAACGAACACATTTTTAAGGAGATTCTTTGCCTGTTGTTTATTACCATCCAGTGGAAATAATATATAGCGTGCAAAGAAGAGTTAATTCGATTCGAACAGGCGGTGAGTACAGCAGTAATCATATAAGGGACTTTCAGTTTGATAATAGTTTGCAAGAAGTTGGGGCTAAAAGAAACGATTCATTTCAAATTAGGGACTACAATGAACAAGGGCAGTGGTTCCTCATTTTGAGCGTAAAATATTACGTAAAAATATTAAATAAAAATATGTCATTATGTAGAATAACATTTTTGTGCCATCTTTATTGTTATGTATCTCCAAAAGCTGTTAATACTACGTATAATACGAAACTTTGGTGTCGAATTTTCTTCTTGTTCTTCATTACGAAACCGTATAGTCTCTCGTTTATGCGTCAGTAAAGTACATATTTTTGACTTTCTAATATTATTACCGACCGTGATGGGTGAGCGGTAACACTCCGGGCTAGCATTTAGAGGGAAGCGGGTTCGAAATCCCGTCCGCCTATCCAGATTTCAGTTTTACATGATTTACCGAAATCAATGCAGGTGAAAGACAGGATCGTTGATTCAGAAGTCCATGGCCAAATTTTTTCCCGTTTCTTGTCTTTAGTACTTTGGCTTCTCTCGTGACCTGGAAATCGTTGACTCCACAAACAAATAATAATAATGATAATAATTAAAATATAAAAATACTTCGTTCCGAGATCCCTAATATATGATTCGAGTATCTGGTGCCAATACGGAACATGGTATTAACATCGGGGGCGGAAGAAACTTTTACCATTAGGGACGTTGCCAGCGGTATATAAAAGAGATATTCGTACACAGTTATTGTGCATCATTGGGCTAGGCTACCTCTCCACAGTATGTATGGTGCAAGTGCAGAATCCGTTGGATGAGGAAGCAAAACTTTTAGATAAAATGTACTTCGAAAGAGTAGGTCTGAACGGATCAGCACAGGTTTTACCGTAATTCTTCTTTTCTCTTATAAGTCATTCAATGTATCAATGTTGTTTCTAAAAACCTAATTGAAAGTGGTTGATGGAGCAATCGCTTAGGAGGAGTCCATAATTACGAGAGTTTTTTTCCGGATTTCCGGAGCCCCCACCTCTGATGATATAAGTTCTTGGGTGTCGCGAAAACTGCGCCCAGTGAAATTTGCGGCCAGTGAAATCTGCGGCCAGAATTCTCAACAATGCTGTAGCGGTATGTTTATTATAGAATAGGATCAAACTGGTTGTATTGTTAAAAGCCGCCCCGCCGGCGCTCTGAGCGGATTGCTACGTTTGTAGCCAATGTTTCTAAACAGCAGGTTGACACTACAGATGTTTTATAGTTTATAACTGTTATTAAAATACAAGTTTTATTCTTGCTTAAAAGACATAGAAAAGAATTGTAATAACAAGGCAGATACTTACAGAATCGTAGTAGATCTCATGCAAAATCTCCCTTTGCCTCACATTACTAGTGCAGGAGGCCTCGCATTCGGGAGGACGGTGGTTCCAATCCCTGTCCGGGCATCCAGATTTGGGTTTTCCATGGTTTCCCAAATCACTCCAGGCAAATTCCGGGATGCTTCCTTCAAAAGGCCATGGCCGAATTCCTTCCCCCCCCCACTATCCTTTCCCGTCTCTAAAGACCTCGCTGTTAGAGAGACGTTAAGCAGATAAGAAACTAGTGTAGGAAAAAATATTCTACCATCAGCAGTTGTGGGTTAACGTCATCCACATCAAATTTCCCCACAGACGACACGATAATGGAGTGACATCGCTCCATTTGGACGGATGGAGCGATCGTGTATGGCCGCCTCTAGACGACCTCGGCCACTCCGATCTAGTTAGTACCGCACTGGATTTTCCGAACAGTGTTGCAGATCAGCAAAAAATTCAGCTTTCAGTAACGAGTGCGAAAAAAGTCTAAGAAAGAATACTTAACCTGTGAAACATTTGCGTGTCTATTAAAAAAAAAAAAGAAATTAACTTGGCTGTTTCTGGCGTGTAATGTAAAATGATTTGTTCACGTAATAACTTCCAGGCCACGATTTAGTGAGACCAGGTCGGGTCGTCTAAAGGGGCCTTTAGAGTGATTAGGACGGCGCGGCATGACACAAAGAGAAGAGGTACTGGCCACAGATTTCGCAAATTTTAGGTTGGCCGCAAATTTCACTGGTCGCAGTTTTCACATATCCAAGTTCTTAAGAGGAACCCTCTCCCCCACCTCGTTTTTTTTTTAGACTTTTCTTCATTTTTTAGCTCTCCTGCTTCCTTGGGTGGTTATAACCCACCCACCCTCCCAGAGTCGGGATGGGGCGTCTTTTGTAGACCTTTTTTTTTATCTCTACTTTTCTTCAAGAAATTAAAACGATGATGTGAGATTTCCGCGAAACCCGCCCCCCCTCTCCCTCCTTGGTGAGATTTCGCCGGACTCCCCCCCTTTTTTTTACCTCACGTAATTAGTTGACGCCCCCTTATAGTCAAACAAGAAAAGTGGAATAAAATAAGAAATTCGAAGAATAATATCGTTTTCAAGTAGACCAAATATAAGAGCGAGCTTACATTTTACGTCACAATTGCACTACAAATGACACATACTGTGCTTAGGTTGGGAAGGAAATACACTGAATAAAGGTGATTTAAAATGTGTTTATTATTTTGCAGAAGTTGAAGAGAAAGATATTCAAGCGAGCTTAAACTCACTTAAAATCACCTGGTTCTCTTTTAATCTTATAAGTAACACACTTAAAAACAATAATTATACATTCCATTTAGGCGTCTTCATACCGTTTTGACAGAAAAAATATTTGTTTGTGATACAGAAAAATGCCCAACTGAGCTATAAAATATACAAAGGTAGATATGGCTACGCAATCCCTCATTTTTGTCTCAGCAACGTTGGAAATTTCCAACCCTTTCCATCAAAAGGACCCGGAATCAGCGAGGCGGCTAGCCGGAGGGCAAAAGCGACACCGGCATATAATTAAAACGAACTCAATTAACTTTAAGCTCGTAATGAAACGTAATCCGCTGGCTGTTTCGCGAATTAATTTAAACGGTGCGGAGGCCGTGGGAGCGCTGGCAGGTGCTGTAGGCACTACGCATGCGCGCACTTTGTGGCGCCCACACAGCAAACTCCACACGAGGGCAAATGAAACGCCCTGTAACACCGGCTGCCACCTTGCAGCTCAAAGCCTAGCTCCTAACGGTACTCTGCTGACAATGTCTTTTAGCTAATTTGTTTTTCGATGCTAGCGGAGGAAATTTAAAAGTAAATACTGACGAATTCGATTTCCTTGAAGGCCAACCATTTATTTAAACAGGATGCCAACTAATTCACAACTATAGCGAAAAGAGTTTCAATGTTAAATACATAGAAAAATGAAACATGCATATGGATTGTACAACGCAGAGGAAAATACTTGTTGGAGACGTTAAATCCATATAACTAAGAACATATTTTTTTTAACCATAATTTCGACAAGACAATGATGAGGCGGTAGCGAGATGTTTGTAAGTCCGCGCATCTATTAGAGACCATGAAGATGATATGTATTATGTAAATCGAGACAGAAAACCTTAGTTATGCCCTTTCTTTATTATGGTGGGATAATATGGGCCACAGAATGGTAATAAAATCAGAAATTGAAAGCGGTAAATAGGAGAGTATCCACACATTTCTGTGGAAATTGCCATACGACATCGTCAATAACTGATTTAATTAGGAACAAGGTTGGGATTCATTGAAAGGCAAAGTGGGTGGGAAGAGTGATGCGTGTGTACAAGTCATACATTGACGGATGACGTTTGGCTGAATATTGAGAAAAGAATTAGGAATAGTTTGTGGAAAGGAAGAGACAACCATCACCGTAAGTTCATTTTGATTAGAGACATAAGGACTTCAAAACTTCCATTTGTCCGAAAGATAGTCAGGTAATTTGATAGACTATCGAGGGAAAGGGGACATCCATAAATTACGTGAGGTGTTTTTTCGGATTTCCGGAACCCCCCCTGCCCCCTCTCTGGTGAGACTTTGTGAGATCTGACCCGACCTCCTCTCCTCCTTCCCTCTGAAGAGATCTGGTCCGTGAGACCCTCCACCCCCTAGAAATCGCCCTCGCAACTTTACAAACCTTTTTTTATTATTATTTTTTTTTTTTTTTGGTCTCACCCTTCCAAAATCCGGTTACACCTCCCCCCCCCCCCTGTTTCACCTCACGTAATTTATGGACATTCCCAAATACTAAACAATTTAAAATTAGCGATAGAATTTAACAGCGTAGAGAAATTTCCATCAGTGCAAGAATTTGGTTGCGGTTTATAAAATAAAACTAAAATCAAACTATCGATATTTCTGCCATTAAAACGGCGATGTTTCGGTGGTTTTTACAGTAGTCGGAAAAAAAAATCTCGTACTGAAGCTATATTTTAAGTTAGATAAACAGGAAAAAAAGTTGTAAAAGTTGTAAGTTCTTGGACACATTGCAAGATATACAGTTGAAGAGTAACGCATGCTTGTCCTCAACTAGCAATGAGGATTTGAGTGTTCTGAGTGGATCCGTTCCAGATGATGGTCCCCCGCGGCGTCAGTGCACATGTGCACCAGTGACGTCACTGCCGCCTGGCCTCCTGGGAGCGTCCATCTGGCGTGAGGACTGGCAGGTGCTGTGTGCTGGCAGATGTCCGACGCAGCTTTGTCCTCACTGACTGGCGCTTATACAAACAAATGTTCTTCTTATTCAATTTATCCCTAAATTATGGGTTACTGTTCTTTATTTTCTTTGTCATTGTCTGTCGAGACGTCCTCTTTTAGTCAAGGGACATGACGCATTCCCTCCAGTTTCTGTTTGGTGTTCCTCTGTTCTTACGTTTTTTATATTTACAGGCTGCTGAACTGCTTATAAAACAAATTTTCTGAAAAAATTTACGTTTCACTGAAGACTACTTTCATGAAGCTTCATAGACATCATTGTCTCTCAAACTAACACACTTATTATTTCGTCTCTTACACCTATTTTTTCCACTCTAATCAAATTTTATTGTTTGGCTTCGTCTCACATTTCTCCTGTTCTGTTTCGTCAAATGACTAAGATTTATAATTTGACCTATGTTTGAAATGACTATGACGTTTCTAAAGAAGGTTGAACAGCTGAACATACAGGAATATTTTTTGTCCAATTCAGTCACCAATAAATCCGTGTACCCGACGTATTACCTCTTCGGTAATTAAATAAACAAGTATCAATGTAATCTTTTTCTTAAGCTAAAACTAAAATATACATAAATTAAGGCTAAATCCTTCATTCATTTGGGTAGCTCTTCTAAACATTCACAGAAAAGTAGCTTGAACTGCACGGTTATCTAAGCAGAAACAAATCCTTAAGCAGAAACAATTTCTTAGGAATCAACTGCACAGCAAGTGAAATACAGGTAGAGTTTTTTGTTCAAGAAGACAAACGCCGGATGTGACGAAGCAAACAAATCACCTTGCTAAGTTGAACACAGGATCATGAAATTTAAACATCTAATTTAGAAAGAAGGTTATTCTTGAGGATTTGAATATGCCAATGTCCAAAAATAACACGCAAAAACATAGATTTCTGCTAATTCAGGAGGGTGGAACTATCTAGGATCCCAACAAGTTACTGAGGCTACACCATTTAGAGAGTCCATTTAAAATTGAAGCTGTTTGTAAAGCAAAAGAGGCGGTGACATTAAAATATCTTAACAAAAATTTATTTTATGACCATTCAATAAAATTATTTGTAACTAAGTAATCCAGAATTTAAAAATTCAATGAGTCTAGACACAGTTCATTTACTCTACTTCCGCAGTGTGTTCCAATTTGTGTTGTAGGATCGACGCAAGATGAGACAATATTTGGCTAAAGCTGAGCTATGCACGAGGCAGGAATCGGAAAGCAGAGCCGTGGGGCATGATTTTGCAGCTAAACCACGCTATACACACACGCTCCAGTTACCAAACAGCCCATAACGGCCGCCTGCAAACAGGTTGATTGAGCGTGCAGCCACGCCGGCAGAAAACACTTTGCTGGAAGCCGAGTGCGACAGTAACACTAACGCGCGTCGTTAAATTTATGAACAGTCATTTGCAGCTACTGAATCCCAAACTTTCTTGGACCTACGCACTGCTATTTAACAGTGCCAATACTGTCCATTTTTTTACTAGGTACAACAAATCGTTTTCAAAACTTCTCATTTGGACGAAATGTTAGTTTACTAATTTTTCTCCATTCTATTGTTTCAGTTTCTCATTTTTTCTGCTTCATTTCCATGAAGCAACTATGTTACAGCCATACTATTTTAGTAATTTCTTACTCTATGGTCGATGTGTGAAACCAAAAGGGTTCTCTGGCAGAAAGGTTTTTCTTCAAGTATCGTCCTTGAATCAGCCATTGTGGTCCTGAACACCCTGTTTACGAGCTGATACGACTTCAGATTCACTATTTACTAGATTTTATGAAACAAAGTACACACTCAGTATTTTCTACACTATCTATGGTTAAAACGAGGTTAAATGTTCGTAAAAAAAGTTATTTGAATCTGTAGTACCATATAGTTTCAGAACTTTAGGACGAAAGCTATATAACATAAACTAAATCAGTTCTTTTTATCACATAATGAGAGTGATTAGCAGCGGACTTACAAAAATAATTTTCAACGATGTTTACAAGAATAAGAAGAGCAACCAGTGGATCTAAGGAATAAATAAAGATATGATTCAGATGGGAATAACAGAAAATATAATACAAGATAGAGCAACTTTCAGGAGATTGATCCAAAATTTAAATGGTTTCCAGGAGAGTAAATGTAATAAAATATGGACCGAAGAAAGGAGGAAACAGCAAAGTGAAAGGATGAAGAACTATTGGAAGTCAAGAAAAGGAGCATTGAAATTATTGCACGGGATTACTTTACGTGGTCCTTAGATGGCTGAAATCGAAGAGAAGAAGATAAACTAGAAATTTGTAGAGAAAAATTCTTTCGTTCTAATAAATGAATTAATTAACGAAGAAAGTAATTTGTAATGAAACCTATTCCACATTACCGAAAACCTTTATAACAAAAACTAAAAATTTGAAGACAATTTTTTTCTTTCCAATCAGCATTTAATGTAGAAAGTAATTTGTAATTACACCTGCATGATATTAACAAAAATTTTTTTTTTTTCGAATTTGACAGGTTTGAAATTCATTTTAGACAGAACTGGTTTTACAGAAGATTTTTTTTTTATTTCTATGTCCTTTATTCATTTTTGTTTTTCCAAACACAATTCATGGCGTATAACGATAGTAGTAAAACAACATTTAATTTTAACTGGTGTAATTAGGAGCATTTAAACTGGTTAGAAAGAGCACCGTTCAATACCACTTTTTCCTCCCAATAGAAATAGCCCAGCGATCTTTTTTCCGCGAAGAATGAACTTGTGAAACTTCCTTATCTGAGTAGGTTGCCCTGTAGAGTGGAACTTTGCTGAAATATACGCAGCTCCTTCATTGCTCTCTGCAATCAGGTATCCGGAGTGCCTATCTTTATAGAACATTTATTCTATGCAAACACGTTTCACACTAATGAACTGGAAATTAAAAATTCCCTGTTGTTTCAGAACATAAATTAGAAATTTCTAAAAAAAATAAAAAATAAAGACCGCTTTTTAATTATCCAAGAAAGCTTCTCGCAGCAGACGGACAATCAATTAAAACATTTTTTTTCCAATTAAGGGAACGATGAGAAAGAGGAAAAGAATTTAATCTGAGTTTGAAATAAAATATCTCGATTAAACTCGTCGAAGAATTAATACAATTTCTGTATTGCAAAGTTAAGAGATCTTACAAAGTCCACAGTTTAAAATTAATTTCTTAATGAAAATCTCCTGAATCGATGCAATAGACTGTGGGCGAGGAGAAATGAAATGCTATTAGTTGTTTGTCAGGTCAACGAAAGGATGTGTTGAGAAATTTTACAGTTCATTATACAACTGAATATGTTTACTTAAGACTGCCAACGAAACAAGACTCGTAATAACAAAGAAATATAAAATTGAGAGATACACATTGCAGTGTTTATCAGCTCAGAACACCTGCAACGCTAAATGTATGACAAAAATCTGTTGCCAATATTCTGCCCACTATAGCAGTTCGGAGGTTTGAAGAACAATAACTGCCGATTAACATTTGCAACCGACTTAGCTTTAGAAAGGGATATTGTGATTGAAGACTAACAATTTTAACCTTGGAACTCACTTCGTATCATTGTATTGAGAGCGAGAAGCATAGACTGGTATCAAGGGTTTTGTGAGTATTTTTTCAATGAACATCCTCCCCCTGATTTTCGAGATCAACTTTTCTTCTACAAATCATTGGTGAAATATATTGTGGTTAGTGATACGTGATAATTTTCTAGTGTTTACTAAATGCGCCTGCTGCAGATAGTGGTACATACATTACACTAACAGCCCTGCAATAACTGACTGTTTACTGATGCAATTTTTAATGATGTCGCTTAATGGAGTTTGGCGCATAGTTGTTGCTTATTTACTGGCCATTAGAACGGTTGGGAGGAATATCACCAATTGTTTTGCGTAAGAATTAATAACAGTTCGTTCAAATATATGAAAGACTTGACTGCAATGATGGTATTAATCATTATCTTGAATGACTTTGACTGCAATAAATCAACTGTAACGTTGGAAGACAGTATTATTTTGTGTAAATTACTTCAGGGCACAGTTAAGAACACAAAATGGCTTACCTCGGAGAATAGACTGGGAGACTGATTACATATCTTCAAATAATGTGTAATTTTTCAGGTGTAAAATGTTATTGTAATTCTCTATAGTCAATTTAATTTTTGATTTAAGGTTTTGAAATAACTAACAAATATAGAGACATTTTTTTATAGCGTTAAAGATCATTGCTATGACAGAATTATTATTTTCAAAGCCACTGTTGTCTAAAAAAAGCTAAAGTACATACACGTAAATAATGGGAAACACCTGGTTGCAGTTACATTTTGGCAATACAATAGTTCTGTGGATTTTTGGAAGATTACTGATGAGAGCGAAAATTTTGTGGAGAATAACAGAACCACTAACAGGAGTTCTGGAACTATTCAAAATGTTGCTATGCATGTATTACATGTATTATTAAATGGTGTTCCCGAAGCATTATTACGCAAGTCAAATATCTCATTGCCTTATAACAACGAATTCCCTTCAGGGTATGGTAATCCAAAACATATAATTCCACTTTAAGTGGCAGTGAATATAGTTTCTACAAACATAAACCCAAATTTTACAAACTATTACTTTTGGAATAGCTACACATTAAAACTCATAAACCCTATATTTAACATATCTCCTCAACACTGAAAATAAATCACCGCGGAAAGTAAAATCTGTTTAGCGAAGCTTCAAAACGCATCAGGGCTCCGAAATATGCAGAACATGTCACTCGATTCGTGATAAATGCGATGAAGTTGGAGGACAAAGCAGAGACATTTTATAATAAAAAAACGTGGTGTTAATACCGCAGAGGTTCACTCGGATGTCAGTTCAGATCGACGTAGTGACAGATCGTGTCGTGAAGCAACATTTATTTATCCTCTATTGTATCCCGCATGACGAGGAACAAGGGCGCGCTAAAAATGATATTAAAAAAAAGTTGGAGAGGGAAGGTGAAAAAGAGAGAATGTGGGCCGGAAAAGCGCTGTGAAGCACCAGTCTGGGCCGTACTCCACAAAAACCGATACTCAGTCGATTGCGCAATTTAGAAATTCCTGGCAGCTAATATCACATGCGTTTATCCCATCCTCCCTGTCAATGTGCGGCGAAGTCTGCTAGAAAGTGGATCGGCACCTGAACCATCAGTCCATCCGTACTAAATAAATCTAAAACTTTTAGTTGTTCCATCATATTGCAACCTGCAGATTTCAGAAAATCAGCCACGGTATTTTGAGGATCAACCGTAGCATTCAACTTGGAAATAATGGAAGAACAAGATTTTGATGCCCGTACTCTGTCTGAATCAAACCTCTCTTTCCGAATTCCAAACTGAAGATTTGCCGCTCGGCCACCAAGCTTGGTATATACCGCATTATTTCTCAATACTATACACTGTTAGCCGACATAGGACGCATGGAGTAACATATACTGTGCTGTATTTAACCCGTCCTTTAGAACACTCTTTAGAGCACTTACAGGTTCATTAATTTATGGATGGAGAAAACGTACTAACAATGAAGAAGTAAGTTATATACATTATGAGATATGGTATATTATCATCAATAACCTAATCAGTAATCATTATTCTTTAAATAGTCAGAGCAGTAATAATACTCGGAAGGTTGCCGGTAAAGCAAAAGTATTTTACAAAGAAATGATACTGGATAAACAAAAATTAAATTAAGTGTTTTGTGTTTTGAATTGTTCTTAATTTATCCTGGTTCATTCTCAATGAGAAAGTTATTATGTGTACAATCTCTCGTACAATTTCCTGTACAAATGTATTACTTTTCTCGGCTTTAATGAACGTCCGTATTACTTGTTAATTTTTCTAGTTACGAGCGATGACCGAACATGAAACTGATAAACCCTGAATAAGATCAGCATCTCAGTGTTAATATTAAACTGTCTTATTTGGTTGTGGGAATTTTAACATCCTCTCATCAAACGTTGAGTTAGATATTGAAGTACAGAAAGATGACTGACTTTTCGTGCATTCGCTCTGTGTTATGGGGGAATCGTATACAAGCTTAGATTACACTGTTCTGTAAGATTTTATTGATGAAAATAAATATTTCTAAAAGGTGATGCTATGGGGGATGAAAATCAGAATTTCTCTATCATCGTTTTTTAGTAAAGATGTCATTGGATAATTGTTGGTAAGCTTCGGGATTTTTTTGTGAGATATTAAATTTCTATTCCCCAGGACAGATCTTTGTGGAATATTCGTTTCTATGGACAGTCTTACATTTCTTACAGGAACACTATTTTTGAATGTTGAACAGATATAGGCTCAAGACTGATCCTTGTGGAATACCCGTTTCTATGGCCAACCTTACATTTCTTACAGGTTCACTGATGTCCTCACTTTTGAAACATGCTGAACGGATAAGAGGACCAGTACTGATCCTTGTAAAATACTCCCTTCTACGGATACGCTTATATTTCTTACAGATACACTGATGTTCTCACCTTTATAAAAGTTTGCGTGTTGAATAGATATAGGCCCAGGACTGATCCTTGTGGAATATTCATTTCTACGGACAGTTTTACTTTTCTTACGGGAATACATACTCCCTTCTATGGATAGGCTTACATTTCTTACAGGTACCTTGATGTCCTCACTTTTGTAACAGTTTAAATTTTGAATGGATAAGGGCCCCAAGACTAAATCTCGTAAAATACTCCCTTCTAAGGATACGCTGACATTTCTTTACAGGAACACTGATGTCTTCAGCTTTGTAATAGTGTGAATGTTGAATAAATGTGGGTCCAGCACTGATCCTTGTGGAAGTGCCAGGTACAGAGAAAGGCGTCTGCTGTCAAGATGAGAGGTAGGCCCGGGCGGGCAGGCTGAGGGCCCTGCCAGCCGTCTGCCGCCAATTACGGGTCATTACCTTGCACCGCAGCGGCCCGCTTCGTCTTATTGATCTGCGGCGGGTTTTATCGCTGTCGGCTCTCTGCCAGACCACATTTCACCGGTCCCACTGTAACGGAGGCGCCAAGTAGGCTTCGACAGCTACGGCTTGGGCATTAACTTAGCAATCCTACCGCTGACGCACTTAGTACGCAGGCATGCGTGATCAAATGGACGCTCTTAGTGCTCAACACTTGGATTCGAAATTAGACATCGACATTATTTTAAATTTTTAAACAACAATACAGCCTAAGAAGGAAGATCAATTACAGCAAACATTTTTCTCTGCAAAATGGAGTACTGTACCCTTCTTATTTCATGTGTTTCGTAGTACTGTTATCAGCGGCTCGTGAGAGGTTCGTGGTTGAAACACATAATGGTTCTGGTGTGGCTTTTTATAGCTATATGCAGAATCAACAATCACTAATTTTACGTTCAACATTGCACTGAACCTAACGGGTAAGCAATTATTTATCGTGCCTCACATTCTGAGAGACTGGCTTCTATTAATGTTATGGCTATCCGAATTACTGTTTTCTTTGATTTCCCGAAATTACTCCAAACCAATTCTGGGATAATTCCTTGAATTGTCTATGGCCTAATTAGTTCCTGTTTGTTGTCTCCCATCCATTCCAAGTACTAATTACCTCGACGAAAAGTAAATCTATTAAATATATATATATATATATATATATATATATATATATATATATCAATTTTTGGGGGCGTCCATTAATTACGTGAGATGAAATGGTGAAGGGGGGTCCAACGAAATCTCACGAAACCTACGAAATCTCACGTGAGGTTTTGAAATTCTTGTAGGACTCTAGAGCTAAAAATTAAAAAAAGGTCTACAAATAACGCGAAAGTCGACTTTACGGGGGCAGGGGGGTATTTCGTCCAAAAGTGGGGGTATAACCGCCCTTGGAAGCATGAGACCTAAAAAGAAAGGGTCTCAAAAAGTTACGAGGTCGATTAATACGAGGGGGGTGGGGGGCTCTGTCAAAATCTCACGTCATTTTAGAAGGGGGGGGGGGGAATCCGACCAGATCTCACGAAGTCTCACCAGAATTATTGGGCGCCCCCTTTACAGATATCCTCAGTTGCCGAGACAATTAACACTCGAGCTTGTAGAAAGCTCATATCGAATCATGACAGGTGTTACTACAATAAAAGTTGTATATCTTCTGTCCGGTAGGAGGGGAAAGGTTATGTGGGTTGTCTGTCTATCTCCAGCAGGCGGGCAGCAAAAATTTTATTTGATAACGAACTATTTTTAAATGTAGAAGCCCAGATGAATGCTGGGATGGTCCCCTTAAAAAGCCGTGTTCCCTTTCCTTATTCCTAATCCCCTTCCTTTGTGACGGAGAGAGACTCATAGTGCCTAGAGCACCCAGTGTTGCAGTGCGCTAACTAGGGGCACCACAAAACTCAATTTAAAAAAAAATGTTGAAGTCGGGGTTGTTTTTTTATTAATACTTGACGCTGAAACAGCTGATAAAATAATATGTATAATATGTAGTATGGCAAAGATAATAATATTCCCGTGCGTGGAAGGAATTATTCCACACCTTTTAAAATTAATTAAC
Source organism: Vandiemenella viatica (assembly GCA_031002005.1). NCBI lineage: Eukaryota > Metazoa > Arthropoda > Insecta > Orthoptera > Morabidae > Vandiemenella > Vandiemenella viatica. The sequence goes on from JARYHS010013631.1 coordinate 74,038,431, forward strand.
CCCCAAGAACTAACCTACTCTATCAGTGGATATTCTAATCAAAAAAATTTCGTTTCAGATTACCTGCAATTATGCTGTTGAAAGCCATTATGGCAAAAATAAATTAAACGAAGTTGTGATTACTTCGGTTTGAAGCACATGATCTAATAAGAAAAAAGCTAGAAACTGAAAATAGTAGTTTCCGAGATATTTTTTTCACTGAAACTGTAGAAAATGTGTAAATATCATTGAAATGTCAACAGTTACTTTTGGGTTTTCTGCTAATTTAGACAGGATATGAAAAACCAATAGAATAACATGTGGCTTGTAACAACACCAATAAAAACATACAAAGAATAAAGAGTTGAACTCAGTATTTTCAAAATTATTCGCGAAGATTCTAAACAATAAAAATATATCGTTTGCTTATTTTTTTAGGAAGAAGGTGTACATTCGCAGGAAAAATGCCATGGTTTGATGAAAATGTAATTTGAGTACAAAAACAGGAAAAGTATATGGATAAAATGAAGATAGACCTGTATGGATGAAAACGCTGCATCATGAATCTAAAGTAAGATCTGCCGAATATAGGGCGCTAACTTTAGGGTTGTATAGTGACCATTCAAGGACCCTTGACTCTGCTCTATCTGAAAGATAACTTTTAATTTTGCTTAGATTTTGTGAAACAATAACTTCTCTCGTGGTTATAATGACATTTGAACATTTTTTTTAAAAAAAGTCTCTCCACAGTATTTTGAGCAAAGTATGCCATACGGAAGCGTGGAAAGGTTGAGGTAATAATAAGGAATTTGGAGTTATAAGGAAGTGCGTGATGCGCTCTTATTTTGCTTCAACTCGTGCCAGAGTAGTAAGTCTGATGTCAAGAGTGATAATTATTTCAGTAATAATTGAAGAGATATAAGAGGTGCAACTGACAGTTAAATTAGACCCTACTTCCGATAGTAAACAAGTGCATACCATTTACGTCATTAGTGCTTTAGAGATCTGTCACACGATAGCGACCAAGGAAACAATTCTTCAGGAGCGCTTTAAGCTAGCGCCTCGTTACACTCCAGAACTCTGGTAGCAGCTCATGCTAATGGATTCTATTGTGTAAAACAAGACGTGGCCTCATTAATCGAACATCTTTTGTTGTCAAGTTGTAATTCGGAAATACGTTCATCAATCCGAATGAATCACAAATCCTCCTGCTGAGAGAAACTTTAAAGAGTGGTAATAGTTCTCCTGACCAGATCCTAGAGGTATAGCTGATATAATTCGTGTATCCAGCACCTCTTGCTAGTCAAACAGCTATTTCTAGTCAGAGTAGGTTATTGTTTACTGTTATTAGAATTCTTAATCACTATTGAATTCGGAGAAGGATTATAAAGCTAATTAAATATGAGTAAGTGGTTTTATTTTTCACTATATTTTTAGCTTCTTCCTGACATAAAACTTGGAAGGAAATTCAGGGATGGGTTATCGCACTTGGCAGAGATTTCACTTCACTTTTCGTGTCACAAAACAGCTATACTGAATGACCCTGACGATCGTAATGGAAGAGGTCTTCCGTTTACTGAAACATCACATCAGTAATGAATAAACGAGACAAAACATGTCACAACTTTTGGGTTTCTCTTTTTAGAAATAGCTTGTCATTTTTAGTGTAGACCGCTTTATATCGTAGTCATTTTCCATTCACATATTACACTCTCCAACACTGAATATATGTACTAGTCAGCTTGACATACTGTTTCACTCGATTCATTTCCAATTCTGTTCTTTTGGCACTTCATATTCCTTTTTGCTCGTGGAGCGCTAGTTTACAAAACCACAAAGTCCCTTTCACTTTTCAATGCAGCCAACTTCATTTTAACTAGCTCTCTCACATATAATTTCAGTATTAATCCGATAATATACACGGAGGAAGGAAAAGAGAGGAAGCAAAATACCGTTAAATCTGTGTAGCCTCCTGCAAACATTCAGCTCCTATTGCGCATGCGCGACGGCCAAAAAAGATTTCCCAAAACATTGCGCTGTTTACATTGTGTTTGCTGCTGCAAATATTTCATTTTCTAATATTTCAAAGTTTCTTATAATGCCAGCTTGTGTTTCATATGGTGGTAAAAACAGACCAGATAGAAAATAACTTGAATATCGCTTCATAATTTAGTCACACTGTAATTATCGTTCTTGAAGTGTTTAACAGGTATCTTCAAAAGTAGGGCCATCATTATACAGGGTGTTACAAAAAAAGTACGGCCAAACTTTCGGGAAACATTCCTCACACACAAACAAAGAAAATATGTTATGTGGACATGTGTCCGGAAACGCTTCCTTTCCATGTTAGAGCTCATATTGTGGACGGCTGTGATACAATACGCCATTCTCCAGGGCTGCATAAGCGCATCAGGGATTCCATGCGACGGAGGGTGGATGCATGTATCCTCGCTAACGGAGGACATTTTGAACATTTCCTGTAACAAAGTGTTTGAAGTCACGCTGGTACGTTCTGTTGCTGTGTGTTTCCATTCCATGTTTAATGTGATTTGAAGAGAAGTAATAAAATGAGCTCTAACAAGGAAAGTAAGCGTTTCCGGACACATGTCCACATAACATATTTTCTTTGTTTGTGTGTGAGGAATGTTTCCTGAAAGTTTGGCCGTACCTTTTTGTAACACCCTGTAGATTTGTTAATTGATCTCAATAGGATGTCGTTGTTCTCAAATACTTGTTGTTGTTCTGTAGACTACTTTGCACATAATAGACTAGCCTTATTGTAAACGAGTGTTGAAAGTCCGCAGTTCGCAATGAATTTTATGTGTTGAGGTGGGCAGCAGTATCTTAACCGTGGTTATAGAATTTGATGACTGATTCTCATTTAAATCGACGAGACTAATCGAAAATCAAGAGTAATTTTTTTTATATCTCCCTTAGTTCTCGAGATATCGACTATCAAAAATTAGTTATAGGTATACGTAGTTCCTTGTGCTTTTAGTGGCGTTTTTATTCTGGTCCAGGCCGCGTTTCAATCTAACCACAACAGGCAGTAAACAAATATAACACCCACTGTGCATATCCTGCGTGTAGTTCGTAGTGGCTTTGGCAAAATTATATTTTGGTCCATGCCGCATCCCAACCTAACCACCTCAATTTGGAGACAGTATATCTCGAGAACTAAGCGATATATCGAAATATTTTATTCTTTACTTTCGATTTGTCTCGTCGTGTTACATAAGAATCTATCATCAAATTGCGGTGCGACGGTTATCGTATCATCCGCTTGAGGTGTTTGTGCATATTCTCTGTTTCTAAGGAAATCCAATATGACGACCTCCCCACCCCCACTTCTCTCTAAACGATTTCACTCCAGTGCGTGGGGAAGGTCCACTCTTTTCTTTCCTCCATGATAATATACAACAGATATGTCTCTCAACACTAGATAGCGAGTCCTGAGACCAGAGAGGTATCACACTTCTCAGTGTCGCCTACTTAGAATTGATTCCCTCAAATACCATCTCTGTCTCAGATAGATAATGCAAAAATGATAACAAAACAAAACTACAAGTAACATTTAAAATAACAAAAAACGTGCTATATACGTTTTCTCATCATCTCGGAGGAATATTCTTCTTACGTTTTGCAGGTGAAGTGACAGCAATTTTAACGTTGGACAGATCCCTCGCAGCTGCCTATCCATGCTCGGAGGTTAAGTCTCCGAAGTGAGGGTGACGGAGACGCCGTCTTGGAAACGGAGTGGAGTTTCGTGGAGTGGACTTGAGAGCGCAGTCATTAAAACAGCTCCGAGGGTCCTCCACAGATCTGACGACGCCGCCCGTTGTTAGACGGAGTTAGTACCGAGTCAATTACGTCGTTGCCATAGCAACCGAGACTAATGCCTACCGTAAATCCTCTTCCTCAGTGAGCATTGAGACCAAGGTACTGTCAGGAAATTACGACTGCCTTAAATTAAATTAAAAAAAATACTTTGTGATTCTCAGACATCAAGGATAGCACTTAACCAGCTACTTGATGACTTTTGGGGGAAAGAAATTGTATGATCTGAAATGAAGACGGAATTACTGAACGTTATTAAATAATATATTGGAACTGATAGGTCAAGAAAGGAGTTCAAGGAAGAATGTTACAAAAAAAAAATGCTGGCGCTGATTAATATATTAAGAAATGATGGGTCTGTAAAATTGTTGGTACAGAGAACGGATGAATGGAAGAAATGTTCAGGATGAAAATATTAAAGGGCATAACAATTGGAAGAGGACTGTATTGAACCAATCTAAAATGAAAGAGAAAATGATTCAGCATGGATATTTAGGGAGGTATTAAACAAAATTTGCTGAAGAATGAATCCATATCTATACATACGAAGTTTACAATGTGTTGCCTCTTGATATGCTGTTTGCGTGTTTAAGGAGTACTTAGTAATATTACGTTGACACCAAACCTAATATCGTTACAAAGTAAATCACTCGGAAAACAATTTCTTTGAAGCTATAGGTCTGTAATTGGGGGACATGGGAAAAAGAACCGCAAACGAAATGAAAGAAAGAACCAAGGAACCATAAGTAGACAGTCCAAAATGGTCTTACAGATTGTGTTGGCAGCTCCATTGGTCAAGGATTATTGTAGCCTCATTTTCAAGAAATACATGCTATCACCGGGTTTCACCCATGTACTTCTTTATTCTTACTGAACAAAACACTTATCCCAACACGCACCCTACTTTATAGCTTCGCCTTCGGGAATTTGTGTGTAAACGTAGTACGTAACACCACTTGTTCTCCCCGAGACCACTCCGTTTTCGGAATGAAGGTCTAGACATTTCTTACGGTAAATGATCATTATTGTGATTCGCCTCGGCGTATTTGGGTGGCGAGGCAAGCTGTGCGGTAGGTAAGGTCGGAGACCAGTTTTTGCTGCGGACCTCCATTCTGGGAGCTCCGTCTTTCGTTTGCTTCCACTGTCTGCCGCCTTACACAAACTAAAACGCGTGTCTCTGAAGCCACATCATTGTTGCATACAGTGCTAACCCGACGATGAATCATGGAACGAAATTTCAACAACTTCAGCGTAGATACATTAAATTTATTACGATGCAAAAAAAAAGAGATAGTGTGGGTATAAGAGACAGAAAGGATGCACTTGGCGGAGAGTATAAAGAAAACTATTCTGTCACTTGAGCAGTTTCTTGATTGTGATATGTTTGAAGGTTTCACTATTAGTATTATTATTCCATTATAGTGAGTAATTAAAAAAACAATTCCCTAACCTTGAAAGGCTATGTATTCGCAAGCAAACTGCTTAGAATGATTTTCTGCATATCATTGCAAGGCGGAAATTCATAGGCTTTAGTTCTTCAGCGAAAGATATTGCAAGAAGCAATCTTTGTGGTACTACAAGAGTTTGTTGTTAGTAGTGAGTTCGCGCCGAGGGGAAAGACGCACAAAAAAAGACGATCAGTGTTACTGGTTTCACCGAAAGTGGTTGGTCAAGATAACTCATCGTGCGTTTTGTCATAAACATGGTATTCGTCCTTTCGATAGGTGGACTATCGTACGCTTATATCTGTTGAGAACAAAAGTTCCATTCAGTCTCGGGCGCCGGAAGAGAATACGCAACAAACATTCGCTCGAACTTGGGAAAATGAACTCTACAAGCTAGCCGAGAACTGTAAATTCCTCAACCGATAACACGAAAAGTAGAATAATTGCAGTTATTCAAAAACAAACCCGAATAATATATAAAGAGAATGTGATGTATTTGAATTCACAGTATATATTGCTCATTTATTGTTGTGAATTTTTGGTATTTATAACCTTAAAATATTGTTTTTGAAGTCTAACGTTAGCAAAGGTTTTTATCGTTTTGTAAATATAACTTTTCAAAGTTGTTTTTTTGTTGTTGTTGTTGTCACTCTTTATTATTTTATTCTACTTGAAAACTATTGCATCGTACGGTCAGAAAATAATATTTTTCTTTTGCTTATGGCTTTTCGCCTCGTCGACGTCAAGGTTATTAGAGGCGGGAAAGGACTGGGGGACAAGGAACAGGAAGGAATTCGGTCATGGGATTTTGAGGAAAGCATCATGGCATTTGCCTGGAGTGATTTGGGGAAACAATGTAAAACCCAAATCTGGATTCGCGGACGGGTATTCGAACCAACGACCCCAACATGCTCGATCAAAAAATAAAAATGTAAATCGGTGTAACTAACATTGCTAAACAGATCAACTCGCGCTTCACAGATTCCCTGCTTAGCCTGCGGAAGCGAATAGGGACATTCAACAACGCAGCAGGAGAAAAAATGTATTCACACAAAACCCTCGCAGCCAAGTTTACGAAACATAGCTCTGGCCGATTTTGGAAAAATAATTGTAACATTCCGTATCTGATATTCGTTTGTATTAATGCGTTCTGCAATTATGTTGTTAAGTGTGTAAAAGTGTCGTAAATGTCCAAAGTGAGAAACAGTGATATAACAGTGCAGTAAGTGATTTGTGTATATGAATGTTTCTATGTTTAATTAAATATAGTAGTATCTGTGTGTGAACGTATTTTACTCAAATTACTAATATATATATATATATATATATATACTAACACCTATCAAATACATTCTTCCACATTGTTAATTTAATTATGTAACTAACTTTCGTGGAACTTGATAAGTTTATGTTTCACAAACTAATCTTACATCCTGAACAAAATTCAGCTGTTATTTACAAACTATAATGTTATCTTCTGTACTTCTTGTAATATATTGGAAACATGGGCCCAGAGAAGAATCTAAGTGCTGGGCTATTATGTATCAGGATATAAAAATAAAAATTATGTTGCTTAAACATATATTTTCAGGAAACAATTCTTGGCCACCCCGTCACTCACGTATCATATATTATATCTAATACAAATCTGGTTGTAGGCCATCTTCCGCAGTTGTTGGATAATAGATTATAAATCAAAATTCCGTCTGGAACAACTGTTGATGTTACTGTTTTCTTTATTTCCATACGCGTTTCGCCCTTATGGTGTGGGGCATCGTCAGTGGAGCTAGGGTGACCGCCATGTAAATACCATCACCCTAGCTCCACTGACGATGCCCCACACCATAAGGGCGAAACGCGTATGGAAATAAAGAAAACAGTAACATCAACAGTTGTTCCAGACGGAATTTTGATTTATAATCTATATCTAATAGGTGATTTTTTTTTTGTGACTAGCTATCTCCGTCCCTTCATACTAGACAAAAATTGATAAATGAGGCATCGTTAATAAAGATAAGTTCTTCACTTTGGTAACGTTGTTAATAATAAAGGAACTTTTCGAAATTCAACCTGTAAGTGACAAAATTATGAACAATCAAGGTCACGGGTGTGCGATAGTTCAGAGTGAAGCTGCTAGGCTTCGCTGGCGTCGATAAAGAGTGATCGTATTACCACTAAATAGCAGCACCAAATATTGAAATTTCCGCAAGGACCACGTTGTGCTACATGATCATAAAAATCGCAAAGAGAAAGTAAGCAGTGTTCCAAGTCGTCGACAGTATTAGTGTGATTACTGTCACTGTTCCAAAACCACAGCGTGTCCCCGGATTTGCCAGTTCACTCGCTGTTGGGGCTGTGAGAGTGATGAAGCAGCCGTGTTTGATGTGGGTGCTTGCACAGTGGGGTGTTGGCTTTGCGCGTGCAGGCTCAGTTAGGCTGTTGCGCAACCGCAGGCGGGCCGCACAGCCTGCAGTGTTCCCGTGGGACACGGCCACAACCCCCCGGGACTCCCACGGGACTCGACGAAAATCGTTCCCGGCCATTACCGCGACGCGAGGACAAGGACGTCACTCCCAGCCGCACCGCTCATCAAAACCACTCACTGTGCATCCACGCGTCCCTGTGCGTGTGTGAGTAAAGAGAGCTTCGGCTTGTAGCCTCCAAATGACAGGGTCCCTCAGGGGTCATCCATAAATTACGTCACACCTTGAGGAGGGGAGGGGGTCAACAAAAGTGTGACAAGGGGGGGGGGAACGTGTCATAAACTTTGTGACATCACATGCATAATCTGTATCACTTTTTGACTCGTGGCGGAAGATGAAGATGATGTTGACACATCGAATGTTCCCAACACTACCGAAATCAAGAATGACGTTACTATTATGCCAATAGTAAACAGTATCAAGGAATGGGTTTAAAATTCATGGATACATGATGACTCAATTTTGTATCATTAATTCGATTTTATTTTTATTTTTTATATTTTCTTAAATGTTTTATTTATTGTTGATATAATTTTTAACTAGAAATACATAAATAATTTTGGAAGTGCTGTTTAAATTTATAAATTTAAAATTGTAAAATATGTGACGTCATACAAGGGGGGGAGGTCCCACAAATGTGACATGGGGGGAGGGAGGGTCCAAAAATCATGATATTCGTGTGACGTAATTTGTGGATGGCCTCTAACAATGGAACAGTGACACAGTTTTCTTGTAGCTCTGTTTCCTTCCACCCCTAGCAACACATTGCATGAAACAGCAGATAATTTTCATAAAATTCAAACATACTAACAATCAAAATGATTCCGAAGAGCACTCAACTTAAGAAAACATCCGTCTAATCGGATCATTTGTGCAGTTTCACAGCATTCCTCACACACAATCCTGTTTACAACCATCACGCATATACAGGAAAAGAATCTGATGTAATACTTCAGTGGAAATTCAGAATCATCCTTGAATTTGTACATAACACCAATCATATCTGACGTTAAAGGCATCTTCAAAATTCACAATTGTATTTTTATTTCTATTTTTTATTTAAAAAAAGAATAGGAAGTGATGAAATACCTGTGTTACGTATCTATTTGCTTCAAGTATACATCTGTTTTGTACATGCATGAAATGATATTAGGTAGACCTAGGCCTCCTATTTATCTATCGTACATCATCAGCCGTCAGTGGGGCTCAGTGTGGGTAGTTATAACGGGACCGGGCACGAGGCCAGATCGTCCTAACTGCTTTTTAGGCGGTTTTACGTAGCCATCAAGGCGATTGCCGGGACGGTCCCCAATCTCCGCTTCATAAACTACACATTTCACAAACAAAAAATACCATTAGCACACACAGAACATAGTTATACTTTTCGCAGACAGATGGCATCACTTCACTTCCTCCATTAGCACGTAGTACGACGTGGCAGAAAGTGTAGAATGCTTGGCGTTAGCAAGGGCACGCTGCTGTAGAATTAAAGCATCAAATTTGATCATGCCAACGGTAAATAAATCTCATCAAAAGCAGCAGATCCCAAAATGTTGGGATAAGGCGATAAATAAAAAGACCTATCATAGACAAAAAAATTTCTCGGGTATTCTGCCGGATAAGTTTTTCTGTCCACAACGTTTCGGTAGCAACCTCCGCTGCCTTCATCAGGTGAGATATAGCGAAGCTACTACTGTGACGACACAGCACCGACTGTGATTGCCTAGAAATCCTGGCTTATAGCGGAGGTTGCTACCGAAACGATGTAGACAGAAGAACGAATCCGAGAAGAATTGTTGTCAGCCATACGCCAGGAAAAAATTCTCAAGATATAACGTAGATCACACCTACATTAAGATGTCTGTAAGAATAGTTCGTGGGATCCCAAATTTTAAATTTACACTGCTTCATTTTAGTGACGACTGACTGTGCTCTAGAGGCAGTTGTTTTCTATTTACTGTTGTCGTTCATGTAACATGTTTGTTTCCTAAGCTCATCACTGCAATATGAGATCCCTGACCACGATAGTGAGGGCATTTGTTAGCAATACTTCGTATTCAATTGCCTTAGCTCTAACAGAATTTTCATCAAATGAAATCCTCTCTGATAGGTCGTTGTTTTGGATTGACTGAAACCATAAAAACAAGTTCAGTTTCACGCAGCATGTGAAAAGAAGAGTTACTGAAAAGATTCGTTTCATTACATAAAATCTTGATTGGTTAAGTTCTATTTCATGTTAGAAACAATGGGTTCGGTGCGTAGCCAGAGGAGAGTAACTTCGAATCAAACGAGCCCTTGGTGAATGAACAGTTAAGTTAAGCAGATTACTTAAGAAACTATAAAAGCAGGACAGAGGTTACGAATTCAAAGGTCAACACTCAGAAATTTGTTATATAACCGCGTGTTTTGGTGCTGAAGGATATATTTATTCTCTCAGTAAAGAATTTCTGTTTCAGTCTGCTCGAAATGTTAATACACATCATCTATATGCAATGTTCTTTCACATGTATCTCATTTTCACCTAACTGCCTCTCTCTCTCTCGTTCACACATACACTCGAACAAACGCCGTACGCAGCTGTTGAGGGTATTGCTCTCCCTAACACATCACCGTTAATCCCATTTGATTACTTTTTGGGCACTGCGGCAGAAAGCAGCTTAGAAAATACTTGATGAAAAACATTTGAAGTTATTTTTTTCCGAAAGTGTACCTTACACAGATCCTAGGAGAAAAACAATTTTGCACCCCGCACATTTTCAATCTCTTCTATAAACTTTCGTCGTGTAAGCAGAATAGAAATTGAATTAATTTCTGTCACAGAATCATAAATTTATACGTTGTACAACTGTCCTAATTTTATAGGGTACACAAGCGATGATTCAACGTGGAAAAATTATTTGCTGAATTATTGCCGCTATAAAAACTTTCAGTATTGATTTATGTTACTGGTTTGCTATCATTTTGGACTGTTACTGATTCTAAGAGTAGAACATAAGTTTGACTGAACTCAAAATTATTTTGGAGAATTTTATAACCGCTTTCGATATTTTTTTATCTCTCGTATTAGTTTCAACACTATTTTTTTTTTTCTTCATACAATAGTTATTATTAATTCTCCCTAATTATTTCGTCAACTGGCCAATGATATGCGTTACCAAGATCACAGCACGTGCTTTTCTGCCGTTATCTAAAGCCTGACTATTAATATTGTTTTAAATGAGCAATAATCTTGTTAGCTGAACGCTCTTTTGAACTTTATCTTCTGAGAATCCATTCAAGCAGAATTACTGTCGTGCTATAGACAAATGATTCGCGATTTCATATGGGCCTACTGTTTGTATCTGTAAATACTGGTACAAGAAGTATCTGTTAGTTCTTTTCCTTATCCGCGATTTTCGGTGATTCAGATTTTTAGGAGAAACCGTTAAAGGAATCACCCTTACGCTTACAGAAACTCTCCTAAAAAGTCTGAAAGTAAGGCTCAACATATCCAATCCTTCTTAGAGAACCTTTAATGCATACAGACAAAGCGACAGGTACCCTGCGATCGTAACAGGTGTATATAGACATAGTATTTATCCATGATGTCCGTGGAATAAGGCGCACTGAATATCAGTAGGGTTTCTGTGGGCGTGACGCTAGCGTGACTGTCAGAGGTAGAATGGGGCCGGCTGCGTATGACCTATAAAAGATTACTCGGGGGCCCCATTTGATGGCGGCCCAGACTGGCGATGAAACGCCTTTCCTCCCCGGATACGACCGCGCAGCATATTAATATTTCCGCTAATAACGTTGAAGGGATGACGACGCCATAACATCGACCCCGTTCCAGAGACGGAGAAAATACTGCCGACAACTGGCAGGCGTTAAACCTCTCTGGAATGGCGCATTTGCTTGAAAAACTGCCTCGCTGAAATATCACCGTATACCACAGTATTTAAATTTCGTTTTTTCCTAATTAGTTTATATGGACTAGGTGAAGTATTAACGTTTTATGGTGATTAAAAAATGTGGAGAATGAGAGTTTGTTTATCGCTCCCAGATATGCCACTTAAGTATCCATATACGATGATTTAACGGTCCTTCCATTCCATGCTAAAAAGTTAAATTTATACCCTGTGCAGAAGTTACAGTTGCGTTCTCAGCATCGGACTATAGCTAAGGAGGACAGTGATACTTCATAAGAATAAGTCTGAAAAATGAATATTTTTTGTTTGTTCTTTGTTTGGTTTCTGTTTATTTGATTTTTTATTTATTTGCTTGCTATTTTATCTTTTTTTTTATTAAATATATGGCTACAGCTTTAAATTTTCTCATACAATGATGCATAGTACTTCATAAAAGATTATCATAGTAAAATCGGGTGATACAGTTTGGCATTGATGCTCGCTCCAGATACATAATTTATGTTTGAAATCCAATTATACCATTTGATAAGGAAAGACTCCCTTTGTTTCGCTGAGTGTTTAATCTGTAGCTTCCCGCGTACTGAAAGGAGTGCATCGCCTTTTTAGGTTAATTTTGCCGGGTACGGAAGCTTACATCCAGTATAACTTCTGACTCCGTAAGCTATAACTATTGTCGTAATCTCAATAGATACTTCGTGTCTGAAACATTAGTTTCGATTTGTTGTGATCAAATTGCATGGATAGGTCTCAAAAATGATTAGACGTCATCATCGATAGCGTAGTTGGTGAGTGCTAACGCTCTGGCATCGCATTTTGTTGCGTGATCGAATCATCGTCCAGCCATACAGATTTCGTTTTTCCATGGTCTGCCCAAATCACACCAGGTGAATTCCGGGATGTTTCTTTCAAAAAGGCCATAACTGAATTCTTTCGCGTTCCTTGTTCCTATTCCTTTCCCGACTCTAACGACCGCAAAATCGACGAGGCGGAAAGCCATAGAAGAAAAACAGATAAACTCTCCAGGGTGGTTTTATATTATATTACCAACAGTGCAATAGTTTCTGACTATTAACGTATGTGTAGATGACTGTGGTAGTGTGTGTGTGTGTGTGTGTGTGTGTGTGTGTGTGTGTGTGTTGCAAGGTATCTTCTTCATTCATTTAATATTGGATGTAGCGCGTAATTCATTTTGCACTCACAGCCAAAACGACGAACGAAAGCCGCCTTGCTGTTAATAAATTATCTGTTTCCACGGGTGTTTTTCAACTTTAAAACATTTATTTCCATCACTGAATTTAACCATTTATAGATACACTATTTTACTCATTTAATTAAAATTTCTCTAGACCGCCGACTACACTTTTTTTTGTAACGACCAAAATACAAAGTCTCCTAGTTAATCTCAGCGATAATGATTGCGTAATGATTAATGTACAGGCTAGCCAACCTACTGTAATTTACTTATGCACTTATTTAATACTTATGCTGGAGCCATTTTACCATGCGTATTAACATGTTGATACAATTTTCTCGGGTAATTTGCCGAGTTAGTTTACGGATCAAACAAGACGTTTCGGCAGTCACAACTCTGCCGCCATTGTCAAGTGACAGTCACTTGACAGTGGCGGCAGAGATTGTGACCTCTGAAAAGTTTTATTTGATCGACGGTCCAACGAGGCTAGTTACCCGAGAAAATTTTATTCATTTCCAACGTCGAGAAAACCTCTAGTATTAATATCTTATTTACACAAATCATTTTATACTTAATTATTACTATGGTTGTTATTTCACAGTATTATGCTGCGTGCGCTGTAGATAAGTAATGGTACAAGGGAGAGAGTGAAACATTGGTGAATTCCTCGCATGCGGGAGGACGCGGGTTCGAATCCCTGTCCGGGCATCAAGATTTAAGTTTTCCATGGTTTCCCCAAATCATTCCACACGAATGCTGAGATGCTTCCTTCAAAAAGGCCATGGCCGAATTCCTTCCCGTTCCGTGTCTCCAATCCCATCCCGCCTCTAATGACCTTAGCCGTCGACGAGGCGTAAAGTCATTAAGTTAAAAAAAAAAAGTGAATTTGGGACTACTATTCCAAAAGAAACCTTAAAGCAAGCCAACCTTACTGCTCCATTTGGTGGTTAGTTGTGGAATGCCATCAGTCCGTAAACACTACGTAGAAATTTGACAATTACTGCTTGAAGCATCCAACTATAACGAACACCAAACACAACTATTTCGAGCCGAATATATTGCCTATATTTCTCTTTTACGTCAGAAATGTTCAGTTTCTTCCACATGATTTTCCATTTACTCAGCCCTCAAAATGGACCAGTGTACTTTTACTGGGCGTATTTAGAAACAAGACATTGTCAATAAAAATGTCTAACCAATTCCCATCACTGCAGTGTTAACGAGCTACATAAAAACAGAACGAACTTACCCTATTACCTAAATAGGTCAGATTTTTAACAATTCCTAATTAAGTGAGAACCCGTGAATGAAACCACCGCAGATAAAATTCACCAAGACAACTGAGTCCTTCGAACACTCAAAGAAAGAGATATAGCCTTGAATGAAACTTGTCGGATAGTGAGTGGTTGTATGAAATCAAGCCGAGCTACTGTAAAATTAGCTGGTTTTGGTAACGTAATCTTTTGGATGCGAGCCCTCCTCCTAGTAGGTTAATCCCTAGGACTTCTTTTCTAAATATCACAAATTTCGAACTTACGAACTGGTATCCAATCTTTGCGGAAGAACATTCTGGCGTAAAATTGGACTGGCTAAAATGGAGAACCCTTAGAGATATAAGAACAGTGGTGGCTCTAGTGAAAGCTAACATATATAAATGGGTCTGGCAACAGACCATAGATATGAATGTCGAGACTATGGGTCATCTCTATGCTTAAACGCAGTTCCAATTTTTAACAACACTCAACGAATTATGTATAGGGAGAGATGTTGACAATTTTGTCCAACATTGGACAAAACGTTTATGATGTCTGTACAAGAAAAAAGTAAAAGTAAGTACGACTTTGTTCACCATGTCATCCTTGCAGATCGTGTACTTGAATAAATGTTTCGCTATAATGCTGGAGGTTAACATTGTGGTGCACCAAACTTAGTTTAACTCCTGTTAAATCTATCGAGGGAGGCGGCAAGGCACACCTCTGAGTTCCTTTCCCTGAGACAACTTGCCCCGTCATATTTCACCCGAGGCCGCCAACAAAGTGCAGGCAATTACACTGCCGCATTTACGATCCGCAGGGAGGTAGGCCGTAAAGCCTGAAGAATGCTTCACACCGAACACTACGCCCGGCTGCATGCCAGAGGCAGAAATGCCTACTAATTAAAAGTTCTCACAATTAACTCAGGCACAGCACAAGGGAACGTTAACACAGGTTAACTCCGGGTGAGGCTACCAGCTAAGGAAGAATGCACTGTCTGTAATCACCATTGCAACGAAAAACACTGGGTCTCACTGCGAAATGTCAGATTGTGGAGGATATCAACGTAAAGGACCAGGTGAACAAAAATACAGTGTCAGTTAAGTTCGATGACTTTCCAGTTACACTTTTTTTTTCTCCTGTAGAGATCGATTCAGCAAAGATATGACTGATGGCAAACAACAAGACAATAAGAATAAAATAAAGCAGGGATTTTGGAAAGAACCCGTCCGGCACTCGACAAGAATGATTGTGTGAACCATGGAAAACCGTAACCTGAATAATCGGATCAGAAATCGATCCCAAGATTGCAAGAGTCAGCTTTTTTATACTTAAATTACTGTTGTTGCTTTGAAGAGTCTTTACAGTAATTACAAAGTTCTATTATGAAAGGAAGGTTACTGTAAAGCAGCTACTTTATCGATTTCTCCTAAAAATCCGTCAACGGGTCCAAAATAACGATCTTTAAGAGCAAATTGTAGTTTTTGCTGTACTAAGAAGTGCGTTGAAACTTGGTTAAAGTGAGGTTAATGAATCAAGGATTGACTTTTGTTGACGAAAAAGCTTTGTCTGAAGTGATAGGCGCCAAAAAAAAAAAAAAAAAAAAAAAAAAAAAAAAAAAAAAAAAAAAAAAATCTACTAACGTCAAACACAGACTCAAAATAACCGAACATCAGACAGAAAAAATATAGATAAGTATTTGTGTCCGATATGCAAAATGTTTGCCGCGAATGCCGGGATGGTTCCTTCAATTCCCTCTCGTTCCTTGCCACCATTCCTTTTCAGCCTCTAATGACCTCGACGTCGACGAGGAGTAAATCTAGAAGTTACATGATACGTCATATTATGAGAAACGAGTAGAGGTCCAGAAAATTTCTATTTAAAAATTCCAAAATTTCTTGTATGTAACCTTAACCAATCAGCAGTAGTCAGTAATGGACTGAAAATTATCATATATGGCTCAGCTGAAGTCATTCTCAACCAAGCAAACCTTTGGGGGCCCCAAAGCGCACCTCTGGGGACCCCCAAGCGCAGTTCAGAGGCCCACAAGCCTTCATAGCAAACTGGCGACTTTTTTTCGCTCTAGAGTCGTCTAAGGGGGCCCCTGAGACACAGGAAGCCATTCACTAAGGGCCCTCTCACTGCTCAGGGGGGCCCCCAATCACTGCTCAGGAGGCCTCTAAGCACAACTCAAGGGCCCCATCCTCAGCTCAGGATGCCCTTACCAGTAACACAAAGCAAAAAAAAAAAAGGTCGCTCATCTGGCCTGAGGGCCCAAAATAAATTTTTTGCACGGGGGCCCTTGTTGACCTAACTACGCCACTGTTCTGAACGTATTTTGATTCGTATTTTTTCTTTGAGATCATTTTATCACTGGCGTTTATGATCAAATTCAACCTATTTTCGAGAAATTTGGCAATGAGAATAAGATTTACAGATAGAAGTTTTGAATAATGTTCAAGAACAAAGAGCATTGATGAAAAGTTTAGGAAAAGGTGATAGAAATGGAAAATAGAGTAGGCTAATAAAACTGTTGATGCTCTATGGGGAATAGATTATGGAAAAGTAAAAATATTTCACAAAAGTTGTAGTATTATCAGTGTATTATGGGTTGTGGACTACGGGACCATTAACTACGGTATCACAAGGAAATTTGCCCTGCCATTGATAAAGGTACTGTCTCTGCATTCAATCGGTCGGATCAGGAACCCCAGAATTTCTAGAATGTCAGCTCTGAGCCTGGTCGCCAATTTCTAAGACTGGTTAAGGTATAGGCATGTCTACGCTTCTGCTGTTAGCTGTATTAGGTAGCGAATGTTCCGTTGGATAGGCCCTGTGCCGTATTCCGTCGTGTGCCACCGCGGGGGTTTGTCGAGCCTGTTGACAGCGCAAACAGGCAAACCTCGCCGCCCCCCCCCCCCACCTCGCCCCCCTCCCCGGACCTACACGGTGGTTCTGCTCCCACGCATCGTGGGAACAGCAGTGGGGGAGCTACAAGTGTCCACAATCAGACCTTCGCGACTAGCTTTATCCCGATTATAAACAAATTACGGACACTGCGTAGCTCAGCTGTAACCTCATGCTCGAATGGTCTCTAAATCTCATCCAAACTTTAAGCTGTATCAGGCTTACTCCGTGTGAATGAAACGCAACGCAAATACCCGTTTCACGACAACCCTAGTTCTATTTCCTTCTGTAATTCTGACTCGAAAGCTGGGAACTATAGCAGAATTGACCAAGACGATCAAGGCAGAAAAAAAAACCAACCGTTAATATGACATAAGAAAAAAAATAATTTGACAGCGGGACCATTTTTCTGTTTTGTTTGTGTATTACAAGCAGAAGAAGTAATAGAATTCAATTATTTTTCAAGTAAAATTAAATTTGAAATTTGAATTGAGAAGTAACTATATCTCAAAAGGAGATTAGCACTAACAGAAAGAACTTTTCAGAAAAAAAAGGATTTTTACTTGGCTCCAGAGCGCGACAACGTTGTTGTAATTAGTGCCCTAAATATTTTACAGTGAAAGAATGATCTAAAACTCAGTTTGGAGCATAGAATTTTGTGGAAGTCAACCTATGACCTTAGGAAAAGCGGAAAAAAGGAAAACTGCAGCCTTTACAATGTGGTACTTTGAAAAATAGTGGAGAATGTAAGAAATTAGTAATTTTGGAAATGACATATGTGGAAAGGAGTTTCTGGAAGAGTCTTGCAGGAAAAATAGACAGAATAACAGCACACGTTTTAAGAAAAGAGAGACCAAAGTAAGATCTTTAGACAAAATAAAAGCTTAAAATTTATGAAGCAGATAATTGATGATGTTAGATATAACCAGTATATTTATATAAAGTGATTAGTTATTGATAGTACGAAGTAAACCATTACATTAATTCAAAAGAGAGTTTGATGACGGAAAAAAAATTAACAGAAACATGAGCCTTATGCACTGAATACCGCAGTGTTTGGAATTCTTATAAAAAAAATACGCACGTAGAAAAGAAAACTCATCGACCGTTTATCTCAAGGAGTAGCAGCAGTTTTGCCACAAGATTTCATTAGCAACCGGGTTACATTCTTCGTTCAATATAACCGAGCGTAGTGTGTGACGGGTTAACATTCGAGCCTGCAAATTGAGATGACATATGTTCGATTCCCGAGCCATCAGTAAATATTTCAGTTTCCTACAGTTTCCCGAAATCACTACAGGTGGAAATTTTTTGTGAGGAAAGGATTTTCTGGACGAGCCTTGCAGGAAAAAGAGACTTAGTGGCACATATTATGAGAAGTGATGGACGAAAATAAGAACTGCACACAAAATAAAAGCTTGGAATTTATGAAGCAGATAATTGACGATGGTGCGTTGAGGAACATCATTCCCTTTTTTCTTCTTATGACTTTACGCCTCGTCGAGATTTGATATTTCCATATTTACTATGGAAGAATGCGCTCTCTCATAACACCCAGACTAATTTTAACGTCACAAACTTTTTGATCAAATGACGAGTTGTTAACAAAATATAAATCTAACTTTTTCTTTTATCAAACTGTTCGTGGATTCTTAAACATATACATCTGATTGATTACTACAAAAAGGCTTACTGTTGATTAATATTGCTTGTTAAATATTTAAACCAACTATATGATCAATGCTGTTGGTTCCCCACACACTTTGATTTGAATAATATTACGCTACTCCGACAGATCTCTTTTTTTTTTTTTTTTTTCTTATTGCTTTACGCCTCGTCGACGTCGTGGTCATTAGAGGCGGGATGGGACAGGGGACAAGAAACGGGAAGGAATTAGGCAACGGTCTTTTGAATGAAGCATCCCAGAATTTGTCTGGAATGATTTGGGGAAACTATGGAAAACCCAAATCTGGATGCCCGGACGGGGATTCGAGCCGGCGTCCTTCCAAATGCGAGGTCAGAACGTTAACCGCTCACCCGCCACGCTCGGTCCGTTCCAGTTTTCCTTGTTGTAGATAATCCTGTCTCTACTCTAATTAACCAGATCTCCACAAACTGGAAATCTCTAATTAAATAAGCAGGAAAGGTAAATGCTTTTGGAAGTTCATCTTCCCTGCCTTGACGCCACATCAAGTGGAAAAAAAAGTTTCTAGCCCATATACAGGGTGTTACAAAAAGGTACGGCCAAACTTTCAGGAAACATTCCTCACACACAAACAAAGAAAATATGTTATGTGGACATGTGTCCGGAAACGCTTACTTTCCATGTTAGAGCTCATTTTATTACTTCTCTTCAAATCACATTAAACATGGAATGGAAACACACAGCAACAGAACGTACCAGCGTGACTTCAAACACTTTGTTACAGGAAATGTTCAAAATGTCCTCCGTTAGCGAGGATACATGCATCCACCCTCCGTCGCATGGAATCCATGATGCGCTGATGCAGCCCTGGAGAATGGCGTATTGTATCACAGCCGTCCACAATACGAGCACGAAGAGTCTCTACATTTGGTACGTGGGTTGCGTAGACAAGGGCTTTCAAATGCCCCCATAAATGGAAGTCAAGAGGGTTGAGGTCAGGAGAGCGTACTAACATACTAACGAAAGTAAAATGAGCTCTAACATGGAAAGTAAGCGTTTCCGGACACATGTCCACATAACATATTTTCTTTGTTTGTGTGTGAGGAATGTTTCCTGAAAGTTTGGCCGTACCGTTTTGTAACAACCTGTATATATCCACACGAAGTCACTTGCTGTACACGAGAACTATTCGCACCTGAAATACACCGGTGTTACGGGAAAGAAAATTTCCCTCTTGTCTTTGTGTCAGAACGAGTGGATGGATGCCGCAAACCGCAAAGTGATCTGACGTCGGTAGCAGCCCACAAACTGACGTGCATTCATTTACTCTGCCTTAAACAGGGACCGGAATTAATCCGCGGAAAGCAATTCTCGTGTGGCTGCCACATTATCTGCCGTTCCTAAAGCTTTTACGGTTCGCTAAATGCCTGAAAGCGCCGTGTTTTCCGGCGTTAAAATTACTCGTTAATACTTTTCCCTCGGTCCCAGCGAAGTGGCTCACGCTGCCTCCATACGAACTCAACTAAAGCTGCCTCCCAGCTGTGTTAGACGAGCTGAAAACAAAGGGGATTCTGGTATACACAAGAGCCAGTTGTTCAACATCACGCGACCCCGCTGTGACAGAAAGATATTGTTTAACGTCTAAAGTAATAACTGAAAATTCAAGTGACATATGCTATCGAAACGTCATCCCAAAGTTTTTGAAACAGTTGGGAAATGATCTAAATGTTAATGCTAAGTTAAGCCCTACATATGAAGGGTCCCGAAAAATATTTTAACCGTTACCTAGCAACCTTTTATCGAAATGAAATCTTTAATACCGCAATTCCCTTGTGTGAGCGGTAATGCTCTGGGCCTGCATTCGGAAGGATGTGGTTTCGAATCCCCATCCGGCCATCCAGATTTCGATTTTCTAAGGTTTCACTGCTGGGATGGTTCCTTCAAAAGGCCATGGGCAGTTACTTCCTGTCTCTTGCTCCCAATCATTTCCTGATTCCTAATGGCGTCGACAAGGCGGAAAGCCGTAAGGGGAAAAAGTTACCGCTTGATTTCTGACGTTCCTTCTCTTTGTTGTTTACAGCGCTTTGATTCCTCTCTATGAACGGCCAGTTATTATAGCTCAATATTTCAGAATTCCCGCCCGCACATGATGCAACAAAGGATTTTGTTCCGTTACATGGAAAGGGGAAGGGGGTATGAGAGGCCGTTCGCAACTACTGCGCGTTGTAATTATGTGTTTTATATGTAAATCGATATGCCGGGTCTCGAAAAAATGAAATTGTGATGGAGCTATTCTAAAAGGATATCTCTACCATCACTGCCTTTTGTTGCAATTTATTGCATTATTCAGGGGGCCAATTACGTGGGCGGGAATACGGGGTGTGTATACCGGGAACCGGTGTATAAAATCAGTTTGAATGTCGTAAGAGACCAATCTCTGGTTGCGGTTAAAGCTGGAATCTAGCCGAAAACACGTATTTAGAATTTCAGGAAAGACTGATTTTTATTTTGTGCGTTTTATGTTCTTTTACGGATAACATCAGATAGCAACAGCTTACAATTACTCTACCACCAGTGATTTTCTTATGTCCATATCGTAACGTGTTCAGTATGATGGCAGATATGATTGTCATTTATCTGTGTATCAAGAAAGAATCAAAGGAAAATGCACTGGTTGACGAACTATAACCTCGTATTCAGGAGGATGTGGGTTAAAATCCTCACCTAACATCCAAATTCCAGTTTTCCAAGGTATCCAGAAATATTTCGAATCGAATGCTGGCATGGCCGAATTCCTCTATATTTGTCCCACATTACTATTATTCTTGTTATTTTTTTTTTCATGTGTCCTAAAGATTAGAGTTTTTAGAGACAACCATTGCCAATGCATTTCGTATTCCTTGATTTTGCTATCCATTTTTAATATCTGTGATTCACAGCGAATGTTTTCATATATGCTTCCATTCACCTGAACACTTCATCTCCCAAATCTAGAGATTCCCATCCCTCCCATCTTAATTCCTATTGTAAGAAATTTATTAAGTATCCAGCATTAATAGATGTGTAGAGACACTAGCATCGACAGTATTTTATATGATTTCAGAGATGTTTCTCTTCTTATTTTGTTACCCATTTTACTTTTCAGTCTTCCACAAATTCGTTGGCACAGGTTAAATATATGTTTACATTTTTAAAAATTGCAACATTCACATAGTTTATTAGACTGTCACATCAATCAACCAATGAAATCATCAATGAGTATCTATTTAAAATGATTATTTGCACTATTTTTAAAAAAAGTAAAACAAAAAATTTTTTTCTCTCCTAAAATACTGTTCGTCACTGTTACAGACATATATATTCATCTTCCTTAACGTGCTCCTTCTTTCATATGTTTTCGGTGCAATTTCTTTATAACCAACGAGCTGTTCGTATGCGTAGACTTAGAACTGGATAAAGACAGCTATAAGTTAGATAAAAGTGTCCCACGAACTGACTGCGCAACAAACAAGGTTTGAGTCACGGATATATTCTATTACAGATACGTACACACGATATCCATCTGTCTGACACAGTTCGGTTAGTTTTCAAAATTTAATAACAAAATATATTATTGATCCCGAAAGAAGTATTCTATGACCTTCCTAACGGAACATAGTATTTCCTTGCCAATTTTTTTCGCGTTCGGTTAAGCCGTTTAATCGTAAAAATGTAAAAAACAGACACGGATACAGAGTTACATTTGCTTTTACAATATTATTACGCAGATGTAGATTTTCTTCTATGCAGTGATTCGTTTTTCCTTTGCCTTCCCGGGGGGTTCAGCATTTAAGCTGAACGTTATTGCGACAGTCAGTTGTAGCTGGCACAAAGGCGACTGATGAAGGATTCATCGCAGTTAAAATGTCAGAGAGCGACTCCCCTTTTGCCTGGAGGTCCTGGAGCTGCAGTTAACGTTCCGGTTGCCATGACAACGGCCATCAGCTGGAGGGTCCTCGAGAAGAGAGGTCCACGTGTGTTCTCGCACTTCTGCACAGTTCCACTCGCCCTCCCCAACTTGGACGACCTTTATTCAACTCTCTGCCATTTACGGCGAAGATACGCATACATGGGAGAATTGTGTGAGTAAAAACCGGATAAAAGCGGATGACATGTGCAGACATCAGAAATAATACTATGAAGTGAAAAGTTCAGAATTGAGAAAATCTGGATATCCTTTAGCTCATGTCAGATGCCACTGAAACGGAGCTACTGGAGTTAGCAGCTTCAGAACTAAGTAAAAGTATATCACTCAACTAGAAATCTTCAACTTATGAACATACCAAAGAGAGCTTAGATTGCACAGAATAGAGTAAGATCTGCGGACTGAGCAGATCGTACCTCGAACCTCGTAACTGCGAGATGACACTGTAAACAGTGGATCAAAGATTTCATTAGCAGCAGCTACAAGACTGAAAAAAAAGATAAATTTCTCCGGCCTGATTCGCTGCGGGCGACGCATCCGCGTGGCTCCCCGTGGGCATCCTTTATGGATGGCGAAGCGTGACTCGCCTCACTGACTCTACTATAAGGGCGGGTAATTCTTCAAATGGCCTAATTCCGTTGCCGTGGTGATTGTAAGGTTGTGGGTGGTTTTGGATGGGATCTGGGATTAATGAGCGAAAGCTCTGGTGCCTCTATTAACCAGTCTCATATATACATGGCAGCAATGATTATATCTGTCATATGATGGTCAGATATAGTAGAACTGAAGTATTGCTGGGTGGAATAAGATATGTCGGACCTGTAATGAGAACATCTTCAAACCGATACCTACCAGATAATAGGCATAAGGAATATCACACATAAAGATCTTCAGAACCGAGGAAAAATGATTTCTCCCAACAAATTCTGTCAGATTATTGGGTCTGGAGCAGAGCTAGGATATCACAGAGTGTAGTAAATTTTTAGGTCTGACAAAAATGAATACTTTCCACTTAATACCAGTGCTTGTTACATATGTGGAATAGAGCTAAGATGTCATGGATTCGTGCAAGATCTTTATAACTGTAGAAGAAAATACATTTTTCTATTGAAGTGAGATATCAAAGAGTGAAGTAAGATCTTCACGACAGAGAGAAACAGAATTTTTTAAAGCTTTAACCACTCAGATGACATAAATATAGGAAGGAAATAATCCGTCAGGCAACGAAGCAAGATTTATTGGACTGAAAACAGTATAGCCGTATTAATAGATAAGTAAATTATTGATTATGCTGGCAGTAACAAGTGTTATGCGGTATAAAAAGGTGAAAATATTTTATTTCTAAATTAAATACTTCAAGTTACGAATAGGAAGATCGGCGTAAAAACACAGTTTAATTCCACTTTTTTGCTTATAATTCCTTTCAATACCACGGAGAGTAATACGGGACTCTGTTTCCATCAACACTAATAGGTTACCTGGCAATCTGTTTTACCGATGTATCACACATTTGTCGCTTTGGAATATTATAATTTCCAGAATTTCCAAAGCGTGCTCACATGAACTTTGAATTAGTTCAGAAGTGTTGTTTGTGTATCACGGTGAAGCCTTATAACACCATTTCCAGGTAGGGTTTTAAAGAGTCAGGGTAAGTACTGACGAAATGTTTAACTGTACTAGAAAAAAAAAACAAAGATGCACTCCAAATTTTGAAACATGGAAATCCCTTAAGAAGGCTTAAAGAAGCAACCATAACCATAAATAAAATACAGCTAAAACTAACGGTAAATTAATATCTCTCAAGAGACGAGAGGTAAGCTCATATTGCTTGGACGACTGAACTTGCAATGACTCCTGCGCTTAGATGCGTTTAATGTAAGAGATCTCAGGTGAAAAGAGGATTGAAGTAGGGAAAATGAAGTCTTTTAACAGCGATCCCATGAGAGATATTTAGAAACTCCACTACTGATTTTGCATCCTCTCTAATCTTTGCTCCATGGATGAGAAAACAGATGAAGTCCAGTAGTACATCTGTTTTGTTATAATTTTCTTGAGATTGATTTTAGAGCCGGAAGTTATTATTAATGAGGTGCGGTGCAATTCAAAATCTGACAATCACTTAAGACTGAATCATGGAGTAAATTAATATCATAGACATGGCATTCACATATAAAAGTATGGCACACTGATTTGAAATCTTTCTCAATTACAAGCAAAATAATTGCTCTAGACACATAGCTTTCGCGTAAAGGAAGCGGACTTGTTGATGGTGGGAATATTCTCTAATACCAAATGTAAATTTCAATCGCGTTTTAGGTTCTGTTTATTAATTACAAATTTTTTAATAATTCCAGTTGTTTCACCAAAGATTTTGATTCAATAAATCAGAATTTCCAGATTGCCAGCAACTTCCTTGTTTTAGAGTAGTCAGTTTAACAACTTCTTCAGTGTGTTAACGCATGCGCCTGCTGCATTTATTTTGAATTCTTAAGCTTTTTTAAAAAATAGAAGTTACCTCTTTAAAAGAACATGCAGGAAACTTTAGTGGTAACTTCTGTTTGTTTAATAAACTGGCTCGGTTTTATTGCCTTACTGGAAGAAAATGTGGAACAGATAGATTATGTCGTGGGTTCAAGTATATTTTTGACTATTTACTACGAGAATCAAAGTGTATTTGATTGAATTCCTTACTATTTTTCCAAAATAACGATCGATTCCCCTGTATGGCCACCGGAGACTTTTTCTTGAACGAATATGAAATTGCCGCTTGCCATTTTATTAATCATTGAAACTGTACTAAGTAACAATAACTAGGAAAAAAATTTATAATCAACATTTTCGCAGCAGTCTATAGCAGTTAATCGATTCCTTTAATTATACGTATCCATTTATAAGATTTATTGCTTCAGCAAGAATTATGCTACAAATAAGTACCGTAATGAAATATTTTAAAGCCACAACAGAAACGATGATTCGGTATCACTAATTTAGTATCTTAATCCTTGCAATAACTTTACATACAAAATTGAACGTTAAGTATAAATATATCCGAATTTAAATTATATACAACTGAACCATTCTGATTCGGTAATTAGTCACCATCATAAACTGACAGAATTTCGTCTCAAAAAATAATTTGCATGAACGTGCTCTAATAGAATTTAAGGAGTACTTTTCTGGGAGGCGGGGGGACGAGGGGGGAGGTAGGGGGCGTTAGAAAAAGATCACTTGGAATACTTTTCTATATACACCTTCTTGATATTCACACACTATAAATTTGCGTATCCTAGCATAAAAAAACTTGGACACACATTTGGACAAAATATTAGATCCACTTTCCGATATACTATGTGTGCTGACTGTTAAAAGTGGCTCAGATTTATTAGTGTTTACCATCGGTAAGTAAATTCCGTCTCTAGAACTGAAGTGATTATCATAGATCAAAGATCACATACTTGCAAGTTGTGCATCATGATACACATATGAAATGGCATTAGCTGAACATCCTTTTCTCTATGGCTAAAAGACCAACAACAAACCTCTGTTTAGGTAGTGACTTTAAGCAGCAAGTGTGAAGCCAGTCTGTGCAATCAACTGTAGGGTGGTCTCTGGGCCGCTTGATAGAATTCTTTAGCAGCCCCGCGTGCTCGGTAAATAATTCCCTCTGTCACCAGCACAGCATCGAGGCGTAAAGGGCCCTTAGGCTAGCCAGAGACAAAGGACTGAGAAACAAAGGAGAGAGGGACCTCTTTTGGTGCGAGTGTGTCTCTGATGTATGTAGCAGTAGTGGAAGCATGCATCCTGGAGCAGGGAGGTGGGCAATAGAATCTTTGGTGCGACCAAAAAGAAATCCATATGCCTCTAATCAGCATATCTGGGAATCTACGCGATTTTTGCTCTATCGATATCATAGTCTATATACATCTCTGTATGTATCATTAACAAAAGTTCTCGCAGTCTCTTGACCAATTGTCTTTGTAGATTTTAGAAATAAAATTGCGTTTACAAACAACTATTGTGACGAATGTTTTTAATTCCACAGACGCGTTTCGTCCTTAAGACATGCAAGCATCATCAGTAGCTGTAAAAGTGTATTTTTACATCCGTTTAATTACAATTTTATGTATATATATGGTGATAACATCCATCACAACAGTTGTTTGTAGACGGCATTTTATTTACAAAATCAGTTTTCAGCAACTGCGGAAAATGACCAACAACCAGATTTAGTTTTTTTTTTTTTTTTATTCTTCTAAAAATATTCATAAAGCAGCCTTCCCTCAATATCTTGGTTTACTCGTTCCGATTTATCTGCACATTATATATGCCAATCATTCTTTGAGTAAATATTATGTTTCAGTCCCGTGATACCTTTTTAGGCTACGTTCATTCAACTTGTAAAATTTCATTTGGATGCATTCACTGACTATCAAGTATATAATGGTATATTTCACATATATCTGAGTCAATCTGTTTTGTTTCAGTAGCACAAGTCGATAGTTATGCGACTGATAAAATAGCGTAATCCAGGCTACGGGCATTTATCTTCTGCTGAAACAAACCAGAGCGGCTTATCTGAATAATGCACAGCATTATCCAAATAACGATTAGTGGTTATGAATCAGGCTATATACGAGTAAGCACGGATCGATAAATCGATGATTAAAATAAAATTATAAATATACCTTTTCATATCTGACAATCGTTGTTTACAGTTGTAGCAAAGTGAGAACGCGGAAGACATTGGGTTGAATAATAACTCTCCAAACATGGAATGGAAAGTTTTTCCTGTGTGACTGTGCGATTGATTATTTATTAAAATTACTTTATGGATCCGACAGGCAATCTTCTCTCGACCCTTTTTGATGTTTCTGAGTTTCACCCGGCGGCTTGACCCGAAATTTGTCGCTACGCACAAAGGGTGACATATTTCAGCGAGGGAACATTGCCTGCTTGACAAAGGCAACCATACATAGGGAAAAAAAGAAGAAGTTAATTCATGCTCCAAAACTTCGGAAAGTATGATCTTTACAAAAAATCATTTTTGAGAACGGGTGTTTCTTACCACATCGCATAATTTCAGAGAAATCTTCACGGTTATACTGCCTAATTTTAATATGAAACATAATGTTTCGATTGTGCTGTCTGCAGCAGTCTTCAGATTACTGCGATCTGTTTGGGTTCTCTGTGTGTAACTGCGCACAAATTGTCATGGTCTGAAAATTATTAAACACGGCACAGTCGAAACGTCGTGTTTTATAAATAAAATTCTTAGGTGTATCGGCAAAGATTTTTATGCTGCTCTCGAGAGATACTGATTTTTTTGTGATATCTTATGGAATTAGGCTATTTACTAAATGAGCAAAGTGTGTAAATATGTGGTTTATCAAAGCGATAATACCGCGTAAGTGAAATACAATTCAGCATTGAGAATGTAAGGGCATCAATTTTGTTGTCATTGTTATTGTTTCCAAGATCTAATTTCCATCTTCCTAGTCGCCAAAGGAAAGAAAAATTACTCCTCATTTTGGGTTATCTGACATGCATCATATAAATATTTAAAAAAAGTAATTCTAGAATTAAAAAAAAGTTACATACTTTCGCAAGATAATTCCAAACAGAATTATTTTTTATTTTCATCTTAACGTATTTTTTTAATGTTTTTACGACATTAACGCTTCCATACAACTTGTGTGGTAATATTTAATTGATTTAATCACTATTCCGTACCCTCAAATATTTGATGGAGCCGAATACTCTCGTAAAATATTATTAAAATTAAGTTGAGATGATTTCGTAACTAAATTTGTTTAGTGTAGCAAATCTAAATGAATCCTGAAGTGCCTAACATTAGCGATAATCTGAATTCAGTATTGTGTTTAAATATATATATAAAAAAACAATAACTTATTTGACGGATTAGATTACACTTATTTTAGTAGTATTGTTGGATAAAACCTAATTTACCACAGAAACAGAAGGTAACTTTTTACAAATAACAAACTTATTTGACATTGTAACAACCATCCTAGCGTTCCTCAAATATGCAAAAAAAAGGATGCATAAACAGTAAATTGTGTGCAAATTAGCTTTGTGTAGTAGCGTGCTGGGGAATGCACAAGTATATTGCAAAACAGCATCTAGCCGAAAGCTTTGCAGCCGTGAACCGATGGAACATTATGGATCTTGCGGTTAGGTTAGAAGTACCCTGCTCTAAAGAGATACGGTGCAAATAAAAACAATCTTTGATAGAAACAAATGCAACATATCCAAGAAAATTTGTTTAATGTTTCAAACAACAAACCGATCCCAGTGAGTAAATTGTTAAGATATATGTCTGGCATTCAAAAGGACGTTGATCTATTCTCGTTCCGACCATCCAGATATCGAAACAACAACAATGAAACTAATGATTTCATCCCATACCGTCTGATAAGGACTGTCTAACATCTTTTTCAGATATTACTGTTCAAAAAGTTTCTCTGATTAAATTAATTCTTTCAGTAGCGATAGATAAGGTAAGTATGGATCTGTAGAGAAATGCTCGTCTGATTTTCTTGCTGTAAAACAGAGCGAAAACACAGCAGTTTTTGCTGTAGTTCATGCGATCTGGAGGCTACATTTGCTTTGCGTTGTGGTTTTTCTCACAATTCCGAAGGCTTTGCGTGTGTTACAGGCAATGAGCTTCTTAATTAGGAGCTCTCGACCTTCTAGCCATGTGCATAGTGATTTCTCACCCGCTACCATGACGGCGCTCTTTATCAGATGGAAAGGAAATGAGAAACCGAACATCCCGCTTTTTCTTTATGAAATAGCAATGGTAGGCAATGTCAACAACACTCGCGTGGAGTAAGCAATAGTAAACCACAAATGTCACTGCGGGCAGCCTACCAGCCATTTCCGCAAGGCGCACCGCCAATATGTGGTTACTAGCTCCTACAGTTACTGATATTCGGATAACTCTTTTAATAAATATTTGGCCCGAGCCAATGAATAGCTCAGTGATGATAAACCTTCTTCTTGTTACATTATCTTAGTCAGTAGGGTATTAACTGTTGGGTTGATGCTGGCGTTTCCTTGTAGAATGATACTATCGCACGATGGACGATTCAACACATTTGTCAAAGCTTTCGAGTGTCATGTGAATCATCATCAATTTATAGGCTTAACATTCTATTCTTCGAAGTAAGATTATATTTGATAATGTAAAGAATTATTCAGGTTAAAATTGATGCATTAACACAAAAATATATTTTTTTCGGTAGTTTCCCCGGTAGTATATTTCTTTATAAGGCATAAGTCATTCCTTCTGCCTCCACTATTTTCACTTCAGCGTTAAAGAGAAGAAATTATTTCTTCTCCTTCACGCTCCAGCTGCTTATAGAAAGAAAAACATTAAGGATTTCCAGAACTGTAAAATATATATATATATATATTGTGTATGGCATTGTTGGCTTGGAGACCCCAAAGGGTAGTTAAGAGTTTCCACTTACCGTGCCTGCTCCTCTATCGTGACTACGCTAATCTAACCCGATAATCCTACCGGGTATAACGGAACTACAGTTTTACGTGGAATTCCGAACCACGGAGTGTCCTCGCATACTTCACATGAACAAAGCAAAGCTTGGCAGAGCTCGGTTTTTAAAGCTCTAAAAATTCCAACCGTGACCGGGATTCGAACCGGGGAACTGGCGTTCCCTAGTTACTGTCTTCACCAAGTGAGCTACCAGACCACTCTTCAAACTTATGGAATCCAGTGTGAATTTACAGATGATATGTTGTCAGTCGAACTAATAACTGAGGCTCGAAAATAATATTAAAAAAAAAAGGTTGATGCGCGTATTTGTGTTTAATAATGGCGACTCATGCGGTTATAAATACATCGTCTGACCTCTTCACGTGGTTTTAAGTGAGTTTTAAAGAAATTTAACCTTTTACATTATTATACAGTTTAGGTAGTCTCATATATAACGCCCAAAGGGAACCAACTCAAAATCGTTGTAGTGAACACTCAATAAACGTGCGTAGAAAACGTAACGCGCAAAGGGAACCAACTCAAAAACGTTGCAGCGAACACTCATTGTCTAACATGAGCTTAAGTAATAGCGGAAATTATTGAAGCTGCCTGCTTGCATCAATGTATCATTAAGTGCGCATGTGCAGAACGTTAAGTGTGCATGCGCAGAAAGTTGCAGCAATTTCAATTAAGTAATATTAAATACAGCAGCACCGTTCGTAACACAAACATTTCACTTTATTCATTTGTATCCAACTGAGCGATTTAGTAATGAGACATTTTATACTCACGAACGAGATAGGACACTTTTTAACTTTAACGATATGAAGCTAGATCATGGTATCTACTACAACGGCGCGATGGTGATGTTATTTAATGGGAGAGGGCAGGGGAGTGTGTCACGTTCTGTCAGAAAGTATTTTTTGCCTGTAACGTAGAATGTTTTTCAGGTACAACTATGGGAGCATCGCACAATAATGCTTATCGATAACCGGTTACAACCTGTAAGGGGGCGTCCATTAATTACGTTAGGTGTTTTTTCCCGGAAAACCGGACCCCCTCCCCTCTGTTGAGAATTCGTGAGATCTGGCGGGATCCTCCCCGCCCTCCCCCCCTTTGTTGTGAGGTGAGATCCCGAGGGACTCCGACCCCCTTGCTGAAGACCTCGCAATTTTGGAGACCTTTTTTCAAGCTCTCCTGTTTTTTAAGGGCGGTGAGAACCTGAAACCCTCTCCTAACGTTGTGTCAAGTAGTTTGTGGTTTTTTTTCTAGCTCTACTCTTGTTAGATTTATGTCGACTCACCCCTCCCCTTGGTGAGATTTGTTGAGAATTCTTCGGACACCCCACCCCCGTCTATTTCACCCCACGTAACTAATGTACGCCCCCTAATGAGGACGGCGGTACAGGAGACCATGAAATCTCGCCGAGTGAAAGTCTGGTTACGCATCTATAGTGCGCGTCACGAACGAAGGCGGCCCAGTTTAGCGAGGCTCTGCGCAGGACGTCATCGGTCTGCCAGCAGCCAATCGAATTCAGTAACAATCCAGTGCTTGTCGTGGTTACACGAGTGTTGATTGTTTGCTGTGGCTGACATTCCTGTCATTCTTAATAGTATTAGCACATAAAGCACTGCTAAAATGCATATTATTAATGTTATCATCATTACACAGCAGTAATATTAGTAGTAGTAGAGTAATTACTATACTTCCTTCCTCTCTCTACGTCGCTCGTCTCCTGCTGGAAATGCGGCAACGTCGTATACCCTGTGTCCCTATTTCTGTCTCTCTCTGCGCCACCCGCCTTCGTTCGTGACGCGCACTATACCAGACGCACAGTAGCAGAGAGCGCCTTACCTGCTGCCTGACGGCGGCGCACTTGGCTCCGGCGGCGCGGGCGTCGGCCGCCGCCTGCGCCGCCTCGCCGGCGGCCTGGCTGGCCGTGGCCAACGCCCTCGCTGCCTCCGCTCTGAGCGCGTCCACATGGGCGCGAGCCTCGGAGGCGTCCACCCGCAGCGCGGCCACCGCCTCAGCCGCCACCTGCGCCTGCCGCAGCTCCGCCGACGAGTTGTGCTGCCGCTCCGACACCTCGGCCAGCTCCGCGCGCAGCTCAGACACCGCGCTCGACACCCACTGCAGCCGCAGGTGGTCGTTCTTCTGCCGGTTACCGCGCACGGAGTCCAGCTCCTGCCTGCAACAACATGTAACTACTAAGTCTCCCGTACGGAAAATTCGCGAATCATATAAGATCAATAGCGGCGTTGGTGGTTTGTAGCAGGATCAAAAAAGAACCTACTAATTTGTAGAAATTGCTTATATGTTATAGCGCGTTCAGTTGACAGAGGCGGTTCAAGGTCAGTCCGCTGTATTCCCACTCCGCTACCCTTACCCCTACATGCGAAGGGGAATATTTGCTCTCGCTTAATGCCCTTAATGCTACACGCTACGTCTTACATGTGCAGGTAAAACTGTGCAGTCAAATCTTTAGCAAGTCAACGACTGCACAAGCCACTCTTCCAGGTTTGCATGCACTACCATGTTGCCGTCCACACGCTCCGTCTTGCAAGCGCAAACTAGTTACTGCAGGTAAGAGCGCACGCACGACGGAGCGTGTAGCCTGGACATACTAACTGGACACAGCGTTCAGCTCGGGGAGGTAGCAAGGGATGGGTGGGAGCTGAGCAGCTCGGCGAGGGAAATATGACCTTGAACCGCAAGTTTGCAGTGGACAGAGTATAACTGAAACAGGCAAGTAGCAAAGCACTTACAACGCACCAAACTATTACAAATAATACAATGTTTTCCTAACTGAAAGAAATATATCAGCAAAGATATTTACGTGAGAAAACACACAAGGTTTATCAATATCTCTGTGATATGTGGTGCTGCTATCCAGCGGTAATGCGATCACTCCATATCGACGCCAGCGAAGTTGATTGTTCATAATTTTACCATTTACGGTTTGAATTTACAAAAATTCCTTTCTTGATTAATGATGTTATCAAAGCGAGATGTTGTGCTGCTATGTAGCGATAAAGCGACGCTAGCGAATCCAAGCAGCTTGTCTCGGAACTATCTCATTTCGTAGCATCAATTGTTTATTTGTCGACTGAAATATCTAGTGGCAATGCGACTATGGCACGTGCGAAAATTCCTATACGTGCTGCAGCTGCCTAGTGGTAACGAGATGGCTCCTTATCGAAGTTAGCGGAGACTAAGTGGGCATCCATAAATTACGTGAGGTGAAACAGGGGGGGGAGGTATTTCGTCGAAAAGTGGGGGTGTAACCGGCTTCGGCAGGATGAGACCTAAAATAAAGGTCTCAAAAAGTTGTGATGGCGATTCCTAGGGGAATGGGGGCCGGAAATCCGGAAAAACACCTCACACAATTTATGTATGCCCTCTGAAAGCTTGAATTTGAACTATCGCATACCCGTGATTTTGGAGATCATAATTTTGTAATTTACGCGTTGAATTTGGAGAAAATTTTCTTGATTAATGATGTTACCAAAGCGAAGAAATGATACGTCGTTGATGGATTTTGGTTAAATATGAAGGGAGGAAGAGGGCTCGTCACAAGAAACACCTTTTAGAAATAATATATATGATTGAAATTTTCACGTTCCGAGATATCAACGCTCTTTTGAGTTATTCAGTTATTGATATGGTTGATTCTCTGAAGTATTTGGGGATAATCATGAAATGGGACCTGCTCATACTTCGAGGTAATTATGGGCTGCGATTCATATGCCGAATTTTGAAGAATTGTAACGCATACACAAAGAGACAGTGTACAAAATTACCGAGCGTACACGTTTGAAGTATTGTTGTACCGTTTGGGATCCGTATCACAAAGGATTAATTGACTGTATATACAATGTATAGAGAAGAGAGACTGCCTGAACAGCCCTTATAAAGCATCACAGAATTGATACATAAGTTTGGACTCGGATTTTCTGTCAGAAAGACGTCGTAGGTTTCATTTGAATTTATTGGTAAAGATGCTAACGTTTACGAATGCGATGAAATACTTCATCCCATGAAGAAAAGTCTTTCTTTACAGGTCTCTGCCATTGTTCGAATTCCTAGTTATTATTATAGAAATCTCTGTTGCAAGGCCCTTAAGGATAAATGAAAATGTGTTCTTTTATTTCTAAAAACCAACAATTTGTAGGAATCAAACGTTGATCTAGCTTCTGAAAAGGGGTTTTTGAAACGCTATATATGGAGCTTAAAATGCTGTAGTTTCAATTGCACAACTTCAAACTGAAACAAAAGACTTCAATGATTCCTCAGACTTCCACGGCCATCTTTGTTCATGATTAATTGACTTTCGGGTTTTGCCGCGTTGTTTATTTCATTACCTAAGCTTTCGGCTGGTATCCTCCAGCCTTCGTCAGAGATACTGTTTATGTTGACATAGCAACGAGCGCCAAGCATCGCAGAGTAAGAGGCCGCTATCTTCGTTGATGTTGTTGGTGTTTCACTGTGTTCCAGTACGGTGGTCAACTTTATGCTCAAGTTGAAGGTGCGGCAATGGGCTCGCCACTTTCACCTGTAGCCACCAACATTTTCATGGAATCATTCGAGATGAAGGTGCTTAACAAGCACGCCTAAAACCTACAAAGTGGATCCGTTACGTTGATGACACTTTTGTCATCTGGCCTCACGGTAAGGAGAGTTTGCAAGAGTTCTTAAACCACCCGAATAGTGCCCACCCAAGAATCCAGTTCACTATGGTTGTGGAAGAAATTGGACAACTGCCATTTCTCTATGTCCTTGTTCACAAGCGAGGCGATGGAAGTTTGGGTCACACTGTGTATCGCAAGGCGACCCACACTAATAGGTATCTGTACGCCATGTCGCACCATCATCCGGCAACGAAGAGAGGCGTATTGACATCACTCAACGTAAGAGCTAAGACAGTATGTGACTCGGAAAGTCTGAATGACGAAATGGAGACACTTACAAAAATATTCCAAGCCAACGGCTATAGTGAATCTGAGATCAGGAGGGTTTTAAGACCCAAACAACCTATGGGAGACGTCAACTTATCCCATGATATTAATGTGCCAACAAAATTCGCCTGTCTCCCATACATACAGGGTATCGCAGACCGGATTGGGAAATTGTTAAAGCGGGTGGAGGTGCGAATAGTATATAAGGCTAACTGCAAACTTGGTCAGTCACTGACAAAGGTAAAAGACAAATTACACCCACACCAGCTTATGGGTGTTTACGAAATTCCCTGCAGTTGTGGCAGTGTTTATATCGGCGAGACAGGTCGCACTGTGGCGGAGAGACTTAAAGAACATATCCGCCACTATAAATATAACAACAGTGACAAATCCGCCGTAGTCCGCCATGCTATTAATACCGGGCATGAAGTAAAATTTCAAGAAACGAGGCTACTGTGGAGAGACCAGTGGTGGCCCCGACGGGTGAAAGAGGCAGCAGAAATTTTAAAAAACACCAACAACATCAACGAAGATAGCGGCCTCTTACTCTGCGATGCTTGGCGCTCGTTGCTATGTCAACATAAACAGTATCTCTGACGAAGGCTGAAGGATACCAGCCGAAAGCTTAGTTAATGAAATAAACAACGCGGCAAAACCCGAAAGTCAATTAATCATGAAAAAAGACTTCAATTTTACATTCGTTTTCTCCAGTGTATATTGTGAGGAGTTTGTTGATAAAAATAGTTTCCCTGGTATTCTGCACGTTATGGGCCAAATCAATGCGCCCACAAACGATTGTAGAACATAAATATCAACATTTCCTTGCGATAATACCAGCATGAATCTGATTTAAAGTATGTGGTACTGATGGTAACTCCCATTGATTAGATGTTTCACTTCATATTCCATTTTATTCACTTTGTATGACAGAAATTAACTTTTTTTTCACAACCACTCACATTTATACAGGTTGACAAACCACTTCTCAAACACTCTACATGTGTGCGTCTGCTGCTCTCAATCAATACCTGACCGACTGCTACACGCTACTTTGTTGAGAATCTCTTCGCGCTCTTGAGCAGGGCTCGGCCAGCGACCCAGCTGACCAAAATTCACTCCTATATGTGATTTCTGCTGGTACTCCACACACTGACAATATTCGTTATTACGTCTAACTAAACAAAATACTCCACTCAGAGAAAAAAATATATACAATCTGTATATATATCCACATCACAATATGTGTATACATCATATCAAAACTGCAATTCACGTGGCCAGTACACGTGGACCAAGGTTTGAACAAGGTCTTTGTCGCTGCCTATGTAAAATATGGTGGCAGTGTATAAGAATCGTCGAAAATGCATCAAGTTCAGCTGTATTCTGTATCTGCGCTATACCCTCTTTGCATAGAAACCGTTTTTCCTCTCGCACGTGGTGCAGACGGAGTCCGTTATTTCCGTTGTCCGTGTTTTGCTGTCCGGAAGCATTCAGCGCCGAGTTGACTAACCCTGTTTATTCAAACGAGGATAAAAGCGACGCGAAACAGGTTACAAATCTGCTCATGAATAAACAAAATGTCGAATCGCTGGTTCGTCAGACATTCATAGGTAGTAGCACACTGTGAGGGCATGTAGATGTTTTATCGACAGCAACATCACTGTTGTTACTTTCAGAGAGCACCAGGGAAGTTCGCGTCCTGTGCACCGACAAAGCTTTATGTTCTTCCATCTTTTAATTTCATTTACCCCTCAGCCCGTCCCTCGGTCTAAAGTATGCAGATGGCGTTTTTAGCCGAGCCCCGAGTCTGGAAGTGAGTTGTCTCCGGGGACTGTTGTTTGGCATTCAGATAGTGCAATTTGGACAGCCGTAATTGGAATATTCCCCTGGGGGCAGTTATGCTGCTCTAGTCCGGCAGAGGTCGCTAGTGGGGCTCAACCCTGTTTTCTCGCTCGCAGATACCAATCCAGTGAATTACATTAAACTTTGTTTGTTTTAAATACTACGGAAATCCAAACCATTTCTTTCTGAAACGTAAATTTTAAGAAATTAAGGAGGTATGATCATAAAATTGGCGCAGGTTTTAACGTGATCTGTGAAATACTAGTATTCTTTGAAGCATATTTATTTTCATTTTGGTTTTATTATTGCGTTTGTTTGTAAAACATGCAGTCATTTCTCGATGCATTACATAAATTTTGCTGCATTTCTATTGCGTTAATATGTTGCTGGAAACTCGCAGTCTATTTGCGAATGGTATAAAAGTGATGCTTATTTTGCGTAAATCTGTATGTGTATCGTGTTCATTTTGTGTTAATCTGTTCTTTGACAAGCATTTAAATTTCTCTGTGATTCGAGGAAACATTTTTTTTTAATCAGTTTGAGCGAAGCATTTTCATTTGTTTGTGAGCCAACTAAATTCGTTACGTTAATGTTGTTTTAATCTATCCACTGCCTTCTGTATGCTAGTAGTAAAAAAAAAAAAAAAAAAAAAATTAATTTGGTGTTATTATTTTAGTGAAGAGTGTTGTTATCTGTATAGCACATAAAATTTGTTCTGTTTATTCTGTGTTTATTTGAATGGGAACATTTGAAAAGTTTATTTGTATTAATCAGCTAGTGAAAGCTGTATTTGCATTCTTTCTGTATATTCTGAAACATTTTTGAGAGTGTTTTTCATTAAATCCTTTATGAGAAGAATTTCAGCCCACCTGTGATCCTCGTAACCCTTTATACTATTTGTATTACGTTAGTTTTTTCTGAGAAATATTGTCATTTGTCTGCGAGCCATATAAAATTTGAGCTCTTTGTTTTATTATAATTTATGTTTCAGCGTTTTATAATTTGTTCTTTGTATTTCGCGTTAATCTGGCTGAGAATAGTGATAATTTTGTTTGGTATATTTGGTTCTAAACTTGTTTTGTCTGCTTGCCCTACAAACTTACTTCCGTGTACTTTATCTATGTTACACTGTTTTTAAAGAAGAATTTTCACTTGTCTGCGAAGCTAGTAAAGTTTATTCTGCCTGCATCGTGTTAATGTCTAATGTCCACCTGTCAGCCGTCTACGGTTTTCTCTGTTTATTTCGTTTTAATCTGTTTGTGAACCATGTTAACTGCAGTTTGTTAATTTTGTATGAAGCTGCTTTTGAAAACCGCTGCTTTCTGTCTCAGCACTGTAAAACCTGCTTTATTTATTTGCTCATTTCGGGTTTATCTACCTGTGAAACGCGCTAGCTGTGGTGAAGCTATTGTGAAAAATGTAATCTTCCTGCAATCCACGTAATTATCTTTGTGTTAATCTGGTTCTAAAAAGTGTATTTCAAGTCATTTTCTCTCATTTTACGACACAATGGTTGAAATCTGTACAAATTTTATAATGTTTGGTGTTTGACTATTTTAACTGTTTGTTATTATCTGCTTCCTAATGTAATCAGAAAATTCTCATCGTATAAAAGATATATGCGGTGCCAATGTGTATTATTATGCTGACAAGTTGGCAGGACTGCGGTAGGAGGTTGTTGATAGAATGAATTTATTGTGTCGGACAGCAATGAGTAAACAACCAGAAATTATATGACGGGAGAAGTGATAGCCAAATCGTACCAGATAAGGATCACCTACAGTTTAACGTGGAATCCGAACCATAGATGCGTCCTGGCTAATTCACATTACACAGCAAGCTGTGTCAGAGGTTAAGCTTTTTTTTAAAAAAAAATAATCATTGAGACAGGGTTTCGAAACTGGGACGTTTCGATGTCCATCAGACCCATTAACCACCGAGCCACCAGAACGTTACTATTCCGTTCTATAACCAAGAAATCGGAAGGTATACTACATTATATGGGATTGGAGTTGAAGAAACATCTTAAAGACAGACTTTATCAAAATCAAGAGAAGTA
This sequence comes from Vandiemenella viatica, assembly GCA_031002005.1. Taxonomy (NCBI): domain Eukaryota; kingdom Metazoa; phylum Arthropoda; class Insecta; order Orthoptera; family Morabidae; genus Vandiemenella; species Vandiemenella viatica. The sequence continues at coordinate 74,077,416 of JARYHS010013631.1, forward strand.
CAAAACATTTCCGATACAGAAGCAGAAAGCGAGAGAGATGACAATTATTGCTCTTTTGTGTGAAATGTGAGCCTATTTTCTGTATGACAAGTGTTTTTTGTTAGTGTAATGTGTAGCTCATGTTTCAGGAATAGGTGACCGTCCCAGCATTCCCCTAGGTGAGCGTTTCTCAACCTTTTTCAACGCGAGGACCAGTAAATTATCAAAATAATGTTGCGGAGCAATAACTTATATGGGCCTAATTTTTTTACCTTTGTCTAAATTATTAACGTCTGGTACATATTTTACTGTTCTGTTATAACATAATGAATATAAAAGCATGTTTTGAATTCCTACAGAAACACGGTTATGAAACTGTAAGTGAACTATTGAAAACTAATTACATATTGAACAGACTCTTAATACGTATTTAGTAACCAAATTAATAATAGATGATTGATGCTACAATACAGGCTACTACCGTCCTTCAGACACAAAATAAAATAGAAGGCGCTAAACTTTACACCATCTACCTTTGTCTACTTCACCACTCTTATGTTAAAAACCCCACCACGTAACGCGGTCCGTCATACCTTCTACAAAAACCCTTAGAAAAAAGGTCATTAACTTAATCCTTAGACGAACGGTTCTCTTTTTGATAGTAACTGGAAATTAATTGGTGCATCGTATCCTTATCCTGTAAATGCCAGATTTTTGCCTAGTCAATGAAATATTCATGGCTCTTAAAAGGTTGGGCTTATAGTTTATACCTCTTATAAAGAGCGGTGTGGTTACTCAGTGGCTAAGGCGCTTCCTTTCAAACGCTAGCTGCTCCGGTGGGTGCAGGAATTTTTCAGAGTTGTGTTTGATGATATGAGCTTCACCAGGTCGTTCTGTGGTTCGGATTCCACGTCAGCCTGTAGGTGTCAGAGGAAATGAACTGGACGTCCTACCTCAGACACAATGATTTTAGTATTCCTTTTTCGGGAGGATCCAACCGATGTTCGGGTTACGGGGCGTCCGTTAATTACGTGAAATGACATAAAAAGTGGAGGGGGACGGCGAAATCTCACGAAACATCACGTGAGGTTTTGAAATTCTTGTAGAATGGTAGAGCTAAAAAACTTTACCGACTTTAGGGGAAGGGGAGGCATAACCGTCCTTGGGAGCATGAGAACTAAAAAAAAAGTTGCGAGGTCCATTTGTAGGGGGGGGGGGAGGGGATCCGACCAAATCTCACGAAGTTTCACCAGAAAAGGGGGGGGGGCGATACGGAATTCCGGAAAAACAACTCACGAATTAATCGACGCCCTCTTATGGACTTAGTTTTTTTTCCCCCATATACAGTACGAATACGGCATCTAAATTAATAATATTTTACCTGCGGATGATCTGAACCAACCAGAAGCTGAAAAACACTGGTATACAGTATGTTTTGTACGATAAGTGCATTGTGTGGAAATAGAGGACCGTCCCACCATCCAGAACACTACCTAATAACCGCAACAGGACGGATGTGTGCGGGCACCAGGAATCGAACCATGATCAGCTGTATGTTAAAGTGCCCAGTCATAGTTTCACCGTCCACGTGTTATTATAGCCACGGTGCAGCGTATTCTGTTGGTGTCGCGCCGACTCTCCTCTGAGCTGTGCTTTGTGTGATGCACTGTGCGTGTCTGTCAGTGCTCGCATTGCAGGAGCGGCTGCTGCTGGTTTATTCAGCGGTCGCTCCGAGTCTCCGTGAAAGTTTTACGAGTACCGATTCGGCGGGATGCAGACGTGTCACTGTCCAAATCGGCACCCAGCACTCTCTCCGCTCCGAAACGAACGGCCGAACTTGTCCGTCTCGTCAATACGTGACACTGTTCGCATACGCCCGGGGCAGGCATGCGAAACGAAAAACTCGTTCTCTCAATATATACTTTTTTTCATACAGAATTTTAAATCAAGATAATTAGTTTCGATTGTGTCTCTTTGTTATTTGTTTCCTTCACTTTAAAAAAATATTAAAAAAATAAAAAAAAAAATAAAAACAAAAAACAACAAAAAACAACAACAACAAAAAACAACAGAACAACAAAAACACAAAAAACAAAAAAATGAGGTTTTGCTACAATGGTGATTATTAAATGTTTAATTCGGGCTAAACTTACTCCACGGAACTAATATTTGGGATGGTCGATATGCCGGGTTGTTTCATTAAATCCATTCAGATAATATACACAAAGATTCATAATCAACGCAGACGACTGAGAGTTTCATCGTCTTCCTCCCCCCTTTCCTACCCCCTTCCCTCCCGAGGCGTACGGTATACAGAAGACTTTCTTCAAGCGCAAGACTTTTACAGTATATGACAGTTGTCAGTTTATTCGACGAAACTCATATTTTCATTTCCTGTAAACAATAACAGAAATATTAACCGGTTAAAATCATTGTCAACCGTTAAAGCTGATTATTATTCTCGTATCAAAAACATCAAAACACACAGTTAAATACATTGTGCAAATCAACAACTTTAAACACACTTAGCCCAGTACTTCGAAACCACAATCGCTTTGTGTGTTGCTTGAAACAGGTCTTCATTGTGTTAAAGCTGATAGCAGTGAGCAATAGTTTCCTTTTTCGAAAACTTGAATCTTCTGGTATTACGTATTGAGAAGTAACCCGCCAGTGTGGCTTAGTGCTATGAGCCGCCGCACACTTGATCGGGGAGGTACAACGAACCGGGCACGAGCCCAGGTTCTCGCGTTCTGACTGCAGTTTTAAGGGGTGGGGGGGATCGGGAATGAATTTAGCCGTTGCCTTTTTGATGGATCCATCATGGCGTTCGCCTGGAGTGATTTCGGAGGACAACAGAAAAACTGAAATCTGTGTGGTCGGTCAGGGATTTGAAGCAGCGTATTTACGAATGCTAGACCCTAACGTTACCGCCCAGTTTTTTCTTGATTTTGAAACGCAGTATTGCGACCAAAATTTTGTAACAGTAATAAAAAGTGTGTGTGTTACGTGAGACGTCATAACAATATATTCGCAGCTTGTGGTAGAAGACGCCGCGCCTGCTCCTACTCTACTGTGCGTTCTTTGTCCGGGAGTCCCAGCAGGTATCCAGTATCGGACGTCAGCTGGCGAACGGGCCGACGGGAGCCTTCCAAGGACGGAACAGCTGTAGCCAGTGGCGCATCTTCTACTACCACTGAGGAGGAGTCCAAATACCTACAGTGCTCTGCCAGAGAGCATGAGACCGTATACAGAAATTTTTTACAACGTTAAAACGTTCAGTCAAGAAGGTAATCTATAATACACACAAAGGTTGACCTTTTATACTTAAAATAACGTATGAGCGAACCGTTACTTAAAAGAGGGTAGTGCTGTAACAATAACCCCTAGTATCCAGTCTCTATAAGGAGGAGACATCAAAGCAGTACAAGAAACATTTGGATGTGACGAATCAATTCAATGGTCAAGATTTGGTGTTTCCTTGATCTACAATACTACAAGGTGATTCAAAATAACGTGGACAAAATGATATGGTAGATCAGTCATACAATAAGAATCAAAAATCGCATAGGAACAGAGGGTCGCAACTGCGATCCGGAGCCGCTACAGAGTGTCTAAAATAATACTGACACAAAGAGAAGAAACAAAACCATTACAGATCATTTTATTGATAATTACTCACTCACATGCGACTAATGCAAGCCTAATGTTGAGCCTACAGCAGATGCTCAAAGCTTTTGCCAGATGCATCGAGACAAGTCCGGCATCTCCGTTGCGTGGAACGGCGCACCTTCTCAAAGACACCAGGTGTATCTCGAACACATCCGGCTGCCTTAACGATTCTTCCTACCAAGTCTTCCGGCGTTTCAACAGATGTTTCATACACAAGTCCTTTTAAAAATCCCCACAAGGAAAAATCCAAGGGAGACAGGTCTGGTGATCGTGGTGGCTCGTGTTTGTATCGCAACGCCCTCTCGGGGCTCTAGCGCCCTCTACAGGCGTTTGCGACACTCTGTTCCTATGCAATTTTTGATTCTTATTGTATGACTGATCTAAAATGTCATTTTGTGCACGTTATTTTGAATCACCCTGTATTGAAAATGCAAAAGTAACTCTGTCTCTCTCTCTCTCTATGTTACGTTTTCACGACTAAACGACTGAACCGATCTTCAAAAAATTTGACAAAGAAATACTTTGTACCAATAGAAAGAACATGGAGGAGTTTTCTCGGGATAAATAACATTTTTCGATATAAAATTTTGAAAACTAACCGAACGGCGACAAACAAACGAATAGCGCGTGTAAACCTCTATAATGTCGTATTGATCATTTAGGCTTTGTTTCTCTCGCAGTCAATTTGTGAAACAGCTTTCTATATGCAATTCTAGCAAATAAAACTCCAAGTCCACCCGTACAAAGTCGCGGGTAACAGCTAGTAACTGATGAAAGCCAGTATGAAGATCAATTTTGATAATCGTAAAAAGCAAAAGAGACATCATGAAATATGGTTTTGAAATAAATATTCAAATCGAAAGAAGCAGTATACTAAAATCTGCTTATGGCATTGTCGTTTTATTCTGTACGAAGTGTTGTGGAGTGTATTTTAAGTGAAAATGAAAAACAAAAAACAAAATTACTCAAACAGATGACGAGTCCGTGTTGTAGCGTACAACCATGATCCACACAGACGAAGAAAACAAGCAATTGAAAGAAAGAGTTTAATTGTACGATCTCCTGGAGAAAAACAAATGTGATACGGTTACTGTCCTGTAGCTGGTACGTGAAAAAGAGAACGTTTGGACTAAAACTATTTTTTCAAGAAAAGAAAAAGCAAAACAAAACAAAATTCCGGTTGAAGTTTATCTGAAATAATAGCGATACAAATTTCATGAATGAAACAGGAGCAATAAGAACGATTAATAAATTTCGTTTTAAAAAATAAAATTGCAACTGACGATTATGTAAAATGAGATTAAGCACTATCAACACAGCTAATGATACACAGAAGAAGTGTGTTGTTGTGGAGGATATAAAATGATCGGAATAGAAAGATACCAGAAATAGGTCAGTACAGTAAAAAGTTTTATTTAGAAAGAAAAACCGTTTAAGAGAAAATTTTCACCTAGAACGCACGAAAAACTTTTAACAGTATTATGTACGGACCATAGCACTGCATTGAAGCGAAGCTTGTACTTTTGGGAGACGAGAAAAAATACTGAGTAATGAAGGGAAAAAAAGAAAATAATAAAGAAGGAGAGGGAGTGAAAGAAGTTGAATGGAACAAAAAATACTGGCCCCAGCATCCAGAATGCGAAATGACGTGACTAAAATAAAAATCAGGGTGGAATAAATTTGAAAAACAGGGTGGAATTGTAGAGACATATAGAAGTGAGGTTATAAAGGTGACGAACCGATCAACCGGTAGAAAAAAAACTGGCGTAAAAATATTGATCTTCAGTTTTCACTGGTAGCAGGGTATTATTTCTGGTGGTCTGCCGCGACAGCTGTGAACTGTTGACAAGTCATTCAGGAGTGGCACAATTTCCGAGCGAAACATACAGACTCAGATTCCGGTGTCGCGGACACGAATATGAAACAGTAATCTCTGTCCGCGCTGTTTGGATACTGTTTGCGAAACGTTCCCGCGAATTCCCCTTTATGTCAGTCCTTATTTTTTCATGGAAGAATGAAATATGGAGGTGCGGAATGTGCACAGCTTCCGCCAAGTCTCGCTGGTTTTTAAACCACCGCCGCGAGAGAAGAATTTTACGAGGCGCAGTGAACGAGCAAATATTTGGAATTTATTTCCCTTCCCGGAATTCAGCGACGGAATTCGAGGTTTTCCTTTTACGGGCGAGGTGTTCGTATCATTTAGACGAATTTAGACACAAACATATCTGTTCTGTTCTTGGGTATGAAAACCTTTCTGTTTGCCCAATCATTTGATGTTGGCTTCATTAATAATTTGTTGTTATTATGCAATTGTGTTTATAATAACTTCCTCCCCTAGTAAGCAGTATTCTTAACGGTGTTGGATAAATCTACTCTATTTTATGAGTAACTAGCTCGTACCCGCGACTTCGTACGCGTGGATTAAGATTTTTTTGTTGCCAGAATTAAATATAGAAAGTTGTTGGTAACGAAGGATTGGTCCCAAAAAATATCGAGTCGGAATAATATGACAGGAAAGCTAACACTATATCATTGTACCGTCGAACCTATCTCTTGAAGAGAATCAATTTCCAACATATTTCTGTCACCATTCGATAAGGTCTCAAAATTTCGTGACTACAACTGTTAATCATACTGGAAAAAATATCCTGTGCCCTTCATACAGATTTTCTTATAAAATTCCATCACAATGATATAGCCATTTAGTCGTCAAAACGTAACAAAAAGACGGAGACTTACTTCCGTATTTATAATAATATTACTGTGGTTCACACTCACACACTGACTGCGAACAACACCTGAGGGATCATTATAACGTAAAAAAGTGTACACCTACAACATTGCAAGACTACCTACGATTTGCCTCGCATTACACCCCTAACTTTTTAATATCTACAATTTAACATTCAATCCGAATAACCTACGGCCCAGGCCTGACTCTTACGATGAAAAACAATTTTTAAAAATCTTAGCCTCCACGGAGATTTCAACCGGAGACCACGACGTTCGTAAACAAGCGCTTTAACCACTGAGCTGCCAGTCCACTATAGGGAAACATGGTACGGAGACGTCCATATCCAACGTGTCTGTCTATCGCCGTATTTCGAAGTTATGAGACAACATGTGTTATTTATACAGATAATTTTTAACCAAATGTAGACAGTATTTTTCTCCTTGTTTCAAAGGATAAGTGTGCAAAGTTTCATCGAGATCGGCTGAAAACTGTGGATTTGTATGAAGAACAAACAAACTAACTAACTAACAAACAAACATACATACATTCATCTTTATATATAAAGATTACGAATCTAAAAACGATTCCAGAAGCAAAGATCAACAGAAATTTAGCAGTTTTCCTCGCAAGGGAAACATAATAATATGAAACATTAGAATTGGGCTCAAAATTATGTAAAACGCTCTGTGTGGAGGAAAGCGCTTTGAGCAAGAGAAGTGCGTAATTCGGGAATTGAAGAAGGGGCAACACTAAACCAAACGAAATGTGATGGTGTAGGATAATATTGAAAATTAGGTGGTAATATAAAGCAGGCGCCCAACAAGGGGTTCGGTGATTCGATTTTCGGTGGTGGAAATAATTTTTATCAGTTGGGTATTAGCCAGCAGGTTAAGAAAGGTGATGGTGCATAATTCTTAATCATCAGGTTGTGTACAAGTCCTGAGTTAACTACCAAACAAGGCCGCAGTGTATTTGGAGTGAACTGTGATTCGTTCGTCAAATGGGGCCGTTAAAAATGGAGACCACATTGCCGTCTTTCGGGAAAAAATAAGCCTGCAAATGGTTTCACCCTGTACCTTCTTTCATCTTCGTACACACTACACGAACGGAACACTACATTGAATACACGTACACACCATCAGAGTTATCCAAACAGACAATAGAACTTTAACTTTGAGGAAGGCAGTGTTAAACTATCCTATTATACGCCGACCCGGGAAATTACTGGGAGTTATAGTATCACTTACACTGAATACATCATATGCTATTCATAAACAAATGGTGACGCATGTATGGTGTAACATACGTTCTGTATGGTAATTGTTAATTTATTCACACAATTATAACACAGCATCGCGTCGTTTGACTGCTCAGATCGTAAATTATCTTCCTTATGCTTACATAGAAATATCCTCAAAGAAATGGTTACACTTGTTGGTAGCCCACAAATAAAAAGGCAGAGAGAAAAATGATACAGTGAAGTTCCACGCAGAAATATGCGGAAAAAAGTGGAATCGTTGTTCAAAAAGAACAACACACAAAATAACTTTACGGCTGGCTTGGCGTTATTAATTCCAGCTTGCTGGGAGGACATTGTCTCATTTTTTTCCCGCCCTCATGTTTGTTTACTCAATGGGGGGGAGGGAGGGGGAAGAGAAAAGGTTATTTTTTTATTTTTCTTCTTTTTCACAGGAATTTTCTCAAGGAGTGTAATTAATGTGTTAGAATTTCTATGACTCTTTTTTTGCACGTGAGGTAGAGCGAACTATGTCTTCTTCTTCGTAAATAAAAAACTTTCTTCTGAGTATTTCACTAAAAATATCACTATAGTGTTATTTATTGATTGCTTTGACTTACTGTGTAGAAAAAGCGAAGATTTTAAACACATATTGAAATTTTAAGAGACTGTTCTTAACATTAGTAAAAGCAAAACAAATGTCATGGGGAGTAATAGAAATGGTAGTAGAACAGAATTTAGAGCTAAAACTTCAGTTCGTGACCAAACCAAGAATAATATCCAAAGCAGGACATCATTGGGAATAATGTGCTTTCGTAAAACGAGAAATGTTTATTTATTCAAACGACTTGCCTGCAGGTAACAAATGATCTTTTAAATATTAATTTATGGAGCATAATGTCTTATTCAGTGAACCTTCAACTTTGTAAATATCAGAAAAAAAGATCATTGAAGTACTGGATACCTTGAATAATCTTTTATTTAAAAATAAGGGCTTTATGACACCAACAGTAAGATCATTTGCACCGGAAGGGAATTATGAATATCATGTAAAGGGAACAGTCGTAAACAAGACCAATCGAAAAAATAAAAATAGTAATATAGAGAGCACGCAGTGTTGAAAGCAGGTTATAATAGATTTTGAAAGGAAACGAAATTAGGTATGGTTAGGACGAGTATGAGGATACTATCAGAACAGTTTAGACACTGTCCATCTGAAGGATAACTACAAAAATAACGATTTGGTATTAAAACTTCATTTCCACGCCAGAATTTTTAACACGAAAGTGGATTTGATGATGAAAATTACTTGTTCGTCCTATTCTCACGGAAATCCTTCTCGAAGTAATGTTTCCTATAAAACAAGAGCGTTGTCCCCCAGCTTTCTAAAAACTTCTGTAACATGTACCTTAATTTTTTAACGAGACATCGCGATAGTAATTTCCAAAATCACTTAGAGGTATGTTACCATTAATGGCTCGATCGTTAGTTAAACGCGTGATCCGTGCAGGCAGACGAGGCGTTATTCCAACGACAATGGGGAATAATTGTTTAGAAATAGGGTAAAACAGCAGGAAGTACGGAAGACGCAAGTATTTAAAACAAAATTTAAACAATGCCACTGTCGGTTAACCGGTTGTGAGGTCGACGATTTCCTCCGCTTATTTTATTGACGTCGTCTGTGGGCGCAGAGATGCTTTAAATAGGCGGTTGTCTGGGAAGCAACGTTATTTCCAAGCTCGCCGCGCGGTCGGTGGAGCATGTCAGTCGGCCGCCAGAGGCGCTGTCATCGCTATTGTCGTTCGTCTTTTGTCCCGACCCGACGCAGTTCCTGCCCCCGGCTTATCGTAACGGCCCCTGTCTGTTAGTAGTAATGAAAAGAGCTGCTGCGGAGGGGAATGAGTGGCGCGCATAAAAACAGGCAAAAGTCTTGGTGAACTTGTCTTGTTGGAGTACCGAACACTCCTCAAGCCCTTCACAAACCTCTGTACTTTTGTGTCATGCTTTAAATGGGGGGGCAATCTTTCCGATTACTTTATCCACTTTGCCGTAGCAACATTTCTTTCATCGTTACTTGCAAGTTTTATTTGTCCAGGAAACATTTATTTGGCCTCCCTAAGAATAATACATTCAAGTAACAAAATCAGGTGACTGTTAAATGACAAATTCGTGAAATTTCAAGTTATCGATAGTCGATTATAGAATCTGAAAACAGGTTACACTGCGCTCTGGCGGAACGTTGTCAATATTATTGACAAAAGGATTAGTACGTCTTCGGTTTCCATTTACTGTTATGTTTCTGTGATTCCAGTGAGCTCAATTTATGGAGTGCCGTAGACCAAGACAGTTGTTAGGAAAGCATTTGACAAAGAATGTTATTTAATCGTGTATTTATACTCTGCGGTCTTGTTACCCAAATAAAAAACCGATCTGTAGGATACATTTTAAATAAAATCACGTTTGTTTGCTTAGGATGCAAAAAAGGACGAAGTATAAATTTTTTTTGAAACATTGTCAATTATTTTTCTGCTTGGATCGAAGACAAATAACCAAAATTTTTGGGATTGGATTAAGTTCCTTTAAAAAAAAAAAAAAAAAAAAAAAATCAGGAGAGAATGTAAGAGTGTGAAAAAATGATCTTACTGAAGCGAAGACGAATATCTTGTTAGTAAGCTCCGATCTATCAGTATTTTTTTTATTTTATGTATCATATTACGAGGACAGGACCAAAATAAATGGAAAATATTTATTTCCATAATACATTCACTGTATCGCTATAAAAACGTGATCCATATTTATTTTCTCACTATAATAGCGATCAGATAATGCTGTATAATTCAACCGCCCGTATCGAACGAATATAAATTTAAAGAATGCAACGAATAAACAAAAATCAAGTATTTAAAACTTCATTTGCAAGGTGCTGACACAAATTCCGTATCCATAAAATAAATTTAGCTTTACTACAGAACGTTTGTTTAATAATGATAGACCTCCTACGAGTTGCTTTACTTGCAGAAGTAGCTAAAATTCACTAATCAAATAAATCATATCTTCGTTTAGGAACCACGCAATACCGAGGAAAATAAATATTTTTAAACCATTTCCTTTTTAAAATTGTTTGAGGAATTAAGTCTTATTTCCTTAGCTCGTTTCTCCAGTGGATGTTGGAATAAAAAAAAAATGTTTACAACAGCCGTTTTCTGTATTTATTGATTTCATAAAAAAAAATAAGTATTTATTGTTGCTCGCATTCCGAAATTGTGATTTCAATTAATAAACATCATATTTCAGCGATATACGAGCGCTACTGCGTAGTACTGTCACAAGGAAGCAATATTATTTTGCTTGTTCACAGAGTTCTCTCAGCGCAATATAGCCTAGTATACACTGTACTAGCCCTTTTTTTCCCCTAGATTCGTTTCACCATGTACGTTAGAAGGCATCAAAACGATTGCTGATTCGACTTTCAGAAATAGTATCGATGTATAATCGCGGAGACAGATCGACTAATTATTGACTACAGCGCATGTTGACGTAACCTTATACACAAACGAAAGAAGCTTCAATACGCATAAAAGAGCACTTACAGCCATGAAAGAAGTCCACAACTGACCATAAAAACCGCAATAATCTTGATCCATATAAATATCTCATTTTACACATTTCCGTAAATTTTACAGGAAAACCGTAAAAGTTGGCAGGTATGAATATGGTATTGTGTGTGCATACTGATAAACTCACCAGTATTTTTTGATGTAGTCAGTTTTTGGTGCTGGCGATGGTTAAGTGAAACAAGCTTCACGCGATTGGAACAGGTCTATGGAAGTTAGTTGGTGAGCCGTCCCCCCTCCACCGTGCTGGTAATGCGCTGACGTTGTGTTCCTGGCAGCCGTCCCTGGCAGATTGGTGTTCTAACCTCATTTCCGCAACGCCTCTCCCCTACACCCACGCCGCATCCTGGTGCTGGCGATAAATTGGCTATCGAGCGGCGTTCCCCGAACACGTGTTAACAGGCTCAAGACACATCTCCACCTCTGCTGACACTTCAGTTCCAGCACGGATTTCACTGCTACCAAATTGACGAGCAACAAAGTGCCCAATACCGCAAGCACCAACGGATGTAGTAGCTGTTGAAATGTTTCCGCTACCAGGAGATAAAATTCCGAAGTCTAACAAAATTACGTGAGGTGAAATACGAAGGGGGCGGGAGGTCCGGCGAAAAATCACCAAATCTCACCAAGCGGGAGGGGGAGGGATCAACGGAAATCTCACGTGAGGTTTTTAAAATTTTTGTAAAGCTAAAAAAAAAAAGTTTTCAAATAACGCGAAAGTCGATTTTTGGGGGGGGGGGGAGTTTCGTCGTAAAAAAAGGTCTCAGAATGTTGTCAGGGCGATTTCTAGAGGGGGGGGGATCTCACGTACCAGATCTCACCAAAGGGGGGGGGGAGTCGGACCAGATCTCACGAAGTCACACCAGATGGGGGAGGGGTGGGGGTGTCCGAAAATTCGGAAAAAAACACCTCACGTAATTTATGGGTGCCCCCCAAGGAAAAATAAAATATACTGAAAAATAAAGTAAGCTTGAAAGCAAATTTCGGCCAAACATTTTTCATCCCTACCCCAAAATTCAAAATAATTGATCACACCCTCGTGGATTTCAGCAACTGAGGGGATTGATCTTTCAAGAAAACCCCAAAAATGAGGCTGTAATATCAGATGTTAGTGGCATTACGTGGAAAGCAATTGTCACATAAGCCTAACACATCGACGTAATCCATCGAATCTCAATTTTTAATAATTGCAATGAATTGAAGGAATATTATAGTAAGTTCATTCTGTCGTAGGACTGAAAACAATTGCTGAAATTACTAAGCAGCGAAAATATGGACTCCCAAATCAAGTTGTCAGGGCCAAAAAAAAAATCTAAAAAGAAATTATTGTGAAACGTACTGTATTTAAAATGATTAGTGAATTAAAACTGCATAATCAGAGGAATATCATCTTACCAATTGCGGAAAATCGCGTAGTGCCGTCCTTCCCCATAGGCTATCCTCCCCGTACACAATTTAAAGGTTTGTAGATTCTCTGATGTCTTTTGGTCCACTGTTAAACCGATGAATTATAGTCCGTTCAGTTACCAGAGGCGGCTCAAGGTCAGTCTGCTCTATCCTCACTTACCACTACACGCGAAGGGGAAAGAGTGCGCGCTGACAAATTTGCCACTCAGATACTTGGACACAGTGGTCTGCTCGGAGGGGTAGGAAACGGGAGGGGGTGGTGAATTGAGGAGAGGAGAGGGGGCAGGGAAACATGACCTTGAACCGCCAGTTGAGGGTAAACAGAGTATAGCCGAATAAAGGTAACTTAAGAGATAGCTGTGTGGATCTTTACCGAACACCAGACAAAATCTATACTAATATTATAAATGCGAAAGTAAATCTGTCTGTCTGTCTATTTGTTACGTTTCTTGGGCTAAACGGCTACTCCTATCATGATGAAATTTGACAAGGAGATGCTATTTGACATTAGGATGGACTTGGGATACCATATTCTGTATAGATAAGAACATATTGTCATTATATTATGAAAACTATCTGAAAGACAAACGCATAATATCTATATGTCTTTGTAACGCGTAACGTTAGAGATCAATGGCAGCGTAGTGTAGTGGTAACGTGCTTGCTTCTTAAGAAAACTCCCGTGTGGCTTCGGGTTCAAACCCTACTGGGAGCAAAAACTTTTATGAATTGTTTTTCATTGTTTGAGACAAGCCTAGGATTTTGTAGTAAGGATACCATGTTCTGGCAAATCTTTGGCGATAGAATAGTGCCCTAAGCGTTTACTTTATTCCAGGTATACTGGTCCTATAGGCAGTTTTTGTGCGATCTAAGCTAATAATATTATATATGCGAAAGTAGGTCTCCGGTTTGTTGTTTTTTTTGTTTTGTTTGTTTGTTTTTTTTTTTTTTTTTTTTTTTTTTTACGACTATATATGTATACCGAAATACTTTGTATCATTCGGAATGAAATAGGATGCTTTTTACCGGTATGAATAAATGAGACAGGTTCGACGGTAGAACGGTATATCGATAGCATTCCCGTCATATTATGCCGACATATCTTAGGTAACTTTCAGCAATTAAATTCTAAATCCATGCGTACGAAGTCGCGGGTAACAGCTAGTTATTGTATAAGTGATTAATGTAAACTGTGTTTCTTCTTACACAATGAACACTATTCACAAACAAATTTTGTGCTATGAGTTTTAATTTGTTCGTACCATTGTGTGATTATTGATGCGGAATTGGTGACCTACTTGGATGCTGCCAAAAAACAGTAGGAGATTTCTAAGTAGGGTGGGGATATGTCAGGTCCCAGGTTAGAAGCACGGTCTGTCATACCTACAGGGATACATTATGGCGGCGTTCCAACGCTGACATACAAACTGGTTGGTTGTACCAACTTATGCATCAACCTAATAGAACACCGCCACAGCAAACAGCTTGGCAGTGGACAGGGAGTACCCGTCACTCCGCTGATAGAGTTTCCGTGTCGTTGCGGCTCGGGCGGTGTTTCCTGCAGGCCCGGGGGATGTGTTATGCCGAGCAGGCACTAATGGTGCGCCACATTACCACACCAGCTTCTTCTCCCCCTCAGCATTTTCTCAAATTACGCCTTTCTGCCGGCTAGGCTGGGCTCTGCAGAATCCCGCCTGATGGATGACGCTAACTCCATTCCGCCGTCGCTACATTAATTTTCAATTCTATCCGGATTCGCGGCAGGCTTCTTCCTCGCTCGCTTCTTTCCCCCTTCACACCATCTTGAGGATGTTCTCCACCTTCGCGGCGACAAGTCACCCTCCTTCTTTCTTTCCTTCCGCGACATTTCTTTTAGAGTGCCAGCTCCTGTTTTATATTCATTACTCCACGCGTTAGCACATTAATTCGCGTCTACAATTTTTCCTCCTTCCTTGAGAAGTGAGCGAGATGAGGGATCACCACTTCAGAAGACGAAAAAAGTGAGGAAAGGGAGGATGGCTGAATACGTGTTTCCGATAGAAAGCGATTTGTCACGCCACTTGTTGCCGCAAGTAATCAGTTTTATTGATGCAATCAACTTGTTGAAGTATTGCGGCACAGAAGAATTAATGCTACAGTAACATTTTACAGTTTAATGTTACTGCATAGAATACCTTAAAATACTACCCTATTCGGAAAGTTCTTGAGCTCTAACATAGATCTGCGATGTCGGGTGTTGTGAGTCGTAGTCGTAAATAAACTTGCTTCGCTCGGTAGGACACGGGTTCAAATCCCCGTCCGGACATTCAGATTTGGATTTTCCATGGTTTCCCCAAGTCTCTCCAGACGAGTGCTGGACGCTTCCTTCAAAAGGTCATGGCTGAATCCCTTCCCGTTTCTTGTACCCAATCCCAGCCCACCTCCAACGAACTCGCTGTCGATAAAACATAAAGCCGTAACAAAAAAAAAAAAAAAAAAAAAAAAAAAAACAGAACCGCATTCTGGGACGGTGTCTACTATCTACCTCATAAACTGCATTCTTCTCTAACAAAAAATATACCTCTTACACGCTGAACATGGTTGAACTTATCACAGACAGCAGATGACAACACTTCGACTATTAGTGTTTAGTACAACCTGGCAGTAAGTCCAAAATACTTGGCGTCAGGTAGTGCATCAAGTCGTGAAACCATAACTCCGAATTACAATGAGTGAAATTCAGCCGACCAAAAAATTTTGGAAAAATGTGGTGAAGAAGAAGACGAAAGAGTGATGTTAGTATTCTCAAACTGAGTACCGCCTGGCTAAGTAGTTTCGAGTCCTGCTTCGGACATGCGTTGCTTGTAACTCTGTTTTTCGCGTCTTGTCGAATTTACACACTCTGACTATAACAAATAAGACTGAAGTGATTGTTGGAACTAATATCTAAGGTGCTTGTATGAAAGTCCCTGTTGTGCCCGGCGAAAGCTATTCGTGATACTGAGTGAATAAAATCAAGGTAATACGGTTCAAGTACCGAGTAAGGGGCAGATAAAGCAATGGGCGGAAGAGTGTTACGAAAACGAGCAGAAAAAATTATCAAAGAAAGACTTCTAGTTTCAAACATTGACCTAAGACACAAAAGAATTTCTCATAACTAAATGGAAGAAAAGTTTGAAGTTTAGGAATACCAGAAAGCAGAACGCAGCAGCATCTGAAATTTGATGATATGGAAAGTGGTAGGAAATTCAGTGGATGGATAAAGACTGAGATGAATGCAGTTTAGAAATTTTAAGACTTCGGCCATGGCCTTTTTGAAGGGACCATCCCATCATTCGGCTTCAGCGATTTGGGGAAACCATGGAAAACCCAAATATGGATGCCCTAATATGGATTCGAACCCGCGTTCTATCGAATGCGAGGCCAGAGCGTTAACTTTCACCCACCACACTGTGTTTAGGAAGAAATTTGTGCAAGAATTTCAGAGAAAGAAGAGATAGAACGATTGTTAACACTGTATGAGATTGTTTAATTTACTAATGGATGGAACAGTTGGAGAGTAGAACTGTAGACGAAAACAGAGATTAAAATATATAAAACAGATAAGTCAGGATATATGCTGTAGTGTGTATTTGGAGATGGAGAGGTTATCTGAAGATAGGAAGGTAGCAAAAATTGTATCAAAACAGTCAGACAGGAAAAGAAAAGATAGAAGGCAACTAAGAGTGAGAGCTTAACACTGTTCCAATGATATGCCAGTAGTTTCGTGCCGATAATCCCGTCACCCTGCGGTCCCTGTACGGATTGTAAGAAATAACACGTGTTCACCTGGAGGAGGTGTTGATTGGAAGTTGTGGGTAGGAGTGAACATTTCCGCAGTAGTCGAGCCAGGAGAACGAGTCTATAGAACCGGCGCGTGCTGTGAGCCCGTAACGACCCTATGTCACGCCAACAGTTCGTTAGGAGACCAACCTGTGCGCATTCCGATACAACGTAAAACGCCCCGGCTTGCTGTGTAACAGCAGCCATCGAACTTGCGATAACACTTTGCTATCTCTTATAGTTTACTTCCTTTTCTCTTTTAAAATATCTCGTTATTGTTGCAGACACTAGCACTACGATCCTTCTATTACTGGCCTCGCATTCCAGAGCACGAGGGTTTGATTTCCCGTCCAGAAATCCAGATTTGGGTTACCAAATCACTCCAGGTGAATGCCGGGATGGATCCTTAAAAAAAGGCAATCGCCGAATTCCTTCTCATTCCTCGACCCCAGTCCTTTCCCGTCTCTAATAACGTCGACGAGGCTTAAAGCCATAAAAATACGAACAAACAAAAACGCTCCTACAAGTGCAAGCATACAAACACTTTCGATAATGTGATGCACAATAGCATTTTTTTTTTTTTTTTTTTTTTTTTTTTTGTAACTGCTTTACGTCTCTTTTTAACATCGAGGTCTTTAGAGACGGGAAAGGATGAGGGGCAAGGATGGGGGCAAGGAATGGGATGGAATTCGGCCATGGCCTTTTGAAGGAAGCATCCCGGCATTTGCCTGGAGTGATTTGGGGAAACCATGGAAAACCCAAATCTGGATGCCCGGACGGGGCACAATAGCAAGTCACCGACAGTAAAAATCAGCAAATACGCTAGGAAACAATGAATACTCCCTTTATATCAATGGTCATCATTTTATGCAGTACAAACAGTGATCCCACGGTTTATAAAGAAGGTATATTTGCAAAAGAAATAAAAACTAACTTTTCAAACATATACAGTTTTTTTTTTTTTTTTTTTTTTTTTTTTTTTTTTTTGATTAAGCAATCGCTACTTCGAGATTACTTAAATAGAAGTAGAAGAATGGGGCAGGAACGGGAAAGCATTTGGTCAAGGCCTGCTAAACGAAACACGTCTGAAGTGATTTCAAAAAATTATGGAAAACCGAAATCTATATTGCCCAGCCGCCAATCGAAATCGCTAGCTTCCGAACATTAAAGCACTGAAAAGATTTTCTGTGAGAATTTATAATATATAGTCTCCGTTTTACAACTCATTTTACTATTTATATCCTAACTAAACTACGATTTTTACACCTCGTCAAAGTTGAATTCATTAAAAGAGGGTAAAGATTGGCAGCAAGAAATTGGAAGAAATTCGGCAATGGCGTTTTGAAGAAACCATTCGGCATTTACCTGCGACGTTTTCGAAAAATCATAGGAAACCGAAATCTGGGTGTCCGGACGGGGATTCGAACCAGCGTCCTTAAGAATATCAGGCTCGAGCGTTACTGCTCATCCACCGGTCTTGTTCTGCAAAACGTGATTATTTTTACGCCATTTATTGGCTCAGAAGGATACGTTAGTTGAACTACAAACGAATATTTACTAATGGGGACAAAACGCAATTTCCTAGAAGGCTATTGAAAATTCACAGATAGTTATACTGAAAAGTAGACACGCCAGTTTACCAGTCGCGGTCCGTTGGGAGTATTCACGGTGAAGTTGGGTGGTGCGACGGCTGTGACAAACTATGCCTACCTTTCAGGGGCCGCCTTTCACACGCAGAGATACGTTTCACGCCACCTTGAAGCCCAGGTTCAGCCATCAGATACCAGAAGCCAGCTCCAACCAAGTTCTGCTTTCCTTAGTCCCACGTTCACTTTGCTCGCATATAGTGAGGTATAAAACGTTATCTCTGGAAATCATTTCTATGGAACACGCCATATGCAATCCAACCACCACCAGCTGATGACTAATTACTACCAAACCTGACTTTTCAACTACCTCATTCGGTAAGACGGAAACGATTCTTTGCGACCAAGACACTGAACTTTGAGGCAAGTATTTTGTGCGTGATCACCGCGTGTTCGCAGTTACCTTTATCAGAAATATACAGATGTTTCTGTACGTTACGCATTACTTGCTGTGTCAGTAGTAAGATTGATTGCCAGCTAGACGCTCGGGGTTCATATCCCGAAAGACCTTAGTCTTCCTTCAATCTAAGCGTTGTACAGCGTCCATTCAACCTCTTAGCAAACGAACTCCCCCCCGCCCCCTACTCTCCACTATTACGGTAATCGCCATTTTAACCTTAATTTTCATGTTCGGTAGCACTGCTTAAATGTTGATTTCTACAATCCGACGTTACACCCGTGAAGACTTCATTGCAATCATACACCGGGAAAATCTACGTTCTTAAATAATTAATTTCTAGTGACCATCTCCATTTACAGGGTTGTAATATACAAGAATGTTGTCAAATGAGAAGAACTCAGCAGGATTGCACCCAACCACTACTTGCTCATCATGCTGTGTCTCCTTGGAAATAGCTGTAATTAGAAACATGGTGTTTGTAATTAGATATACCAATCCGGAGAATACTGGCCATGTGATACTACTCAGTAAATTACTGTTTTAAAATTAAACTAAAGTAATTCTAGCAACATACTTTAACTATATTAGAAAGCGGTATTCAGCATAAATTACTCTATTAAGAGAAAATTAAACTTGTAATATTAGGTCTAGTAAACCATCTTCAGCATGTGCAAAACCACTCGATATTATACACAAAATTCCCTGGTGATTGAGTCAATATTGTTCTAGTAACAGAATTTAGAACCGTTGAAGTAAATTCATATGTCACTGGTACCCGGAAGATGTGTAAGACTTGTTCAGTCGCTAAGTGTCAGAGAATGATTTTTTTTTTAAATTCAGTCTTTTCGCCTCATTGAGATCATTAGAATGGGGAAAGGACAGGAAGCAAGAAACAGGAAGGAATTCGGCCATGGCTTTTGAAGGGACCATCGCGGGATTCACCTGGAGTAATTTCGAGAAACCATGGAAAACCGTAATCTGGCTGGCTAAGCAGGGATTTCAGTTGCGTACTCCCAAATGTCAGGCCATGACAATACCACTCGCCACCACAGGGATTTAATCTGCGGCGCATTCAGCCTTTGTCATGGCTTAACCTTACTGCTTAGTACTACCGGGTAAAGACGATCAAAGGCTTTGTGTGGAATTTCAGCCGTGCTTATTATAAACAAAGTAACTTTCTACCGAAGTTGAAGATCAGTTTAAGGTTCCACTAAGAATTCCGGCCGTAACTTTTTACCACTGCAGATAAATGATAAACTGTTTTGTTTCGGTACTCAAAGGAAGTACCTAAGCTGGACTCTAGGAAGTTCGAACGACGCTCATTCAAACCCCGCCGCCATCTTATTACGCTGTTTTGCATAATTGCATACGCCAATACTGATATGACCACCAATTTGCTCTTAAAAATGCACCTCCCCAAGTGGAATAATACAAGGAAATTAATTACAGGTTCGTATAATGGCTTTATACAGTCGTTTAAATTGCCCACAGCGTCTGAGGCTGTGAACCGTAGTTCTTTTATTAAAAAATAAAAACTTGGTTTAGAAGTTTAGTTTCTTAGTTACGTGAACGAGGCAATGGCGTCTGCAACAAAATATTATTTTCAGAGTATAAAAATCATTACTTGCAATTAAATTGAAATAATAAGGGGTTGGAAGCTTCCTCTCTAAGGGTCTGCAGTTTTTGCTTTATTAGTAATTAACACAAAATTTTTGAGTCTCACTACAATATTTGTTAGTGGTGTTGTGATAGCGTATGATTTAACAAGCACCCAGCGGTTTCGTTGGTTATTTTCAAGTAACATAAACATTGTTATTCGCTGACGGCCTCCAGAACTTGTGATTATTGTTTCTGGCTGACCTTAAAAAAAAAAAAAAAAAAAAAAAAAAAAAAAAAAAAAAAAACGTAAAAAGTTGCGAGGGCGCTTTTTAGGGCGGGTATCACGGACCAAATATCACCAGAAAAATGGGGGGGGGGGTCGGACCAGATCTCACGAAGTCTCACCACCTCACGTAATTTATGGATGCTCCCTTAGTTCGTTGATTGTCACGTGGTATCTTATTTGATTTTTACCTCCCATATTAACCTGCAGTCTTGATTCTTTATAATACTGTGAACATACCGGTGGTCTAAGGACTGAATTTTTATAAAAGCAATTACCGAAGTGAGTTAGATATTCATCTAATCACTGTGTTAAACCTAAACTTAAGCACAGTATCCACAACTGTACGTCAACAATTAAGGAGATTCCTAATGAATAATAGGAGAAAAATATTACTTTTTTCCTTTATTCCGGGCTTATGATCCGTAGACGACATTATAGGTGTGAGATGATTAGGGTAGGGAGCAGGTAACAGGAAGCAGATCGGCCATATCATTTTGGTGGCTTTCCACGGGCCGTGGTTTTGTAGGCCGCGCTATGCAGCCCAATTGTACGTATCAGCACGCGCCACACGCTAGCCCTCACCACCTCGTTGTGACCTCCCAACCACGTGGCCTAGATTCGTTTCAGCTACCCGGGCTTTTGATGTTTACCAACTGGGCGACGGATAGAGACGCGCCGTCCCTGCCAGCAGAGGCGGGTCCCTCCTAACGGCCCGCAGTTCACTGCTACACCGGCACGGCCGACAAATGTACGGGCCGTGGAAAACCGCATTTTGAAGGAACCATCCCGACATTGGCCTGAAGTGATTTAGGGTAACCATTCAAAACTGAAATCTGAATAGATTGACAAGGATTTGAACTTGCGTCCTCCCGAATACCAGTCTAGAGCTTAACCGCTCACTCATCGGGATCGATAAAGACAATCAAGGTGTTGTAGTTCTATTGTGGAAAAATTGAAATATTTTACAATGTTCACAAAAACCTTCGTAGATTTACACTATACGTATAATACTCATCACGTACAGAGGACGTCACAAAGCTGGATATCTGAATATGCTTAAGCATTAAAAAATTCTACACGCTAAACGTATTAAGAAAATAATGATTTCAAATAAGGAGATATCAGCAATAAAGATGTTTGCCAATGGAAGTTCAACAGAAGCGCCACAATTTTAATAGAACGAAGGTTGACAATTACAAATGGACGCGAGTAATTTATATTGGAAAACTCATCACGTGTTTACGAATCGTTCTGACTGTTTCAAACATTCTTTTAAGATTATAATCATCTGTTGTGCTAACTTTGACTACCTTTCTCAATTTATTTACTGCTTGCAGCTACGTTTTCGAGCTTAAGATGCAAATAATTTCTTTTGTATGTAAATACTCGTGAATCTTGCGCGATTTAATGAGGGAAGTTGCGTCACAAATGGAATACACAGAGGGAACGTCAAAAACGGATTACTGCTGCCCGCCAGACGAAAAAATGAAAATCCAGACGCGAAAGAGGAAACAGAATATAACAGCGTGATATTTTCGTGTAACGCCAGTAAACGAAAGTATACAGTCGGATATATACAGTTCAGGATATGAGTGAATAAACTTTTTACTCATATCAACATAATTATGCCAAGTTGGTGGAATGGCAAAACATTTGTTTTAAAATATCGTTATTTCAAATGTACTAACTTGAATTAATTTCACGTAAGAGAAGAATGGGTATTTCTCCGTATAGACCTCGGAACATAAAATTTCTAAAAAATAATTTAGCGATAATAACCATCTGCAGATGTAATTAAATTATTGGGGGAATATATTTATAATTAATTTGAATTAACCTTAAATGTTGCATGCAGACAATGCTTTGGCTATGAATCTCCAATGTTTTTGTTTGTGATTTTTTCATACAATACTGCACTATTGTGGGTGAGGCCGTGCAAGAATTTCATACAACAATGTCCTTCGTATTAATATTATAACTGTTCAAAATAATACGTATAAATCGCAGTCTAGAATTGGCTTCACTTATGATCGCGGCTATTAGCTGATACAAATTATTTTTGCCTTTTACAGTTACATCTAAAAGCTTCACTTTTAGAAAAGTTTTTCACCAAATATTATTTTTAAAATTTTCGTTTATTTTTTATTTTTTGGTAATATCTTGTAGCATATGTACCGATGAAACAGCTGTGTACGTACAGTGATTTCATATCAATAAGCATTATTTTTGCATCTTCAAAAATCATAATCCATCTCCTTTAACCAATTATTCTTTATTTTTCATTAAAACAATATCTTAATGAGGTATCTGTGGAAGTATGCCCGGGATCGGAAATTCACTGTGCCCTGGCTCACGTTGAGCCCCTTTCTGGAAGCTGATTGTCGGGGTAGGTTTTCACGCCTTCCTGCCCCTTATGCGATACAGCCCCGCCTAGCACACCGCTAATTTAATCCCGCCTCCCATTTCCTCCATTCTGCTGCCGGTTTAATAATGCAGCGCTGTGGAGATTTACTTTTGGAGAGAACCCGGTTTCGACCTGCGGGTGCGCTTCCGCACCGCTTTAATCGATTCCTGGAACTTGGCGATATTCGCTCCAGTTCTCGCCGCGTCCCAATGGCGCCGTATTTACCTTCGCCCCGGCTGCAACACGGAACTCTTGCGCACTTCACCCTACACGTGGAAAGTTTCATTCCGAGTAGGACGAACATTTAACCAACACTGTTGTTTTCCCGAGCAGTTCAGTTCTCTTGTTTGTTGATAGAGTTAGGACTTGTAGAGTTAATTTGGTTCCGTTTTGTGAGTAAATGATTATTTGGTAGCAAAAAGACTAGAACTATCATGAAGATATGTATACATTCATTTCATCTGTAACACTAATTTCTAAGACTGTCAAATGTAACGGTTTGAACGCAATGTTCAGGCAGTTCATTCGCTTACTGTTGTTTAGCTAAATTCAGTTGTTATTCAATTCTGCTCATAACTTCTATTTTGTAGTAACATCGCTGGTTGTTAGTGAGGTAACGAATCCTGAGCTTATTATCTCAGCGTTATGGATGCGATGACCAAAGTAGCATTTTATTGTATTAAATAACCCCTCTAATACTAAAGATGAGATTTACATACAGCTATGTATAGCTAGTAGGGTCAGGGTTATCTGCAGTTCTCACGGTCTTAAAATACTTTATAAGCATTTTAATTATGGTTAAAAGATTTTAATCCAGTTAAAAATTTAATATTCTATTTTAACACGTTGAAAGTGTATGCTTGTAACAGACATCGTTTTTAGTTCTACAACAGCATTGGTTTTTGCAATAGCACTATTTATGATAGTATCGTATTCCTATTTTTGTAACGCGTAACGAAGTTAGCATAGGTTTAGACTTAATAAGATTCATATTAAATCAGTGATACAAAGGTACTGTAGATGGTATCATTTCTTCAAACTATACAGTTATTACGTAGGTACGTGTTAGAGACAAAGTGTCAAATTTGTGTGTGTGGTGTATTAGGGTCATAGAAAGTTGACAGCTAAAATTAACGCCTTCACTCAAGGCCTAAAATTTCAAAAGATACCAAGGTGCGTACACCCATCAGACGGAACAACAATGTTATTATTTTATGTATGCATTCTTTCTGTCTGGTATACAAACCAAGCATAGCGATAACGTTCTTACCCTGCATTCTAGAAGTTGAAGGACCGATCCCGGGTCAGGTGTTATCAATTTTGTCTGTCCCACATTTTCAGAAATCACTGAAGACTCAACACCAAGATGATTCTTTGATAAATATAATGATATATTTCCTTGCTATTATTTCCCTTCAAGTATCCATAATTAAATCACATCGACGTTGATGGGACGTAAAGGACTATTGATTCACGTTTCAGTGATTAAGAACAACGTACTTTCAGTTTTTGTTACACGATGCCAAATAAACAAAAAAATACTACTCTGTTTTTTTATTTATAGCTTTAAGCCTCGTAGATGTCGACGTCATTAGGGACTGCAAAGGACTTGGGGCAAAGAACAGGAAGTAATTCTACCATAGCTTTTTGATGGAACCATACTAGCATTAGCACGAAGTGATTTTGGGAAACCATTGAAAGCCGAAATCTGGATGGCCGGACTGGGATTCGAATTCATGTCCTACCGAACGCGAGGCCAGCGTTACCGCTCAGCCATCATGCTCGGTTGGATGCTTGGCTGTAATTTTAGTCTAGCTAATGCTTTATAAGAATATTGGTCACCTGACTGTTCTAACTAAATTACGATTCATTCAGAGCAGTAGATGTAAAAACAACTTCCAAAAGTTTTTCATGGAAGTGGCTAACGATTCAGTCATATTTTACAGGATGGAAATGTTTGTTTTATTGTCTAAGTGATTACACAGTTTTACAGATTACTCTAGTCGTTTTGTGAGGAACTAAAATGTGTTACTACTGTAATCACGACTTAAGTCCGGGAGTATACCATTTGTGCGGTCCACTGGCCATTAAATTCCGCACGCGAGTCCTTGTCTAGGTGGCCCGTAATGATCCTCGAGGTTGACCACCCTAATGAGCAGTCCAGCAGAAATTCTGCCCCAGCTCCTGAGAGCGGGCCAGAAAAGAAAGAAAAGCGCATTCGGGCAATTTGGCGTCGTTAGTCGGTGTGGCCAGTGGAGCTGGTTTTCCAGTCTAGTGGGTCTGCTCGGACGTTGACAAGCAGTCCGTCCCAGACCTCAAATTAATGGACCAATGTAGTCAGCGCCGCTCGTGATGAATTTGAGGCGAAAGGCAATTGCCCTGCAACTCAGGGAACGACGTGCGATGCTTGAAGTATGCAAGTATGGGTGCATCCACCTGGGGTATCATCAGACAAATAACTAAGGACCATCCAATACGTCCATAGACAATCTATTCTAATATTATAAATGCGAAAGTAACTCTGTCTGTCTGTTTTTTACGTTTTAAGGGCTAAACGGCTAATCCGATCATGATGAAATTTGACAAGGTGGTGATGTTTGCCAATTATTATTATTATCGTATGTCAAGTACAACAAATAGCATGTTAATCAGATAACTATATCTAGAGATTCAAGCCATCTTGTGGTAGCAGGTCCAGCTTGATGCAGTGTGAGAAGGCCTCCAGATAGTCTTCTTTCTGAACAGTCCCATCAGCAGTTTGGATACCACCACAGTCACATAATGCATCGTCACGGAGATCCCAATTATGTGCGGTTGCAATGCAGAATCCGTGACCTGTGCGAAATCTATTCAGTTGACACCAAATACGCTCAGGAACCCTGGAACACAAGTTGTCGGATCTTTGATGTCCACAATTGTGTGGACTGTTGGTTTCCCACTCCTTTCTACACTCTTCGTACAAATTAAAGTTGTTTTATCTGATCTTGGCTGCTTTCATGTAGGCAGGTCTTCTCGATTTTAATAGTGTGCGATGCAGGAGAAGAAGGTCACCCTGAAGAGGATTCGTGATTTTTGCCATTAGGGAGGACATAAAATACTATTTTCTGTATATATAATACATATAACCATGGAATTTTGAAAAATTAACTGAATAGTGTTAGACAGACGCATAGCAGGTATAAGTCTCTATAATGCCTAGTGATAGAGCGGGCTGGGAGCGCAGTGGATAAACCACTTGCTTGCTGAAGTTCGCGGTGAGAGCCAAAATTTTTAAGAATTGTTTTTCATCGTATGAGCCATGTCTGGAAGTTCCGTTGTAAGGATTTCATGTTAAAAAGTAGGTCCCATAAATTCAGGGGCAGAATGCGTGGCAAATCGTAGGCAACCACACAATGCCGTAAGCGTTTACACTTTTAAGCTATATTGGTCCTCCAGGCTTTGCTTCCTCGCAGTCAGTTTGTGTGTGATCTACACTAATAATATTATAAATGCGAAAGTAAGTCTCTGTTTCTCTGTTACGTTTTGACGATTAAATGGGTATATTGATATTGGTGGAGTTTTACAAGTAAATATTTTGTATCTTTAGCAAGGACACAGGATAACTTTTTTCGGTATGAATAACAGTTTGAGTCATAAAGTTTTGGTGGCTTATAGAATGGCGACAGTCTGTAATATTAAATCGGTCGCTAAGGCTGTAATTCTCTCGCAGAAAAAATAATTATTTAGTATAGATGTCGATTTGCGCTGCACTGTACTGTACTATTACTTTGTGTCCGCATAAAAGTTTCAGGCATCAGTCACTTTCGTCATCTTTCTTTACATGCCTCGCAGGCGTAAAACAGACTAAATGTGTAGCTCTAGCAGAGCACGAGCAGCTAAAATTAATAGAACCCAATAATCTGATGCTCATGCTGAAGAAACAAGAGAAGACCAAGCTGAAACTGAAGCTGCCCTCAGTTAACACCCTCCTTGCCGGCCTCGGTAGCGCGGGTCGCAGAGGTCGCCGGTTCGAGTCCGGCCAAGGGCATGGGTGGTTTTAAATAAGTGTTGTGTCCGTCCTGTCACTGGTTATCATCAATAATAACACGAGAATTATCTATATACATACTTGACGAATAAAAGAAAAATTAGTTGCTGGCTGAATGGCTACACGGCCGGATGCCATTTAAATAATAATATTTAAAAACACACTCCTCCCATCTCCCCGCATCTTCGGTTTTTTCCTGTTTTTAAACATGTTGGAAATTGATTCTCTCCATGAGACAGGTTCGACGGTAGAATAGTACAGTGACGGCTTTCCCGTCATATTATGCCGATTCGGTGTTGCTTGGGACAAATCTTACGTAACTTTCAGCTTTCTATATCCAATTCTAGCAATGAAATTATAATTCCATGCGTACGAAGTCGCGGGAAATAATTAATTTCAATGTAACCGGAACCAGGCAAGAAACGAAAGTGTTCTATCAAAAGTTTTGGCTGAACGTTCATAAATTAATACTTGTTAAACACGACGAACTTGTTTAAGTGTCCTCAGAAGAATAGAGAAAGGCGTAATAGTCCTGGATTCAGATGTTTCTTTAGTCGTACAAACCATTTTGATTATAGTTTTGTGCGGTTTTCCACGGTCACCTACCGGAATACTAACATTATTGTTATGCAGACAGAATAACAGATATTTAAAGACATACAGTAACTCACTTACTGTCTACCATTGTCAGATAGTTTACAGGACAAAAAAAAAAAAGGAAAAAAAAATCTACCAACCACACCTGTCAGAAAAAAAGAAAAGGTATGGAGTAGTCAGTTTTCGTAGAAGCTCAGAATTAAACCGAATACATCTTGAACAAACTGAAATAACCGACACATTAGTACATAGGTTAATCCGGAACATAATAAACATCTGGATTTTGAAGAGAGGAAATATCGTTCCTATAATATGCAATAATCCGGATTACACCAAAACTAGTACCCATAGAAATTTTCCTAAAACAATATGTTGTACAACACATAATAAATATTGTTAGATAGGTATTTTTCTTACAGATTTTCGTGAAAAGGTATCGTAGAGTGCTCATAATACCTTACTGCCGAGTATTAGAGCATATGATGTTAATCGAAAAATCTTAAGACATTTATTCTTTTGCAAACTACTTGGATATTGTGTCATCTAAAATGTGAACAAAAAAAGGCTAGTTAGTGTAGGAGCAATTAATATTGAAAAAAAGTTTATTGGTAGATAAATATTTTGTAAATACTGATTAACATCTCCTTTTGCTGCAGTAATGCCTATATTCCGTATAAATGATTTTTTATTTTTATACTTAAGTGTATCCGAGTGTTACAGCAAAAGAAATAAAAGTTAGCAATAAAATAAAAACGTTATTAGTAATCAATTAATAAAATATGTTCCGTACGAAAATATGAAATAGGAATTTTCCGACTTGTGTATGAAAGCAATGATGAGAACAGTTACTTTAAATTATTCAAGAAGAAGAAGAAAGTCGTATTTTACCATAAATAAATCTGCATTCTACAAATAGTTTGCTAAACTTGTTTTCATAAATAAATAAAAAAAAAAAAAAAAACAAAGAACGAGTAACTGAAAATAAAGAAACAGCAAAATCGCTACTTAAAATTGTGAAAAAAATGTGTAAGATTTCAGCTGATAGCATAATTATCAACAACACGAAGTACGCCTCAGTAAATTAAAGTAACTTTCGGTCACTAACGTGCATTTTCTGCGATTCTTGCAAGTATCCAACCAGAATTTATTGATCACAAACCGTCAACAAAGCGAAATGAATTTTTTAGCATTACCTTCCTTCCCGACGGAGCTCTTTAATGTCTGCAAATATTGACCTTTGATATAACTCAAGAACCACCAAGAAGTTTTTAACAAAATTGCAAAAGCAAATTTCGTTACGCGGGGACAAGTGAAAAGATGTTTTCTACGCTTTATGTAAGTCCAGATATTTTCAAGAAGAACATTTTCGCATTTTATAATTTATTTACATATACTTTAGTTATTACTCTCCGTCTCTTTCCTCTTCCCTCTCCTACTATCTGCATACCACACACATAAAAGGAAGTGTATATCTATGTCCTCCATTGATACAAAAATGTTTTTCCTTAAGGCTTTACGCCTCGTCGACGTCGAGTTCATAAGAGGCGGGAAAGGAATGGGTGTAAAGAACGGGAAGGAATTCTGCCATAGTATTTTGAAGGAACCATCCCCCTGTAGCGATTTCGTAAAACCATGAAAACCAAAAATCTAGATGGCGATTCGAATCTTCGTCCACTCGAATTAAAGACAAGAGCGTTACCACTAAATCACCATGCTGGTTTGATTAGAACACCGCATTTAACTACTCTCGCCATATAGGCAACCGGCAGGTCATTGTGGCATTGCAGGAACTCTATTCTCTACATTCTCTACATAATCAGTCATTTCTTCGTTGTCACACGTCACCATTACAAACAAATAATGATCTTCAATTTCATTATTCTATCAGGGTGTTAGCTCTACAATGGTGTGCAGAGAGAATCTTATCTCAGAGTGATATATGAGTAGTGGGACCTTTCAACCGTGTAGAGTAAATGCTAAAATTGTACATATATTTTCTGTATTATTTAAATATTCAGATTAAAGCAATATATGTATTAGTTTATTAGGATTTTAATATGAAGGTAAAATGTAACAATGAAACAATACGGGAGATTGAGACTAGTATGAATACTCATTACAATTATAAATTTGTAAATTCACCTAGAATAGTTATGACTTCAGACTTAGAACAGAGATGTCCATGTTGGAACACAAAAATATTTTTCGCGAGAAGACGCCTTGTAATGCTGCGCTAGGTATAACTAATTCTAATGATTCTCTTGTTAATATCTAAATTTTCTGAAAGTTTGCGCAAATATATTTAAAAGAAAAACAGATCCAAACAGAATCATTATATGAAGCAGTAAGGCAATTACGAGTTCCATTTTAGCCTGTGGCAATGAAAGACTTATTACAAATCATCTGTTTTCTTTCATAGTTCTTGTCTCTACTTTCTCTAACAGCAAATTAATCAATCCTTCACGTCACAAAATATTACCCATCAGTGTGCGTATCTTTTCACACGTCTTTCCATTAATTTCTTCGATGCTGGTGCTTAAATGATAACGGTTAGCCTTAGCATTCTGCATCGATTCCCTACTTCACCGTTTAGATTTCTGTTTTCTGAATTCACACTGTTTTCATTGCAACATTTATTAAAGTGGATAGACTGCATGTAACTCTCTCTGTTGGATAATATCGTCTACTTCTGAAGCATATTTAAATAAGATTGCTAAATTAAATAATTCTGCCAAAAACATCATTTAAAAAGAACATATATTTTTTGAAGCACAAAATAACGAAACACTAATTTTGGCCAAAAAAAAAAAAAAAAAAAAAAAAAAATGGTGATGACCAACGTATACAATATTTCTCTGGAAGTGTATTAATTTGATAAGTGAAGCGGCAACAAAGTTCAATGTAGTGAAGCAACGTTCAGTGTTTTTGTTTGCGTTGTGTTGGCAGCAGTAGCGGTCGCCGGCGGCAGCTGGCGGACAGGTGGTCGGGTGGGCAGGTGGTCAGCCGGCCGACCAATACAAAGGCACGCGACCCAACAACGGCTGGCGTGACTGCGCTGAATATTAACCACAGCCATGGGCCACACGCTTACCAACATTCAAACTGCATACCGCCTCCGGTATAACTAAGCATCACTCATTTTATGTTCACGTTCTTGCAAAATTTTCACTTGAAATTATATGTATCTTACTGTAAAGATATAGAAAGAAATAAGCATATTTCTGTAAATACGCGCCATAGTATAGAAAAATGTGGAGTGCAAAACCCGGAAATAAACTGAAGTTTTATAAATATATAACATATACTAATAATAAAACATGTTTACGATGCTTCTGTCATTAGGACAAAAAGTATAAATGAAGCAGTATAAATCCGATTTTTAAGGGCCGTCAAAGGAGACGACATAGCAGATGGAGATAATAAAATCCGTATCTAGAAATAAATTTGTATTGGGGTATAATGAAGTAATGTAGACCTAATCAAATCTGGTGCAATTAATGTGAATGAGTAAATGAGGACCCAACTGACAAAACATTTTTATTTATTTATGGCTTTACGCCTAGTCGATGTCGTGGTGATTAGAAGCGGGATAGGACCGGGGACAAGGAACGGAAAGGATTTCGGCCATGGCTTTTTGAAGGAAGCATTCCTCGGCATTCACCTGGAGTGATTTGGGGAAACTATGGAAATCCCAAATCTGGATGCCTGGACGGGGTTCGAACCGGCGTCCTTCAGAATGCCACGCCAGAGCGTTACAAAAAAATCAATTGAGAGAGCCAATGAAAGTTGAAATAAGTACATATGTCTAATACTTGAACGACTGACTACGTCCAGCAGTATACTGATCGTATAATTTCTAGAAGCAAATCTAATTCATGGAATATTGTATCATTTTCTTGTTACACCAAAAGTGATTTATAATTTGACAGACACACATTACAGCAACTAAATTGCGTTTTTAATACGTTGGAATCATTTTCTAGAAGTAGCTACTTGTCTATTCTGCCGTAGAAAGGGCATGATTTACAGGAAGAGGAGGTGAACATGAGTAGACGGGGTTTTAAATAATGTCCAGTCATACTGATTTCCGTTTTTCATGGCACCTCGAAGTCACTCCAGGTGAATGGCGGAACGGTTGCTTCACAGAGTCCGAGGCCGTTTCCCGTCTACTTCCGTCACAACAATTCTTTCATGTAGTAATTTGTCTCACTACTAAGAACCCGTAAAGCTCGAATTTAAAAAAGTAAAATGAACCAATGCAATCAGCCACTGCGTTGTACGTTAAAGCTGACAGCGGATGGGCATGGATAGCAACTGAGGATGATGAGAATCGTTCTTTACTAGAATAATTACAAACTACGAAATGCAGGATTAAATGAAAATACAACGATCTTACGAGGTTCAATATATTTTTTTTGTATATCTTTATAACATAAGAATAATTGGTAACAGCAACTATAGTCGAGACTAAACTTATTATACAATTTTTCTTAAACGTATAAACTAACTGTAAAGACCTGTTACAACAAACAAATAGAAAAACGGTAGGTCTGTAATTAATTTCTCCAGGTTTATACCAGTTGTTGACTATTTTAAGCTATTATAATCCCATTTATTTCTGTTTATTTAACTGATGTAGACGAAGTTAAACCCAACTAAGGAAGTGGTTGTAAAACAAACCAAGCAAAGTGGCTGCGTAACCCTATTACTCATATTTATTGTACTTTTCAGTATTTACCAAGGCGTTATTATGTGTAAAATGTGCATCCCAGTGAGTACTTTCAGCGTCAGTGCCAATTTTACCTACACTCTTTGAAGTAAGAGACACGTATCTATTCCGCGACAGCAATTAAAACGTAACGCGTTAGCACCATATACGTAATGAACTCAGATGCGTATGACGCAAAAACTGTGGCTCGTTTTTGATTCGACAAAACAGTTGCAATACAGGGTTGAAATGATGTTTCAAAGCAGTCAGCAAAAACAAAGAGAGATGTCAGTTGAAAAATATTAATATGAAGTTTCTTCAAAATTTTATTATTTACATTCAACTTAATTGCGGTTACTAAATGACTTTTTACGAATTTTAAGACTATTATAAATTTTAACTAACCATACGCTACTACCCAAATTAACATTTATCTATCGAGATTTGGTAGAGGTTCTGAATTTTATATGTAAATGTCCCAAATATCAATTTTTTCCTTTAATGCACCTTTATTTATGGAGCAGTTAAGTTTTATTTGGCCGAAAGTTATCCACTAGCCGCTAGGCAACCCTCATCTATTGAGTCGCGGGTCAGCATATCTGGAGGGGCACTGCAAGCCAGACTACCTGGCAGCACAGGACGAACACAAACGCGCACATTATAGGATTTGAAGCGGCTAAATGAACTTTTAGAGCTACAGGAGAAAGTGAAAAATACAAAGTCCACAGGGAGAAAACTAGTAAATATCTGACATTGAAGTGAAGAATATTTAGAACCATTAATTAAGAAGTGTGGCAGGGTGAATACCTGAACAAATTGTAACATAAGTTACCAACTATGTAGACACTAAAGAACGGACTATTCCTG
Organism: Vandiemenella viatica; assembly: GCA_031002005.1. Lineage (NCBI taxonomy): Eukaryota > Metazoa > Arthropoda > Insecta > Orthoptera > Morabidae > Vandiemenella > Vandiemenella viatica. Next base: position 74,110,391 of record JARYHS010013631.1, read on the forward strand.
ACTGTAAGTTCGATGATTAGAGTGAAAAAAATCAGAAAATTTGAGAGATTTATGAGTGAAGAAAAACTTCTAAAAAGGCATAATTAGATGGTATATTGTATAAATTAAAATATTTTAAATATTATATCAATTAGAAGCTAATATTACAAGCTCATAAACAAACTGGTTCAAAAATTTGGTAGATAAAAAGAAAATATTACCTATTGACAGTATATTGGTAACTGATACTATATAAGCATTTACCATCACAAATGTTAATAATAAATCCAATGATAGAAACAATTTCAGTATAACACTTGTAGGCAACTGCAATTAACAAAGACTTATTCGAAATAACCACATTGGTTTATTTAGGAGTACGATTGATATTTTAAGAAGGTGAATTAAAATACACAGCAACAGAAAAGAGACCTGACGCTATAGACAGCAAAGTGGACGTGATATGAATGTTACAACAAGTCTGGAACTTAAATAAAAAAAAAAAATCTGAGACTCATTTACAATGGCTGGAATGGTCGAGAAAATAATTGAATTACGGAGACTATTATTTACTTGTGGCTTCCTGTTTATTATGCAGCAAAGAGTATGATCAATCTAAAATGTTTTGAGATTTTAGTGCCCATAAAAATAGCAAGATCAATAACGCTTCTTCAAAAACCAGTTGTGATTAAGGAGAACATCAAAGTGTTTTATGGGTGATACAATGACTGTTTTATTCAACATCAATGAGCTGTAAAGGTTTATTTTAGGTGACCCAGACTGCACATGCTTGTTCACAATAATTTAAAATAAGTGGGGAGTTGTTGAGACTGTGTTGATGTATTTGACGGGATAATATATAAATGTAACGATGGAGAGTAACAGCGGAGATATAGAGGAAAGCCGGCAGCAACTCACCTGAGTTCCAGGACCTCCTGCCTGAGAGCTGCTACTTCAGAGGATCCTCCCCCGAGTTCTGAGCGCAGGCTTCTGAACTCGTCCTGCCGACCTTCCAGCAGCGCCGACAGTTGCTTCTGCATGAGCTTCACCTGCTGCTCCAAGTCCGCACTCACCGCGGCACCACTCACGACCACCAGCAAGCACAGCCACGAGCACGCACCGAAAGCGCAACACGCCATGTCGAACGTCTGACGGCCCGCGCCACACTGCGAGTCGCCCGCGGCGCCAAGCCGGTTTTAAACGGCGGCTCGCGCATGCGCAGTGGGCCGGCAGGTGCGAGCTGTCGTGTGCCGCGCGCGTGCGGGAGCAACACCTGCCCCACTCCCGCAGCTGGCGTCCCGGCCCGCGGCTCGCCGCACCAAATTACTCAACACGAATGTACCAAAAGGTTCCGCAGCACACGTAAGAAAAATCGCTCTGGTAATGACATAGGTAGCAGAAAAGGGCTGCGGGTTAAAATGATGAGACTTATGAGTGTCACGGGTAAAACAAGAAGGCACTCGCAGCGTACGGGATAGAATGCTAGCTCTACTTGCCGACGGTAGCTGGTTCGAGCTCGGCCGAGGGCGTGGGTGATTAGTCTAGGTGTTGTGTTCGTTGAGTCTCATATGTCTTCCCCCCTTTCCCCTCCCCCTCTTTACAATGGCATTCGGTTACTTAGACCATAAAGCCACCTCAATTTGGCTATCATGATTCTCGGTTTCTCCAGTACATTGTTGCTATTAACGGTGGACCAATGGAAACTACAGGACGGACATAACATGATCATATCCAACACTTAAACACCGATGCCCTCAGTCGGTCTTGAACCGGAGACCTTCGGCACGCGGAGCCAGTACTCTAACCACTACGCTGACGAGGCTGGCGTCTAATAGGTGTCCTCCAATTGAATGATCAGGTAAATACTGGAAGGAGCGTTAATATTTACTTTATGATCATATAAATACATTCAGAAGTGCTGGCTGAATAGCTAAATGGCTTAATGTCATTTAACAATTAAAAATAAAAGAAGGAGAGACATTTTAAGCAATGTGGAATAAAGGAGGAAACTACAGCAGATAGTTTTAGAGAATCGGTAAAAGTATTATACTTTGGCTCTAACACATCGAAAGGGTTGAGGGAGTGAGATTTTAAATGCTAATGGAACAATGGTGAATTTTAGGGAAACGTCCAGAGAGGAATACCGGATGGAAGATAGAGAGGTTGTGATGATAGAGAGGTTGAAATCAGGATGACAGCTCAAAACAGAAATTTGAATGAAAAATAGATCCATTGTAGTGGATTGGGGTCGGATGTATGTTTATGTGCTACAAGATATTTTTTGTGAATTTGTCGCTCCTCGACGTTGAGGTCGTTTGAAGAGATGGGGGATTGGGGCAGTAACGGGAAGGAATTCGGCAATGTATTTTTAAAGGAATAATTTCTACATTCGTATGCAATGATTTCAGGAAATCATGGATCGAATTGTGGGTTACCTGAGCATGTATCGATCTCATGTCCTCCAGAATCCGTTGCCAGGGCCTTGATGGAGTCACAATGAAATAATTTTTTTTCAGTGGATTTACCTGCAATATTTTACAATCAGAAGACACTTTTTCTCTTCTAGATATTTGGGGTATATATTAATCGGTGTGCACATTCCCAACATAATCTTACTGGTATACCATCGAGACACGATGCATTCCACCGTTTCAGAAACTCTAGCTGTTTTACAATACCTACAGGATCTGTTTGTATTGAATCCATATCATAATCCACGTGAATTAGAATAAGAGGCATAATGTTCATATTTTCATTAGTGAACAAAATATATACATCAGTTTTTAGTAGGTCGGCATTTCCATGGCTTCATTAAAGCTCGCAACGCTTGTGTATAAGTGCTGACATGCTGTTGGTATTGCAACTCACTTTTATTTCCCATGACCTAATATTCCTTTGGTATTCTTGAGAAAAAAGGACTCAGCGTGGTGGTGTAACGGTTAGCGTTCTGGTCTTGCATTCGGGAGGACGGCGGTTCGAATCCCCGTAGGAGCATCCATATTTGGGTTTTCCATGGTTTCCCAAATCACTCCAGCCAAATGCCGGGATGCTTCCTTCAGAAAGCCATGGCAGAATTCCTTCCCATTCCTTGCCCCCCATCCTTTCCCGTCTCTAAAGACCTCGCTGTTAAGAGACGTTAAACAGTTAAAAAAAAAAATGAGAAAAAGGGACTAATTGATATTGCTATGCGTGATAGTTCAGCGCCAAAGTTCATGTCTAATCTTCAGGCCTAATATTTGGTAGGATGTGGATTCAAACCCTATATGGACACTCAATTTTTTAGTTTGATTTTGTTGCAATCTCTGAAGTCATCTGTGGGACACTTGCGATTTCTATGTATAGTATATAATTACCAATTATTACTTAACGCTAGCTTCCGTTCACTTCCATTTACAATACTCAAAAAAAGGAAGAAGAGTTTATTGTTGACTTTTCTACATCATAAACGTGAGTTAAAATAGCCAATTTTGGTGTTCAGTTGTAACAGATCCGATAAAAAAGAAAAAAATGCTTGCACCAAAAAAACAAAAGAGTGGGAGAGAGAAAATACCGCTCGTAAGAGTTACTGTTCAGCCAGCACGAAAGCGGTAACGGAAAAACCATAAAGAAGTTAAACAGAATTATCTATTCTAGAAACATAAAATAATGCGGTAAGTAATGGAACAATTCTTTTGTGGCGTTGACGTAGCCTCATTTGCGAAAACTCCACTTAATTTTCTTTTATTTCATCGAGTTTCTTTTAAATAAAGAAGAACTGTGTGTTAATGAAGAAACTCAAACGCAACGAATCTCTTTTGATCACTACAGTTGGTAGAAGTTTCTTAACTAATTTAGTTCTGTGGTTCAGTGGCGCTGAGCCATCAGATGAGTCTTGTGCGTCAAAGCACATCGGTCCCAAATTAAAAACCTGGCCTGATTAACCGTAATCACGCAGGTGGTGTCACGTGACTGCTGTTGTTGATAACTGTATCGGAACACTCATAGCAGTAACATTATTCTAGTTTAACATAACATGAAACATTATTTAAGGCTAATTTGAATAATTTGCAGTGTGAATCTTAAAATTTTTAATAATCTGTCAGTATGCCATTAATTATACTTCAGGTCTTATCAGTGACTGTCTTAATTCAGTGTCTTTCTGAAAGCGTCTTATATGTTTAAATCCCACTGTCTGATGGTTGAAACGAATATAAATTTAGCCTGTGAATATCGGAGACCACGTCCGAAATTTACAGCGCACAGAAAGCTTCTTATCTAAATTTGCACTAAATCAAGAAGAACTTTTCTTTTAAATGTAAGAAAATAATAAACTTTAACCGATAAAGCGGAGAAAAAAAAACAACAAATTTACGAGAGTAGAATTGATGATAATACGAACAAGATATTTGTTTCACAATGCTGTCTTTCGATTCAACTTGTGTTCTGGGAATAACGAAATTTGATATAGTAATTTTAAATATTTTCGATTGTATTATCGATAGAAAACTGCGATAAAAACTGTTGTATAATCATCAAATAATCATTTAATTTGTATAAAATTTCTATTTTGCATAGTATACAAAGACTTTTCTGAAGTGAAACTTTAGTGATGACCAAGATAATATGGCTTAAAGTAATTGCCTGATAATACTTTCAGAACTAAACATATTTGTGTGAAGCCATCAAAGGACCACGTGCCACCTGTGTAGAACAGGTGGAACTTGTGAATAATGAGAGGGGGAAGGACTTGTGTCCTGCCCGCATTCCGACCTGGTCTGTTAGACCCGACGCACTTAAACTTTGGGAGGAAACCTGTAACTTCTACGTGTTGTGTATTTTTGTTTGTGAATTGTGTAGTTTATGAGGCGGAGATTGGGGACCATACCAAAATTCGCCTAGTTGTTTGCAGAAAACCGTCTAGAAACCGCAACTAGCACTGCCGGTTCGTGGGGATCGGTATTCGAACCGGGTTCCATTGCACTTCCTCGATCCTGGGTACGGCGCCATAACACAGTGAGTCATACTGACGGGTCAGTCAAGCAATTACGAATAACAATTAAAACAATATGGAACTTAATCTAAACATTAACAGAAATTATTTTGAAATTCTTCAATGAGATGCAATAAACAACTTGTATGACATGAAAATTAAGTAAAATATATCAGTTGGCGTTCTTTTATAAGTGATTAAATGATTTAAATGTGGCTAAGGTAGGCAGAAATAGAGTTGCAGTGTTACAAAGGTCTTAGATTTTACCGAAATAACTACATAATAAAAATAAATAAAAAATAAAAAAACACACAGAACGTAAGTAATACTGTTCACAGACAGATGTCGATAGTTTCTCTTCCTCTAGTGGCCAGCGACAGGCTCTGCGACCAGGCGGCAGCTAAATAAACTATTTTTTTTACTTATGGCTTTATTCCTCGTCGACGTCGAGGTCATTAGAGGCGGGATGGGACTGGGGACAAGGAACGGGAAGGAATTCGGCCATGGCTTTGTGAAGTAAGCATCGCGGCATTCGCCTGGAGAAATTCGGGGAAACCATAGAAAACCCAAATCTGGATTCGAAGTGGTGTCCTCCCCAATGCAAGGCCAGAACGTTAACCGCTCACCCACCACGCTGGCTGTAAACAGACTTGCCGCAACCAGTATATAATATGTAACATTATCAAAATCCCCTCCAACATTTTCCGTTATTATTATTATTACAATTATAAATATTATTATCCTATTATTTTATTTATTACTACCTTTGCCTGGCATGCGTTGCAATGCCTATTTATATTTCTTAAGTGGGTATGCATTCTGAAAACAAACACATTAACATGAACCAAATAACTGAAAAACAATGATTTTAATCCATTAAATTAAAATTGAAAAAAATTTATTCTGGTACTTTGGGTTATACAATACTTTCAGTCTTCCGTCAGGGTACCCAACGTAGCTCGCCGGGTGGATATGAAAGTTCAAAATTGGATAGAAACTGTAGCTTTGTATAAAAAAAACATTGACAAAAATTAATTAGGTGGAAAGACTGAAAGGGGCTGAGTTTCTGAAAACGAAATGTCGACAGTATTTTTCTGTTTATTTTAAAGTATACGTACACGTGCAAAGTTCCATCGAAATCGGATAAAAAATGTGGGTTCGTAAAAAATTAATGGTTGTAAAGGGGGAGAGGGGGAGATTTTTTTTGGTAAGAAACCTTTGTTTGTGTATACACAATTACTCGCCAAAGTTTCATCGTAATCGGATGAATGATATAGGAACGCATAGAAGACGAACAACAAGCAAACAAACATTCATTTTTGTATGTAAGATAGATATTTTAAATATTTGTATAAATGTCTGTAACCTGATGTACATAATTTCAGGGTTTCTACAGATTAGTGATTAGTATTGTGACAGGGGGGTAGCTGTGGTTTATAGTCTTGTATTGTAGTATCTTTGGCCCGCAACAGTGTTTGCTGGCCGAGAGAGATAGACGGGTGTTGCACCGTGTAGATACAGTCGCGTGACGCGAGTTTGTGGTTAGTAGTTCATAGAATGTGATAACAAGTTTGGCTGGATGTTATATGAGCGTAAATAAGTTATTCAAAAACGAAGATTATTAAATCCATTGGTATTGGCTCTGAACAGTTCATTTTAATTTGCGACATCAAAACAATAACTCCTGTTTGTTTTTGGGGGGGGGGTGGTTTCATAAGTAACTATAAAAGAAGGTAAAAGCAGTGGGTTTTCACAGCTTTCAAGATGTATTCCCGTAGAATTAGCGGAGGTAGAGCTCCGCATTCCTATTTCCTGACGGCAGGCACTGGAGTGGACGTGCCGTGGCCAGCGACATGGTCCGGCCTTTTTCTTTACCTTAAACTGTAGCCTGTAGCATTACTAGGTTAGGTTAGGTAAGGAGGAAAGGAGCTGGCCGTCCTACCCATGGCCGGCGCTAGGAATTTCGGGCCCGGGGTAAAATGGGCGACCCTTTTTTTTTTTTTTAGCTCTACAAACTAGCCGGGCGACAATTGGCGGATTCTTGGCTTCGAGACCTGGGGGCCCCTCCAGCCGGTGATCGGGGCCCCCATCAGCCAGCGGGCCCGGGTACATTTGACCCGCTTACCCCCCCTCCCCTAGCGCCGGCCCTGGTCCTACCTATGATACAAGGTATATATATATATATATATATATATATATATATATATATATATATATATCCTATTATATAAAAAGCTAACGTGTGGTCTGCGTGCGTCGTCTATAGCTACTTCACGGATTGGCTACAGAACGGTCACGTGACAGACGTCACTCGCCAATCAACAGCCACCATATTGTATTCCTTCATTCATGTCGCGTTTTGTTTAATTACTACAGTTAGATGCAGAAACTCATATAAGAAGAAGAAGATTCAATATTTAAGCTATTTTACCTGTATCAGTTAGACGCAGATATTCATGTAAGGAGAAGAGGATTCAATATTTACGCTATTTTATCTGCATCAGTGATAAGGACCATAACCTAAGAATTTTTTAGGCAGAAGGTAAGAAACAAAGAAGTTTATTAAAAACTAGGAGTAATGTACGTAATGCGAAATGTATTAGTCAAATAAATAACAGTTATCCGTTTTCGAAATTATAGTCCCCGTAATATGAAGTGAAATGCATTTATTTATTTTAAAATATTAACCAAATACTCTGATAATCTAACCAGAGTAACGTATTCATATAACGAAAGATATAATTAAAAATAATTCTTTTCCTGAATAAATTCCTACTACCATTATAGATGATACCCTTAATATTTGATACATGTGTTAGCTATTAAATGCGATTTAAGATAACCTTTTTATTAGATTTAAATCATCAACTGTATAAGCCATGTGACACTCGCAATTCAACAACGATATTACTGCCGCAAAACAGCAGTGAGCGGAGATATTAGAAATACGGAGAGCAGGTGAAAAAAATTAATGCGAGGCAATTATATGTCACAAAGTTACAATTAGTACATTCCTTTAAATTTACATATTGCTTTTTATTCATGTAAATGTAATGAGGAGAGTATTTATTCTATGTTTACATTATATTACCTGTATCAGTTAGATGATGAGGAACAATGAAGTTAATTCAAAACTCAGAGAAATGTACGCATCGCGAAATATATCCACCCAGATAAATGACCGTTATTTGTTTTTGATATTATAGTAAAATTAAATTAAAATGAATTTATTTAAATAAATCATAGTAAAATACCCCGATAATCTAACCACAGTATGGTACCCTTATCACGAAAATATCATTAAAAATGGTTGATATTTGCTTTTCCATACAAGTTTTTCCAGAATAAATCCAGACTACCGCCATAGGTGCTGCCTGTCGTTATTCATATGAGGGTAATAAAAGCTATTTTTCGAATGCAACGTTGTGGAGGTTGTGCCTAAGTAGACCAGATTCGTAACTGAAACATTTTGTTGCAGCATAATTCGCTCTGAAATCAGTTTTACAAACCATTTAAACTGCTTTCATAAGCGCCATGTTACTGAACGTATTAATTAATGCGGGTGAAAGTAGTTCCATACCTATCGTGCTGAATTGTGCCTGGACCAGGAATAAAACTGATATTACATGGACAGCAAAAGTTTTCGGGAATCCTAAATGGTTTTTAATTTTATTGGTTCTATACTTCCGTCGTCATTAATTCAGTAGAAGTTACTGCAATATTGCTATGTGAACAGCAAATCAAATATTTAGAACAGTACAAAATCAAAGAACTTATCATTACGTAATAACAATTCCGTATAATTAACCCACTGCAAAAAAAGGAACTGCCAGAATATGGCGTTCAAACCGTCATTTTTGACGGGCTCGAAGCTAGTATATATATATATATATATATATATATATATATATATATAATTGAGGACCACGTATAGCTGTAAGCCATTTGAATATACTGAGCCAAGCACTGTATATTACTTTTTGTGTACACTGTAGAAAAGAAACTGATACAAATGAAATTCGCGTAAACTTAAGCAATGAGGATCACGTTTTTATAAAACAGCAGATTTATTTTCAGAGGGAAAAATGAATCGCTTAAAACAATAAAAAAAAATCAAAAGTGACCCAGTGACAAAGATTACATCAGTGAAACCAGCAACGCAATTAAGCTCACAGAAGTTGTGTGGGTATCACTCCCTAAAATTTTCAGAAACTGCTCATAATGGTGTATACTGCTCTGTTAAAAAGAAGTTTTCTGCGAAATCACTTGAAGATAACTCGGAGCGAGTTTCTTTTAACGAATCGGACGTCTTGACCTTTTCCAGGACTCGTTAACTGCGATACAAAAAGACAGGAGTAGCTGCGGGTGGCAGGAAGTCGATAGCTATCGACATCTGCCGGCGCTGTTTATATCCGCCAGCTGTTGCTGCTAGTGCGGGGCAGATGCCGCCGCAGCTGCCCTCTGCTGTCTCTGCAGTTAATTACGGCTTCTTGCCCGCCCATTAGGGCGGCCTGCACGTGGCAGCAAGAGAGCTTCAGGAAAAAATAAAATAACACAACCACACCCACCCGCAGATGGGAGTCAGGTATGGTGTTGGGATCAGTCGAGATTATATTTATTTGCTTTGGCGGAAGCTAGCGTTGACATAAAACAATAAATTGCTTTACTGTTTGACTAATAAATGCGAGATTACATAAGGGGCGTCCATTAATTACGTGAGTTGAAATAAGGGGTGGGTCCGGCGAAATATCACGAAACCTCACCAAGGGGGGGAAATCTCACGTGAGGTTTTGAAATTCTTGAAGAATGGTAGAGCTAAAAAAAAAAAAGTCTCAAAAACTAACGAGGTCGATTACTGGGGATAGGGGGGGGGGGGGTGGAGGCTCTCCGTCAAAATCTCACGTTATTTTAGAGGGGGGGGTGGTCCGGAATTCCGGCAAAACACTACACGTCATTAATGGAAGCCACATAATGATTAATGACTGCGTGAGTTTGGCTTAAAGAATGAATCTCTGTATTATCTATCACATTTTTGCCGTAAAGGAGCAGGTGTGTATATATTTATGGTAAAAAAATGTTAGAATAATAACACCAACATTGTAACAGCTAAGTGTTATCACTTATCAAGTTTAGTGAGTTAAAGTTTCGGCCTGGAATTCGGGAGGAAAGGGTTGCACGGTACAGTCTGTCAACTTTAGGCTTTTCATAGTTACCCTAAATAACTCGAGGTGAATGTCAAGGTAGTTGGGTCAAAGGCCATGGCCATTCTTTCTAGTTATTTCTTTACAATCCATTCCCGGTTTAATATCCTGCGGATATCATTATTGTCCTATAGACTTGGAAGTGTTGTCCGGCTTCCTATTGACAGAGTTTCGATTTGTCGCTAAAAGCGCCTCTGTTGTGGCAACTCTAACCTAATCCGGTAATTTGACAGAGCTAATGTGACAAACAGTTTAAAGTGGAGTTACCTAGCGTTCTACATACACATGAAGAAACTAAATGTTTTCTATAGTTGAAGATCTGGTTAAGAGCCAGTAAGAATTGCAGTCGAGACCTGAATTCAAACCGGAAACCTTTACTAAAACTGATGGAATGAGAGACATCGGAAATTAGTGATACAAATAGGAAATTTTTGTTTCGCTATTTATCAGTTTTTGCGCATGGCTTTACGCCTCGTCGACGTAAAGGATATTAGAGGCGGGAAAGGAAAGGGGACAAGGAACGGGAAGGAATTTGGCCATGGCCTTTTGGAGGAAGCATCCCGGCATTCGCCTGGAGTGAATTAGGGAAAACATGGATATCCCAAATCTGGGTAGCCGGACGGAAATTCAAACCCATGTCCTTTGAAATACGAAGCCAGAACGTTACCACTCACCCACCACGCTCGGTGCAAAATACTTAATAATCTTAAAAAAAAAATGACCCGGTGGACAACGGTTCATATCAAACAATGAGGGTGTCACCCAAAAAGTTGCTCGTTTTGCAGAACTTACAAAAACCTGCTTTTTGGAGGGCGTAGAAAAGTTAAAGAAGCATTTAGAAATGTATTCAACTAAAAGGAGATTACACTGAAAAATAAAAATAAAATCTGCAGAAAATTATTTGTTTTTCTACATTTTTCTAAGGACTTATTGAACGACCCTCCCATCCAAAGTTCATTTCAATCACTGGAAAAATTTAAAGTAAAAATTCTTAAGATGTAAAAGTCGGTGTGTTGGGAAAATGCCGAGGTAATTAATCAATAATATAAATAATGAAGGTATATATATATATATATATATATATATATACAGAGAGAGATAGAGAGAGAGAGAGAGAGAGAGAGAGAGAGAAAGGTATACATGAGATGGCGTAAAATTGAGGGAATTATTGTGAGGTGACTAGTTTCAAAGACGCGTCACTACGTGGGTAAAAGAATAAATATTTTTTTTTTGTGTTTTTTTTTTTTTGATAGTTGTAGTGAGTAAACAAAATAGGAGGAGACATATAGGCAAGCTGCTGGAGAGATTGATGTACTAAGTATAGAAGGACATAAAGGTCGGACTAGTAAACGAGAGACATATGGTGATGGAATATGCGATGGAAGATGCGATGAATAGGGAGATTGGTGGTTTGTGGTAGGAAAAGCTGATTTATTTGTAGTAATTATCTATTTGTCAACTGAAATTGGTGCGTAGCAAAACTCTTACGACGTCTTAGGAAACAATTAGAAATTGTGAAATGTTTCTCTAACACAAACAAAAATATTCGAAAATCCCGCTTGCTCTATATATCAATATATATGTTGCTACTATCTAGCGGTAATGCGATAACTCCATACCGACGCCAGCGAAGCCTATCGGCTTGAATCTGAGCTATCGCATACCCGTGACCTTGATTGTTCAGTAACGGGTTGAATTTTGAAAAAATTCCTGTCTTAATTAATAATGTTACAAATGAGGAGAACTTAATCTTTACAAAATTAACTCATTAATCGATTTCGGTTAAATGTAGGGAGAAATACCACATGTAAAAAAAAAATAAAAAATAAATATGTATGATGCAAGGGAGGAAAGTTTAAATTACGATCGTGATGATGAATCTCCAACAAGCAAACGAGGTCTACTGCAATATTTTCCGATTCGATTCCGAAATGGAACAGTATAATGCAGGGTAGCGAAACATAAAGTCTTCAGGTGGTTTTCCGCACCGGTAGATTTGTAACGTAACCAGAAATTCAAAATTCAGCTTGTAAATATGAGGTTCCTCGTTTAATTTACCTACGAGTTTTAAAATCGTGTTTACATTTCTTGTCAGTATAATAAAACAAATATGGCATATGCTCGTTAAATCGCATTGGGTATAGGTGAAACTCATAGTCGGTATCCTATGCCCGTTCTTCCGAAAGACACCAAGAGGACGCCATACCACAACGTTCCAATCGCACTGTAAGAACGCTTGATCTGTAAAAGACGATCACTTTATATTCCTTACGGAGAGGATTTCAATCTAAACCAGCCCCTAGGTGAACAATCTAGTGATTAAACCGAGCGTGGTGGGTGAGCAGTTAATGTTCTGTCCTCGCATTCGGGAGGACGCCGGCTCGAATCCCCGTCCGGGCATCCAGATCTGGGCTCTCCATGGTTTCCCCAAATCACTCCAGGTGAATGCCTGGATGCTTCCTACAAAAGGCTATGGCTGAATTCCTACCAGTTCCTTGTCCCCAGTCCCATCCCGCCTCTAATTACCTCGATGTCGACAAGGTGTAAAGCCATAAGTAAAAAAAAAAAAAAAAAAAAAAAAAAAAAAAAAAAAAAAAAAATCTGGTGATTAAGAATTTAGGAAAATCACCGCTAGAACCATGAAGGTAAATTGCAAAATTTTAGTTTGCGCAATGTACCCCCTGTGGGGATCCCATAACAGTCGTTTGCTACCACTGCTAAGAGACGAGTTTTTGAAATGATACTTCTTTAGGTAAGTTAGGTACGGACTGATTGCACTTTGGCGTGACAGAACTAGTGATGGGGACTTAGCTACTGGCACTCGATTGTGAACCATATTGATTATCTAATCTAGGCCACCGAAAGCCGTGCTGACTTCTGGAACGTGGTACGTTGGAGGAGTGAATAAGTAATACAGTGAAAAAAAGAAGGAAAAAATGGCGAAAATAGATAGAACTACATACGTATCAAGAAATATTATCGTTTGCAAAATTTAAGTCTATATACAAAACTTTCATTTCTGCGTGAAACTTTTTTATATAGACCTAAATTTCAACGTGAAACTTTTTCTTAAAAAACAATAACAATTCATTTTTAATTGTAAAGTCACTAAATATTAATTCTAGAACATTATGTTCTCATATTTTCTGCATTTCGTCAGATGCTCAGTCTAGCGGTATGGTTAGAAATTTCGCATGTCTGAACAATTACATATTTAGCGGAAATGTTAACTGGATAGAAATCTAAAGCGAAAAGCAAACGACAATAACTCATTGCAGAAAAAATGTTGTGTTGTAATTATTTAGTAACTATACAATTTAATTAAACCGCTTCTCCAAAATATAACAAGCGAATTAGATATTTAAGGATGGAGGCGCCTGTGAGTTATGCACCCATGCAGACGGGCATGCCTAGTCTGACGCAGCAGTTAGGAGAGCGTTTCAAGGTTTCCGTCTTGAAATGTAACGTTTGGCAAGAGAATGCAATGATTACAATACATACCCAGAAGCGTTGCAGGAACTCAGACGGGTGGTAATAAGTGTTTAAGTACCAGCCATGATGGTTTGCCTTGCCAGATAAGCTGAAAAAGTATTGCAGACTTTCGTACTTCACGTAATCGCAAATTTACAGTTTGCGTGCATTTCCCTTTCATATTTGAGAAATACCAAAATTTTTTAAAGGCGCTGTCTTAAAAAATACTTAACACTATCACCACTACGACGGTAAATATTTGACACATGGAACGGTAAAGAAACTTTTAAAGCAATGCAGGGTAATAACATTACGTGACAATTAGCAAAATACTCATTGAGTATTGGTTGGAAACCTTTAGGTTTATCGACACAAACATGAAACATTCAGCGCATTTGATGTCGGTTTTTGTTTCTCTATTTATCCTTCAACGATGTTTGAAAAAATATTAACAAAAAATGTATTACGTTATCGTAAGATCTTTTGTTTTTTTGTTCCTGATTTTTAGAAGAGGAACTAGTTTTGCATTTTTAGGTAAAAAGCTCAGATGTAATTACACTCCGTTAGCAACTGACAAGACGATTAAGGCCGATGAATTCTGGAAGAGAAAAATCTGAGGAAGTTTTTCCTGTACACGTAAAGTAAAAGTAAAACTGTCCGAAAAGTTTTTGATACTATTTTGCGTCCTAACGCCACTTAACGGTTATTGTCTATAATTTCAGAGTAATATGTATTTAAATTGTGGAGAGAGCTTCTGAATAGCAAGATAGCAGCCCACAGTAAAGTAAAGCGAAGATAGCGAGTGTGGAATAACACATGTACAAAATACATGAAAAAATTTATTATGATGTAATCGAGTTAAATAAGTGTTAGTAAAATATGAACATACGGGAAATGGTTCCGTCAATATCTAGAGCAGGACCTAACTTTGGTTTTGAATTTGGTATCCGTTAGCAGTGTAAATGTTGATCATGCAATATACAAATACACTCGGCATTTCTAAAAACTACTTTCAGAATCCTTGAACTAGACCTAACAAAAGGTAGTTAGTGGCAAATATCAAAAAGAAAATAAGTGGTATCAGGTATGGAAGAGAATTGCATAAGTCAATTGGAAGTAGAGGTTACATAAACAAAGTGGTTGTGATAGTGACGGAATGCATAGCCGAGATACAAAAATAACGAAAAATTGATTCGAGTTTAATAGATAAAAAGGAATGGGTGAATACATACTTTACGCTTGCAATAGTTTATAAAATATAAAATTATATTGAGAAACACTCAAGCAATAAGAAGTTTCAATTTCATCTTGCAAATGCATCAAGTAACAAAACAGAAGTAGCATAATATCAGGTAATAGACTATACCCACCAGTGTAGCATCGCTCACGAGAACGGGGAGGTACAACGGGACTTGGCATGAGCCCATGCTCATGCATACCTGCCGTCCTGACTGCGATTTTTAAGCGGTTTTCTGCAACAATGAAGGAGAATACCGCAACTGTTCCAAATCTCCACCTCATAAACTACACATTTCACAGACAAATACACACTTATCACACACAGAATACAGTTACACGTTTGACCGATAAGTGGCAACACTTCAATTCCTCCATTGGTAAGTAGTATGACCTGGCTGTAGATATAAAATAATTGGCGTCAGCAATGGCATTCGGCTGTAAAACCATAGTCCAAATTTGGCCATGCTAACAATGAGTAAAACTCAACGAGCGTGGTGGGTGGGCGGGCGGTTAGCGTTCTGGCCTCGCATTCGGGATAACGGCTGTCGAATCCCCGTCCGGGCATCCAGATTCGAGTTTTCCATCGTTTCCCCAAATCACTCCAGGCGAATGCCTGGATGCTTCCTTCAAAAGGCCATGGACGAATTCCTTCCCTTTCCTTGTACACAGTCTCATCCCGCTTCTAATAACCTCGACGTCGACGAGACGTAAAGCCATAAAAGAAAGTAAAACTCATTAAAGGCAGGCGATCTCAAAATGTTGCGAAAAGGTGGCGAAGAAGTAGATAATATGAAATAATTTAATATGGCACGTGTATCTTTTAAAAAAATTGGGGCTACCAGGAAAGTAATTATGGCACGCCTGCTGAACTAGCTCCAGAAGGCAAAGAAACGTTTTTTTCTTTCACTTGTGGTTCTGAAAGGTATCCATGGCGATTGTAACCTTAAAGCATAGACTACTCAGACATCTAGGTAACACAACTACACCATACACGAACACACTCTGCGACTGTATCCGTCACGTAAACGGTTCTTAGGTATTTAAACTTTATGCACAATGACTGAATTATGAGCTGGTACAATCGAGAGCTTCAATGTCGAAATTTTCTTGTCCAGCCCTTATATTTGTCGACGTGCGTCATGAAGTTAAATGTTATAGCTTTCGAAGTTGAGTGACCAGGAGATTCAACTTCACTCTCGCAATCTCATTCCTAGACTGATGTGGCTGTTATCAGCACCAATATTATTCCAACAGTATTAATATTACAGTAGGGACAGTAATCGTAACGTGATATTTGTTTCTGCGTTATAATTTGAAGGAAGCGAATACGCTGTGTAGCCTTTCTTCTATGTTCATCTGCGTAAGAGACTTTCTGTCTCTACCTAATGTAAATTCAGAGCTCAGTTAAAGTGCTAAGAAACACGAAACAAGTACGAGACGAGAATTAAAACCTCTTCGTCTGCAGCAAAGTTTGCAGAGAGGAAATGGAACGTCAGGTAGAAGGAGACAGGTATAGTGGGCAAGCTTTATTCCTGCGAGCTCATTTACTTATTTCAATGTCTTCTTGTCCAAATAAGGGGAAATATTAATGGATAAGTTAATTCCAATGGCTTGCGCCAACACGATTATTTCTGCGGTGTTTACTTTTATCAAAATGGAGAGAATGACCTTTCTAACTCCTTCAGTTCTTGCGAAAAATTAGTATTTTCATGGCACTTCTATATTTCTGTGATTTGCATTACGTCAGACAGAGATATTAATTTCTAGTACTCCTGGTAAGTAGAGTACACACACGAAGTACTGCATCGCTCTTTATTTAGCAGCTTGTCTATAAATTTGTAGCACTGACGTGCGAGTAAAGAAACGAGATATGATCAAGGGTTATCGTATAACTAGCATTTATCCGTAACTGATTTTTTCCATTAGTCAGGTTTTTTAAAGAGTAATAAACATGTTTTAATTAATAATTTCCATACTAATTATGCGGAACTTTTATAATTTTTTACTCTTCGTTGCAGCGTTATAACCTTTTATATTTGTTACCTATTAATGGTACACATATTGTTCAAATCAAATCTTTCACATGTTTCATTTATCTCTGATTGCTTAGGCAGCTTATATTGATGCCGGCTTCTATCGATTTACTTCGGTAAAATTAACACTCCTGTATACTTTCTTTACCTACTGCACACGAATAGTAAAAAACCTGAGCGTATTATAAATGTACAAATTAAAAACAAACTTGGTAGGTATTAATCGAGTTGTAAGCATATTAACTTACAGACGGACAAAGATTCGTTGCATTTTATAAGATATAAAGATGAGTGTTTATGCTTTTCTGTAATTACAATATCTTTTCTTGTAAGTAACATATACTAGACTACACCAAAATTAGGTCAACATGTTATCCGTTAAATTACAGTAAAATTTAATACGTTTGTCTTAAAGTAATGGGGAGTACTTTATATTTCATGTTAATCTGTAGGCGAGTTGTCTGTGTCTGAGTATTTGAAATAGTATCACACAAAAACTACGGCAACAATTTGAATGTTGTTTTCAAATTTTTAGAGTTGATGGTCTAGCTTAAAACCTGGGAAAATATCTTATGATATGTAACCAAGGATAGGAACAAGAAATTTTAATCAATTCGAGATAGGATAAACTTGCGTCACAGATCACTCTGTATTTGAGATTAGCATTAATTTCAAGAAATATTGACAAAAGATCACATTACTGCTCATTGGATTCTGTTTTCTTCTTTGACTTTGGTTATTTATTGCATCAGTTTTCTGAAATATAGTATATTTAAATAAATGGAACACGTCAGTCAAATTTAATAAGCTTAAGTATTGTTTAATTTATTGTTAACATATTTTAGCTTAAAGAGATATCTAAGATGGCTTTAATAGTTTTTTCATTGTGTTTATATTGCCTTTGACTTTATTTCTTAAGTTTTCAGAAATGTAGAAAATTAAAATAAACTGAACATTTTAATTAAACCACTAAATCACTTCAATAAGCATAAACGAATTTTGACAATAGATTTATGGTAAACATCTTTGTGACTAATGTCGATATTAAAAAAATGATAACGTGTTATCGTTAATCAAACCACTATATCATGTATTAACACTTCCATAAGTGCAACTGAATTGTGATTTTTAATTTACAGTAAATATATTTGTGATCACTATCTATCTTAATTCCAGATAAATTTTTCTGTTTTATTCCGTTTCAACATTTAAAAATGTGATTGTTTTTAGTTCAACGTTACGGAATGATATTTTCGTTGTGACCACAGAACATAACCAAATTTTTGGGATACTCATGTAATTCAAAATTTCTTCGTGAGTTAGGATAGTAGTTATATACAATAATCATCTATACGTATTAACATGGATAATTTTTCACACATATTTTGTTGCGTTACAATATATGCATGAAAAAACTTTCTGACATTAATATGAAAAATTAATCTAATGTAATATCTAACAAATTGAAAGTTTTTAGACAATATTTACATTGTTTTCTTCTCCATGTCAATTTTTGTGATGTCTCGCTTAGTTATCGAGTTTTTTTTTTTTTTTGCTGTCAACAGTTGATACAATCCTCTATCCCTTCCTATATTGTGCTAATCTCTTCATCTCTACATTCCCCTTACAACCTTACAGTCAACGTCCTCAATTACATATTCCTAATCTCTGTATTCCTCTACAGTTCTTACCATCGACTGTTCCCTCCACTAACAAATTAACCAATCCAGCATGTCTCAAAATATGACCTACCAGCCTGTCTCTTTTTTCTGAAAGCTTCTTTCTTCACCAATCGTTTCCAAAACTCCTTCATTTCGTACTTAGTATGTCCAGTTTTTTAAATCGTTCTTCTGTAGCACTACATTTCAAACACTTCAATTTCATTTCTTTCTGGTATTCCTAAAGTCCACGTTTTGCTAACATAAAATGCTGTGCTCCACACATAGAGTTTTTAAAAAGTTCTTTCTAATTCCTAGGTCAATATCTGAAACTAATTCTCTTTTACATAAAGGCTCTTTTTGCTAATGCTATTCTGCTTTAACATCATTCCAGCTTCGGCCATCGGTTGCAATTTTCCTTCCCAAGTAGCAGAATTCACTTATTGCATCCGATCCTATTTTTATATTTAATCTACTGTGATTGTTATCATTTTAGCTACATTCAATACTTTTACCTTGCTTTGATTTATTTTAAGTGCAAAATCTTCTTTCAGTATTATGTTCATGCCAATCAGCAATATCGTCAGACAACAAGACAACACGACAAGACAATGCCATCAGCAAATCGTAGCATACTGATTTTTTCTCCTTGAACAGTTATGCCACACGAGAATTTTTCTTTTACTTCCTTTATTGATTTTTCTACATACAAGTTGAATATTAATGGGTATAGACTTCAACTTTGCCTCACACTCTTCTTAACTGATGAATGTCTCTCATGATTCTCTACTTTTATTATAGCCAGTTGATTCTCATATAGTTTACAAACTATCTTCTAACTAGATATTTTAGACCTGTCTTCTTTAAATAACTTGTCCCACCTGACATTATCAATTTGGTACTATAATAAAAAGAGTAAAGCATTTCTACACACAAGAGGGTCCGCTAGCATGAAACGGAGGGCAAATGCTACTTAATAAATATTTTCATTTAAGTGACTTGCAACTATTTCTGCTTATATTACATTTGTTCTTACAGACTAGCTTCTACGTATTTATCTACTCTACAACAGGATTATTTTGTCTATACTTTTATATTTTATTATGTTATGTCTAATAAATTTTTATAATACTAGACGACCCGTGCGAAAATTTCGCGAAAAAAATGCGATGAATAGTGAGGTTGAATATAATGTCACCAAGTTCAGTCATTACTCTTCATACTCCTACTTCATTTATCGATTTTGGTTAGAAAACCAGGGAGATAAATGGCTCGAAACACAAAAAAAACGTATTTTAGAAATATTGACATTTTTGCGCTTTATGGGTCGAATTAAGAAAAATTCCTTTCTTAAAATATAATGTTACCACGGCGGAAACCTTATTCTTTAATACGATATGTCATTTATGTATATCGATTAGATATCAAGGGAAATATACGGCTCGTGACACAAAAATACGAGGCGTATTCCAAAAGTAAGGTCCGTTTGACCATAATAAAAACATCGTTTAGGATACAAGGTTTTTATTAACGTCAGTAAGTAACTACATATCTAGTTCACTTTTCCACATAATCGCCGTTCATATCTATACACTTTCTGTAACGCTGTACCAGTTTCTTTAACCCCTCGGCATAAAAGTCTGCCGCCTGGGACCTGAACCAATTGGTAACGCTCGTCTTGAGTTCTTCATCGGTTTGAAATCGTTGTCCACCAAGCCACCGTTTCAAATGCAGGAAGAGAAAATAGTCGCTTGGTGCAAGATCTGGACTGTAAGCAGGGTGGTCTAGGATTTCCCAACGAAACTCTTGAATCTTCTCTTTGGTTTTGGAAGCGGTATGCGGGCGTGCGTTGTCGTGCAGGAGGATGATGCCAGACGACAGTTTCCCGCGGCGTCCATTTTGGATGGCACGTCTCAATTTGGTGAGCATTGCACAGTACACGTCAGCTGTAATGGTTGTCCCACGGTCCATGAATTCGATCAAAAGGACGCCCTTTTCGTCCCAAAACACGGAAGCCATCATTTTGCGATTCGTGTACGGCGATTGCTTACACTTTTTTGGTTTGGGTGAACCGGAATGGCGCCACTGCATTGATTGTTGTTTTGATTCTGCGTTGGTGTACGCTATCCACGTCTCGTCTCCCGTAACAATTTGGGAAAACAAACTGTCTCCATCTTGTCTATAGCGCTCCAAAAATTGTCGTGCGCTATGCATTCGTTGCTCTTTGTGCTGAGCGGTGAGCAGTTTTGGCACCCACCGCGCACAAAGCTTCCGATATCCAAGCTCTTCAGTGACAATCCTGTAAATTGAGGTTCTAGCAACATTTGGGAATTCCATAGCCAGACCACTAATCGTCAAACGCCGATCACTTCGCAGTTTTTGGTTAACTTGCTCGACGATGTCGGTCCGAATACTGGGCCTGCCACTCCGCTGTTGATCGTGCACATCTGTGCGACCACTTTGAAATTCTCGACACCAGTGTCGAACTTGTTTCTCACTCATTATGTTTGGTCCATACACTACACACAATTCGCAATGGATGTCCGCAGCTGACGATCCTTTTGTCAACAAAAATCTAATCACACCGCGCACTTCACAACTGGCGGGAGCTACGATTGTCGCGGCCATTTCGAACTGCTCTCAACAATAGATATATGGCTACTGCGGCACGCCAACAATACTGCATATTACCAGGAGTTGGTAGATGGTGCTGCAGGTGGGAAACGTCATTCAGGCCTATCATCTGTGACATCTTGTACCCCGGACCTTACTTTTGGAATACGCCTCGTACGTTGTAGAACAATTTATACTTTTTCCCTTTAATAATTGAATTCCAAACACTTCTTTCTTAAAATATGATGTCAGCAAAGCTGAGACATTATTCCTCACAATCGTACTTGATTTATCGATTTTGAATAGATATCAAGGGAGATAAGTGGCTCGAGACACAAAAAACGCATTCTAGAAAAATTGACTTTTTTGCCTTTTATGGGTCGAATTACGAAAAATTGCTTTCTCAAAATATAATGTTACCAAGGCGGAAACCTTATTCTTTAATATGATACCTCATTTATCTATATCGGTTAGATATTAAGGGAGATAAATCGCTCGTGACACAAAAATGCGTTATAGAAAAATTTATACTTATTCCCTTTAAGGGTTGAATTCCAAACACATTCTTTCTTAAAATATGATGTCACAAAGCTGAGACATTACTCCTCATAATCCTACCTCATTTATCGATTTTGGTTAGATATCCAGGGAGATAAATGGCTCGAGATACAAAAAACGCATTTTAGAAAAAGTGACATTTTTGCCCTATAAGGGTCGAATTACGAAAACTTTCTTGCTTAAAATACGATTTAACCAAAGTGGAGACCATAAGCTTTAAAATGCCACCTCATTCATTGATTTCGGTTAAGTATGAAAGAAGATATAGGCTTGTGACAAGAAAAAACGTTATAGAAATAATATATATATATGATATTAAAATAAGTGATGCGGGTATTTTTCATTTTTTGTGTTATGGCTTCTGATGGTGAGCATTAATTTACTTTTGTGTTCTGAATATGTGTATCTGAACTGATGGTAACGTGTTTCTGACAGAAAAATCAATTAATAACAGTGTGTCGTGTTGAACGGTCGAACACCTGGCGATCAGACAATATGTAAAGGTTATCTGCAGCTCCGTACCCGGAGAGATAGGAGGAAATTAACCTAAAGTTCTTGCGAAATATAGTGCTCCATAACCTTAGTGGAAAAAAAAACTAATCGCAGTTTACAATTGTTACATGAATCTTCATGGATGGAACACAAAATACATAAACGCGATAGATGCTCACTAGGAATCCTATGTTAAGTACAGTAATGAATAATTGTATTTTGTTAAGCTGTCCTGATTTAGTTTTCGGATCCGGACGCTAGATTTGCAAAAGTAAAATTTAGGCCAGTTTAAACAGCTACGAGAAGGTCAAATCTGGGCTTAATTATAGCGCGTTAACTTAACAAAGGCGGCTCAATGTCAATGTTCTATCACCACTCCCGCCCCATTTACCCTTATATGCGAAGGAGGAAGAGTTCCGATAGCAAATTTTCCTTTTGCCCACCTGGATACAGTGGTCTGCTCGTTGGGGTAGGCAGTGGGAGCGGGGCAAGTAGAAAATGACCTTGAACCGCCAGTTGTGGATGAACAAGATATAACAAAAAAAAGAAGGGTGTAACAGAAAAGAGGTCACTTACAAAAGTCACGGATATCTTGGAGAAGATAAGCTCCTTGAAGCGACACTAGGACATGATGCTCAGAGAAAAGATGAAAGATGTCCAAAATCGGTGTTAAAATTGATTACAAGAGATCATCAGAGACCAAGAATAAGACCACCTGACCTATGTAATGAATTTGCAACATCACAGCGAACAACTCGAAAGTTAACAAATCAAGTGGACCTGTCACTGTTCACACTTTATTTTCATTTTCACTTGTGGTTAAAGCTATGCGTGATCTTCAACCAGAAGGAGGCATACTAAGCCCGGTATCAGAGGTAGAGCGGCCAATTCCTTTCTATCATACCTAACTTAACCCGGTAATCATACCGGGTAAGGAGGATCCACAGTTTAACATGGAATCGTTCTGATGTACTTCGCATTACATAACAAACTGTGCCAGAGGTAAATTACGGGATAAAAAGACGTGAACAATCTCCGGGGTCCTTTTGATCTTAAGTCATACGCCTTACCCATTGAGTCATCAGAGGGCGCTTTACCTCTAGTATTTACATAGTATGATTACGAGGAGCCGGTGAAGTTACAGCCGACATGATTAAAGCTGCCAGCCCACCAGGGATACAATGGCGGTATAGTCCTCAGAGCGATATTGAATGATAGCCAAATACCGGAAGACTGGACAAAAGGGGTGATAATTCATATCTTCAAGAAAGGGAAGAGAAGGAAAAGTGAAAACTACAGAGGCATAACCCTCCTATCCCAAAGCCTCAAAATTATGGAAAAGATAGTTGAAGCCAGAGTAGGAACAATATTAAAGCCTAACTTAGAAGAGGAACAAAATGGGTTTAGGGCTGGAAGAATCACAACAGATCTAATATTTGCCTTGAGAATGCTGGTAGAAAAATATTGTGAAAGAGGGAAAAACCTAATCATTGTGTTTATGGACCTAGAAAAAGCATACAATAATGTTCCTAGATCAACTATTTGGAAAAGTCTAAGAAAACTTAAAATACCAGAGTACCTCATTAAGAGATCCAGATACTGTACAATAACAGCAAGAGCTGTGTCAATGTTGGGGATGGTTGTTCTGAATGGTTTAGTACAACCAAAGGAGTACAACAAGGAAGTTCTCTTTCACCTCTTCTATTCATAGCGGTGATGGATAACATATTAAAAGAACTAAAGAGAGTAATCAATAGAGATCTATAGGCATTGGCGTTTGCGGATTATGTGGCAGTATGGGATAAAACCGAAGAACACATTAATCATATTTTGTAATAAGTTTTTAGATGTTTAACTCTTGTGAATAAAATGAAGTATATCTGGAACAATCATTTTTTTAAACAGTTTAACGTTCCTTTTTAACAACGTGGTCTTTAGAGACGGGAAAGGATGGGGGCAAGGAATGGGAAGGAATTCGGCCATGGCCTTTTGAAGGAAGCATCCCGGCATTCACCTGGAGTGATTTGGGGAAACCATGGAAAACCCAAATCTGGATGCCCGGACGGGGATTCGAACCGCCGTCCTCCCGAATGCGAGGCCAGAACGCTATCCGTTACACCAACAATCATTTCATTGAATAACATGTCTTAATAAACGTGATCCATATGCCCCATATAGCCTTTTATTTGCATTAGTACGCAAACTGAAATACATTTTCTATTTTCAATAAGATGGAATATGTAAACACTTGACAATAATTGCATATCTAAAAGCTGTACACAACCTTAATTATAAATATTTCGTCGGTAATTAGAATATTAAAATTTGGTATCAAATGAACAAGCTGTACTTAAGTGTCTCACTTCCAATATTTCGATATTACCATTGAATAATGTCAGAAAATATTGCAAAACTATATGGATAACACGTGCCTCATCGCAATCGTCCTAGTTGATTTCAAACTTAAAAGCACTTTAATCCAATTTATTACACTCGTATCATTAAATCTTCAATGTTCCACTGTTTTGTGTTTCTAACAATAAGCACCACAACAGTAGTAATCAATTAAACTTTTTTCATTCATTCTTGGCCCACTGTCTTCCTCCATACATTTTCTCATATTGTCTCCAACTGAAATGACTGTTAGCAAACTATTTCAAAATTATCCTATCTCTTGCTTCTATAGGTTTACCTGTAAACTCTTTTTTTCACTTAACACCACCAATGTTTTCTTGAATACCACTTACCGTATTGTCTCAGCCAATAGGTGTTAAAGTATTAGTTTTCTTTTACGTCTCAACAATTAAACGACCCTACCTTTCGTTTTGGTTCTTCTAGTTTATTTCAATAATGAGAAGAACCCATAAAATTATTATTAAAGTTTTGTCTTCTGTTTGCATTTATTATCGCCGTTCATTTACTTTATGTTTTAATTCTACTTCCTATGTTGCTAATTTCTCCCCCAAAAAAACCATCTGTTCAAAATTTCACATGAAGTCTGCTGTTATTATTTGTTACGAAGTAATGAACTGTTTCTATGAGGCTCAAATTCTTCTTCAAATAGATTTTAACCACAATCCAACATTTTTTCACGGGCGTCAGGCCCCCAAGATAAACGAAAAATACTTTCAGCAAATATTAATATAAACATTGTTTCTCCTACACACAATTTATTTATATTTTTAAAATTTTGTTACTTCATTGCGGTGTGATACCTAGTTTTCCCTCTCTTACTTATTATCTGAAGTCTACATTTTTCTGAATAGACATATAAATCATAAGGTATATTTTTTCAATTACTGTTTTTTATATTTGTTGGTAATAATAAGATCTGTGATGTTCCACTCGCCCCTTATATATGTGTGTTCCTGTCCCGGTTATCGATTAGTTAATTACTATTCCAGGCTAATGGCGGATAACGTGTTTGCAGAGCAAACAGCTCGCTAATGTAAGGTTGGGCTTATCTCGGAAGCTGGTAGCTTAATCAATTTCGCGACGGCGCTTAAGACCGCACAGGTCTGCTGAGTTATTAAAAACTAGCAAGCCATAAAAAAAAATTATTCCTGTTTAATTACGTGATGAAATGTGATATTATCAAACCACACTTGCAAATGAGTTTATTAAATAAGTTTATTACTCCATACAGGAAAAAGTTCTCCAGATATAGTAACTACCACGACAACCCAATAGGAAAAATTCTTTATAATTTTATGCGAGTTTGTGTTTACATAACGTGGTCATGGTAATTTGCTATTGAAGTAATCTGTCTCGCATCATTTCAATCTAAATTTGGCACTGCCACATGCTCAGCGCCATCTTCTAATAAAACCTGGAATAAGCTCAGTCAAACATTGATCTAATCACTCTTAATCGGCAGCTACTCGAAGACGCATATTCAATGTTTATCGAAGTGACGGAAAATATTTCTGCCAGTAGGCCTACTATTGGATTGTCTAATAAAGTTATCTAAGCCGTTCACTATCTCTTTAGAATCATCAAAGCCAAGACGGTGTTATATTTTATTCATTTTTTAAAAAATATATGTCTATCGTGATATCCGGACATACAAACAGTAAGTGTGTTAGAAATTGTTCCTTAAAGAAGGAATCAAGTTACAGCAAACAGTCGTGAGTCTAATAAGTATACTAAAAACGTATTTGTTTTTATTAGAACAGTCCAGAATATTACGGACTAATAGTCCTCTCTACTGGAGAGATTCATTTCCGAAAGGACCTTAGGAAAAATACTTGACAACATACCTTCAGAGCAGGCAGGATTTGGACCATACCGAATTTGCTGTGACCATATCGAAAAGGGATACCAAAATAAGAAAAAAAATCCTGTCAGTGTTTTTGCATTTGATTGCGGCATGTGACACAATCTGGGAGAAAGTGAATGACCCCGAAGCTTATTCCGCGCAAGACGATTGCCTCTCTGTTCAATGACGAGCTATGTAATCGAATGGTTGAAGTTCACCTAAATGGAAACAGAAGTAAAAACTACAGACTAAACAAGAACCAGTCCTTGCACCACTACTTTTCAGCATCTTACCGCAGATTCGCCATCCACCGCTGCTTGGAAGTTTGTATACGCCGATAATATGTACTACACGTTAGGGTAGGAAAATTACTTTTTACTTCATCTATTTAGATGGGAAGCCTTAAAATGCCACTTAACAAAAAAATAAATAAATATAGTATTCAGTTTTAGGTCAATGTAATATACAACCTCTGCAAATTTGTAGTCTGCTTCTTATTTCGTTTAGAAGCTAATGGCTAGACCCTGGCGAATGGACGGTGGAGCGGTACTAGATCTGCGTTTGCCCTCTGTCACAGAATACTAAACACACGGTTAGGTGAAAATGTGTGAGAAAAAAATATATTTTTTTTTCAGTATAAAATTTCTAAATGAAGCACTCAAGGGCTTACGATGGTTTCTACAGAGAAACAGAGATAAAGAAAGAAACTGAGCCTTCACCAGAAGTATATGTGAAAGACGACTCTGAAATTTCCTTGTGAATAATTTTCTCTCTATCTGGACGTTTTTAACTTGTGGTATACAACAGGGCCGTTCAAATCTGAATACATGTATATACACGGTTTCTCTTCTTTCCAAGGTTCTGACGCTATATTTCAGTGATAGCAATTCCTCAGCGAATTGATGGATTCACGTGTCTTTGTTTTTTAAAAAAGTGGATTAAATTAGATTTTCTGAAAATATTGTATTTGATCAATTAAAAGTGATTTTTAAATTGGATTCCCTATGCCTTATAATCTGTATTTCTTGTGAATTTTGTGTATGAAACACCATAAAATTCAACTGAAAAATTTGATTGGTCTTTAAAAATTTGAATATTAAAAAAGTATGTCACATCAAATTTATTAACAGTTCTTCAAATTTTCTAGTTATAGTTATAGTTTTTATATTTTCTCATTTAGTTAGCCTATTTTGAGACAGCAATAAACTGCAGATCATTAGAGTTTTCTTGAACACTTTTTGAACCTATGTACAATCGTAAATTTTGAAAGAAGTTTCTAATCAGTATTTACGGAAATAAAAAGAAAGAGTAAGAATTTTCTCTATATTTTCTTAAAAAGATAGTACAAATCACGGAACAGAAAGAAAATGGAAATATTTTGAGAGCTGGCAGGTTGGTCACTTTCATATGATACTTGTGAAGTTTATTCAAAGAAAAATTTCCTTCAGTCCCATTCTAAACTACTTATAAGTATTTTTAGTTTTCTTTATTTTTAAAAAAATTTAGCATTGTAATCTTTTTGATGTTAGAAGGAAATAGACAAGTGGGCGATTACAAATTTATGAGTTATAAGAGTGTGTCACATGGAAGGAAAGCAGTAACGGATCTACGAATTTTCCGAGCAGAGGCAAAAACTTGAGATTGCTGCCCCTTCAAACATGTATTTGCCACCTGTGGCAGCATATAGATATTCTTTGATTTTGCCGCCCCCTTAATGTTGGCCACTTGGGGCAGTAGAGCTAAAAAAAGGTCGCTGCCACACGAATTTGCAATGTGCCGTTTGCCGCCCCCCTGAAGTTCCGCCCGGAGCAAGCGACCCGGTTTGACTCCCCCCCTCCCGTATAGATCCGGCAATAAATATGTTTTTTTGGAAACTGCTTAACGTCTCTTAACAGCGAGGTCTTTTAGAGACGGGAAAGGATGGGGGCGAGGAATGGGAAGGAATTCGGCCATGGCCTTTTGAAGGAATTATCCCGGCATTTGCCTGGAGTTATTTGGGATGCCCGGACGGGGATTCGAACCGCCGTCCTCCCGAATGCGAGGCCAGAACGCTAACCGTTACACCAACGCGCTCGGTGATCCGGCACTGAAGAACAGGCAAACAGGCAGATTGACAAATGAAAATACCAGTAAGGGTTTCCATCCTTCATTCAAGATGTGTAGAAAACTAAAATTTTATAAATATCATGTACTTAAACGCCTGCAGAAGCGAACATCATTCCATACTAGTTGTTGAACGAATGAAATAGATTATCATGTGCTTCCGCGTGTTAGCAAGTGCTACCAAATTCTTTGTTTTTTTCCTTAATCAGGCACTACATTTGGAGTATGATTTAAAATTTAATTCTCCTGGGCTATTATATCGATGTATTATGGCCAGTAACATTACGGAAACACCGACAGTCACTATTCTTATAAAATAAAATGATAATTAAAATGGTAAAGTGATCACTCAGTGGTTAAGATGCTTCACCGTAAAATTCGGGTTCTAATCCCGGGGCAGCTAGAAATTTTTGCCAGTATTGTTTTGTTGATCCAGTATAGGAACCGAATACACAGCAAACCAAAACACTATCATCTCCAACAAAAAATATCATACGCATTTTTGAGAGAGAAACAGAGGTAAAAAAATGAGAGAGAAAAAATAATCAATTCAAGCTATATACAACAATTTTGGTAAGGGGTTCTAGACTGGAATTTGTGTGGCATGTCCTGAGGAACAATTACAAGTTCGGAATAAAGAGGATATTTGAAGCCACCTCACTTCATAAGTGGGAAGCCAGCCTATAGAACTTAAGTGTATAATGTAGAAAAAAATAACGCACTGGATCATTGGCACCGAATAAGATCATACGCGAAGGCATTATGGAGAAAATCAAAATACGGGTAATAGAGTATTGCCATAGGGAGCCCGTATTAGTTAAAGTGGCAGGCTGGCAAGAGCAGCTGTTGCAGTAGGAAGACAAAGGGCGCAGGTCCATGGCAGCTGTCTCGTGCGCCGCAAACACCTGTCCAGGACACCCACAGAGAACCAACTGCTATCGATATACGACACTCCATCGGGCAGCCTTAAAAAGGCTCAATATCAACATTTCACCAACACTTTTTATTGGCGCATACCTGCTGTTCATGGCGGTGAATTTTTGTGAGGAGTGGTTATTTTCGGATCTGGAATTATATTCCAGGTGGGGCTGCCCTTATTTTGATTTTAAAAGACTTAACAAAATAAGTCATTGCTGAGGTAGTTCTTTGTCCGATTTCGTCTCTTGGCTGCAATTACCTTGTCGTCAACAAGCAGTTAAAGAAACCTTCCAACAGTGTGATACATTCAGGACAATATACGTTACGCCAACCACGTAAGATTCAATCAGGCGTAAATTAACAGTAGCGGTAGGAATTAACCTATTTCTATTGAGGTGGAAGCAGTTTCTACTATTCTACAAAACATCTGCTGAAAGGTTGTTACGTAACAATAAAATACGTGCTTAATCTACCTATTTAATTAGCTGTTAGCTTACAGGGAATTTATTCTGCTCGCCCATTCGTAGATAGTTTCACAAACGTCTTGTGGTTTATACCGAAAAAATACTGATAAATGAAACTTCATCAACAATTAAAATTCGATATCTACTGTTTATTTCAACTTGACATTATTTGAATTTTCCGGAGTACATAAGTCAACAGTCTCCGAAAAATAACCAAAGGTATTGGAATTATTCACCATAGATACATCTTGTAAATGGACCCGTGGAACCAGCAAACAGAATGACTTATCGACTCGTATACTATCCCATCACAAATAGCCTCTTCAATATATTTTCTCAATTGAACATTCCAGAACTTCTTTCGGAACGCTAAAAAGAATTACTTGGATAGAATCTACAATGTTTTAAACTCAAGAAAAGTATAAAATATTGTTAATTTGCTTACTAACAAAGCCAGTAGGATATCCTCGGACACTTAAAATTAATTGCAAATAAAAATAAAAGAAACACATTTTCTGTCTTTATTTTAATTTTAAGATTAAGTTAGAAGTCATATTAATTAGAAGTTAGTAATCATAACTTTTTTTTCAACGAATTAAATTGAAAACACTTCCGCCTTAATTTTTTGGTAACACAAAAGTTCTCGGGTACCCCCGTACAGGGTGGCCTAATCGTTTTTTGGGATAATAATGGATATCTGAAGAATCTTTGTAAACACAATCTTCATGCGCCCTGTCTTTGCTTCATAACACTGAATGTAGTCTTCTTCCAAATTTTCTCCACGTACGATGCATTCGGTCCGTTTTACATGATTGACTTAGGAAAGAGTTTGAATACTTTTCTTTGTAGCATCTTTAATTTTTTATTTTTTCGATTCGCCTTTTACATTTTAGACCGTTCTCTCCACGTTTTTTATATGGTCAAAATGTTAAAATCACGTCCTTTTGGATTTTTCGAGCACGCGTACTAAGCTTTTATTTGGCGCATCATATTCAATTATCTCCAACGAATTTTATCAGGAGTGACGAAAAACTTCTACCGAGAACAAAACACACACTAGTGTGGAGGTCACTGGGAGCTCAGTTTCATTTGTTTTTACACTACAGGACTCATATTTACAATAAAGTTTCATCGACGCAGCGAGTTTGGATTTTTAGAACTTTAAATTGGGGGCTACCCGCCATCCAAGCAACCTGACTTTTCCCTAATTGAAAACTAATTAAAACAGTGTGAAAATAATTTTAAATAATAATTAAATTACTTAAACATTTTGAACTTGTTTAAGTGTAATACACACAATACACTGCTCGAATAACTGTTAATACTAGATGTTATTATAAAATCTCCCACTTCTGGCAGCTTTCTCAACCGTTCCGTAACGCGTCTCCCAGACAACCGACTTTTCTCATCAGTACCGTACTGTTTGTTCCACTCGACACCCTTCACACCAGTGTGTAAGGAAATCTTTCCATTCTCTTTCTGACCGGTATAATACACATAGGCTTAGCCAAACGTATTCTGTTTTGTTTGGCTCAGAGAAATCACTAAATACTGCAGTACAGTGACCACCTCCCATACGCAAAGCGTACACGATCAATTCCAAAACAGGGTACAGGCACAGCGAACCCATCACTTACACATCCAAGGCTAGACCAACTATTAAATTAAATCATAACCCACTTTCTTTTAACTGCTTTACATCTCTCAACAGCGAGATCTTTAGAGACAGGAAAGGATGGGGGCAAGTAATGGGAAGGAATTCGGCCATGGCACTTTTTAAGGAAGCATCCCGGCATTTGCCTGGAGTGATTTGGGAAACCATGGAAAACCCAAATCTGGTTGCCCGGACGGGGATTCGAACCGCCATCCTCCCGAATGGGAAGGCAGAACGCTATCCGTTACACCACAATGCTCGGCCCCATATCCCACTTTGCTGCGTGCACCCATTGAGCAATTATTAGCTTCCCCCACAGCATGGGAAAGGTGTTTCTGGTAACTCTTTCTCATGGCTCAGCATACCGTGAAGGTGCTTAGACCAGCTTGAATAACCCCAGGACTCAGTTGTCCAAAGAATTTTTTTTAACAGCTTAATGTCTTTAGAGACGGTAAAGTATGGGAGGTGCAGGGGGGGGGGGACAGGGCAAGGAATTGAAGGAATTCGGCCATCGCCTTTTGAAGGAAGCATCCCAACATTTGCCTGGAGTGATTTGGGAAACCATGGAAAACCCAAATCTGGATGCACGGACGGGTATTGGAACCGCCGTCCTCCAGAATGCGAGGCCAGAACGCTAACCGTTACACCACAACCCTCGGTCCGTCCAAAGTACCCGTTTTACTGCTCTCAGGTTCCCGTATATAGTTTACTAAATTCAAAAATCAGAAGGGGAATAAAACATTTTAGTAATTTTATCAGTGAAAAATAAAGAACTGAAAGCTGCAGAAAATTGTCAGTTGTAGAAGATTTTTGTCAGCAGGTCTGTATGAAGAATTCAATTTATTGGAAAATTGAAATTTGTCTTCAATACCGACCATACCAAATACTAACAACTAATATAGTTTCTGAGCAATACCCGCCAAAGCTTTTAGTTTGCTCATTATTGTCATATACTACTACTGTTTCACTGAAAGTACTGTAATTTCACAGTGCATTACATCCTAATGGATGGAATGAGCTAATTAGCGGAATTAGTCAGTTACATTAACGGCGCGATGTTGGAGTTACGTGCAGTGGAAGTCGTTACTTAACCTGAAAATATCTCAACCATAGATTTTTCCGTCTGACTTACGAGACTGCGCATGTAAGCAAAGCGATAATGCTCGGGCCTGCCGTAGAGGAGTTCGCGGGTTCCAATACCCGTCCTGCCATTCATATTTCAGTCTTCTATGGTTTCTCAAAATCACTCCAGAGGAATAACGGGATTGTTCCTGCATGAAATCATGGCGGAATTCCGCCCCCAGTTCATTCCCGCCTCTAATGATCACGACGTCGACGAGCGGTAACTTGTTTCCCGCAGTTTGAAAAATGTAACTTAACTTCTGAGGATCATTGTAATGCTTATAGATGAAATGTTCTCGGAAAACTAGCCGAGTGAGTACGTTTGTATAACACAACGTTTCGGCGATCATATTTTCTGCCGCCATTGTCAAGTGACTGCTGCCTGTCGTCGCCTGTCTGAGCTAGGCTCATGTAAAGTCTAAAGTTCCGGACCTTTGGCCTCTGACTTTTGTGTGATAAAGTTTGTCATAATGGCTGTCTAGTCAAGTCTTGTGGTAAGTGATATTTTTTTTTGTTCATGTCCTTTAATGACGTGTTAGATTCAGTATTGGTCGATTGTATGTTGGGTCGTATGGGTCTTGTCCTAGGCTTTGAATAATTTCGTGGAGTCAAACTTGAGCTTTTGTGAAGAATTTTGTTGATTTATCTTTTATGTAGTCTGTCAGTGTTGGTATGCCTAGGTCGTTATGGAGTCGTATGTTGGTCATGTACCGAGGGGCATTTGCTATTAATCTAAAATATTTGTTCTGGATTATTTGCAGCTTTTTGAGGTTTCCGTCTGATGCCATACTGTATACCTCAAAGGTTTGCTAGCCTTATTACAGCTTTGTAAATCTGTAGCTTTGTTTTGGTGTTGAGGCTGGCCCCCTTGAGGAGGGGGTACAGCTTGAATATTCCGGCTTTGCCTATGTTGCATGCATTTTGAATGTGACTGGTCCATTTAAGTTTTTTGTCAAAAGTCACACTTAAGTATTTGACTTTGTTGCTCCATGCAAGATCCTCTCCGTCCAGTGATACACAGTCATTCGGTGCTGATCTTTTAGTTGAGAGCATTATTGCCTGGGTGGGTGATGGGGTTGCTTATATACCGCGGCGCGAAACAGTTAAATACAGGCGGGATTTTTAAAGTTAATTGTTGGTAGGTTCTCTATCTGCCCCGCCAACAATCGACGTTAACAGTCAACGCCAACAATCAACGCCAACAATCCCACCAGTATTTAACGGTTACGGGCGGTATATAAGAAACCCATCATCCACAGGCAGCAGGAACTCCATAAGAAATAACGCCAGAGGAGAACAGCTACTACTACTGGCAGAAAGGAAGAACGTCGAGATCCTCGGCCTTGAAGATCCCACATACATCCCATTTAACGCCCAAGGACAACCAAACGTACTGGATACAGTCTTGGCAAAAAACATCACAAAACATATAGGATCTGAAACTTCCACGAGACGGCGAGATAGCTATCAGTGGACCAGCGGGACAGTACTTCACCCCACTCGCAAAAGCAGAAATTTTAGCAGAAAACTTCGCGCAGAAGTATATACCAGCAGAATACGAACTGACAACAGCAGAACAACAAGAGGTCGAAGACATCGAAAGACAAGCAGATGAAATCCTCCAATCTCCATTGAGTGACCAGCCCGAGCTGACAACACCAGGGGAAATCCGAGGGATCATCAAAAAGCTAGCTACGAAATAGACATCAGGGCACGATAAAATAGGAAATCAACATCTGAAAAAACTACCAAAGAAAGCCGAGGTATTACTAACAAGAATCTTTAATGCATGTCTGCTACAATGCTATTTTCCGAAAATATTGCAAAAATAAAGGCAATACCCAAGCGAGGTAAAGACCAACGCTTCGCCGAAAACTACCGACCTATCAGTTTACTCTCCTCAACCTCGAAGGTTCTGGAAATAGTGCTGATCAAACGAGTAAACGCCAGTCTTGAAGCAGAAAAAATGATCCGAGCTGAACATTTTGGATTCCAGAGCCGAGTAGAAGCGACCAGCCAACTACTACGGATAACTGAAGATATCAGTAGAAATTTTAACTACAGGAAGTCCACGGCAGCCGTCTTCTTCGACCTCGAGAAGGCTTACGACAAAGTATGGCAACAATACTTGAAATTCAAGCTGAGTACACAAACCAAAATTAAACATTGCTATATAAAGCTAATAGGAAGCTACTTGAAGGAACGAAGGTTCTATGTGGGTCATCAATTCATACGATATCGGCGGGCATTCCACAGGCGTCAAACATCGCACCACCATGCTTCAGTGTATATGTGAATAACTCTCCCATACCATCATACGTAAAGAAGGCACAATTTGCAGATGACACGACCATATATACTATCGGAAGCAGGGACGAACTTAATATAATCCACCTACAAAGAGGAATAGATGAATTTACGGACTGGTGCCGCAAGAATAAGATTAAAACAAATGCGCGGGGATGTATTTCACCAAAAAGAGACGCATCCTACCAGGACAACTGAACGTAATTGGAAGGAACTTAGAATGGGTAAATGAACATGGATATTTGTGTATAACAATCGACAAAAAGTTGCTTTTAAAAGAACATATAATGGACAGGGGAGGAAAAGGACTGGCAGTAGCACAAAACCTGGCCCCAGTACTCCGTAGCAACGACCTCGGAACAAGCACCAAGATACGGATATACAAATCAGAAATACAACCGTTCTTACTGTATGGATGCAAAATATGGGGGACGGCAAGCCCAACAAACATAATGAACATTCAGAGCATACAGAACCGATGACTCAGAATGATTCCAAATGAATCACAATATACTTCAAATGACTGCCTACATCGAGAAGCAAACATAGAGAATATAAATACAGAAATATTCAGACAAGCCACTAAATACTAAATATAGAATCAAAAACACAAAATACGGAAAGACTGGCAACTCTGGGTACAGTAATGCCAAGAACTGACACAAACATAAGGTGCCACTTAGCATTGTATACAAACCAGTATAATTTAGTACACGAAAAATAGAGGTTTTTTTTCACCATTAAGGTCATCCTAGAAGACCGTAGCCCTGGTTTTTCCCCTAAAAGAGCATAATAGATAGTGTCCCCAAAACATCCCTAACCTTACACTAAACAGCAAAGCCACCGAAGGTAGCGGGGCTATATACACAGGCGCTAAGGCAACGGAAAAAAAACCCAGAAAACCAGGCAGCAGTCATTTGACAACGGTGGCAGAGTTATGACTGCTGAAACGTCGTGTTATACAAACATACTCACTCTGACACTTTTCAGAGAAAATTCCATATACAAGGCTGAGAAAGCTCCACTCTTATATCATTTTCTGAAATGCATTAAAATCTATATTTTCAGTCTTTCATGACATGCATTAACGGAAAAACGCTAGTAAGACTGCTGTCTACTACAATTTTTAATCAAGCACCTTGATTATGTGGTTGGAAGCTGCTTAAGATTATGACGATGATGATCTAGTTTATAAAAAACAAAACTGTGTGCTAATCATGGTATCTTTTACTATGGACATAACAATTAGCAACGACAAGCCAGATGAACTTTTTTTGTTTACCTGCTTAACGTCTCTCTAACAGCTAGGTCTTTAGAGACGGGAAAGGATGGGGGGCAAGGAATGGGAAGGAATTCGGCCATGGCCTTTTGAAGGAAGCATCCCGGCATTTGCCTGGAGTGATTTGGGAAACCATGGAAAACCCAAATCTGGATGCCCGGACGGGGATTCGAACCGCCGTCCACCCGAATGCGAGGCCAGAACGCTAACCGTTACACCACCACTCTCGTTGCGAGATGAACTGAGGCGGTTTTCCGTTGTCTACCCCCGAGTGACATCATCATTCATAAGTGTTACTGAATGTGTCGATTCGCGTATTGTTTGCGTTCTGGATGAAAAATGAAAGGAGGGAAAATCATTGTTAGCTCATTCAGGTCTACCATTCCTCTAAACACCAAGGGGACTTCTTCCGACGGCCATTCATCATCAACAGCGTCCCCACTTCATACTCAATGTAGATAATTTAGGGTTTTAAGTCTGGTAATTAAGAATTTTGCACCACCACCTCTCACACAATACCGACTAAGTCCAGGTAGTAAAAATTTCTTCCATCACCTGCGCTCTAACAAGTTCGTATCAGCAAATGGATAGCCTCATGGTGCTTCAGTGACACGAGGCAACGAGGTAAGGAGATGGTTCATTGTGTCATCCAAACTGTTGTATATAGAGACTGGCGTTAACGGCTTATGGAGGCCGTTGTTTTCCGGCGTCTGCCCAATCCATCAGCTGCCTCGCCTCCCCAGTGATATCGGCGCGGCAGCCCAAACTGTCAGCAGACACGCGAGTCTGCTAGTTGCGTGCAACGCTCGGATTTTTCATCTCGCTTCGCAGCAGGTCTGCTTGATGGGGCGCTGCCGTTTGTCTGCACGTTTCGCTTTACGAGATTAGCCACTTCGGACCAGCAAGTAGTTGTTTAGGTTTTTCTTAAAAATAAATAAATCTCTTGCTATCCAAACAGCAACCTCTTCGCAGTAAAATTCGAACTAAACGAAATGTATCGAACAGTTTACATTCACCATTTCATCTTATATGGCATCTAGTGCACCCTAAAACTCTATTTCTGTCCTGGCTGTAATCGGTTTGCCGCAGACAGTTCGTAAAACCCAAAGCAAATAATAATTTTGATAATAAAGCACTCCACTTCTGTGTCACTATACTCAATGGCAAGGAAGAAAAGCATAAAATATATGTCTAGATGAAACTATTTATGCTGTTAGAACGGGAGAGTTACATTGGGCGTGTGATTTTGTAGAACAGGTTTGGATTTTTTTTTATAAATTTACTTTCAATTGTGATGGAGCACACACGCTACCTACATCCCCACCTTTCCATCTCATGACTTTTTTACCACCCACCATTGGTTCCTTTACGAATTACAAACTAAACATGGAGCGTAACGGTAAAGCTCTGATCTCGCACTCGGAAGGACGCGGGTTCGAATTCCCTCCCCGTCATCCAGATTTGGGTTTTCCAAGGTTTCCCCAAATAACTCCAGGCGAAGTCTGGGATGGCTCCCATAAAAAAGGCCAATGCCGAATTCCTTCCCGTTCCTTGCCCCCAGTCCTTTTCCGCCTCTAATTATCTCGATATCAATGAGGAGTAAAACCATAAACAAAAACACAAAAAAAATAAAACAAAAAAACGAATGTCAGCTTTAAACGTCTTCAGTGTTTTTGGTAAATTGTTCATCATATTCCTCCGTAATTTATTTGAGCCTCTTAGGGGGTCCATTAATTGCGTGAGGTGTTTCACACAAATCACAATACCACAATGTTTAAACGTTTATTCCTTGTTCACTCCGAATTAGCGGCTCAGGGTCATGTTCCCCTGGCTTCGCTCTTCACGTCACCTTCCCTACCTACATCTCCGAGCTGACTGCTGTGTCCTTTGTGTGTAGGGGTAAAGGTAGCGGCGTGGGGATGGAGCAGAGTGACCTTGAGCCGCCTCTCTTAACTGAACGGGCTACAGCGACCCTGGAGAGTGAGCGGTTAGTGATCGGATTTAGCGTTCAGGAAGATCCCATTCCTGGCAATCCAGATTTCGGTTTTTCCGTGATTTCCGACAATAATTCAATAATTGCCGCGATAGTTCTTTCATAATAGCCATGGTCGATTTCCTTCCCTTTCCTACATCTACATCTACATATATACTCTGCAATTCACAAAATTGTGGGTGGCAGAGGATGCTCAGCATCAAAGCTAATCTCTTTGCTGTGCATTCCAATCCCTAATGGTACGAGGGAAAAAAGAATTCATATAAGAATCAGTCCGGCACCTTATTTCTCTAATTTTATCTTTCCTGTCCTTCCGACTCAAATAAGTTGGTGGAAGAAGTATTTCACTACACTCAAAAGTGAAAGTGGGAGTACGCATGTTTACCAATAAGTTTAAACGAAACGTGTGTCGTCTATCTACCAGAGACTCCCAACCTAATCTACTAATCAGTTCTGTGACGTTTTCATAAGGACTGTAGCAAGCGGTAACGAATCGAGCGGCTCTTCTCTGTACTTTCTCTATACTTTCGATCAACCCCTTACGAAACGGGTCCCAAATGGCACAACAATAATCCAAATGTGGACGCACAAGAGATTTGTACGCTATCTCCTTTGTTTGTTCATTACAATTTTTCAAGATTCGACCTATGAATCGCAGCCTAGAATTTGCTCTACCTACTAACGAATTAATGTGTATGTCCCATTTCATGTTCCTTTGTACCTCGTTCTAAATCCTCGACGGTTCTAATAACCTCACCGTCACTGAAGAGAACTAAACAAAAATTAAAAAGTTTCTAATCAGGTGGTAACGTCGAATACCCTGCAGTGGATTAAAGTTAATGGCCTTAACGTTGACAGGAAGCAAAGCTAATGTAATAGAAATAGTTTTTTTTTTTTTTTTTTGCTTTGCGCTGGAACTTAAAGTACAAACAGCTTCTCTAAAGTGCTCTTCAATTCAGTACCACTCCTGACTTTTCATACAGTTGGCAGCCTGTTTGCTTGAAGAAGGTAACACGGGAAAGCACAGCCGTTGTCATGGCAACGTATAAAAATTTCTCTGCAGGGACTGCTGCTAGACGGTCTCGATCTTTCCACTCCCACGCGCGCGATAAATGTCAGAGTCCTTCTTTCAGGGGCTCAACTCTAGTGATACTTTACAGCGAAGTGGTTTAATAAAAAGTACCGCGGCAGAAAAACTTTATGGACGTCTTAAAATTTTCACAGCGGCGTTATGAGATCTGCTTCATCAGCATACACCTGGAGAACACTGAAGCATGAGGCAATTCGTGCTGGAACAATCAGTCATTTACTACACTATGGATGGTTCTCTCGAACTGTGTTAATGTGGTACCTTCAAATGAAGTAATAGCTGGATGAAACGGAGTAACAGAATCAGGTGAGGAGCGATATCGCTCTAATATGCTATTCGGGAGGACGTGGGTTCAAATCCCTCCCGGTCATGCTGGTTACGATTTTCCATGGTTTCCCGAAATTCCTACGGGATGGTTTCATTTTAAAAGTCTATAGCCAAACTCCATATTCTTCCTTCCTTATTCCCGTAGATTACGTTGCGTAAAACTGCCCCTGAGGCCTTACGTCAGCGCTTTTCTTAGAATTCACCTTGGAGGAAAGAAACATTTTTTTTAAAAAAGTGTAATATTAAGAA
This sequence comes from Vandiemenella viatica, assembly GCA_031002005.1. NCBI lineage: Eukaryota > Metazoa > Arthropoda > Insecta > Orthoptera > Morabidae > Vandiemenella > Vandiemenella viatica. The sequence continues at coordinate 74,150,368 of JARYHS010013631.1, forward strand.
GAGTAATTCGGACAGATGAAATCTTCATGACATTGTGATTTACAATCTTTTTTGTTTGTTTTAGGCAGTAGGGTTATACTAATTTATTTTGGAAAGTAAACCCACAGCAATGGTTACCAGAGAAACTATTATAAGACTTTGCAAAATACACGATAACATGTATGTTCTAGGTCACTTAATTATTTGTGTCAGAGCATTACGACTTATCAAAACAATTTTTTTTGACAGATTCACAAATGATCCCATCAGTAGCATATTGCATATTGTTCTGTTAGGTGTTTTCTTATGCATAAGAGAAATGTTTAATTCAAGAAACTGCAGAGAAACTAACGGAATCGATACGTGAATGTTTGAAGATGGATTGTTAGTAGTAGCGAGAGAAAAGGATGTCATTAAAAGAAATGAACGGCGACAAAGAATGGAAGGATATTATAAATACAGATAGTCAGCATCAACGCGATCGACCGGTTATTGAGAGATTTCCGATTCAAATTGCAATATTGATCAGAATAGAAGGGCTCTTAAACTGACCTTTATGCAAGTTTTGCTTTGGAAACATGAAGTATGGTAGAACGCTGGGTGGTTCAGATTCCACGTAAGACTGTAGATCAGATTTATATAATCTTTTTACTTGATTAAGTTAACCCGAAACAGGAGGCAAATGCTCGGCATATCAAAATTGTTCTTCGCAAGTGAACAATCCTGTCAATTAGGCCACAGTAATACACTTTATTCAGTACTAAGCTGGTGCTCACGACTTCGTTTTTGTCAAGAATTTTGAAGGTTTAATGTTTTTAGATCGAAGCTTAAATATTTCCAGCGTAATAAATTGACTGTTTTATTCCGTAGCAAATCAGCGACCTGTCAGTTAAAGTCCCGTCAAAATTTGTGTTTGTATATAAATTATTTTTTAATAGGTGACTTATTCTAAAACATTCTAATTCATTCAAGAACATTCCAGTACATTCTACAAGATTCCAAATTTTTAGAAGACTTTAGTCGAATGCCCTAGGTCAACCGCTTTCAACCACCCTACTTTACCCCCCCCCCACCCCCCTCCACAGCCTCCGATATTCAACCGCCATTTGCACGATGGGAAACTGGAGGCAACTACCTCATACTAACAGCAGTTGTGACTGCAGAGTAAAATGTATGGATACACACGTCTATATATACAGGGTGTTACAAAAAGGTACGGCCAAACTTTCAGGAAACATTCCTCATACACAAACAAAGAAAATATGTTATGTGGACATGTATCCGGAAACGCTTACTTTCCATGTTAGAGCTCATTTCATTACTTCTCTTCAAATCACATTAAACATGGAATGGAAACACACAGCAACAGAACGTACCAGCGTGACTTCAAACATTTTGTTACAGGAAATGTTCAAAATGTCCTCCGTTAGCGAGTATACATGCATCCACCCTCCGTCGCATGGAATCCCTGATGCGCTGATGCAGCCCTGGAGAATGGCGTATTGTATCACAGCCGTCCAAAATATGAGCTCTAACATGGAAAGTAAGCGTTTCCGGACACATGTCCGCATAACATATTTTCTTTGTTTGTGTGTGAGGAATGTTTCCTGAAAGTTTGGCCGTACCTTTTTGTAACACCCTGTATATAAGATTTATTTCTTGTAGTCTGAAACCTTCTGCGAAGTATTTTGATAGAACAAATATAAAAATATAATACACCGGGATTTGAACCCAGTCATCGCCCTACCGATTCAGCTCTGTGGCTTAGTAAAGGTGGTTGCTACATCGATATTTCTTCTGATTACTAAATATTATGTGCGGTTCACAGAACGCCAACAGAACAGAATTAACAGAAACAGTGACACAAAATTTGAGCTACTTTCTCCTTTTTGCTATTTTTAATTCAATTTTTCAAAAGTTTGCAGGGGAAGAGAGCTTCTTCGGTGAGCGAAAAATGACTCGTGACGCGTGTACGGATCGGGTAACTGAATTACTGAGTGATTCACAATGCGAAGTGCACAACACAAGCACTCAGTTGCTACACAACTGTTCGAAAGGAGCTCCTGTTTGTCAGGTACGACTTCGCCTTATATACGCCAGTGCGTCATAAATTGACCACAACGGTCAACTGTGTTTATCTCTTAGCTGGCTGCTTCATAACTGCTTTGCGTCTATCCGTCTTTGCAGTATGAGTTGTACTGGCCGTCGACTCGCATATCGAGAGCCTTTTGATCTCAAATGTTTGGGAGCTGAGTATCTCGCGAGGAAAATCTCTTTACAGTCACTCTTTGCCACATTACAGTACTGCCCAAGAGGGTCTTCCCGGCTGTAATTTCCCAGTTACATTGCCAGAATCTGTTCTAGCGCGCAGACTATTCTTTCTCATGGGCACCGCCCTGCTACGAAAGAAAATACAGAGAAAAAGATTAAGAAACAAAAAAATTATTATTAAATTCACTGTTTGAATAATAACTTAAGGAGCCTACGTTGTTATCCAAATTTGTTCAATACCATGTCAACAAATTCAGTATCCTTAGTTAATAAGTAATAAGTGTTACATATAATATATAAAAAAAGATACAGATGCACCTCCCTTAAAGTAATCCTGCTGGCGCCCATGTTCTTTCTATATGCTCAGTAGAAGCGGTAAACTAGTCTGAGAGTGGAAAGCTTTTTAAATGATGCTACACTGTCTTCAACATGCTTTAATAGTATAACCGTGGCACCGAAATTTGATGACCATTCTTACGTAATTCGACTAGACAAATTGATTTTTTTTTGTTTTTTTTTTTTGATATCTCGCTTAGATCTCTAGATATCGAATATCAAAAAATTAGTTACAGATATAGTTCCTTGTGCCTTGGGTGATGTTTTTCTACCTGATCCAGGCCGCATTTCATATTAACCACAATCGCTAGGAAGACAACAAAACACCCATTGTACATGTCCAACGTGTAGTTCCTTATGCCTTAGCAGAAATTTTTTTTCCGGATCCAGAAGGCAATTCGACCAAATAACCTCACTTTTGAGATGCGATATCTCCAGAACTAATCGAGAAACAGAAAAACTTCATTTCCTTTCGATTTTTTCTGGTCCAGGCCGTTCATCAAACTGACCACCTCGTTTTTTAGATACGATATCTCGAGAACTAAGCGAGACACCGAAAAAATTCATTCTTTGCTTTCTATTTGGCTTATCGAGTTACGTAAGAGTCGTTCATGAAATTGAGGTACCACTATTATCGTAGAATCCTGCATGAGCAACAAAAGAATGCATAACACGACACATAATTCATAAAAAAAAAGTGCTGAGAAATTTATTGGATAAACGAGTTAAATTTCTACACAAGCCCAATGGTGAAGTTTAAAGATAACAGATCCACTAGTAATTGCGTCCGTGTGTTATAACGCGGCACAGTGAGATGGGCAGTCACTCCCAGGCGTCCAGTCGGACACGCCACTGTGCGGTGACGCTAAGTGAGTTGGCGTGTCGCTTCTCCGCACTGGTCCATCGACCGACACTCTCTGCCCTGGAGTGCTGGCCTAGCTACCACCTGCTAGTGTTAGCGCTCAAACTGCCGTGCTTGCTTTCCACCCTATCAGCCCGCGGCATGGCCTGCAATTACAGCCTGCCATGTACTTCGCGGCAGGACGTAATGGACCAGCTGTATCCAGTCTATCACAACGCGTTTGCTTAAGAGAAACACTCAGTTTAGGTATCACATTTCGCACTGTTCTCAGAACTGAAATGTCAGGGATAATAGTTGTCAGCAGTGCTAGAAATTCGTTTATAAATCCAGGCGTATTTGTTACTCCTAACTTTCAGACTCAGTTGTAAAATAAAAATGTTCAAGCGTAATTATTTAAAATTATTTTGAAAGTACAGATTTTATAGCTTACTAGCGGAGATCCCGGCGTTGCCCGGTATAGTTGGCGTAGATTTACCCGTACCCTATTTTTATTCCCGCAATGAAAAACATTTGTACAAAGATTCATAAAATTCGCGCCAACTTTTTTCGGAATTAAAGCAAACCTAGATTCACCCGACCCCTACCAAGAAGCGGGTGGGTTGAAGTTTATTTGCACAAACACTATTTTCATTCGTCCGAAAAGATTCATGTATATCAAGCATCAAGCTTTGCTACTTTGGTTAAGAAATTGCATTACTACATTACTGAACAACGCTAGAATATGTTAGAAACTCACATTTGATTAAATTGTGAAGTGAATGTATATACTTTTTTCTCGAAACGCCAGATACTTTAACTCCGTAGATTCAGCCTTTTATACAAATATCAAAAGGGAATTCGGAATGATACTATCGCAAACAGAAGACCAATGCTGATGGCCAAAGACATTGCCCAGAGATCGTGCTTAAAGAAAATCTCTGTCGTTTTTACGGCTATCTATGACGTTTAAAAATTGAGTATTCCTAATTAAAAAGAAAGAATACTTCAAGTTTTGTTTAGTGTGCAAAATAGTTATTATTGTAAAGTTATCTTATTGCTTTCATTAAAGGCTATGGTCAGAGACATTTAGTTGTGTGTTTAGTGCGAAGTATGGAACATCTAATCCTTCCATCTTTGGGATTTGTCATCATATGTTCAGAATTTCATTTAATGCTCCTGCCTTATTTAACATTGAAACATAAAACATGCCAGACAACTGAATTAAGATTCTAAGCTTTAAAATGGTAAAACCTTATCCAAATCTGATCCATAGTTTCCGAGTTTTTATAACACCAATATATCAGGCTTTCGTTTTATAGATATAGATAACCCACTCCAATACAATTTAAAACTGTAGGTCTAAACGTGCCAATATATTATATACCAGTGTTTCCCAACCTTTTTTGGGTCATGTCCCACTTTCAACATTTATTTGCCCCCCCATACATAATTTTTAATAAAAAAATTATTTGTTATTTAAGAAACTGATATAGGATGGTTTTTGAAAGAAAACACTTTAATATTATCATAAAACACAGTAAGTAAAATTAAAAAACATATAATGAAATACTAAAATTCAAAAGATTTATAATAAACATTTATTATGGCAATTTAGTGTGATCCTTTTAAGAATTTGCTTTTTTTCTATATTTTGTAACCATATCTGGCATTGTGTTTAAATAACCCAAAGAGAAAGCGGTAAAGTCGTATCAAGCCAATTTCTAAATTGTCCCCCTAAAAAAACCAAATTGCCCCCCTGTGGGGCGTGGGCCCCACGTTGGGAAACACTGTTATATACAGAAATTGTGAAATAGGTTGATATAATTCTTAATTTTATATTTATTACAGTAACTTTTGAATTTTACACAATGATCTTCATGTTTAGTAGGCACAGTAGCTGGTGAGTTACTGAGTGTTTTTGATCGTTTACTTACTTGTTGACCTCCTGGATTGTGTGAAGTTTGAGCAGGCCTATTGGTAATAGCTGAAGAGTTCATGTTTATTCATTTTCTGACATTCCTAGTTTGCAGGAGCTTATAATACTTTTATTACTATTACTTTCCTTTACAAGTGGTATAAAGTTAAAGTCAGTAATTTTACGTGACATGCACTTCCTTTGTTAACCGAAAAACGCATGAACTAAAATTGTCTTTTGTTTCGCGGTACTTCCCCTACAATGATGCCCCCTGTTCTGAACTTTAGAAACGCATAATTTGAAACTCTGAAATAGATCAACAATGCGTCAGGAATTAAAATTGAAATTAATTATTAGAATTAAGCCTTAAAAATGTAAACGAAAACGAAGTACTGAAATGAATTTTTTTTAAATTTTGATGCTTAGGCGTATTTTCTACGACTTTCATGGAGATTTCAGGCGTAAAATGAAAAAAAATTCAGGCCTAATTACGGCTAACGCCCGATCAATTTCGAGCACTGCTCGTCAAGTAGAATGATGTCAGTATTTGATAAACGAATTCTCGCAACCACCAAAAAAATCCTGGAATTTTTTACCATTGCACTAAGCGTGGTGGACGAGCGTTTAAGTTCTGGCCTCTCATTTGAGAGGACGCGGGTTCGAATCCCCGTCCGGCCATCCAGATTTGGGTTTTCCATGGTTTCCCCAAATCACTCCAGACGAATGTCGGGATGGTTCCTTTAAAACGTCGTGGCTGAATTCCTTCCCGTTCCTTCTCTCAGTCCTTTCCCGCCTTTAATTACTCCTACGTCGATGAGGCGTAAAGCCATCAGAAAAAAAATTACCACTGTAAAGCAGAATTTAAATGATGTAGATGCAGGAGGGTTTCTGATAACGTCGCGTCTGGCTTTGTACCATGTCGAAGTAATTACAGGTGGAAGAAAAATACGGGAAAGAAGTTGGTAGAAGCAACCATTGCGGTATTCACCTGTGGTTATTTCTGGAAACGATAAAATTCAAAATTTGGATGACCGAACCGGGATTGAAAGAAACGGCTCACGACTGGTAATGGGTAATCAAAGAGGATGTGAGATTAACCATTTCTCTATACGAAATCTTCCAATACATAAATATACCTATTTCTTCAGATTTTCTTCAGCTGAATCAAATTTAGTTTGAATTTGCTAATGTTTAAAACCGAGCGTGGTGGTGTAACGGCTAGCGTTCTGGCCTCGCATTCGGGAGGACGGCGGTTCGAATCCCCGTCCCGGCATCCAGATTTGGGTTTTCCATGGTTTCCCCAAATCACTCCAGGTGAATGCAAAAGGCCATGGCCGAATTCCTTCCCATTCCTTGCCCCCCACCCTTTCCCGTCTCTAAAGACCTAGTTGTTATGTTTAATGAGATTGTCCCGTTATGGAGAAATCGTATTGTACAGTATTGGTCAATTCCGTTTTATTATTACTAGCAGAGTTCCCGGCGTTGCCCGGTATGATCTAAGTTGATTTGTCTACACAGTAAATACCGAGCTTTATAACTGAGGTCAGTTTTCTGCACATGAGAATCAAATTTCATGTAAATCAATTTTCTATACGTATTTGAACTTGTAACGGAAGAGAGGAGGGGTTGGCGTGGATTTATTCCCGCGATATTTTTAGCCGCCCTATTAGGAACATGAGTACCAAGTTTCATCGAAATAATTACAACAATTCGTGCAGCAATAGGAACAAAGCATTTTTTCATGAAATGTGGAAAATAAAGAATCGTTCAACAATAAATCACAAAAATTTGGAAAAGCCAACACTAAAGATTCGTTTTCATGTTAAAACCAAACGGATATGAATTACTTACTATTAACAGCGAACATAATCTCACTTCCAAAAATCACTGATTGTAGCTGTACAGTCTAAAGTGTTCCCCATGTTAGGAAAGCGACTTCTCGACCTCACTGTGGCCGTTTGCTACCTGTCATTGATTTCAAAATAATATTAAGTATAAAAAAAAATCAGATGGGCGCCAGAGATTGGAGTGTACACTATTCTGAGGGAAGCGACATCCAGATCTCAAAGTATTGTTATTTAATCATGAATTATTGAACAACTAGAATTATTAATAATAAATAAAGTCAAATGACACATTACATGATTGGATGGGATCTATTGAATACAGGGTTCACAATCCGACTTTACGATTTACTTATGTATTTTAATTGTTTACTTGACAAGATTTTACAAAGATTAATTTTCTTTTTGCAACACAAGGGTACATAACTTTCTCGGTGGAGCAAGAGAGTTTGTCTCAGGGCTGACTAGGGTGAAAATGACGATGATGCAAAAGTTCCTTTTTGTGAATGGTGGTTACCGTGAAGGCGAATGTAAGTTGTGCAGTCGGTGGGTTGACCAGCTCTCCATCACGGCCGGCTGCCTCACTGCTGTCTCCCCCGTGCTCAGCTGGTCGGTCGATCTACACCTCTCCGTCGGTAGCCAACAAGTCCTTTTTTCTTCCGTGCTGCCGGACGAAGCGTCGCTTTCCTCCCCTTCTTGATGACGTCCGCCAATGTCTGTCTTTGCAGGGAAGCTCTTTTCGCTGCTTGGCTTAGGACATGCAACAAAACCGCCCTTTTTTTCATACTAAAAATACAAATTTTTCCTATTGGCTGACTTCCTGGCCTCCCTTCACTCTTCGTTCTTGGATAAAGATTTACTTTTTATTTTATTTGTTTACCGAAACAGTCCAGGCTGCTCTTGAGCTGGGGTCCTGTCACGGGACTGTTTTCTGCCATCCGTCACATCTAATGGCAACACTCAAGGGCTGGCGTCCTCCAAACACAAGCAGAACCTCCCCTGGGACAGACACACTCACGACGAGAAAAGAAACACGCACGTATGTTTTCCATTCGGATCATTACAAGTCTGAGATCAAGAAGGAAAGAACTCTCGGAAGGTTTTTTTCCATTATATTATTAAAATTAATTCACATATTTTCCTCATTACTTATTTTCCTCTCCGCATTCATTACGACCATCTAGGGGGTTTAAAGACTAAAAACCAAAATTTTAGGAAGGAAACTTTAAATGCGATAATATGGCTACTATTTTTCACGAAGTATGACGTATGCAACTAGTTGGCATTTCATCTTTGGTGTTTCACACTATACTTTCAGATTTTCACTTACTCCTCTGGCGTTTAGTTGAAGCATAAGACATACCAAACGATACAACTCAGATTGTATTCTTTAAATCGGCGAAAACTACATAGAAATATACGCAGCAGTTTTTTAGTTTTTCTGGAACTAATATGCACTGTTTCCGTTTTATAGATATAATACGGCTCCAGTGTAAGATGGGACCACTTATCTGTTTGCATCCGTCGTGCAGCAGCACAAGCAAGCAATAGCGTCCGATATTCGCCGGTTTCATTTTATTTTCCACAAAAAAGGATCATTCAATAATGCTGGAAGACTTATGTCGTGTCAATAATGGGTTTATTTTAAGGATTTGATAAATTAATGCGTATAGAGTTCAAGCAGTGTTAAGAAACGGTAACCGTATTAAGGGGACACATTGAACCGTTATTTTGTCTCTTGTTGAAATGAGGAATAGCAACAAAGAGAATCCGGTCGCGTGTCTAGAAGGTGTCACCGTGTTTGTGGATGATTAAAATTGTACACTGGGGCCATCCATAAATTATATCACACGTTAAGTGGTAGGAAGGACATCGTGTGACAAAGGGGGTGCGGGTAGGGTGGAAGAGTCACATGTATATTTTGCATCACTTTTTGGCACGTGTGGGCCACGCAAGTACTCGCTCGCTGTACCTGTGGTGTCACAGGTCGGCCGCTTGTGGCATACACCGAAAGGCCAATAACGCCCTTGACGCTTTGACAAAAAAATGACTTCGGCGTACTCATTTAAACGATCTTGTGGTATCTATGGTCTATACCTTTCATCATACAAAGCCATTAGCCAGCACAAGCAATCATATGAGGCAGCAAGACTTTTTACCTATCATGAAGATTCATCCTCAAAGAACTGCAGCTATACGTGACAGGCAAGTTCTTCGTTTGATAAACTATGGCGATGGTTGCATGAAGAATGTGTTAGCATTTCGAATGTTCCTAACATTATCCAAATCGAAAACCAAGTGACTGCAAGTCATAAATAGTATAAAGGAATGGGTTCAAAGTTCATGGCCACGAGATGATTAAATTTTGTAGAGTTCATTTGATTTTGTTATGTTTTGTCAACTTTCTAAAATGTCTGATTTGTTGTTGATTTTATGAAAAAATATTTTAAATAGAAAAATGTAAATAACTTTGGAAGAAAAATATGTGACGTCATACACCACCTGTGACAAGAACCGAGGGGGGCGGGGGATGGATCCCCAAAAATTATGAAACTCGTTGACGTAATTTATGGAAGTTTCCCTATTGTTATTCAGTGGTCAGTGCTGAAGTAATAGCCATAGCTGTTGGATCTAACTTGTGTAGTTGTACTTCTCTCTTCCTATCTCTAAATTTAACCGTTTGGTGTAAACCATATCTGTGAGGTAGTTAAGGACTTGCTTTAATTACAGTGTACAATGAACTCCTGATACGCGGTTCTTGCGGTTGCGAGCTGTTTTGGTAATCCATTACTTGATTGCCTAGTTTACTTCGATCCTTTGGCTAGAACCACTCCTTGCCTTTGATTTGAAATCGTGTCCACTATATCCCGTGCAGGGCCAATACCTGAATTGGATGTAAACGAGATAGAACAACATTAGACCTCAATAACAGTATTTCACTTAGCCATTATGGGAGAGGAGATATAAAATTGTTGCTGTGTCTGCTTAAAATGGCGATCGCAGAGAGACCCTGGTGATACCTTCAATTTTAAAGGTGCAATTGTAGGCTTGTACAATGAGTAAGCCGTAACACTGAGGCATAACATTCCTGAGAGTCGACACGTATTTAATTAATTACAATTACGATCCCTAAAAAGAATGAGTTATGCATGAGAGACCTAGAACCAATTTTTTTTTTTTTTTTTTTTTTTTTTTTTTAACGATTGGGTGCACCGATTAATCTCAGCCACCAAAGTTTGACGTCCTGCTCCCACCTCTCCACTTTAGTTGCTGACAGATGATTTCCCCGTGTGCCTAAATCCTCATCTACTGTTATAGGTTCACAGATCATGCGAGAATTCTCCAGGCAAGTTACTGATTGAATGTATACTAACCATCCCATAATGTATCTTGACAAACGAGGGAGGGTGAAGAAAAAAAAATATCGTGAATACTGGAATCGAATTTTGCTAAACATATGTCTGAAGTTTTTTCGTTTCATATTATGCTGCCGCTCATTTTTCATAGGTCAAACGTAGGTGAGAGTAAACTATAATAAACTCGTGTGTTCCTGACGACCTGGTGACAATTTCCAGTGTCACCTCCTCTGCCGTGACTGGAAATTGGTGGTTTGTACTTATTGTTCCTGAAACACTTATCATTACGAGAAGATAAACTAGCAGAGGCGGGGAACAGGCTGATTTTCACTCAGTGTGGGTGAGATTGTCTAATCCTGGCGTTACCGAGTAAGGCAGTAGCTAAAGTCGACGTAACATGAGATGAGGAACAGGTTTTTACGTACAAAACTGTCTGGGAGTGATGTAATTACAGTATCTACTGAACAGCGAAGGTGACTGAGTGGTTATTTGATGGCTAATGGTTGTTGTGACTTAATTTCTGACTAACCTGAACGATATCTACCCTCTTATTCACTTTTGTTGCTTTTGGTTTTACACCTCATAGATGTAGAGGTTTTTTGAGGCGGGAAAGGACTGACGTGAGGAGCTGGAAGGAATTCTGTCACGATCTTTTGAACGAAGCATCCCGGCTTTCTTCTGGAGTTACTTGGGAAAACAATGGATAACCGAAAATCTGGAGGATTCAAACTCGCCTCCTCCCGAATGCGGAGTCAGAGCGTTAACACTCACTCACCACTCTTAATATCATTCACACTTGACGTTATTATCTTCTTTCTTGAATTCCGACACTTAAAACGTTCTCCGATAATAGGCTACTTCAGTCAGATTGATTTAAGAAGAAGTTAGTGAATCTCGTCTTCAACTACGGACGTGAAAGTGGTTATTCTAGTAAAATACTAATTTTTTCTCAATACAAGATATCAGCTTACAAAACCGACAGTCTATATGAATGTCAGAGCCGAAGGATTATTTCCGCAACTCCAGTCACTAATATCTGATAACAGACTATTGTGAACAATAGCATTTAAATTCTGTTCCCGGCTAACTGAGAAGTGAACCGCTCTGCAGATTATAGGGAAAGGAGACTGACCTCAATTACTTTGCTTCTGAGGCAAATTTGATAACGTTACATTGCAATTGTATGGTTTCATATACTCGTAGCGCGGCGAGTTTCTGCGTATGTAAAAATACGAGCATGGGTCTCTGGTTACATCCTGTTGTGTCGCAATACGGACATCTACGCTGAAACTTAACAGATTATCCCAATATGAATGAACGCAAATAATACGAATACTACAAAAAATGATCCTTATAACATTAGCTGCCGCGCGAAAAAATTAGTGGTAACAATAACCGTACGTCGGCAAACTATTCGTCCTTCGCTATGTAAAAAAACGAAACTAGTATGTGTGAAATCGTATCCGTAAATTTTCCACTTTTTTTTTACTTATGGCTTTACGCCTCGTCGAATTCGAGGTCATTAGAGGCGGGACTGGACTGGGGACTAGGAACGGTAAGGAATTCGGCCACGGCCTTTTGTCGAAGCATCCCGGCATTCGCCTGTAGTGATTTGAGGAAACCATGGAAAACCAAAATCTGGATGCCCGAACGTGGATTCGAACCGGCGTCCTCCAGAATGCGAGGCAGGTGCGTCAGCCACTCACCCACCACGCTCGGTTTTCCACTCTGATTGAGAAGCAAGCACTTAGTATGTGAGGCGTGCGTGTTATTCCACCTGGGGCGTGTGGCTTGGAGCCTCGCTCACTTGCCTTCAATAAAGCTAAAAATACAAAGAGCGAAGCCGCTACGACCAATACTACTTTTTACCCCCTTTCAGCCAATAGTTAGCTAAATTCAAGTCATTTGCGGTATACTAGCAGAGTTAGTGTAGCAGTTATCTCACTTCAGTAATATGCCTGTAAAAAGGATTATAACTACAAATTAATTTGACTCTAGAATAACAGCGATTTTGTGCTTCATTTTTTAAAAAAAAAAATCTCTTAATTCGTATCTAGGTCGACCACTAAAGAATCCCAGTTAGTCTACTCATGAAACGAAATTAGGTTCAGAAATTATGTTAGGAAAATAAGAGATTCATCGCATGTCTTAGGCTTAACAGCAGGAATTAGCGGACTACACAGTTTTGGTGTCTTAAGTGGGTTAAATTAGGTTAGCACTCAGGCCGCACTCAAACATATAAAAAGGGAGAACTATTGGGAAGTAACTCATGTGGTAGTTAGAGATACTAATCGAAGTATTCGCTAGTGCCTGTGTATTTGCCAATGTCTGGCTAAATAAAAACAAAAATACCGAGGTTCAAAACTGTATCTTGCACCAAATTTTCCTGTCTCGGAACGTTCAGTAAAATGACAATTTTACTCAAGAGTTCACATACTACTTTCACGTGTATATGTTATATATTGTCTCCAAAACAAGTATAGAAAGACTTTAGCAGCTTATAATTTATTAACTATCAGCGATAAACCGGCAAATTCCGCTGGTGAATAAAGTCCACCGCAGCATGATGAACGAATGTATTATTCGGTATTCGCAGAACGTGTTAATCGGTGATACCTAATTATTATGGTTGTTTTTTCCGAGGTTACTTGTTAAAATAATAATTTTCATTATTATTAAATAAAAACGCTAATGAAATCCCAACCACATTCGCATTAAAATTTTTATTAAGTGATAATTATTATTTTAATCGGAAGTCTACAACGTCTAGTTTAATTATGAATTGAGATAGGATGGAACAGCAACAGTTGATATTATTTTGTGGGTATTCAGTGAAAAATAATTCTTCCACTTTCAGATTTTCTCATCGTGCAGTTAAACAATGCAAACTGCGCGCTTACAGAAAATGTGTTTAAAGAGCGCACATACGGAGGGGAGACGAATCAATACACAATTCTTACGGTCATGTCTACAAATATGAATATGATCATTTTTTATATACACAAATTTGATAGAATAAGACCATTAACGCGAATGAAGTACACTTGATTGTCTCGCCGTACAAAATTAAACCATGCAATTCTACTTATTTTCGTATGGTCTATTTTCTTAATGAACACCATTCTGAAGAATATCTAGATGTTTACTGAGTGAGTCAACACGGTAACAAAAAGTCAGATTATGTCAGATGTAAGCAAATACCTTAAGAAATATTGAATGTGAATGAATGTAACTGATTCGCTACGGTGTTTATAAACGCTTCTGTTTGGTTTAGACATAAACAAACTTCTCATTGGGTTCAAATCTATGGGGTGAAAACATTGTTCACACCACAACAACTCCAAGCAAGATTTCATTTTTTTCGGCAAATCAGAAGTCACGAAGTGAAACTAATATAACAAAAATAATAGTAGGCAGACTACAAATATAGGATCAGAGTGATAGAAGAATTAAGAGAATAGTGCTGTGTAGGAGTAAAAACGATCGCTGAAAGCATAAAATCACTTCAAAATGAGAGAGAGCCTTAAGTTAAAAAGTTTACTTATGACTCATGTTTGAAAAAAAAATAGTGGTTTACGAAATTAAAGCTTCCGCTGTAAGGACAGCAAATAGAAAACTGAAGCTTTTGAAATGTCGTACCACAGAAAGAAGTTAGAAATTAAGTAGAGGGATGAATTAAGAAATCAACATGTGTTTGAAACGATTGGTAAGTGAGGAAGTTTGTGCAAGTGTCTCAGAGAAAAGAAAGACGGGATGGGGTATCACATTTAAATACAATCCTGGACTGAATAACTTCTTGAAGTGTGCCTAACAACTGCTGAAATAATTACCACTAGTGCTTTGTTAAAAGCATTTATTGTCTTTTCTATAAACTGGATACTCTTCTCACTACTAGCTAAGAAAACTAGAAACAACACAGAAGAGATATGATTACTCAGACTTCCACGGCCATCTTTGTTCATGATTAATTGACTTTCGGGTTTTGCCGCGTTGTTTATTTCATTACCTAAGCTTTCGGCTGGTATCCTCCAGCCTTCGTCAGAGATACTGTTTATGTTGACATAGCAACGAGCGCCAAGCATCGCAGAGTAAGAGGCCGCTATCTTCGTTGATGTTGTTGGTGTTTTTTAAAATTTCTGCTGCCTCTTTTACCCGTCGGGGCCACCACTGGTCTTCTCTCCACAGTTGCCTCGTTTCTTGAAATTTTACTTCATGCCCGGTATTAATAGCATGGCGGACTACGGCGGATTTGTCGCTGTTGTTATATTTGTAGTGGCGGATATGTTCTTTAAGTCTCTCCGCCACAGTGCGACCTGTCTCGCCGATATAAACACTGCCACAGCTGCAAGGGATTTCGTAAACACCCATAAGCTGGTGTAGGTGTAATTTGTCTTTTACCTTTGTCAGTGATTGACCAAGTTTGCAGTTAGCCTTATATACTATTCGCACCTCCACCCGCTTTAACAATTTCCCAATCCGGTCTGTGATACCCTGTATGTATGGGAGACAGGCGAATTTTGTTGGCACATTAATATCATGGGATAAGTTGACGTCTCCCATAGGTTTTTTGGGTCTTAAAACCCTCCTGATGTCAGATTCACTATAGCCGTTGGCTTGGAATATTTTTGTGTCTCCATTTCTTCATTCAGACTTTCCGAGTCACATACTGCCTTAGCTCTTAAGTTGAGTGATGTCAATACGCCTCTCTTCGTTGCCGGATGATGGTGCGACATGGCGTGCAGATACCTATTAGTGTGGGTCGCCTTGCGATACACAGTGTGACCCAAACTTCCATCGCCTCGCTTGTGAACAAGGACATCGAGAAATGGCAGTTGTCCCTTTTCTTCCACAACCATAGTGAACTGGATTCTTGGGTGGGCACTATTCAGGTGGTTTAAGAACTGACGAAGGCTGGAGGATACCAGCTGAAAGCTTAGGTAATGAAATAAACAACGCGGCAAAACCCGAAAGTCAATTAATCACGAACAGAAGAGATATGTTCACGAGAAATTTTATTAAACGAATACTCAAAATATTTACATACGTAACGGTGGCTTGGTTAATAGAATGAATACGAAAGACTTATTATATCTCAAACCTTCCTCCCACTTTTCTCTCTGTCGTACTCACAGTAATTTAAGCACAACATTGGTTGAAATAAAATATTAAAGATTATATACAAATATGGCATCAATCAACAATTTTAGCGATGTTCATAATTGTGCTCAAACATATTTTTGACGGTCCTAGAGAGGTCGTAATCCCTGTATCTCAAGAGATGAAGAGCAACAATTATTTTAATTAACGTCTTTATTGTAAGTAAATTCCATGCTTAGTTTTGTAATTAACCTCGTAAAATTATTCGCGAATGCTTTGGGCCTTCTATCATTATTCAGTTCGTAAATTCACTTAGAAAGCTTTAAAAATTTGTTAGAATTTTGTTACAAAAATCAAAATTATTGCAGTAACTGATAAATAAACTGTAGAATAAACAACTATACTTAAAAGTAGAGTTCCCGTGTCTTTGATTTCACACAAAAGTGAAGTGGAAATAATTTCTCTTTTGTTCAGAATTAGTGCTGTACATTCTATTTTATGACAAACTTGCCACTCGTTAAATTATTCATCTGCGTTATCCAACATGGAGAGAAAATTGTGTGGATTTGCAAATATCCCTTGTTTTTCATGAAATACGTAGAACGCTGTTAATCGGCTGTTATTTTATGAGCGATATTTCGAGTTCAGAGGCCTGCAGTAGAAAATGATCGGACAGAAACAACAAAACAATTGCAGTGGACGAGGCAATTTAATAAACGTTGCTGCGCCGTATGCGGCAAACATGTTTTAATCAAAAAACTACAACAAACTAGATCGCTGTCTCATTAATACACGCCGAGCTCTCGTTTCTTTTTCAGTGGAACTGAAAATGCTGCTAATTAATTTTTTTTACTAGATATCACAAAGTATTTTTCTGAAAATTTAACACTGGAAACATAAAAGTTATGTTTTTTGAAACAGATTAATTAAGTCCTAATTATTAGACTATCTTCGATGATGCTCTCTTTTAATCATTACAATCACCTTTAATGCCATTTCTTCAAAAATAACTATTGTTAGCAGAGATTTATTTTCTCGCTTCGTTTAAATAAGCTACAAAGGTTTCACACCCATTAAAAAGTCGATTTTTGTGATTCGTTTTCCTTACATTTCGTTTTTTAATTTATTCAATAATATTTCTTATAACTTGCTAATCTGGAGAATAAGCTGTCTTGTGTTATCTTAAGCCAGCAAATATCGTTAAATAAATGATGTGATTCCAACTGACGTAACAGTTATTGAAAGAAAGAATCAGTTAATTATAGGTTCTTCAGAATGTAAATAATTTACATACATTTTCTCCACCGTTTCTTTGATCTTTCAATCATTTTTCTACCCACAATTGGAAAATTCGATAGTTTCAGCTATGATTTCATTCTCATCAAAGAGAAACGTTCATTCTATTCTCTGCCCATTCTCCTTGCAAATGATTTTTTCTCTACTGCACACCAAAGAGTTTCTTAATCTAACTGCGTTCTTATTTGGCACTGATATTCTTTCAGCCTTAATTTTAAAGATTCATATATCCAAGAAGTACCTTGAATTTTTTAGGTTCTGATGGATATCACACTTGCAATTCTGCAAGCATTATTTCAGATGTTTGCACGAAAAAGTAATGAGAAAAATGGATGGTTAACAACTAAATCAGTTTAGGTCGAAGAGAATTATAAGAAGATAAAACGAAAAAATGAGAATGAGTTGTTCACAATTCTTAATTCAGTAAAAATTGCTCGAAATTAATTTAAGGGGAGACGGTGGCAGTCTTGCACTGATTTATTGGTAAATCTAAATCTCTCTTATTTCGAGTTGAATCTCATTGAAATTTTGCACACTTGTGCATAGGGTTCCCATATGCTTTAAATAATTTTTTCAGAAATTTTAATAAAATATCAATGCTGTCAGAGTATTTTGAATTTTTTATTACATTATTTTTTGAGGTACACTTTTTTATTGTTTCCATTCAAAATTATTAAACTTTCTGTATAGCAGATTAATCTACACTAATAAATGTACAATTAAGTGCAGTATCTTTTTGATAAATTATTTCAATTATTTTCTGTGATATTTTGCATTTGAGGGTTTTTTTACAGCCAAATTTTACACATATTATTAACCATAAAACTTGTTAAAATGGATTGATTAAAACTTTGTTCCACTTAAATGTTTATTCCACTTGGAAGAATGGGTGTGCCAAATTTCATAGAAATCCTTCCAGTAGTTTCTGATATATGTGTTCCTGAGAGAAGGAATATTTAAAGTTGCAGAAAAATCAATTTAAATTTTACATGAAAACTTTTTCCATCGACCACCAAACTGACTTTTCATTCACAAACAGAGCACTTGCAAGCTTTCCTAGGGCTTCTACTACCAATTCCAGATACACAATTCTAAAAACCTGTGTTTCTGTCATGTTTTGCTTCTTCTGACACAATATCTTTCCAAAGTTTTACTTTGGATGCACTTGAAGACAAGCTAATCTTTACATCTACAGGCCCAGACCTAACCTCAACATCAATTTTTCTCCTTATATGGGAAATATAGGAGTTACTGTATTTTTTAAATACTTTAACTGGCCTAGGCTTTGTAAAACCGTAGCAATATACCCAATATTGGCACAAGGAATCACTCAATAAATCCAATTTCACACAAATTATACTATACAGCACAAAAATTGTTTACGAAACTTCACAACCTTTTATACAGCACTACTTGGATCATAAAATGGCTCCATAGCCTTCTATACATCACTGCTGTTCAGTATAAAATAAATCACAGCGTTCTAAAGCTATATATCCACGTTACACAGAAAAAAGTAAGCAAAACAATTGTTTATCCGCTGGATACCTTAAAAAATTGGCGTGGAACATTATACTGTTTACGGTTAGAATTTTTTTTATACCATTTGTAGTTGGAATTTCAAAGAAAAGATTTGTAATAATAATCCTAACAATATTTCCTTTAAAATAAGCAAATAAATTTTTTTTGATTTTCTTTCATGATTTCTGCCACCATCTCCCCTTAAAAAATCATAGTTATAATCACGAGACAAATAAATATAATAAAATTACCAAGTGGGATTTGAGCCCCTCGCATCTATGGTTTCTTAGTGTAAAATCTTAAAGACATAGCACCTGGGTGACCGATCTTCACTCGGCATCTTTCAAATTCTGTTCAATATGCAAGATTTTGAGTGAAGTTTGAAGGTTTCTTGAAGGCTTCCTAGGAATTTTTAAGTACACAGTTCCCTGCAAAGAGAAGCTTAACTATTATCAGTAGGTTTATTGGTACCTGAATCTTACGAGATGAGGTTAGAGCAGTTTCCGAAATACCAAATCCAAGAATTATTTTTTTATTTTTTTGTGTAAACTCATATTACAAACTTGAAAATCAAGTCGTTACCTACATATGAAATTTCATCCAAATCGCTTGAGCCATTTCCGAGATCGTTTGGTTTACCACCTCATAAATTGATTTTAAAGAAAAATGCTATTATTATGTTAAATAGAAATATTAATACTAATCAGGGATTAATTAATCGTGCAGGTTTGGTGGTAATTCTCTTAGACGAGTATATCATCAGTACTAAATTAATTCGCTCCGATAAAACTACGCTCTTACCTCGCATTAACCTCACACCACCAACCCTGCCTTTCCAAATGATAAGAAAACAATTTGAACATTAATAAAGCATAAGGTCAGGCGCTTCAAAAGGCAGGATTGTATTTACCAGAACCTGTTTTTTCCTATTGATACCCGTATGAGGCTGTTCAACGTGTTTGAAGATTCATTAACATTTATTTTTGTGTTAGATTACACATACAATCAACGATGATCACATGACAACTGCTAATACTGTTTTCAGAAAAGTTATGTAAAGGAAAGAAGCTTGAAGAACTGACATCTGACAAAACTAATATTTTTTAAATATTTACTTTTGAAATATGAATTATTTAATGTTAACGACTTCTTAAAGTGAAATTGATGTTTATTACTACCCTTCAAAATAAAATACCATTAATTAATAAATACTTGCATTTACTTATTTCCTCATTATTATATTAACATTCGGTGATTAATCATGATACTGGGCGAAATATTCGCATGGGTCAGTTAGTCTACATGAATTGTTCGTTTAAAGATATTAGTTCCTTGTTGAATCCAAAGAGAAACTTTTAGCAGGCTTTCTAGTACTTGAAACGTCTACGAGATGCCGTCAGAGCCATATCCGATATACAAAAGTCAAAAATTGTTGGTTTTTTGTAAATTCGCGTTTTGCAGGGAAGACACCTATTTAAATAAACTTAAAAGAGCAAAACGTTATTTAAATATGAAGTTTCAACCAAATCGTTAGAGCCGTTTCCAAGATCCAAAATACAAGATGGCCGAAAAGTAGGTATACAGTTACATATGCAAAAATTTTATGATGGATTTTAGGGGAAATCACAAATTTTCACTTTTGTTTCAGAATTCCGTGTTAATAGAATTTAGACAGAATTTGTAACTCTGCATATTTTATGCTCCAATTGAACAAACTGATTATTTTTCTAAGATTATATAATTGATTTTGCCCTTTCGTTTGTGTCTAGGGTAAACGATGGCTGGAAATCTGAGCGAGGAGCAACGACGGTGGATCCTTGAGACCTACTGAACGTATGAAAATGCGGAGAGCGTGCGTAGCTTGTGGGAAGAGCAATTTCATTTGCCCAGGCCGTCATATCTTACGATTTACCGCGTCAGAGATAAGTCTGAGGCCACGAGTTCCGTCGCCAACGCGACGACCGCGCACGCCGTCGACACACGAAAATGAGATGAAAGTAGCCCCTACATTCGTAAACAGTCCAAAGAATTCCACGCGACGTGCGTCTCGGAATTTGGGTATCCGAAGGACGTCATTAAAACGTCTGATGCAGCAATTGCACCTTAAGCCGTACCGAGCCAGACTGTTGCATGGCCTCGTTCAGGCTACAGTTCTGTGATATAATGCGCAATCAATTGACTGAACAATCAGACCTGCTTACGAAAATCGTGAGGACAGATGAAGCCTGTTTTAAATTATCTGGTCACGTCTTCTACTGGGGAGTAATAAAGGAAAATGTTTATTCCATAAAACCCGTCACACTACTATAGTTGAAGAGTTTCATTGATGATGCGTTTAAGGAAATTCGTTCTAAACAAAATTTGTGTCGCACTGTGTGTGAGAGTGTTGGGAACAGTTGCAGGAATGCGTCAATGCCGAAGGGGGACATTTTGAGCACCTACGGGATTAATTATGCTGTATATGTAACTGTGTACCTACTTTTGGGCCACCCACACAAGAATTGCTCACTTAAAAATATAAGGTTTTGCATGTGAGAGGTCGGATGGTAGTCGCTTGCCTCAAAAATGAATGCGTGACACATTTTAGGTTAGGTATCGGAATCTGTTCTATTGCTCTGCAATGCTGGGCCACTTCCCCGTTCGCGCTGTTAACAGTATCGTTTATTTCAGTCAAATGTATTACAGGTGCAGTACAGCAGGATGCAATACACTCTGAAATAGGAGCAGTTTTAATAAAATGGATTTGATATGCAACCTCAAAACAAAAACAATTTCTTGTTGACATGTAAGTGAAATTAATGGTTGATAGATTATCATAATGGACTATATTCCCAAGATGACTTTGATAGTATAAATGCGAATATGTTGGATACATCCATTTCTGACTTCCATTGTTTGAGATATGAGTACAGATAAACCTATAATTTCTGTGTATATTCTTTGATAAAGAGCTTATAATTACTAATACTTGTTCTTCTATTAATGAAGAAGTATATTGTCATTTGCAACTTCCTCATTAGTGAGGTGGCCAAAACGCAGTATCAATACCTGCGCTCATCTTGACTTTAAACCCAAGTGTTTGAAAAAAGTTTCATGATCTGGTAGACAGAAAACTCGATAACGCACAATTTCTAATCACCAGAATGTGAACGATGACCCTGTAACAGTGCAAAACAGATAATCATTTGTAATTATTCAAATATTACTTATTAACTGTATTGGAACATGTTTAAGGACGTGGTTAATTTTCTTCAGAGGTTAATATTTAAATGACGCGATGCAAAAGTTATTGAAATGTGAAAGAAAATAAATTGTTTGATATTATTTACAATTTATGCATACTCAAAGCAGAAACTAATATTGCATCGACGAATTCTGAAAATGTCCAAACAAGAATAATATCCTAGCCAGTGGAGCATTGAGCTTAATATCCGTCAGCGACCGTTCTCATCATATGAGAAAGCAACGATTTGGAGCGTGAAGTTGAATGACGGCAGCCACCTTGAGCCCCTGTATATCACGCTGCCGCGGAACACAGCTGATGTCTGCACTTACAAGGGGAGGACACGACCTTGGGATTTTATTTTGGGATGAGACTTTGGGTAATAATTGTACCCCTTTAGGATGTTTACCTCCTGCAATCGTAAGATGCAACGCTCAACAGATTCGGAGAAAACGGCCATTAAAAATTCAAGTCCTGCGTATATACTAGTGAAATTCCGATTAGGTCAGCAGCGGAATAGCACAGTCAGTAACGAGCCTGCGTCATGCCTGGGTGCTCTGGGTTCGAATCTCGATTGCATCTATTTTTTTCATTTTTTTCTGTTTTTACCATTAAATAACTTTTTATTCAATGTTATTGATTATTTAATTTGAATTTCAAATTTTAAATCATAATATGAGTATATTAACTACACTATAACTTACTTAAAATACTTTACAACTATAATAGTTACAATATTCTTTAAATATAATTAAATTTTAAGTTATTTTATTAACAGTGTTATAAGTTTTATTTCGGATATTACTGTTGTTCTAGTAAAAATTCCGCTTTTATTATTTGTGCTCGATGCTAAAAAATTTATTGTTTTAAATGTTTTTATGATGATTATCATCCCAGCTCTCATTTCTAATAAAAGTGCATATTAAATAAAATAAATAATAATAAAAACACAACGAAAGTTGAATAAATATTATTATTATAATCATTAGTAATAGTGTATTTTAACAATAAAATATTGCAACTATTATACTTTTATAGTATTTTAAGTTAAAGTGTAGTTGATATAAAAAAATTTAAAAAATTGAAAAAAAATATAGACCAAATCGAGATTCGAACCCAGAGCACCCATACATAACGCAGGCTCGTTACTGACTGTGCTATTGCACTGCTAACCTAACCGAAATTTCACTCGTATATACGCAGGGCTTGAATTTTTAAAGGCCGTTTTCTACGAATTTATTGAGCGTTGCGTCTTACGATTGCAGGAGGTACACATCCTAAAGGAGTACAATTATTACACAAAATCTCAACCAAAAATAAAATCCCAAGGTCGTGCCCTCCACTTGTTAGTGGGGCGAGGCGAGTGTCCTCATCAAGTTGACTCAGTCGTTACACCGCCTCCCAGCCACTATTTCAGCTCAGCTCATACCTACGTGGGACGGTGTTGTGTTCCTGGACCCGTTTCTCTCGCCGCCTCCAACATTCTCTCCATTCAACCTCTGCAGCCTGTCTCTACACGCCATGTCTCTTTCTGCCCAGTTGGCATGAAGGGGCGTGACTTAATCCTGTCATCCAATCAAACTGTTTCCCTATTTCTTCAACAGACATCAGAAATCTCAACACCTTGAAATGACGAGATGAAAGCCGGCGGCATCTTACCACCAATCCATCACCGTAATTTATCTTTAAAACTTAAATTGAGGAACATTCCGCAGATTATGGTTCCTACAAGACGAACGTAGAATACCAATTCCTTCGACAGATACATGAAATTGCTTTCGCCTGCTGAACAAGGTTCAGAGACCTGAGTTCTCCACTTCAGTCAGGACCCATTTAAAAGCTTTCACAATTTTACGACACATCCATCAACCGCTGACAGTCTGTCAGCTTAAGATCTTCATTATACTATGGACGCCGCCGCTACCAGCGAGGGTTCAAATGTTACATCAGAAACCAAAACTGCCAATAATGTGTATTGAGTGAGAACATAAAACCCTCTTGATTAGTCTTTCAAATGGGTTCGTTCACGTTGAACAAGCTTAAGGCATCTTTCTAAAGATTAGGACTGACGTACTGCCGTAGAATTTCACCCTACTCATCTGTTAAAATTTATACACAACATGAACAACAAATTGCAATTACCATGCAGTCGAACAGAGGAGTGATTGACATATTTGTTGATATACGGAGGTAGGGTACTAACCTCTTTACCGCCGTATGAGAGCGTTAGTACGACTTCACTAAACTTTAAGATTGGCTCTAGCGTAGAACTGAAAAGTCCCATATATTAGAATCAAGATTGGAAGCACTGGTAACTGAAATTTTAAATACATTTACAATATGTTTGTCACCATGGATGCATTAAACTCTCAAAAAGTTTGAAGGATTAACGAACCTTCTTTATTAAGAGCAGAAGAAATACTACGAAATTTTCAAGTTATAATATTGATTTTCTTTCATTCGTGGCCGAAATACTACAATATATATTTACATAAGATCGCATATTTTAATTTATTTGAGACTTTTTATGTCTCCTCATTTTCAAGGTAGTTAGAGCTGAGGGGAATTGAAAAAAGGAGCGCGGAGCATTTGGCCATGGTATTCTCAATGAAACCATCCCGCCTTCGGCTGGAGTGATTTCTGGAAATCTGGTTGGCTGCTCCAAATGCCAGACCCGATCCTTGTCAGACAACTGTTCGACGTCTGCATCATTTACTTATTCCAGATTACGATACTACAAACAAAAATACTCGCACTCTTTCATGCTTCGTATCACACCTAATTTTAGGCGTTGTGCTCATTTTTTCCATATACTGCCATCTTACTCAGAAAGACTAAGATTCTAATCCCAGTCCGGCCATGCAGATTTGGGTTTCCTTAAGTCGGGTACTCACTAGCGAGCTGTAACTGTAACCGAACAGACATAGTAACCATTTTCTAGTGTACGCGTGAAACGAACTTCGCTCGCGACAAACACCGAGCCACCTCACTGAGCGTACTCACTAGCGAGCTGTAACTGTAACCGAACGGATACAGTATCAAGGTTCTAGTATGTACACTCACTGTAACCGTAACGACATGCCGGCTCTATCAGCAGTGTTCGTTTGAAGCTCCGCGATGTCGGACGAAGTGTCTCTCGCTTGTGCAGCATACATACTTGAAGACCCTTTACTGGATCTTTATAAAAGGCCATGAAGATGGCGTATTAATGAAATGTATCGAGAAAGAAGTGATCTAATTCTTCTTTTAAGAAATCAACAGATGAGTGGTCATTACAGAAATTTCACGAGATCTTTCCAACTGATTTTTAATATGTAATGAACATAATTGGACCCAAGACAGAACGAAGAAACACTTAGTTCCGATGAGTAGTGTCTGTTCAAGACAGATTAGGTGTGACGCTGAGATGCTTAGCTACTGGTGATTTATAAGTTTACAATACCTGTTTCGTATTTCCAAACAAGTCATAACTCAATTGTCCCTGAAGTGTACCAGGTGCGATAAGAGCATTGAAAGAACAAATCAAGGTAATCGTTTATTTAAAAATAATAAAATAATTATGCAATTTATTTCAAAAAATTCATACATAATTTTCTAAACTCATATCTGATGAATACTCGTTATTGTTTCTGTACGGGGAGTTTGGCGGGTTCTGCAGAGGAGTTTGTTGGTTTTGATTTGGAGAAGAAGTGGAAGGGCGAGCTATATCTTGATTTATAGTAGAGAAATAAGCTGAACGGTGTGGAGCTTGTGTAGTGGAGTAATAACACCGGTTTCATTCATAATACCTCCGATTCTGGCGCAGGCATCTTTTTTCAAATGTTTTTTGTAATAATTTTTGTATTTGGGGTTCCATAATACACTGCATTCGTTGTAGGCTTCTATCAGTTCCATTCATACATGACGCTTGAGGATACTGGAAGGTTGCCAGCGTGCAACAACCTTCACTTTCGACGTCCACGAACGCACTGCGAGCGCCCTTTGATTCGCAGCAAAAACCGACAGTCGTCGGCTCGCTGCGAATGCAACGCTTTCCGCTCGCGGCAGACTCGCGAGCCGCGTACACAATATGGTTCACTGTAACAGTAACGTGCAACGGTTACAGTTACAGAATGTGGTCGTGTTTCTTGTCTGCTCGCTGCGAATGCAACACGTTCCGCTAGCGTATTTGGTAACAGTAACGTGCAACGGTTACAGTTACAGCTCGCTAGTGAGTACATGGCTTTAGGAAGTGTCCATAAACCACGTGACATAGTCTAGGGGAAAAGGATGGGTAGGAAGCTACACTGAGCTACGTGAGGGGGAGAGTGTGTCCGAGCCAGGCCACGAAGCTTTTCATATCCTACAGTATACAGGGTGTTACAAAAAGGTACGGCCAAACATTCAGGAAACGTTCCTCACACACAAACAAAGAAAATATGTTATGTGGACATGTGTCCGGAAACGCTTACTTTCCATTTTAGAGCTCATTTTAGTTTCGTTAGTATGTTAGTACGCTCTCCTGACCTCAACCCTCTTGACTTCCATTTATGGGGGCATTTGAAAGCCCTTGTCTACGCAACCCCGGTACCAAATGTAGAGACTCTTCGTGCTCGTATTGTGGACGGCTGTGATACAATACGCCATTCTCCAGGGCTGCATCAGCGCATCAGGGATTCCATGCGACGGAGGGTGGATGCATGTATCCTCGCTAACGGAGGACTTTTTGAACATTTCCTGTAACAAAGTGTTCGAAGTCACTCTGGTACGTTCCGTTGCTGTGTGTTTCCATTCCATGTTTAATGTGATTTGAAGAGAAGTAATAAAATGAGCTCTAACATGGAAAGTAAGCGTTTCCGGACACATGTCCACATAACATATTTTCTTTGTTTATGTGTGAGGAATGTTTCCTGAAAGTTTGGCCATACCTTTTTGTAACACCCTGTATAGTGACAGTGCGGCGCATGCGTGTGGCGTGAAGTCTAGCGTTGAGCTGCGCGCGGCTGGTGCATTTGATCTAACCGACATGCGAGGGCGCATTACAATTCGAAAAACAGTAGACATACCGTACCTAGACACAAATTCGCTTACAGAATTTCCTAAGGCAGTGATAGTTCCTACTGTTTTAATGGTTTCGCACATGTGTGACAACACAGCTCGTTTATAAAATAATTCTAATTTTGTTGTCTGGCCTCGCATTCGAGACGACGCCGTTTCGAATCCCCGTCCGGGCATCCAGATTTGGGTTTTTCATGGCTTCCCCAAATCATTCCAGGCAGATGCCGGGATGCTTCATTTAATAGGTCATGGCCGAATTCCTTCCAGTTCCTTGTCCCTAATCCTATCCCGCCTCTAAAGACCTGGACGTCGATCAGGCGTAAAGCCAATTTTGTTCTCTCAACTGAATTCAGTGGATCTGTAATTATAGTGCTTACCGAAGTATTATTTCAAGTCATAAGTGTAATGTGAAATGGCGATGTACAGTAAACTTTCGGAGGCTTATCGAAAATGTTTTTCAATGAGTTTTAACAATCCAATGAGTTATAGAAATCTTTTCAGCAGGTCAAAGAATCATTCACCGGTAATGTAGAAAAACAGGTGAAAGAACTGCAGTAAAAGTAAACAAAAATTCAACTATTCTTAGTTTTTTATGCATTATGTAAAGTTTGTTCATTTTATCAATGAATGAAAAAATGATGAATGAGAGAAGGAGAAAGTTTTTAGTAACGTTTCAAGAAGAAATAGATCCCTTACTGTACTCGAGAAAGAGGTTTCTTCCAATAACTGATTATTTACAGGAGTGGCTGGAACCTTAATTTCATTCAGAAAATTGATAATTATGGAAAATTACATAACACAAATATCAGTTATATTTTTTTGCTGTCATCAGTCTTTTGATTGGTTTAATGCAATCCTCCATTACTTTCTATCTTGTGCTAACCTCTTCATCTCTACATATTCCCCACAACCCACGTCATCAATTATCTGCTTCATATATTCTAATCTCTGTCTTCCTCTACAGTTCGTACCTTCGACTGTTCCCTCCAATAACAAATTAACAAATCCTGCGTGTGTCAAAATATGAGCTACTACCCTGTCTCTTCTTTCTGTAAGCTTCTCCCACAAAATTCTTTCCTCACCTAGTATTTCCAAAACTCGTTCGTTTCGTACTTTTTCTGTCCACCTAATTTTCAGCATTCTTCTGTAGCACCACATTTCAAATGCTTCAATTTTCTTTATTTCCGATATTCCTAAAGTCCATGTTTCGCTACCATAAAGCGCTGTGCTACACACACAAAGTTTTAAAAAGTTATTTCTAATTCCTAGATCAATGTTTGAAACTAAAAGATTTCTCTTTTTCATGACGGCTCTTTTTCCTAGAGCTATTCTACTTTTAACATCATTCCTGCTTCGGCCATCGGTTGTAATTTTACTTCCCAAGTAACAGAATTCACTTACTTCTCCAACTGCATTCGATCCTATTTTTATATTTAATATACTAGTATTGATATCATTTCTGCTACATTTCATCACTTTAGTCTTGCTTTGAGTTATATTTAGTCCAAAATCTTCCTTCAGTATATTGTTCATGCCATTCAGTAATTTCTCAATGTCTTCAGCCCTTTCTGCTAACAAGACAATGTCATTAGCAAATCGTAGCATATTAATTTTTTCTCCCTTAACACTTTTGCCACATGGAAATTTTTCTTTTACTTTCTTTATTGCTTCCTCTACATACAAGTTGAATATTAACGGGGATAGACTACAACCTTGTCTCACGCCCTTTTTAACTGATGCTTGTCTCTTATGATTCTCTACTTTTATTACAGCCACTTGATTCTTAAATAGTTTATAAAGTATTCTTCTATCTCGATACTTTAGACCTGACTTCTTTAAAATTTTGATCATCTTGTCCCACCTAACATTATCAAAAGCTTTTTCTTAATCAACAAAGACCATGAAAGTATCTTTGTTTTTCTTGTTCCGCTATTCAAGTATTAATCTTAAAGACAGAATTGCTTCCCTTGTACTGCGATTTTTCCTAAACCCAAACTGATCTTCACCTACTATGTCTTCGACTATACTTTCCATTCTTCTGTATTTCATTATGGTTAATAATTTTGGAGCATGTAATATTAGACTAATGGTGCGATAATTCTCACATTTGTCGGCTTGTGGTTTCTTGGGAAGTGTGAAGATGATATTTTTAATAAAATCAGTTGGAATTTCTCCTGTTTCATAACTTTTTTAAATAATCTTTCGATTCCTTCATCTCCTAGGGATTTAAGAAGTTCTGCAGGAATCTCATCAATTCTAACTGCCTTATTTGCTTTCAAGTCATTCAGAGCTCTATTAAATTCTGTCCTCAAAACAGGATATCCAAAGTCATCAATGTCGACATCGCCTTCCTTTTCCAATACAATTCATGTCGTCTCCATCATACAGTTTCTCAATGTATTCCTTCCATCGGTTAACTCAGTTATATACGCAATGAAAATGGAGACACATAGTTTATGGACGATCCTTTACCTTTCCTCGCCCCCAGTCCTTTCCAGCTTCGACGTCGACCAGGCATAAAGCCGTAAGAAAAAAAAATCCTGTTTAAAAAATCCAGAACATCTCATAAATCACTTTCAAGTGTATACTACACCTATTTATTATCTGAAAAAAAAATCCACACAAAAACCTAAACTACAAAAAAAAAACAAAAAATAATAAATAAATCTTATTTTTCTTCTTATTTTTACAGTCTATTTTACTTATTTACATTACTAAAAGCAAATCGTGAAAGGATACAATTAATTTTCGCTGGATGCAGAGGACGTGTTTCCCTGTGGTAGCGGGTGGGCCGCGCAGCAGGTGATCGGATGGTGGAATGCAGCAGCGCCTCATTTTGTGGCCGGACATTGAGACCGCGGTCGCCACATGTGATAACCGCTGGCGTCTGTTTTGTGGCTCACTGTTTGGCTGTTTGCGGGCTGCAAACGTCACCGCGACACCACCGAGGGCAAACATAGAATTTTAGCGTCGGTGTTCCCAGCCTCCAATAACCTATTTTCTTTTTC
Organism: Vandiemenella viatica; assembly: GCA_031002005.1. NCBI lineage: Eukaryota > Metazoa > Arthropoda > Insecta > Orthoptera > Morabidae > Vandiemenella > Vandiemenella viatica. The sequence goes on from JARYHS010013631.1 coordinate 74,180,092, forward strand.
TGTCCATTCACCATCTCATACACCTTCCGGAGGTACATTTTCCGCTCTGACTTTAAAACAAGACGCTTCCCATAATTTCATAACGGCCAGGGCAACACAGCGTGAGGCTGATATACGGAATGTACTACGATCAAATAAAATTGTTATTTCGGAATTTCAGTGTAGCCCCTAGTGATATGTCTCACAAACATGGACCCATTTTCTAAGTGCTACATGTCTTGACGTTTTCTAGAAAGAAAAATACCACAGACACTGGGATCAAGATTATAACTAACCTACTAATATTATAAACAGCGATGGAGAAAATGCTCCAGTAGTGATTTCCCCACACATTTGATTTTGCAAAACGTCAATTTGTACGTTTTCACTGTTTGAGGTAAATTTTTTTGATAGTCTTCTCGGGTGACTAACTGAGTGAACAGTGTGTTGTCACACATATTTCAACGATTGGAAACTCTGTCACCATCTTCTCCAGAAGATATGTGTATATAATTTGTAAAGAACATTATAGTAATTCTCAACGCCGAAAGAAACTTCGAACTTTTAATTTTTTTTTTTTTTTGGTTATGGTTTTGCGACTCGTTGGCATCGAGCTAACTAAAGCAGAGAAAAGACTGGGGACAAGGAACGGGAAGGAATTCGGCGATGGCCTTTTGATGGAAGCGTCTTGGCATTCGCTTGGAGTGATTTTTGGGAAACAATGCAAAACCCAAATCTGGATGACCGAACGGGGATTCGAACCCGCATGTTCCCGTATGCGAGGCCCACAACGCTCGGTCCCCTGAGCAACAAATCAAAAGTTACTCAGTTTCAATATTTGAAATCAAGTAGTAATTTATTTCAGGTTAATCTGTGCCATTCTACTCACCATTATTAATTTTTCTTCCAGTATATATATCCAGACCTATTTACCAATGTAATCCCTATAAGATCTCAACATTCTCTTCTCCCGCCTCCTTCAGCATATTAGTTGCTGATAGTTTTCTGTTATTTCAGCAAACAAATCTTTCTGCATGCTTTTGGAACACATCCAGCTATTAGGTTTTAAACACTTTTGAATAGTTTCCTATTCGATGAGTAAAAGTGTTAGTGAAACACAACAAAGGATAAGTTAAGATTAAAGTGTCCAAAAATTATAATTAACTTTATGGTAAGATAAGCATGATTTCAACATAAGAGCAGCAACATATTTTAGGACGAATTGAGTTATAATTTTGTTTTTCTTCGCTGGCGAAGTGTTCACCTAAGAGAGAGGTTGTACATTAACTGTCTACCCGAAGTGCTTAAATAAGAGAAAACGTGTGTTGGAGTAGCCTTTTTGTAAATATGGCCATGAAAATTATTGGAAGAATGATTAGGTCTACGTATCCATGTAACCAGCTTCGTCCACGCTTCTCCTTAAGCAAGTAGTCCCTGACGATTCAGGCATTGCTAAGCCTCCAACAGTGCAAGTGGCCACTCTACAGGGTGATTCAAAATAACGTGGTCAAAATGACATGGTAAATCAGTCATACAATAAGAATCAATAATAGCATAGGAACAGAGGGTCGCAACTGCGATCCGGAGCCGCTACAGGGCGTCTAAAATAATACTGACACAAAGAGAAGAAACAAAACCATTACAGATCATTTTATTGATAATTACTAACTCACATGCGACTAATGCAAGCTAAATGTTGAGCCTACAGCAGATGCTCAAAGTTTTTGCCAGATGCATCGAGACAAGCCCGGCATCTCCGTTGCATGGAACGGCGCACCTTCTCAAAGATACCAAGTGTATCTCGAACACATCGGGCTGCCGCAACGATTCTTCCTACCAAGTCTTCCGGCGCTTCAACAGGTGTTTCATACACAAGTCCTTTTAAAAATCCCCTCAATAAAAAATCCAAGGGAGACAGGTCTGGTGATCGTGGTGGCCATGCGATTGGTTCACCGCGACCAATCCAGTATACAGGCGTTTGCGACCCTCTGTTTCTATGCGATTTTTGATCCTTATTGTATGACAGATCTACCATGTCATTTTGTCCACGTTTTTTGAATCACCCTGTATACAGGGGCTATGGCGCGCGCGAATCTGACGTGTGAAACACTGGCTGACCGCATATTCCTGTAAGCCAGCCAGACTTTAACACCGTGCTGTGCGTCCTCTGACAGGCGACTAACGACCCCAGCCTTTGACGCCGCCAGATTACACGCGGATCTCCATTCATTCCAAGCGCCTCCGGCAACAACCTGGCAACAGTCCATTGTGCAGCCAGTCCTTTGTATGCGACATGCAACAGCATATTCAGCGCACAAAAAGTTATCACACAGTAAGAACAGCACCGGTCTAAAAATCGATCCCGGGTGGACGCATGATTTAAAGTGAATATAGCCAGCTGAAATGCTGCATATTTCAAAACAACTGCAGATACACATATATATATTAGTTCTTTGCAAATTATATATATAACCTGAAAAGAACTAATGTCTGACCACGAAATTAATTTAATAAAGGAATTAATGTCTTGTACAGTACGGTACTGACTATGCATAAACCAAAACCATGAATTTAGGGAATTTTATTTGTTTTCTATCTGCCTGCCGTAAGTTTTGATTTTTGTTTACCTGTTTGTGCAAGTATCAAGCAAAAACTGACGAACGGATTCCAACTTTACTTGCATATAGTGATAACGAAAGTCATGTGTTAACACATAATTTTTACACTGGTAACTAACATAATTCCCGAAGCAAACGTAAAAAAATAAATCAATTTATCTCATAACACTTTATGGATGGTAAAGAAATGTAATACTTGCCTCAAGTTAGCACTATAGACATACGTCTCTACAAGCAGAGGGAAAAGTAGTGATTTTTTAAAATCTTTTCAGAGGTTTCCAGAGGCCTCTTGCTTTTATTGAAACTGAAATAGTCCACTTACTTGCCAGCAGATATTGCTTTTCTAGAAATAATAAAAAATTTATGGTTGTTTTTACCTTTGTATAGAGACGTATAATTGCCTTACCTGTAAGGGCTGGCAGAATTAATATTTGAATTTTAAAATTGTTCACCGATATGATTTGTAATCCGTGCCGAGGAGTGGATCATCCTCTACCGTAACATCTTCCAAAGTAGTGACAGTTTCAAACCATTTTAGAAACAAATCATGCATAAAAATGTATTTAAAACATATACATACGACCTAATGCAGAAATAACGAAAGAAAACCCCGCTTTTTCCATGCTACCTGCCTAATCTACATCTATGTGACGTTCATAAGTCAATAAAAAATACAAATCTTAAATTCTACGCCTAATGGTAGATACGTCTCGGTGGGACTACGTTTCCTACAATAAGATGATTGCTGAATTCAGATATATCTTAAGACTAAAGTATTATCTTGTTGCCAACAGTAGAAAGTGTTATCATTATGCATGAAATGTCTAAGAAATTTGTGTTATTCTGTTTGTAAAAGCTTTCGTCTTGTTAAAAAAAAAGGACAATTGTGTTTGATTTTACGGGTAAGGTCTGTCCCATTGTAACCCACTAACTATAGGGATACTTTTTACAGTTAACTGACAGATTTAATGGGTATTAACGTGACTTCATGGGTGCACCACCGACTTGTGTTGGAAAACACGATATTTCGACGACTTGATCCACTGTGTGGGAATATATGTACAAGTTGGGTGATCTTCAGTATCTTAAAGATAACATCAATATCGATAATCGATAATATAGACTGCGTCAAGCCGATAATATCTATATTTTCCGAAATTTGTATATTAGAAATTGTAAATAAATATGTAAATAAATATGTAAATCAAAATCAAGTAAAAAATTTGAGTTAGTTTATTGAAAAAATTAGGTCTGCAAATATTAAGCGTCAACAGATCCTGAATACAGTAGTTTGCTTAACATTTTCCCATGAAGTCTATTCCTATTTTCAGTGACAGTGGCTCTTGCGTTCAGACGGTACCGACGAGGCTACTTTGAGTAAATAATAATTTAAATTTTAGACATATCTTAATCCAAATAGTATACCAATCATGATTGTTTTTAATTCAATTTTCCAGTAAAAAATGTACCGTAATCTCCAAATAGGCAGCGTTATTCTATAAGTAATAATGAAAAAACGCCTCACATTTTTTAGCTTCCCCTTCACAACTTTCGAATGTTTTTCATATTTTGTATTACCTTTTGTTTTGATAATTCCAAGAGAAGGGACATTGTATAATGGTGCTATGTGCTTCATTAAAACTTAAAACCTTTGCCTTCAACTGCATTAAAGGATCTATTATCAACAATGATAAAATAAGCAATTGTATCAGATAGGCGGTCATACTTTTTACCCCATTTAAAATGTTGAAACACGTCCCAGAGAGAAACAAGAACCAACGAACGCGAATATAACGCAACAGATAAAATAGTAAAACGGTGACCGTAAACGAGTGTGGAACGAATATGCGCACGAAACGGAATGGAATCGCAGAGTAGAAAAGGACGTTATCGATTTTGCTATCGAGGTAAATCAGCGTTTAGCGTAGTCAAGTTTGATCCCTGCCAACCATACATTAGTATTCAGGTTTTTTAAGTGCTAAAGGGATTTGTAGTCGTATCAAATATCAATATAATATCGATATTATCGGTTGACCGATATATCGTTGCAACCCCAGTCGTACGTCGGTAAAGTCTCCATTCTTACATCTGTCACTCGCGTAAGCAGTTTTATGAGTGTTAAGTGAAACTCGTTTACGAAATATATAGTTTTTAAGGCGGTTATTGGGGCACTGACTCAGCATTCACCCTGCTTATGTAATCGAGTTGGCTGCCCCGTTGTAGCTTCCTTTTTTCAGAACGATTGCGCTTAAAGTTTTGGTTCGGTAGCGTTAAATTATATAGACGTAAAACGAAATGAATATAAACATCCAGGCTTCGGTTATGTACACAGACTATTACATAAGGCTGTGGCCAAGCGGCTTATATTGGCATTGTAAGCAGTGCTAGAGGATCAAAGAGCAGCTAACACAAAGCGGTTAATACCACTGGTCTCCTTAGTGTAGAGACAGACGTCTGTCGGATGTGCGTTGTCCGGTCTAATTCAGCAGCTGTTTGATCTCTGCCGGCTGTACAGACCAGCGGGAACACTGCTCGCTGAAACAACGGACCGGATCTGGCGAAGCTGCAGATAGGTTGCAGGCCGCAGTTTGGTAAGGGGGTTACTATTGTGCCCGTTCAGTTGTACCACAGTTCGTCAGCTTTAAACCCCGTCTCATAGAGAGATAACCTTAAAACGCGTTTCACCCAGCTTCACGGTGGAATGGGAAGAACTGTCATCGGAGTTAGTTGGATTACGAAACCCTATTGCGAATCACCCTACGAACTCTTCTACCCAACAAAATATTCTTAGAGGTTAACGCCTAGAAAGGGCACCTGCACAGTGCGGTTGAGCTTCCCTTCCCCTTAGCACTCTTGTTTGCAAGGCTTCCCTTGCAAAGTTTAAAAAGTCACCGTCGGTGTCATTTCCACGATACCCCTGCCACATATCTCATGCTGCTGGTATCTCCCGTTACCCATAGCGTGGGATTGGGTATTCCTAGTGTTGCAAACTGGAAAAAAAATTTATTTTTTTTCAGATTGGTGAAAAAAAACATGAAAAAAAACCTAGCACCCTGGTTTTTTTTCTAAATTTGTTTTTTTCTTTTCAGAAAACAATATATTTGATAAATTATAGTTTTATTTACGGAAGTTACATTTTGCATGTGTGTTTTAAATCTAACTAAATCATATAATGTCTTACATAATGATTCATAAATGTATCTATATAGGTAACATAATTTTTTATCCATCCTCTTGGTCAGTACCACATTCACCAGTACGTATCAGTAATACCAACACTAGTGCGGTCGGAATCGGAATTTTCTGTTTCTTCTTGTCTCATCTAGATCCATAACTTCAGAAGTAGTTACATTTTATTTTACTGGTTGTATTGTACACAAAAGATTTTGAGATTGCAATTTTAAATTGTGAGCAAAGTACGCACTGTGCATAAAGACTGCGCCGATAGTTAGATATTACGGTCTTTTAAGTTTGAATTTAAATCTATTATCATACAAAATAGGAGCTTTATTTCTTTTCAATCGTTGGTTTATGCCACGGTTGTAACGAAATGATTCATAATAACTGACAATTTAATGACTCAGTATCACTATATGCTGCGAGTTTAACAAGTATACGAATATAAGGAAAACACAATAAGTAATAAAAAGAGGCAAAAAATTGTTGATAAATTCAAAATTCCTAATTTTTTTGAAAAGATCCGTAGCTCTACAGATAAATTTGTAGGGCTGGCAGCACTAGTTCTAATCCAAACAACGGGGATTCCTTCTCGCGCAACCTAGCCTATTCGGGAAATTCCCGTTCGTAAAAGAATACTTCAGTCAATGTTGCCAATATTTTTGTAATTTGTTTTTCTACTGAACCAGAAAAATATAGTAGATTTAAAAATTAAGATAAGTATTTAGTATAAACTCTAAAACAGTCATATTAAACGATAAATGCCTTAAACATATGAAATTTAGTAGTTATGAAAAAAAACATGTCCCAGAAAAAAACATGTTTTTTTCACAGTTTTTTTCATGTTTTTTTTTCAAGTCAGAAAAAAACCGTTTTTTTACAACACTAGGTATTCCGCCAGAAGCATTAAATGGTATGCACCATGCGTTCTGCCGAGGGCTTGTCTCGGGTTCTAGAATCCGGCACTCGCGGTAAATTCGAACACTTACGCTGATACCCATAGGACGACCCAAGCGGGTACATTCAATCCAAAGCAATAATGCAATAATGCGATAGCATTTGTTCTTTTGGTAGCCAGGTATCCCTTGCAGCATTAAAAGAGTCACCTCTGGGGTCACTTACATCATGTCCTTACCAGGAATCTACATGTAGCTTCCCATGGCCTGTGCATTTGCCGGCCGCGCAGATCTCTATGTACAGCGAATGTTGGGAAGGGAGCCGCCTCTGCTGACAGGGATGGCGCGCCTCTATCCGTCGCACCGAGCGTGGCGGTGTAACGGTTAGCGTTCTCGCCTCGCATTCGGGAGGACGGCGGTTCGAATCCCCGTCCGGGCATCCAGATTTGGGTTTTCCATGGTTTCCAAAATCACCCCAGGCAAATGCCGGGATGCTTCCTTCAACAGGCCATGGCCGAATTCCTTCCCATTCCTTGCCCCCATCCCTGCCCCCATCCTTTCCGGTCTCTAAAGACCTAGTTGTTATAGGAGACGTAAAGCAGTTAAAAAAAAAATCTATCCGTCGCCCAGTCGGTAAACATCAAATGCCCGGGTAGCTGAAACGATAATAAGCAATGTGGTGGGGAGGTTGCTGCGAGGTAGTGAGGGCTAGCCTGTGGCGCGTGCTGATCCGTACAATTCGGCTGCATGGCACGATCTGGGAAGTCACCATACTGCATACTGACGAGCATCCGTTGCCCAATATCTGGGAGGGGGAGCTCACCAATAGCTCTAAAGGTGCGTTCCCACGGCGCGTCCCTCGGCGCGTGGTTCTGGACGCCTGTCGTCTTTGTCGCATATACTAGCCTCGACCCACCGCCAGGTGGTAAAAGATGAAAGGCGCGTACTGCCTCACCACGCGCTGTGGGAATGGGCCTTAAGGATATACGCCGTGAGGTCTGCCGGGAGGTAGTCTCGTGCCCTCCGACACCTCATCCGACTGCACCTCACCAGGTCCACCACGTTACCTGTTAAATCCGACGAGATGGTGTAGTATTAAGGCGTCCATCTTCGAAATCCCATGTCGCGATTCGATTCGCGATTCCGCCAGCGATTTTTCAACTTATCTAAAACGATCTTCATGTTTGCTTTATGTATTCGAAATCCACTGTGAACATTAAGTAGGTGCGACTACAGCAGAAGGTATAATCATCTGGTTGTTTAGACCACAATTAAGGAGGTAGGTACAGCTAACACATACAAATATTTGTAGAAATTTAAATTTCATTTTCTCCAAATCTATTTAAATTTGAGGCTTCAAATTTTGTAGATCCATAGAACTGTCATAGTTATATACAAAAATTGATTTTTAAAATAGAAATATTATTTAACAATATGTTAATCTACCATCCAAACTGTCAATTAAAAATATGTCGTCATTAAGGTCTTTAACGATAGAAAGCATAATATTTGAAATTTTGCAGAAATCGTTTTTTAATATTGTAAACTAATATCCAGGTAATTAGTTATACCAATAAAATAACACATTTAACTTTATATTTGGTGTTAATAAAAAAACATTTTCAAGAAATTATAATTTTTGCTTCTATTTGTTTAAACATATAGGCATATTTTCCATTTGTGAAAATCGGGATAAACAGTAATGGCAGGAACTGTAGTAATTAATATGTAGAACATGTCCTGAAAATTTGAAAAAGATCTATGCATGTAGAAAAAAGTTATCTTTAAAATCAATTGTTGAATTGCTGTTTTGAGATATTTAAGGTTAAAGATTTGGATTACCTTGAAGTGCAGTAAGATTTAAGTGGCTGTCAATCGTGCAGGACTTTGCTTAATCTCGCATAACTCCCACACTGTCAAAGATATTTAAATAATTTTTTCACCAACTTGAAGGCAAAAGTAAAAACTATTTTTGTGAATAGAAAGAGACAAATCATTTTTTAAAACTTGATAACTGTATCTATCCCCTTAAATCACTCTTATTAATTAATTGCTCTAAGGGCAACTGCAAAGCTTAGATGTTACCGCGACTAATTTACGAAATGGACCTCTCTTGTTCAATCTGGATGAACCTAAAATATTGATTGAAGCTGAACGTTAAGAAATCTGTGCTCTTTTTCTTCCGTATCCGGGATCACAATGATTCTATTTTTTCTTCCAGCACTCTGGATTTACTCTTTGCAGCCAGTTTCCATATTCAGACAGAGGAGTAAATACTCCAGGATATGTGTGCGTCTCACAATGTCCATGTCTGCGTGACCTCATCTCGTAGTGTAACTTTTGTCCTTTGAGACCCCTGGCTCCAGAACAAAATAAGTTTCAAATTTTCCCATGGTATTTGTTTCATTGATCTAAAACCGAACATAGTATTAATTTTTTTGTAAAATTACATTCTAGGGGTTTTACATAGGCATAAAAGGATATAAATGCTTAGAACTCATGAAGCAGGGAACAAGAAATAAAGGTTCCCGTGAACGTAATGACCTGGTGACAGGGTTTCTACTGGCTACGCATTCAACTCCTATCGAAGCAGCACTAACCTAACCCGGTAATCCTACCGAGTATAAGGAACCTACAGCTTTACGTGTAGTCCGAGCCACGGAACCGTTTTTGCGTTCTTCACATTACACAGTAAGCTATGTCAGATTGGAAGGTCAAATTTAGTGCCTTTGAAAATACCCTCCGAGACAGGGATTCGAGCCGTAGACCTTTCGATCTCGAGTCAGACGCCTTCACCGCTGAGACACCAGACCGCTCAGCAGAGAACTTAGACCTGGACTTTCTATGCAGCGTAGGATGCGGCCCGTTTGGCTCTTCCTGTAGTGAGTCAGTCGCACTGTAGTCATCGTACTGAATGACCATGAGTGAATGTGTTTAGTTTAATGTTAGAAACTGAAGCTGAAGAAATTTTGAAATTATATGAGTGAAATGCTGAAATATATTTTATTTTCCATACAAAAGATGTGGAAGGCTGCTTCGAGGTACTCACAAATCGGCGTTGTTGAAAGATTAAAAGAAGTTCTGCTATAGTCCACGAAAACTAAAAATTAATCTTCTTTGATCTCGGGTCATGTAAGAAAGAAGGTAATACTGGAATTTACGACAAAAATATTATCTGAAAATTATTTGCAAGTGGTAATATGTTTCTTCCAGTATCTAAAATGCTGAATGCGGACATAGTATTTTCGCACGTTTTTTGTAGGCGACGAGGAATTTCAATTTCATCTATTAAATCAAATATTTCGCATTTTTTATTCGCAGAACGGTGTTTACTTAGAAATACAGTCCTAGAAAAAAATAACTAACCTTGTTATGAACTAAATAGAAAATCTTGTACCGTTAGCATTGTGTAGCGGCTATGCTCATGCTGATGGGTATTCTGTGAAAATCATTCACAGAATACTTCAACAGCCGTGCAGGTGCAAGGTTAATAAGTTGGCAAGGTTATCACGTTACTAGAAAACAGTAGAGCTTGTATCTTCCTAAATGTATATGTGTGTGTATGAACTTATATTATTACTGTTTTTGTCTATTCATTATTAATTTGCACCAGGTAATACAATAATTAAAATTGGTTTGCGACCTGTTAGTGTGATTAGAATGCCTAAAAGAAATTTTTTCCATTTAAACAAATCATTACTACCAGATATAGAAAATTAACCGCTTCTCCATAAACTGTTGCTATATCAAGCTAACCTAAATGTTTTACATGACTCGTGATGACAGGAATTTCTCATTATAATTATTAATTGTGTCATTAACATTAAATAACGCCAATTAATTCACACATCGGCAACGTCATTATTTTTTTGCCCAGGTTTTAAAATCGAAAACATAGTTATACCCGAATCAATGCTCATTCTAACAGTCTGAGAGACTTTAGGTGGACCATTGTTACTCGTTTCTCATTAACATATGTATTAGTGAGAAGACTGGTATAAATTAAATTTTTCTTTGCTTATTGTAAATATTGACTTAATTTTGTCGTCGATTACCGTTTCACGCATCGAGAATGTGAATGATACGTAAATTACTAATACCAAGAATCAATGACGATGTACACACAAACCAACTTAATTCTGAGAGGTTCTGTGCTATTCTTTGTCGGGAGCTGCAAAAGTCAACTCTCCGAAAGATGCCAGCCTATGAAATTCCTTCACTACTGAGACAGACCTACACTATCGAACAGGCAAGGTAGATTCATCATTGGCTTCTGAAGAGGTTACAGTTCTCTAGTTGTCCTAACTAATCTTAATGGTCAATTAAAAATCTTGCAAATTCAAATAGCAACTCCAAAAACTATTAAAGAAAAACAAAAAAACTACAAAAAATAATAAAATCTCTAGAAATATTTTTAATATTTGAAGAATCGGATTGGATTGCAATGTGTTGACGGAATCGGCATGTAGGTATCACTTTTGAAGAAACACCTGAACTAGTTTACACAGCGTGTAAGGTATATTATCTCAAACGAAACCGATATTTTTGGGCAGCAATTTTTAAAAATAGATTTTTGTTCAATCCATAAAATTTAATGCGCTATTATATCAAGGAATAAATTTATATGCTTCGAATACACACACTTTAACCTTTGCTGTGAATGATGTTTACTTATCTGAAGCTGTTATATAGGCAGACGGTTGATAGAACTATTCGTGACGTATATAACGTACATAATTATTTTTTAGACGTTTTTCGCTTTGAAGTACATATAGTCCAATTAAACCCTTCTTTCGTTGATCAAAGGAAGCAAGTCATCATTTTATTAGGTCTGTTGCTTGTGAGATCCCACTCACAAAATCATTGTAATAAAAAATAATTGTAAATAAAATAGATTACAAAGACTTCACAGCATGAGTAGTTTGTTTAGGCATTTGGGGTAATTTTAAGTTTTTTTTTATAATTTAGTTTGTTGTAGTTGGTACTACTGTTTTTTGATATAGAGAGAGTGAAGATGGCAAGATGGCGAGAGAGTACTAGGAGAGAGCTTGTATAGATAGAAGTGTGTGTTGGCAGTATTTTGTAGCAGCGAACGTTTGAAATATAGAATAAAGTTTCTCAAATGAATGAGTGGAGTAATTGAATTATTTGACTATAATACCCGTTGCGCTAACATGTATATCTTGTAAAGTGGTTTGTTGAATAGTAGTAATAAAACGCTAAGTGATATCACTACCGCCAAAACCAACAGTAGGGCCATATGTTGCGAGGAGCGGGATATCTACTTACTGCTGGTTAATGTAAAAATTAGCAGTGGGGCTTAGCAAATTGGAGACCCTTAAGCCAGGATTAGGCAATGTATCGCATTGCTTACGAGCTGGAATAATTTCATCGGAAGCAGACGACGCGAGGAAAACATCGGCGACTGGTAGCAGGTATTTTCAAGAAAGAAGAAATAACGGCGCAGATGTGGCAAGTACAAAAGACAATTTAATTTTCTTGGAAGAATTTCAGCGTAATCAAAGTAGCAGTAATTACAGAAAAGACTGACGGAAATTAACGTTGTAACTTTTGCGGAACAATTTTGTTGCTTGATTGGAAAAAGAAGTGGTGTAAATATCAGCAAATGAACGGTTGAATTAAGCAGAACTATTTGAAAACAAGCATAAAGTAACGGAGTACTGTTTGTAAGAATTGAAAATTTAAAATTTGTAAAGTTGTCGTAAGAATAAATTTGGTCCGTAAAAAAAAACTGTTTAAGCTAAATTTACATGCTGTGAAAGTCTTAGTTAAAGTAATAAAGAAAATAATTAAATACAGGGGGGAAGATTTTTTCTAAGTAGACGAATATAAAGCAATTTATGTATATGCATGTATGTTAGTCATTGTAACTTTCGATGTAATGACATGTTGTGTATATTTTGTGTTGCAAAATTTATTTTTTACAGGGGTGCAGCTGTTTTTTTGGTACAGTAAGTAAGTCTGAAAAGGGTTTCTGTACCCGTTTGGAAGTCTAGCTGCGTTGTAATACGGCGTTGTAAAATTGTGAAGTGATTTTGTATGTGTAATATTGTCTTGTGATTTAGCGGAATAATTTTTGTAGCAGACTTAGCCCGTGGTACTGTGTTTGATTAAAATTTGTAATTAACATGGCAGCAATTAGTGAAAAATTAGTCAACCGCGATGCTGAATTAAATATTAAAGAGGGGGATAATAATAATAATGCTAATGTCAACAATGAAGATTCTGGTTTCGGTGAGCGCTCGATTGTAAGGGAGGGAAATGGAATTAGCGTATGTAGTGTAGCAGAAGTTAGTAGCGTTGATATCTCTGACCGCGTGGGGGGAAGCGGATTTGAGTCGCTGACCAGTGGTGATATTAGTGTTGATATTAAAAGTAGCTATATCGGTGACCATGAGTCAGAGAATTTCATGACAAATGTTACCTCTACACCAGTACCGGTCGATCAAGTTAAAATACGAGAAAAAGAGGAGGGTAGTGAAATAATTGATACTCAAAAACAGAAAGGTGGCGAAATGTTAATGCTGATTTCTTTAATGGAGCGTATGGAAAAAAAAATTGAATTAAATGCAGAAAATATGGAAAGAAAAATAGAATTAACAGCAGAAAATATGGAAAGAAAAATTGAATTAAGTCAGAGAACAGCAGAAAAAATGGAAGAAAAAATTACAGACGAAGTGCGAATGATAAAGCAGGATATGTTGTTGAAAATGGATGAGTGTATTCGGCAATCAGAAGACAGGTGTGACAAGAAGATAGAAAATATGAGGCAAAAATTAAAAGAGGAAGTGGACACAAGAATGGAAAAGGAAATAACGATGGTGTATGATTATGTGGAAAAGCTTGGGGAGACTAATAAAAAGAATGTAGAATGTTTAGTGCAACAGAAAGTTGAGGAGGAAGTGAAGAAAAGTAGCAATATAATACAAGAAGAGCAAATGGCCATGCGGGAAGAAAATAAAATAATCTATGAAAATCAGAGGGAATGTGCTAAAGGGATTGAAGAGTTGAAAGAGAAGGCGGAAACTAACTCCAAAAGGATTTCTCGATTAGGAGAGAGACTAATGGTTATGGACAAGGAGGCAAAAGGAGTGACATGCAAGGTGGCGGAAGTAGCTAACCAGGTCGACTTAGTTAAAGAAGATGTGAGAGAAGAGATATTACAATTAACTCAAAGAGTCAAGGAAGCAGAACGGCGAGGTGTGACTACTATGGGAAGCGGTAACATCATTACGAATCATTTCAAGTTACCGGAAGTAAAATTTGAACCCGAAGGAGAGGTTCATCCTGTAGAATTTGTTAGAGCTTATAAAAATGGCTTACCTTACGAGTGGTCTGACGTTGACAAAATAAGGTATATTAAGAACATGTTACGAGGGGATGCTTTTGCATGGAGTTGCGAGAGTGACGAGGAGTGTAACAACTATGAAGAATTTTTGAGATTATTTTTGAGCAAGTATTGGTCACAACGGAAGCAAAGAAGAGTGAGAAGGGATTTTTGGAATTGTAGATATTATAGTCGGCGTGATGGCAGTATGAAATACTTTTGTGAAGCAGTTATGAAGGAATTACGTTATCTGGACCAAGAAATAGATGATGATGAAAAGATAGAAGTATTATTACAAAAGTTGCCCAGACCTGTTCAAGAGAAGCTTATAATAAATCAATGGAATAGTGTAGAAGAATTTCTCGAAGCAGTTGAAAGACTAGATCGTTGGAGTAGTACAAATGAACATGGATCGAGGGAAGATAGGAGGAATGATTTCAGAAATTATAACAGGTCAAGCCAAATGCCGTCGCAAGATAATTTTACAAGAGACAGAGGCCGTATGAACGGATACAACCGAGGAGATCAGTTCAACAGGAATTCGGGTGATAATAGGAGAAGGGAATATGAAAACAGAGGCCATGACAATCAGTGGTCGCATCACAATAATGGCCAGGCAGTAAGAAGGGAGGAAGTAAGGCATCATGATCATGAGCGAATGATGGGAAACTCAGTGCCGCAACTGGGGCGGTCCGAACAGTAGCGGAAGAAGTCAAAACAGGACCGAAGGATCGAGAGAAGATGACCAAACTGGATGACGACAATAATAATCAAGGTAGAACTAAAAGCATACGGGAGAAAACAACTGAATGTGATGTACAAAATGTGAACTACAAGAACGGAACACATAATCATGAGAGAACAATAGAAGAAGATGTTTCTGAGGAGGAGGAGCCGCTAAAATGGTGGGAATGTTTCAACTTGTTAAATGAGGATGAGCCGCAGAATATTACAAGGATGTGTGAATATAATTGGCACGAAGAAGAGGTACAAGAATTGGCTAGAATCGACGTGGGAAATCATGATAATCAAAAGAACTGTGAGGAGAATATAAAGACATACACTGCAGAGGAAGGAATGTTACCAAATGAGCTTATATCAGAAAGAGGGGACGAAGGTCTGTATGAAACTACATCAGTGGATAGTGATAGTACTAATGACAACGAAGAAGAAGGAAGTGAGAAATTATGCAGCGAAAAAGATTATAGTAGCGAAGAGGAAGAAAATAGTGAAATAGAAGAGGAAAATGGAATATTAAACAATGATGAAACAGAAGAAGTGAGATTTTTCTTGGTGAAGAAATACGCCGTCAATGATGAAGAAGAAAGTATAATGCTAGAGGGGGCAAATGTTCAAGTTTCAGAAGAATGTGGTCATGATATGAGCTTAGTTATGGGAAACAATGAATCCAATATGGTGAATAATTTGTCTGGTCAAATAGAAGAAGAAAGAGATCTAGTAGGAAACAACAGTAGGTGGAACACGGAAGACGATAGCCAATGTAGTAGCAGAGAATTAGATTTACAGCAATTGTTCCTAAAAGATGGAAGTAAAGTTGAATTGTTGAAGTGGTCACAGGAAGAACTTGAAAAAGACTTATTGCAAGAAGAGTTTTTAAAGAAGGAGGCACTAAAAGATTGGAGGAAAAGGAAAAAAAAAAATCTTACATTATGGGGGCATAACATTGAGCTGATAAAAGAATGAAGAAAAGATCAGAAGAGATAAGAAGCAGGCACGACCGAAGATATAAACCTGTCGAATTTAATTTGGGAGATTTGGTACTGGTAAAGACTCAGGAGAGGTCATGCGAATTAAATGCGGAGATTAAGAAATTCTTTGACATTTACCACGGACCATTTAAGGTAGAAGGGAAGCCACATAGGAACGCATACTGGCTAGTGTATCCTAAGTCTGGTAAGAAATTTGGGTTAAGAAACATAACAGACTTGAAAATGTACAAGGTCAGAACAGATAAGTGACCATAATGTGTTATTGTGAAATTTGGTGGTTTTGTATAGCGTTGACTGGTAAAAATGCAAACTGATAAAGACAGTGAGTGATTATTGTTATAAATAAGGACAGAATTGTGAAAATGTATATAAAGACAATGATTTGTGAAAAAGGTTGGACTTTATAACAAGCCAACCAATTTTGTTAAAATATGCTTGTTTGTTATAAAGTGGGGGCATATGTGAGATCCCACTCACAAAATCATTGTAATAAAAAATAATTGTAAATAAAATAGATTACAAAGACTTCACAGCATGAGTAGTTTGTTTAGGCATTTGGGGTAATTTTAAGTTTTTTTTTATAATTTAGTTTGTTGTAGTTGGTACTACTGTTTTTTGATATAGAGAGAGTGAAGATGGCAAGATGGCGAGAGAGTACTAGGAGAGAGCTTGTATAGATAGAAGTGTGTGTTGGCAGTATTTTGTAGCAGCGAACGTTTGAAATATAGAATAAAGTTTCTCAAATGAATGAGTGGAGTAATTGAATTATTTGACTATAATACCCGTTGCGCTAACATGTATATCTTGTAAAGTGGTTTGTTGAATAGTAGTAATAAAACGCTAAGTGATATCACTACCGCCAAAACCAACAGTAGGGCCATATGTTGCGAGGAGCGGGATATCTACTTACTGCTGGTTAATGTAAAAATTAGCAGTGGGGCTTAGCATGCTCAATAGAATTATTAAATCGTGCAGAGATATTTGAGAAACCTTATTTGTCAGTGAACTGTTGCGCCTGCACTGCTGACAACCAGCACATCTAAGTGTGATCCGTGGTTGCCTAAGTAAACGGCGCTAGCAAGAGATCGTATGGAGGACACTGGTAACACCGAAGCGGTAAGAGGCACTAGTGAAATATGAACTACGATCTATTCCACACCTGCAGAGAAGAACGCTTATATTTAAATTTATACCATAAAGGAGACAATTATTACACCGAAACCGAACGAAGTCGTCGGTGAAACGTTACAAAATTTGGCAATTTGTTCAATTAATATTAAAAGGGAGAAGTAAGCTCTAATTTTTCAAAATTAGATCTAGAAATTTTTATTTCAATCAGAAAAACTTGAAAGGAAATGTATGTTACAAGAGAGTGCACATAAAAGTTATTTCTCTTCTGCATTTATCAGAAAAACTGGAAGTACTTGTAAATTCTTTACAGCTGATGTTTGCCAAAAGTATAATCACTTTTTATAGTCTGCTAATAATTAAGAACATATGCAAATTTCATGTCCAAAATATGCCTGCGTTTTTACTATATCACATATAAGAATATAATCATATAATTGTATCTCTTTTATTGAAGACCATTTGTAGCCCTCTATATACACATATGTATAATGTATAATGGACTTTTAAATAGTATTAATTATACACGTTGGCGCGTTATTGGATAGTGTTATAAGAATGTTTGCACATCTTATACTGTAATCTTACCAGTTCAGCGGAATGATAATTTAAGAAGAAGTTGGAATACTTCGTGTACCGATTATAACCTTTGCTAGAAGTTAGGGTAGTACGAAAACTTTGATACCGTTCAGCAGTTCACACTAAATCCGGTTAGATACATAGTTAACGATTTTGTTTCTATTTGACTCGAAAGACGAAGAACATAAAACTCCAGCGATCAAAATAGCGTTT
The DNA here is from genome assembly GCA_031002005.1 of Vandiemenella viatica. Lineage (NCBI taxonomy): Eukaryota > Metazoa > Arthropoda > Insecta > Orthoptera > Morabidae > Vandiemenella > Vandiemenella viatica. The sequence continues at coordinate 74,197,760 of JARYHS010013631.1, forward strand.
TCAATTATAATTGTTACTAGAGGACTGGTGTCTTCATAAATGATATTTAACAAATTTTATGTTAAAGATTCCGCAAAGTTACTTCTACTGTTATTATTACTCCGCGATTTACTAAAAGTGTGTGGCGGAGGGTGTAATGCACCTATCAGAAAGGGCAATAGTTTGGAAGGGATATACGGGATATGGCAGAAGGCGCCCATGGGCTATTGTGAGTAACCATCCCAGCATTCGCCTGGAGTGATCCGGGAAAACCATGGAAAACCCAGATCGGGATGGCCGGGGTGCTTTATCGAAAGCTACTCCCATCGTATTTTAAGTTTACTCACCCGGTAAATCCTTTCTATTCCATTCCCTAATAACTCGCGGAAAAAATGAGTACAGAAATTCATATTCAACCTTTAGGTTATGGCATTCGGGCGGAGAAAACATTGTTGACAAAGTATCTGCCTTCATGCAAACACCCTCGTCGATTTGTCCGGGGAAATTTCGTGAAACCACGAAGAAACAAAATATGGACGCCCAGAGAAAAAACCGAATACCATGCCCGAACTGTATCGTGTAGCCATCAAGCTCGGTTTTAGCTATTTTGTTTCTATTGTCAAACTGCACTATTACTGATCTATATATAATATCTCTGACGGTAAAAATCTTCACATACAATTTCTTAAACTATGCTAAGATCTCTGTCATTATTTCATGCGTTTTCATATCTACTGCACCCACTCACATCATGCATTCAATACTACTGCCCTCGTCTATGATTAGGAAGATATCCCCAGTGAAAATCAGCCAATAATAGCGCAGAACAAAATGCTGAGAAACATATTAGAGAAAAGCGCTGGTAGTGTATAACGTTTACATTGGCTATAAGGCCTGGCGGAATAATTGGAGAGAAAATGCGAGTAATATATCGAAGGGAAGAAATGGAAATAAATTTGCAGTTGTTCTGAGACTTGAGGTAGTCAGTTAATAGTTTGTGGAATCAAAGACGGAAACTGACTATCCAGAGAAGTGTAGTGATCGAGGTCCCTAAAAAACCTCATACTTTTCAACAGTATCCAGATCTGGCGAGCATGCAATAGCTAAGCAATAGTATAGTGGCAGGACCTGGAACGCCAATCAACAAGTTCTAAGTCGCCAGTTGCCAAGCGCCTGTCATTACTGCAAGCTGGCAAAATGACTTCACACAGCAGGTTAGCGAGTAGTGTTCCACTCTCCACACAGTTGTAATAGGAAGTGGAAGTATCTTTTTAAACCCTGGGGGCAGCAACAGGGGAGTTTGTCTGTCTATCTGGCTGTTCCAACGTACCACATCGACACTGGCGCCGGGAAATGTACAGTCCGATTGCCAATCAATTGTTCATCGTTATGTGGGCATAGTCTCGTAGAGATATTGTCAATATTCCCTGTAGTTTCCGCTGCAAGGTGCCCATCAGTTACATGCTCGCCTAGTCCTTCACCTTATCGCTAATGATCCAGTTAAACACATAACCATTTCGTCTTTTTTTTAAGCTGTCATCAGTCTTTCCACTGGATTGATACATTCCTCCTTCCCGCACTGTCATTGTGCTAACCTCTTCATCTCTACAAATCCCTTACAACCCAAGTCCTCAGTTATCTGCTTCATATATTCTAATCTCTGTCTTCCTCTACAGTTCTTACTATAGACTGTTCCCTCCACCAGCAAATTAACCAATCCACCATGTCTCAAAATATGACCTACCAGCCTGTCTCTTCTATCTGTAAGCATCTTCCACAAACTCACCCATCATTTCCAAAACTCGTTCATTTCTTACTTTGTCTGTCCCCTTAATTTTCTACATTCTTCTGTAGCACCACATTTCAAATGCTTAAATTTTCTTTCTTTCCTGTATTCATAAAGTCCATGTTTCGCTACCGTGAAATGCTGTGCTCCACACAGAGATTTTTAAAAAAGTTCTTTCTAATTGCTAGGTAAATATTTGATACTAATTATCTTTTTAATGAAGGCTCGATTTGCTAGTGCTATTCTGCTTTTAACATCATTCCTGCTTCCACCATCAGCTGTAATGTTGCTTCCCAAGTAATAGAATTCACTTACTTCTCCTATTGCATCCGCTCCTATTTTATAATTAATCCACTATTATTGGTATCATTTCTGCTACATTTAAACACTGTATATGCCATCAGATCAATGCTAATGTAAATAAAGGTGTAAATATGTAATAGCGTTAACAGTAATTCATCCTAGCCTTCTCGGCCATTCCTATAATAATATCTGAATGTGCTGAGCCATATAACCTGTCAGGTGTTGCAGTAGGGACCTATGACGAATATTCACATCAGAACCATAGCCGACTTCTATGCTCTGCCCTTATCCACGGCTCCAGTAGAAGATTACCCTGTCCATGCTTGTCGTTGAGCTGATAGTGTCACTACAGAAGGGCTTTGAAGTGAAATTCGACTAAAACACACATCAAACCGTTATTTGTTACATCACTGAGCGGCGCTGTGTCCTTGGCCAATAGATAGATTTACATTGTGTCACTACAGCCGAAAGCTTCTTTGCTGTCACCCACCTATATGCTCTTTCTCCGTCTTCAAGAAAGGTGTCGAATCCAAAAGCCAATCAATACAAACCATTATTGATCTATCGTAAATTCTCAGTTCCACCAACAGTCCATCTTTTAGGTTTTCCTTTTATCAACACCGACATTTTTTCGTCACATCCATACTTAAATGTTCCCGGAAAAAAGTTACACAGAGGTTTATAAACTAAGTTCAGCTTTACAGCGTAATAAGGATGTGATTTAGACCCTTAAACGACATCGTAGTAATGAAGTGCAGTTTGAAATTAAAGAGAATAAAAAGAAAGGCAGCAGTAACAGTCTTGAAGTGAGCAATGCAAAAGAATTTCACACGAAACACAGACTCGCTGAGACTATAAATGGAAATATAAGATATAAGTGTGTAAAAGAATGAACTGAACATGGAATGTATTGAAGAACAGATAATCAAAGCATGTTGAAGAAATTTTAAGGAAAAAGCTGGCGAAAACCATGGAAGAAGGAAGAAATTTTGCAATTGATAGACCACACTAGATGGAACAAAAATACACAAAACAAAGAAGGAAGTTGGTAGTACAAATATTTCAGAATCTAGATAAACAGGAAATTTAAGAAAGCTACAGAAAAAAACAGCAAGAAAAGTGCATAGTATTAAGATAGAATTGTTAGTAGTAAGCCTTGGTATGGGATAAGATAAATCAAACAGAATTTTAAAGAAATTAAGAAAATCTGTATAAACAATAAAGGTGTTGACGAGAATCCTCTTAAAAAGATAAGAAAGGCTGAAGCGATGGAGATTACACATATAGAAACATTATGTAGGGAAAGGCCAGCAAATGCTAATGCTATGCTAATTCTGAAGATAAATGATGTCCTGTCTCATATACATAGTCTGAAAAAACTTGAAAGATTTGAAATCATGTCCTGTACAGACTCGATGAATTGCTAAAATCTCTGAGAGAGGAAAGAATTACTTTTAAAAGAAAGCTGTAAATAACAGAAATTCCAATGGATTTTATTAAAAGTGCCCTCTTCGTTCTCCCGAAGGATGCAATAAACCCAGCGAATTCCTTCTATCAATTTCCATGCTTCCTCCACCAATCTGCCGATCATTATTTTGATTACGTTAATAATATAAATTAAAATCTAAATAAAGGTCCATCGAAGTAAAATCTGGTATAAAACTATAACAGCAATAATTTCAGTATTATTTTGAGACGAAATCTTCTGGCCTCGCATTCGGGAGGACGGCGGTTCGAATCCCCGTCCGGGCATCCAGATTTGGGTTTTCCATGGTTTCCCCAAATCACTCCAGGTGAATGCCGGGATGCTTTCTTCAAAAGGCCATGGCTGAATTACTTCCCATTCCTTGCCCCCCATCCTTTCCCGTCTCTAAAGACCTCGCTGTTAATAGACGTTAAGCAGTTAAAAAAAAAAAGACGAAATTTTTACATCCGATTCAAATTTCGCTCGTTTCATATATATATGCATTTAATTCCGATTGGTGCCAATTAAAGTGCTTTGGTTCCCTGTGTTGTCCGGGCTGTTGTGGTCCCAAGGTCCCTTCAGCGACTGAGACTCAATCTCTGGAAAGCGAGGAAACTCTCCCCTCCAATACACTTTCTTTTGCGCCCACTCTATTCTCTGTCATCGTCCACCCTCCGGCGCCGACGCTGTAGATAAAGTTAGATTTACTTCCGAAACTCTTATGCTCTGCTGAATATTTCATTTTCGATTTATTCTTCCGATTCAATGCAATCCCCTTCTTCCGGTAGCCACAAAAAGCGAGATCCGTGTTTGCACTTTTCGCACACTTTCATTTTCCTCACGTTCTGCCCTGTCCGGAAACTCATTCATCCCTCAATCACATTATGGCCACTCACCAAGCCAGGAGCTTCCATTTGAAGTTACTTCTGTTTGCTACTTCCCGTTCACTAACAACATAGTGAATGTATTCACTCTAGTACCGAATTTGTTTAGTTAATTGAGTTAAAATAACAATAATGACATAGATGAAGTGTACTTATAAAAAATGACTATTTTATGGGATTAAAAATTGAAGGTATCAAATAATGAATAACATCAGGGAATAGTTATAATAAGAGTTTGTCCGGGAAAGATAAATGATCGTGTAGCACTGGGTTTTACCCTATCTCTTTATTGAGAAAAAATGATTGGATCATTCCTCATTTTAAAGGTGTACTGGGAACCGACAAAAATTAACGTGAAGCGCCAATCAATAAGAGTTTTAAAAAATATGGCTTACGTGAAGTTGTAACGGAACAGTTATTTTTTCGCCCTCCGTTAGCTGAATGTTTTAAAAAGGAAAAGAACAAACTTAAGCGTTAATAAAAGAAAACCGGTGCAACATTCATATATTTCACAATGCTTCAAACCATATGCCAAACAATATACTGCATTCGATTTGTAACAAAGAACTTTCAAATATCTTCTTTTAAGTCGCTATAGTCTGTTACTGTTATGATCAACATTTACAATTACAAAACTGTTCCAATGTACGTTAACACTCGGAAATGTTTGCTGGATTGTTGTTTAATACTTCTTATGCAACCGTTTTGAATGATTTATCGTCATATGCGTTTCGATTTTCATCAAAGAATTATCTTCAAAGAGTGATGAAACACATGCAGCATTGCATTGTCTAGAAATAATTTAATTCAGGTAAGCAACGGCGGAAAATAGCTTGCAACATTGCATGAAGTTACTTATTTCAAGCTTCAGTTATTGATAATATTCGAGATTTGGGAGTAAATCTGTATCCTGATTTGCTGGTGGCATCTATTGTTTTTCGAGAACTTTCGGCGGAGAGCCTCATTTTGAAATTTAGATAAAGTAGCATTTATCTAACGGACTCAAATTTGAAATGCAGATCACATTCTTCCCCTTCAATTTTCCTACCTACTTTTCCCCTCTACTAATTCCAACTTTAAACTATTTCAGCGTTTTTGGTGAATTATTAATCACTTTTTCTGATAATAATTTCATTCCCTGTCCCCCCTCCCTTTTACCAACGAAAGAAAATCTTCCCACACCCTTGTGTCTGAAATCAAGAGCCAGTTGTGGTATTGGTCATCTACTCCCAACTCACCTAATTCTTCATCTAACACATTTCCATGCCTCATCACAAATATATGTCTTTTACACTCCCATCACTCTCCTCCTGTCTTGTAATGAACCTCAATCCAATTCCTTTATCATATCAATTACTGATTGTGTTAGGTGGTAATTTTCAGAGACAAATCTAGCAGCCCTTCCAACTCCTTTTTTTGATTCCAAAAATGTGGGTCCCATACTACGCTACCATATTCAAGCAATGTTCTGACCAATGTTTTGTAACCCAATTCCATTACTTCTCTGCAAGTGGATGATTTTGAAACCTTTTGCTAATACCTGTCAAATGTGCCCCTCCCAATTGAGATTTTTTATCATTTGTTATGCCAAGGTATTTGAATTTCAAGTCTTCTACAAGCAAATCCTTGCCGGCATGGATCCCTTAAAATGCCATGGCCGAATTCTTTCCCGTTTCCTGACCGAGACCTTTACCTCATTAATTTCCTCTACATAATTAGGCGTAAAGCTCTATGCAAAACACTGTGCTTATTTCTCTTTACCCGTGAACTCCCTATTAATAATGATCCTTCATAAAGTACAGTAGAACTCCAATTATCCGAATCAATTGGGACCGGACCCCATTCGGATTATCAGAAATTCGGATAATTGGATTTTTTCCGTAAAGATCTCTTTTAATTAATTACTGTATGTATGTTGAAAATGGGAGAAAAAAACTATTTTTAAATAAAAAAGAACTTTTAATTAATTAAATGAAAAGGCAACACTTTTATATGTTAAGCGTACTTACAAGTGTTGTACATTAGTACAGTGTTTACGAACCGTACTGTAAATAAAAGTCATTGTTTGCTGAACATCTCGATCAAAGTAAGCTGTTTGACTGTATTCTTCCGTTTTCGGGCAGCCAAGTCGCGCATCCGCTTGACAGAGAGAAGTTGCATGTGGTCACATTCGGGCTGACGCTCCAGCCACTTCAACGCAGTTTCAAGACCGCCAAATGCTTGACGAGCTGATGCTCCGTATCTGCTACAACTTCGACATTAAGGTCATCTACTTCCTCGACATTTTCTTCTCTCACGCTTTCAATAAGTTCATCATTATTTAAAATTTCATACCCAGGGTCTGACGAATCACAAACCACGCACTCCTATACAGGGTCCGGCAATAAAACCTCCCGCATTTTAATGTGTTGTCACATAAAAACTAAATATGATAGAGAATAATTACTTTTATTTATGAAAAATACATACTTTGTCATTTTTAATTACTTGGTTTTAAAAATTATATCTGCCCTCCATTGTTGACACATTGACAAAGTCTATCCAGAAAGTTCTCCATACATTTTCGCGTCATATCTCTTGGAATGGCTGCCAATTCTTGGGTAATGGCCTCTTTAAGTGCTTGCAGTTTTGTGGGACGATGTTTGTAGACTATAGGCTGTAAGTGTCCCCAAAGATTGGTGAATGTTGCATAGACACACTCACACGCGCCAAATTTTCCGGCGTTGTTGCAATCCGAGGACGGCCCGTAGGTTTTTTTTTTAGTGCTGAACCTGTCTTTCTAAAGTTTGACACCCACAGTTGAATAGTTTTTCTATCCGGGACACGATCATGTAGGCCAAGTTCGAATCGTCTCCGAAAATCTGAGAACAACTGTTACGAATAAATTCGTCCACAACAAACGCACGATGCTCACCAAGCCATGACATGGCGCACACTGAAAATGGCAGGTACACCTCTTTAAAACAAAACACACTCCACATCAGTATCCTCACTACAACCCGCACGCCGGCTACGTGAAATGTGGGAGGTTTTATTGCCGGACCCTGTATTTAAAAAGGGATTCGGATATTCAGCGTTTCGGATAATCGGAGTTCGGAGAATTGGAGTTCTACTGTAGTTGTAATTATGACTCTGCACAGAATATACATTATTTCGTAAAATAGGTATATATTTAAAAAAAAAAATACAAACTATCACCCTCCTTGGCTTATTACTATGTTTTTCAAATGTTCGCGAATACCTTTGTCTTGTTGCAACTTTTAAATTACTATTTGGATAAATGTATACTAATGCATTGCACGGAACAAGTAAATGCGTTACTAAAGTGCTAAAAAAAAAAAAAAAAAAAAAGTTACGCTTGCCCCTACAACCTTGCATATGGCGTTAGCCAAGCTTATATGCACTTGTGCATAACATTAACTGAGACAAAAAGTAAATACTTTATTATAACGCCACTCCTGGAATTCACAAATTCTAATCCGATTCAATGTCAATGAAAAACATTATTTTTCAGTCAATTTAAACCCCGAGAGAGGTGGATTCCGAGTGTACAGTTCTGTGATCAAACTAAGCTTATTTTCCCCGTTATAATTCATGAAGCGGTGCGCTGTTGCAGCTCAGCCTGTTGTACGAAATAAACAATGCAACGGGCGAATGCATATTTTAACAGCAAATTGATGCCTCGACCAGCGAGTACGCATTCATTAAAGAACCTTCCTTAGTTTTGAATGCATGCTCTAACTATGAAATATTTATCATTTGCTTGTAAAATTTCACTTTTGTTGAAGAGTAAAAAAGTTCAGTCAAACCTTTTAATTTGGTCGTATTTTATAATTTAAGACAACGCCTCAGAGACAGTGTAAGAGAATAATTAGAGATGAGAATCAGTTGGAATTGTGAGAAACAAATCCGTTGTATCAGCACAGATATTAAAACAGTGGGCAAACAAAATACTGCTGGAATACAAGGAATGAATTCGGCCTGCAATAAAAATAGAAGGATAAACTTCATCCTGTTAATGTTTCATTAACTGAAAAGAATTAATTCATATAAAATGATATGAGAAAAATATTTGGAGAGGAATTTGAGCTTTGTAAAATGAAAACTAAACAAGGGTTATAGGTTGTGAAAGAAATAGCAGAGATAACAGTATATAAAACGTAAAAAACTGGAACAAATTGCGTAGAAAAAGTAGGAGATATAGGTTTTTAAAAGGTAAAATTACAGTCAAATGACGCTAGTAGGGTGTCATCAACGAAAAGCCGGTTTATAGAGTAAAAGCCTTTGACATAAGATTGCGAAATAATTTTTTATAGTTATGAGTACTAATGTAAAGACTGGTCACTGCGACCTGGAAGTAGGAAGAAAGGTCCAAGCATCTGATACCTGTTGTGACATAAGGGTTAATTATAAGAGAAGCAGTAAAACAGGAAATCACTATGTCCAGGAAATTTTAAGAAATGAAATGAGTTTATGAATGAACGCCACAAAAAGAACCAATAGCACTGAGGACACATTTTAAGACGTACATAGTTGTTTCATTAGTTGGTATAGGGCACATAGATAGGAATGTATATGATATGTGATAGTGGAAATAGCGATCCATGTATATTGCAATTCCTTAAGTAAATTATCGGTGAAAAATCTGTAAGAAGCTGCCAGCGAAACTTTAAGGGGGAAAACACGTTCGTTCAGTACAAAAAAAAGAAAGAATGGTTATTGTAAAAAATAAACAATTAATTTAATTTATTGCCTAGTGATAAAGTAAATAGTGGAAGCAGTTGCATGAATTTCCTGAATTCGTGGGTAGAGAAAAAAAAAATAACTGGAATAAACGCATTCATCGCCTTTTTTTTTTTTTTTTTTTTTTTTTTTTTTTAAACTTAGTTCTTCTAAACTTTCATTAAAAAGGGAAAAAAATAAAATTGATGTATTTTAAACTATCTGTTTCCCGAAATTTTTTTAAGAGCGTTGTAGATATTAAAGTTACAGAAACTTGCTTTAAAAATGCCTAGAAATTTTTGTATGATTACAATTCAAGCATGATAAATATTTCCATGTTGTGTTTTATACACAGACGGAAAAAAAAATCCCAACACCAAGAAAAAATTATTGTAGAGTAATGAAATTTGGACAATGCATTTGTCAAGTTAACATGTTTAATTGATTAAATTTTCAAGATCACAGGTTAATTTAAGCTCAAGAAAATGCATTTCAAATGTGAAATACTGTTAAATTAATAGCCGGTGTAACCTCCAGAATTTTGAATGCAAGCCTGCAAACGTGAATGCATTGTGTCATACAGGTTTCGAATGTCACTTTGTGGTATGGAGTTCCATGCTTGTTGTACTTGTGCTGTCAATACTGGGACGGTCAGTGCTGGCTGTGGATGATGCTGGAGTTGTCGTCCAATGATATCCCATACGTGTTCAATTGGAGACAGATCTGGTGATCTCGCAGGCCAAGGTAACATGTCGACACTCTGTAGAGCACGTTGCGAGACAACAGCGGTATGAGGGCGAGCGTTATCCTGTTGAAAAACTCCCCCTTGAATGCTGTTCATGAATGGCAGCACTACAGGTTGAATTACCAGACTGACGTACAAATTTGCAGTCAGTGTGTTTGGTATAACCACAAGAGTGCTCCTGCTGTCATAGGAAATTGCTCCCCAGACCATGACTCCAGCCCTGTAGCGTGCATTCCACTGACTACAAGCCATCGCCGTTTGCGACTCCAGTGGTGTCAAGCCAGAGCTCATTGGAGGACGGAGTGGAGATCTGTTGTGTTTTCTGATGAAAGCAGGTTCTGCCTTGGTGCCAGTGATGGCCGAGTGTTGGTCAGAAGGAGGCCAGGGGAACGCCTGCAACCAAACTGTCTGCGGCCTAGACACACTGGACCTACACCTGGAGTCATGGTCTGGGGAGCAATTTCCTATGACAGCAGGAGCACTCTTGTGGTTATACCAAACACACTGACTGCAAATTTGTACGTCAGTCTGGTAATTCAACCTGTAGTGCTGCCATTCATGAACAGCATTCAAGGGGGAGTTTTTCAACAGGATAACGCTCGCCCTCATACCGCTGTTGTCTCGCAACGTGCTCTACAGAGTGTCGACATGTTACCTTGGCCTGCGAGATCACCAGATCTGTCTCCAATTGAACACGTATGGGATATCATTGGACGACAACTCCAGCATCATCCACAGCCAGCACTGACCGTCCCAGTATTGACAGCACAAGTACAACAAGCATGGAACTCCATACCACAAAGTGACATTCGAAACCTGTATGACACAATGCATTCACGTTTGCAGGCTTGCATTCAAAATTCTGGAGGTTACACCGGCTATTAATTTAACAGTATTTCACATTTGAAATGCATTTTCTTGAGCTTAAATTAACCTGTGATCTTGAAAATTTAATCAATTAAACATGTTAACTTGACAAATGCATTGTCCAAATTTCATTACTCTACAATAATTTTTTCTTGGTGTTGGGATTTTTTTTTCCGTCTGTGTAGTTTAAAATCTTATACACTTCAGTCTTAACATTTTTTCCTGTTATCGGTCTGTCAGCTGCTTTTATGAAATTCCACTTACACTTAAGGTTACTTGGCTAAAAGTTGTTTTTTTTTAAAAAAAAAAAAAATGGCATTCGGCCTTGTAGCCATTTAGCCAGCAACTGTGTTTCTATTATATCTCAATTGTGTTAATAGAATCTTCACGTGTTTTTGATTATCACAAGTAACAGAACAACACAGGACGGACACAACACTTAAGTAAAACCACCCATGCCCTGGGCCGGGCTCGAACCGGCGACCCCTGCAACGTGAAGCCAGCTCGCTAGCCACGCGCTACCGGGGTCGGCTGGCTATAAGTTGTGTTGTGAGACTCCAATTTTCACTTGGATATTCTTTGAAATTTTCATAAATCAGTGGTATCATCGAGTTCTGATTAAACTTCTGAATCAGTTCAATTTCTCACTGTCTTTCTGATCAAATCCCTTAGCTGATTCGGACCACACTACTGTTAAAAAAAAATGCCACAAGATGACTAAAAGTGCTGTGAAATACAATTACTGGAGCTGAAGGACGATATGTAAGGGGGAAAACTGGTTTTACCACTTCATATAATTTTGGTGATACTCAATCACGTATACACGCTCGAAAGGTGATAATACAGCGGATTCTATCCGTTTCACTGCCTATCAATACAGCCAAGAAATTTAGTTTGACTCCTTCCTCGCTGCATATTACATTTCCTACACAGTGGCATTAGGTTAAAGCAGTCTACATATCAGGGAACATATTACAAGTCTATCGGGTCGTGAGATTACACTCTCTGGGGTTTAGGAGAGGCAGGTCTCCGTTTTCCAGTTCTTAATATGCGACTCTAGAGAGATAATAATATGGTCAGCACCTCGTTCCGATCGTCTTTTAAATCCCCGTCGACATTTAAGCTATGTATTATCAGGTGGAGAAAACCATTTCGGAAATCCACTCTTCAGGAAAAAAGCTCGGCTTTATGGAGGATCAAGAACCCTATTATCGAGGTCGATGTCAAACACATTACTAACTAGTCTGCGGGGCCCTCTGCACATTTTATATAACGAATTACATTATTTTCTGATTTACCATCACGCCCAGATTCGGATTTCCACTAAGGTTTCATTAATTTTTGGCATATCTAGTTAAGCTTGTGAGAGACATGACCTCACTACTTGCGAGATTTATTATTATAACAATAATTTGTTATTAAGTAATTACGTTTATGTGTAGTAACTTTGGATATTTAATTTAAGGTGAGAGAACGTCCAGTCTGATCAAGGAAGATCTCTGGTTGCGAGTGGGTGTTGAAAAAAGACCGTTTGAGAATAATGAATAGAACAGATCCGGGGGGAGGAACAAAAAATTGTAGCTTAATACTGAAAAAGATAAGCCCGAGGGCAGAGGAAAAGTATAATTGTACCAATTGACTGTAACCATTGTGTTCAAATGGAATAATGTTTGTAAACAGGACGCCAAAAAATGAGTGGATGATAATTGTTGTTATGAAAGTGCAATAAACTATTGGAATTGATATTTGAAAAATAATTGACTTCATTTAAAAGGTAATTTAAAGCCTGTAATGGATATAAATAAAAATCCTGTAGTAGGCCTACTGATCAAATACTGGAAATTGTAAAATATAGTTGTTTTCTATAAATAAGCAGGAAACCTTATAAGCTTTAAATCATCAATATTTCTCATTATCTTTCTGAGCAGAGACTTCCTTTGATTCGAACCCACCAGTGGTTAAGCGTGTGAAGGGGTGGAAGGTGTGAAACCATTGCAGTCCGAAGCCAGGTTGTAACGAGATGGCTCTCCAGCACGTTGCTTCGGCGTGCGGCATTCCCAACGTGAGGGCGTGCAGGTCGCATCGATACCCTCGCGCATTTGAAATTCCATTACCGCGGCGGACAAAGGATTCTCATTCTCCGATAAACGACGCCTGGTGCCGACCCCACGTGAACCTGTAATGGTTCTGTCCGCAGGGTCACAAGCAACACTTGCGTCCATTCTTGATCACGGAATTCCAAAATATTTATCTGAAAGGAAGCATCAAAATAAATACCAACGTGCTGATGAGACAGTCTTCACGAGTGATCACGAAACTCAGTTGCGACATCTTCAAGTGCAGTAGTATTACTGACGCAAGTAACGCGACATCACTAGGGCAGCTACTGCGTGATCATAATCTCTGATCATAGAAGAAATTATGAAGTCTCCCAGAATATCTTGTATATGGTACTATTTTTTTTTTTCTTTGTATTTTTTTTTTTTACATTTACGGTTCTTTGATGAAGATACTAGAGTTGGCAGAAGACTGTGGATCACGAACAAGAAGGAAATCCCCTGTGGCCTTGCAATTGTAGAAAAATTATTGTTTATTAATTCAATTATTGCTAACATAAAATAGTGGTTCTATAATTAGATAGGATGGCACCACAAATTATTTGATATGAAACTATAATTTTTATTTTATTAGAAACATTTGAGGTTTACAAAGAGAGGTCTAAAAAAAGTGCGTAAAGTGTCTGACTGGAGATGGCAAGGTCCCCGGTTCGAATCCCTGTCTCACCGAGGATTTTGAAGTACCCTTAACCCGACCCTCACCTCTGGTACAGCCTGCTGTACAATGTGAAGTACGACAGAAGGCATCCGTGGTTCAGAATCAACGTTAAACTGTAGGTCCCCTTTACCTGTTAGGATTAGGTTAGTTAAGGAGGAAAGGAACTGGCCGTCCTACCTCTGATACCAGACTCGTTATACCTTCTTCGGGAGTATCCAACCATGAAGCTTCGGGTTGAGAACCACTCTTACCTTAGATTGGCTTAAGACAGATTTGGGATTTTGAGTAATGGGGAAATCTATGAGATCTTAATCCCATGCGTCTACGTGTGTCACTAGTGCGGAATTAGTGCTTCCAAACGGTCATCACACATTGCTGCTTCGATCTGAAGCGATGGTCACACCTCACTAAAAACGACTCAGGAGTGGGGATGACTGGCAAATCAAATACATATCAATAACTAACAACAATAGTCGGTTCAGTTAACAAAGGCGGCTCAAGGTCTCTCTGCTTTAACCTCACTCCACAGCCTTTATTCCTACACTGAAGGGGAAATTTTCCACTCGCCTGCCAGGATACAGTTGTTATCTCTGAGAGGTGGGAATGGAGGGGTGGTGAGGGGAAGATCGGGGCCAGGGGAACGTGACCTTGTGAAGCCTGTTAAAAGTGAACCGAGTATAGACAACCTTCACCCAAGAGATGATCGTCGATCCAGCTCCAGATGCGTCTCTTAATTGCAACCTGAAGTACACAGTTCGCAGCTCTCCGTCCCTGTAGTTTGGCTCTGGAGTTGTGGCGTGAGTAGGGACACAGTATCGAATTAAAGTGTCGATACTATACTTATGAGTAGTATCAGAAAGAACAAGTATCGTACTCACTAAAGTATTAAAAAAGAACTATCGATAGCTTGAGGTATCTAAATAAAAGTATGTGTAACATAATATTTTTAAATTATTGATTGGTGTTGAGAGTTTCTTATATTTAATTTTTTTATTTTAAGCTTAAAGGTTTACAACCGAACGTTAATTTTAAGTTTTAAGTCTTTTTTTAAAATTATTGTAACTGAATTGACCAGTATTTTTTATCATGATGAAATTTGCAACAGTAAACCACGTTCCTTTTTATGTTCTAATATCAGAAAAAATTATTATAATAAAATAAATTAAAAAAAGATTAAACTTGATCAGACTCAATTTTTATTTTAGTTATAAATCAAATCAACTCATTAAACTGAGGAATTAAGTAGCTTAAATAAATACTAATCTTACACTTCATACTCTACCTCCATTCAGTCTAAAAACAACAATAATTTCAATCGTCACGGTGATAATTTGTTTCTTATCTTTGATATTTTACTGTTGAAAATAAACGCTCGGCCGGGACTGACTTTGCTCGAACTGTCAGGTACTCGTGGGCTAACTTATTCAAGTGACGGAACACTACTTTCATATCTTCCCATTACTCCAAAGGGTCAGTCGACAATGGTGACACTGATGTTGCCAAATAAAGACTCATATCATCATTTTGATTAGCCAAAGACTCTAAAGAGGATCCTGACGGTCAATTTTTGCTTTTTTGTTTTGTATCTGCTAAGATCTTGTGATGACTCCAAAAATCATATTGTGTTAATAGAAGAATCACTATCTTGAGGAAATGACATTAGTGTTTACTGCTGTTAAACATCTTATAATAGATATTGCCCTGGCTCATGTGTAGTATCATGGAATGAACATTTTTGAATCTAGGATTCAGCAAACAGGACTTTGCGATTAAATTATTATCTGCAATATGTTTTAATCCATTCTTAAAGCTCACTCCATACAAACCAAGCAAGCGGCAACATTGATAACCATGATAATGTTCGCTGATCCCTTAGTTTCAGAGTCGAAAATTCAAGATTCCTTCCTTCCTATTTAAAATGAAAACTGGAGAAATCTCAAAACTAAGTTCTCATAATTTTGTCAAGTTTTAAAATCGTAAAAATAAATCCAGATTGACGTCTTGAAATATACCTATTCTTGTCTTGGCAGTTATAAATCATAAAGACATGCCTGTTGAATTATATTTTCACTTTTTCTTTGACTTTGTAGTACTTCCAGTAATTTTTCCACCGTCATTTTGGCATCGATACATGCCATAAAGTACTGATATGAGTAAATGTAACGTATGAAAAGTATAGAGTTTAAAAGTCCTTGCTGCCACTCACACTGAAAGATATTAACTGAATATCGACCAATTGGAAAATGATACGAAATTTTACTCTCGTTCTTAGTGGACACCTTCTTCCAATTTGGTGCTCGCCACTCTCGATATAGTGGTTGGTTCGCATATCGCATGGTGAGAATGTTCTCTCAGGCTAAGGCTACCCACAGGGAAAGTCTTGTCAGTTCACACTTGATCACAATCACAGGAAATCTTGTACTCTCCACTTGCTTGTAATGGCGCTCTGCGATTAATCGCTGGTCTGAAAATGCTTCTAATATTTTTCTTACAGTTGAAGATAGATTTGATTATAAGCAGTACTATAGCATAGAATTCAATAGGAGAAAACTATAATCATAGCACAACCAAACAGTTTTTTACAACGCTAAATTAGGGAATCCACAGAAATTTTTAAACATCAAAAAAACGTCAGCAGAGACGTGGGCTATCGATTGAGTGAAATGTGGAAATGTGTGCTCAGAAATAAACGCGTTGCGACAACAACATCTTGATAGCTCCACCGAGCACAATTCTCGATTACATCGTCTCTGGAACAATGGACACACTTTGCCGCAGAAGCAATACAATCTCTGCCGACAAATCTAAACAGTCTGCACAGAGTGCCGGAAACCCACGATACGCTAACTTAAAGTAACCCTGTCGAAGGCCCCAGTTTGATACCGAAACATTGGCAGCACAGTAAGAAAGACGCGTGCTAGTCCCGAAAAAAGAATTGAAATGTTAAATATGACACCTGTGAAAACATGAAACTCTCCACTTCTTCCGTTAGGAGGAAAACCGATTTATTTATTGGCCCTACAAATGCCGCTCGAATTTCCGTAGTTGTGTTTGGCTCCGCTAATCTCACGCAACCAAATTCACTGATCGATGAGAGCCCTTTCGGTATGAAGGCGGCAAACAGACTGCCACTTAACCAGGTAATCACAGCGCTTTAGACAAGCAAACTCTCACAAACCAAAAATAGCCCAGGGGCCACACAGAGTGCGCTGCTACAATATAAAACACACAAGTTAACTACTCAATCTAAACAAGTCGGATTTTCTGTGAAACAAATGAAATTTTTGAAAACCTGATAACAGTTGCGTCATGGCAATCTGTAGCACAAGTTATCACTAACTACGACGGTGCGACAGAACTTTCTCCTTTGCTAATAGGCTTTGAGATGATATTCTTATACAGTATTTGTGTCCTTATAGCTGACATTCTCTCAACGACTTTGAGAGAGTAGTTCTCGAATAAAATATAATTGAAAGCATTCGCTTTAAATGCAGCTTTTCCTTGTTCTGAAGAGATTCATTTTTAAACAAATATTTGTTATTCTGTCACCAGTTTTTGTTCATATTCAGCTTCGGACAACCTCAAATAGAATTCTTAGCCTTCTAATACCTGCTATTTTGCCTTCTTTATATCATCTCAATACTGAATTACTCTATATTTAATAACAATCAGCATATTTATTATTCTGTCTTACAAACTTCGATTTACAACTTATGAACTTTTATATAAAACTTTTTGCCATGTTTACCTGTCACAGCCGGTCTTCACACACTATGTATTACTAGCCTCAAAACCTGTCATAAATGACTGGTTTAACGGAATGTTCTGGCAATTAATTTCTTTGCAATTGCATAGCTGAATGGAATTGTAATAAATAAATCTCAATATAATTTCTCGTCCCTTGTGCTGTCGTAAAGGAAATTAAAAATAAATCTTAACAACTTACGTTATTCCACGTAATATTAGTTTTAATTGTAGTCTAGTAAGTAATAATTTAAGTAACAGGACACTAATGAAAACAATCTAAATTGTTTAAAAAATTAAATTACTCATGTCCCTCTGCTGTAACGTCAAGTTTCGGCTGTGATAACAATCTAATCAAAACTGCTACTAATCGAAAATTAGAGATTGTTTCTTACATATCTATTGCCAAATATTACAAGAAATACATTTACTTCAAATGAATGTTAAATAAATATGAGCAACTAATAATTATTTGGACAGACAAAGTAAGAAATGAACGTGTTTTGGAAATGATGGGTGAGAAAAGAAGTTTGTGGAAGAAGCTTACGGAAAGAAGAGACAGGCTGGTAGGTCATATTTTGAGACATGCTGGATTGGTTACTTTGTTAGTGGAGGGAACAGTCGAAGATAAGAACTGTAGAGGAAGACAGAGATTAGAATATACGAAACAGATAATTGAAGACTTGGGTTGTAAGGGGTATGTAGAGATGAAGAGGTTAGCACAAGAGAGGAAACAATGGAGGATTGTATCAAACCAGTCGAAAGACTGACGACAGCAAAAAAAAAAATCGATTTAAATAGAATACGTACTTTTCTTTTAGTGTTCTGATACTTAATTTATTCGTGGATGCTTGGCTAAATAGAACTGTTATTAAATAACGTGCATAACCTAAAACAACATCTCTGGTCGTAAGTTTGGCAACGAAGGTGAAAAACGTGACGTCATTGAGCGACATCTTTGTGTGACGTCACCGTGTGACAGAACAGCGGGACCAAATAAGAGTTTTATAAGAATAGATAACTTTTTCGAATTGATAACTCATCAACTATTTTGTCTTAAAGTGTCCATCATACATACTCCAGCCTCTCACATCATAAAAACCCTCCATACTTCATCTTATCTTCCTTTCTTCATTCTTATCTGTTCATTCCTTGCAGTCATTCGCCCTATACTGCCCTCAATATTCCATGGAGTAGTACCTTTGGCTTAGATATATACTTACGTTAATAATAGTCATAATACATTTTAACATATTACATCAAAATATATTACCGAAAATGGATTATTCTGTCCGTTATGAAAATAATTGGGGCGTTATATACTGCAAGAATATTTTTAGAAGATCTAATCGTTGATGACGAACAGGGAACAAATCAATTGTGATCTGCGTTAAGCAAACATTCCGTCATTCACAGGGAATGACATCATGAATTAAAAGAATACTCAAATGAGTATTGCCATGACAGAACCAAAAAGTGTAACTCTTCCCACAATAAGAGTACAAAAACCAGAATTTTTCTTTCATAATCGTTAAAACCAAGTCTTTTAAAATTAAAAAAAATGAAAAGATACTTCGAAATTGAAGTTTTTCGTGGATGCTATTCTTCTCGAAGAAAGTATTACTACTGTATTATGTCGCAAAAACAATAACAGTTCCGAAATAAATGAACTCCGCCCTTTCCCGCACAAACATTTGCGGGCTCTTGTAGTCAGCCACACACCACTACAGAAACAAGTCCTTTGTCGCAGAGGAGATCCAGGTGGACACTGGGCCCGACTGGGACAATGGGGACACTCATAGCGGCTGCTGTAATTAAACCTACCGCTCCATTAAGAGCCTGAAACCCAATATAAACGGCCCCCTACCAGACGCAAGAAGCGACGAAATGAACTGGCGAGCCTGTCCCATTGTTCGCAGGACCCACTTCCGAAAGCAATAAGCATAGTTTACCCGCCGGCTCACCAAAATAACCGCCCAGATGTTCAGAGGAGATGCAGGGAACCGCAGAAACATGTCCCTGGGCAATATATGCCACATGTATAGATCCTGAAGCGGCAATTTCCTAGGGATTTCTTTGTTAAGGTATCACGCAAAAACTACCAAACCGATTTGGATCGGTTTTTCAAATACTGGAAAGTTAGAATCTAATTTAGAACTGCGGTTTGTGTTATAATTCTGTGTGAACGATGGATGGAGCATTAAACGATAATCAGTTCGTAACTGGAACAGATAGGCGCCTAAGATCACACTGCATTAAAGATAAATACTTCTGTTTTTATGGGTTATGTTTCCGACTTGCAACTAAACAAATGCTTATGATGGCAGACGCGTTTCACTTTTATTCAAAACATCTTCAGCGCCCTAGGTAAACATACACACACACACACACACACATATATATATATATATATATACTGTATAATGATGTTATTTGAGTTTTGTTCAGTTTTCTGATATTATTAACTAGGTACTTACAGTTTGTATATATGCATTAACATGCGCAACTACCACCAACTATTCTCGCACTACCAATCACCAACATGATAATTACTTCTTTCATAACGTACAGTACATCCACCAAAGATCATATTATATCAAAGATATACATATATATATTTGGATTCTGTTAATATTGTTAATTTTAATTATTTATTTTTTCAGTTTGCGTAAATATAGTACTTCAAAATACGAAGAGTGCTGAAAAAAACGTAAAAATATGAAATTAGCTATATTTATTTTTTTTCCTTTTTTACTCAAGGATAATATGACAGACAATATTAAAGAAGTCAGTAGCATGGATACTTAAATTATTAAAAACTATTTCGTCGTGTCTATAATGCAGAATTTATTTATAATTCTGGTCCAGGCTGCATTACTAAGCAATCACAGCCTTTGCTATTATTCCCGCTTAAAATCCAAACATTTACCGCACATGCTTTAGTCTAATACATCTAGGTCAACGCTGGCTAAGCTGCAGTCTATGACATAAAAATACGAATTGCGTTACAGTAACCAACAACAAAAAATTTGTTAGATTTTTAAACAGTTTCAGGGAATTTGCACTTCTAGTGGCACAAAAATATAAGGTTTATTGTTGTTTTCATCACGAACTTACAACTACAGTTGAGAAAGCCAGGTTACACCCATGGGAAGCTAATGCTCCCCTTCCTCATGGCTGGGGAAGATTGCCTGAATTTTTACCACCTGGTTATGACAAGGGATGGTTGATATGGATGTCTCTGAACAGGAGTGGGCAGATCGAAAGTCAACCTAGCAAGTTGGGGCTTTGCTGAAATCGATAACATCAAGTGTTACTGCGGAGATCAGACTGTTCAGCACATGCTCCAGGGTCGATTGCGCAAGCATCCTGCTCAGAAGCTGATCTATATTCGGCCTCACAAAATGCACTGGAAGTGGCCAAGTTTTGGTCTAGTACAATTTCACGGTTATAATTGTGTAACAATATGCTTCTGATACGAAATGAATAAATAAAAATATTCTTCATCGTTCGACTACTATTCTTCGACCCGATCTGCTTTAAACACAAACTACTGTATTTTCCTCTGTCTATCTCCCACTCTCTGGCAGCACAATCGTCCAGTGTTCTCCACCCTGTCGAGGTGCAGACAGTGAACTAAGGGAATTCACTGAATGACATCTTCCCAAACGTACGTTTAATGAAAAGTGTTCCATATGTTTGCATTAACAGTTTTATCTACAGTGGGCAGTTTCCAACCTCTGGATGGTTCTTCTTACAGCATTAGCATTCTTCAGCGTCACCTCTGCATCCTTCTTGCGATATTCCAGCTCAATTCATTTTCCTCGTCACTCTTCTAAACTCCATTTACTTATCCGTCCATCGCTGGGTCTTCTCCTCATACAAGTTCTAAATAGAGATTATCACTATTACAGCTTTGAAGGTCGTACAGTAAACCTGAAAAATGATAAATTGTTTCATTCCAGGACTAAAGTGTGCATTGCAGTAGTATACTTTAACCAATACTAGAAATTTGAAGCAAATTCCATGGTGTTGTTATTTGGTGGATGACTCCACTGTGTGAACCGGTCAAGAAGTTACGAATTTAATAAACGTGGCCATAGCTTCTCTCATAAGCTATAGCGCAACGATATACAATATCAAATATTTCTGCTACGTGTCGGTGAAAAGTAGAAAATAAAGTCTGAGGTCTGAATTATCTCTAAAGCGTCATAGAAAGTCGTTAGACATTATTGAAAGCAATTTGCTTCAATTTAGGTCAGGGGTAATCAACCTTTTCATACATACCGTCCACTTTTGTACCTCTGTTAGCAGTAAAATTTTCAAACCGCTCACCGGTTTCACAGTAATGGTGATTTATAAAGTAGGACAGTGATTTTATAAAGTGGAGTGACAGAAAGTTAAAGCATAAAATAATAATTACTTACTAAATGCTTTATTTCGGACTTTCGCTAAATTTGGATTTATAAAGTAGGACAGTGACTTTTTAAAGTAGAGTGACAGCAAGCTAAGCATAAAATAATAATTACTTACTATATGCTTTATTTCGGACTTTCACTAAGTTTGTCAGAATAACTCTATACAGAACAACATACTGTAGTTGAATCTATCTTTCTATTTATACCTTGCATAGATAGTAGCATGAAGTCTGATCAAATAACATTTAATTAATTAAATTATTAACTAGGTTCCTGAGGCTGATAATGCGAAACTAAGTTCTGGATAACTGGTTCAATTTTTGTAAGGATATATTTTCAAGTAATACTTTGATATTTTTAAAAAATAATGTCGATAAAATGAAAAGGAAAGTATTTCATTAGCGAACAAAACCCCTACCACGCACCAAGAAAACTGAAACGCCCACTAGTGAGCGGTTGGTTCCAAGTTGACTACCACTGCTTTAGATACAGATTTAGCTGAATCGTTAACTTTAATCCTGATGAGCTGAAATTGTAGCATGGTCATTTTGATGAAAGTTCCTTTAGCCCAAAATATTAATCAAAGCATCATTTATTTCAACAGCGGATTTGGTCATTTGAATTTAATTTTGAAATGTCATCGCCATCGATCCTCTAGCAAGATGCCTAGTATGGGTCATCTCGAACAAATTAAAATTAATTAGCTGGAGACAGGAAGAGGTTCTGTTAAAGGCGCATTCCCACGATCCCTTGCAGGAGAGGCGAGACGAGACGGGACCTCATTAGCCGAAGTGTAGGGACGATCGCGGGCCGCAGGTTAGTCCTAGCTTACCTCGCCACCACCTCCGCACCACGTTGCCTAGTGTCGTTTGGTACAGAGCACTTTACGGCAACAGAAGGGGTGTGCACCGCTGCTCCAAACCGATGGCAACAGCGCACCAAAACACACGCCTGTGATCTTTACCGACTCAGAGTGGGTAGCTGCGTCTCGTCTCCGCTAGCAGAGGCGGCCCTGTTCCCATGGCGTCCCGTCCCATCCCGTCTCGTCTTGTCTCTCTTACAAGGGATCGTGGGAATGCCCCTTTGAGAGGAGTCTGACTTAAGCAGGATGTGGCTGTCTTGTCAGTTAGTGCGAGACAAAGTGAGGGATTATCTCTAGCGAGGCGAGTGTAAATCCCGGTGAGAAAGGATCACCACTGAGAATTGCGGTTTTGGTTGTCGTTCACACGATGTATATCCCGAGGAATACCGATGAGAGCCGAATAGTTTTGGCAAATGAGAGGCAATGCTTTCGCCAGCAAAGAGGGTAGTCTTTTGCGAAGCCAATCCGATGTGTTAATTTCCTCACGTGATTGGAAATTTCAAAAATTTTATCTTTCCATGACACACGCCGAGGAGAAAGGAGGTGGACCTTCTTGGCGAGCGAGAAGACGGCACTTCGTTTAGGACGAGCGGTCTGGCCACGACTTGCCAGAACAGTGTTGATGATTCCGTTCTGGAGGCTTGGATGACTTAGCGCCAAGTGCGTTCGATGTTGTCACATGAGATTGCTGATCTGAAGAGTGCCTTGCAGTACCTGGACAGGTGCGCAATTTGAGTGACCATAGCGCCCTTGCTGCGACGCTTCGTGCAGCCAGACAGTCACGGTAATTATTCGTGTACGAATCATTGAGACAGCCCTTTAACGCTCAAATGAGTGAGAGTTTTGTGCCTCCGGACATAAATTTCTGAGCGTGTCGAAAAGCGGAGTGCTTTTTGTTTTCTTTTGCCATATTGCATTGAAAATCAGACTTGCAGGTTTTGGAAACTTTCAATAACTATTCTTTGTGGAAACAAATTAATTCCCTGGTGCAGTGTAAAATCCAGTCTGATCTGATGTTAACTTTTTTGCACTGTAAAAACAAGAATCGCTCTCAATATGCATAACAGAGTTTTTGCTTCAGGTGCATATGAAATTTTTAAATCTTTGTGAAGTTCATGTACATGTATTACAATTTCTTAGCTTCAACTAATGATAATTGTTTGTTTGCTATTTCGCAACTGTAAGACGAGGTATTGCGTTGAATTTTATTTTAGACAAGCAGATGTTTAAGATTAACGATAACTATACCTCTATCCCGGGGCGGATCCAGGGGGGGGGGGCTAGGGGGCTGAAGCCCCCCCCCCAAACGTATCTAGGTCCACCCCTGACATTGTAGTTTTGAGACCTTTTTTTTTTTAACTCTCCGGATTTGAGGCCCGAGGAGGCTATAAATACTACCTTTTTCCCGACTCAAGCCCCCCCCCCCCAAAACCAAAATCCAAGCCCTCTGAACCAAAATTTACTCAAGCCAAGCCCCCCCCAAAAAAACAAAATCCTGGATCCGCCCCTGCCTCTGTCTGTAAGCATTCATGAGTACCAAATAAACCATAACTTAAGAATCTTTTCTTCTACATCTACATCTACATATATACTCTGCAAATCACAAAACTGTGGGTAGCAGAGGGTGCTCAGCACCAAACCTAATCTCTTTGTTGTGCATTCCAATCCCTAATGGTACGAGGAAAAAAGGAATTCATATAAGAATCAGTGCGGCACCTTATTTCTCTAATTTTATCTTTCCTGTCATGCCGACCCAAATAGGTTGGTGGACGAAGTATTTCACTACACTCGTAAGTGAAAGTGGGAGTACGCATGTTTACCAATAAGTTTATACGAAACGTGCGTCGTCTATCTACCAGAGACTCCCAGCCTAGTTTACTAATCAGTTCTGTAACGCTTTCATAAGGACTGTAGCAAGCGGTCACGAATCGAGCGGCTATTCTCTGTACTTTCTCTGTACTCTCAATCAGCCCCTTACGAAACGGATCCCAAATGGCACAACAATAGTCCAAATGTGGACGCACAAGAGATTTGTACGGTATCTCCTTTGTTTGTTCATTACAATTTTTCAAAATTCGACCTAGGAACCGCAGCCTGGAATTAGCTCTACCTACCAACGTATTAATATGTAAGTCCCATTTCATGTTCCTTTGTACTGTTACTCCCAAATATTTCATAGAATCGACCACATCAATAACTGAACTGTTTACCTCGTATTTCTGAACAATTGGATTCTTTTTGTTAGTTATGCTCATTGTCTTACACTTTTTACAATTTAGTGTGAGTTGCCACTCAGCGCACCATGCCAAAATAACATCCAGATCACGCTGAATTGCTAAACAATCGGCCAAATTCCTTACTTCCCTGTAAATAACCGCATCATCAGCAAACAATCTAAAAAGGCTTTTCACTTTGTCTCCGAGATCGTTTATAAAAATTAAAAAAAGAAGTGGTCCTGTTACACTTCCTTGAGGTACACCCGATGTGACGTCTAGATTAGAAGAACTTTCTCCTTCAACAACGACATACTGCGATCGACCAGTTAGAAAATCCTTTATCCATTCGCAAAGCATTCGCAGATATTAATAACAGGAGTAATAGTTTCACGTCTGTTTCCAGAAATTAATATATATGCTTTGCAGAAGGTAGTGGAAGGTGGCGATTTAAATTTTGCAAGGTAAGCAAATAATCTGTTCAACCGACGGTGTAAACATAAGACGGGAGTTATTGGCTGAGTCGCGTGTTATTAGTATAGCTGGTCTACCTGCAGCTGTGCCTGTTATCTGCGTGCCATTAATTGGAGGGCGCACTTTATGTGGCGTGTGATTTGTCGCCACAGTCGCCGTAATGGATGCGAGCGACGAGAGCGCCCCAGGGAGCGACTCCGATACCGCCTCGCCTTGTCGCGACAGCCATTGCTCAGGATTATGAACCTGCCCCGCTGATGAGAGAGGCTTAGCAGCGACACGAGATACCAGCCGGAGTTTAGTCATCAGCTAACTCTCCCGACGAACACGTAACTTCGTTCCAGCCCCTAACAGTGAATCCACAGTAGCTTCGAGAATAAATACACTATATATAAATTAATTAGTAACACAATGAAATTATTAATTTGTCCGACCGTTCTATGTAACTAGGAGTGTTCTTTGGTGTGGAAATAGTAATCGTAGAACGAATAAGTCTGATAATAGTACACAATTTCAGGTTTCTCAACCTAAAGCAGTTCTGCCTGGTGGACCGCCGTTTAAGAGAATTCGGAGGTTAAAAATTGTAAAATCATTGATTGTGAATGATCTACCAGGTTTACCAATAGAGAAGACTGTTCACTGTGGGCGTCGGTTTAGACGCGCGCGTTAAGGTTGAGTAATCCTGTATGGTTGTTACGGGTTAGATCGCAAAGACCGCCAACATTTTATGTACTTTTTTCCTCATTGCTATTCACTTTTTGCAGCATTAAAAATTTGTTTTGAAACAAATTCACCAATTTGTTTTCCTTTGAGGAATACGCAAATGTTCCATATCAGGAAAGCTGACTAAAGAACTGTATACGTTCTTGTTTTTTTGTTTTTGTTTTTTTTGTTTTTGTTTTTTTGTTTTTTGTTATTGATCGATTAGTGGGGTGACCATGTTGATACGACGGTTTGTGATCAATCTTTTCAAACTAAAACAATGAAAACGGAAAGGTTGCTTGGACAGTAAAGGTAATACCGCCAAATCCCGCATTTATGCCAGCCATGTGTTGAGTGTTTCTATCGTCAGGTAAAAATACGTACTAATGAAAAGGCCGCAAAGTGCACCAGAACTATTGCAAGATATCTAATCGTAAAGATACATTCAATTATTCACCACATTTTTCCAGCGCCTGTTTTTAATGATAAAAAAAATGCATGCTACAGTTCAAAATTAGCGAATGAAAGACCGGAATTTACAAATGCAAAGGAAATATGCTTTCCTACTTAAATAATAAAAAAAATTTAGTTGTGAAGGATATTTTTTATCAAATGTTCCTGGTGAGCACGAAATATGAGATTCAAGTGTTTGTATGATTTATATCATCCAAACATATGCACATTCCTCAAAGTAAAATGATAAACTTGGTGAATTTGTTTTAAAACAAACTTGTAATGCTGCAAAAGTAAATAGCAATGAAAACAAATAACTGTAAAAATTAATAAGTCGGAGGGAACCAGAAACATTCGCACAAGAGCACTTGCACCACCTTAACGCGCACGTCCCCCTTTCACCAAAATTATTCGTATATGCACCTTTTCATTTAGAATTTTTTTAGCTGAGCAGGAAATAGTGCGTAGAAATTATGTAGTTTACAAGCATCTGTCCCAAATAAAGAACAGTTTTGCATGTCGCGTGTGTTTACATTTGAACAATGAGCTCAGTGTTACTGAATGTTTATACCGGAAGAAGGATACTCGCAGAATACGAATGGCGGCGTTAATACGCAGCGCATTGTTCCAGATCCACCCACACACAGGTACGTCCCAGGTGGAGGTCTAACAATAGACCCGCGCGGAACAATGTAGCGCAGGGCGGGTGGTAATTAAAAGACGGCCAGGCTCGTCTCTGTGACAAGGAGCCTATTCGGGGTCCGTTCTGTTGGTACCACTGCTGCAGCGCTAATGAGTCCCTCCGATAACGAAGCGCACAAAGAGGCGGCTCGCATGTGTACCACTCGCAGCCTGCATAGTCAATATGCTGGCGACAAAATATATGACACGAATTCGTAGTCCTCGACCGTGACTATATGCTAATGCAATCATAGAGAATAATTTCAACAACAATTCTGTTGGACCTTAACGAGCGCGTGAAAGAGTTTCAAGATTCAACTCAGTTCAAATGTGCCATGGATTAACCTCGTAAAAGCACGTCCGTGGAATGCCAGAAGTTCCAGGAACATTTAATGAGAAATTTGATAAGGGCAGTAGTTTTTGCGAACCACGTGTGACTACTCCAGAAACACCTGGTTGTAAATCTTTATTGTGTGGTAACTATTAGTGTTAAGAGAGGCAGTTCCATCCTGAGCCGGTCTGGTTGAGACAAACTCAAATTTGTGTTTGTCTGCTAGACGAATCCTTATTCCAAGTACAGTCCACATTTGCAGTTTTCTCTGCGAATTTCAACGCCAGCGCGAACACACGCAGAGGGCATGCAAAGCCCGTGCAATGACTACTCAACAATAACGTGAATGTCCGGCCAATGATGGGCGTCCTTTCCCCATCCCTAGACCTCAGAGAAGCAGGTTTAAACGAAGTATTGGTGAAATTAATTTATTGAGAGTATTTCAACAATCACCTAGCGTGGTGGGTGAGCGGTTAACGCTCTGGCCTCGCATTCGGGAGGACGTCGGTTCGAATCCTCGTCCGGACATCCAGTTTCAGGTTTTGCATGGTTTCCTCAGATCACTTCAGGTGAATGCCGGAATGCTTCCTTCAAAACGCCATGGCCAAATTCGTTCCTAGTTTGCAGTCCCATCCCGCATATTTTCAACAATCATGACTGTAATCACCGTATTGGACCAACTATATCACCGGCTCAGAAAGGGAACTACCAGTATTTTTGATCGAATGCTAATCCTAATCGGAGTTCCTTCTGTTAGATAAGGTATTTAAGTTTACTAACTTTGTACTACACGTTTTTCTCAAGTTTCTACAGTAAACCTAACTTAATTACATCTCTTTGTATGTATTCTAAGGGAGTAACCACGTAACCGCATTTAGGTTATAGCTAAGTATCACTTTTCCTAGCCAAATAATTACAGCCGACAGTAAGCGTACATAGGTGCCACCATGCTCGGTGAAACAGGCGACAACCTGGACCTTCTTAAATTGGAAATCAAACCCTTTTAAGAAACAGAGTATTAAAATAGCTCCAAATTATGAAATTTAGCGGCAAGCGTTTTTAATATAATGGAAATAGAAAACAAATCTGCGGAAATTCAACATGACGTGACGAATTAAATACACTAAGTAGGTTTTACTCAAATATTTTCAATAGTGTGCAAATACAATGCCCATGAAAATCACAGGCCCGCATCAAATGTCGTATATGGGTTAAAGCGATGCAGACTGGGTAAAGAGCTTCTCATGATCTATGGCGAAATGCGTCTACCTTCTATGCAGCAAGACTATGGCAAACAAGAAAGTATCGGGTAACAGGACACTTCAGATATTAACAACAGGTTGACAAGAAGAGCTGAAGAACGAAATGGACGAAAGCCTGATGCGGTGATAAGCGTCTGCCGAGCCAAATAATGATAAGCGGCAGTAGTCACTTTCTCTCTCTCTGTACCCTATTCACTCCCAACTGGCGGATCAAGGTCATTTTCCCTTAACCCTGCACGTCACCGCGCGCCCTCCCTTCCTACCTCTCAAAGCTGACCGCTGTGTTCAAGGCACCGCGCGGCAAATTACCCCTTCGCAAGTAGCGGTAAGGGCAGTAGAGGTGTTCGGTGATTGGCAACCCAGGGCCATTAGCGCCGATTAAAACATCCTGTGAAGCAGGTAAAATAAAACAAAATATTTGTTATATCCTGAAAAATTTATTCAGTTGTCGAGAACCACGCGAACAGTCCGTGAAACATCATCATATAAAATACAGATGTGATATTACCTCATTTCTTTTACGAATGTGAGTTTGTCAATCATACGGTCTTTGAATTTTTAATTCGGAGTTTTCGTTGGTTACTGACATGCTTGGGCGATTGCGTTGTGCGATTAATTTTTAACCTTGTTTGCCCATGGCTGTCTCGTAGTACATCTACAACTAGTCAAATATTTGGGTGTACGTGATAAAATTGCGGATTTTAATGTGCCTGGAACGATTCAGGAACATTGGTTATGCGGGAATATTGCAGTTTTTATAAAGCCCACATTTAAGGAGGAAAGGGGCACAACAGTATATAACATTGTAATAAATAGTTCGTGAACTCCAAACACACGGGGACGTTAGTAGGTATCTCATTTACCAGCGTAGAAAATGTTTCAGGAATATCGCACTGTGCAAGGTATTGTAAACAGAAAAAATCTAATCCGTATCCAGATGAACACAAAAAAATCGGGTTTTACACGCCTGTAATAGTTTGGTTTCACAATCACTTAGAACTTCATGGTTGTTCACTATGTCACTAACGGCACGGTTAGTCGTCACCAACACTCTATACCAGGGGTGGCCAACCCAAATGATCTTGCGGGCAACTTTGGAAACGCATCATAAGTCCTCGGGCTGCATATAAAATTATATATCCCCTTATTATATTTAGACCTACTATAGACATTTTTTGGAGTGAATATAATTTAATTATTCTGTGAACTCACAACCGTATACTTATAAATAAAACAGAATATGACTGTCATATATTCGCAAGAATATTATTTTAAAATCAAAGTTAATTTTTTCTTATAATTTCGACAGTTAATTTTTAATATATGGATGCAAAAATAATGTATTTTTTTTAATACATTAGTTTTCAGTACTTTAGCCATTATAAAATAAATATATTTCGTAAAAGTGTGACGAATCTCGCGGGCCGCAAAAATGTTCAAGGCGGGCCGCGGATTGGTCACCCCTGCTCTATACCGTTCTT
Source organism: Vandiemenella viatica (assembly GCA_031002005.1). Classification (NCBI taxonomy): domain Eukaryota; kingdom Metazoa; phylum Arthropoda; class Insecta; order Orthoptera; family Morabidae; genus Vandiemenella; species Vandiemenella viatica. The sequence continues at coordinate 74,227,907 of JARYHS010013631.1, forward strand.
TTGTACCACTTGCACACATTAGCAATACGGTACCATTAACGTGGGTTTTGCTTCAAAAAATGACACTTTTCCACGAGTATCGCCGTTGATCGTTTGCTCGACACATGTAATATTGGAGACGGCATGGCGTGTGATAATGTGATGAAGAGTAGACAGGCGAACAGAACTATGATCCCGTGTTTACCTTCTCCGGGTTGCGAATCACCGCACGCCCGACAGTGGAGTGGGGATAAAGCAGACTGACCTCTAGCCACCTCTGTTGAGGCGCGTTCCCACCATCCCTTGTAACGAAGGCGAGACGGGACGGGACCTCATTAGCCGAAGTGTAGGGACGACCGCGGGCCGCAGGTTAGTCCTAGCTTACCTCGCCGCCACCTCCGCACCACGTTGCCTAGTGTCGTTTGGCACAGAGCACTTTGCAGCAACAGAAGGGGTGCGCACCGCTGCTGCAAACCGATGGCAACAGCGCACCGCTACACACGCCTGTGATGTTTATCGACTCAGAGTGGGTAGCTGCGTCTCATCTCCGCTAGCAGAGGCGGCCCTGTTCCCATGGCGTGTTGTTGAGTATTCGTCCCGTCCCGTCCCGTCTTGCCTTTGTTACAAGGGATCGTGGGAACCGCCTTTAAGTGAACGGACTATAACAACGAGAGGTCCTCCTTCCCTCGCATTATATAGCAGAAGTCTTGCTGTCTTCCTGGCGCAAATCAATTGCTGCAAGACCTGCGGTCGAGTTCTCACGCCAACAGCTGAGCACCGACGCAGACTGATAAACAATTCAAGCTTAATAAATATTTAAGTTAAACAAAACTGAATCCATAATCCACATTTTGTTGTAAAACAGAAAAGTATTATTTTTCATTTTCGAAATTACTAACAGTCAAGTTTACTGAATATAGATGTATCGATTGGTAATATTAAATGATGAAATTGGGACAGACATTTGATTCAGTATGAAGATAAAAATGTGTATTAAAATTCTTAGAAATCAATTAAACCTCCAGAAATATATTTAAATCCGATGAATGTTTAAATTTAAACGAAATAAGTTATTAGATTACTTTCGTAAGAGCCAAAATTATCAAGTGTAACAACATATTCCATTAATCATATAGTTAGCGTAATCCTTTTGTTTAACTCAGTACCCGAAACAAGGAGCGATCGTACTAGCGCACGTAACAAATAGGAAAAATAAGCTTCTCGTAGGTTCAATGTCAAATTTACGAATTTCAAAGTTGTGATATTTGTGCAATAGGTTGCTTGGGTGCGTGAGTGTTTTGTAATGTTGTTTCGTTCTCGTGGGCTGTTATTGTACACACTACTCTCTTAAACCAACATATTCAAGATCCGCGGCCCTTGCAGTTCATTGAACGCAAAATATTTTCGTATGAATGGTCTCAGCGTCAACTGAAACTTCATTACTCTGAATAATATGATGCTAATCTTATATTGAAAACCACGATAAACATTTCGGCTGCATGAAAAAACTTACCTTTAAATGGATACTAATTTGTGGGCACTTTTAATTTCTCAACTTTTCAGTGACATCAAAATGAAACATACTTTCTAACCCCCAACCAATAGCTTTCCGTAAGTCGCGTTCAAGGAAAAATTATCTTAAATTTATCACCTTCACGAAATCAAATCAAGATGAAACATTAAATCCGTTCAGTAGTTTTTACATGGATAGCGTTCGACGAAAAAATCATATAAATTAGGTAAATTTTTACATTTAATAGGCATCATTTTTGTAAAATTCCTCTCACTTTGCGGACTTAGCACTACGTCAATCTCATATTCTGCCCTTTACAACCGACTCCTGTAGGACCCTAGCTTCAGGTAGTGATGATGGTTGGCAGTAGCAACAACATTGACACTGCACTAAACCTGCAAAGTGGAATTTTTCGAAGATGAAACATACCCTAATTTTACCCTCGTCGTCACATTAATCAAAAGCGGATCAAAATCGGACCAATAGTTCATGCGTGAATCGCATTCATCCTATCACAGACAGACAGACAGAGACAGATTCAAAAATAAATAAATCAGTTGAGTACTTCCCTATAGCTTATTAATAGTATATATTAATAGTAACTTATTTTTTAAAAATATATCAAACAAACATACGTTTTCCGGTTTCAGCTTTTTAATATAAGAATAGACTATTTAGTTATTATTTAATTCGTCAGACTGACACCAGGCAATCGTTTTTGTTGCTAAATTATCAGAATGCTTGTATTTTTTAACATATTAGTTGCATCTACACCAAGCTCAACATATAAACATGTGGTCACTTGCTTTTTACCACGCTGAACACGAAATACTGTTACCATAGGACTTCCTGCATAGCCCTTTACGTATTTATATAACCTCAAAATAACTGAGCTCGGGTTTATTAAACCTAACTACCGGTAAATAAATCTTCTAGAACTCCCTGGATACGTTTAAACACACTGTTTGTTCAAAGAAACTAACCGTACAATCGTCCACTTTTCTAACTTGCTATGCCGAGAGGAAATACTACGTTGGTAGCTCGGCACAAATTCAGTGAATAATCAAACTTAGATACTTCTTCAGCTGAACAATATTAAAATAATGCAACAAACATTATTACTGTGATGCTAACACCATTACGACCCAACATACTAATTACAGAGTACAGCCTAAGTAAGACTATGTACCTACACTCCTATGGAAAACATGAAGCTACACAACAGTGGGGTCGCATACCGACTAATATTCTCTCACTGAAAGTATAGCGTACTCGCTACATACTATTTATTTATTTTATTATTCTTTATTTTTATGGCCATCGGTATTTACGATCATTCATCCAGCTCCAGCTGTTTACATTTTATAAACCACTCATTCGGGAGGACGCGGGTTCGAATCCCCGTCCGGACGCGGGTTCAAATCCCCGTCCGGCCATCCAGATTTGTGTTTTCCATGGTTTCCCCCAATCAAGAAAGCAGATATGGTTCCTTCAAAAAGGCCATAACAGAATTCCTTCCCGTTCCTGGCCACCAGGCCTTTCCCGCCTCTAATGACTTCGCCATCGATGAGGCGAAAAGCCCGAAGCCTACATTTTATAATGCAGAAATATATAAAACATTAACCATTATTAAGTATCATCAAGGGCTAGAATACTTAAATGTCGTTTACAGACATCACCGAGTACATAGAAATCAAGATAAATATGACACTGGTTGCTCCAAAACCAGGATTTGGCTATATAGACTCAGTCAGATCTTTCCACATCTATAGACTGGCATATTTTACGAATCCATAATAACTTTTTCTTTTTTGTTTAGACATCTTCTTCTAACAGTTCCCTTTTACTCATATCACCTATTCCAGAGTCTCTTCATAAGACTGCATATAGATTTACCACAATCTCGTCTATTTCATCATCGACATCTTCCTTTATCTCCGTTCTCCCTTTCCTCATTCCAATTAATATATGATAAGTATTGACATTTGTTAATTCTTCCCATTACGTCCCTGTCTCAGCTTCACAGCGTATTTTCCCTCTTCTTAGTAACGTTCCTTACTTTCAAGTTGAACTATAAAATACTCTCAGCAACAGCACAGTTCTTTCATTTCTTGTTCTGTAAGCTACTTCCTGAAGCTCAGTGCAGAGGTGTCCAGTTAGAGATCAAAAGAACTGCTGTTAGAAAACCAATCTCAGTTACTATTAACAAAGTAGCTGAAACTTTCCTTCACCCCTGGCAAAGCTTGTTTTTGCGTGTGACATGTGGTAAAACACATCCGCGGTTCGAATTCAACATAACATTGTAGGGCCAGAATATAAGGGTAGGTTGCATTATTACAAGAATGACATATTCTCCGGACAATAGTAGCTCTGTTATCACGTGTCTCAGGCCACAAGGAATTATTAATTAGTCCTGACTGCTAATTTTTCACTCCATCAAACAATGTTTAAATGTTGTAAGGCTTTTGGTTCCACCAGCGTTTATTAATGTACAAACTATCAAGGGCGTATCCAGGATCAGAACAATAGGGAGGCAGGATTTGAACTAGCGGGGGGGGGGGGGGGCAACTCATTTTGGTTTCGAGGAAGTGGGGTGGGGGACTGAAACATAACATTACAAAATCAAACTCAAACCTATTCAGGAAACTATTTTTATCGTTGATTAATATAGTAACCCAACTACTTAATCTAAGGACCTACTATGTAGTTAATTAAGATCGTAAGTCAGTTAGTTTTTTATGTCAACATTAATTGTCTCGGATTTTCAATTTCAATAATTTTGTTTGTCAATATCTCATGATGTTCTTTCACGAAATTTCGATGCACACTCATCAGACATAATCCAGTCAATCTTTCTCTCCCAAAGTGCTCCTGAACTAGTTCTTCACTCGTCGAAGCGTACTGAAGGCAACTTAATTTTTCTTCTAGGGGGGGGGGGGCAGCAGCCCCCCTCTGCCCCTAGCTGGATACGCCCATGCAAACTATTACTTCCTATTATTAATAGGCCTGTATATTGACGTATATGGAGCTTTTGCCCAGGTGGCAATTTCCCTAAACATTGGCTATTTGTGCACTAAGAAAAATGTTTTCTTTAATATATTTCACTGTTTGGTGGTAGATTCGATCTATAAACTATTCCACCCCTGACTTTTTAACACAAAAATAAAAACTTTTCATTTCTATTATATTTGAAATCAAGGACCTACTGTGGTAATGGTCATCACCCACATACTATTCCTTATTCTTCGCAAACATCCCAAAACATTCTCTTCACCCGACTCTTATCTTCCAGTAACTTTCTGCCCAGCTTCTTTGTTTTCTTCTTACTAAACTGTGTTTCTAATTTATCGAACTACCACTCTACGTTCACGACAGGCGTCTTGTTATAGCTTCCAAGCGGAACTTAGAGTGGTGTGCATTCATAATTCCGATAAGACAGTAAGTACACAGCCCGTAAAATTTTCGCCGCTGCGCCAGCAAGAAATTTGCATGTCGTGGTTGGGCCAGTGTATTAGCGGGACTCGGTAATGAAGATTGGGTGCCTGGCGCGGCTGTGATTACGTTATCCCGCTCCAGCAGTTTCTTCTCCACTTGTTGTACGGAAGCAGCGCCTCGTACGTCACACGCGGCTGACGGTTTAATGCCATTCCACCCGCCTCTGGAACTGTGTCCCCTGTTCCGCGAGAGGTATAAAGCAACATGCTTTTCCCCTCAGCTGTCTCCCAACGACTGTTTCACTGCCCTTTGTGGAGAGAAAATGTTCGAGACAGCACTCGCATTATAAGACGTATTTTCGCCATATAATTCGCATCCCTGCCATATATTCAGGTTTGTGGCGTAACGCCCTAGGTTTTGTTTTCGGAGTAGAAACACAGCGGTTGTAGGGTTACAGTGAACTGCACTTCGCTTGAATCCGGAGTAAAAGATTTAACTGCAATTTAATTTCTTTGTTTTCTTTTGTCGTCAAATTTTATTTGCTTTATACCAGTCACTGTTCTTCTTTTAATTCCATTTTCTTTAATTTCCTCAATTTTGCGCCTCCATCCCCAACGATTTGATTCATGTGTACTATTCTGGGTCTTCTTTACTTTTATTACCCTCACGATCCACTTTTATTTTGTTTTCAGAGAGCAGTAGCACTTTAATAGGTAATAATTCCCCATGTCTCTTTCAGCTGTTACTTCAGCCACAGAAATAATTTCTGGCGAAACTTTTTATATATTTGTTACTTTATCGAAAAAAATTTTAACATTCCGTAAGATAAAAATGTTCTTACGTAACTTTCTTTTCTCAGTAGAATAAGTATTTTTCTACCAGGAATATGTAACGTCCAGGAAAATCAGGTGTGAAATTTTTCCAGTTAATTAGACACACCACAAGATGGACATTACATTCACAGACATGACACTTAAATTCCCATGCCCGCGGCCGGACTCGAACCGGCGACATTCGGCACGTGGAGCTAGTACTCTAGCCCCTACGCTACCGAGGCCGGGTAATTGTTGATATCTGGAGTATAGTGGTAATGGAGTCGCTTGTGAAGGAAAGGTTTTGGTTTTGTTTGTTTGGGTCAGAGACAAAACTTTGGTTTCCCGTCAAGGACTGTCTCGTGATTGTTTCCCTCTCGTAATGTGACTTGGGGGATTTACTTTGCAACTTTCCCACCCACATGGCTGCAGCAGGTTGATCACTCCCAGTATCCTTTATTCGAAAAAGTCCCCACAATGTATGTATAGAGCTAGTCGGCAGAGTAGAGGGGATATGTTGTAGACGGAGTGGCAAAGCGTTAGGCCATTAGTAACAATGTAGAAAAGCTATTTAGATAGAATTTGACATGATGGGTCCATTCATAAAATGCGTAAATTATCTCCCATGCAAATTAAGTTGTGATGATAATATGGGGATCTTTACAGATGACATTAGGGTATCATTAAAAGAGGCATAAGTGCAAGATCTTATAAAAACACTACAAATGATGCGTTAAAGAAAATAAACGGGTGGTTCATTGCAAATAAATAAACTCCCGATATACGTAGAAAATCACAGTTACCACAATTTGCTACAAAATAATAAATCAAAAGTCAGCGAAAATGTGCTGTATGAAGGGAAAGCATCAATGAAAACAGTTTTACAAAATTTCGTGGTGTATACAAAGATAACAATTTGAATCAGAACCAACATATTCATCAACAATTAAAAATTGAGTTCGTTAACGAAGAGTTGATATACGTGTCGTATCTGAAATACTTCTGTTATCTAGCCCTCATTTACACGCAGACAGAAACATTCCCCAATATTAATTAATTATTTTTCCAAACAAATAATACATAACAACATGCTAAAAACAGCGTTCAGAGTTTTCTTACCTGACGTCTGGGTTTTATTCTGCGCTTTACATTCGAATATTTCGGTCAAAACAAAAATAAATCCATTTAATTCTCAAACAAAAAAAAAACCGAAGATTTTAAGAAATTTTATTTGAGATAGCTTTAATTAAAGGAACTGTTAACAATGCAGAATGTAAAAAGGGGCAAGGGCAACCTTGAGGGGGCGGCAAAATCAATTAATAGTTTTATACTGCCTCGGACGGGAAATCCATAAATTCATGTTTGAATGTTTTTGCCCCGGCTCAGAAAATTCGGAGACCTACCACTGAGGACCATAAAATCTATTTATATAACCTATTTTCTACTAAAATCACATATCGCGGATGAAAAAAATTACTATTAGGATATTATAGGAGAGGTGTTGGAGAAAACATGGAACATGGTCATTTCTCTGAGAGGTTAATGACGTCATATGGACGGTGAAGGGTTGGAGAAACATGCACACTGATAACATGATATTTCTCCTCAACATCCTGAAATAAATTACATGTCGGCGGAACAGGTGATAAAAATCCAATAATAAGGTATTAAAACAGTCGACAAACGGCGATCACATGTCTGATACCACCTTCCACGCCATTAAGCTAATTATAGTTATAATAATAGTGCTTCAAACTCAATGCCCCCTGATTGGCTGAAATTTTTGGTGGGCAAAGGGATTCAATTGTTTTGTTGGCCCTAATGTTGATTAATGTTATACCAAAAAAAAAAAAAAAAATACGTCTGAAGAAGGTTTTTGTGGTTTATGTGTTTTTGTTTTTACCTCACGCTAAGCCAATGTTTGTTATTTTAAATTATAAGTAGTAGAATATTTTCCCTTGTTCCACTACATGTTTTCAGATTCTTGTACATAATGTATCATCATAATTGGTATTCATGCTGTATTTCATCACTTTTATTTTATCCGCACTTGTCTCCCACTATTTTCTGATTCGTCCATGCAATTCCAAGATAACATAACCGTCAAATCGTTGGGTACTGATTTCCTAAAACTGGAATTGAAGATAAATATAACGAAAAATTTACTAAGTTTTATTTTGAAATTCATAAACGTTCAGAGTTAAGGATAATGGAAAGTAGCAGTGTAAACTTTCATTTCGTGATTGCGAATATTCTGTACGAGTTGGATTATTAAAGACATTTTCTGAATCATACCTTTCTACCTGTCAATGTATCGCTCTATGAAACAGAGATTTTTTTAAACGCATTGATTCAATTATTAACGAAGCTGTTTCAGTAACTGTCATGAAAAATCATTTACTGCATATATTTTACTTTTCAAAACTATATTTTCATTTCTTTTATTCCAAACCTTTTAATTTATAATTTAGCAATAACTTTAGTTGTTACATTTAGTTCTAGCAAAACGGAGTCAAAAGAATGTTGGATAAAGAATAGTGTAAATAAAATCTAGGTAGTGAAATTTTACGTAAGTGCTAAATTTATTCAAAAATGTTGTCTATTATCTCCATGCGCTTGACGATATTTGATCAGGGAAAAAAAATGCTAACCTGTGACTGTGAAATACTAATCCTGTTGGAAATACTCTCCCGGCGTCAGAACCCATCCATTTCAGCAGTTGCGCCAGTTAAAAAGTGTTTCAGGAAGTTCTATGTCTCTTTGAGAATAGAAAACAGTGGGATTGTAGTATTTATTTCAACTTACAAGGGGAGGCCACCAATAGTAAAATTCATACTGTGTGTTATAAAAGCTCATGGCCAGAGGTGTATTGTGGAAAAGCAGTAATCTGCGCTTCTTCCCCGTTGTAGGGAAAATCGGCATTGAAATATTCTGTTGCGTTCAAGTACTCTCTACGTTACGGAGATACAAAGGGGCGCGTATAGCAGCGGGTAAGTTCTCTTCCTCTTAAGTCCGTCGTCGCCAGCGACTTGTTTTATTTATTCAAATGTGTACTCAGATAATTCCCGGCAGTCAGTATCAACACTAATGCATATAATAATTTTCTTAAATGCCGGTTATTGTGAAAAAAACACGCTTTCAAACTTCATTATATTCTCAAGAAATAAAAACATTTGCCGCGGCAGGTAAGAAAAAGAAGTATCGTTACTCGACCGTTACGGTTGAAGGACAGATGCTCATTCCCACACTAGCGGACGGAAGAGTCGAAACGAGACGTCGTCGGTTTTTCGACAACATAGGACGTTTAAAAAACTTATTACATGCATAATTGTTGAAATTGATTGCTGGGAATTATCTGTATACATATTTGAATAAATAAATAATTTTAAAAAAGTTTTTCGCAGCGAGATTCGATCCAGCAACGACAGGCTTATGATGCAAAGTGTTTGCTCTCTGCACCACGCGCCCCTTGAAATCTAACTAACGTAGAAAGTACGAGTAATTGAACGCATCAGAATATTTCAATGGCCATTTTCTTGACAACGGAGAAGAAGTGCATGCTACTGCTTTGCCACTTTACACCTCTAGCCATGAGATTTTAATACACACAGCATGAATTGAGCTCAGTTTTACAATTGGCTGCCTCCCCTTGATAGATTCGGTAATTTCGTATTTGTAAAGGGCAGGAAACAACCAAACACCGTAATCAGCTTTTTGGGGAAAATTAAGAAACACAATAGACCTAATATCGGGATTTGACAAAAAAAAAAAAACAATACTGAATCATAAGGGAAGAATTAACTAGCATATTGAGCCAATTTAACGCTTTCTTGATTCCGAGCTAAGGCAACTAAAACACTGCAACAAAGAATATTTTCTACGAATATATCATCCCATTCTTAACTACTTAATTCTGATCCAAAATCGAAAGCAAATGGCCAGGGCATTTTTTTAAGAGACGGTGTTTTATTCTCTCATTCACCTTCATTTTTCCTATTTTTGATAATGACTGTAGCGTTTCTGAATCAAGACGGGTTAAGAAACTTTTCTGATTTTGATCAAACAAAAGACGTCATTAATTCCGCTGATTAAATTTCGTCCGGAGCAACGCGTCCGCGCCGCCGCCTTTCGCGGAGAACTAATTACCCTTTAGATTACTTGTGGTCACGTCTCCCGCCGCCTGACAAGTAGATTAGCACCCCGCAGTCACGCCTCCTCCCTGCGAAATTGCATTCTTCTGCTTCCAGCCAAGAACGAAGGAACGCAGAGAGGAAACTCGTCCGCAGTGGCCACGTCGGGTACTAGTGGAAGCTGAAAGCAACTCCACGGAGTTCTTCACAGTGCTCGAGCTACTAGTCAATTAGCATTTAAAGTAAATTCGCTGTGCAGTGCCACGATTGTGGTACAGTGCAGCTAGAAGCAACGTGTAGTTAATCGGTCGGACTTAAAATATCAAAAAATATTAATGAAACTGGAGTGAATTCCTTACCCACGTTGAAGTTATGCGAATGCCCGCTCTTCAATGTGTTTACTGTTTCTTTGAGGAAAGCTGAATAAATTACTCGGTCTTCTTGTATTTTTGGTGAGATGCGCGTCTAATTAAAACAGCTGTTCCCAGTGGCGTAACTGTACTGGTTGGAGCCCGTGCAAATTAGCCTCCTTGTACTACAGTACCGGGTGGCGACAATGGGCGGAGGGTCTTTGGTCCTCTTGGGCCGGGGAGTCCCTCCGGACGGTCATCGGGGGGCCCCTCCAGATGGGGGCCCACGGAATTTTGCCCGTTCTGCCACACTATTGTTACGCTACTGGCTGTTTCCTAATTTTCAAAAACAGATGTTAGGAGGCGTCCATTAATTACATGTGGTTTATTTCGGAAAACCGTATCCCTTCCGTGGTGTAACTTGGTGAAGTTTGGTCGGAACCTCCCCCCCCCCCCCCCCTGTTGATGAGATTCGTTAAAATTTCACGGACCCCACCCCCTCCACTTCAACTCACGTAATTAATGGATGCCCCATGATAATGGTTTCCATAAATCATTCAGCCGAATGCAGAACTGAATCCTTAATATGGGACATGGCCGAATTCATTCCCGTTCCTTGTCCCTAATTGACTCCAGTTACCTCGATGTCGACAGGTGTAAAGAATTAATAAAAATGTTCCGTATAGTCCGGTGTCAGGATGTGTAAAGAAACATTGTAGAGCAAGAGAGATGGTAAATGAAAGTCATCAATCTGCTGGTAACAACACAAGGAGACACTGGTATCCTGCCCTGACTGATGACCTTCATCGGTAAAATTAACGGTAATTGTCTCTACTGAAAACAGAAAAGTGTTACTGCCACCTGCTTGCCGTCATTCTTCATTTAGAACAGTGGTATTCAAACTTATTACGCCCATGGACCCCTTCTTAAACCAAACACCTGACCATGAACGCCAAGTGAAATAGCTCTACATAAGTTCACTATAGAAAAATTACAAATCAAGCATTGACGTTCGAATGATAAATTGTGGTGTAAAACTGAAACGTAAATATATTTAAATTTAAAGAAGTATTTATTGAAATTGTAACGTTTGTTTCTAAATGCAAAAACACATTTTTTTTTCAATGACAAGAGTGAACATTATGGGGAGATATGAGATTATTTAGGTTCCTCTCTGTTAGTGAGTAACAATCCTAAATCTCCGTGAGTACCCTAATTTCCACATAATTGCTATAAATTGACGTTCTATTAAATACGTAGACGGGAAAACAATCAATAGTTTTCTTACAGTGATCCAAAACGCAGAATACATCTGTTTTTGTAAACATAATTTAACTCTCAATAATGATTCACTTTACTTATCTCCTGCACAAAATATTCTTAAAGCAATGTTTGTTGCAAAATTCTTACATCTTACGCAAATTTCTCATAACTTCCTTTTACGGCAACCATAGCAAAATCTGGCTGCTTTCTATTGCTGCCGATATTCAAACAATATAACATATTTTCCATATCTCGCCATCTCTTGAGCATACAATGAACCAATGCAACCACAGATATCATTTAAAAGCTGCGACTTATCTGATTTCATTAAAGACGACATACACCAACAGCTATTGATGAATCTGAGAAAAGGGGAGGTAAAACGGGCCATTTGCCCCGGGTGGCAACTTCAGGGGGGCAGCAAAATCGTGTTTGAGGGGTGGCAGTTTATCGCGGAGACTATACATATATATTCATAGAGACCAACTAGGACCACGTTAAGTCTTCTTGCAATTGGTAGTATGTTTCATCTTCTTTTGAGCCCGGAAGTTCGTTTTGGATGAGCCTGTTTGCGCTCTTCTATCCAAGTGGCAACGCGTCTTCTTTGGAGTGTTCGTCTCTTTTTTTTTTAACTGCTTTACGTCTTTCAACAGCGAGGTCTTTAGAGACGGGAAAGGATGGGGGGCAGGGATGGGGGCAAGGAATGGGAAGGAATTCGACCATGGCCTTTTGAAGGAAGCATCCCGGCATTTGCCTGGAGTGATTTGGGAAACCATGGAAACCCCAAATCTGGATGCCCGGACGGGGATTCGAACCGCCATCCTCCCGAATGCGAGGCGAGAACGCTAACCATGTTAGTCTCAGTTTGTCCTATTTGTCGCTGATTTCTTCCGATAAAGATATCCATCGAAAGCATCTTTTGGTTTTAATCTCAACAAATAAAGTTCTTATTTAATATTTACAAACCAGGACGTTACAGTTTTGCGATTAGTAACTTTTAATTTTATTTTATTCTAAAAAAATTTCTCACTACTGCCCCGGGCGGCTACAATGGGATGGCAACAATGGGCGACAATCGGGGTGGTGACAGCGGGGGCAGGAGGCGGCAAAATAATGTTCGATGGGGCAGCAGTCTCACAGTTTTTGCCCCGGCACGGAAAATTCACAGATCCGCCACTGCAAGCAGTTAACACATTAATCAACCAATAATACTTAAGTGATACAACTCTTACTTAAATTAGTAACAATAGAAGTTCCAGAAATCGAACTGGTCTCTACACATCTGTATCGCAGGATTGATACGATTCCTACAGGATCTTGAGACACGCCTTGGGGTAGAACACAGATAACATATTACGTGCAAGTCGCACTGTAATGCTCTAAGCATGGAGACTCAGTTGGGAAATGAAGGGTGCACATATAAAACAACATTTCACGGATCTTTACGGCCGCTTCGTGACTACTGGTAATTTACACAAATCTCAAAGAATTACGAAATGTTACAATGTTGTCCCTCGGAGAGCAATGAAACAGTTCCACCAAGCAACGACCGTAAAGCCGAATGTTTTTGGTCGTTGGCGAAACGACGCCAAAAGTCGTTAAAAATGTAATTGGCCCGGAGTGCTCTCGACTGCCAACGAGCGTGTCAGCCAGACCACCCGAAAAAAAAAAAGTAAGCTTCTCCGGCAGCACACGGAATAATTTGATGTCCGCTTAGTTTAAACTGTGATTAAACAACAACAAAAAAGTTTGCATTCGTCCAGCCGTTGCAGTAGTGTTCGCAAATACCGATGTCGAAAGCGTTTAATCAGATGTCGCTCTCGCCTGGTGTTTTATTTTTTTATACTTGAGCCTTGCTGCGGGTGTCAGCTGCAGCGCACTCTAAATGCGTTAAAACCAGAGGTCAGCCTGCCGGCAAATTGGATCAGCCCTGCCCGGCCTCTCGGCGCAATCGCCGAATTAGCTTCGTTAAGGTCTGCAGAGCCGAGCTACCGGAGAGCGCCGTACCGTGGCCGTCGGCCATGTTGTCCGCGAGCGCGTTCTGTTGTTTATTACGGCCGCGCAAGTCAGAGATAACAGATGTGCGCCAGAGATGCTACAGCTAATGCCGAGTACATTACAGATGTTACGATAGTTTTGAGAGCATCACTGGAATTCAGTCTCATTGCTGACATTGATATATGTAATCCTCTTATATAAAACGCTAATCTGGAGTCTGCGTGCGTCGTCTATAGGTACTATAGCTATTGGCTAGAGAACGGTCTAGTGCCAGCCTTCACTCTCCAATCAACAGCCACCATATTACATTCGTTCCATCATCTTGCTTTTCGTTTATTTACAACTAGACGCAAAATTCATGTAAGGAGAAGGGGATTCAATATTTACGCTATTTTATCCGTATCAGTTATAACGACTAGGTTAAACCATAACCAAAGAATTTTTTTGCCATACAATAAAAAACAATGAAGTTTATAAACATTTTCTGAAGTGCATTAACTGTATTATGGCGGTCCAGGATGTATTACAACCTAATTTCTGCTTGAAAATAATGGTAGTCTACAGGCTGTATTACAACGGAATTACTGAATGAAAATAATATCTTGCGATTGACTACAGCAGTATAAGGGCGTAATTACTGAATGTTATTTTGGCGGAATTGCGATCTCCAGTAGACCCGAACGTTATTCATTTTTCCTTACAAGCTTTTCCTGAATAAATTCCTACTACCACCACAGGTGATACCCGTCGTTATTTATATGAGGGTAATAGAAGCTATGATTTTCGAGAGCAATATTAGTGGAGGTTGTGGTTAAGTTGACCAGAATCCCCACTGACACAATTTTTTAAAGCATAATTCACTCTGAAATGAGTTTTACAAACCATTTAAACTGATTTCATAAGCGCCATGTTACTGAAGGTATTAATTAATGCGGGTGAAAGTAGTTGCATACGCATCGTGCTGAATTGTGCCTGGACCAGGAATAAAACTGATATTACATGGATAGAAAAAGTTTTCGGGATTCATAATTTGTTTTTAATTTTATTAGTTCTATACTTCCGTCGTCATTAATTCAGTAGAGGTTACTAATGTATTGCTATGTGAACAGCAAATCAAATATGTAGAGCATTACCAAATCAAGGCCACTGGCATTATATAATAACAATTCCCTATAATTAACCAACTGCAAAAAAAAAAATTAAAAAATGGCTTAATGTAATATGGTTATTCAAGAGGGGTAGTACCCAGAGACGGATGAGCGCTACTCTGGAGCTTATGCTAGAACTCGAAATGACACAAAGTTTGACGTAAAGAAGTATATTTACAATGAACACTCACAGAGAGTAATAGTACATGAACAGAAAGGTTACTCGATAAATCCTCACTATAGACTACGGCCGATTATAACTGGATTGTATGCTTAAATTTGGCGACGACAGAGGGCGTGGTCTCGATCCCGGAACCGCTTCAAGCGTTGCCTTAATAGTCGGCGATTAGAGCCGACATAGTCTTAATTGGCTTCGAGCGCACCTTCCAACCGATGAAGTACAATTACTCGCTCAGACACACACAGGTAGATGGTGTTGATTCTAGTTCCAGATATGGCTTTACCATTACGGAATAAAATAACAAAAGAAATAAAGTCACTGTCAGTTTTATTGAGAGGAGTAAAATTCTCTGTAGCATTTTTACTCAGCGTCCTCCATAAGAAAAAATAGGCCATTAGGCTATTTTTTCTCTTACGTTTTTAAATCCAAATTGAAAGACAACCAATTTTACCTTTTTAAAGAGTATTGGGATTTACAAAGTAAAGAGAATTGTAAGAATATCAGATTATAGAAGAATGGAAAAGTGAGATTCACTAATAAATTGTACGATGTTCTTTTTTCGTTAAAAAAAAAAAAAAAAAAAAAAAAAAAAGAAGCACCATAAACTTTTTTGAATTACTTGAATGCAACGAAGATAGTCTCTTTAAAATCTAGTAAACTGAAAAATTTCAACACAACACTTTCTTCCGTCATTTATAAAGAAAATAAATTACTACGACAGTAGAACATGGTGGAAATTAACTGCCATACCATCCTATGTATTATTAATTTAGTGCCGTTTCTAATGAAATCTGATACTAACTTATAGCTGCCTCTCTTTTCAATAGAACTGATGCAAAGAAACTGAAAATCCCTTTTAGAAGAGGAGGATAAACAGAAACAACACATGTACAAAAACCAACCTGTGAGGTGTCGCTAAAATCTTATCAACGTAATTTGATGCTGCACATTCTCTGTGTATGGATGAAGTATGCCGTGGCGTAGCGGTTATACGCAGTGTCTGTGGTAAGCCGAGCTCTTCATTAGTCATCGTTTGAAGGTGAGATTATGACACGTAGGGTTCTCGCTAACAAAGGAACTATACGCTTACCTTAAGCCGTCCGTTATGAGCAAACGATATGCCTGTCCTACAGCGTAGGACGCGCATCACCGAAGGCAGGTTGCCGAAACACAGTTAAAAGCTGGTGTTATCACATATACTAGAACATCGAAAAAGGGGGGAGGGAATTAAATAAAACTAGAATGACGGCAGAGTTGTAACTGAGATTTAGCAAATCATTTCTATTCAGATATTGATTCTTAATGGTTGACCTAACGTAAGCAATGCAAACCTAATTAGCACACAATCGAAATTTCTTTCCTTGAAATAAATGTTTTAAAACTACTCGTCGCCTGTAGCTGAGCTAAATCGTTTGTAAAGATATTCAGATAACATGCAATCTTTTTAATTCCTCAAACTATAACACTGCGGTGAAAAATAATGGAATCAAAATATATAAGTTATTAAACTGAAGAAGTTTTAATTTACTTTTAGAAATCAGGAAAACTGTATACGACGTGTGTTAAAAATTCCTTTTTTGTGTGTATGCATGATGAAATGACGTCAGCTTTTATATCGTTACTGGAAATAAACACACTGCAACCTTACACTTTGCGGAGGCAAGCTTTGAAAGATTTAGAAGCTAGAGTTTGTATATCGAAATAAGTTGTAAACCTTAAAAGACAAGTTGTGTACCTTACGAAAGCATGGAACTAAAAATCTTTTCGTATTTTTTTCTCGTATTATCAATCGAGAGTTTATTACAGTCATTACTTGAAGAATATTGTTACCAATTACATGAAGAAGCACATTAAAAAATCAGCCAAAAATTTCAACAAATTTGTTTGGTACTTGTTTATTGACGAAGACAATATTATTTTAGATCGTTTTCCTAAATTACTCCAAGAGCTCATTCGAGTCAGGAAAGGATGGCGCCAAGAAACGGTAGGCATTCGCCTGGAGCGAATTCAGGAGACCATGGAATAAGAAAAACATGCTATCAATTTTCACTTCACTTTGGCGGAGATGAAGAACAGGAAAGCCTGTGGGATTGATGAGTTACCTATAGAAATTCTGAAAAGTTTTAAAGGTGAGGAAAGAAGAGAAATACTGTATTTGTGTAATGAGATATGTGAAAGAGTGGAATGGCCAAAAGACTTTTTAACAACAGTGTTGATACAAATTGAAAACAATGCAGCGAAATGTGAAGATTTCAGAACCATTAGCCTCTTATGCCACACTGCTAAGATATTACTAAGAGTGCTAAATAGACTAATATCCAGCAGACTGTCGATGTCAATTGCTGAAGAACAATTTGGATTTCAAAAAGGAAGAAGTGCACGAGACGCTCTTGGTTTTCTGAGAACAATAGGTTTTCATAGAACTTGAAAAGGCTTTTGTTAGAGCGCAATGGGTGAAGTTAATGGATATTCTAAAAAATAAAGGAATTGATTGGAAGGAAAGAAGGCTAATAAGTATATTACACATCGAACACAGAGTGAAAGTGGGGAATGAACATACAGAAGAGGGAAAAATTGGAACAGGAAAGACTGAGATGTTGTTTGTCACCCATATTATGTAGGATTAGGATGTAGGATTAGCTGCATAAAGTTTGCTGATGACATGGATTTGGTGGCGGAAAGTGTCAACATACTCAGAAGAATATTAGAGGCTTTAGACAAAGGGTGTAAAGAATTCGGAATGAGAATCAATAGGAATAAAACTAAATGTATAAGGGTGGGAAGTAGTAAGAAAGAACTGGTGATAACGCTACTAGGAGAAATAATTGAACAAGTGGAGTACTTCAAATATCTTGGGATTATTATGAGTGGTGATATGAGTTGCAAGAACCTCGAATTACAGTGGCGAAGCTTTCAATAGAAAGGAAAATTTATTATGCGGAAGGCTGGATAAAAACCTGAGGAAAAAACTAGCTAAATGTTTTGTGTGGAGTGTAGGACTGTATGGAGCAGAAACATGGACGCTACGCAAAGAAGATCTAAAGAGGTTGGAAGCTTTCAAAATGTGAATATGGAAGAGGATGGAGAAAATAAGTTGGAAAGACAAAGTAAGGAATGATGTAGTGGTGGAACGAGTAGGTGAGGAAAGGTCACTTACAAAAAACAATAAGGAACAGAAAAAGAAACTGGATTGATCATGTGCTGAGGAATGGGTGCCAGCTTAAAATTGCTCAGGAGGGGAATGTAAACGGATGGAAAAGAAGAGGTCGGCGAAGAAAGAAAATGGTTGGTGACATCATGATAAATGGGAAATATTTAGAGACAAAGAGAATGGTGGAACAAAGGGAGGCTGTCACTATGAATATACCCGCTGAATAGCAGAAAACCCTTGATGATGATGTTTCAGAACTTGTGTGTCATTTAAAATATACAACAGAGTATAAAACAGTGTATGGAATGTGTCACAATTATTATCCTTAAAATTATCTTTGAACTGAATAACACTAATAATACTGAATTAAAAATTGCTGACTTTTAAATTAATTTAAATACGAACACATACTTCGATGATACACATAATATTTCCAAGTGTCGTTAAGTCTGCATTATGTCTAACTTCTAACAAACTGTAAAGAGCTCGTAAATTATGTCTTTTACTATTCCAATCATCCTCCGTTTTCAAAAGCAACACGTAAGAGATCTTTTCGGCGTTTAAATTAATTTAGCCTGAGAAACTCTTCTAGTATTTACAACATACTCTGTTTCTATGGAATGAGACGCAGCACAGAATTGAATAGAATTTAATTTCCTTTTGTTGTATCGTATTCTTCGTGGATTTAGTATTAGTTATTGTTTTTTTATTATCTGCGATTACCGTCTGTTACAAAAGTCTTAACGCAGAAAAAATGTCTATTACACTGCAATTGAAACAGTACCTAAGATTGAAGTAGACTTCCGTAAAATTTACCTGGTGATCTTTAGAAGCAATAGTTAGAGAACATTTTGATGTGGAGCGGTCCTGTTACAATAAATGAGGAAGCATATCATGAACATTTAACTTTACCGCTATGTCTGTAACACAGAGAAAGCTTCATTCGACGACGTGGAAAGTCGACATTTGATTCGTAGGAAATGACATTTGTGCAATTACATAGCGGAGCAGCGGCGACTTCATTAACTCTGAACGTGTTCTGGCAAATTAAGAGCTTTCATTACGAACTGTAACTACAAAGACACGTCAGCAGTTATTACCGTGTTAATACGTTTTCCAGCTCGAGATTGTCAAGACTAAAACTCTTTAACTCCGACATGAGTATAATTCAGCAATAACTGACGAGCTTCTCACAACGTGCAACGCAAGTTCTCAGCTCTCTACAGAACTTTACTTTCCATCTACGTCACGATTTACGAAAGGATCGTCGCAAGGAAAATTGAGTTGTGCTCTTTCGAACCACAATTCTATTTTTAATTTGCGAAATAAATGAATTTAAATGTTAACAGAGCATTGTTACAGCGAGCCATATCTCACGTCTCTCATTCAGAACTCCTTTCTGACAAATAAAATGTGGCCTCTTCTCCTCTTTGTCACTAATAACTTCGGACTGACTGAAAGTGCGTCTGTTCGGCTGGAATACCTGATGTCTGTCTTGCCCCACGTCAGGAACAATTGCTGCTTACTTGGAATTCACCAGGATAATTTCATTAATTTATCATCTTGTTCATTTATTGTCTCGCATCACTCGCGTACAGTAATGCGATAAGTATGAATCATGTAGTAAAATATTTTCCAGATACGTTTCAAAGAAACAAGTTTAACGAATTGAGGTGGTCACGGAGTTAACATTAAATTTATTCATTAATGAGCAAAAACATTATAACCATCTGCTTAATAGCGTGTTGGTCCACCTGCGGAACACATTATAGTAGCGATTCGAAGTGGCATGAATTCGACTCGTCCTTGATATGTTGGCACCAGATGTTTACGCACAGGTCACGGAATTCCCTTATATACCAAGCAGGTGGCTTTTGGACCCTGAGCTGGCGCCCAATAGCGTCCCAGACGTTCTGTCAGGTTGAGAACAGGCGGATTTGGTGGCCAAGACGTCAACGTAGGCTCACTATGATCCTCCTCAAATCACTTTAGCACGATTCAGGACTTGTGACATGGGATAACATGAAGTATGAATGGATACGATGGTTGGCAATAATATTCACGTAGCCCACTGCTATCATGGTTCATTCCGTTACCTCCACATGTCCCATGGAAGCCCAAGTGAATGACCCCATTGCTTAATACTACCCCCACCCGTCTGCGCCTGTAGCGCGGTGTAAGTTTCGAGCAGCCGTTTGCCTGAAGACACGACCTCGAACCTTGGCACATTAAGAAATGTGATTGATTCATGTAACAAGCCAACACGTTTCCATCGACCCACGTACAATCTCGATGATCTCATTCCCACTGCAATCGTAACTGACGATGTCGTTGGGTCAACATGAGAACACTTAGGGGCCGGCTGCTAATGAATCCCCATGTTCAATGTGCGCTGAATGGAATGCTCCAAAATATTTTTGTCTGCACCAGCATTGAACTCAGCCATCATACCTGCCACAGATTACCACTTATCCTGTTTACACAGCGGTCAAGCCTCCAATTTTCCCATTCTGTGATGAGACGTGGACATCCACAAACTTGTCACCTACACGTTAGCGGTCTGGTGGCTCAGTGGTTAAGGAGTCTGACTGGAGATCGAAAGGTCCTCGGTTCCAATCCCTGTCTCGGCGGGGATTTTCATAGGCACTTAGCCTGACCTTCACCTCTGGCGCAGCATGCTGTGAAATGTGAAATACACCAGAACGCTTCCGTGGTTCGGATTCGACGTTTAACTGGGGGTCCCCTGTACCCGGCAGGAATACCGGGTTAGGTTAAGGTAGCTACGACAGGGGCGGAATTCGCAGCCATTAGAAACCCTGTCACCAGGTCATTACGACCACACGGAATTATTATTATTACCTACACGTTGTATTACCACCCTTCAGTCACTTTCTATAGGGGGGGCATCCATTAATTACGAGAGGTGTTTCCCCCCCCTCTCCTGTTAAGACTTCGTTAGACCCCCCCCTAGAAATCACCCTCGCAACTTTTTGAGACCAATTTCTTTTTGGTCTCACCCTTCCAAAGGCGGTTACACCCCCACTTTTCGACGTAATATCATTTCGAAATACCCCCCTAAAATCGACTTTCGGGTCATTTGTAGAGCTTTTTTTTTAGCTCTACGCCCCCTAGATGGTCACTAATATAGTAGCACGGGAACAACCGATCAACCTCGCCGATTGCCATATGCTCCTTCCCAAGCGCCGGGTCACAACAATCTGATGTTTGTATAGTTGCTTATGTTTTCCGTGCGTATTATTGCTGTCCATACTTCTCTACTCCGCAAACATTCATATTTTTTTGCATGTATTTGTAACGGACCATTGCTTTATTAGCTTGGTACAACCAATTTAAGAGGTGTAGCACAAGGCTACCCAGCCAATTTTGGAGATGGGCCACGATTTCAATCCTAAGTTACCCTGCGGGCCACATAATACTTGCCTGTAGTTACAATAGCAATTCAAATATAACAAAGGTATAAGTAACACAGTGAAAAATTAAAATCCATCAATGACACCTTTGCAGAGATTTTTTAACATTATAATAAAAAAGTAGGAAACGCCAATGCGACCTTTGCAGAGGTTTTTGAGTTAGCATATTCTAGACCACTGCTGTTGGCGGGCAAATTCAAATGCGCTGGTGGTTCATTTCGTGCTCTCAGTTATTTAAGTGTAGATGTAAGGAATTCGCCGGTCGGATCAGGCGCTGAACGGAGGCACATGTGTAGCTGATAAAGTGTTATCCGCCAATCTACCAGCGCGCTAATATCGAATGATTCGTTATTCATTCAGCAGCAGACCAGCGAAGGAACAACCAGCCTCGGTACTTCGGACCGACTGCAGCTTGCGCCAATGTTTCCAGCTCTGATTTTAATTTTCGGCAGCCATAGTAAATCTTCCAAATTAGTAAATCCCTAGCGGGTTGTGGAGTTCCTCCTTCGTCACCCCCGCTTCTAACAATGGGCAGGGGAGGCGAAATAGATAGTGTAGCACTAGATTTTACAAAGGCTTTTGACAGGTTGAAGCATAGAATGAAGGTAAATAAGGTAAAAACCATTGGAGCAGATGAAAAAATGATCTCGTGGGTAGAATGGGTAGAAGGTAGAAATAAAAAAGTCAGGGTAGGGAATGTAGTATCAAAAGAAAAGTGAAAATGGGAGTGACACAGGGTAGTGCATTGGGGCCGTTTCAATTCGTTATTCTATTGAAGACTGTATTTGTAGTTTCCTGTCGGAAGTTAGGTTGTTTGCAGTTGACATGATGCTGTTAGCAAAAGGTTTCAAAACTCTTAACTTGTTGGAGAGATTAATGAAGGGATGTACCAGAGAAGTAAGGGAATCGGGTTACAAAAGATTATTCAGGCCATTGCTTGAGTATGGTGGTGTAATATGGGACCCACATTTTGGATAGCAAATACATAAGTTGGAGGGGGTGCGAGGAAGGGCTTCTAGATTTCTCTCTAGAAATTATCGCAGAACAGAATAACTTATACGATAAAGGAGCTGGAATGGGATTCATCGGAAGACAGGAGGAGGGTGAAGAGAGTGATGGGAGTGTATAAGGCGTATATTTGTGATCTGGCGTAGAAAGATATTTGTGAAAGAATTAGGAATGGTACTTGGAAGGGACAAGATGACAATTAACATAAACTGGCACTCGATTTCAGTCACTATGTTGTGGGACGATTTTCTTTCGTAGATAAGGGTGTCAGGGACTGGAACAAGTTGCTAACAGAAATGATGAAGAAACTACCAAAAACGTTGAAAGAATTTAAAGTTGACATTTTTAGACGGCAAAAGTAGGGAGTTACAGCAAAGGAGAACAATTGATGAGTAGGGAAATTGCCACCGGAGCATGCACTCCATCGCAATTAAATAAAATTAATTAAGCAAGATTCCCCCAACGGAAGATTTACGGAAGAAAGAAGGATCTTAAGCAAACAAGGAAACGGCGCAGTTCTATAGGAAAATAGGGAATATCAGAGCAAGTCATAGGCTCCCGACAGCATGGACACAGGATAAGACAGAACCAGGAAGAACTGAATGAGGATCAGGTGCCACACATATTGACTCCCTGCGTTCAGAAATCTTCATATTGATATAATACGAGTATTAACCCGTGTTGTCGGCTGGGTGCGAATTCACACCAGGTGGTCATACGTCATCTGTGGTTGAAGCTCGCATACCGACAGTGTGAACACGAGCGGCATACCACACAGGAAGCACTAGCCACTATTTGCGGAATTGCGCGTGAAATGACGCCGTTTATAGTAGACACGTATCAGTAGCGAACAAACGCACATTACCCAGGAATCTGCCAGCTAAACAGTATTCGCAATATGTACGACGTGTCACTATGGAATTGCTGCAACAAATACTGGCTACATACCCGCTCGTTACCCCTACGTGTAGTGTAGCAAGGTAAATTCACTCACATCACGTCTTCTCCAGTACGCAGTAATAAATGAAATGAAAGGAAACTCGTCTAAGGTCTTTCTCAGAATCTGATTGCAAGCAGAAACCGTAAAAAGAATATAAATATTTTGGGTCAGAATATATGAACTTTATTTTATTTTCGCGGTATCCCACGTCGTTTTGTTTAATAGATCGACTGGATAATGATTCCCCATCAGGCCCACAATTATTTCTATCTTTATGATTTCCGTTCCTATCGATTACGTCCTAGTTTTGTTCTCTATCTCTTCTTCTTTCGTTTCACCCTCTTTGGGGTACGATGAGTAAGCCACTTCTTAGCATGTTGTTTCTTCCAGTATTTCTTCATTCTCTCGGACCTTCTTCTTCTCTCCTCTTCCGAGATGATGGGTTGCGACTTTGTTTTAGATGTTTTTCTTTAAATCTTATCTGAATTGTTCTATTAACTAATGAATTTTGCGTAATTTTTAATTCTTTTCCAATTTCTGTGATCCAATTAGGCTTCCTTATGCGGTTAAGCAAGAAATCAAAAATTTGTTTGGTTAGTCTACCACAGTTCATTCTGAGAGGATTTCCGTAAAAATTTAGTATCTTTTTGTGTATAGTATTTGAGAGTTTTTCATTTTTTTTTGTGGAGAGTTTAATTCTTGAGGTGTACTTTTTATTATCTTTAAATTTTGTTTCTATGATTTTTCTTTAAAAAATTCTTTCTTTTAGTTCTAGTTGTTTTATCTGCCCTATGTGATTTATGGTTAGGGTTTCTGCTGTGTACAATGCTTCCGTCTGTATCACTGTTTTCTGATGCTTAATTTTGGACCCCCACGAAAGGAATTTCTCGTTGGATATCTCTCTTGTCGATTGGAAGGAAGATTATTTTTTCTGGATTCTATTGTCTTGTGTTGTGTTTCATTCCAACTAATCCATTCCCCCAGATATTAAATTTCTTTTACTATTTCTATTTTTTGTTCTTGAACTTTTAAATATTTATTTTGGTGTTTATAGTTTGTTATGATTTTCGTGTTTTCAGAGGAAACTGTACGATCTATTTTATCTGTTTGTTTCTCTAATTCAAGGATTTGTTCTTTTGCTTCTTCCATTGTTTCAGCCACCAGGGCCATATCATCCGCAAAGACAATACAATTGATTTTTCTTCTTTTTGTAATCCAGTCTTATTCCACATTTTATATTTTTTTTACATTCTCTGATTACTTTCTCATGTGCACAATTAATCAATAACTGTGAAAGTCCATCCCCTTGTCTTAACCCCGTTTTTATTTCAGAAGCGTCTGATACTTTTTGAAAACGTGTTCGTGATAGTGGCTTTTATTAAGTTAGTAGTTTTCTTCTCCAGTACTACTTCTTCTAGCACTGATACTAGAGATTCTCTATCAATAGAATCACCTGCCTTCTTGAAACCAATGAAGGAAATTACATATTTTTTGCCATTGATTTTTGGTACGCCATAATGTTCTTGAGGTTTAGTATTGTTCAGCGCATGATATACCCTCCCTGGTACTCCCCCAGTTGTGGTTCCTGTATTTAAAAGGAGTTTTGAAAGAATCTTGTAAGTTACATCCACCAATGATATACCTTTGCAATTGTTTGGATCTGTTTTAGAGCCTTTTTTTGTGAAGAGGGTGGATGAGGGCTGTTTTCCATTACACTGGGATTTCTTCTTCTTCCCAAATCTTATTCAAGACACATTGAAGAGATTTAATGCCATTTTTTTTTTCTTTTTTCCAATGTTCGGCCACTACTTGACATTCTACTTACGCTTTGTTGTTTTATAATTCTGAAATGATTTTTTAAAATTCTTAAAATGTTGGTGGTTCTGAATCTAGCTTTCTCAGAGGTATCTGGAATAAATTAAAAATTTTCATGAATGGCTTCACAATTCAAGAGTTTGTTAAAATAGTCTGCAAATACCTTGGAATTCTGTGTTGTTGTGAGTCATGTTCCCACTAGCATCTCGAAATTGAAGGTTTGGTGCTTTGTACTTTTATAGTTTTTGTTTAAAAATTCTATAAAAGCTTCTTGTGTTGTTACTTGTAAACTCTTCATCAATTTGGATAAGAGTTTTATTTTCATATGCCTTTTTAACCTTTTTTGTATTTTTATTCTTCTTTCCTCTGTTTTCTGCGATTGCCATTGTTACCAGGCCCGTTTTCTTGCAACAATATATATATCACATTCTGTTGACCACCATAAATTTCTTCTAATTTTGTGCTGCTATTTGTTCAACTTTGTTAAGTAAATTTTCCTTGATATTTTCCCATATTTGTGTCTGTATGTTTTCTTTTGCCTTCGTGAAGTCATCTGAACTTGGTTTGTTTTACGCGTCGTATTTCCGGATTTTAATTTGCTTTGTTTTCTATTGTGGATCCCTTTAAACTTGATTTTAGACAAATTATGATTCGAATCCAAGTTTGCACCTCTAAGCACTCTAACATTCATAATCTCTTTGTGAAATATCTTTTAATTGCTACATGGACAATATGGAATTCTCCAAGCCAAGTTTTTGTTTTGTGGTAGTTTTTTTAATGCTGTAGATTTAAGAATTAGGTTATGTGCCTGACAAAGTTCTATCAGACTGATGCCATTTCAGTTTGTTCTATGATGGGCGGGATACTTTCCAACGATTTTCTTATACCTTTTATCTTTGCCAATCTGTGCATTAAAATCTCCAAGAGGAATGATGTTTTTACTGGAATTTTCTGAATAAAGTCATCTAGTTGGTTCCAAAGGTTCTCTATTTTTCTCCTTATTCTTTGTATTGTCTTCATTTGTGGGTACATGAGAATTAATAATAGTATACATTTTGTCTTTCCTTTTAAATGTAAGACTTTACATGCTATCAGATTCGGACTTAAAGTTAACTATCGGATTTAAAAATTATTTGTCTGATTAAAAGGCTGTTCCAAGATGCGGTACGTTTTTCATCACTATCTTTCCTACTTTACCTTTACATATCCTAAAATCTTCTGAATCAAAGTTATCTGTGTCTATAAATCTTGTTTCTTGAAAGGCTGTTATAATTATTTTTCGATTCCTTAGTGTGTCTGTTAGGTGCTTAAGTTTTCTTATTTTTAATAATGAATTTACGTTAAAGGTTATTAAGTATATTTGTTGTTTAATTTTGATTTTGGATGAGATTCCAAGACATTCCGACGGTGCTGCAGACTCCCCAGAATCCCAATGTCGCTTACGTGGTTTTGTAAGGCAAATTGTTTAATATCACACACTTCCATGACTGATAACAGTTATGTTTCGAGTTACTCAAGGCCACAGATATCAAACCACCCTGTCTGCCGTTGGGTGATCCATCACTTCATCCGCCATCGAGACCGTTGGCTCGCTTTTATCTAGTTACCCTAGACAGAGTCTCTATAATATTGTGCTACCATCCCAATCCAGATGGATCATGGTTTTTTTTTTTTTTTTTTTTAACGAGGTTTTTACTCCTTCCCCTCCTCCTCCCCTATCACTTGCGTGACGGAGCCACGGACTTCGGACCGGCATTAGCAGAATTTTTCTTCTGTATGTTACCAATCCTTTAATCCTACTTTGTTATTATTTTGCCTGAATCTCCTTTGGTTGAACTTATTTTAACACCCAGTAGCTGGTTCGAGCCTCACTGCTAGAAGAAATTAATACTGTTCGGGACTTTGCAGCGCGGCGGTACAATTGACGTTCATGATTTCTAGTTAGAAGATTGTGTATTAATATCCTGCATTAAATCCGAAACCCGTCCATAATAGGTAAAAAGTAAAAGCATACGACACTGTTGGCGGCGTTTCGTCAATCAAATGGGCACCTAAGGCTTGGTAGCCCCGTTGGTATTGCAATGAACTACAACATTATTGCATTCATTTATAATATTATTGTAGTTTTAAGTGATTCAAATCATTCGTTAGAAGGCAGAAAATTTCGAAAGATTTTTACTTTAATCATATTCACAAGTAGTGGCCCGGTAGCTCAGTGGTTAAGGACTCTGACTGGAGGTCTAAAGGTCCCCGGTTCGACTTCCTGTCTCGGATGGGGATTTTCTTAAGCCCGTAACCCGACATTCACAGATGTCACAACTTGCCTTCTAAGTAGGCCAGAACGCTTCCGTGGTTCGAATTCCACGTAACTGTAGATCCCATCTAGGGCTAACAACCCTAGCTGTAACACGGATGTGTGCACATCCAAAACAAATTCAAAACAAACAACCGCTTAAATTGGTTCTATTTGATCCAAAGGAACATACATACATACATACATACATACATACATACTCGTACATATTCATAAACAATCATCCATCCAAATTACATATATGTCGGAATCAATTATGATAAATAAAAATGGCTTCACAGTTCAATGAATTTATTAACTGATCATTTTGCAATTAAGGACACATGAAAATTGTTTTTACACCTTCTGAAATTACACACATTTTAAAACTCTGTGGTTAGCATAGATAAATTTAAAAAAATTCTGGGTGCATTTAAGAACATAACTTTGCAAAATGTTTTACACTTATGCCGTGTCTTTTACCGTACCAGAGTAAGGTCACGGCAACGCTACACTGCAGCTTGGAAGCCACAGCTAGGTTCCGTCGAGAGCTGAACTTTCAAGGAGCCACTCAGTGTCCGGAGACTTCAGGTGGTGTCGAGTACCGAAACATCGAGGCTCTACTCGAAGTTCAAAAGCAAAATAATCTTCCTTTTTTCCGTTCCCAGGAAAGGCTGCAAATCTCTCTTGCTGTGACCCAGCGTGTTGGGTGAGTGTTTAACACTCTGGCCTCGCATTCGGGAAGACGGCGGTTCGAATACCAATCCGGGCATCCAGATTTGGGGCTTTCATGGTTACCTCAAATAACTCCAGGCGATTACATGGATGCTTCCTTCAAAAGGCCATGGCCGAAATCCTTCCCGTTCCTTCTCCCCAGTCCTATCCCGCCGTTGACGAGACGTAACGCCATAAGGGGGAAAAAAAACCTTTATGGCTGGTCCCCCATCAGTACGTGCGCTCCGTCCTTTTCATGTAATAATTGTCAATAATTTTTATTTTAACCATTATTATTGGCTGAAGCTCTCCCAACCTCCCATCGAATATGTCAAACTATAGGGAAGGAATAGTATTCTTAAAAACAAAATAAACTACAGTTTTGCATAAAAATCTGCCTGCGTATTTTCGCCGGGCGGCTTGATGTCTAATAAAACAAATTTCATGCCTGACGGGGCTTAAGCAATTTTTGCAAGCCTTTGTATGCCGACCAGAGTTTGAATACCTTTTGTAATGATGGCTTGGTCCCTTTACGCCATAGGCGTCTGTATTCTCCTAAAGTCTTGTTCCACACGCTTCTGGCGTTACATGAAGACACCAAACTAAGTGGTGCCAGAAGTGACGTGTGCACTGGTAAACATTAATCTCCCATTAAATCTGTTTCGGAAGAGTAGAGCAGTACCTGGTTTCAATTTATCCACTTTCTCATCAAATGCCACGTTAAAAAATATATATGTTATACAAACAGAATAACACTGAAAGTATTTGAAAACGTTGCAGACCGAGCGGTACTCCCTACCGTTCTTTGGGTTAGTTCGTCCTTAATGACTACGACGTCTGCAAGAAGTAGACAGAGAAAACGGAAATTCGGCGCCTATGCATTACACTAATTCATTTCTGACCACTGTGATCAATGTTAATCATTGCCAACGGATTGTTGTATGATATCAGTAAACTCATTGATTTTGTCTGCAATGTACAAGGATGTTTTTAAAAGAAATGTATGGCACAATGAAAGAGAAATATCACGAATAAAAATTATATAAACGGACAAAAGACTCTTAGTATTAGATACATATTATCGCATAACTATTGAATGGCTGCGACTAGAACCTAACATGGTGCATACGTTTTCGGATTATTAGATTTTAATTTGTCTTATCTGAGGATCTTCTTTGGCCTGAGACATTAAAGAGGACTAATTATATTCTTAGTAGGGATCTCTACCTTAAGCATGTTCATATTAAGATAAGAGCTGTCTACCAAGCATTACTTCAAAACAGTATGTTGCTTTGGAATCCCGTTTCACTCACATGTTCCAAGGATTATATCCCACAACGTACTATTACTACTATATGAACAAAAATTCGAGGTATTATGTATAAATTTTCATGTAAGACATTCTACAAGAACTATTTTTAGTTTTTCCAGATAGCAACGTCTAATTATTTTATTTAAAATATGGAGTATTTACTATCCAACAAGGAAGGAGTTATTAAAACGGGTGTGAGACTTTTGATGTGATATCGAAGAAAATGGGAGGATCATTTTTAATTGAGCATTTCAAGTGTATTTCGGGAATAGAAAAATTCAATCTAGCACCGGAAATCGAATTCCTAGGGGAAAAAAAGACCATTACATGAGTGCTCTCTTATCACGGTCAGTAATAAACTAATTCCTAAATAGCCTTCTGAACATTTTGTACTCTATGAAAAGAGACAGAGCAAACAGGGGAAGCAAAGCTGTCTCTAGTTATTCATGTAATCACAATTCGCTGAGGAGAAGCTGGTGGGTGAATCTGTAAACAAGACCGACCAAATTTGTGAGTCTGGGCGGCCCATGGGAAATCAACTGCAACCAACCAACGCTCTCCGGAACGTCTCTGGAAGCAGCAGATGGCACTGATACCATGTCTGGAACGTCGATGTTAATCCGACAAAGTAAACGCTTCCATGTCGGCTTCCCGCAGCGCTACTGCACTGCCAATAACTTATTTTTTCATTTTTTTTTTTTGTTTCTTATGTGTGTGTGTGTGGCACAGCTGGGAAGAAAACAGTTTATCCGTTAGTTGTTAATGTTAATTAACGAAGTTAATAAAATTTAACTTTTAAGTTAACCTAAAAAGTCGTTAACCGTCTTTTTAACTTAAATTGAACTACCGTTAACTTTAGTCCTTTTAGTTGACGTATTTGGTTTGTTTGAATTGCGCGCCTCGCTACGCTTGACCTATCGGCGAGTAGGATGGCGAACGAATTAGATAATACGAAGTGCAAGTGTGATGCATAGACAACTGTTATGGTGGACATCTACATCTACATCTATACTCTGCAATTCACAATTGCTGTGGGTGGCAGAGGGTGCTAAGCACCATTCCTATTTTAGAGTATTCCAATCCCGAACAGAACGAGGAAAGAAAGAATACATAAATGTATCAGTACGGCATCTTATCTCTCTAATCTTATCCCTCCTGTCACTGCGACCTAAATAGGTTGGCGGAAGAAGTATTTCGTTGCACTCGTAAATTAGAGATTTTCGCATATTCTCCAACAAATTTAAACGAAAACGACGTCGTCTGTCCGCCAAACAATCCCAGCCTAACCCACGTATCAGCTCTGTGACACTTACATAAGGACTGTAACTAGCGGTCACGAATCGAGCGGCTCTCCTCTGTACCCTCTCCAATGCGTCAATCAATCCCTTGCGATACGGATCCCAAATTGCACAACAGTATTCCAAATGCGGACGCACTAGTGTTTTGTACGCTGTTTCCTTTGTATGAGCATTGCAGCTTCTCAAAATACGACCTATGAAACGTAGTTTTGAATTAGCTTTGCCTACGACTGAAGTTATGTGCAAGCCCCATTTCATGTTGCTTTGTACTGTTACGCCTAGATACTTCAGGGAATCGACCTTGTCAACAACTGAATTATTAACTTTTTACTCGTGAGCAAACGGGGTCTTTTTATTACTTATTTGCATTGCCTTGCACTTTTTACAGTTAAGTGTAAGCTGCCATTTACGGCACCATTCCGAAATAACATCCAGATCGCGCTGTATTTCTAAGCAATCGTCAGAGCACCCCACTTCCCTATAGATAAGTGCATCATCAGCAAAAAATCGGATCCTGCAATTAACGTTGTCACCGAGATCGTTTATAAAAATTAAGAAAAGAAGTGGTCCTATTACACTACCTTGAGGAACGCCCGAAGTAACATCTAGCTTTGAAGAGGCTTCCCCGTCAACAACGACATACTGCGACCGACCAGTTAGAAAATCGCGTATCCATTCGCAGACATGGCGTGGGTGTGAGCAGGAAAGTTAGAGTTTTGGTTCGTTTCTATTTTACCTTTGCAAATCGGCGCTCACTACTCGTTTCTAACTCGATCGGTGATTGATTTTGATATTTTTATATTCTAACTTTTTTTACTGCCAGGAAAATGTTACTTTTTAGTTGGTATTGGTTTGGTGTTCGTTATTGAAATAAATTAAACTGACATTCGTTACATTATTACGTCAATAAAACTGAAGATATTGAATCCGTTAGCGAAAGCAGCAATGTTAACAACAACAAAGAGAATTTAAAAAATTCTTGGTCACGTTTATGATTGTAGCATTTAAATCAAGACTGGAAGGACAGTAGATTTGCGAATGCAAACTGTTTTTGCCTAAACTTTCTGCAATCAAGGCTCACTTGTCTAGCCTTAATTATCTCAAACAACATAATTATGAAGAGGATGCATATATCAAAATATGAACAGTTTGAATAAAAAGTAAAAGCAGGGCCAACTCGTGGGAAAATAAAAATAATTCAAAGCCTTCTTCAAGTGCTGTGGATTCTTCTGATGTAGACAGCAGCAGAATTGATTTGTTTTCATCTTCATCTGCTAATAAATGTTTACGTTTATAAATTATTTGGAATCGTCGAATTCCAAGCTGGTGTGGACCGATGTATTGTAAACCTTTTCGTTGCCATCATGGTTCCACTACATGTTGAAGAATCCTATACTTTTGAGAAACTGGTTAAAATCTTGAACCTCCATAAATACTCAATTTCCAGGACATTTGGTAGCCGTATTATTGATTCCACACCACGGTATATAGCATTTCTTGCAGTAATCTATGGCAATACATAAGCATCAGTTCCGCTTTTAGACGGTTAAATTTTAACATTTAACTTTCGTTTAATTTGAAAAAATGTAACGCTTTAACGATTATCGATGTTAACTTTTTAGGTAGCGGATTAACGATTAACGAAGTTACCTTTTCGATTAACTGTACCTACCTATGGTGTGTGGCTTCCGAGCATATAAACAATATCCCAGACGTCGTAGTAACAGAGTTTTCCTACGCTTATTTTAAAGCAATGTGACAACTTAATTACAGCCATCTGTTTGTAAACCGCGAAAGCTGTGTTCTACGTAGTGAATGTCTGTTTGTTTGCGTGCAACGTTTGGATTTAGGAGTTAAAACGTTGGTGCTGTTTTATTGCCTAACTAATAATTTTAATTTCCTCACAGTCTCCAGTAAGAATTTCTTAGTATTCAATTTATTGTTTGCATGTAGAACCACTCTGCCGTGCAGAGCTCCACTACTAATTAATAATTATTTAGTACACTTACAGAGAAGATAGATTTCTTGCTAAATAACAAGTTGCAATAATACAGTAAACAGAATGGTTTTTGAAAATGGTTATTGAAACCTTTGTTTGCTCATGGCTCATGCATTTTTAACGTCGAGGTCATTAGGTCGGGAAAGGACTGAGGACAAAAAACGAAAGAAATTCGACCACAGCCATAGCATAGGAACCATCTCGGCATTCGCCCAGATGGCTGTAAGAGCATTAGAAGCCTCGTCCTCCCGAATGCAAAGCCAGAGCTTTGTCGCTAAATCAACAGTGGTTCTATACTGCCAAAAGAAATGCCTGGCTTTTATTAAGTGTTGTGATTTCCGTCTGGTATCCTCTATATCAGTTACAGGTGAAAAATATGTAGTTAGTAATAGGATTTTGTATGCTGATCAACTGCATATATATATATATATATATAAACTGCTATTGTTTGGGTGTAGCCAAGGAACCAGCAGATTTTTGATGGTATTATCTGTTGATGTTATTGCGCTATCAACATAGGAACAGTAAATGCATTTACGGCTGCTGTCAAAAACATAGCAAAATGTCATAGCGAATTTTGTGAAATATTTTATCATTCAAACGTTACTGTAAAAATGCCCAATATTTTATAGTTATTGCAGTGCCATCTGCGGTAAGTTTATAACAATTGAAATTTGAACATTCTGGGAACTGGATCAGAATTTTCTTTTTTTATAGGTAAGGTTGCTTCCTTTTTTCTATTAAATTTCTCGATACCGGCACAGTCCACTGCCATTGCTTCAATCGGATATTGCGTTGAATCTGTTCATAGTTGACATCCTCTCTCCATCTTGTGGTTCTATTCCACGTCTCTCTAGCATAGGTCTTGCAAATTATGAGGAGATCTGAAGCTCAAACAACTGGAATTTCTCTCCATTCCGTTGTTGATAATTTTGCTAAAACTTTCCTCCAAACGAATTTAACCCGTTTATTAATTGAAGAGAAATAATATATTTGTTCTAGGACATCACAAACCAGATATAAATTTCTCCTTTCATTTTACAACGATATTATTTTCTGCAAGGACGATAAATAATCGGAGACCATTATTATATATTCTGGCCGCACATAACAGCCATATTCCAGCCTTTAATATGATTATCATTTCCGCTTTCAACACAGTGACTGCACTTGATAAATTGAACACATTATATGATTTTCTGTGCAAGTCAGAGAAAATGCACCCTACTTGTACCTTTACTTTAAAGCCGTCGGTACTACTTCACGTTTGGTCAACTCGCTGTCTGATCTTATAATACTCTTTCGTTGTTGTTTCCTGTGGTTAGATATTTTTGGCTAATTGGAAGCAAGAAATATTTGATGGTTTATGTGACGATATTAAGTGTGCATTTTGAAACTTCATCGTTAATATTATAGGCCTACTGTTGTGAAAAACTGTATACAATACTATAAGAATCTGTCTACATATACTGTATTTATATGTTGCTCGCGTTGCACTCACCATATAGCTGATTCTGAAGATACATCAGCTCGACCTGACATTTCTATAGTCAACCGTCTCGTAGTATGCTGCATCTGGTTGAAAAGAAACGAAGTCGGCAACCAGGCGTAACTTCCTCGTCCTTTGAATGAACGGCATCAGTACTTCCGCATATCCCGACTTCACTCTCCCTTTGGGGAGATCAGGATTCCACCCAGCCTTTCGTACATATTCTGGTGATTTGAAGCTTCCCATCCTTCGTTCCTTCTTCGTTATTTCACTATGAAAAATTTTTAAACCTGAAGTTTCAAACTAAATTTAGTATGTTTGAGTTTTAACAACAGTTACTGCCTAATTTTTTCGGCCCTTTGCTTCTGTTTCCTCCTTATCTTTCAAACGGGCTGTTTAATCAGTACACGAAACTCCATTTTACAGAAAATAAGGAAAGCTGATCGTGGTTAACAGCTGGTAATTGCTGGGTAAATTACGCTTGTCTACAAACTGATATACTATCACTGCATACTTGTCACACGCTAAAAACTGTTATCGCACAGCTAACTCCATCGCTCAGATTTTGTATTCTCTTACCTAACATCTTTTTTATACATACATCATTTCTCTACCTGAACAGAAATGTAGACAATTCTCGTCATACGTCCCGTGCCATTACATTCCAGTTACTAACTGAACAAATATTAGATTTTTCGTGTTTTCAGTGGTACGCCTTACATTTTTGCTTTTCATGTTTTTTTGTTATCTTGATTTATACTGCTATAAAATTTTGGAATGTCAGATTTCACGTATAAAGCTACGTTTAAAAAAAGTTTTCAGGTGTTTGACTCCAATCCCTAATATAGAAAATTTACTGAAAATGATTAGAAAGAGTATATTTACTTTCTTTGCATTTTTATTCAACCAGCATGACAAAGGAGTCCTTTGCTTTCGTTCTGGTTTGTGTGATATATGACGACTATGTTTTCAAAAGTCAGTAGTGAGAATAAGGTTTAGTTTCTAAAATTATTTTGCGGACAGGCATTTATTTACTCCGGAAAATGTTACCGAAATTTGTAAAGGATCCAGAAATAACATAATTTCTTTGAAATAATGGAGAAATAGAAAGTTAATATCCTTGGGAGAAGAAAACATCCAATAATCGTGGCTGTTGTCCTACAACAAATTCTAACCACTCCAGTAGGATTTAAGTTTTTCTCGTTAAAAGTAATTCGAACAGAAAAGCCCTAGCTATTAAATGTTGTTTTTATTTAGAACGGAACTAACGCTGAATTAGAAGAATTTGGTGCACTAATAGTAAAAAAAAAATATTGTTAAGGTAAAAATTCTAGTGCCATCTTTAAGCCATCAGAAAAGCGTTTTATCCACCCTTCCTCGGATCGTGTTGTTTCCGCTGTGGAACTATTCTATAACTTGTTTTATTCTTCAAAAGTCTGTTGCATATACATTACAGAAGGTCAGTTATTATATAATTCTAAAAATAGCACGAAAACGTAGGTACTTCAAACGTCATTCTTTACAGAGATATAAATGCGTAAATCATAGAAAAATTAAATCTGAATACAATATTCACCATTTGCTGGGAGCTAATTTAGCTGATCTTAATGAGTGTGTCTTCCAAAAATATTCCACCTTTATTTTTGTATTTTGCCGTTTTCTTCAAAGTGCACAGCTTGATTTTTAGAGCAATCTTCTAAATTCGTAGTCTTGGATTGCAGCCTGTGAAATATGGTTTGACTTAGAATACAAACAATCGAGTATGTTATCCAGGTTCGGCTCTTTTGATGTCTGCACATAGAAATAAGCTGAAGGCAACTTTCTTGTATGACGGCTGCTATAGCATTCTTCGTCCATAATCCTCTTATATAAAACTCGTTGTCTGGAGACTTCGCGCACCCATTGGCTAGAGAAGGGTCACGTGCCAGCCGTCACTCGAGATTCAACAGCCTCTATATAGTTACAATCGTTGTCTCATGTTGCTTTTTGTTTATTTACAACTAGATGCAGAAATTGAAGTAAGGAGAAGGGTATTCGATGTTCACGCTATATTATCTGTATCAGTTGTAAGAACTAGATTAAAGCATAAATTAAGAATTTTTTTGGCAGAAGATAAGTAACAATAAAGTTTATCAAAAACTCAGAGAAGGTTTACACGAAACGTACGTAATCGCGAAATGTATCAGTCAAATAAATAACAGTTATCCCTTTTCGAAATTATAGTCTCCGTCATTTAAAGTAAAATGCATTTATTTAAATAAAATCCTAGCCAAATACTCTGATAATCTAACCAGAGTAAAAAACTCATACCACAAAAAATATAATTAAAATTGAGTCTTATTCCTTTTCCCTTACAAGCTTTTCCAGAATAAATTCCTATTACCATCATAGATGATACCCTTAGTTTTTGATACACGTGTTAGCTATTAAATGAGATTTAAGTTTACCTTTTTATATAGATTCAAATCATCAAGTAATATGACTGTGTATGACGCGATGTGAAACTCAATTTATTATTCGCAATTGAACAACGATATTCTTGCCACAAAACAATAGCCACTAGAGATATTAGAAATTAGATATTATGTGCACAGTTTAATACATAGGCAACTGCTATGAAATTAACTGTCATAATACAGTTATAAAGTTTGCTTTTCGTAGCTTTTTATTCTTTTTTTTTTAAAGTGGGAAAATATTTTGGCTGCAAAAAACGAACTACGACTGCTTTTCAGTAACTAATGTCACTATTGAAAGTAAAAGTTCTCATGGTCTCTGCTATTGGTAACCACGAATGTCAACTCTCATTCCGGCCTATACTAAATTTTAATTTATTTAAAATTTCCGCTAATGCTGCTGCCTGATAATTTCGGTTTATTTTCGCTGTATGCGAGTTATTACGGAATTTAAAGTGGATATCAGGCCAAAAATGTTGCTGAGTCGAGTATTCTGGCAATTCATTTCTTCGAAGTTGTTCAGCTATTCCATAATCTGGAATCTGTATAATTTCTCCGGCTGTTACAGAAACTATGACCAATATTACATTATAAATGTTTTACCAGGTTCAAAAAAAACAACGTGATGCTTTAGGGCAGTGATAAAAAATAACATTAAAACGCTTGGAGGAGATGTGTTGTTCATTTTCTTTCTGCGAGTCTGAATCAATGTGTATTTTGTTTACCTGCCACTACCTGTTGTGGAAGAAGCAGCGAAAAGGGGAGGGGGGGGGTAATGCGGGATTTTAATACGTAGAAAGGTAAGGTTTTCACAACTAATGACGTGGTTATCAGTACGCATTTGTCACTAGCCACGAACGCTGCCAATGTAATGGGCTTTACTCTAGTCCATATAAAATATGCATTACAATATTGAAAACGCAGTAGAAGCAAGTTGATATTTCCGCAAATGGCTCCTTGAGAAAAAGTGCCTCAGTACCTTCCTCAACTCTGGTAATATTTCCTGTGTGT
Organism: Vandiemenella viatica; assembly: GCA_031002005.1. Taxonomy (NCBI): domain Eukaryota; kingdom Metazoa; phylum Arthropoda; class Insecta; order Orthoptera; family Morabidae; genus Vandiemenella; species Vandiemenella viatica. The sequence continues at coordinate 74,265,630 of JARYHS010013631.1, forward strand.
CGACGGATTGTGCAGCCGATAGAAACTGCATCAATAGCGCAATTAACTAAACGAAGTCATTATTACTAGCATTCCCTTAGGCATAATACGAATAAAACGTTAAATTAAATAAATCATTGATCAAAGGGCACAGAAACATTACTGTTCACCTGAGTTATTTTTCTGAATGATCCACGTTTGGTTTTATTTTTCACGATTTCCCGAAGTCACTCCAGCCAAAGCTGGAATGGCCCCTTCAAAAGGATATGACTGAATTCCTTCCAGTTTCTTGTCAGCACTCCTCTAGCCGCTCTAATGACCTATAATTCGAGCTCTTCCCTCAGTAAAAGTTTATACTCAAACTAAATTAATTAAAATTATTTTTAGTATGTATAATAAACACAAGAAATTTAAATAATATTTTTATTTTAAGATGTCTTGAATAGCACAAGATTAAATTCATTGTAAGTGAAATATTAAACTATCATCATCTTATTCTTATTGATCTTCTAAGAGAATACTCGATATACTTCATGAACTGTGGTTTTCATGAACGGAAATATACAAATCTAACCATATTTCAGTTCCCTTTTTTTACTGGTAAAGTATATTTGTTTCAGTGAAATGACTGACAATGTCATGATAAACTTTACATCACGAACAGAGTTTTATTAACACAAATGAAAAGCTTGATGAATTATGTTTTTGACAAACTGAGCGTGGTGGGCGGGTAGTAACGATCGGCGTTGGCAGGGGTTAAGTTCCCCCTGTACAGCCATCCGAAATCACTATGTGCGAAGACGGTTCTGCTCGAAACATAGAAAGTATACTAGATGGAAGTATTTTTAATAAATTTGGTTTAAATACAGGATATGATTGATATTCGGGACGAATTTCATGCGTCTAAGTAATATAGTTTTTGAGGTACCGTCTAATTGAAAGCTTTGACGGGTGATAACGTCTTTTTTTAAACAAAAATAAATGAAAAAAATTTGGCATTTCTCAATTTAACGGGCTCTGAATAGCTCTATCCTATAATAATGAAGAAAAATAATATATTTTTGACCCCCTTAATGTTTATGAAAACTCCTCGGGATAAAATTTTACAAAATTTTTAATGAGATATTTGGTTTTGTGCCAAGAAAAATGTGAAGCCTATAACATATTCTGCAGAGGTCTCTGACAGCGGAACATCCACAATACGACTTAATTTCCCATTGGATACACAACCATAACCAGCCGGTATCTACTGCTTCGTCCGAGAACTACAAGCTAATTTTGCGCTCTCACATTTTACGACAATCTTATATGAAGGTAAATCGTAGAAACGTTTCACCTGCAGTTTTTTTCACACCCCATACTGTTTTAGTTTCAAATTTAATTTCAGTGCGTTTAAAATGAGATCTTTCTACGAGAACTTCAGGAATTAGAAAAACACACTACAGGTATCTGAGGGTGAATGAATCTGGTGGAGGCTATCGAGAATCAATCTGCCAACCCACCTGGTTGGATCAAATGCACGAATTAGATCATAATCGCTGGAACGGTGTACATTTTTTAACTCACAACAAACAACCATTCTAGTTTTATATTGGCATATACGGAGAGTGTCATGGAACCATTAATTACAGCAAATATGTAAATACTGCAACCTTTCTATGTCATCTGTATCAGTTAAGCGCACTGTTTTCTATATAGGTACAAGAAACGTAATGTTCCAAAATTCATCATCCACAACCCAACGGAAATAAAAGCAACACAACGCCTCTTTTTAGGCCGACCGCGGCAGCGTATGAGTAGCAGGGGTCGTCGGTTCGAGTCCAGCCTAGGGTATGGATGGTTTTAATTAAATGCTGCGTTTGTTTTGTGTCGTCCTTACAAAAGAGGAAAAATAATCACGGGAACATGACATCTATACATTTTAACAGAGACAAACATACACGTAGAGCTGGCTGTATGGCTAAAATGGCCAAATGCCATTTAATAAAAAAAAACACTCTAGTTTTTTGTTCTTATTATTACGTAGCTATTCATCCAATTTGTGTGATTGAATCCCATTCTTATTCGACCCTTTGCACAAATTAAAAAAACCAAAAGTAAATATATTATTAGTCCTTAATGATTAAATGATGAAATTATAATATTTTTCCTTGAAATAACGTTATTTCTCTGTCAATGCCATCTTTCCACTCGGTCGCCGATGTGCCAACGACTTCCAGGATGCGTCGACGGATAGGAGAGTCGCCTGTTTCTCAAATGTGCGTCGGCTCCCACGGAACGTAAACAGAGGCCCGTGACGTTGAAGTATGTATGAATGCAGACGTGAGCTTTATGCGGGACTTTCTGCGAAGGGGTTATAGCCTTGTTTTTACGGTTCCACGAGGCCACATGCTGTTGCCAGTTCCCGTCGTGAGAGGGGAGACCTCCTCGCCGCCTATCGATTGTGGTCTGGTCGACTCCCTCGCAGCCTTGCGGTCTGCATAAATCATTACTATGGGCCACCTGCTGAGCGAGGCTTCACACCCCCTACTCTACTTCTAACAGACAACGCAATGAGGTTTTACCTTAAACAGCTGCCGCCGAACATCAACCTCTATATTTACCAACGTTACCATAATTAAAATACAGGGCAACCATAAAATTTTCCAGCGATAACCAAAAATCGGAGTACAAATTGCAAATTATTTGTTGCCTTAATAAACCTAATGTTTTGACATGAATTTGTGAGGTACACAACCTCACATTTGTGTGATCTTACATTAATTAAGCTATTTTTTTATTTAATAAATTGTAATGGTGTGTATTAACTCGGAATTTTTAAGTTCAAAGGTCAAAGAATAACAAGATGAATAATGGGATCTATGAAAAATAAAAGAAGAGTCAAGAGTGAGTTGTTGAAGAGAAGATTTGAATGGAGTGGACGAGTTTTGGTTTTTTGGAATGAACAAGTTTGAAAGAAGAGATGAAACAGTTTGGCTCACTGGAGAAGCCACAAGAATCCTAGCGGGATTATTAATAGTAAAATATTAGCCTGAGGGCAGAAGGTTTAGGGTTATGGATAAAGATAATGTTAGATGACTTGAGAAAAGAGAATTGTTTGTTAAATAAAAAATATAAAAGTGATGAGATAAGTAGAAAGTGTTTTGATTTGAGATTGAGATATATGTAGATATAGACAAAGGAATTAATTTGATATATAATTACGTAATCTTTCTCGGCGTTGAGAATACAAATAATGTTCTCGGGTGACTAGCCGAGTTATAGGAGTGTTATCGTAATCACACGACATTTCGGCGCTCTGAATCATCGGCGCCATCTTCCGGTGAAGTTTTATTCACCGGAAGATGGCGCCGATGTTTCAGAGCGCCGAAATATCGTGTGATTACGATAACACTCCTATAACTCGGCTAGTCACCCGAGAACATTATTTGTATTGAATTAATTTCAGTTTGTGTGATAAGAATTGGAATAATAATAATTTAGATTTTTCAGCGTGAGTATCATATTAAAACCAGCGCCGGACAAAGAGGGGTTAAGGAAATCTCTATATACTGGTCTGGTGCTGGAAATAAGAGGCAATAAAGTATAAAAATATATTTAAAGTATTATACAAAATAGAGACGTTACATTTAAGTACGTTACAAATTCTTTAGATGGTTCAGGTCGGAATAATTGTCACTTAAAATCGGCATCTACGGAATCATGGGAAGAATTTCAAAGCTTATTACTCGAAACTACGAAAGATATCCCCATAGTTATAGTATTGTATGACACCTAACATAATCACGTATCTTACAATCAACCTGCCTGACTCGCCCGTCTATTACCCTGAAAGTAAGCGTCCACTGTGATACTATTTTCTGTTCTGACGTGAGATCGTCGCAATAATGCCTATGCTGGAAGAAATGTAGTATCTCATTCAGTTTTACCAATGTTTGTGATGATACAATTTATTTATTTAGCTTATGGTAGTAACAATATTCTTAGAATACAAACAATGTGTCATTCTAAGACAGTCAACAAAGCACCTGAAATAAAAGTTGTAAATCTAGATTTTCCAACCACTGTTGTGGTGTGACAGCGTCACCCACAATGAATATAATTAAATTATTATTAATTGTATTCATAATTCTTTTTTTTTTTGTTATATTCAAATTTATTAATTATTTAGTCTTGCAACGTGTAATTAATTGTAAATAATGAAGGGTTGTCTGGATAGGTTAAATGTATGTTTAAAACCAGGGCGGCCAAAGGTATATTTTATTGTAAATCAATTTTTCTGTAAACGCATGGCTCAGAAGGGTTGAATATTGAAGGCTGGAAACTGCCATTTCGGCGGTTGAGAGAGGAACAATGGAGCAGGCGAGGCGACTCGATGGCGCCGGGACAGCCCGGCTTGAGTCCCGTTCGAAATCGGGCGGTGACCTACCCCTACCCCGCTACTACCCCGAAGGCCACGTAGGAAACGCGCGAAGGAGGCGGCGAATGCGACGCATGATATTAAACACGTGACGACGGAAATGTGTAGATAGCCAATCCTGAACATTTATTGGGGTCTACAATACTAATTCCGTGGAGTTCTTTTACATGTGGCGAGCAACTAGCCGAGGAAGAAGAAGGAGCCATTTTTAGACATCACTTCTGTCCAAGACGAGCTGATGAACGGACGTGACTTGGGTCCAAGACGAGCTGGTGAACAGACGTGCCAGCCGGCACGCTCTCTGATGATCATTGTGGTTGATCATTTCTTGCTTTGGGAAAGCGAGATGTCGAGTGGCATGCTTGCCATTATTTGGAAGTTATGCTAATAACGCGGGCGTAGCCGCTTATTTAGCTTCCATTGCTGCAGTGGCATTGTGTTTGTCGCTCACCATCACGGCGATGATTCTATGGTAATGTACCAGAAACGACGGTCACTATTCAGTGGATTTTAACAGACTTATGTGCCCTTAAGCGACGCCTGGGTTAAGACTCTGCTCCCGCCACTTAAATTCTGAGCTAGCTGAATTTATATTTCGATTCAATTTTTTTCTTAAGCATCTTGCTGTTTGTTAATTCAATTTTGATGCTTTTCATTCACTTTATACGGCGCCCCCTGGGATTTTCCTTTGTACAGTAAAATGTTAGCTTCAATTTGATGGCCTGTGTTGCCATGTTATTTCAATGTTAACTTTGCTGTTTTTATTACTTGTTTGAGATATTTCATTCAGTTTTGTTTGCTTACTCCGGCGAATTGTAAACGTCGGGTATTGCTTGTTTTTGCTGATCTAATTGTGTTTAACGTAACGTAAATTACTACCCGACCTTGTAAGGCCATAAGACTCAATAAATGAGGTTTTATTTTGTGTCTGAAATTCATGGTTCTAGTTAGTAACCTATTAGATCCCCTTATAGCATCATTATTATATGTATTTTTCATTTTCAGGAATTATTTTAGATTCTAATAATTCCCCCCTCCCTTTTTTTGGCAACTCACGTTTTCTTAACGGTAGCCAACAAATGGTCTTTAATACAATTGGCACCCAACGTTTCGGGCTTTTGCAAGTCGAAATTATTTTGAGAATTTCACAAGTCTAAAAAATCCATGGATGTGACCTGTGTTGATTCATTTTATTATTTTAGAATAAGTTTTATGTTGAAATTTGTTTGCTTTGTTTGCCATGCTTGATTTAAATCTAAATGTGTGATTTAATTCAATCAGTTGTTCAAGTATATTTTCGTTCACTTGCATCAAGCATGGTTAGTTTAAAATTAAAGATAGAGTCAGTGCTTTTGAAATTTTAATGCATGGTAAAAGTTAAGATTTTTCTTTATGCTGATTTTGCTCATGTGTTGAGGTATTTGTGTCGCATGAAACATCGTTGTTTTTCCTTGTTGTTTAATTTTGGATGGGTTTTATTTCATGCTGAAGGGATTTATGCGCGAAATTTGTTTAATGCTGTACTTTTCGAGTTAAATCGTGCCGGTTGTATTTTGTTTGTTGTCGATTGTTCAAATTGTTCGGAGTTGAAATTTTGTATCTTACGATCAAATCTATGAAGTTGAGGTCACGCACCATTAATAGGGCAGATCGATCAATTATTCGTAACATCTCCGAGCAAACTAACGCGATGGATCAAGCACCGGAAGTACACGAAATGCCGTTGGCGGACGAAGAGTGCAATGATAATCCTAGTACGCGTAGCGTTCATTCAAATGCATCATTAGATGGGGAACAGTTAGGGATTTTTCCAACCCCAGACAATGAAACCGTTCAAAATTCACCCATGCGGGCAGAAGTTGAAACACGTGCGTCGCAAATAACGGTAGAATTGCCACCGGCGACCGCGCAACCCCAAGACCAAAACCTGCTATTTGACATGCTGGTGAAATTGAATCAGAAATTAGATGCACAAAGTCAAAATTCTATCTCGTTGAGGGAGGAGATAAGTAAAACTTCTGGCTCATTGAGGGAGGAATTGTCTAAACAAATAGCTTCACAACAGGAGGACATAAACAAGCGTCTAGATGCACAAAATCAAAAATTTGAGTCGCAAAATGCTTTGTTGAAGGGCATGGACGGAAAATTGTCCGTTTTTCGCGAGGAAATGACCCGTGAAATGAGTGCATTCAAATCGGAGATGCGAGCGAATGTTTCAGTGTTGGAGAGACGCACAGATACGATTCAGGCAACTTGCACTGCATTGCAGGAATCAAGCGCGGAAATCTCGAAGCGTTTGGACGCGACCGAAAAATCTGTCGAGCACGTGCGGCAAGAAAGCCACCAGAGTCTCGGTCAGATCTCGGAATTTGTCCACGAGATTAAGGATAATACTGAACGAAGCTTGCAGGTTGTAAATGCAAAGATGTCGGAGGTTGCAACTTCGGTTGAACAAGTACAAACGGCACAACAGGATTTGCAAGCGTCACAGCAAACACTCGTGCAGAACACTAACTCAAAGCTGGCGCAGTTGGAATCCAAGATGAAGGAAGTGAGTAATTCCAACGCTAGCGGGAGTATGGTTCACGCGAATTACGCACAGTACGCAGCAGCTAATATCGAGCTTAAGTTGCCACGTTTTGGGTCTCGCAAAGACGTAAATCCTAGGATTTATCTTACCGAAATGGAGCGGTATTTTGAAATCAAAGGAGTGCCTGATTCCATGAAGCTTGTGTTGGTCGAGGAATCATTTTCAGAAACAGACAGACTCTGGCTGAAAATTGCGTCCGAAACTAACTTATCTTACGCCGAGTTCAGAGTCCTGTTTCTTGAGACCTTCTGGTCGAAAAAGATCCAGAACCAGGCGAGGATAAAGCTGTACCAAGGAAGGTACATTCCCAAGTGGCATTATTCGATGGAAAGCTACGTGAAAACTTTGCTGGTGCAGTGTAGGCAATTCGACGACAAAATGACGGACGGAGAGTTCATAGAGATGGTGATCGCACACTTTGGTCCACAAGTGCAGTCACTCATTAACCCCGTGGTCATTCGTACGATACCAGAACTGCTAGAAACCGTCGGTAACCTTGACAGAATCGGGAAAATGGCCGATAATCTGGCGAGACAAAACGCGGAACGAAACCATGGCGAAGCGCAAAGCGAGTCTAAGCGACCGCATGGCGGCAATAAAGCTTCCTATGCTGATGGACAGAATGGGAAATCTTCCAATCAAAATTCCGGCAATCGTAATGGAGGGAAGAAATGGAAGAACGGAAATGCACAGTGGAAGGATGATAAAAATCATCAGCGGTCGGGAAACAACCGATCCGCGTACCCGCAAGAATTTCCAGTGAACGCGATCTCGATTGAAAACGCGGAACCGGAAATATGTGCAAAGGCGACAGAGAAGAATGTGGGCGGCGTTAGCAACGTGTCTAATTCCCCGCCGTCACAATGAGATTTTTCGGGGGACGCTGCAAACGCCGACAGCATTTGCCTCGGCAGTTTGGAATATTGGCGCGGCGAAGGACCAGAAAATATCGACGAAGAAGAAGATATGGTATCCGGCGACAGCCTCATGGCGCGCGCGAAGTGTCCCCGTGTAGATATTATTGCATATGGCATACGGGCGAATATTTTAATTGACTCGGGATCGTCTGTCTCCGTAATGTCTAAGAAATTTCTGCTACACTTGAAAGATAAGAATCCGCGGCTAAAAGTAATTCCCACAACGCAAGTAACGGTGGTTCCTGCAATAGGAAAGAGAGAAAAGATCGTTAGCACGCAAGCGCTAATCCCCGTGAAAGTCGCGAATAGCGAGTTAATGTTGCCACTACTTATAGTACCCGGTTTGACGCAAGATGTGATCGTTGGATGCGACCTCTTAGCAAAACGTCAAGTCATTCTGGATTGGGGAAATAAGACGGTGACAAATTTGGTTCCGGAGGTGTTGCATTGGAAACATGAGGCCTGTGAGCAGAGCCTTGGAATAAATAGTTCCAAACCGATGCAAGACACCACGGAATGCCAAGGCGATTTGAATCACGGAGGAAGAGCTATATGCGCATCAGCTGACGAGCAAAATCTCATACCACAGAACCCAACCGACAAAATGCGGGAAAAAGGAAAACTTGACGCCAGCACGGAAGCCAAAGCTATGCCGATACTGACGAGAAACTTGACGACAGCACCACAGTCAAAGCCAAAGCTATGCCGATGCTAATGAGAAACTCGCGATCATTTCGTGCGGGATGAGACTGCGTCTGATTCGTATCAATGTAAAATTTAAGGATCAACCCGAGAAGAATCCCGAGGATGACATCAAGAAAGCACATGAATTCTTGGTAGAGAAAGCTACGAAGCGGCAACGCAAGCACGACGGATTGCGGACGCAAACGTTTAGCGTCGGGCAGCAGGTGCTACTTAGGACTATGACCCCGTCTGACGCACAGCGAAAATTAATTTCCAAATTCTTTCTGCTGTATTCGGGACCGTTCTCAGTAGCGCGGATTATCTCCCCAAACTGCTACATGCTGACCGACGGCAGAACGGAGATCGGCCCGCATAATGCCCGGAATTTGCGCCCGTTTCACACAGCATAGGCTACAAGTTCCTAGACGGATGTTTGTAAATATAGCTTAAGGATCAATGTACATTTAGTTAGGTAATAACGTAGAGCATATCTTTAGAAAGTAAGAGTGTCAGTCTTGAGACACGTAATTGCCTAACAAGCGTAGCGCTAACGCAGCGAGAACAGGTAAAGGACGCTCAGCTGTTTGGAATAGCAGCTGTGCCGACCGCCAGTTTTCCTGGAAGGATTGCAATCAGGTTAAACGAAAACAGGTAGCCTGAGCTGCAAGCTTAACGGGACAGCGCTTACTGACAACAACAGAGCGGGCAAAGTGAAAACAGCTGATCGCTTAGTTTCACCGCTATAATGTCTTTGCTACGAGTGTCGTTTGGAAAGCATAATATAGTTCATTTTGCGAGAACCGTCTTTCTTTTGTATTGTATGGATAATTATGTAAATTCGCGGAAGGATTAAATTATGTAAATTCGCGGAAGATTTTTCTTTTCCATTTGATTTTCACGTTATGTGGTTTCGGCATACTTGTGTCGGCCTTGATAATGGACATTCGGTGCATTCTTTATTCTTGTTGTTGCTATATCTAACTTCAACACATGTGCTAGATTTGCATAGCCCGTTGTAAATAATTAATTGAGTTGTCTAGTTTTAATGTTAATATCTTGTGCTTACATCAATTTTTTGTTTATTGATTGAACAGATCTATTTTGTCGTTCATTTACATCTATGTACCTGTCAATGTTTTATGATGTTTTACTTTGCATATTAGGATAAGACATTTCATTATTTATGTTAACCAGAGTCACGTGTCGTATTTACATATTTAAAGAGGTCACATGTATGCGATAGTTCGAGTGAGCTGGAACCATGAAACTATAGTGTAGGCAATGATTTTGATGCAACTGTAGGGTTAGAATAGTTCAAATAAAATTATTGGCATAATTTTATTTTGATTGGGTAGCAGGTATATTGTGGTGTGACAGCGTCACCCACAATGAATATAATTAAATTATTATTAATTGTATTCATAATTCTTTTTTTTGTTATATTCAAATTTATTAATTATTTAGTCTTGCAACGTGTAATTAATTGTAAATAATGAAGGGTTGTCTGGATAGGTTAAATGTATGTTTAAAACCAGGGCGGCCAAAGGTATATTTTATTGTAAATCAATTTTTCTGTAAACGCATGGCTCAGAAGGGTTGAATATTGAAGGCTGGAAACTGCCATTTCGGCGGTTGAGAGAGGAACAATGGAGCAGGCGAGGCGACTCGATGGCGCCGGGACAGCCCGGCTTGAGTCCCGTTCGAAATCGGGCGGTGACCTACCCCTACCCCGCTACTACCCCGAAGGCCACGTAGGAAACGCGCGAAGGAGGCGGCGAATGCGACGCATGATATTAAACACGTGACGACGGAAATGTGTAGATAGCCAATCCTGAACATTTATTGGGGTCTACAATACTAATTCCGTGGAGTTCTTTTACATGTGGCGAGCAACTAGCCGAGGAAGAAGAAGGAGCCATTTTTAGACATCACTTCTGTCCAAGACGAGCTGATGAACGGACGTGACTTGGGTCCAAGACGAGCTGGTGAACAGACGTGCCAGCCGGCACGCTCTCTGATGATCATTGTGGTTGATCATTTCTTGCTTTGGGAAAGCGAGATGTCGAGTGGCATGCTTGCCATTATTTGGAAGTTATGCTAATAACGCGGGCGTAGCCGCTTATTTAGCTTCCATTGCTGCAGTGGCATTGTGTTTGTCGCTCACCATCACGGCGATGATTCTATGGTAATGTACCAGAAACGACGGTCACTATTCAGTGGATTTTAACAGACTTATGTGCCCTTAAGCGACGCCTGGGTTAAGACTCTGCTCCCGCCACTTAAATTCTGAGCTAGCTGAATTTATATTTCGATTCAATTTTTTTCTTAAGCATCTTGCTGTTTGTTAATTCAATTTTGATGCTTTTCATTCACTTTATACGGCGCCCCCTGGGATTTTCCTTTGTACAGTAAAATGTTAGCTTCAATTTGATGGCCTGTGTTGCCATGTTATTTCAATGTTAACTTTGCTGTTTTTATTACTTGTTTGAGATATTTCATTCAGTTTTGTTTGCTTACTCCGGCGAATTGTAAACGTCGGGTATTGCTTGTTTTTGCTGATCTAATTGTGTTTAACGTAACGTTAATTACTACCCGACCTTGTAAGGCCATAAGACTCAATAAATGAGGTTTTATTTTGTGTCTGAAATTCATGGTTCTAGTTAGTAACCTATTAGATCCCCTTATAGCATCATTATTATATGTATTTTTCATTTTCAGGAATTATTTTAGATTCTAATAATTCCCCCCTCCCTTTTTTGGCAACTCACGTTTTCTTAACGGTAGCCAACAAATGGTCTTTAATACACTGTGTAGCATTTCTAGGCTTGCTATAACACCACTTTTGGAAATACTCACACAAAATATTAATATTAGCGTATAGGATTTCTTATAACTCATTCACAGCGGACTATTGAGTAGCGATTGCCATGTAGTCAGCATACGCAATTTGACAGGAGGTAATCGAAGTGATATCTGCTATAAAGAACGACAGTTACTGTTTCTTTTTCTTATTTTATTTTGAAAACGGTAAAGGAGACTGAAACTGTTTTCCTAGAAGGGAGCGTCCATAAACCACGTAGCTCCATTTTGCCCTCTGCGAACCTCTCCTCCCTCCCCCCACGTAGCACGTAGCTTCCTTTCCACGTTGATTCCAGAAGACATTTTGTACTGTTTTCTCTTGTCAGACTGTCGTAAATTCCATATGGAGATGATTAATTGACGATATAAATATCCAAATGCTTCTGTGTGTTCTGTATCTCATTTTAACTGTTTCCTCCCCCCTTCCCTTGACTGGGCCACGTAGTTTAGGAACTTTCCCTAAAACACACTCCTGTTCACTGGATTTTATGTATACATCCCTTGGAGTACAAGTTTCAGGCGTTAGCGTTTGTGATTTTATTATATTTCATCCACTTCGGAATGTACGCCACATGAACCTTATTCCCGCTCAAATTTTACCGTTTTAAAACGCAGCAGCGTGAGGGAATTTCTTTTTTAATCGGCAATGTCAATTTTAGAATTCGTTATACAGTTTAAAAACTGAGTTGGAACTAAACGCGCATATGAACACAAGTAGTTGACACTGTCAAAATTGTTTATATCGCCCTGCACATTAATTGGTTGTTTTCTGGGTTTAATCAACGTTGATGCAATTACGGGTGGAGGGTAAACAGTTTGAGCGTGAAATTACAGAGACTAGCAGTTGGTTTCGGATATGCAACTCAGTGTTTCGCATATCAGAACCGTCATTAATTCACACTTACCACACTACACATACCAAGTGAAAGTAGCAATAACTTTGAAATAGATACTACAACTATAATTCAAATAGATAGTGCAATTAACCAACTGAAATTGTTTATGCAAGAGAAAATAAACCATAACAATCCAAACAGAAAGCAAGCACAACCATTTTGACTGGTATGGCTAAGTATCCTTTATGCATCCTTTAGTACCTTACGAATCTGGTAAGTTATTTTAAATTTTGTATATAAATTAGCTACAGTACGGAAAAAAGCTTATCATTGACTTACAAAATAAAACGATGAAAGAATGTAGGCTTTCTCGGTGAGTCAGTTGCGTAAAATCTTCTCGGGCTTTCCACCGGGATACCGCGTCAGTAAAAACACATAGCGACGTTTCGGAGCCTGCTTCCGGCTCCATCTTCCGGTGAAATGTCGGATGTCGGAAGTGTCCTCGCTTATAAGGTCAGGTGACGCCACCTGGCGACCAAAGGCCTTATAAGTGGGGACACTTCCAACATCCGACATTTCGCCGGAAGATGGAGCCGGACGCAGGCTCAGAAACGTCGCTATGTATTGTTACTGACGCGGTATCCCGGTGGAAAGGCCTAAAAGATTTTACGCAAAATAAAATGATGTTGACAAATCCGTGGTTGTATATATGCAATCATTTTTTATGGCTTTACGCGTCGTCTACATAGACGTTATTAGAGGCGGTATAGGACTGGAGACAAGGAACGGCAAGGAATTCTGTCATGGCCTTTTGGAGGAATCATCCCGGGTTTCGTCTGGAGTGATTTGAACCCGCGTCCTCCCGAATGCGAGTCCAGTGCATTATCACTCACCCATCACGCCCGGTAAACTTTATATCCTTTTTATGCAATCACTGTAGACCTTAATGCATAAGGAGGTTCCTTCCCCCTTTGTTTCGAAGAGTTTCTGTATGGATGTAGATCAATTTGATGACTGTTGTGAGGTGAACTCCAGACGCACTGATAAGAGATTGACATTTAATCCAGGACATTAATAGAAAATCTGACGATTATGAAATGTGCATCATCATCTATCCTTCTTAACTCGATGAGCAAGTAATGGAAGGGAAATATCTCGTTCACCTTGCATCTGGTCTCAAACCAACATTTTTTTGTCAAGCACCAGGCACGGTCAAAGTATCTTAAAATTAGCGGCGTAATAGAGTTATAATTCCTGTTAACACACATACTGTTCATCGCGCAACGAAGTGAAAGGTTGTGCATTTATCTGACTGTAGTAGCGATTTCATTCCTTACACTATCTGGGAAAATACGGAAACTAACAGAAGTTTCCATCACTGCGAAGACTTCACAAAGTAAAATGAGGAAACTCCTCAAACCTTATGAACTTTTAAATTTTAAACCAAGCGTTGTAGGCGACATTATGGCCACGCATTCGGAAGGACGTGGGTTCGAATCCCGTCCGTCCATCCTAATTTCGATTTTCCACTGTTTCCCCAAATCCTTCCAGGCCAATGGATGGATGGTTCAACTAATTTCACATCATTCCCCGTTAATGTTTTTCAAAGATAATGTTGAGTATATTCAACAAAGACCAAAGTGAAAAAGATCTAATCCAGTAATCTAATTGTCGTCGAAATTGTTAATAATTTAGTTAGCAATGTGAGCTTTCTCTCTTCTTAACAAATAATAATTTTCCATTGTTGTATATTTTTTTTTTTTTTTTTTGCTGTCGTCAGTCTTTCGACTGGTTTGATGCAATCCTCCATCCCTTCCTATTCTGTGTTAACCTCTTTATTTCTACATTCCCCACGTCCTCAATTATCTGTTTCATATATTCTAATCTCTGTCTTCCTCTACAGTTCTTACCTTCGACTGTTCCCTACACTAACAAAATAAACCAATCCAGCATGTCTCAAAATATGACCTACCAGCCTGTCTGTCTCTTCTTTCTGTAAGCTTCTTCCATAAACTTCTTTTCTCACCCATTATTTCCAAAACTCGTTCATTTCTTACTTTTTCTGTCCACCTAATTTTCAGCTTTCTTCTGTAGCACCACATTTCAAAAGCTTCAATTTTCTTTCTTTCTGGTATTCCTAAAGTCCATGTTTCACTACCGTAAAGAGCTGTGCTCTACACATATAGTTTTACAAAGTTCTTTCTAATTCGTAGATCAATATTTGAAAGTAAGAGGTTTCTCTTTTTCATGAAGGCTCTATTTGCTAGTGCTATTCTGCTTTTAACATCATTCCTGCTTCGGCCATCGGTTGTAATGTTGCTTCCCAAGTAACAGAACTCACTTACTTCTGCTATTGTATCCGATCCTATTTTTATATTTAATCTACTAGTATTGGTATCATTTCTCCTACACTTCATCACTTTTGTCTTGCTTTGATTTATATTCAGTCAAAAATCTTCCTTCAGTATTTTGTTCACGCCATTCAGTAACTTCTCAATATCCTCAGCCCTCTCTGCTAACAAGACAATGTCATCAGCAAATCGTAGCATACTGATTTTTTCTCAATGAAAACTTATGCCACATGGAAATTTTTCTTTCACTTTCTTCATTGCTTCTTCTACAGATTAACGGGGATAGACTACAGCCGTGTCTCACACCCTTTTTAACTGATGCATGTCTCTCGTGATTCTCTAGTTTTATTATAGCCACTTGATTCTTATATAGTTTATAGATTATTTTTCTATCTCGATACTTTAGACCTGACTTCTTTAAAATTTTGAACATCTTCTCCATAGTTTAAAAATAATTATTTTACAAAATTACTCAAATACATCAGGTGAATCAGATCGTGGACAAACAGAAATAAATTTCTAGTGAATAAATTGCACAGTAAGAGTAGCTGATGTATTAGCTTTAAAATAGTATAGGGCTATGCTCGTAGTGATCCTTGAATAATTTTGTGAATACCTCTTCTCTCCCTCGGTTAGTTCTGTATACAAGCATTAATTCCACTGGAGTTATTACATACAGCAGCTGTCGCAGACGATTATAAGGGAGGGGGGGGGGGGGGAGACGGGATTTGTTTATGGTGCGGGCTACGTGATCATGTTGGCTGTACAGCATTCGTGAACCATGAAATTGTCACTTTTAGTCGCTGAGTAATAAGTTTTAGAAATCTGCCCTTGTCTACACAACATCGATTTTACTGATAATACATCTGAGATGAGCCCATATTTGAAATAGGATCTATAAAAATAATTTATATAAACGTGGTTATGGGATCATAAAATTAATATTGGTAATTTGGAAAAAATCGTAAAAGAAGGAAAGTAAAAGCGCATAAGGTTTTTAGTGAACAATGCAAAAGAGTGTTGCAATAAGATCTTATCTAGTCAGACAACGTGTGTTTAAACATCAAACACGTAAGGTGTCGCGGTGGCTTATAGGATTATTGCGATATTACTTGGGTACAGCGTAGCCACATAGAGGACCCCGTGGTCAGTGTCCAGTGGCTGTAATGGCGGTCCCCGGCGGGAATGGACTAGCACTCTGCTCTAAGAGGATTTGGAAGCGGAAAGCCTTCCCACGGCCATAGCGGCTGCCTACGAATTATTAACGAGCTTCCCGGCCTCTCTCAGACAGCTTTTTACATTTCATACTATCAGAACTAATGGGACACAGCCAAGACATTCCTGCAAAAAGATGATTCATTTATCTTTAAAAGTTAAAGAAAATTTCTGTTTTCATGCTCTGACAGGTTGGTACTAAGAAGACCTGGTTGAAACAGCCCTCATACCTGAACTTTAAATAGAATTGTATTTTATGAAGCACTTATAATAAGCTAGAGTTTGGTCGAATATGATCTGGTAGGTTTGTTTTGCAATTTTCTGTAAATCAATGTATATAGACTTTGTTTTTATGAATAGAAATTATTTAAAGGCCGTTTAATATGTTTAAGAACCGAATTGTGTAATAGAATTGCTTAAATGTTAGTAATTCCAAGTATTAATGCAAGTTACGGTGTCTAAAGGACAATTTGCTACAGTTTAAAATAATTTCTGTAAATATTTTTGTGTTTAAGTATTTTTAATTTCAATTTTTGACCATTTTGTAATGATGTTAAATGATTATGTATTGTAGCGGATTGCTGTGGGAGCAGATTAATTGCTTACCTTGCATGATTTATAATCACCACTTTCCACTACCTTATGAAAAGCACATATATTAATTTCAGGAAACAGAGGTGAAACCTTTACTTCTGTTAGTAATATTTGAAAAGATCCTAAAATATTGGTTTATTTGGTACTCATTACTGCTTACAGATAGAGGTATATTTACCATTAATCTTAAACATCTGTCTATGCAAAATAAAGTTCAACCCAATACCTTGTCTTACAGGTGCAACATAGCAAGCAAACAATTCTAGTTAATTGAAGCTAAGAAATTGCAATACATGTACATTACAAAGAGTTACAAATTCCATATGCAACTGAAGCAAAAACTCTCTTATACATTGTATGATAATGATAACAAGAAAACATCAGATTTAACTGGATTACATAGGGCGCCAGGGAGTTAATTTGTTCCCACAAATAATAGTCATTGAAAGTTTCCAAACATGGAAATCATTCTTTCAATTCAAACTGGATAACGAAAACCAAAAAGCACTCGGCTTTTAGATACATCTAGCTCAGGAATTAATGTCCGGCGGCATAAGAACTCACACTCATCAGGCCGTTAAAGGGCTATCTAAATGATTCGTCTGAGTACACACTGTTTCTGGAGGTATAATTACCGTGTCTGTCTGGCTGCACCAAGCGTCGCAACAAGAGCGCTGTCGTCTCTGAACGGCGCACCATCCAGGTAATGCTAGGCACTTGTCACGTCAACCAACACAAGTGACAACATCGATCGGACTAGGTGCTCAGTCATCGAAGCCTCCAGAACGAAATCATCCGCAGTACTCTGGCAGGCAGTTGCCAGCGCGATCGTTCTGGACGGAATGACCTCTTCTCGCCTCTCAGAGCTCGTCTCCCCTTCTCTTCGGCGAGTATCATGAAAAATACAAAATTTGTAATATTTCCAACCACGTAAGGAAATAAACACATCGGATTGGCTATGCAAAAGTATCCCCTCTCGCCGACTAATACATTGCCTCTCATTTGTTAAGAGTCTTCGGGTTTTGTCGGGATTGTTCGGGAGGATATGTAGAAACAATTTTCTCATGACACCGAGCAAACGGCGCATCTACGGATCCCTTCCGCAAAATTCCCCAGAGTCCAGCCTTTCTCAAGGGTACCAGCGTCGGCTTGCCAGAGATAATCTCCTCATTGTCTCGACCTACCGGACACTTCCGGCTTAAGTCAGATTGTCGCTCACGCTAACACACCTCTTAGCTAGACGCGGATTTCTGTCTCCAACTCGAACATGAATATCCATTTGTTTCTTATTTATATTAAATCAAACATAATTAATTTAAATTATTGAGATGACCCATCTAGTCATCTCGCTACAGTATTAATTATGATTGTTTTTAATATGTTTCAATTGTTTAAGTAATTGTTAATGTTCGAGAAATATCTGCTAGAGCTTTTGAAGAGTTCTAGAAATTTCGATAGTGCCTATATAAAGAAATCAGCAGGACAGGAGTAGCTTATACAGATTCAATTTGCAACTGTCAAGGACTGCGTTAGTAATATTGTCTGTCGAAGAAGCGTTGTATGCAATCTCTGGACTGTATGAATGCATGTAACCTGTATCGTTGACATCGTGTATGAGAATAAAAAACACGTCTAAACTGAAATACATTGTGGACTACTTAATTACCGTATTAATTAAATCACCAAGAATCTGACAAGGTGCTTATAGGTATACTGCCGAAAGTGTTCTTTTACTATACATAAAAAAATGTTCTCTATCTGGATATTCTTCATATTATAAGATGGCACTACATCATTTAGTAAGCTTCATTAATAGGGACATTACTGAAATGAAAAACTCAGAAGTAGAATGGGAGTAACTAGAATGGTTGTGATAAAAAAAAATGAGAGATACTGTAAAGGAGAAAGAGATGGCAAATATCAGACGGTACGGACACATAAAAAGAATGGAGAGAGCAACACACTAAGAGAGATACAGGAAATACTGATGAATGGTAAAAAAAGAGAGAGAGAGAGAGAGGAAGAGCAGGGGATGAATGGCTGAGTGAAGTGGAAGAGGATTAAAAGGTGATAAGATTGATGATATACAGTTGGTGGGAAACTATTGCGTTTCAAACTGACCAGGCTATTGCCTAGAATAATGATAAAGATAAAATGGTACTTTTTGCTTCAGGTATGATGGCGTAAAAATGTCGTGGAAGAAAAAATTCGTGGAGTGCTGACTCTTGTTAAAAATTCCAAAAAATTAATTATTATAAAATCGATCTGATACTGTATACTGGCACTCGATAACGATACAAAAATTTAGGATGTATAAATATCACATATATGTTTAGTTCGCTAAAAAGTTGTAAATTCGAAACGAGTTAACCGTAGTGATATAGAGTGTAGAGTATGGGAAACAAAATGTATTTCGGACCAATGCATATTAACTTTTTAAACATATCTAGATAATCACAATACACCTATGATCGAATATTGTAGAACCTCGACAATACACTAATTGTAATTCGTTCTTCCCAAAATATCCTTTTCTTATGAGGCATATAAACAATGTATTAATTATATCTTTTGGTTGAAGTTAAACGTGGAAGTGTTGACATCAGTAATACGAGACAATAATATTTCCTAACTGCAATTTTAATATCAAATAATAATCATAAAGACGGTAAAAGAATTCAAAACATGCGAATAATACGTAGATTACTCGCAACATAAATATATTTAACAGAAATGACGTTCAACACATTCTTACTCTCTATCTTACACCACTTTGTACGTACAGCAAAAGACCAATGTTTTTATTTAAAGCTGCAGAAATCACCGCTTACTTTCTCAAGTCAAAAATTTAGATTTTATATTTAGCCTGACACTAGGGGCTCCTCAATATGATCAATTTTTGGTAGTATCGTTTCCACTACAACTACGGAAGAAATTTGTTACCAACGTATACAAACTATAAGTAAAGCGTTAATTTGGTATAAAATTTTACTCGGCCATTATAGTACCGTCTATCGACCGTGGTCATTAATGAATCGTAACTGTGCTTTGAATTCGATCCGAGGTTATCTGCTCCTGGTGGTGGAAGAAATCATACTACGATTTTCAGGGTATGGGGTTGGTGATGAACAATTCCTAATCCCCAGATAGCTTACCAAATAAATTCCGAAGTGGAATAAGGACATACTACACTCCTGATAGTGACTTGTTCGTTGCAAAATAAATATTTTAAATTGGTTGTAGCTTTGGTGTTTTTAACGAGTTGGTGCAAGTAGTTAAAGTGCAAGTGGTTAAATTCAAAACAAAAAGAACATGATAGTAAAATTGACAAGCATCACAGCCCTCTACACATATGGACTCCATTGTGAAACGGCACTTATAATTTCACTACATCTGATAGAAGTTAATCATACCTGTACATGTTAGACACGTTTCTACAGAATTCCGCCTAAACTTTAATTTATTGCTTAAACTCTTATCGATTCCAACTTCCAAAGTGGATGACAGAAGATGTAGGATTACTAGTACTAACTTCGTCATATTGTATTGCTGAATTTTAAGACGAAATTGTAAATTTTCTATCAAATCTCAAAAAATGGGGGAAGTGGGACTGGTTCGTGTTTTAGTGTGTACAGGCGGAAAAAGTGAATCTTCTATGTATTTTTCTGTGTTTTTTATTCTGTGTATTTTTGATGATTTTGATGTTTCTTTCGTAATCGAGTGGACAAACAATACTGTCTTTATTGCTTTTGTACTGCACACAGGAACTTTGTTCAAGTTATTCTTGAAAACAAAAGAAAATGATTAAAATGTTAAACCACATTTCACGTTTGCATGCTGAGAATATTAAGTGCGCATGCGCAGAACGTTAAGAAAGCATGCGCGGAACTTTGTGGCGCATGCGCACTGAACGCGTAGCTCGTAACGTGAAACGATAAAAAAGTTTCACTTAAAAAAACGTTTTTAATGACCAGGCAAACTACCTCTTTCTGAGTGCTTTCATATTTTCTTCAAGTCAGCGAAACCACTGTGCATGTTCTTCAGTGATAAATGAATACCTACGGTTGCTCTTGGTATGTGCACCGGGTAGTGCACCTGCAGGCGCCTTACCGCTATCTGAACACCGCCTTTTCAGTGGCAGTTTAGGGCCCTCATTAGCGATTCAGTCCTGGACAAACGGCCACGCAGCCACGCCTCAGGCACAGTTTTTTGTTTATCTCTCCTTAACGGCCAGCAGGAAGCAAGATTAACGCCCTCAGGCTGCGGCCAATTTAGAGGCGTGCACTCCAAGTCCGATATGGTAATGGCCCTCGCCCGATTAATTAGCAACTGTCGCCCCGATAAACGCGCGTCTCTTATTTACGGCTTGTTTTGTTTTAAGACCACCAATAAACCATTGAATTCTGCACCGCACCACGCCAAGGGAGGCAAATTTTGGCAGCGAGTTAGCAACACACGGTTTTAAGTTGTTCATTTATAATCCCTGGCTCACATCGACTCTATGTTATGTTTTCTATCTTAAAGGTCATTAATCTCTACTTTCACTGTCTTCTTGAAATTCTTTCTGGAGGGACTGCTTGAGAATTTTCAAACAATATGGCTCCATCTATTTCTTTTCGGCAATTTTCTACTCTCACTATATATTTCTATTCTTTGTTCTATGAGGTGTCCTCAATCTAGTCCAGTCACCTCGTTATAGGACCTGAAACTGAATCAGCATGTTTATATCCAGATTCACATCAATTTTATATGACCAAACAACGTTAACGAGCATTACTCAGTTTTTCTTCATTCATCAGGTAAATTTTCATGTCCCTTTTACGCATTTGTTTTTGAATTTTTCAGTTCTCATTTTTCTAAGCAGCTGGTTTTAGGAACTTCACATGTTTGAAGTTTACTCAGGCTGCTTTTTTTAAAATTTTGTTGTTCAGTGCACAGTTCTCTGCTGTGTGCTTACTTTCTCATTTTCTTACCTTCTAATGTCTTGAAGCAAAAATCTTTTATTTTCTCTCTTTTCGTTTACGTGAACATAATGGTTAGTATTCCCATATCTTTTTCTTTGGGTCTCCTCTACATCTATTGCAGAATATAATAATCTTTTTCCAAACATTATACTTAGCCCTATCACTACAGATCGTCTTCACTGTTATCTCTGTTGAATTATTATCTTTTATGATGAGTTCTTTTCTTTAATCTACCATATATCACCAAAAATATCCACTGAGACTTACAACGTTATAAGTAATTTTTATTTACTATAGTGCACTCAACCCAGTTGCACAATTTTGAAATATTATCTGTGTATCAAACAGGGATTTGAGTTTTACATTATTCACATACGATGGAGAAAGTAAGGGATTCTTGTGAAGCTTAGACATTGATGGATTTTCCTGTTTGTGTATGCTTTAACCTAACTTGTATATCATCTGAATGGAATTGTTGGTCTGTATCTACATTTAAGACTACATTTTTATCCTGCCCGCGACTTCTTTCATTTGGAGTTCGAGATTTTAGTTGATAATTCACAGATTGCATCAAAGAAATGTTGGGGAGGAAGGAGCAGCCTTATTTTCTCCTCTTTCTCGCTTATCTTCCTTTATTTCTCAATTTATGTGGAATGTAAATGTTTTAAAAGCATTTGGACACATTATTTGTTTGTGTCGCCCTTCGTAGGGTGTTAAGGTTGTAGATGACACACAGACAAAGTTCAGTATTGTTCACAAAGTTCCTGTGCAGTTAAAATTTGCAGTGATTATAATTGCGATGGTAATTATTCTGTTTGGTAACCCATCACATACGCTATTATTCTGTGTAGTTCTTTTAAAATTAATACACCTTGAATGATTTTCAGAAATGATAAAATAACGAAGTATTTGATTTCGGATTGAACTGAAAATTCCAGATCTCTTGCTAAAACTGCATTCTAAAACCGAATCCAGTGATATAGTAAATGACATGGGTACTAGATTTATTATTCAAAAATAAACTCTTAATATCAATAGCACTTCTTGGATTAACTGATAACTGTCACATTGCGTATTGAATTAACATCATTCCTGCGTTTGCCAACGTCCTCTATTTGATAGTTTTCATTTGACAGTTTTCAAATCATTTTTTTTTTTTTTTTTTTTTTTTTTTTTTTTTTTTTTTTTTACCATTTCATTCCTCCCAGCAGAAGGCTGGGAGGCGGGCTGCTGGAGAGTCATAGGGGACTCTTTTCAGCCAATCTACTACTACGGGGAGGGAAGGGGGATGGAAGGTCGGCCGTGGCCTTCTAGGGAACCATCCCAGCATTCGCCTAATTGTCTGAGGGAAACCACGGAAAACCTCAGACAGGATGGCCGAACCGAGTTTAACCCCGGTCCTCCCGAATGATAGGTAGGAGGCCAATATTGGCCTCCTCCCATCTCGGTTTTTCAAATCATGAAAGAGATTCACTATATTCAAAAGTTTAAACATTTCGACTGCGGGAAAAAACTTACATTTAGCTGATCGTGATTCTGAAAGCTGAGAAATGAAAGATAAAGTTTCCACAAATTAGCATCCATTGAAAGAGATTCAGGCAAAAAATACTGACCTAATTTAGTTACTTCTGGCAGTCGAAATGTTTATCATGATTCCAGTGTACGAGCGGCAGCGTACCTTTTTTTCGCTGGGATGATTTAACTGTTTAATCGATTAATTATGGACAGTGAAAATCGAGATTTGAACGGTAACAAAACCGAAAAAATGCAAAGAAAATTATCGAGTCTTCTTGGAAAATACCAGCAGTTCACTAGTAGCACGATGATCATTTATAAATCTAATTTCCATATTTGTGCACATACGTCAAGCTTAAATGCGCGTCCAGTGTTTTTAACTTATGGTAGTTACATTTCTAAGGAATAACACTTTATTTCGTGTAATATAAATGTAAGATGTTTTTCATAAAGATGAAAAAAATCGGTTTAAAAATACTTCAACGTGATAGATGTTGCAAGCAGCAGGTAGTTTGAACTGTAACGTGGATAACAATATGTTGTATCATACTTCTTGATAAATCGTTTGCACGTTTTTTCCAATTACTTCACAGTTACCGAGCGTGGTGGGTGAGCAGTTAACGCTCTGGCCTCGCATTCGGGAGGACGGTGGTTCGAATCCCCGTCCGGGCATCCAGATTTGGGTTTTCCATGGATTCCCAAATCAATCCAGGCAAATGTCGGGATGCTTCCTTCAAAATGCCATGGCCGAATTCCTTCCCATTCCTTGCCCCCATCATTTCCCGTCTGTAAAGACCTCGCTGTTGAGAGACGTAAAGCAGTTTAAAAAAAAAAAAAAATCTTTAGAGTTCAGATTAAAACGACACGTGTTAGACGAGATAAATGTACAGGTAAACTCGCGATGATAAAATTTAGCAGTATTCCTTCAGCCGAAAGGAAAACCAGACAGATTAAAAAGGTCAGGTTTCTGGAATCATTATCAAGCGAAGAGCTCTGTTATAATGATGTTATATATGACTTCTGACTACCTGGGCTAGAGTTACCATTGATTTCAGAGATACGTACACATAATACATAACATATCCAACGAAGAATATTTCAGAGAAACGTTAGATTTTTCCTTGTAATTTAAATACTTTAATCTAATTAAGGGGAGTAACCCAATTAAGCGTTTTTGGAACTAGACATACGATTTTCTTTCAGCAAACAGTTCTATCTGAGCTATTAGATCTAAATCAGTACTTTGAAAATGGTTACTACGGAAGGGGTGGAGGGTATTAGCGCCTTAGTCTATAACACAACAAATCAAAACATTCTCCATATGATTTAATGAAACGTCTAGTGCAGAGTTCCTGAAACTGGGAAGAAGAACAAGGCAAATATAGTTAAGATTTGATTTCCTTATGATATATTTTACCAAATACATATTCTGAAAAGAAAGCATTTCACTAATTACGTGAAAGCTATACTCTGATTTAGAAAAATCAAAAAAATTATCACACTTTGTAGAGCATATGCCCAGGACAGTAAGCGTGATGGATGTGTTTGTATGATAAATTGTTTTATATTTACTAATTAAATTAGTTGCAATCTATTCGAAGGTTCTTGGCTTAGTTATAAAAGTACTAAATAGTGAATTGTGTAAATTGTTAAACAGAGTATTTTTAATGTTGGCTTGTTTGCGAGTCTGTGAGAATATTGTTGATTATGAAGCAATGGCGAACAGAATAGAACCGAACGTTTAGCAGAGCGGATTAACTCGGAGAGTATAACTGCGGGTCTGACTTGAACATTATACTGTAGCAAAGTGCAGTCTGATAGGAGTGAACGTACGGATCATGTACTGAGGAACGGGTTTTGTGAGTTTCATCTAAATATTATAGAATTGTCATATCAAAAGTACAACGCGTGAATTAAAACTGTTATATAAATTAACCGAATCAGCCAAACTTGTGTGCTTATTCGGTGGAATCAAGTATTTTTACTTGTTACAAGTATTTTATTTCAACTGATTTCTTTTATACTAAGGGGCAGCCAACTTCAGTGATTCCGAGTATTATCGGAATCTAATATGGGTTGCGATGAGTGGCGAAATGGGTAATACGATATGATAATTAACAACTAATACCCTCGAAAAGTATTAAACAACCTTAAAACATGTTCACCAATTTCTGGTACTTGCACTTTCATCTTATTTATATTCGATTTTATTTATTTTCATTCAAATTGCTTTTTCCAAGAGATAAAAGTCAAGTATTTTCATTAACAGTAGGAAGCGGAGTGGTGGCTCAGTGGTTAAGGCGTCTGACAGGAGATCGAAAGATTCCCGGTCCTAAGCCCTGTATCGGCGGGGATTTTCGTAGGCCCTTAACCAGACCTTGACCTGTGACACAGCTTCTTGTGTAATGTGAAGTACACCAAAACGCTTCCGTGGTCCTCTATACCCGGTGGGGTTACCGGGTTAGGCTAGGTGGCTGCGATAGTGGATTGCCCAGCCAATAAAAACCCAGTCACCGGGTAATTACGACCACATGAAACTACTATAATTATTCACAGTAGCGTAATTATTTTAAATTTAGTTATTCTTTATTTCATATTCTGATTGTTATTGACATCTAGTTCACCTGTTGAAGCTCTTAATAAAGGAGAGATTTGTTTTTTAGGAGGGGAAAAAAGAAGGTGATGTTCCTGCATTAATCTTCGAAGTCACATTTATAGAAAGATTAATGGGTGTAGCTTGACGATTCATCCTAATGGTCGTTCAATGCCGAGCGTGGCGGATGAGCGGTAACGCTCTGACCTCGCTTTCGAGAGGACGCGGGTTCGAATCCCCGTCCAGCCATCAACATTTGGGTTTTCGTGGTTTTCCCAAATCACTCAAGGCGAATGCTGGGATGGTTCATTTAAAAGGTCATGACCGAATTGCTTCCTCTCCCTTTTCCTCAGTAAATGACCTGTAATGACCTCACCTTTGGAGAGGCGTAAACCCAGAAAGAAAAAAATGTGCTAAATAAAAGATACATCAATTGTACCTATCTGTTTGAATGTTATTTCTCTTGGTTTATCGTTTCTTGTATCCAGTTTGTGTATTGGAAGTAATAGTAACTACTGTTTAGTGACGACAATAGCTTAACCCGTAAGCATCGCAGCCTACCTATAATACTTTCGAATGGCCCACAATTCTCACTGACCAAAACTAGTACCCTTCTCTGTTGCTGTTTAGTGTTTTCTTTGAAAAGACTGTGGGCTATAAAAAACACTGTCACAAAATTCGGTGGTATCACTAAAATTCGTAGAAGATGTCGAAAATACTGAATATAAAACAGAACTATCCGTTATATTCCCGACTAGTAATCTGTGTGCTTTCCCATTAAAAACATTATTTGATTGCTACATTTCGTATCAGTATATTCAAAAGGGATACCCGGCTATTTGGCTGACTTCAACGGGTGTTCCTGTAGGGTTTAAGGTGTTCAACCGAAAATTTTCTTGGTTTTATTATTTTTCAGATCTTCTTAATGTTTACATTTAAAACAACATTTCTGCGGTTTCCAAATTACTATACACTTCTACGTTGCCTGGCCATTGTTCAAACCTGCCAATAATATTTTTACGGAGATTATACAGAATACTGAGATATGCGGTGCTCGCATTTTCAACAGATTAGATAATATTATTCCTGTTCTCTTTGGTTATATGTATGAACAGACTTGGGGATGTGGAACAGAACGCACTTTAGTTACAAAAACCAATCATTTTTCAGATAATTGTTATAAGTTATCACTACATAACCCAAAGCAGCACTATTTCAAAGCAATCATATCATCAATCTCCTGTCTTTATTAACAAATGTGAGTAAAATTTCGGAAGACTTTTACCAGTTTCATAATTCATTAATAATTACAGAAAAATATGCATGACATGAGTAACCGTGAATTGCTTCATTGTCACCTAATATGTTTTGTTAAAAACCATACAATAATGAGTCGGACATCTTCGGTTACAAAATTTCAAGAAAGTATCGACTGTTTTATTTGTACCTAAAGGTGTCGCATTTCGGCGCTAACATTTCATTTTCTGTGGTAGAACATCGAATAAAGAATTTGCAGTAAATTTCATACCTTTCTGTACTATTAAAAATGATTTGAAATCTTTGTGAATGTTCTTCCAGTATAGTCAGCATTGGCTTTTTAAAAAAAAAATATACTGCAAAAAGTAGTAAGGAGTATATAGGATTGTTAGTACCGGTATATGTACGTTTCTAAACCAACTTCTGCTGACTGTCCTTGGGCTTTTTTCGCAAATACGTAGAGCACGGATTTGTGATATAATACCTTGCAACTTAACAATGCACTTCTCATATTTAATCAAGTTTTAACTAACTATTTCCGATATTATACATTGCCTCTGTTATTTTAATTAGCTTCATTTTTAATTTACCTGGTTACACAGTAAACTATAAGCCGGTGTATTTTGTACGTCTGCGATTATTTCATGTACTTCTTGTGTAAAGCACAGTTATTTATTTATCCATGCATCTGTAACTTCAGAATCAATTGCGTATTGTGGTGGCTTATAAACTATCCAAGCATTATTAAAAAGAAAGGGCTATATTTTAAAGAGTGTCATTTGTGGAAACGATGGGGGTAATTGAGTTGAGGAAATATTTATTGTTTTATATGGCCTCATTACTTTACAAGGCATGCTTTCTTCGGAACTTCAGGTATGGTCAGTAAGATTTTCGACTAATATGTTAGGAAAAAATACAGAACTCTTTGTTAATGACACTAGCATATCTTTAATTTTTTTTAAACTGCTTAGCGTCTCTTAACAGTGAGGTCTTTAGAGATGGGAAGGGATGGAGGGCAAGAAATGGGAAGGACTTCGGCAATGGCCTTTTGAAGGAAGAATCCCGGCATTTGCCTGGAGTGATTTGGGAAACCATGGAAAACCCAAAACTGGATGCTCGGACGGGGATTCGAACCGCCGTCCTCCCGATTGCGAGGCCAGAACGCTAACCGTTGCACCACCACGTTTGGTCATATCTTTAAAAAGAGTGAACAGTAAAAAAAGGAAAAAAAGCCTTGTCCAAGCAGTAAAAATGATACTATAAACAAAAATACTGCATCTCCTATTACAGTGTGGAATATGTAAGAAAAATTTACTAACTACGTGAATGTGAATTACTCCTCTTGAATGCGCTCTCCATTTGGATGGTTCAGATAGTGAATTAATTGCAACGAACTGATTGAAATCAGTTTCGACACATGTGGTTGACAGATACTTTCAGCTTGCCTCAGGAGAAGCAGTCTGGCTATTAAATTCATTTATTTTTTTTACTGGGAGGCTCTGCCGAGGAGCACCACCGGTAATGAGGTTTTTCAAGTGGCAGAAATAAATTAATTTCACAAAATTAAAATTGAATCTTCATTCTCTGCTCATTTCGGTATAATTATCACCGGAGAATTTTTTACAGTTAATCTATTTAGGTGCCTAATTTGTCCGGTTGATTGTTAAGAGAATACAATAAAAAAGAAGTGGAGTAGTTAAACGCAGTTTAATTATGAATCTTTAAATGTATTTCGTAATTTCCAACTAAGTAATTGGCAGAGCAGTTTGCATCACCGCATTCTAGTTCCCTGAAAAGGAGAGAGAGAATCATTTTACTTGTTCACGTTTGTTATCATCTCTCTCTAGCTTCGCTGGGCAGTTTCACCAGTCATGTAATGAAATAATTCAGGTGGATTCCAAACGTACACTGACGCATGCGTCTCGGCATCGCTTATACAGGGCGTTCACCGGGAAACGCAACCCACTGTTAGCGCTACAAGGAAGAAACTGCTCCCGGCGAGCGAGCGGTCAGTTTCCGGCATTGTTCGACCGTCGGCCGCGGACTATTTCATAATAATTACGCTTCATAAACTTCATAAACTTGTGTGCTAAGCATTTAAATGTGACGTAATTCATTAGCTTACCTTATAAAAGATGCTGGAAGTGTTGACCCTCTTGTGTAATGCACATTTCACATCTTCTGAACATATTTCGAGACACACGCTGCCCTAACTGACTTAATGATTTTTTGGGTGACTGTTCTAGTCGAAAAGCGATATCGTCAATTTTCTCCTCTGTGAGAATACGGTTGACCGACAGTCTCTTTTTGTTAAAAAATGAACCCGTTTCTCTTACTTTTTTAACCAGACGCAGAATTGTTGATTTAGCTGGCAGTAAAGCGCCAGGAAATTCGCGACGAAATTTACTGCGACACTTTTTAAACGACTTCTTCTTCACATATGTATCGTAGAGAAATATTCTTTGTTGCAAACTGTAACGTACCATAATTTTACTCACACTCAAACACGGTACAGATTAATAAGAGTATGAAGCCCCAAACCAGCCAAACCGCAAAGAAACGTTTATTCACAACACTGATTAATAAGAGACTGAAGTCACAAACTATCTACAATGCAAAGAAACCGTTCTTAACAATGTAAGGGTCACTGCACTGCACTGTTGGGGCAGCGGAGGTGTTAAACAGTGCGGTGCGGTGATTCACGGTGCCGTGTGGCGGAAACTGCTGGTCTACTGACCGAGCAAGTTGCCGACGGCAACAGACTGGGAGGGTAGCGTTTTCCGGCGAACGCCCTGTATATATCCTTCTGAACTCGAACTTATCTCCACCACAGCAGGGTAATGGAACATTTGAAAATTGTTTAGAAGGTTTCTGGCTTCTAGAATTCACTCCAAAATTCTGGGACATTTTAGAGCTTTCTGTCTGAAACATTGTGGAACACTCTAGAACATCAATATGTCTCGACCACTTCGGCTCTCTATTCCTAGCTGCTCCACCAACTTCTCATAAGAAGTCCATTAGATCGATATCCTCTTTTGATCAACTCATGAAGTTCCGAACCGAGCCCTTATGCATGGATGGGGGATGCACGGATACCTTACCATATAACTCCCATGGGGCTAGGAGGGTAAGTTGCACAATGTTGTAGCGGCACACAAGGAGAAACAACATTTGCATTTATTACATATATGTTGATTTCAGACCACTAACGTTACGCTTTAAGCCATTCCTCTGTACTGTTGGAAACAGGACTAATAGTAATTACTCCAGACGTGCTTCATTTGTCATTATGTGTATCCTGTCCTAGAGCGACAGAAACCTGTTTCTTTTTCGTTTGTGCTGTTTTGTTACTGCTGAAATTTTTGATTAAATCTTGCAGCTCTTCTCTTCCTACACTAATATACCAATTACCATCTACGTCCTCAATTTTCTGCTTCATATATTCTAATCTTCTAGTATGAGGTTATTTTCCTTCCATTGCTCTCTCCTTCAACCAGTGCCACGTGTCTTAAAACGTTACCTCAATTCCTGCCTCTTCTTCTAGTGCTACTCTCCCATTTCATCTTTAAAAAAAAAAAACACTTTTATTTCGTACTTCATGTGTTCTCTTAATTTTTACAGTCGTTCTATAGCATCATTTTCCGAATACTTCAAATTTGTTTCATGTACACATAAAAACCTACTTTCATAAAGTCCTGTGCTCCCCAAACGGAGTTTTTGACAGTTCTTCGCGGGTCCTAAGCCAGTATTTGAAACAAAACGAAAATTATATTTTTTTGAAGAAGGCTCTTTTCTATGCTCTAAAGACGTTCTAGCTTATGACACTAGTTGTAATTTGACACTGAGTAAACTATATAATTTACTCCCTGCTATTACATCCCACCCTATTTTTATATTTAATCTATTGTTATCATTTCTGTTAAATTCCATATATATTATGTTGATCTGATTTATAGTATCTCCCATGTCGTTTCCCAGTATTTTGTTCATGTAATCCAGTAAATTATCAAAATCTTTTCTCTGTTCTCTTAATGAAAATTTTTCGTTCATTTCTTCATTGGTTCCTACACGTAGAAGTTTAATACTAGCGCAGATAGACTGACACGTTCCCTCGTACCGTTTTGAACTAATGCATGTCCTTCGTGAGTCTCTTCTTGTTCTAATGCCACTCCCGATTCCGGGCGTAAGCCACTGCCGTATAGATTGTATCCCTCCATTCAAGCTGTCATCAATAAATGAACTGGCGTAGTTTTCTGTTGCCTTCCCCAGTGTGTTCGTATGTGTTACTGAAAGTGTGGGTGAATGTGATAGCGTGGGTGTCTTGTGTATACTGTATGGTGTTGTTTGTGTTGTCTGAAATGGGAGATGAAGAAGAGGTGGGGGGGATGCACGCCGTGAAGCGTAAGTTGACAACTGATTAACTGACGAAGTCAAATTGCACTACTTTTATTTACTGCAGACCTGTATTAGTTCAACGTTTTTGCTAGACAAAGTGTAATAGTCTTCTCATTATTTTGAGACAACATTCGCTTCCCACGCGTGATGGATTAACGGTAACGCTTTGGCCTCGCATTCCGGAGGATGTGGATCCGAATCTCCGTCCGGTCTTTCTGGTTCGAGTTTTCCATGCTTTCCCCATATCACTCCAGGCGAATGCCGGAATGATTCCTTCAAAATGTGATGGACCAATTGCTTCCCGTTCCTTGTCGCCAGTTTTTTCCTGCCTCTAATTACCTCGATGTCGACGAGGCGTAAAGCCATAAAAAAACTTCCTGCTGGATTTCATAGAACTCTGGAGATTTTTTGAATATATATTTCTTGAATTTGTCTTTTGGCTTTTCACATTCACATAGCAAATGTGGAGCTCTGTTTTACCATAGGACACTAGTAATCAGACAGTTGATAAAGTCATTTCAGAGTTCAAACAATGATAACAGAATTACAACAGAAGCGGATGGAAGGCGCTTCTCTATCTGATACTGAAAAAGAAATTTCTCTATCGTCACTACCAGTTAAACAGAGACCGCCCAATGAGGGAAAACTAGATCAATTTATTTTCTTCCTAGAGAAAATTAACTTCATATTATAATAGATTGGAACCAACAACAGCTCATCTGTTTTTTTTTTTTTTTTACTTATTTATTTACTTTTATGAAGCGAATATTATCTCACTCCGGAAAACCCCAAAGAATATCAAATATCCGCATTTGCTCTTCCTTGGTAGGGTTTATGCTAATTAGGGAAATTGGCCACTTAAGTATCGTCATCAGTCTAAGAATCTTTCATTTGTGTGCTCTATGAAAAATGTGCACTTTTGAATTTTATTATTTATGGTCAGTTTATGAATAAGTTAAGGGATATGCATTCATTTTTCGCCTCCAGTAACTGAATCTCAAACGTGGTGTGAGCGGTAACGCTCTGATCTCACATTCGGGAGGACGTGAATTCGAATTCCCGTTCTGCAATCCGGATTTGGGTTTTCCATGGATGGTTCCTCCAAATCGTGGTGGTTCCTTGTAAAGGCCAAGGCCGAATTCGATACCGTTATTTACGCCCAATCCTTTACCGTGTCTACCTTTGACGAGGCGTAAAGCAAAACAAAACGAAATTAACGGACAAAATTTTTCTAGATATTTCCTAAGATAGATCTTGATCATTCTTTATAATTTGTTCTAGTTTATTGTTTATAAAACAATTAATTTTATTCCTATAAAGTACTGTATACCAACTGTCAAAGAAATGTTAGTAATTACATGCAGTCTTTTCTATTAATTTGCAGAAACTGAAGGCAACACGGGAGAATAGTTAATACAGCAACAGTGGGAAGCTGCCATTAACTTCTGGTTGAAACTAGATATTGATTACCGAACTAACAGTTCAGTCGTATTATCCCTAACGACTACACAGTCGAGGGCTCAGTCATAAAGACGTCCTAAGAAGCTATTTGAACTTCCTAGAATTACCCTTACTTCAGTTAATCTAGATATGGCACACTCAACAACTGTAGAAAGTGCTCATACACTTGCTACGTGCGCCGGAATTATTCTGAGATATGCTGTGAAGCATTCGCTCTACGACCTGATTGATGCAATATCCCATCTCTTCCTCTCCTATCTTAATCTCTATAGATCCACTTATTCATTACTCCGTGAACCTTCTATTACTTAGATAACTATGTACGTTCTCGCGGCGGCAATGCTTTATAAAACTTGAAACCCGAGAAGCTTCTATTACTTGCTTTATTTACTACAATCCTTGGTTTCCCTAAGCATTTCTTCCATTCAGCTATCTCCTCCTCTCACATATCTGGAAATCTGTATCATATTTCTTCATTTTGTGCGTTAGTTTCAGAAACGTCTTTCTTCGTCTGTTACTTCTAAAAGACATAAATTTTAATTTTTAAATCCAATTCTAATCTCTGGAGAGTCGAAGGTTTACTTCCATAATACACTTTTTGACATATAATAAAATTCTTCTTACTGTATTTGACCGAGCGTGGTGGTGTAACGGTTAGTGTTCTGGCCTCGCAATCGGGAGGACGGCGGTTCGAATCCCCGTTCGGGCATCTAGATTTGGGTTTTCCATGGTTTCCCAAATCACTCCAGGAAAATACCGGGTTGCTTCCTTCAAAAGGCCATGGCCGAATTCCTTCCCATTCCTTGCCCCCCATCCTTTCCCGTCTCTAAAGACCTCACTGTTAAGAGACGTTAAGCAGTTAAAAAAATGTATTTGAGACTGAATGTTTTCTCTTTTTGAAGCCTCTCGCTGACTATTAGATAGTTAACGATTAGAGAGGATATGGAATAATCCCGCCTTTCGATTGGAGTGAAACCGAATTCAGGATAGCCTCACCTGCGATCGAACCAGCGGCCTCCAGAACGTCAGACCAGAACGCTATCCATTGATCCGCAAGAGTCAATACCATCCACACGTTAGTTTGCTACACAAGAGACTAGTTGATACAAGCCCAAGACAACAGTTACAATGCAAAAGATCTGCAATAAAAGAAAGAAGTTGAGTAATATGGTTTTAGGACAGTAAATTAAGTTTATCGTGGAAGCCACAGAATCTTATACGTACATGAACAGCTCTGTCATTCATATTCCAAATATATTTTAAGGGCTTTACTTGTGGTATAAGTGACCAAATCATGTGCTGCAACAGTACATAAACTAATGACACACAATCAGGGCATAGTGATATGGTGCATTATCATCCTCGAGCCTCCCAGCGGTTACGTGATACGCGATGTTTATAAAGCTGCGTATCAACTACGCGCGCCAAACCCTCGAATATTGGGTCACAGGGCAGCCACGCGTAATGGATACGACGTTGGCGCTAGAGGCAACTCGAGCATTGGTGTGGGCGAACATGCAGAGCTGCGAGCCATTCTCTGTCGGTGTTTAGTCACGTGGCAAAGGCCCACCGCTAATTGGCTCACGAACTGTTGAGATAGGTGTGACTTTGTTCGAGTTGGCTAGCGGGGCACAGAGACTGTTAGCTACTATGAATAACCTAAGTAAGAAGCAAGTTCGTTTTAATAATGAAAACATAATACTGAATAACAATAAAACCTTAATATAAACCGTATATTATTTACTTACTTTTAATTCTTCAGCACCGAGCGTGGTGGGTGAACGGTAACGCTCTGGCCGGGCATTCGGGAGGACGCCGGTTCTAATCCCCGTCCGGGCATCCAGATTTGGGTTTCCCCAAATCACTCCAGGTGAATGCCGGGATGCTTCCTTCAAAAGGCCATTGCCGAATTCCTTCCCGTTCCTTGTCCCCAATCCCATCAAGCCACTAATGACCTCGACGTTGACGAGGTGTAAAGCCATAAGTAAAAAATCTTCCAGAGCTTCGCATAATGCGTTACAAACATCTGAAGCTATCCTAGAAATTCATTGTTTTGACACTCGAAAACTTATTACAGGCTATTATACGAGTCTCCACTAGCTAGAAATCTTTAACGTAGAGCTTTTAGTAACTTTTTTTTACTTATAGTTTTGCGCCCCGTCGACGTCGAGGTCTTTAAAGGCGAGATGGGATCGGGGGAAAGGAACGGGAAGGAATTCGGCCATGGTCTTTTTAAAGGAAGCATCCCGGCATTCTTCTGGAGTGATTTGGGGAAACCATGGAAAACACAAATCTTGATGCCCGAACGGGGATTCGAACCGCCGTCTCCCGAATGTGATTCCAGAGCGTTAACCACTCACCCACCACTCTCGGTCTTTTAGTAACTGAAATCGCCTCTCGAAATTGAGTTCATTTTATTCTCACCTGGCTCAATTAATGATTAAGAACTCTAACTCTGCAGTTGGAATTCTTGAAAAAAAATAATAATTTTAATCTCAATGGCTTCATATCTCATGTCTTCCATAAGTCTTACACTACACTGCATTCTATTAACAAACAATTTCCTCAGCCACAAACGCAATTCTTGTGCACAATGTGATGCATCACAAAGAAAGCGGCAGCTGCTCGTGAAACGTCCAACATTGCTTCACGAAAATTCACAGTTCCTGGATAGTTAGTCACGAAAGCCTGGCTGGGTTGTGTTTTCACGCGCGGCTGTGCTCTCGTCCCAAAAATGGCTCGTTCCAGTCATCAAGGATCTGATGTTCCTGTCCAATGCTGTTCTCTGAATGAAGACATCGAGCTTGGTGTTCTGCTGATATTCCTTCTATGATACTTAAAAACAAAACGTTTCCCACCATTTGAACGCTACTCAGAAGGTAGGAAGTCTGGCTGAGGGGATGATGCATTGATGCTTCCAGCCCAGAGTTTTTTTTTTTTTAATTTAATTTAATTGGAATGGAGCACAGGCTCCGGTGGCAATTTCCCTACACCCCCATCTTCCCCCTATCCTGCACCCACCTACATTTTCCCTCTACAAATTTTATCTTTAAATTCTTTCAACGTTTTCGGTGAATTATTCATCATTTCTCTCGGTAACTCATTCCAATCCCTGACACCCTTACCTAAAAAAGAGAATCTTTCAACACCCTTGTGCCTGAAATCGAGAGCCAGCTTGTGGTCATGGTCAGTAAGCTTGTCTTGATAGTCTCCTTTTAAACTTGCAAGACAGCAGGTTCCCCTCAGTAGTTCAGCCGGTGGACCCAGAGGTGGATGTATGAAATGGAAAATTCTGCATTACTTTTCTCAAGCCAAGACATGAGAAGAACAGCGGGCTACGCAATAGGGCAGTAAAAGATGAGACCATATCCCCAGAACTCAAAGTTACACCAGTTCTCGAAACTGTGAAGAACTACAGGACATATTGGACAGACATTGTACTGCGAATGAAGAATGGTCGGATTACACGAAAAATTTTCTAATACCAGACCAGTAGTAGGAAGACCAGGAAGGTGATTGACCGAGACCGTAACAACCACCAGATATAACATTTGATGGAAAGAATAAGAAGAGAAGAAAAAGCTGTTATAACCCAACGCCACGTATGTCTAGTACGATCCTCTTTAACTGTGGAAAATAGTTCGGACAGATACATCCGCGCAATCTGTCGAATGTCTTACGTCAGCCATTGTGGGCCACTGCTCTTTCGCATATTGGAAACAATACTGTCAATGACTACTGAACTGTATGAACAAATTTTCGTCACCACTTCAAAGATGATGTGTCCCATCCGTCGCAAGTCTGCAATGATTCCTCATTCAAAGTAGGTTTATTTTTCCCGTAGCCATTATCATTTTAATAAATGTTTCGCAACACTCTAACTCATCCAATTGGTAACTTGAGAACCATTTGTCTTTTTATAACCCTTTTACAGAAATGCATGTGTCAGAGGCACATTTGCATCTGGCTAAGTCATTACTTTTGGAATGTCAGTGTAAACCAGACGCCGGAGGTGACCTGGGAGCCCTTGACTGATGATCACAAAGAAAGTGTACCTGCGACTACGCAGTTTGCGGCGGGCAGGTGGAGGGCAGCTGTGGCTCCCGCATCCTATGCCCAACACCTGCCGTCAAACGGAGCAGATGCCACAGTCGGCATCACGTCAGGAAGGCCGACACACGGCGGCTATATAGACCCAAACACACTATACTCGCTTACCCTCGATTTTATTAGTTCGCATTTGGCTTTGTCTGTCCGGGTGGAATTTAGTAAATAATTTTAAACTTCTCGATCAGTTAGAGACTAGAAATTTTTACCATAGCTAATAACTGGGCGATAATGCATGAAAATGGGAAAATTTGAAAATTCTGGAAAAACTGAAAGTACTATTTACTCTGAACCAATTTGCCTAGTTCTTTAAATGTTCGTAATAGTCCGAATAAGGTTTTTAGTTAATGAAAAATTGGAAATGTTGCCCGGAAAATTGGAAAATTCTGAAAAAACTGAAAGTCTTTTTTCTGTGTACCGATTTGGCAAATTTTTTTAAATGTTCATAACAGTCCGAATAAGGTTTTTAAAGAAATAAAAATTGGAAAAGTTGCCTGGAAAATTGGGGAAAGCCTGAAAGTACTATTTTCTATGGGTCCATTTAGCAATTTTGTAAATGTCTTTAACAGTCTGCAAAGGTTTCCACAGAAAAAATGGAAAAGTTGCCCGGAAAATAGCAAAATTCGGTAACAACTGAGAGTATATTTTCTAGAGACCGATTAGGCTATTTTTTTTTTAAATGTTTGCTGTAATCTGAATAATGTTTTTAGCAAAAGAAAAATTGGAAATGCTGCCTGAAGATTTCTGGCATAACTGAAAGTAATTTTTTTCTATTGGATTTTTGTCCGAATTCCACACCATAAATTATGATGGATATGCATAATTATTTTTTTGTTTTTTTCCTTAATTTCCTGGGATGGAAATATCTCAAATAAATGTTTTTTTTTAAAAAAAAAAAAAAAAAAAAAATTTAGTGGAATATAGTGTGAACCGATAAGTATGTTCTTTCATTGATAACTAGTCTACCCTTCTGATTGTTATGTATTCCATGCGTACAATGTTTTTCGTCACAAATCTTACAAGTATTTTAATAGCTATCAGAAATTTCCAAGTATAAATTTTCAGGACAATTTAGAAGAAGTTAGAAATCTGTATGTGGTTTTATCCTTCATAAGCATTAAATAAATTATTTCATACTTTTTAGTCCGTTATAAAAACATGGTACATTAAAAAGTTTTTATTTTAAAATTATTTTATTCTGTACACGGAATGGTAGAAGTGCAAGCGTGTCCCAAAGTGCAAGCATGTCCCAGCCACTGATGGGCAGAAAAACTTTAATTCTTTTTTCGTTAACTAACGAAGTTACAAAAATTGCAAAACTGAAACTTTTAAGCTAACCAAAAAAAATCATTAACTTTCTTCCTTACTTCCGTTAAATTTAACTTGCGTTACCTTTATTCCGTTACATTGGTA
The DNA here is from genome assembly GCA_031002005.1 of Vandiemenella viatica. Taxonomy (NCBI): domain Eukaryota; kingdom Metazoa; phylum Arthropoda; class Insecta; order Orthoptera; family Morabidae; genus Vandiemenella; species Vandiemenella viatica. Next base: position 74,303,780 of record JARYHS010013631.1, read on the forward strand.
GTTGACGTCATTTCGTTTGTTTGAATTGAGCACAAAGGCACGCTGGTGCGTTCGACAAATCGAATAGCGCCCGAATTTGGTAACGCGAAATGTGAGTGCGAGTATGATGCATATGTAACTGTTATGCTACGCTTGGCGTGGATGTGAGCAAGAACTCTAGAGTTATGCAGCGTTTGTATTTCACGTCGGCAAATTCGGCTAGTGATTGATTTTGCTATTTATATAACGTTTTTATTACGACGAATATAGTGCCACTTTTTACTTTGTGTTGGTTTGGGGTTTGTTAGCGAAATAAATTAACTTGATATTCGTTACATGATTAAATCATAGAAACTGAAGATCTATAAACTGTTAGTGAAATCAGAAACTCTAGAAACAGCAACGAGGAGATTAAAAATCCTGCGCCATATTTATGCGATTACATTACATTTAAATCAAGTTTGCACGAACATTTTTTTTTATGAAATCAAACTGTGTTTGCCTAACCTTTCTATGATCAAGTCTCACGTTTCTAGCCTTAATAACCTTAAACAACACAAGAAAAGGATGCATAGAACCAAATATTTACAGTTTGAAGAAAAAGTAGAATCAGGGTCAACTCGTGCGATTAGGAAAAATAATTCAAAAACTTCATCAAGTGTTGTGGATTCTGGTGTAGATACCATCAAAGATCTTTTTATTTTACCACTGACTGTTAATAAAAGATTATGTCAACAAAGCATTGGTGAATCTTTTGGCATCGTAGTTACCGACAGCTGCGTATCTCAAGCTGGTCAATGCTCTGTAAACTTTTTCGTTGCCCACATGATTCCACTACAAGTTGTAGCATCCGATGCGTTTGAGAAGCTGATTAAAATGTTGAACCCCATAAAGAAATCAGTTTCCAGAGGGACATTGGGTAGACGTATTGTTGGTGGTTAACTTTTAACGGATAACTGTCAGTTCCGTTAAATTTGCTAAAATGTAGCGCTTTAACGATTATCGAAGTTAACTGTGCCCAGCTATGGTCCCAGCGTACCGGCTACCATAATAGCTTTTTTGTGTTGCTTGCAGAGGTATGCTTCGACGGACCCCACTCACCGTCTCAAAAACCACTCGTGTCTCAAACCAAACAAAACAAAATTCATTTCCACAAAAGGTTACGATTTCGGAAACAAGTGAAAACTGTGGGTGGTTTGATAATTCTCGATTCGACGTCACGTAGAAATTTAGTCATATTAACAAGAGGACCACCAGACGATGGGGACACGGATTTTTTTATTTTATTTTTTTCAAATTTTAGGGGCCTTTAACAAACATGAAGGGTAATAGTGTGAAGTTGTGATAAAGTGCCCCCTCATTCAATCGAAAGAAAATCTTCCTCTCAGTTCTCATTGTTTTGCGTCGGGTTTACCAAATAATACCGTAGTGATATTGGTGTAATATTGCGATTGTCACTCGATCAGAGTGAAGGATGGACGTGGAAATGGGGGACGGAAGTTTGAATTTTCACAAAGATTTTTTGTTTGTTTTGTTTTTCGTGATACGTTTTATGCCACAAGTAGTTATTAGCGTGTTATTTCCATTTTATTTATTAATAGTTTATATAGCTAAATTTTTGCATTCTTATTTCAGAGAAAATACATACTTTTAAAACTTACTTTGATTCATATTTTTTGTTCTTTCCTATTTCACATGTAACATAATGGTCCAGTAGAGATGAATATTCCTGCCGAGTTGTTAGAGATAGGTAATCGCCACATCAAAACTGCAAATAAATATGTAAAGTGTCTTTTGATTGACATTCATCATCGGAAATCGCGCTAAATACCTTATATTTAATTTTATTTTTTTATTTATTTAAAGGTTTATTTAGCCTGGCAAGATTAGGGCTGTCAAGCCCTCTCTTACATCATACCAGCTTTCTTCTGTGTCATCCGAAAGAGTGGCTTCTGCAGTCAGCTTAGCTGTACCGAACAACAGGAGTAGATTGACGGGGGAGCACATAAAACAGAGAGTCCATTTGATGTCCATATCAGACGACTACTGATTTGATTGATTGAAAAAAATAATAAATGAATAAAAGTTTGTGTAATATCTACCTGTCTCTTTAATTTTCAGAATTTTCTTAAATATGTTATGATTTTTTTTAGATAATTACTCCCTTTAGCCAAAAACATCGAAATCTCGATTTATCGAAATATCGATTTTTTTTCTCGATGTATATCGATAGTGTCTGTAAATATCGTTTCGATATTTATCGATATATTTTTTTAAATGCTCATCCCTAGTATTGGTTGATATTAAACAATAGTTTGCAAAATTGTACAAATTAGTTTATAAATGTTTAACTGTTGTAGCCAGCTCAGCTAAACCAGAAAGACTTTTTTTAATATATATATATATACGCACGTCGATTTTTTATTCGATGCATCGATGTATTTTACATCAATGTATTTTCAACATGAACATCCCTAGTCTATATCGTATTGGCCGTTATATATCGCGACTATTTATTTTATAAACTATAAATGAATTGAAACTAACAAACTATCTCTGTCATAATTTCCGCTTTGCGATATTAATTTAACCATAACAAAACATTATGGGTATTATTGAAAATTAATATACTTTCTTGTAGCTGCAAATACCTGCGAGAAACAGTGAAAAAGAAAACTGTTACCTATTTGGTAATGAAATACGTCACTCCTATACAAGCCGCGATTGTTTTTATTTGTTTAAATCTAATGAAACACGAAGTGATAAGGGTTCTATGAAATTATTAAACATCTGAGTGAGGAAAATATCTAATTAGCTGTTTATTCATAAACACGAGCGAGAATCGTAAGCAATTTACTTTTTCTTTAAAAAAAATTATGGCAACAAGATAATTTATCAGATAAAAAACGGCGTACTGAATACAAAGTATAAAACAGTCTGAACAGATCTACATTTTATGCAATATTACTACACGTACAGTAAGTTTTGAGACATGCTATATGAAATGACCTACCAAGACAAAGATTATTTAAAGGTCCGGAAATTCAGCTAATATGGACAGAGTCATGAACCTTTACCTAAGGAATCGCTTCCCCCCGGGATTTTTTTTTTTTTTTTTTTTTTTTTTTTTTTGCATTTGAGATGAAAATAATTCGGTGCAAATAGTCCTGACGTTTAATAATTACCGCATTGAGCATCATATCTTGGAGTCGCCAGCAAACACATCAAGCATCAAACACCAACTATATGATTTTGCCAACTCCACCTCACATATCAATCAATACTTTCCTTCCAGTACTAAGCATAATACAGGAGACAGTTAAGATCTGTATAACAACCCTTCGTTAACTGATTTAAGGGATGTTACCGAAATTGTTAGACATTTTATGATCAAGAAGTTTATCCGTTCTGACTACAATTTTGCCTTTCACGTCACAAAGGCCTATACAATGAAGACAGTAGAAAGATCTCTTCTGATAATATGAGGTCTGAATAGCATTTTGAATCAGTAACTGCTACGCAAACTAGTTCTATCATTTCGAAACTTTGGCTTACCTTTCTATGTCAAAAGTGAGTCTTGGAAGCTGTACTTCTTTCTTTTCGTTGAAATTTTTACCAGTTTTGTTGGCACTGAAATTTTGGATGTCCAATTCAAGTACATTTGTCATTAATGTTGTGTATGCCATGGTCAACAAAATTCATATTTTGGTTTTCAGAGAATTAACGAAATAATTTCAGGCTAACAGAGAACTAGTTCATATTTAAATACCGTGGTCGAATTCCTTTGCAATCCTTGGGTAATGATCTTTTCTGTGACATTTCAAAATATATAAAATAAACGAAGAAACCATCCTCTTCATTCATTAACTTCTCAATTGATGTATGACGTGACTTTAGTGATCCATAGTACAGTCAACACAAGAAGAACGTAATAGTTCATGAAAATCACTTACGTCTGTCGCCGGACTCGACCCGTCTACTCCAGGAACTACCGGAGAATGTTTCCGGGACTATGTTTCCGGGTCGGCAGTGGCACCCGCAGCGCTTACAATGCCAAAAGCTGAGACCTACCAAGACGGATCAACTCTTATACACTAGTTGACCAGCATTACGTTTCCTCGTTCCCAGTTTCCTGTGTATTCCTCCGAAGTCTCTTAAACAACAGTTACAAAATATGAAAGCAATTGTTCATGAATAATGATCTGCATTAGTATCAACTTGTAAAATTTTCGCACTTGTGTGTAACTTCTTGTTGTATTCTGGGTTACCAGATGAGACGTAAAAATTTTACACCTTAAATCAGTACGAGTTCTTTATGGACTACTGTCGGAAGAGCTAACTGTAGTATTAACATCAGTACGGGGTGAAAAGTTGGTCTACATTAATAATTTCCAGTAACAAAAAGCGTATAGACCACGAAATGAATGAATGATTTCGTACGTGTAGCAGTTTGTTAATTAGCAAATGGTTTCAGTGCACGTCCTTGTATATTTACCAATAGCATTTTTTCATAAAAACAGCCACGTTTCACTTGTAGTTTGAGTTGTAACAGCAGCACTCCCAGAATATCGCTATCGTGAAAAAGCCGAATTAGTTTTTGTTCTTTGCCTGTTTACAAAACACCACCAAAACCACAAAGGTGACAAGACTTTGTGAAATTGTGTCTTCATCTACTGAACGCTCATCGTGCTTTGTTTTTGTTTTAAAAGGAGTATTCATGGCGCCTTAAGCAGCTTTCGATATTAATGGTAGGTGAAAATAAATTTTTTGACGCTAAAATACTGTCAACTCAGACTGCGTTGACGACATCTCACGTCTCCGAAAACAGTAATTTAGTTATAAGTTTTTCCGTATATTTCTAAAATAAGTTTAAATGTAGTAGTTAAAGAACAACATGTCTTAAATGCACACCGCCAAATTAATTAACTTCAAAAATCTGCAATAGTTTGTCAACGCACTCACTTAAAACTATTTTCACCCAGAATTCTTATACATCTAAAATATTGATTTTATTATTAATATATAGTTATTTTAATTGACAGATTGTCGGTATAACGTCTTCCTTTCTTTTGACCCCAGCATCTGTTAAAAATTAAAGTTTTGTTTGAAAACGGTAACTTTTTAAGTTCTGTATGGACACTAATTTCTCTTAAATGTTTTTAAAAACTAAAATGCAGTGCATTCAATTTCCACACAACTCTTTTATTAACGAAATATAAGCCATATTTTCGTTTGTATAACGTTTTGGTTTTGAGGTGGGTGAGTCTCAATTTTGGATATTCACGCGAGTATACCACCTACAACGTACAGCACTGTGTAAGCAGATGTGTAGGAAGGGTTGAATAAGTTTTGTGAGGAAATATAGCGATGAGTGATTCAGACTGTTCGGATACATATGAGCTTTTTAGTACCAAAAGTAACGAGTTACGATTCGATAGTAACGAATACTGATTGATTTAGTAACGAATACCTACGGGAACACAATTTCTCTTTACTTTTATAGCTCTGCTGGTGGCGACTCCCATTTGATGAGGAACCTCCACCTGCTTGCAGAGTCCATATTAGTTTTCAATAATACGGAACGGTATATAGATAAATTCTAAGTGCAGTCTCATAGAGGTGTCCGGAAGCTTTTGATCAGATAGTGTATTGTAATATTTTGAGGAACTGCATATGTCAGATTATCTCAGGATAGTAATGGAATCGTGTAAGAGTATACATACCTACTGATCATATAAAAGTAATACTCCACATTCGGAAACCGCAGTTATTGGTGTATTTCTAAGTAAATGATTTTCAGCACCCTGTGTAACTTAAACACTTATAAAAAATGGTAGCTTCATGTTTCATTTGAGATTTCCTGCTGGGTACAATTCTTTCTTCTTAGATACCAGTTATGTAAGAATTCTTTCCCACGCACCAATAAAATGCTACCAACAATATCAGATACTTTTTGGACTTATGGCTAGTCGTCATTAGAACAAGGACACTGTTGGAGTTAAGAAAGAGGATGGAAATCGAACCATGACATTTATTAAGTAACTGTTTCACCACCACAACATTTACTCCCTCCTTCTCACCCACTTAGACAACATCATATGCCCTTCGATACTGTTGTTATAGCAATTCAGACGATTTGTCTTCAACGTATGTGCAACCCATCGAGGTTAGGGGTTTCTATTTACTGAAGTCTCCAAACATAAGTTTTGATATTTTATAAAATAAGGGGACGTATAACATTCCGAATTAAAAGCAATGCAAATTTGATGTGTTCTAGATCAAATAGTTAAACGTTCATGGTCGATGGTACTCAAACTGAGAGATAAGAATAGATTACAAGATGATTCATGAAAGTTAATAAATATTTGTCAGATCTGACTACAGCGTACATATGAGAAATGAATGATCAGGTGTTATATAACATTCATAATACAGAACAAGCTAAATTCCTCCCCAGTAGCAAACAAATGAACCACTGGCCAACTATAATGTTCAGAGACCAGATGCTGAAACATAACTTACCCTAAAATATCTGGGTGTCACATTAGACAGGACCCTCACTTATACTGTAAAGGCACCTTCAGAATACAGCTGCCAAGCTTAGAAGTCGGAACAATCTGGTTGGAACTTCTTGAGGAGCTGATGCGAATACAAGAACAACAGACTTGGCCTTGTTTTACTTCTCAGCTGAATATTGGTCAACTGTGTGGTTCAGCGGCTCCCACATACATCTGGTGGACGTCCAGCTTCACCAAACCATGTGCGTCATAGCTGGCATGCACCTATATATACCTATCCAGTGGCTGCCGGTGTTCAGTTACTTCCTACCAACTCACATCAGAAGGCAAAAGGTCTTTACCAGACTATTGCCGAGGATTCTGAACCATCACGCGCTTCCCATCCACGGAGATACCAGGCAATACAAAACACAGCTGAAGCAACGTCGCCCTGCATGGAAAACTGCTGCGAGAATAAAATCCATCTCCTTCAGCTCTACAGTTAGATTGACAGCAGAATGGGCATCATCAACACCTCAGAGAAGTGTGCAAATTAGTAATCCCTTTCTAACTCCAGGATTCAACCTGCATCGGTCTCTCTGGAGTAAATTGAACTGTATTAGACGTGGCACAGGAAGAACTGCTTCCATATCCTCGCATGGAGCTGGGCAGATTCGTACTGCGACTGTTGCGACTGCTGCGATGTTGCACAGAGTCACAAATTATGTTGACCTCAAACATCGCTTATAATGAAGTTAAATTTGGGCGCTACGGATGGAACAAATATACCATTCGAAACTTTACGAGAATGTACCAATACAGCCTTGAAAAGCAAAGTATTTTTTTCTAATAACTAGTACAGTTCTGGCAAATTATTCCGTTAGCTCAGTGGAAATATTTATTTAGAAAGTTAGAAAAGAGACCTCTCATTTCAAGGACGCTTAAGGGTTGCTATCATTTTCACGGAGTGCACAGACACTGGACTTAGTGATGTGACACTTTCCATTAGCAGCTGCCTTTGAGACCGGCGATGGTAGGAGATCGACCCAAGGAATGTGACACCTGTGACTCGAAAGTCAACTGAGTCGAGCTCAACCAGGTAATTCCCATGTAAGCATTACGAATGTCACCTCAGCATTCGGATCAGAATGCAAGTTGCAATCAGTGGCAGCGCCAGAATCCGGACTGCCGCCGAAGTCAGCAGCAGAATTAAACTCCGGGAACAGCATCCCGTCACAGAGTTATTGGCGAGATCAGCGACCCGCAACAGAAACGAAACGCTGGGAACAGTTTCGCAGCGTCTTCCATCGCTCACGTAAACTTTGGCACCGCCCTTGTTGTCTGGAAGATACATGTTTGACAGAAAATTCTCAGAATCTCAGTCTTATGCTCGCTTGGATAGGCTTGTGGATTAGGCATCCTGATGTCACGTGATATCGCTGACATTTAAATTGCCCACGCTCATTTACTGGGTGTACCACACCGTTTGGGGACAAGTCAGGCATAACGTTATGTTCGGGCGACGCGTAGTTTCCCCGCTAGGAGCAGTGACCGGCTTGTTGACTGCTACCCCTTGGGACCTCACTCAAGGTTACCGGACGTGTAGGCCCGGGCAAAATCACCCACCCTACTGATTTGTTTGGTGGTGACATATTCTATCCTGCAGGTAGCGGTTTCCTTAGTTCATCGTCTGCTCAAGGCCCCCAGGCAAGTCTGCACAATTCCACAAACGAAATGTTTTATGTCCACTTGCACTAATATAAACTCAATATTTATCTACTGGCGTCACAGCCCTTTCTTACTTAGAATATTGCGCATTTATAAAGAAATTATTCAAAGAAAATTATAACGGTCACCCAAGTTTTAAGAAAAAATGTAACCTATTACATTGCCATTAATATTATCAATGCGCCATGAAATGTGGCGGGAAGCGTCACATTACAGCACAGACGTTAGAGGTGGATTATAGGTGCTGACTACAAAAAGGGATGTCTAAGTTGCGTCTTTCTAACAACGAAAATGTTAATGACATAAGTAAATAAAAATATTTGCTCCACCTTAACACAATACCCGCACGCTACTAGCAAAATTTGTTTCTGTTTGAGTACAATATTTATTGTGCTCTTCTCACACGGGTTCTAAAATTAATTTCTTCTTTTCTTTAACAGATAAATTTCCAAGATTCTCGTCCTTTTGCAGTTTTTCTTTGCTTTCCTTCATTATCGACTTGTTTATGCAACTTATACTACTTACTATATTCTGTCAACCTCTTCTTTCTTCTTAAGATTGCCTTGAGCTAGTTCGAGCGTAGGTGGTTACCATGGGGGATGCTTTCCACCATGGAAACGTATGGGAAGATGAATTGGCGTGTTTTCCGATGCGTTCGCATTTGTGGCATTGTTCGTAAGGGTTGTTGTAAGTGCGTATGATTATGATGGTGTGTGTGTTTAGGGCACAGTGTTGTTTGTATTTTGCATGAGATGTGAAAGAAGGGAGAGGGCGTAACCCGGTGCCGGCCCATTCTGGCCTACTCTTCCGAAAGACACAAAAGCAAATAATAATAATAATAATAATGATAATAAATTTAATTATTTTTTTAGGTTTTCAATTAGAAAAATGCTCTAAAACGCGACGTTAGGGTCTGCAACCCATTTTGAGCCTAGGGTCTACAGATCCTAAATACGGCCCTGGAAAGACATCATCTCTTATGTCTTATTACTGAAGGGGAAAAAAACGAGCGGAACGATCCAAAAAGTAAGAATTCACGGCTGTTAGTCATCTAAAACTGGTTTAGCTGCACCGTAGTAAAAAGTTTTCTTTGTGCTTCTCCATTAAAACGGTGACAATATGGATTGCGAATCACCTTAACGAAACGATGTCTTTAAAGTCAGTTAACATTAATCCTCTCATTGCTGGTCGAATACAATAGCCAAGGGAGAATAAAGGCTCTTTACACATGGCAAAACCTCACTTTGGTGCAGTTGAATTGGTTGACGGAATAGCCTCTCTGTTTGCCACTGTCTGGGCTGAAGCAGCGTGGGCGCTATTTGTGTGTGCGTGTTAATCAGGCGGTCTGCAGGGAGGTAGGAGCTTTCCTCTCAGCAGGGAAGACCTCCGGGAAATTAGACAGAGTGCGGCAGCGCGTTTCTTCCTGCCCAGTAGGGCGGCTGCTGGTACCTGTGCAATAAGGCGGAGTAGGACTTCTGAAGGCCACACACAATGGCCCATAAGTGGAAAGCACTGACGGGGACTCCCTCCCCATAAGCAGGACAGTTTGACGCAAGCTATAAGACTCAATGTAGTAAAGTGCCGCTGACCCGTTATGATACGGTGTTTGGACGTTTTCCTCAATCGCCTAAGCGAATGTTGTGAGCATGTTCCCGCTCCATGTCTCGTATATTACATGTTACAGTCTCAGATGCCCAAAGCTAGTACATATCGTGACCAAATATCAACACTTACTACACTTATACTAGCACCAACATTGGCAAAGCTTCGCTGTGTTAGTGTGAAGCAGGCTAAGCAGCTCTATGGTTTGGATTCAAGTAGAACTGTAAGTGGAGTTAGCGGGAACTAGATCGTAACCATAAGGGAGCGTCCACAAACTACGTGGCTTGGTCTGAGGGGAGGGGTTGCGTGGAAAGCTGCGCTGGAGATGCGTTGGGTTGGAGGGGTTGCGAGCCAACCCACGTAGCTCTTTATTCATATTATTAGTCAGGTTTAAAATAAGGTACAAAACATACAACAGAGTGTGAATATTTATTTCCGTCATTTAATTGTCTCTGTATGTAATTTACGACAAGAGAAAACAGTAAAAAAAAAATTCTGGAATAAGTAGGGAAAAAAGCTACTGTACGTCCAATGCAGGGGCAGCGGCAAAAGTCACATGGGGCTAAGTGTGGGGGGAGGGGGGGGAGAGGTGGTTTACAGGAAGCCAAAATGGAGCTACGTAGTTTATGGACGCTCCTTAACGTAAATGGGGTCCTGTGACAAATTTAAACTAACTGATTGCAATGGCGGAATGACTCTTTCCGACCTCCGTATTAATTATTTTATATTGCTTTACTTTTCACTCCACTCATTTGTTTTGTTAGTACTTAATGATCCCGAAGACAGCTGGGAAAAATTGTAGAATCATAACTAAAATAATTTCTTTCTCCGTTTTTGGTATGTTATGTGTCAACCCTGTGCCCGAGAGGAAACGAGTCAACTCTCAGTGCGTAAGTCCTCTGTTCTCACGTGCTATATTATGATTTGTAACAGAAAATTTGGGACGGCTACCCATTTCAGCCTCAGAAGAAAAACAATCGGGGATAACCAAATGCCAAAATTTGAAGTGAGTACCATGAGTTTTTGAGGCAAACTATTTTATTCCGTGGTACCAAACCACCCACTGCTATTAATGGGAGTTCGTAACAGAAATAACATTATTAATTAAACTACAGTGCCGAAATTAACTCATGACTACCTGTGTTAAAGAGTTTTTTCAAACAATGAGTTCTGTTTGCCCAAATGTAACGAAACATGTAATTTGTTTTCATTCTGATTGGCTATGTTTAGAGAAAATTTCTTTGATTTTGATCGAAAAATAGCTACAGAATACAGGATACAAATTAAGAGCATAAAAAAAATCTGCAAATCTAACGTAAATTTTTCTTTGACAAGCTCATAAGTAATTTTACCAGAAGATTATTACGTTCCTGTTAGAAATAATCACATCGTTCTCTCCATTTTGCCGTGCTGACAAAAAGACTATACTAGAAAGCTGGAACGATTTTCAAACCCGTGAAAGTTTTTTAATGGTGAATTTTAATGGGAACGAAGAAGCAGGTTAAAACTGCCACTTTGAAATCTTGTTCCACTGTATTCCACTATTTGGGAATAAATTGTTTTCTATAATCTCCCTGTCTTCCTCTGCGTCACATTCAGCTTAAAGTTAGCAGCTTTGTTAGGCAGATATCTGATCAGACTCTCCAGGGATGCAGGGATGAAGGGGAAGTTTTTATAATACCGGTTGACGTGGTAGTGTATCACTTAGTGACCCTCTTCAAACACGTAAGAGTTAAAACTGAGCAGTTGTCATTCATGTGTCAATGCGAATGTCTATAAAAACTTTTGGAAACAATGAGTAAATTATGTGCCAATCTCAAAGTAGCATACGAACTGTAGGTTTTTTTTTTTTGTTTTTTTTTTTTACGCTACGTGACAATTAAGGTCATTAGAGGCAGGATGGGACTGGGGACAAGGAAGGGGAAGGAATTCGGCCATGGCCTTTTTTTTTTGAAGGAATCATCCCGCCTGGTGTGATTTGGGTAAACCATGGAAAACCCAAATCTGGATGCCCGGACGGGGATTCGAATCCGCGTCCTTCCGAATGCGAGGCCAGAATGTTAACAGTTCACCCACCACGCTCGGTCCAACTGTCGTGAAACCATTACATACAACAAGTATATTCAGAAGAATCCCAAAATCCTTCATTACAAATCTGTTATATGCTGCGGAAAGGTACCAAGGATAACATGGAAAAAGTTGAAAGACGTATGCTGAGGAAAATTCACAGACGTAGAGTGCTCCCGAGCGAAACCAACCGAATAAAAGCGAACTCCGGTTTCTTTAGTGCTTTAAGGTGCATTAACGTCTGGGTTATTAGCGCAGCAAACTCGGAATTGTACCACCTGTTGGAAACGGCTAATACCAGCATGCAACGCAAGCGGCTGAAGTTTTACGGGCACCTTCTGAGAATGGGCAGCAGCAGGTTCACCAAGAAGATTTCACTAATCAAAAAGCGATGAGACAGTCAGCATGACGCTAAATAAAGTACAAAAAGCGGAGGATTCCGGTGTGATTTCCAATACTAATGTTGCGGATCACTCCACATTTTGAAATATTATTAACTCCTTGTATACTCCACCAAACGTTACTAAATCTTATGAACTCACTGGAGAGAAAGGAAAAATTATTACCTGGGCTCAAGAGGTATTGGGAACGAAAGCGAGCTTTCTAAAAGAACTAGTTATAAGAGCTCCCCTATGGGCTTGAATCATCAATAATAACAAATTACATGAAAGTTTATTAGTCAAAGACAAGCCGTTAAAACAGGACCAAGGTATGGTTGGTTAACCAATACGACGACGTATTTGAAAACACAATCAAACCATGCCCGCCTCTTCTTTCTAGTAGCTCTCTGGCCTCGCATTCGGGATGACGCCGCGCCGGTTCGAATCCCCGTCCGGGCATCCAGATTTAGTTTTCCATGGTTTCCCCAAATTACTCCACGCAAATGCCGAGATGCTTCTTTCAAAAGGTCATGGCTTGATTCCTTCCCGTTCCTTGTACCCAGTCCCTTCGCGCCTCTCATGTCCTAGACGTCGAGGTGCAATGTCTGTCGGGAAACGATTTCGTGTTCCTGGCTGTCTTCAGATCATCGCAGTGAATGATTGTGTTATCTGATCTCCATGAAACATAAGTCATTCGATTACGTCCGGTCTGCTGAGACATCAAGTGGGACAGTAAAAATTCAGCGTCACTTTGAGGACAATTTGCAGAAAGAAGATCATGGAATTTTGAAAGTATCGCGTTACATAAACTATAAGTAAAAAAAAAAACGCTATTAGCATCCCCAGGTATATCAACTCGGACCAAATCCAAAGATAACAGACGCACCGCGGCGCGGGTAGAAGCATGTCTTCAGAAGACATCAATAAAAAGATATATCAACCACATTCGTATTGCTATAAAAAAAAAAAAAAAAAAAAAAAAAAAAAAAAAAAAAAAAAAAAAAACCACTAATGCATAGTTACGCATTATTATTAAGGCAAAGTCTAATGGAATAGTATGGAAACATCTTTGTTTTGTTTTACCATTTCGCTGGACAAGCAATTCTATTTCACGGATTCCAATGTAGATTAGACCACCCTATGGTTCAGGTAGGATTAGAAGAAACTGTCAGTATTTCGGTGATAGAATATCAAAATCAGATCATCGTCCGGGAGATCCCGAGGGATTGTTCGGCCGTCAAGTGACAGAATTTTCACTTCGCCCCGTAGTATGCCTCTTGTCGTGGCAAACAAACCTACCCCGCTAATCTTACCGAGTATTAGGGACCTTCTGTTTAACGTTGAGTTCAAACCATGGAAGCGTTCTGGCGTACTTAATATTATACAGCAAGTTGTGCCAAAGGTGAAAATGTGGTTAAGAGGCCTTTGAAAATGTTAGGTGAGACAGGGATTCAAAGCGGGGACCTTTCGCTATCCAGTCAGACGCTTTAACCACCGAGAAACTAGACGCTATGGAGAAAGTCTATGAGAGATACACGATTGCTAAACACCAGACTGCGTACCAAAGTCTTTGTTACATCTACAGGGTCTTTCGCTCACTCATAACCCAAACAACACACTGCACTGAACTCACAAATAGAATGCTCACTTATACACACTTCTATAACGAAGGTATGCTGAAAATATTTCATTTCAAATAACAGGAACCACAAATGGAGAGGAGTAAATCCCTGCATGGCGATACATAAGGTGATTGTAGTCAATGTTGATGAGAATCTTATCTCCAGGAAATTAAATCTTACTATCACCCGCCTGTGCGGCTTAGTGCGCTGAGGGGCCACAAATTGGATCGGAGAGGTACAGAGCCCAGGCCACCGCGTACTGCCGTCCTAATTGCAGTTTGTGGCTTATCTACAGACATCAAGGTGAATGCCGGGGCAGTTCTGAATCTCCTCTTTATAAACTACACACTTCACAAACAAAAAATACACTTATCACACGCTGAACATAGTTACATGTTTCACAGATAGATGGCAACACTTCGTTTCCCCCATTAGTACTTAGAACGATCTGGCAGTAGGTATATTAATGCTTAGCGGCAGAAAGGGCATGCGGCAGCAAAATCAAACCTCCATATTTTATCATGCCAAAGATTAGTGAAACTCATAAAAGGCAGTGACAGGAAGAAGTGGTGAAGGAGATTACCGTATTTTAACTGCGTTCTTTAAACTGAACGTTGAAATTATTGTATCTGCATCCGTTTTGCAGTTATGTTTGGATTTCTCGCTGCTGACAGTTAAGTTGCTTGAGACTGATCTTGGTACCGAACATAGTGAGCAGTAACGCTCTGGCGTCACTTTCTGGAGGACGCGAATTCGAACCCCCGTCCAGCAATCCAGATTTGGATTTTCCATTGTTTTCACAAACCACTTCAGGCGAATGCCGAGATAGTTCTTTTAAAAGCCATGGCCTAACTCCTTGCCGCAATCCTTTCCCGCTTCTAATGAGGCACAAGGAGTAAAACTAGCGTTTTAGGCATGGTCTTGACTATGAGGACGTGCATTCAAATGTGAATTACCGTCCGGTCATGCGGATTACCGTTTCCAATCCACGCGGATGCCGGGATGGTTTCTTGAAAATTTTGTGTTCCTCTTCCGACACTAATGGCCTTGACATTACCGAACCAATAAGCACAAATTAAAAAAAAAAAAGTTACTCGAGAACTCATTACTATGTGAATGGTTTGGATTTCTTCCGTTAGTACTGGGACATTCGCCTCATCTACTTTGTGATTCGCTCACATACGTTTTGTCGTCCACACAGACCAATAGTGTGGAGGATCTGGCAGCGGGCCAGTGGGCTCGTATTGAGCCCGGTGGCGGCGGACATAGTTCGGCCAAGTCCCAATCTGGCCGTAGTGCAGTGGAGCGGACGGCTCTCTGGTCCCCAGCGAACAGCCGCAATTAGGGCAAGGAGTCCGCAAACAGCGACCCGGGCTAAACAATGTAAATAGGAGCGCCGGCGGTGGTAATGCAATAAGCCCAGGACTCGTGAGCGGCCTGCGAGGAGACGTGGCGGCGACTCCGCACACACCTGGCATGAACAGTAGCAACAAAGCAGAAAGAAACTTCATTCATATCGGTAGATAAAACAGGTTATGTTTCATTTTGATGTGAAGATGGAAAGCTGGGAAATTAAATATAAAAGTTTACACTAATTAATAAACATTGTTGAACGCGATTCCCGCATGGTATTTGCTTCTTTGCCACACTGGCGTTAATTGTGACCTCAACATCGTGATCAAAGGTTTTCTGCTATTCAGCAGGTCCACGCACTGTGACAGCCTTCTAAGCCACCCTCTGTTCCGACATTCTCTTAGTTTCTATATATTTCCCATTTACCATGATGTCATCAGTCATTTTCTTCCTTCGCCGACCTTTTTTCCCCTCCGTTTACAATCCCCTCCAGAGCAGATTGTTTTTATAACGGATCTTTTATATATGTATACATATAAAAAAAATGGTGACATAATCCGTTTAAGAGGGGGTTCTGTACTTTAACATCCTACGTGAACGATATTGCTGACAATACCCAAAATTTCTTTGACAGTTTATTCGTGATTCTCAAATTCCGCGGGTGTAGCTACAACCATAAAAACATCATAATTTATATCGTAACTTTGATGTTGCAATACCATAACCATGTAATGACACGCACCGATTTAACAGGAAAAACCACTGATGATGCTTCTGTGAAAGAAGTGAAACGCGTTCGGTAAACAAATAATTGAGCAAAAATGAAATTGGCAGTTATCATTTGTGGTCCATTTATAATTATTATCTGCAATCAATGAAAATGTTCCACAACTTCCATTTATACTAATGACACGTTTTCAATTTGCAGTAAGGCTGATTACGGAAGATATACAGAGCCTGGTGTATATGATCCATAATTTTCGGATCTGACATTCGGGAAGACGGGAGTATGATGCCCAGTTCGGAAATTCAGAATTCGTCGGTTCATCACAGTTTTCTAAAACCATTCCACGCGAATACCGCGTGATTTATCCATAAATGTCATTATTGATTATCCTTCCCCACAACCTTCTACCGGCAATAACGACCTGGACGTCAACATGTCCCAAGTGATCGAGTATGGTGGGTGTGCGGTAACGCATTCCAGAGGACGCGGGTTCGAATCCCGTCAGGCCAGGCTGATTTCGGTTTTCCATTGTAACTCAGACAAATGCCAAGATGGTTCCTTCAAAAGGCCATGGCCGAATACCTTACCGTTTCTTGCCCTCATTACTTTACCGCCTCTAATGACCTCGACGACGACGAGGCGTAATGCAGGAAGGAAAAAAAAAGACAAGCACTAAGTACTTTAGCAAATCGAAATAAAACTGGTTAAAACTTTATTCTCCTATCAACCGAATGCTGCTATATGTATACAAGCTAAGTTCATAACGAACGACAAGAGAGGATATTGAATTTTTTTGTTACATTCGCGTTGGATCTGGCAATGAGTACCTGAATTCAGAAGTGTGGAGCAGTATAATGCTTGACAACGAGTATGTGTGTATCGTGAATACCTGAAGCGTATACATTTACTATGTATTTATCCGTATGTCTAGTTAAAATGTATTATTTAATATGTGAAAAATAATAGTCCCCTGCTCAGTATATCTTTGTATGTAATCTTTAGTGCGGTTGGCACTACTGTAAAATGTAAAGTTGGCTGGCCTGTAGACGTATGGCTTCGTTGTTGTGGTGGTACATAGTCACGAAGTATCTGAAACATTGAGTTCTGAGACAAGACCAAAAAAATTCTTATCTGAGGTCATCAGAGTTCAGAAACCTAACTGCATGAGGCATGAAATGCACTTGTTAATTATCCTCTGCCCTATTTATATTCAATTATTTCTAAAGTAAAAATGATAATTTTACCGCATCTTACGTTTAAGGTAGTAAAGTTATCTGCAGAGTTTCTGATAGTGGAATATTATTTCTTAAGAAGTTCTTCAGCGACTGAACATATTGGTGCATTGGGTACTTTATCTTATTTGGCATAATCTTGGTAATATTATAAATGCCAAAGTTTGGATGGATTGATGTTTGTTACTGAATCACGTAATATTGGTTCAAATGGTTTCAATGAAATTTGATACTGAGTTATGATGTATGGGGTAGAACATTCATTTCGGAAAACCGAATGGTTCTGAGCAGGAAATGAAAATTTCATTTTAACGTTAAAATTTTTTAACACCGTGTTCCGTTTCTTTCATTATGTTCTCAAGGAGACGTCTTCAGAAGCGCATGTGTAAATTCTATATCTCCATCTTTTTTTCATAAAATACTACTCATTAATTGTTTTTAATGACAACTAGGCGATACCTGCGACTTCGTACGCGTGGACTTGGAATTCAATTTGCTGTTAGTAAAGTAGGATTGATCCCGAACAACACCTAATCGGCATAATATGACATGATACCGTCGAACCTGTCTCAAAAGATAATCATTTTCCAACATCTTTAAAAACAGAAGAAACGAAAGTGCAGGGAGGTGGGGAGAGGGGGGGGGTTTACTAAGGGCAGCTTTATTTCAGCTTGGTATTTTCTTCTTTCTTCAGCATGAGCTTCAGATTCTTCGGTCCTAATAACTTTAGCTTCTCTTGCTCTTCAAGAGCTATACCTTAGGCCAGGTTTACACCCGCAAGGCATGTCAAAAAAGAAGACAAAATAAACTGGTGCCAGAAACTTTTAGGCAGACACAAAATAATAGTACAGTGCAGAGCAAATCTATAATATATAATACATTTTGTCTCGAAACGAAATTTACTAACAAATCATTCACTAACAGACTGCGCGAGAATCACAGATTGAGCAACCGACGTAACATTACACGCATCCGTGTGTCTGTCACCATTCGATAAGCTCTCAATATTTCGTGACTACAACTGTTATTCATGCCGAAAAAAAAATGTCCTGTGTCCTTCCTACCCATACAAAGTATTTCCTAGTCAAATTCCGTAAACATCGGTATAGCCATTTAGTCCTCAAAACGTAACAAAAAGACAGATACTTACTTCCGCATTTATAATATCTTACGAATGAGAACATTTGGATGTGTATGGTAACCGCAATGAGGATCGTAATCAAACGCCCCCAATCGCAGCTTACCCTGTCGGAGTCTCTCTCTCGCCTGATTTATCCTCACTCGACATTGTTCGACGCGAGATTCCCTTTGCTCTGGTGTTTCCGTAGAGCTCGCTGTGGAAACTCTAATTCGCTGTTGTTCGAGGCGAGCTTCTCTTTGCTCTGGCGTTTCAGCAGCTTGGTACATGAATGCCCTGATCCGAACTTGTTCTAGCCGAGCATCTCGCTGTTCAGGTGTTTCAGATACCCGCATCCGTTTTGCTTGTTTAGCTTTCGGATTTACTTGTCCTATTGATTTCCTTTTTTTCGGTGGTATTTTTGGTGTTTTCTCCGATTCCGTTGCAGTGATATGACCTGTGTGTTACTGTTAACTGATGCGAGCTCCAGTGGGTCAGATTATATAGCCCCTCTCGCAAGCGAAGGGTTGAAGGCGGGTATGAATGGAAACTTCTAGAACACTCTTGTTTTATCAAAGAATAGATAGATGGTCTAGAACACACTGGAAAGTTGAAGAAAAGTGAGTTAAATAAATGTAGTCGCTGGGACGAAGATTAGAACCCGAGCTGCACGGTTAACAGCCGCGCGCGGTATCGCTGAGCTAAAGCGCCAACTGTTTGGCGAAGCGGCGAGAGGGTTACTTGGGCTGAGCCCTGCTCGGCCGGATTAGAGACGCGCCCGCTGGGGCGCGCGGAGTATTGCCGATTATGGTGGCATATGTGGAGTATCGACAGAATTTAAGTTACGAATTTTTCGGCAACATTTCTGTCATTTTAATTGCGAATTTTTCGGTTCCTATTGCCCCATTTGAACCGGAAAACTTCGATTCGACGGGACATTTTTCATCCAAATGTATACAGTATTTTTCTCCTTGTTTCAAAGGATGAGTGTGGAAAGTTTCATCGAGATCGTATGAAAATTGTGGATTTGTATGAAGAACGTACAAACAAACAAACAAACATTCATGTTTATATATATAGATGGAAGGTTAAAGAAAAATAAATATTTCTTACAAATGCACACCTATTTCACACATGAAAATGCATAATTGCCATTAAGAAGGAACAGCTGTTTGAATCCGAAGGGCATGCGTATCCTTTATTTCTTCTTTGAGTGCTTCATTTGTTAGTCGAGGTTGCTTAACTATATTAACACCTTTAACTTCTAGAACTTCAACACAAATTTGAAACATAGCTCCACAACCACCAGATATATAAAACTACATTTATTATTATCGCTTAAGGATACTACTGCTTTATAGCAAGGGGGGCCTATGAATTTGTAAAAGGCAGCTTGGGTACCAGCAGAATAGACACTATATTAGCTATAGCAAAGTTGCCTCTAATATTGAGTAATCGTATTTCTGTGCCGGGTGCGTTAATTCCACCCGGTACGAAAAATGTTTATTATTGTTTTCTGCGTGCTTTTTTGCTACTGTTCATCGTTTGTAACCTTAAAAACTTATTTTTATATGAATATACAGTACCTAAATTCGTGTTCATTTTTCTTGGAGAGCTATGTTGATGAAACTTAGTATGAATGTTAGACATAAAAAAAACTTAATCTCCAACCCGAAGGTTGATTAGATTCTTCCGAATGAAGCATACGAAGCCAGAGATAGGGCGTATTCCTTTCCTCTGGGACCTACAGCTTAACGTGGAATCCGAAACACAGAAAGATACTCAATATGAACATAGGTGAAATAACATAGGTGTAAATCAACCCAAATATATCCCCTTCAGGGTAGAGTGGGGGTTCATCTACGTTTTCCCAGGTTCCGAAAATGGCTGGTTTTTTTTGGATGAAACTTGATATACATATCTCTCACTAGATGACTAGTGTTCTGTAGAGGCAAATCAACGATAGCCAGCTCGGGCATCGCAGAGAGCACTGCTAGTTAATAATTTGGTCCTTTCATTTTATGAACAAAAAGTTATTAGTCCTGTGGTGCACGCATATGTCTTTATTTGTTAAATTTTCGACGCGCTGGGAACAAATGTTTTGGTGCGCAATAATAAATTATATTTATGTACGTAAGAAAACACTGTATAAAAGTTTGGAAATTGCATTCCGATCCGTATTAATATTTCAGTTTATGTTCATTTTTCGTAAAAAAAATATTGTTCTTGTTTAACAAATTCAAACCAGGAAATATCGAATAATAGCATGACGTCCTCGCCAAATTGTTATTAATTATTATACTGTATGAGCACTTCGCCTAGCTGTCACTAGGCTGTGGATGTTAACTAAAAGTCACTCATAAATTACTGTTATGTTTATCACATGAGAAACTTGTTTCTCGCAGTCGAAAGTTTACTATTTTACTTATTAACACCTCATGTTTTGCTGTGTTTGATGTATTTATTTGTAATATTAGCATCAATTCTTTTGTGCTTGGTGAACATTTTTGAAGATACTTTGACAAAGATTATATAGGTTTTGCTGGAAAAAATGGTGATTAATTCTCTATCTCTCAAATGAATTATTCAGGAGACCATTTTTCTCCAAAAATTATCTGGTTCGTAAAAGGACAGATACAAAGTAAAGAAATCTCACAGTCCCATCATCAAATGTTCTGATACTCCAATGTTACCGGAGGATTTAAACATACAGTATTTCGAACGACCGTGATGCATACTTTTTATTTAAAGTAAACTAGCATTGCCAAGTGCTCTGTGAGTTCCAGACACAGTGTGTGTTAAACTCAATTCACGAAAACATAAAAAACTGTATTTTTTGAAATCTGTGACAAGTTATTGTTAACGATAATTCAAAATACTTTTCAGCTGGTATATATAAATCAAATACACCACAAATATGCATTGAAAAAAAATTCATGGTTCTTTCAAAAGTATTCACAATCTTTCCAAAAAAAATATTTTCACAGCGTATTTATTATCTGATTTATCAAATTCTTCATTCATAAATGAAATGATCTGCAGGTAAAAAAATTTACTTTAGAAACCAATTGTTATTTTGTGAAAACCATAAATACGAAAAAAATGATAGTCATAATGATCTCGTAAAGTTTTGAAGTCCTAAATTTTAAAATAATTTTCTGATCTGTAAAAGAGAAAATGGCATTTTTTATGACTTTCCGCTCCCCCGAACCGGGGTATAATAATAATAAAATATTTTGTGAGTCACGGTTTGCAAATTTCCATTTGATATCCTTAAAGACTCTCCACAGGAAAATTTTCCTCTTCTATAACAATTTTCATCTCACATTATTTTTCGAAATTTTATTTCATTCTATTGTTAACGTTAGTGAGTTATAACGCAGAATGCAACCTTTTTCTTTTACCTTTGGCTTTAAGTCTCGTCGACGTCGAGGTCATTAGACGCGGAAAAGCCTGGGGGCAAGGAACAGGAAGGAATTCGGTCATGGAATTTTGAAGGAACCATCCCGACATTCGCATGGATTGATCTTGGGAGATCATGGAAAACCCTAATCTGGATGATCGAACGGGGATTCGAATCCGCATCTTCCAGATAACGAGGCCGCAGTGCACAGCTACAAATTTCTAAATTAAGGGGTGAGATAGGTAGATAACATAAGGAAAGACAGATGGATAAATTAGCGAATTCACAATAGTTCCATTTTCCACTCTGAACGTACAGAAGTTCAAAAATAAGGCTATACAATTTTTGGGCCTGCAATCAGCTACAATTTTAGTTTCAATTGCAGCAACAAGGTTTGCTGTGTGAGAAGTAATGTCCGTGCCAAGCCTTCTAGAGGACATGAGTTAGAATCAGTTACGGCCATGCAGATTTTTTGGTTTTTCGTAGTTTACCGAAATCGAGACTTAAAAATGTTGGCTTGGTTTCTTAATGGAGGCTAAGGCAGATTTCTATCTCATATGACGCCAGAATACGTCTGCTCACTTTAATGCCGCCGCCGCCTACGAGAGGCAAAAAGCCTTCAAGAATAAGAAGTTAATTTATCTGTTACTAACACTATAAGTTGATAACATGTTGTAAACTAACCGCCGTTTATATAATGACTTTATTTAACTTCTCTCAAAAAAATAAATAAATAATTAAACCTATTCTTGTTCGGAAAATTGTTTCTCCTTCACGCGTAATTATTTGTGACAGAATCAATATGCTAGTGTTGTATACGACAGCCATATCAGAGCCAGAGTTGTGTAGGATTCCATAGCTTATTGATTGTTTTTGGATAAACGTTAACTTTTTGGTTCTCACCATTGGAATGTTCTTCTGGAAGGTTCTTTTGGTCTCATTAGTAGACCGTCAGTGTTATTTCTTAACATGACAACAGAGAAGTACCCGCAAATAAAATGAATAATTAGAATTGTGTAATAGTTTTAACTGAATTATGTGGAGATACCAGTCCACATGAACAAACACTTCATATGGAACTTTGTAACTTGATATTCGTAAAAAAATTTGGAAAATCATCTTCGATATTTGTTTTAAGTTTTACTGTTTAAATAGCAGAAACAGTTGAATCTTCTTCATTAGAGAAGTTAATCATTAACTTAGTCTTGTGGAGTGCATCTTCAATATTTATTATCGCGAATTTTAATTTTTTTGTAACTCTGTCAATTCTTCATTTTATTTTGTAACATGATAATACCTTCAAACAATTCAGTTTTTACTCAAAGCAGCTGCTGAATTTGAAAACTTTAACTGAAATTACTCACTGAAAAATTATGCGGGAGATAGATAAAAATTTAGTTTCTTTATAACTATTTAAATATTGGTTATTTTTACATCAGAATCACAGTAACCGGTACTGCCGTCCTTTTAAAGAATGGTGCAAAAAACTATTTATTTAGGGTTCATGTCTGAATTATTATGTTCATTTTAGGCATGGTTTCAATTTGCTTTTGCCAGTTTTTCTATTGTTTTTCTTTCTTCGGTATGAGTGACAATGTTGTCCGCATTACTTTCCGATGGATTTGAGATACATGTAGCTATTTAGAACAATTACTGAAAAAGGAAGATAAAGTGTCATAAAAAATGAACAATTCCTATATGTGCTTCCTTTTCAGTTTAACAGGAGAGTAAAAGCAGTGGGGACAGCTCAAAACGTTCTTACTGTCTGTAGGGAGAATGTCACTAGGGAAAGTACCGCACTGAAATGAATCTAATGTTTAAAAGGAGATTCTTCACGGCCTGCACGATCATTGAAATGTTATGAGAAAATTTCTAACTGTTTAATTCGTACTGTATCATCACTGTAGGAATTATAGACAAATCTGTTAGCTTTTACTTATGGAACATCGCAGGAAGGTGAGGAAGAATATCGCTGGACGGAGTGGGAGATAGTAGGGGACTCTGGTGAGAAGTGGATACCGTACCAACCGTAGCACCGAGAGTGTTGTAGTAAAATTTAATTATGATCGGCTCCCACCGTAGTTAAATGAAGGCACTACGATAAAAAGTGAGGAAGAGGCAGAAACACCGAGTAGCGCGCAGTGGACTTATCCTGGATTACTCGCGCGTGGCTACGACTTTTTATACGAGACATTGGACGCTTTCTGCGAATGTGGAACAAATATGTGGTTTATTATTTGAATTAATGTGAGTTCGACTCACTGACATTCAACTTTACCCACGAAATTTACAACTCTGATAACGAAGTATTGAACACTATTTGTCTGGTGGCTGCCTCTGGCCTGTGACTAATCAGGTGATTTTAATAAAACCTACTAATTGTGTAACTAATTACCTCTCTGCACTGAGTTGTTATTTATTGGTAGTAGTTAGTAGTACCTGACATTCAGTATCCTCATCTCTGCGTCTAGAAATAGTTTACTGTACTGGCGACGGTAGGAATTGAATCTGCATTCATTATTAGCAAAGTGAAGACTCCATCAGTAGTAATAACAAAGGCAAAACTCGTTATCGATACCAAGCGTGGTGGATGAACGGTAATGCTCTGGCCTTGCATTCGGGACGACGCGGGTTCAATTTCCCGTCAGGGAATGCAGATTTGGGTTTCCCATGTTTTCTCAAAATCCAAAGGGAATGCCGTGATGTCTTTTTTTAAAAGGCAATGGACGAATTCCTTCCCGTTACTTTCTCCTCCCAATCCTTTCCCACTCTAATTACCTCGCCGTCGACGAGGCTTAAATCCTTAAGAGGGAGGGGGGGGGGGGGGAAAGACTGCAGCAAGTGAACAAGATGGTAACCATTAGAGTAAGTTTCACCATGGTTCTAGTGGTATGCCAATATATCATCACTTATCTCAATTTATGTCATATGCATCATCCGGACGCATTTAATTAATTAATCAATAGTAATTAGTACATTAAAATACTCTTTAGAATCTCCAGCCATCCAAATTTGGGTTTTCCATGGTTTCTACAGGTGATGATTCCTTCAAAAAGCCATGGTCAAATTCCTTCCCATTCCTAGACCCCAGTCCTTTCCCGCTTCTAATAATTCAGCGTGATCTGGATATTATTTTGGCATGGTGCGCTGAGTGGCAACTTACGCTAAGTCCAAGACAATGAGCATAACTAACAAAAAGAATCCAATTGTTCAGATATACGAGTTAAACAATTCAGTTATTGATATGGTTGGTTCTATGAAATATTTGGGAGTAACAGTACAAAGGAACATGAAATGGGACTTACACATTAATTAATTAGTAGGTAGAGCTAATTCTAGGTTGCGATTCATTGGTCGAATCTTGAAAAATTGTTATGAACAAACAAAGGAGATAGCGTACAAATCTCTTGTGCGTCCAAATTTGGACTATTTTTGTGCCATTTGGGATCCGTTTCGTAAGGGGTTGATCGAAAGTGTAGAGAAAGTACAGAGAAGAGCCGCTCGATTCGTGACCGCTTGCTACAGTCCTTATGAAAGCGTCACAGAACTGATTAGTAGACTAGGCTGGGAGTCTCTGGTAGATAGACGACGCACGTTTCGTTTAAACTTATTGATAAACATGTGTACTCCCATTTTCACTTACGAGTGTAGTGAAATACTTCGTCCACCAATCTATTTGAGCCGGAATGACAGGAAAGATAAGATTAGAGAAATAAGGTGCCGTACTGATTCTTATATGAATTCTTTTTTCCCTCGTACCATTAGGGATTGGAATGCACAAGAAAGAGATTAGCTTTAGTGCTGAGCACCCTCTGCCACTCATAATTTTTTGTATTTCAGAGTATATATGTAGATGTAGATGTAGTTGTAATAACCTCGATGTCAACGAGACGTAAAGCCATACAAAAATATTTAGTCAGAAATGGATATGACAACTTTGCAAAATTGTTAAGGACCAGTAGAAGAAAACTAGCGTTGACCACCGGGAAACGTAATCTAGAAATCTTTGGAAACTGAAGTCATCATGCTAGCCAGTGAACATTCTTGGGCAGTGACGTAGTCCCACACAATCTCTGACCAGCTGGACACTCAAGTGACGGAGAATTGACTGGGTGGAGCCGGAGGAAGTCCAGTGCCGTGCCCTGATACAGAAGCAGTCGGGCAGAAATGATTAAGTACGACCAGCGAGGTGGCTGCAGGTGGCGGTCTGGTCGCCATGTCGCCGTCAGAGCCATCTGCCTGATTTACGGCGACAGCGCGCGCCAGATGGCGATAGGAGCGTCGTCCGTCTTCACCAGCCACAGACCACGCGCCATGCTGCTGCGCCTAATGGTCCTCAGCGCGACTTCCCTGCAGCACAGAAGAGGTGGAATGGTTGCGTCTCGTAGACAGTACTCAATGTAAAATGCAAGAGACAGGAATGTTTGCTCGTATATCAGTTTACAAGATGACATTTAACCTTGAATAAACACACTGAATTATTACACTACATTCTAAGCATTGAGCAGCGGTATCTACAAGTAATCGCCGCCTAAATTCTGATATTTTTATTTTGTTTTTTATTTTTAATAGTATTTTCGTATCATTTCATTTATGGTATTTAATATACAGATATTTCCTAACCGTAAATTTATTGTTTAATATCTGATTTGGTGGTACGACGATTATCTTTTTAAAATTTCGTCGGAATTTAATTTGCAAATTATGTGTCAACTATGTAAAGAAGTTTCGAGGTCAATGAACGGACAGACGGAAAGTATGCAATATAGAGAAGTGAGCTGGAGAGTAATGGAAGAGGAAGAATACTGGTAAAACTAAAAACACTGAAGAAGTTTGATGTTTTTAGCTGTACTATTAAACGTTTATTTTTAAATATTTCGTTTTTTCGATTATTTATTCCACTTTAAAAGTGAACGGTAGGGTAGCTTTTCGTTTGCCGTCAATTGTTAGAAATATCAGACAGTTTAACATCTCTAGTGGTTCGGATAATACGGTCATTCTACAGGACACCACTGTGGTCGATTTTTCAAGTAATCGTGGTAGGAAGTTTCAGCGCGATCGGTAATGGAGGGATTAAAATGTCTCTGAATAATTAGCGGTAGAAGTGAATTCTATTTGTTCAAAGGATTTAATTAATTTTTGGAAACTAACTCAATGCCGAAAGTCGTAATTCACTGTATCTGTGAATTTCAGAACTTGAATGCCACAACTGTTCATATTATCTATCAGTAACTGTTTGCAATAGTTTCAGGACAGAAGTGACTTTCCCTTTCAACGAAAATAACTAATTTCCGAAAGATTTATTATTCTTGTCAAACAATCGGGAAAACTAAAAATTAACGTTTGAATTTCTACGGCTCCTTTTTCCAGGTTACTAAATAAAACTTCTTACCCAACAGAGCGAGCGTGGTGGGTGCGCGGTTAACGCTCAGGCTTAGCATGCGAGAGGACACCGGTTCGAATCCCCGTCCGGGCATCCAGATTTGGGTTTTCCATTGTTCCCCAAATCACTCCAGGCGAATTCCGGGATGCTTCCTTCAAAAGGCGGTGGTCGAATTCCCTCCCGTTCGTTGTCCCCAATCCCTTCCCGCCTCTAATGACGTCAACGAGGCGTAAAGCCATAAGAAAAAATAATACCCTAAGAGATTCATTTATCCCTCATCCTATTATGAGGGATAAATCGCACTTTAAACGAACGACCTTAAATTTACCGTTCACAATTTTTGTCATTTTCAGCTTCACCAAATTTCACTAAAACTATTGACTAGAAAAGGTGTAGAAAATCAACGATGTCATCAAAAGTGTCACCATTAGAGATAAAAAGAACCAGGTTAATATTTTTTACAAAATTATTGTGTGAATTTATTATTTCAGTTAGGCCTAATAGTTTAAGGGTCATTTCTGAGAAATCTATTTATCTCTTATTTAAAAAAATTAGAAAATTTGAATCCCACAGTTTGTTAGGAGCCGATGACAGTTGAAGCGTTTACTTGAAAACATTATTCTCCCCGACTCCAGAACAGGGATCAGTTTAGTGAGGACATGAAGAGAAAATCCCATTTGACGAGGAGTATTGCTTAGTAAATGGTGAACTCTGATAGAGGGGACCAATTGCTATTAATTATTCATTATTCTAATGAATAATTGTGTTGATTGTTTACTATCTGAAATTAGATTGTTTGCAGATGACATAATGCTGTATAAAAGGATCAAAACGATAGAGGACTGTAAACAGTTGCAGGGTGATCTGGACAGGATATCTAGTTGGGTTGGTAAACATGGGATGAAGATAAATGCAAAGAAGAGTCAGCTAATTAGGTACACAAATAAAAAACAAAAGGTTTATTATGAATATAAGGTGGGGAAAGAATTGCTTGCTGAAGATTTGAAATGTAAATATCTTGGCATTACATTTGATGACAAGCTTAACTGGGCGGGACACATTGGACAGGTGGTAGGAAGGGGTTTCAAGGTTCTGCACTTGTTGGAGAGAGTGATGAGGGGATGCACGAGAGAAGAACTTTGGTCAGACCATTGCTCGAATATGGTAGTGTAGTATGGGACCCACATTTTGAGTATCAAATACAGGAGTTGGAGAAGGTGCAAAGAATGGCTGCTAGATTTGTTTCTGGAAATTATCGTAGAATGCAATCAGTGACAGATATGATAAAGGAGCTGGAATGGGATTCATTGCAAGACAGGAGGAGGATGAGGAGGGTAATGGGAATGTACAGGGCGTATACTGGCGATGAGGCATGGAAAGATATTTCAGTAGGTATGAAAAGTAGTTCATGGAAGGGAAAAGATGACCATGACCACAAGCTGGCACTCGATTTCAGGCACAAGGGTGTGGGAAGATTTTCTTTTTTAGGTAAGGGTGTCAGGGATTGGAATGAGTTACCAAGGGGAATGATGAATAACCTACCGAAAACGTTAAAAGAATTTAAAGTTAAAGTTTGTAGAGGGCAAATGTAGGTGAGTGTAGGATAGGGGAAAGTTGGGTGTGTAGGGAAATTGCCACCGGAGCGTGTGCTCCATTGCAATTAAATTAAATTAAATTAAATTGGTGAGACTTCCAGCGCACTGAAGTTGGTCAAAGATCCTTGAAACCATCCACCAATAAATGATAATTACGGCTCTTGTAAAATTTAGTTAGAACAAACAACCAAATCAACCTGCCAGACTATATGCCTATCAAATTTTGCTTGTTAGACTTCGTATCTTGACAGATAGTCTACTTTCGTGTGGTGTTTCGCCTTAGTACAATCAGGTGATGTTCATGATTGAATCAGGCGTACCATGGTAACTGTATTACACCACCCTTCCAGACTAAATCAGGAAGTCGAATCAATAAGAAAGAAGAAAGAGGTCAGACATGACATCAGCGCTTCAGGTTTTCTATTCAGAAACATTCAAAGGAAGCTGACGGGTTTAACATTCCCATCCGACTGAAGACTCACCATAAACTGTCGTATGCTATCATTTTGTTCACGCTTAATAATATTAAAGCCGTTTTGATATACTCTGGTAAGTTATTCCGTATCCCGTTTCTGACCCTCTGAATCCTCCCTTCCCCAAGTTTCGTAACTTGGCGATAACAAATTTCTGGCTGCATCGTTCAGTGCTTCGTCTCTAACCATAATATTCTTTGTAAACGCTTCTTTAACTGTCTCCTTTACTGTTAGCCTCTTCATATATTTTGTTCAGCTGCTTCATTACTCCGCAACCTCTTATCTAGTACTTCATCAGTATCCTTACCTCCATACTATAACGTAGGTAATGTCATCTGACAGACAATGTTCTGGACTTAATAAAGTTGGAAATAAGTAATTGTTGGCCACTTGTCTTCTCACACTCCTATCATGCAATTATGTATTCGAAATATTCTATAATGCTATTAGAATTAGTTATAAAGCACAATAACTGTTTTAAAAATTGAATCGATCAGAACTTATCCACTTCTGGCATACACTGGAATCGCTCAATGCAAGTCGTTATTCATGATTGAAGTTGTATAGAGCAGACACAGAATTAAGAGAGTTATCATCTGATCTTCTGCGCCCTCACACTTAGTAATGTCAACGTTGCTGAAGTCCCTGTTCACCAGATTAAACTTGGACCTGAATTGATCAACTCGTTGAGAGACTTTGACGTTTACTAATTGCAGTCACGTCTAAATCGTTTACCCACTGTCTCCCTGCCAAGAATGATTATTATTATTATGGCATTAGGCGTCGTCGGAGTCGAGGTTATTACCGGTAGAAGGGGGAAAGTACCACGGACAAGGAACCGAAAAGAATTCAGTCATGGCCTTTTGAAGGAACAATCGCGGCACTCGCCTTGTAATGAGAAAACCCTCACTACATTAATTTATTAAAATATTCGACAAGCAGAATAAGATAAATTATTTAAAAGAGGCTATTTAATGAAATATAAAAAAGGTATGAAATTCAAGTAAACTGTAGAATATGTTAATCTCACGTGTGCGGGAATCCTGAACCTCGTCACGCTGTGGCCGCTAAGCCTACAATTACTCGGGAAGCAACATGAAGGTGGGAGTTACCGGTGAAACTTTTGTTTCGCCGCTCGCGGTTACAGCCAAGGCGCAGCGATACAAACGGATTATTTCACTTGATAGAATACAAACCTCAATCACATTACGGAAAGAGTTCCACGTGCGAATGGGCATATGTCACCCAATAGTGTGTTTTCTAGAAATAGTTTCAAAGTTGCGTCTCTGTTTCTGTTTCTGTTTGCATATACTGAGCGTCGCAGCGAGACAAGCACGCAAGTTGCAACGGGATTGACGGAGCATTTTCGCTTCCACGTTGAGTGGTTTGGAGTGAGACACGGCCGCTTATTATCGTCGTTTTTCTTTGGGACTTCGTCTTTGGTTGTCGCGTCCGTATTTAGTCTTCACGCAGCAACGCGCAACGCGCTTTGGTTCGACGGCAATGACTACCATTAAAGTGTGAAACATACGGAGGTTCTTAAAACATGCAGTAACACAAGTTACTCGATGTTTTTGTTTCACTTTTCTTAATTTGAAAAACTGAAGGTGGCTAGACACGTGGAGACGTCATGGACTGATAATGTGTAATTTTTACCCACAACATTGCTTTGGTATCACTAAGCCCGTAAGAAACCCGACGAGACAATCTCATTGCTCTGATGATTTACTAAATATCGATCTAACACGGACAATAAATATTTTACTGAACATTGTTTTTGTTTCAAATATAATGTCCAGTCATAACTTTTCATGTAAATGAATACAGATTTTCAGTGGCACCCATTTAATAATATTTCTATTTGTTTCGTAGAGTAACATCTCGGTTGAATAAACCTGGTTTGCTTGATCTGTTGTACAGCAAGCATGATCATAGTGGTTTTTTTTTTTTTTTTTTTTTTTTTTTTTTTTTTTTTTTTTTTTTTTTTTTATGTACTTACGGATAATTTAATTACGCAACTCACCATTCATTTCTGAAAATCTAGGAATACTTACCTTTAAAATATAACAATGTTAAAATGGAAGATATCCCAGCTCCTTTGCAGTCTTATGGGCAGATCGTAGGACAATTTTAATTACTATTAAATTTTGCGTTCCTTTTATTAAATTCAGAATTATTGTGATAAAAAATTAAATTATTTTGTAACTCAACGGGGCGGTACAGCGTGGAGTGATTTTTTGGAACCGCGAAGAATCGAAATCTTGATGGCTAGACGGGGATTCGAACCTGCGTCCTTCCGAATGTGAAGCCAGAGCGCCACCACTCGCCAATAATACTCGGTAAGGATGTTGTAAACAGTTAAGTACTACGGTTGCAAGATTTCTAATATTATTAGAATTCCAGATACCCGTAACAAAACCTTTCCATACTTTCATGTTTCACCACAAAATTTATGGTTGCGCTAAAAATGAGGGTTATTATGTATTTCCTGTTTGTTGCCACTTGTTTTAAGTGTACCGTAGTGCTTTTATTTGAAAGAGGCTTTAAGTAATTCGTTACTATCCTTGAAATCTCGTTTAAATCCTCCTGTTTGATATGATATTAATTGTACGAAAATAGGCACACATATTGTTCAGTATCTATGATAACGGGTATTTCGTTCACCGTTACCCTTTAAATAGTTCTAGTATTTTCTATATTTTTTTATTTTTTTTTAGTGAAAAATAAGAATTATCTCCGACGTTTTTGAAAATCAAGGAACCATGTTGGCAGAGCCGAACAGGGAGACTAACTTAATGGAACAAATGGTTTATGTTTGCGTATTATGATTTTTGAACAAGTTGAAAATTACTTTCATAGATTTAATCTCATGTCATCCCAAAATCGGACAGAAGGTACTGCATTATGAATATAATATATAAAACCCTCCAAATAGTAACCATCAATTTTTATATTAACAAAATTTTACGGTTTGGTTACGCAATGGTGAATTGTATTTCACATTACTGGCACCCACGGAGATAGTAAAGATGGGTGTGACGTTTATTGCGCTTCAAGAATTAACGAGCCAAACTTCACCTATGCGGAGGTATGTATATTACCTAAGCAATCGAGGTAATTTACAACGCCAAAGTTTTAGTGTCATAATAACCTTAATGGAACTTAACTAAAACTTCGTTATGCCTGGTCCATACTTTAAAGAATTTGTGCGCGATGATTTACGAGATAAACGGAGCGAAAATTATTATTACCCCGAAAGTCAGGCGAAGTTTTTAATTAAAAGTTCGTTATTAATTCCTTTTCATTTAAACGTATTATCGGCGAGATTATTGCGAGCATCCCACGTCCTAAGTTTCTGCTCGCGTTGTTGTGACTAGCCTCGACTTTGGTTCTAATTAATGTCAAGTGAAACATTGGCGAGTTTCCGCGCACCGAATTGGTCGCTGGGAGCTCCGCCCACCTTTTGTCGGCTCACTCTCACTTCGCAAACACCATTAAAACTTTTCTGATTCAGTTACAGCGCAAGCGTTGAGAATTAGCTGCTTCGCAGGATGCGTCAGATTGTGTTTCTTGTTTCGCAATGGAAACACGACTTGCGTTTCTCTACCTGGGAAATACATCTCTCCCAAATTGTTAACGACTCTGCGGCAAAGAGTTGTGGACAATAGACGGGATGGAACCTGGCCGTGTCTTTTACACAGAATTAATTTCGAGTATCTTATAAAACACTAACCTGGATGATTGGTCCGTGGATCGCACCTCACGAAAGCCTGGACCAATCTTCATCAACCAGTCTCGGTGGCAGGAAACAGGTCTCTACATTTCGGCAACATCAGAATTTAGTTTTACCGTCTACTGGTATCCCCTTCAAGCTTTTGTCATAAAACTATATGCAGCTTAAAAGAGATTTTCATAAAAAGGAAAAAAAAAACAATAAACCCAAAAACTTTGCTCATTTTTTAAAATCTGCATTCATGCTATGACAAAATTAGAGGTTCTTACCACCATTACTTTCTCTTTAAAAAAAAAAAAAATAGCAGAAGAAATTACCGTATATTGAGAAAGGAACTGATGTTTACAAAAAAAAAATAATAATAAAATATTTTTTATGTCCACTAAAGTTTAGATAAAGTTATTTTCTAACTGGTTTTGTTTATATGACTATGAAGTTAGTACTATGAAAATGATACGTACAGAAATCGTTTGTGCTGCTACGGGCAACCCAGCTACCAGACTGCTCAGTTAAAATCGGGCGAAGATATCTTAAAGTAACTTTAAAGTACTAGCACACGAATTTCTTTACGATTGGCTTAGTAACAGCATTTTGCTATCTGCGTTTTACTGCCAGATTTCTATAAAAAAAATGGATTGCCGGCAGGCAATCATATAACACTACGACACTTCGACACTACGATACTTCGACACTATGACACTTTGACACTTCGACACTATGACACTTCGACACTACGACACTTTTACACTACGACACTTCGACACTACGACACTTCGACACTACGACACTTCGACACTATGACACTTCGACACTTCGACACTACGACACTTCGACACTACGATACTTCGACACTATGACACTTCGGTACTTCGACACTACGACACTTCGACACTTCGACACTTCGACACTACGACACTTTGACACTACGACACTTCGACACTACGACACTTCGACACTACGACACTTCGACACTTCAACACTACGACACTTCAACACTACGACACTTTGACACAATTACCTAGAGATATGTTTACTCCTGTAATGTAACAGGAATCTCTTATTCTTATGTGTGTCTGAAGCAATTTAATTTTCACGTGTGTCCAGCCGGATGGAATCATGAAAACACAACGTATCGACAGCTAATGTTGCTGTCTTTATCAGGTCTCTGATTCTGTGTAATTCGTTTTTTTTTCCCTTATTGCTTTACGCCTCGTCGACGGCTAAGTTAATTAGAGGCGGGATGGGAATGGGGACAAGGAACTGGAAGGAATTCGGTCATGGCTTCTTTGAAGGAAGCATCCCGACATTCACCTGGCGTGATTTGGGGAAACCTTGGAAAACCCAAATCTGGACGCCCGGACGGGGATTCGAACCCGCGTCCTCCCGAATGCAAGGCCAGAGCGTTAACAGTTCACCCAGCACGCTCGGGTTCACTTCGTGGTGATGTCGCCATTCAGAGTATAGTGTCACTGTACATATAAAAGTTATTTTACAGTACGAATGGTAGACTCAGATATGATCGAATAGCAAAGACGGTCTTTAAAAATTACGTACACGTTGTAATCAGTCCAGTGTTTGCAATTACGACAGCTGCCTTTCCGATCGCACTACATCCCTGCTACGAGCGATATTATTCGCAGCTGTTTGCTCTACCTGCAAAAGCCAGTTAATTACGCCTGTATGCTCACCTTGTTTGGGTGTACACAGCGGGAAATTGCCAACATAAAGTGCTCAGCTAGCCAATAAAGGACGGTGGTGAAGTGTCGTGTTCCCCATATCAAAATGCGTGTCATCGATCACTGGGTGTCACTTCTGCTAAGCCAGACAGCCCTGCAGACGCTTTGCGCCTGTCAGGCTGTCATGATGTTTATAATGGAGGTGAAAGACGAGCGCTGGATGTCAGACGTGTGTCGCAATAGAACCGCCGCACCGTAGATGCTGCTCTATGTCAGTGGTCTCGTACCATTCGATTAGATTTTAAGGTACTAAGAGCCAGCGACCAGTTGGATTAATACCCTGGCATTCAAAAAGGTATTTTTTTTATATATCGTATTTTAATTAAAATTTTCGCGTGCCATGCCTGGATCTCTAGCAATATCGGCGGAGGTGAGGCAATGTTGAGGCAACTGTGGCGTTAGTGGGTCACATCAGCAGTAATTGCGTATATAAAGGAGGCCACAAGACAGTGGTTGGGCGAACTGGGTCGAACGTGGTCGGTCGGGGACGTCGCACGGAAGTTATCGCCGGCCCGGGCGGGCCAGCCCGGGCCCGAACACCGGACTCCGAAGCCTCGCCACTGCCTCCGCCCTCTGCTCTGCTCTAAACCTGTAAGCATCTGTATCTATATCTACTGGGCCATAGTACCGTTCTATGTATCTTGTTGAGACCTTATGTATCTTTCTTATTGTTCCTTTCTATGAAAGGGTTGTAAATATACTTCTGTATCTTCCACCACTGTTTCATTAGTAGCAGTAATAGAAGCATGCACTCCCGCGCTTCAGACCTTAACAGTGATTAGCTCCCTCCGAGTAGTCAAGCTACTCGACTAATTGCTCCCATAAGTACCTACCCTGCGTCCCAAGCCACAAGGCAATACCAGGGTTAGCTATAGCCACTGTAGAGGCGTTTCTCGGAGTTCTAAGAGAACCGGGAACGCGACAAAATAATTAAAAATTACCCTCCAGGGTGGCTGCACGCTTAAAGACGCTACCTATCTACATCGGAGAGGTACAACGGGACATTGTTTGAGTCCTGCACCCCACGTACCGACCGTCCTATTGCGATTTTCCGGAGTCCCCTATGTGAGTGCTGGAGCTCATAAACTACATATTTCACAAAACAAACGTAAATATATAATAGAAAACATAAGTTACATAAAACGCATAAAGGTGGCAATATATAAGCTCTCTCCACGCTCCGGGAAATGACAATTCGTGTTTCTAGCTATCCAGAGGATACGATGGGTAAATTCTTCATTAGAAGCCATGATGAGTATCAAGGCTTTGTGTTCATTCACAAATACTAGTACTAATAAAAAATTAACATTTCCCGGATATATGTAGACTTAATTCCGTTAACAGTATTTATGATTTAGGTGTAGGTATTCAAGGATAAACAATCAACAAGTAATAGTTAACTTTTTACACTTTACTACTAACAGAAAATATTCACGAAATTAACAAATTACCGAATTATTGGTATAATTAAAAATAATGGCCCGAAGAAACTCAAATCTGATCTAAAAGAAGTAATTAACAATAACCAGTTGTTCTTATTTTACTTCTGCTGCTGGATTCGACATCTTTGGTGTATTGGCTAGAGTTTTAGTCAGTTCATTGTTTTCTCTTCTTTTCCATTTTGAGGAAGCTCTAAACAACGGTACACACGATAGCATGTATATATATATATATATATATATATATATATATATATATATATATTTGCATTCACAAAATTTTAGGCTAGGGGGCTGTCTGTGATAGACTAACAGCTTTGACGGTACTCTCTTGCTGACAATCGTGATTAAGGTTTTTTAGAGTGTTTCCAGAAATCTTAGAGGCACATCTTTCATTGATCAACATTTTTTGTATCAGGGCTATACGTCTCAAGAAAATATTGACACTAAATACATGAAAATTAAAACTTCAATGACTCTCATAGAAAATATATCACTCCCTCCATTTGTCAGTTCTTAACGAAACCTGAAGTTTCACATAGACGTAAGTCCTCGAGTAAAACATGTCGCTAACCGGAAAGCTTTCTTCACAGCGTCTACCTGGCAATACTTAACAATGGGTCCCAGTTAAGAGTCACGAACATGAACAAACAGTAAACAGCACTATAAGACGCATTTCATTTTGGTGTAAATAATTGTATCATCGACGATTGGTTTTCATCCATGACTAGGTAACTGCTATCTCGGTTATCAGAACAAGAAAAAAAGGTATGATCCTTATCCATCTGCCTGGTGAACTCTGCACTTTACCTGTGC
Organism: Vandiemenella viatica; assembly: GCA_031002005.1. Classification (NCBI taxonomy): domain Eukaryota; kingdom Metazoa; phylum Arthropoda; class Insecta; order Orthoptera; family Morabidae; genus Vandiemenella; species Vandiemenella viatica. The sequence goes on from JARYHS010013631.1 coordinate 74,340,662, forward strand.
CAGAAATGATTATCAGCGATTGAGGACTAAAGAAGATATTCAACCTTCAAAGAGTTAGTAACATAATTGTCGGCCTATAATCGTCGATAACTCGTAAAGCGTATTGGATGAAGTTTATTTAATATGGCAAACATACGACGCCGTTTTCGTTTGCATTTATTGGAGAATATGCGAAATTCTTTAATTTACGAGTGCAATTAAATACTTCTTACGCCAACCTATTTATGTCGCAATGACAGGAGGTATCAGATTAGACAAATAAAAAGCCGTACTGATGCTTTTATGTATTACTTCTTTCCTCGTTCTGTTCGGGATTGGAATGCACAGAATTAGGATTGGTGTTTAGCAACTTCTGCCGCCCACAATATTTGCGAATTGTATAAAAAAACTGTATCAAAACATTTTTGAATCATATAACTTAGTCCACCTACGAAAGATTATGATGCAGCAAAAATAACAGATTATGAAGTAAGCATTGTTTTATTTGTTTTTGTTCAAGGCATGAAGCACTAAAATAGTTCGAATTTTACTTTTCTAATGCGCTTACTGTTAATACTTTACGATGTAAAAGTGTTTATTCCTTCCATACAGAATAAGAAGCATATAAAATGAATTTTTATACGACTCTTGCTGTTACTGCAAGTATCCACCATGTATGTGTTTCTCTTAATTTTTTCCGCTGATAATTTTATCACGTTTTCATTCTTAGATCCTACTAATTCATCGACAATAGGGATATTTGTACATTTCTACCTTCCTTAAAAGAAGAGACTTAAGTGTTTGTTTAGATTTACAAATAGCTGCACACCAATGTGAAACAATATAATATTGTATACACATGAGTTCCCAACAAATACATAAGAAATGTTGAAATGGTCCACAATTCAGATACCTAACTTCACAGTCCATTATTAAGTGTACAGGCTAACAAGGATGTCTACTAAAGAAATTACGCAAATGCGTTACAAAACTGTGGTCATACTGTTACTTAAGCATGATGGGATGATATTGCTGTCAAATACAGAAGTTTGAAGGTATCCAGAGGTATTGCTATCTGTAGAAATAACCGGAGAACTCAGTTATGTAGTAACAAACATGGGGTAATATGTACTTTTCAAGTTACAATGGAGATTTACTATACTAAAGGGTTTTTAAGTAATTACCTGGTATTCAGTTATTTATAATATTATTGATTTGATAATAATTGCATGTACTGTTTCACATCCCCGAGTTTGTTCTCACGGGGGATTTAATCTGGATCGGGATTCATAGGAAGAACGGATGGTCATAAAGAGACTGGTGAGTAGATATCAAGATAACGTCTAGTTATATATTGTGTGACGAATTAAGAATTTATGTGGAAAGGAAAGAAATGACAAACACTAAAAATTAATACTTTATTTTAGGTATAAGGCATTGGAAAAGTTTTGATTTATACATAAGGTTGCAAGGAAAGGAATAAATTACCAAAGAAGGTGATCAGAAAAATGTATACTATGAGAAAGTAATCATTAGGTTCCTGGGTATGCCTCGGGTAGTACAACTCACTTGTGCTATTCGCCTCGTTCTGTATGCTGCAAGATAATGTGGTTAATTTATCTTATCTGGTTCAAGTTAAACAAGTTACCCGCATATTCCACGTTTATTCACAATAGTTCACGGAGCCGTACATTCACATTACACTCCAAAAAAACAAAGTAAAACGATTCCTTTTATTTTTGTATCCATTATCCGACATAGATCTCTTTCACAATATACCTCCCAAATTTACTCTGTTCAAAAATTCAGACATCGCATACTTATAAGTTACACTAACTGTTCTTCTGATTAACTATACAATTAATGTTCTGTTTCAAGCAGGACAATCCATAACAACACAGGAAACACACTTTTCTTTGTTTCGCCCGCCATCCAGCAACCTTCCAGTCATGGGCGTAGCTAGGGTGGGGCAGAGTGGGTCTCTTGCCCCACCCTGGCTCGCTTCCTCAAGTAGTCGAGCGAAAAATATATGAAAATAAAAATCCCTATTTTTAATATTTAAAAATAATCAATCCCATAAAAACAATTCTTGTAAAAATAAGCCAAGTCTCGTGCTCATGTAGTGACAAAAAGTTATGAGATCTTCTTCTGAGCCAAGTCTACAATTTAAAGCGTGTATTCACTTCACTTCACTCGGTGTCATTGATCATTTATTTTCAATTTAAAATCTGGTGACTTGGCCATTATGCGCTCCATGTTTTAGTTACCTTAAATGTGTTGCTTAGTTGAACTTACAAATACATTAAAGCCAAGATTTCCCTCGCTCTTTTTCGAATTTGACAAGTATACATTATGCCTTTAATGTTAGTAAAAATTAAGACGTGCATAATGGCCAAGTCACCAGATTAAAAAAAAAAAAAATCTAAATAAATGATCAATGACACCGAGAGAAGCCATTCTGTTTCACAGAGTGAAGTGAATACACGCTTTAAAGTGTAGAATTGGCTCAGAAGAAGATCTCATAACTTTTTATCACTACACGAGCACGAGACTTGGCTTATTTTTACAAGAATTGTTTTTGTGGGATCTTATTTCGTTTTGTAAGTTTATCGCTTATTCTGAATCGCTGCTTAAATGTAATGATTCCATTTGAAAATCGATGAGTAAGAACATTTCAGAATTGAAGACATCGATATACGTTACCAACAATGCACCACTCTCTGAAAACAATGGGTGTGCGTCGTAGCCGAGCAATGCAGACTGCCGTTGGTTTAACTATCACCATAAATAAATCACGAATAATTTCCAAACCAAGTAAAGGAGCAAATTAAAATTTAGGATATTAGTCAAACTTGCTGATCTCTATGCATTAAAAAATTCTCCAACACATAGCTTCATCCGGAGCAAAGCAATTAAGCCGCAAATATGTGCCACAGTTTTCATGTTTGGGTTCGTAATTAAATAAATACAGGGAAAAACTCCAATATTAGATTTCTCTTACGATTTAGGGATGAAACTATATATGTGTACCAAATGACTTGTTTCTAGGATTACTGGAAGTACAGTGGAATTTTGACGTCGGGGTGTCGTGGTCGAAATAAAATTTTGAATTTCAATTACTTCCAAAGCAAGAAAAGAAAAGAAGGAAAATTTAACACATTAGTTAAAATTAGTAAGCTCACTCTATAGTGAAAATCTGAGCTATATAAAGCTATTAGGGTGAAAAGCGATTTCACGTTAGGAGTAGATATATAGAAATTTAAGAATTTCGGACATTTCTCATAACATGTGGGTAAAATGTTATTTGCGTGCCAAACTTCAGCTTTCTACGGTTACGGGAAATACCTTAGAGTTTTGATGATCCTCAGTCAATGAGTGACAAAATCGCTGAAGTTTGCATCGCAATAACATCAGAACTTGGAACGGTAACGAAATAAAATTTAATATGTTTTCTAAGATGGTTGATATCTATACATAACAGAAATTTGAGACATGTAGCATGAATACGACCGAAGAAATTGAGATTCAAAAGTGGCCCGAACAGCTTCGAGAAAAGAGGAGGCAGTGCCGCAGTTGACTCGACTTGGCGGGTCCACGTCAACCTTTAATTTTTTCAATTAAAAATCATTTTCAAGTGAATTTTTATTAAGTTTGCTTGCTCTTCCTTTCAGCGATACTGCTCTACTTCTCTCTCAGGTTTACGCGTGTAGCGTACCAACCTACCAACTAGTTACTTTTCCTATACTATACAAATTAATTCGCAGTACGTCTTAATAAACCTGAAAGAATAAAATATATGAACAAAGAATACCTTATAAAAAAATAATACAAAAACAAAAAATAATTATGAAGAAAATATGTTTCCTCACAATACCTCAAACGATGCAAGAATTTAAAGTAAAAACGCACTTAAAACAAAGTTGATGTGTCGAGAAAATGCTACCCTGTTTAAAACTGTGTCATAACAATAAATAAGGGAAAAGAAATATTTTCATTTTGCAGAACATGAAAAGCAGCAGGTCCAGTGTATTGTAAGTACCTATCTATAAATAGAGACTTGATCCTTTGCTTCATCCGCAGTTCTCTAAAACCGGTACCGGGTCGTTAGAATTTATCCTGCGTTCCTGCTAGATTCGGGGAAGAAATCCATCGTCCTTAATCTCGGCAATGCGACCACTTAGCTGCCAGGGCGTGGCCTCTTGGTCTCCATTAACTTAAATGAAGAGTGATTTCTGGTCGCCCAGCTTCATCCCAAACAAGTCCAAACCAGGCAAAGACTATACTTAAACTTTAAAAGCAGATCTCTTAAAATTTACACACAGGGCAACAAACGCTGTTTCTAGTTTCACTCTTTGTTCAGAGATTTAGGTTGGAGTTATTATGGCAAATACTTGAACTGTTCTGGTTCAAGTTTACGCTCTTACCTCGGCACATAGCCCAAATGATTTCATCCAGTGGGTTCTCCTCAAACATGATATAATAGATAACCTTTGATTTGAATTTTATTCTTGCTAGCTTCAGATATATCTTTCTAAGAATCCTATATAATTTACTTTTTTATTCACCTTTAGTAATTCGCTGATCATAAAAGCAAGTAGTGACAATTTTTTACGAAATATTGTATCTAAAACCAAACAAAACTTTACTAGTTGGTATTATTTATCGTGTCGTCTTCACAGTCTCTTTTCTAAATCGACTTCCAAATATTTTCTGAGTTTGAGAGAAGTGATAATGTTGCACGTTTATACCTGTTAATTATTATAAGACGTATAAAGTGGTGTGATTAATAATATCTGGACTAACCAGGTTGCCTCCAGTCATTAGAATCACTGATGGGCTTCTAGAGGACCTCAAGGATAACAACTATGGAGCAGTGGTCTCAAAAAAAATCTATCACAGAGTTCTCAATACTCTGCATCGCTTTTATATAACTGTGAGGAAGCAGTAACATTCATGTCGTTTTCTGAGGTTACAGTAACCAGATCTGGAAATTCGGCCAACAACTTCCTGTTTTTATTTCGGTTTTTTTATAAGCGATCATTAGTAAAAAACTGTATTTAATTATTACACCGTTACTTTACATTGCAAAATTTTTGTGTTCGTGAAGTTTTTTACTTTATTTTTTCAGAGATAGCCAGAATTTCATTCAAAGGAAACAGTTTTAAATCTTACATTGTTCCAAATACTTCGAACTTGCCTGTTGAAATACTACAACAGGGCGCATGAATAATTTTAGAAATCTGGTAAGAGCCAATGCGTCTGATACAACCAAAATTAAATATTATTTCTCGATACGTTCGCAAAACCATTTCCTCTTAAATAACGCCACTTGTAAGAAATCGCTGCACTAAACAAGTCACTAGTTTGGTAATATCTTTGGTTAAATGAGTTCTAAGGTTTGCAAAAGTGGCGTATACTGGGTAAACACACTAATCAAAACTCCAAACAAATTGTATATTTACATTTCATACAAAGGTGAACCAGCAAGGTGTCAGGGGGGGGGGGGGGGGGAGTGGTACTGTGGAGCAATGCAAAGACACACCTCTTAAACGTTATCAAGAAAAGGACGTCAAATATATCAAATGTTTTCCTCGCATTTATTTAATGCTAATGAATTGGAAATGCTGTTGTCACGGTGGAATGACGCTTCGGCAGCTAAGAAACCGTAATCGAATCTACATGTAGCTAACTCTTATTGAAAAAATAAAATTAATTTTGAGCGTTACTGATTACCTTATCGTTGACAGTTAAAATTTAAGTATTTTTACTGCCATGTACCTTATTTTCGAGTGAAAATTACACTAGGTATAGAAGATTCCATTTTAGAAGACAGATAAAAAGCTTAAAATACTACAAATACATTTTTAAAATGTCTTTTGATTCGACTTCCACACTTGTTTAATAAATACTTGCGTAGGCATAGTGTTCATCACACAGGCACAAAAATGTATCTTAACATTAGCTGCAACGAGTAAAAAAATGTTTTTGTAGCATTAATACGATTTCTTTTCAAATTCCCTGACTGAAAACATACAGTATTTACGTCATAAAAAATACTTCTAAAATGCAAGAAGTTGGAATTCAATCTGTGTTTTTAACTGTTCTGAAATATTTAGTGAAGGAAGAAAATGGTGAACCGTCGAACGGATTTTTAATTCATCTTTGCTTAATGCAAATTTGAGCGTATTTCTATCAGTCATTAATCATTATGATTTTTAATTTAATTTTCACTTTTCAGGTATTTACATGAAAGCTAACATATTTCAGTAGGAAAATGGGACAAAACGGAAGCAGATATACAGTTTCTTTCTATTTCTTTTGAAATAAATTCATGTCATCTCTCCAAAGAAGTTTGAATTTTAGTCGCCAAATTACCAGTCCGCTAATCTAACGACGCGACGATTGTAACTAGACTCTCTACAATGTTACTACGAGTATTACACAACCGCGAGGCAAAACTTTGAGAACTTCCAGTACGATTTTCGGGGGGTTGCTTGAGAAGAGCATCTTACCATCGCTCCACATTATCATCCTTGATTGTGCTACACGTAAGGATTGCAATACCGCAGTGTTTTCAATCCCACGGGATTGGAGCTAACAGAATTTCAACGAATATTTTTAAAGCATAGTTATTTAAAGTGTTAACAAATTAAGTAATAAATGTATTTTAATTAAATTAATAATCCGTTTTAATGTTCAATAGTAAAAATTAACAGTTAAAATATTTTAATTGGTAAAATGACATTAATTTTTTTACTCTCTCTTGAAAATATTTCGAGCTTACCATTTTAAAAAATCTAAACCAATTTTTAAAAAAAAAAATAATAAAAAATGTAAAGTATTCAGTGTGTGGTATGACAGAGTCACCCACAATGAATATAATTAAATAATTTAATTAATATTCAGATTTCTTTATAATATTCAATTCTATAAGTTGTAAATATCATAAATAATAGGGATATTGCATAAGTAAATAATTGTATATAAACTCCAGGCGGCCAGAGTTATCATTATTATAATTTTAATTTCTACAAAACTTGCTGCTCAGTAATATAGTGGATATGGGAAGCTGGAACTTTTTATTTTTATTTTATTTTTTTTTATTTATTTTTTTTAGCACACATTTTTACAGCCTAGTATCTAGAAACTAAAATAGGCCTTAATTTAACACAACAGTTTTACATTTGATATTTCAACAGATAATTTCACAATGAATAATTTCAATTTTTGTTATGTATGGCTTTGGCAATATCTGTACAGTCTTTTCTTGTTGGCACAATACATACGATTGTTCCGCTGTTAACATATATTATAACTTTCTAAACTTGCTGCATTTTGTCATAATTGATTTATTATAGTGTTCTAGTTTTGTATGGTGTCTGCAGTTTCCTGTCCACTTTATGGTTAGAATTTTTAATATTTCACTTTGTCACTTCGTACGTCTACCACTACTACTATTACTAAACTATTACTACTATCTACTACTCTACCATCTAAGAAAGCATTTTCCAGCATTGGTATCGGTGCGGTAATCCGAATTCCAAATCTCCCGGAATAGCGCACGTTCTCAGTCTCTCTGGCAGCCAAAGTGACCGAGAAGGCCGCCCATCGGGAGACTGGCCACCTCCAACACTGGTTGTGAGAACTAATTTTCAATGATATATATGTAATTGCAGAAGTAAGGAGTCTTTAATATCCGGCTAATAGGTTGTTCGTTTCACAGGTGAACTAGATTAGTTTAACATCTACTGCTGGTATTTGTTATTTTCAATATTTGAACAAATTCCTATTTTAAGATTATTGGCTACATCATTTACAACTTTTACCCTTAACTAACAATTAACATTTTTACATATTTTAAGAGATAACAATGTTTTACTTCAGAAGCGGCTCGAGACTGCAACTATTATCTATTATTTGTGTTATTGCAATTTCAGACCACATTTTATGCATCGGACTATAGTTCATGTGAGCACTCGTAAAGAACTTATACATACACTATATACATTTATACGTGTTGCTTCAGCAAGTTCTTGTTTGTAGGTAGAATCTCCAGTGGTGTTGCTGCGAAATGGTCCATTTAAAGTCTTTAATATGGTTTAAACACTCCTCTCCGCAGACCAGCTGGTTGCGTTTTCAGCACGATATATGATTCGCTGATTGAGTGCTTAGACACGCATTCGCTTGTGGCAGCTCTCGGGTGTTACTCTGTGACGTCATAGTCGGCTTGACTTGGCCTTCCTCTTGCTGTCGCTAAACTTTGCATGAATCTCTCCTTTTGCAGTTTTGATATATTCTGCGTCACTTCGTCTAGTTTGCGCCAAAGTTGCTCATTTTTTAGTATGTCTTCCGTTTTCATGTTTCTTAGTTCATGAAATCCTTCGTTTCTGGCTTCTGCCATTTGTGTGCAATCCCAGACGATGTGTTCGGGTGTACCCTCTTCCCCGCACTCACACAAGCTTGTGTCTTTTAGTCCTCTTTTATGTAGTAGGCTGGGAATGGCCCGTGTCCAGTGATGTAATGAACAAGTCCGGTTGACGGATCTAGGTGGCGAAGGTTTAATCTCTCTTGAATTGTTGGCCAAATATTGTAGGTTCTCCTGCCAGTTGTACTACGCGACTACTGTTGTTGCCATTCTTCCATCAAGACTGTTTTTATCTCCCGTGCTTCTGTAACCGGTCTTCCTAAAATTTGTTCTACTTTGTCGGCGTCACCGGTTCGTAGCCAATAGTGTGCCCCTCTCTTTCTAACTTCTAGGTCAAGTGGCCAAACGCCCAACGCAACCAGCAGAGAGTCGGTCGCTGTTGTGCTATATGCACCACTTAATCTTATCAGTATGCTTCTTTGTATGCTTCTTAGTGCCTGGCGAGGTTTAACTTGTCGTAACTTATGCGCCCAACTGCTAGCAGCATATCCCACAATCGAGGATAATATACTGTCGTGATACCTCCTTATTATGGACGTTGGAAGATGAAATCTTCTTTGCCCAATACTGATCAGTTTGTTCATCACTATTTTGGCACGACTGCACACCTCCGTTATATGGTCAGTAAAATTTAGTCGCTCGTCTAGCGTGACTCCCAGGTATTTACAAGTTCTAACTCTTTTTATGGAGACGTCGTTAACTTTTATTATTGGATTTCGCTTGGGGCGGCCACTGAGAACCATGAATTGAGTCTTGTGTGGTGCAAGGGTTAATTTCACTTTGGAGCACCAGTTTTGTAAATGTCTTAATGCCATTCTGCTTCTAGTCTCTACTTCGTCCCTTGCTGCTGCTGCTGCTTTATCGACGACGACTTCACGGCGGGCTAGGTCCTCCAAAGCTGCAAAAATTAAGCTGATAAGAACAGATTTATTGGTAATGCTTACTTCACTAGATACATTGAAATTTTGAGTGCTTGCAATAATATATGATAATCTTATACAGTAAGTCACAATCCAAGTATTGCCATTACACTTTGATCTTAGCCAAAACGCCGAGAAGCGATACGTTTTACAGGTGTTGCTACTCTTTTTGAGTAAGTCAGGATCGAGGGTAGAACACAAAGGTGTCCCCAGACCCTAGCGAAAATTTTCGAAACTGCCGGATTGACTTCCTTCGATGGCCGAGCCCCGCATTTTTGCAGATGGTGCTGTTTGTACGAAAGTGATAGGAGACAATATGTAGTCTCTATGCCTCATATAAATAACTGACTTTCGGTGATTGAGTACCGCCTGGCGCCTGCCGCGCAAAGGTGGAAAATAACCGACCCCGCCTCCCGAAAGTGGCTGGTGGCCCCATATCTCGATCGAGAGGGCTTAAGGTAGGGCCCACAAGGTGCAGACCACTGGAAGAAAGCGCTCGCATAATTTTGAGTAACTTTATTCGTAACTGCAAGACGGCATGGCAACGCACAGCGTCCGACTCACAACACGCGCGTCGGCGACGACGACATTTCGCGAAAAGACAAGGTCTCTAATAACTAAGTATCAGAGTACAGGAACCACAGCTTGGAATCCTGTAAAGAAGCAAAAATACCTGGGTCCATATTTGGAGTAGCACAAACGGTAAAATAACTGCGGGATGGTTAAACACGTTTTAACCCAGGTTAAGGAAAAAAAAATTGTATATATATAACTAAATTCCCCCCCCCCCCCCCGAGCTATGGGAAGTGCGGATTAGGTACTGGGGGCGGCGAGGGGTTCAGCAATTGGCTACCCTGCAGAAGTTAATACACACGAGACGGAAATAAAACATAGTCGTTAAGCCAGAGAAGGAAATTTCACACAGAAGTCATATCAGCTTAATATTCTGACACTTCCAGATTATTCAACTCATTTCTATGTTTTGATTGAGATTAGGTTGGCCGATCCCGGCGGTACTGCAATGCCGGGCCAACCCGCGACAGAGGTGGAGCAAGCCCCTAGCACTCCGTCATGTTCCAAAAATGAGTTTAATATTCTGGTCCAGCGATGCTGGACGTATCAGATATTAAGCTGATAAGAACAGATAAATGGTTGTTTATTAGTAATGCTTACTTCACTTGATACATTGAAATTTGAGTGCTAGGGGCTGGCAATAATGTATGATAATATTATACAGTAAGTCACAATCCAAGTGTTGCCAAAAGGCCGAGAAGCGATAAGTTTTGCAGGTGTTGCTACTCTTTTTGAGTACTTCAGGATCGAGGGTAGAACGCCAAGGTGTCCCCAGACACTAGCGAAAATTTTCGAAACTGCCGGATTGACTTCCTTCGATGGCCGAGCTACCGCATTTTTGCGGATGGTGCTGTTTGTACGGAAGTGATAGGAGACAATAAGTAGTCTCTATGCTTCATATAAATAACTGACTTTCGGTGATTGAGTACCGCCTGGCGCCAGCCGCGCAAAGGTGGAAAATAACCGACCCCGCCTCCCGAAAGTGGCTGGTGGCCCCGTATCTCGATCGAGAGGGCTTAAGGTAGGGCCCACAAGGTGCAGAACACTGGAAGAAAGCGCTCGCATAATTTTGAGTAACTTTATTCGTAACTGCAAGACGGCATGGCAAAGCACAGCGTCCGACTCACAACACGCGACGACATTTCGCGAAAAGACAAGGTCTCTAATAACTAAGTATCAGAGTACAGGAACCACAGCTTGGAATCCTGTAAAGAAGCAAAAATACGTGGGTCCATACTTGGAGTAGCACAAACGGTAAAATGACTGCGGGATGGTTAAACACGTTTTCACCTAGGTACGGATTTTTTTGTATATATATATATATATAAAACTAATTTCCCCCCATCTCACTCGTTCCCCCCGAGCTATGTGAAGTGAGGAGGAGGAACTGGACTCGGGCAGTGAATAAAAGCACGCTGCTGCTGCTGCTGCTGCTATAATTTTAATTTCTACAAAACTTGCTGCTCAGTAATATAGTGGATATTGGAAGCTGGAACTGCCATTTTCAAACGCTCAGAGATCGGGACAATGGCAAGTTTCGCCGCCAGATAGGCGTCTTAGCTCACAAAGCAGGGGACGCGCGCGGACCGTTAGTCGGAAGGTCCACTGACCTCGCACCCCCGCCCGGTGTCTTGAAGGTCGACCAGAATAGGCGCGAGCGGACAGCAAATACCAGCTACGATATGAAACACGTGACGACGGACATGTATCGATGACCAATCGTGAACGTTTGTAGGGGTTCACAAATGTTAATTCAAGGGATTCTGTTGCATGTGGCGAGTTGGAGACGACTTTTCCGAGGAAGAAGAGAAGAGGCCATTTTTGACGACACTTGCTGTCGGGACGTGCTACTGTGCAGACGTGTCAGCCGACACGCTCTCGTCCAGTGATCAGTGACTGTGTCTGATCACGTTTTCTTGCTCTGGGGAGCTAGAAGTTGTATGGCATGCCTGCCATAATCTGGAAGCTGTTGTGGTAACGCGGTCGTATCCGCTAACCTGGCTTCGCAGCTGCAATGGCACTGTGCGTGTCACACTTTATCACGACGATTCAATCATGGTAAAGTACCGACGCATACGGTCACAGTTGATTGGGTTTTGACAAGACTTGCGAGCCCTTAAGCGGCACTGAGATAAGACTCTGCTCCCGTCATAAAATCACTTTTAACTTCAATTTCTAAGCGTCTTGCTAATTTGTGTAAATTCAAGACGATGCTTTTTAACTTTATATGGCGCCCATGGGATACTCTTTTTGTGGTAAATGTTAACTTCAATTTGATGGCATGTGTTGCCACGTTGATAATATGTTGACTTTGCTAATTGTTGAAATATTTAATTCAGTTTTATGTTTGCTTTTAATCGGCGGATTGTAAACGTCGGGTATTGCTTGTTTTTGTTGTCTTTGGAATATGTTTAGCGTAAAGTTAACTATTACCCGACCTTGTATAAGCCATAAGACTCAATAAATTGGATATGATTTTGTGTACAATATTCATGGTTCTAGTTCACCTTTTTGCAACCATTAAAATCATTTTCAGATTAATAATTAATAAAATAATAATCACCCCCCCTTTTATACAACTCTTAGGTCAAATTATGTACCTTACAATAAGTCATATCAGTTTGAAAAGATGGTATGCATAATGGCCAAGTCACCAGAGTATTTATTTATTATTATTCTAAATAAACGATGCATAACACCGAGAGAAAAGTGAAGTGAATATACTCTGTAAAGTGTAGACTTGAATCCGAACAGGATCTCATAACTTTTTGTTACTGCACAAGCACGAGACTTGGTCTATTTTTGCAATTGTTTTTATGGGATTCATTATTATATCTCCTGACTTCTTGATTGATCTTATAGTCGATTCATTGTTATTAATAGAAACTACTCATCAAGACATAAACTGTCAAGTATTTCAGTTTTACTTTAAGTGGCGTAAAAACATTTTTAGAGTGGAAACTAACTTTTTTATCTAAGAAAGAAGACTTTCTTGCTATGAATTCCTCACGGGTGTATCACCGGATTACGCTATAGAAACAGGAAATTTGACACATGTGGAAGACGGCGGAAGCGTGGTGTTTTTACAACACAATTCGGCAATACACCAGTGAATACTTCTTTTGCTTCCGAATGACCCATTTGGAGGGTATGATAAATCAACTTTGGCTATGTTTCTTTGTATTTTATTTTCTTTGCTTCCACACTTCCTTCATTCTTTGAGAGTATTGTTCCTTTTGTTCCTGGATCCATTTTTCCTTTTATTTATTTCTGTCTCTCCTGAAAACCTGCCTTGTGAATTACTTCTCTAAAAAGTATTCTGTTGTCTATTATGTCTGCTTTCACTCCAGCATTTTTCATGTCCTTTTCAGTTTCAGTGAGCCATGTGGGTTTGGATTTGTATTTGTTCAGTAAGGTGAAGATCTGTTTTGTTAGTCTATTATTAGCCATTCTGTATATGTGCCCGTAAAATTTCAGTCTTCTTTTCCTCATTATAACTGTTAATTTTTCTATTTTCGAATATAGTTCTCGGTTTGGTCTTAATTTGTATTCAGCATTACTATTAGGTTTGGGCCCCAGTATTTTTCTCAAGGTTCTTCTTTCTACTTTTTCTAGTTTTTCAAGATCCCCATATCTTGTTAGCTTAAGCGTTTCTGCTGAATACAACGTTTCTGGTCTAACCGCTGCTTGATAGTGCCTTATTGTTTTGTTCCATGATAAGGATTTTTTGTTATATACGTTCTTTGTGATATGAAATGCTCTTTCCATTTTATTGATTCTAGTTTCTATCGCAGTCTTTTCTTTTCTGTCGTTCGTTATCCATTCTCCTAAATATTTAAAAAAAAAAAATTGTTTTAGATATTGTGCTATTGCGAAGTTTAAGATTTTGAGGAGCATCATTGATGTTTGTCATGAACTGTGTTTTTTTTTTTTTCAAAAGATATGTATAATCCTACTTTGGCTGCCTGTTTCTCTAGTTCTTCGATTTGTTCTTTTGCACTATCCAGTGAATCAGTAATTACCGCCATGTCGTCTGCAAAAGCTAGACAATCTATGGTGGTTTTATTTGGATTTCTTCCCAGCTGAACACCCTTTGTGTTGATGGCTTTCCTCCATTCCCTCACTACTTTTTCTAATGCACAGTTGAAACGTAGTGAATACTTCATTATAACATTTGTTGCCTTTAGTCGAAATAGTAAGAAATTGATAGGAGGCATGCTATTCACTCAAAAATAATATATTGTGGCGATTGAACAAATCATCCCAAGAGGGATTAATCGAAATCCAGAGCGGCATATGTAAGCAAGCAGCATTCGTCAAAGAACATCTGTTTCAAACGCATTGAGGCGGCGGTCGAGACAACAGTAAGTCAAAGGACATGCAATTGCCTTTTGATAACTGCTACCTAAATAAGTATGCAATCGTTAAAATTACAATAACATTAGTTTCCTATCAAAAAATAATCAAATTTTCAGCTGCAAATACAGGAAGTTGTCACAACTACTTTATCTGAAAATACAGAAAATGGGAATTATGAAACCATGAATAAAAAGCTTTAACTGTGTAGTTCAGATGACGTGTGCGATAAGTAAAAAATATTTATCATATAATAAGAAAATCGTACTAAATTCTCAACATAACTAAATTGTAGAAATGTGTACTAAAACAAACGTAAGAATTAATGAATACGTATAAGTGGATCTATTTACTTACGAATGACGAAGGTTAACAAAAGCAAACGTTTGTTCACACGAGTCACATGCCAACTGCAAGGATAAGGCAAACAGCGCAAAACATCCAATAGAGATCGAATGGGGCAGCGAGTCACGCAGACTGAAACGCGTTGTCGCCGCATTTTGCGGATCCGCCAGTCTGTCTACTGATGCGGGATCCCGCTTTGCTGGATTGCAATCCCTAGCTACACGCCTCTAAAATCTGAGAATAATCAATGTCACCAACACCTTATGTTCTCCTTGTAACTCGGGAAATAATTCATTTGACCAACGATTTCAAACATAGCCGATAATTGTGCTGATGTTAATGCTGTAGTGTTCCACTGTGTATGTTGGAATCCATTTTAATCAGTCTTCTACACATTTGTTGGCAAAATCTTCACAAATAGGAGCAAATTTTCACGTTCGATTACATCTCTTCTTTAATCCCATGGGTACACTCAATAAGTAGTCATTAAAATACCGCCCATTATCAACGTTATCGTTAACAACCAAGCGATTTTTTTGTGATGGGAAGATAAACTGCTCGAAACAGATAAAAAAAAATATTACCTCAAAATATTTAGGATTGTGAAGTATAAGTAGAAGAGATAGTGGAAAGGAAAATTTGAACGGAAAAGAGCAATTTTGAGTAGCATCCAGACAACAAAATATTGTGAACTGGAGTCCAATGGTATGAATTACTGCCAAGTGGCAACTTCATAAATCTATATTATAAAACATAAGCTAATTTTGGCTTAAGACTTTGCAAGTTGCGAAGAAGAGTGAAAAAGAAATGGGAGCAATGAAAATGGCGTGTGAAGATCTTGTTGAGCAACAACGACGCAGGGGATAATGAATCTACTTATAAGATGGAAAACGAGAATTAGTGTCGATATGTTTGAAGCTATTCTACTATAATATTTATCGATAGGAAGTCAAATACTATACCCAAGTGAAACAACGAAAAATAAAAAACACCCCCTAGAAGAATTGGAACAGAGTTTAAAGAAATCGAATGGGAAATAGGGTAGACAGAATTGGATATTTAGAACCGAGAAGTACCAGTAGCTGTAAAGCGCTCAGCTTGGTAAAGCTGTTGGAGAACGTGGCCATCAATCATATACCTAATTTATAACATTATTTCATAAATTAATTTCTTTCCCCATCAATTCGTACTTTATCTCCAATTAATTTTCAGTGTGTGTGTGAGTATGTGTGTGATTGTGTGTGTGTGTGTGTGTTTTAAGTTCAGCCTCCACTTTTCCAAACATCTTTATCGAAAAGAAACAGTTTTAGGAAACACATGCAGATCTGCACCTTTCAAAGAACACTGTTTATCTTAGGGCTAATTTGCATTCTGTATCCTTCTTGAATTGACTATAGGTTGTACTTTTATTTCCTTACTAGATTTTCTAATCTCATCTACTGCACCTGTTTCTATTTTGCTATGTAGTCTACTTTTGTTGATTTAATTTTTATTCCTTGTTTCAAATCTTTCCACGACCCCCGATTAAACTTGGTACGATAAAATTGAATAGTCACAAAAAGAGGAAATTATCACCATTTTACTAAAATTCTGATGTGAGAAAATAATGTGCCTAGAAAATATAATAATAATGTATATAAACAGTATTACATTCTTAGATAACGTCTACAGTATAGGTATTGACCACTGGAAAGACTGGTGAATGAGACCTGTGAAATGAGTATAGAGATAAGGATGCATCAGCGAGTGAATAGCCTGAGGTGAAGAATCTGAAACAATATGATATAATGCTTCAGTCTTGACAAGATGAATTTAACCAAACAATCTTCCAAGACTGAAGGAAAAGACGAAGTGGTTAGGAAAATACCCAAGAGGAAGATGAAATATTGGTGACAGGACAGAGAATGAAAGGAGAGGAACCAAATGGGCGGAGCTAGTGAACCAAAAACTTTCAACGGACAAACGGAGATTTTTTTCTGTCATCTGTCTCTTGATTGGTTTGGGCAATCCTCCAATCCTTCTTATCTTGTGATAACCTTTTCATCTCAACATACCCCTTACAACGTACGTCCTCAATTATCTGCTTCATATATTCTAATCTCTGTATTCCTCTGCAGTTTTTACCTTCGACCGTTCTCTCCACTAATAAGTTAACCAATCCTGCATGTCACAAAATATAACCTGCCATCCTGTCTCTTGTTTCTGTAAGACTCTTCCACAAACTTCTTTTCTCACCCATCATTTCCAAAACTTGTTCATTTCGTACTTTATCTGACCACATAATTTTCAGCATCACATTTCAAACGCTTCAATTTTACTTCTTTCTGGCATTCGTAAAGTCCATGCTTCGCTTCAATAAAGTGCAGTGCTCCACACAGAATTTTAAAAACTTCTGAGTCCTAGATTAATATTTGAACCTAAAAGATTTCTCTTCTTCGTAAGAGCTCTTATTGCTAGTGCTATTCAGCTTTTAACATGCTCCACACATAGTTTTAAAAACTTCTTACTGAGTCCTAGATTATTATTTTATTATTTGAACCTAAAAGATTTCTCTTTTTCGTAAAAGCTCTTTTTGCTGGTGCTATTTTTTTTTTTTTTTCTATCGTCAGTCTTTCGACTGGTTTGATGCAATCCTCCATCCCTTCCTATCCTATGCTAACCTCTTCATTTCTACATACCCCTTACAGCCCACGTCCTCAATTATCTGCTTCATATATTCTAATCTCTCTCTTCCTCTACAGTTCTTACCTTCCACTGTTCCCTCCACTAACAAATTAACCAATCCTGCATGTCTCAAAATATGACCAACCAGCCTGTCTCTTCTTTCTGTAAGCTTCTTCCACAAACTTCTTTTCTCACCCATTATTTCCAAAACTCGTTCATTTCTTACTTTGTCTGTCCACCTAATTTTCAGCATTCTTCTGTAGCACCACATTTCAAATGCTTCAATTTTTTTTCTTTCTGGTATTCCTAAAGTCCATGTTTCGCTACCTTAAAGAGCTGTGTTCCACACATATAGTTTTAAAAAGTTCTTTCTAATTCGTAGATCAATATTTGAAACTAAGAGGTTTCTCTTTTTCATGAAGGCTATATTTGCTAGTGCTATTCTGCTTTTAACATCATTCCTTCTTCTGCCATCGGTTGTAATGTTGCTTCCCAAGTAACAGAACTCACTTACTTCTCCTATTGCATCCAATCCTATTTTTATATTTAATCCACTAGTATTGGTATCATTTCTGCTACATTTCATCACTTTTGTCTTGCTTTGATTTATATTCAGTCCAAAATCTTCCTTCAGTATTTTGTTCATGCCATCCAGTAACTTCTCAATATACTCAGCCCTCTCTGCTAACAAGACAATGTCGTCAGCAAATCGTAGCATACTGATTTCTTCTCCCTGAAAACTTATGCCACATGGAAATTGTTCTTTGACTTTCTTCATTGCTTCTTCTACATACAAGTTGAATATTAACGGGGATAGACTACAACCTTGTCTCACACCCTTTTTAACTGATGCATGTCTCTCGTTATTCTCCACTTTTATTATAGCCACCTGATTCTTATATAGTTTATAGAGTATTCTTCTATCTCGATACTTTAGACCTGGCTTCTTTTAAATTTTGAGCATCTTGTCCCACCTAACATTATCAAAAGCTTTCTCTAAATCAACAAATGCCATAAAAGTATCTTTGTTTTTCTTGATCCGCCCTTCAGGTATTAATCTTAAAGACAGAATTGCTTCCCTTGTACCGCGATTTTTCCTAAACCCAAACTGATCTTCACCTACTATCTCTTCTACTACCTTTTCCATCCTTCTGTATATTATTCTGGTCAATAATTTTGAAGCATGTGTTGTTAGACTAATGGTGCGATAATTCTCACATTTGTCGGCTTGTGCTTTCTTTGGAAGTGTGAAGATGATATTGCGACATCAAAAATATGTAATTAATTTTATTTATTATAAATCATCAATTAATATTTATCATGAGGGATGTGAATTATTATCAAAGGCACCATTTGAAATTACTATTTATTAGATCACGTACATGGATTGCATTAATTAGTCTGACGTCATTAAGAGATGTGATTTGGATAGCATGAATTGACTTGTTCATCAGGGTCGTTTGCTGAGCTTGTGGACGCGGTAGGTGAACGCACTCAACACACACGAGTTCGTTAGTTTCACAATACCGTGAAGTTGGCGTCTGCGACGGCAGCTGTAGGCATGTCCGTGGAGGCGCTTCTTGCTGCGGGACTGCGCAAAGTCAGTCAGCTCCACTCGAGGTCGGCGTTGTGTTCGACGCTGTCTGGGGTAGCTGCACCAAGTAACTTAGATGAGAAATGGTCGACGCGGTCTGGCTGCGAACCTGGTCCTTGGAAAGCTCTTCCAGCAGGAGCGCGAACTCACGATCACACTCGCGTATTTTTGCACGTCCGTCCGCGTACCGCCAAGAGGTGCACACCTGTGCGGCCTCCAAGCGAGTGTCCATCCCTCCGCTTAGCGGTCCAACGGATTAGGGGAACAGCGAGGGGAGCCACATTCCTTCGCCTATAGCTACCTGTCCTGTCTGGCTCCTAGCAAACTTACATGGCTGCAACATCACACGGCTGTAATGCGTCATTACAATATTTTTTATTAAAATCAGTTGGAATTTCTCCTGTTTCATAACTTTTTGATATCAGCTTGAATAATCTTTCGATTCAGATTTAAAAAGTTCTGCAGGGATCTCATCAATTCCAACTGCCTTATTTGAAGTCATTCAGAGCTTTATTAAATTCTGTCCTCAAAACAGGATCTCCTAAGTCATCAATGTCGACATCGCCTTCCTTTTGCATTACACTATTGTTCAAGTCGTCCCCATCATACAGTTTCTCAATTTATTGTTTCCATCGGTTAGCTCTATCTTCTGAGATTAAAAGAGGTTTCCCATCGGCAGCTTTAATGTTCATACCTCTTTTCTTCATTTCTCCAAAATTCTATTTGATCTTTCTATATGCAACATCTACTTTACCTACGACCATTTCCTTTTCTACTTCTTCACATTTTTCTTTTAGCCATTTTTCTTTTGCTATTTTGCATTTTCTATTTATTTGATTTCTTAATTGCCTGTACTGCTCTCTTCCTGTTTCATCCTGATCATTTTTGTACCTTCTCCTCTGATCCATCAGCTCCAAAAGTTCTTGTGTGATCCAGGGTTTTCTGGCAGCTTGTTCCCTAAGGCCTAATGTTTCTTTACCAGCTTTCATTATTTCGGTCTTAAATGCATTCCATTCGTCTTCGGTTGAACTCCTTTCAGAGTTACTTCTTAGAACTAAGTCTACTATTTCTGCAAATTTTTCTCTTGTGCTAGATTGTTTCAGTTTATTCACTTCCAGTCTGTTCTGTTTATACTGTTTCCTTATTCGCTTAAATTTCAGCCTGCACTTCATTATTATCAAATTATGGTCAGAGTCTATGTCTGTTCCTGGGTACGCTTTACGGTCTAGAACTTGATTCCTGAATCTCTGTTTGACCATGATATAATCTAGCTGATCTCTGCCTGTATCCCCAGGACGTTTCCAGGTGTATATTCCTTTTGCATGGTTCTTAAACAGTGTGTTTGCCACTACTAGCTTATATCTTTCACAAAATTCTAGCAACCTGCTTCCTCGCTCATTTCTTTCTCCTAGATCGAAACTTCATACAGTATTCCCCTCTTTTCCTTCTCCCACTATTGCATTCCAATCACCCACGATTATTACATTTTCCTCCCCCTCCACATATTGGATTAATTCTTCAATTTCAGCGTATATTTTTTATATTTCTTTGTCATCTTCCTGTGACGTTGGCATATATACTTGTACTAATGTGGTTGGGACGGGCTTAGTTTCTAACCTCATCAAAATTATCCTGTCACTAAACTGTTCATAATAACTCATCCGTTTCCCTACTTTCTTGTTCATTACAAATCCTACACCAGTGACTCCATTGACAGCTTGTGTGCTAATTATCCTGTGTTTCCCAGACCAGAAAGCCTGTGCGTCCTTCCGTTTAATCTCACTAATCCCAACAACATCAAACGTAAGTTGTTCCATCTCCCTAGTGCTATTCTGCTTTTAAAATCATTCCTGCTTTGGTCATCAGTTGTAATTTTGCTTCCTAATTAGCAAAATTTACTAATTTCTCCTACCGCATCTGACCCTATTCTTATATTTAATCTGCTTTTTTAAGTATGGAACTTCGTAGCTAATAATTACACCCTTTGCGAAGATCTGAACAGGATATGTTTGTATTCAATACCAACCTTGTAAGTATGTCTTTTCTAGGCTATTTGACTTTTAGTAAATAGTTTCGTGGGACTGATAAATGATAGCTAAATACGGTAATATGGAGGCCTTCACTATGGAAGAGGTGAAAACTGGAGACATACATCACAGATTTTATAACGCAATTTTGTTTGCTTTCATATATCTTAGCCGAAAGCTTTGGAAGTAGTTAAAACATCATCCAAGTGATGGTATCAACTTTATGCATTTTTTACAAGCCATTATCTTTCAATGTGAACCATTCTCCCGAGGCAGTGATTGTAAACTGGTCTCGAGACGAATTTAACAGCATAATCAACTTCGAGATATGCCACGATAATGGCTTCGATATCTGCCGCTGGAGAAAATGGCGGTCGTTACCATTTATTGAGGAGATTTTTCCGTAAACATCTTATTCTGTGATGAAAGAAGAAACGTAACTATATAAATTTTTTGCTCTTATTTAATTTCTTGGTTTTAGGTTTCTTGGCCACGCAGTCAATCTATACACACAAATTCGTGTTTACATTGTGTGTTTATAGGTATTACTACGCTCTAACCCATAAGTCAGAATACAATATAGCGTAATATAAAACATTTCAATTAACATTTACCACTGTAGTCCGATTCCAGTATTTCTGAAAAAAATGACCAAAGATCAGCTTATATAATCTGATATCTTCTGTTACTATAGTGTCGTGATCTGGAATACACTCGTACAGCCAAACCGTTCACTGCATGATATCAGGAAATTGCTTTATGTCTTCAGCTTTAACTCTTTAACAAAACTCATGTTCCTTCTCGCAGCTGAAGTATTTGAAACCAAGAATATAATGAAACCAAGCAGCAACTGGTTACTCACCGAGATGGGAGGAGGCCGATTTTGGCCTCCTACCTATCATTCGGGAGGACCGGGGTTAAACTCGGTTCGGCCATCCTGTCTGAGGTTTTCCGTGGTTTCCCTCAGACACTTAGGCGAATGCTGGGATGGTTCCCTACAAGGCCACGGCCGACCTTCCATCCCCCTTCCCTCCCCGTAGTAGTGGATTGGCTGAAAAGAGTCCCCTATGATTCTCCAGCAGCCCGCCTCCCAGCCTTCTGCTGGGAGGAATGAAATGTAAAAAAAAAAAAAAAAAAAAAAAAAAAAAACTGGTTACTCTGAAATGATATAATACAACATCAAGGCCACTTACAATTGTCGCTGCATACCGTCCACCGAGGAGATTACTGATTGAGAACGATATAGTCGGGCTCGCCAACATTCGAGGCAAACTTCTTGTTGGAGGTGACTTCAACGCGAAACACCCAGACTGGAACTCCCGTGTAGCAAACCGAGCTGGGCAACAACTGCATCGTCTGGCTCTTAGACATAACCTACATGTTTGGGGCCCTGAAGAGCCCACTCACCATCCGTGGAATGGCAACAGAGCAGATGTCTTAGACATTGCCTTCACGAAAGGGTTTACTGGTATTGTGACGGCAAACACGCTTAACAGAATGTCTTCGGACCATTCTCCCGTGATGCTTGAAGTAGATGTGGGCTCCTGGAAACCAGAAGAGCTAGAGACACATAATTACATAAAAACGAACTGGGATCAGTACCGTGACAAAATCACTGAAGAAGTCGAAGAGCAACTCCTAATAGGCAACAGAACTCCAGACCAAGCGCTCAAGCACTTCGTAGGCATTCTTATCAACGCCAGCAAAGCTGCCACACCGCCTAGTCCGAGAGTCCAGCATTCAAAACAGCTACCTCCCAATCTCCTAGCACAGGTCATACATAAAAATCGAGTTGCTAAAGAATGGAAACTCACAAGAAATGCAGAGACCAGGCGACTGTTAAATAGTTTACAGCGTGAAATAAAGGCAGATTTGACGGAACATAGAAATCGGGAGTGGTCCTCTCGACTATCCATGTTAAGGACTGAAGATGGCACCCTCTGGAGAGAGACTCGTAGATTCACCAAGAGACGAGCTAGGCAGCCACCTCTTCATGGAGAGAGAGGCCTCGTCTTCGATTCAGAAAGTAAGGCAAACGCCCTTGCCGATCACTTTGAAAAACAATTCCAGCCAGCGGAAATAGAAGACGAAGACCACGTCACTGAAACTCGCAGAAGACTTGCGAGATTCATGGAAGCAGATGGCGATGGGTATAACATAAGTGAATTTACGGAAAAGGAGGTGCAGCAGGTCATTAAACGGCTACACCGAAGAAAAGCTCCTGGGCATGATAAGGTGTGCAACCAGCTGCTCCGCAATCTCCCGCGGATAGCCGTCACACACCTCACCACCATCTTCAATGACATAATAAGAAGCCAACGGTACCCACGAAGCTGGAAACACGCCATTGTTGTTGCAGTAAGGAAGCCGGGAAAAGATCCAATATTCCCGCAACATTATAGGCCAATCAGTCTACTACCCTCACTGAGCAAGGTATTTGAGAGATTGCTATTACAGAGGCTTGAAACCTACATCAGAGAAAATGGAATCATACCACATTTCCAGCTGGGCTTTAGAAGAGGTCACTCTGCCACACAGCAGATAATGCGTGTGGTAGAAACTGCTACCGCCTCCTTTAACAGGAAAGAATACTGTCCAGTGGTTCTCTTGGATATTGCAAGAGCCTTCGACTCTGTATGGCACAACGGTCTTCTACTAAAGTTATATCATCATGGGATTCCCAGCCAGATGGTGAAGATAATTCGAAGCTATCTGGTCGGCAGAACTTTTTGCGTACGAGTCGGCAACGCTCTATCTTCTCGCCGCCGAATACATGCCGGAGTTCCTCAAGGTTCGGTGCTGGGGCCTGTATTGTACAGCTTGTACACAGCGGACATTCCAGCACCAGCCAGCGTACACACTGCTCTGTATGCCGACGATACGGCATTCTTCGCCCATCACCGGAACAGGGCAGTAGCAACAAGAAAGCTGCAAGAAGTACTGCAAGAGACTGAGCAGTGGGCAAGAAAGTGGCGTATCACCATCAACACTACGAAAACCCAAGCCGTGATGCTATCCCGGAAACTCGGAAAACGCCGAGAGCGTGAAACACCTGCACCAAAATTGCACCTCTTCGGTAAAGACATTCCGTGGAACTCCACAGTTAAATATTTAGGAGTGACGTTAGACAGACGGCTAACCTGGAAGAGACATATTGAGGACCTACGGAAGAAAGTCCTAATCAGGTTACAGGAACTGTACCCACTACTTAACATGACTAGTTCACTGGCTGCGACAACAGGAGTGACTATTTACTGCAGTCTGGTACGTCCACTGCTTGAGTACGCGTGCCCAGTGTGGGGGTACGCGGCCAAGACAAACATTGCAAGACTACAAACTTTGCAGAATAGAGCCCTTCGAAGAGCTCTCCATGTAACAAAAAGATTCCCAGTTGGAGACCTGCACGCAGCCGCAGGAATACCACTACTGCGAGATAGGATACGACAGTTGGCCACATCCTTCTATAGGACAGCCCAAAGATCGCAGAACCCACTGATAGCACCACTGGGCACGTACTGCACATACTTCGACCGCCACAGAAGACCACTCTCCATTTTTGAACAAGAATAATTATAAAAAAAAGCAGCACCAGAGAAGACATACCGCAAGAAAAGTGACGGAGACCTATGAAGTTTGAAGGAAATGTCTTCGGACAACAACCTTCGCCACAACCTGCCTGGAACTTCAGAAAGGCACTAATTGCTGAGCGACGACGACTGGTTACTCTGAAATGATATAATATTTATTGGGGATAATCAATTCTCGGACGTGCAGCCTGGTCAGTTGGTCATAGATGTACGAAGTTTCTTATTGTTCTTTAATTGCTCAATTTAGAAAGGCAATAAATTACAAAGGAAGAACTATATAACTGTCGGAATAATGTTTACAAACTTTTTAAGTTTTGCTTTTATGATATCTTATTATCAGTTATACTTCAAAATAACAAATAAACTTTATGCTGCAAATTTATTGGGACCATTATTCTTTAAATAAAATTAGATACTTACTTTTAGTTTTATGTATAACACTGATGAGAAAGATGGAAACCATCATTAATTGTAAGTTGATATAAATGTTGTATGTAAAATATAGACTTAAATTATCTTGAACACCTTGAATCTAAACTTGATTGCTTGTTAAAATTATCTACATAATGTTATATTTGCAACCACTCGCAAAGGTATAGAACAACGTTTCTCTATCTTTTTAACCCCAAGGACCAGTCAATAGTAAAAAATAATCTGCAGATCATTAACTTATATCAGCCTCATTTTTTGCCTATTAACTTTACAACATATTTTACTGTAACATTATAATCTAAAAGGATGTTCTGAATTCCTGCGGACACAGTTATAATACTGGAAATTAATTATTGACCAAACGCTTAATACAGAGTGTGTGCTTACGTTTTGTAGAAGAAATTTTCAAATCAGTTTTCACGTAGTTTACTACAGAGTGGAGTAATGGAGTATGATCTGAATGATTGCTGTAATGGTATTGCAATCCCTGGTATATTAGTTAAAATATTGTAAATGGGAATATTGTGTAAGCCGTAATGTTTAAAGTGAGACGTTGACTCTTTGAAAAATGTTTAATTTTGTTAGTTTGCTAGAGAATACTTGTAAATATTTCTTAATTCCATACAAGAGTGTTTCTTTACGGTTTCAACTAATTCTGTGTAAGTTCTAGTTGTTTTGTATAAAATCTATTGCTCAAACAATTTGTAGTGTCCGCAAGCACCGTCGCCATCTTTATTGTTTTCCTGAACATATGACGAGAATTTGCCAAGCCACGCGCTGTGGGAATGGCGCGAGACTCTGAATTCTCCGCGTACCAAAGTTCGCCGGTTCGAGTCCGGCCGAGGGCATGGGTGTTTAGTGTTGTGTCTGTGAATGTCTTGTCCGTGTTGTAGTCTCCTTGGAGTCAATACTTGATAGCAACAAATCACATTGAGCTGGCTGTATGGCCCAGTAATCGAATGCCATTAAAAAAAAAAAAAACCCTCTGTATTCAACCAAGTGAGTCATTCGAGGTTTTCCATACCACATGCCTTGGGAACAAGAATTACAGCAAGAAGCCGTATTAAAACAGAGAGCAGAAGTTGCAATCACAGTCAAACAGAGCGCATCAAGAAATTGTGTGCTGTGTTGAGCATTGCTTGCAGACAGATATGAGAAGTCAGTTTGCAGCAGTATTAAAGTGTGCGCAAGTACTCAGTGTGTAGCGAGACAAAGAAGAAAGCGGCTGGGAGAACAGATTATAAATCTGGAGTTTAACTTGGAGATTCAGACGACGTAACTAATAACTTTCTGTCATCTGTGAAGAGGTATTTTTCTGAAGAATCTATTTGCAGGTCTTGATGTTATTTGATGGCAAAGCTCTAATAAAATAAAATGTTAAATTGAAAATTGGACAATTATAGTCACTTTCGCGTCTATAAAATGACTATAAGGGACCATCCATAAATTATGTCAGACGTTAAGCGGGAAGGAAGCGGTGATCGAAGTGTGACAAATCGGGGGTGGGGGCAACTCATAAGCTTCGTGACGTCACATGTATAATTTGTATCACTTTTGGCCACGTGGCGGCTCGCTGTACAACGGTTTCTTTAGTCGGCCGCCTTCGACATACGCCGAAAGGCCAATGCTGCCTTTGAGGCTTCGACAAAATATTACTTCCGCATACTTATTTAAACGATCGTGTGACATCTTTGGTATATATCATTCATTACACAAAGCCACTAACCAACACAAGCAATCACATAAGAGGTTCAGCCCATTAGGAAGAATCATCCTCAGAGAATTGCAGACTCTAGACGTGATA
Organism: Vandiemenella viatica; assembly: GCA_031002005.1. NCBI lineage: Eukaryota > Metazoa > Arthropoda > Insecta > Orthoptera > Morabidae > Vandiemenella > Vandiemenella viatica. Next base: position 74,367,368 of record JARYHS010013631.1, read on the forward strand.
GGGAAGTTCTTTGTTTGATGATACTATATTGTTGGATGAAGATGTTGACACATCGAATGTTCCTAACACTATCCAAATCGAGAACTAAGTGACTGCTATGGCGGTCGTAAATAATATAAAAGAATGTGTTCAAAGTCCATTGACAAAATATGATTAAATTTTGTATTATTCATTTGATTTGTTATTTTTTGTCAATTTTCTAAAATATTTGATTTATTGTTCATTTTTTGACAAAAATATTTTAAATAGAAGTATATAAATAATTTCGGAAGTTCTGTTTTAGTCAAATAATTTCTAAATTTAAAAATGCCTAATGTGTAGGGTCGCATCAGGAGATGTGAACACCTGTGACAAGGAGGGAGGGAGAGCTCCAAAAATCATGAAATTCGTGTCACGTAGTTTATGGATGGTTCCTAACACGAAGTCGGGTATTGTAGAGTTCGCACCTTCAGAAAAAATAAAAATGTAAGACGCTCCGAGACATGTGACTATAGTTATTTATCTTCGCGTTTGATAAACACTGTGGTATGTAAAGAAACAAGTAATGAAAATCTAACCACCTGTAACACATATAAAAATTGTTCTCGGGTGACTAGCCGAGTTAAAGGAATGTTATAGATACACAATACTTCGGTGATCTCCTCTGCTGTCGCCATCTTATGGACAACAGCCCACGTTCTCGACCGCACTTAAGCAGAAGATGGCGACGGCGTAGGAGATCGCCGAAATATTGTGTAATTATAACACTCCTTTAACGCAGCTAGTCACCCGAGAACAATTTTTATACTCTCAACACCGAGAAAAACTGCATTTTTATGCCTATTTATCACGCTAGATTCTTTTCTATTCATCACTTCTTTATAAACCTGTAACTATCAACAAAATTTAAAAACAGTAAATAAAATGATTTACGAAATAATGATCAGTAGAGATATACAAACATAAATCCTTTTTCAAGTGACATCTTCTTGTTTCGCTTTGTTACTGAGGAGAAAATGCATTGAGATACTTCCGGCATTAACTTATTTGAGACTAGGTGACAAGGTTAATAATATGGGATAATACGACATCTATCTTCCTTCGTGCGGTTAAGGATTTAATGCCGACATTAATGTTGAAGCAGAAATCTGAAGTGAAGGGAATTGCTGAGTATAGTTATAGACACAGATAAAGTACCACCACTCAGATGGGGCATTTTTCTGAACGCCGTGGACGGATTGACAAAGACGGATATCAGAGCTGATCTGCTGGAACAAAGACAGATTAGACTGGAAGTTGCATCGCCTTCTTGTTCTTACGATCTTTTATCTGCAGTGTTGGAATGAGATAATGTCTGAATGCAATGATCGTTTGCTTAAGAAACAAGAAATATACTATAGCAAAAACAAATAGAAAACAAGTTCATGCGCCTGGTAGTATAGGAGATTTGACGATAGATTTACAGTAGGTAGCAGCTGTGCTAATACACAGTTATCGATTGCTTTAAAAATTCTAAAAATATACTCCAATTCAAATTAAATCACACTGAAAATGTCTGTGCATGTATTAAAATAATAATTTCTTTACCATACGACCTTTAAGGCTGATTGAGTAATGACTTTATCATATTTTGCTTCATACATATAACGCAAAACAACAAATCCTGTTTAGCTTATATCGAAAGCAATTCCTACAGTTAGTAATCTAATATATGTAAAACTGAATAGCTGGATTACTAACATGTATCTAATCTTCACCAAGTTCTCAACCACAATTTTAATAAAACATTCAGAACATTATAAAACTTAAATGGATGGAATTTTAATTACTGCGCATATTTGTTAAGTGAAAACATCTGTTTGTTGTACTGACTGCATATTTTACTATGCGAGAGAGAAGTGTCAGTAAGCTCTGGCGTAAGGTTGGATAAACGTTTTTTGCCACACCCATCTACCGGAACAAACTCCGACTGCCGTATGGCCCTCCATAAAGCCGAAATGTCCACCTGCTCCAATTCCACACCTGCCTAGCGCCTGCACCTGCAAACTACGCAACAGGTCCTTCGTTACAACCTGCATTCTACGCGTCGCCATCAAACAAGTTTCCACACATCTTTTTCATCCAGAAACGAACCTAAAAACTCATCTTGATGGTGTGGAAATATGTTTCTTTTTAAGTGTCGATATCCTTCAGAGGCCAACCTGGAAATATTGTTGATAATGGGTAAGGATAAGTGGAAAAACCGAGCGTGGTGGGTGAGCGATTAACGTTCTGGCCTCGCATTCGGGAGGATGCAGGTTCGAATCGCCGTCCAGGCATCCATATTTGGGTTTTCCATAGTTTCCAAAAATCACTCCAGGCGAATGCAGGGATGCTTCCTTCAAAAAGGCCATGGCTGAATTCCTTCCCGTTCCTTGTCCCCTGTCCCATCCCGCCTCTAATGACCTTAGCCGTCGACGAGGCGTAAAGCAATAAGTAAAAAAAAAAATATATAAATGGAAATATAAATACTGCACAGCACATGGATTGTGACGAAGCGACGACATTAAAGGTGGGAAACGGAAGCGGAACAAGGAACAGGGAAGAATTTTTCAATTTTTTTATTTTTTTTTTTATTTTTTTGAGGATTTACTCAACTTGGCTGGAATGAATTTGGGAAATAATGGAAAACCGAAATCAGGATTGATGGCCGGACGGGGATTCGATCCAATGTCATGCCAAACGCGAGGTATAAAAACAACTTCAGATTAATGACATGTCGACGTTGGGGAAATTAGGGATGATACTGAATGATGCCATTTGCTTCATCATACGAGAGTACCTCCTCATATATGATAAAAGATTCAAAATTAGCTGCATCAGATGGTTTAACAGTAGATATGGTAACGGCAGCAGGAACACTAAGAATTCAATAGCTACTGATTTCTGTGGATAGGTGTTGCAATTCGTATGCGAAACGTGTTATTAGTGTTCTCTAGCAACAGATTACCCCTAGTGTGAGTGGAGACATTCCCGGTGTATCGATGCAACAAAATCTTCTCGGGTGTCCAGCCGGGTGGTGGTGTAAAAACACGACGTTTCGACAGCTGACTCTGCTGCCTTCATCAGGTATCTTGTAGTTGTTCTCAGCTGACTGTCTCTGCCTGATGAAGACAGCAGAGTCAGCTGTCGAAACGACGTGTTTTTACACCACCTCCCGGCTGGACACCCGAGAAGATTTTGTTGCAGAGTACCCCTTCTTGTTGGCTCAGTTGGCTGCGGCACCATGGTAATATCTACCGCTGACTCGGGGTTAGCAGGTTTGAGTCCTGGTGATGGAAGATATTTTTATCATCAGGACTTGACCGGCGTGGTTGGATAGGTGGTGGTTTACAGTTATTGATCACCAGATTGTGCCCCAAAGTCTGGGTTAGATACCAAACCTACCCGCAGTGTGTATGCAGTGAAGGCTTACGACACAGTTGATCGTGAATCGTCCGTCAAATGGGAATGGTAAGCCTGGAGGGCCCCTTCGTGTTTTTTGAAAGAATGAATGGGTCAGCAACGGGTTTCGCCCTCTTCCTTCATTAATCTCTCATCCACTACACAAACAACACTCAACACACTGTACAAACACACTTGCAACCAAACTCATGAGCCATGTCAAATGGGACAGGCAACGGGAAAGCACCCCAGTTAATCTGCCCAGACATTCCCATGAAGGAGTAAACATCCCTCATGATAACAGTCTACGCTTGGAGACGGAAAAGGATTCACAAGAAAATAATAAGTGTACTTTTGTTTATGAAATACGTAATTTATGATCTGGAGATTAGAAACCATTTCAGCACTCACCTAGGAGACTGTATGGAAACCACCCAAAAACATAATAAGGACAGCCATTACGTCGGATCAAGAATTTTTGGCTTGATCCGTTTTACCTCCCCAATCCATTTTGATGGGAACTTAATACGAGAGTCAATTTGGCGTATAGTGCAAGTAATTTGGAAGGATGGCCGGATTTCAAAGGACTAAATAACCTGTTCTTCCACTGGCCCAGGATAAGGAAAAAGGAAAAATTTAAAACAACATTATAACATTCGGTGTTGATTGTGGATTCGGTTTGAACACGGCCGCAACGGGTAATTACCTAAATTAAATACTTAAAGTCACTCAAAGGAGCCACAACTACACAAATTAAAAAATCTTCCATGAACACAGTTTTGCCTTTATTATTACGCTAAAGTTCACAAAGAAGATACAGCACACCGTCATAAACCACCAGATATGTAACTCTAATCGGTCTTCATGAATCTGAAGATTGCGAGGTTCAATTCAGTAGTGAACAAGACTATTTGCGATCGTAACAACCGTCACACATTAACTGCACTCAATTTCACTATCCACGGTTCTTACTCATTCCTGTATTGCACTTAAACTACCGCCGACACCACTACCAAAGCTGTTGTCACACTTTCTCAAGTTCCTTTTAGCTGACATACTGTTCACTAGTTCATGGCACAGACAACGACAACCACGCGGGACCACATTCCTTCATAGTCTCTCGCCATATTTCTTTCCTGTTAAGATACTCTCTAAGCGGCAAGTATCGATATATCGATCGTCTCGTTACAAACGGAATTGATGTTAGGGATTTTGGACTTAACTTACCACTATGTGCCACGATATGGAATTGCAGGATGCTTAGAAAAACTGAGAATTCCAAATCATTAATCAAAAAAAGTAGAAGTTGTATCAAAATTATGAGATTAAGTTGCTGAAGTTACGCTTTGATGCACTAGAATCTAAAAGTGATTTTTGCTTGCAGTAAGTAGATTGTTTCTTCTTTATCAGTAACATATATGGGCATCCTTTATAACACCGTAATCCCTGCCATCCATTTTTAATAATGACCAACTTGCAGGAATCAGTCAAAAACAGTCTGACATGAAGTCATCACACTCGGTTTGCTCACAATCTTCACAGTTTAATAGCAACGATCACGGAACGATGGGCGTGAAATTTAAGTTAGATTATTAGTGCCACATTGCAACATCTAAGGAACAACTAGAAATTGGGTGTAACAGCTATGCTAAGACATATGAAATGATAGTTCAGTTTTCGTTGCAGAACAGTGGGGAAAAAATGGAATTAATTGACGTGTTGGTCATTTCCGATAAGGCGATGTTGCCTTTAGTGGCTATCAAATCAAATTATATTATCTTTACAATAGAGCTTACGTTCGTAAGGCAATTTCCGTATCCATTTCATTATAAGTCCAATGGTATTATAGGTGATAATGTTTACTCAGAATGGTATTTTTACCCTTAAATATTGTAATTTTAGTGGAATATATAAAACAAACGTTCTTTCTTCGATGTACGATTTCTAGATAGTTCCGTACCTTTTTCGAGTTTAGTTTCCTTTGTAGTACTTGCTTCTATATTTTTTCATCTCAAACACAAACTTTAGATTTAAATTCATTTATCTTTCTATCCTAACAGCGAAAAGCATAGCGGACCACAAACCCAGTCGAATCTCAAGAAGGGAAGAGTATATTTGAAAATTAAAATTTAAAAGTGTGTTTGTTAAGTTCCTCTAGTTTATCGGACCCCATAATACACTACGCGAAAAAACTCATACGAATTTCTTGACTAATCGGGTATATACTTAGAGCTACAGATTTTGAAATAGTTTTTTTTTTCAATTTGAAAGCTTGGACTCGGAGTCACATCTGACGTATGTCTTAAGACTATGGCACTTCACGCTGACGCAGGAAAATTAAATCTGATCTGAACTTCATCACTTCTTTTTCACGAACAATCTGGTATAACCTAAAAATGTTGAATCGATTTAAACGTGGTTTTCACAGTATTGAACATTAAATTCTCACTTCAGATCTAAGGTATATTTTATTAAATTACTTCATCCGGCGCAGGGGCTCAAAATTAAAAAATCTGTTCCGCATCTTTGTAGTTGAATATCAAGTATCCAGAATTATTTTCCTGAACTGCATTGTTGTTAATACTAAAGGCTTAACAAACAGTTCACTTTCACGTAAAAACCAGCAGTTATGCAGATATTACTGTGAATGGCCAGAGATTGTAGCTGTGTGAAATGAGATACTCCAATGGAAAAGCAATTCTTGTGACTTTTTTTCACAGTTATTAATTTACGTAGTTTCCTCTACGCATTCAATACTACCATCTATGGCACTTAAAGACTGAATAGTTTGTTTTTTTTTTTTTTGCTTACTGCTTTACGCCTTGTCGACGGCTAAGGTCATTAGAGGCGGGACGGGACTGGGAACAAGGAACAGGAAGGAATTCGGCCATGGCCTCTTTGAAGGATGCATCCCGGCATTCGCCTGGAGTGATTTGGGGAAACCATGGAAAACCAAAATCTGGATGCCCGGACGAGGATTCGAACCGGCGTCCTCCCAACGGAGTAGCTGAAATTTGAAGAACTGGTACATTGCGTAATGTTTTTACGAAGTGAGTTCGTTAAATACAGTCTTGGAGCATACAGTATCTAGTCGGGATTACGTCTTTTATGTTTTTGACGAGAAGTTCAAAACTTCATTTACTGTTCTAAGCTTCAAAGCGGTGAAAAACTCATAGAATTCTGTTCAGCATTTTTTACGTTTTTCTGGAACCAATAAACACTTGCAGACTTTTATAAATTTAGATAAACTAGCCTCGTACCCGCGAATTCGTACGCGTGGATTAAGAATTTTTTTGCCAGAATTAAATATAGAAAGCTGTAGGTAACGAAGGATTGGTCCCAAACAATATCGAGTCGGCATAATATGACAGGAAAGATATCACTATATCATTCTACCGTCCAACCTGCCTCTTGAAGAGAATCAATTTCCAACATATTTCTGTCACTATTCGATAGGATCTCAAAATTTCGTGACTACAACTGTTAATCATACTGGAAAAAATATCCTGTGCCCTTCATACAGCTATCCTTACAAAATTCCATCACAACGATATAGCCATTTAGTCGTCAAAACATAACAAAAAGACAGACACTTACTTCCGTATTTATATTAGTATTACTGTGGTTCTCAATCACACACTGACTGCGAACAACACCTGAGGGATCATTATAACGTAAAAAAGTGTACACCTACAAAATTGCAAGTCTACCTACGATTTGCCTCGCATTGCACCCCTAACTTTCTAATATCTACAGTTTAACATTCAATCCGAATAACTTACGGCCCAGGTCTGACTCTTACGATGAAAAACAATTTTTAAAAATCTTAGCCTCCACGGAGATTTGAACCGGAGACCACGAAGTTCGTAAGCAAGCTCTTTAGCCACTTTTTTTTTTTTTTTTTTATTCGGCCTCCTCCTCCCCTTATAGCCGTCCATTTCTCTCACCTTCTTTGCCTTCTTCGGCTTTAGTTTCTTCTCAAATCGACAAGCAAATTAAAATTTAGGTTAAGAAATTAGGTGTATTATTCTTTGTTGTAAAATAAATAATATGTTCTTCTTTTTTTTGTCATAGTGCTGTGGGCACCAATGTACTAAGAACTGGATTAAAATAAATATTTCTTCTATTCATCTTCTTCGAATAGTGATATAGGCGAAAATAATAATAATAATAAAATAATAATTTTTTTTCTGATCTTCATGATGTGGAAGTGTCGATCTTGCTCTTCTGTCAGTCGTTGTCTTGAAGTACAGCTGGTACTTAGTAGGGCATTATGACAAGTAGGAAGCGTGCAAAGTTTTCCTTATATTTTCTCCATTTGATTATTTTGCTGTGTTCATTTGTTAAATAGCTCCAGTAGTCTACGATGGCCATCACTTCTCTTTTATGTGCAACATAATAGGTGTAGTTGGCCAGCAACCAGAAGTGGGCATTTCTCTTAGTAGTAGGATATATTGTCGTGTCAGGGATTAGTATATCCTCTGGCGTGAAATTGTGTGGTGTAGTTCTATTTATTATTGCCAGTTTGCTTTTTGTCCATCTCCATATATCAGGAGCTTCGCATCCTAACAGTCGGTGTTGTATTGTGTCTTGCAAGTTGCAGCGTAAACACATTGGAGTAGGACAGAGGCGTAGTGCGAAAAGTTTTTGGTTGGTATGTATCTTTCTATGTACTACTCTGTGCCACGTGGAACGGCATTACTGCTGATATATTGACTGTGAATATTCTCCCATATTTGTTTCCAATCATTTCTTTTATAGGTGAGTTCTAGTTTACTTTTAATCTCTCTTTTCATCAAGCCGTATAGTGTCCTTGTTGATGGCACCGGGTCTGTGTTGTTTATTCTTATGTAGCTGTTTTCAATGTAGAAGGACCGGAATTGGCTTAAGGTAGCGTTTATGTGACTTACGTCAACTGGCGCTTTATTGGTGTGCGGTTCCATTGCATTTATTATGTGTCTTGTAAGGTTTGTTTGTGTTGTTCTACATTGACTGTACATATTCCTCATGAAGATTGCAGTGCATTTCGTACGTATATCAATCAAATTTAGTCCTCCTTTCCCATACGGCATCTGTAAAACTTTATGTTGAATCTTCAGTATCTGTCCCCTCTGTACATACCAGCTGATTGCCGTTTCCATTTTTTTAGCTTTTTCCACAGGTATCTGAAATATGTGAGCTATGTACCATAGTTTGGAGAGCACTGTGGTATTTATCAACCATATTTTCTGTATTGGGTTTAGTTCTCTATGGGTGAGATCATGCAGTTTGCTTCGAATAACTGCCAATAGACGTCTCCAGTTTACTGCGGAAGCTTTTTGCAGAACTTTATTAAATTCTACACCAAGAATCTTTATTTTGTCACATGGCTTTATCCATGTTGTGTTGTTTAGATCTATACCAGCGCCTATGTTTAGTATTGCAGATTTATCTAAATTCAATTTTGCGTTTGAAGCTTTTGAATACGAATTTACCAACTGTCGTGTGTTTTCTAGGTCTTTCAAGTTGTTTATTATGATATTGATATCATCTGCGTACGCACACACCACTGTTTTTGTTCCTTGGTACTTTAAGCCAGGAAGTATATTATGCACTGCCGCTAAATATGGTTCAGCTGCAAACGCATAAAGGAACATGGATAAAGGGCATCCTTGTCTGATGGATCTGGTTATTTTTATTGAATTGGTTATAGATCCGTTTATAGATATTCGCGATGTGGCTTGATGTAATAGCATGTAAATCAAATTGCATATTGGCTAGCTGATAACCATTCTTTCCATAGTAAGTTTTAAATAAGTATGATTAGTACGATCAAATGCTTTATGGAAATCTTGTGATAAAATAGCCATTTTCACGTTTGCTGCCTTCGAGACTGCAGTTACATCACGAATATTTGTTAGGGTTTGCATTATATTTCTGCCTCCACCAATGCAGGTCTGGTATTCTCCAATCATCTTTTTAGCTACAGCCCCAAGTCTAGTCGCGATAATTCTACCGAATATTTTATAATCTGAATTGAGAAGAGTTAGAGGTCTGAAATTTTCAACATTTTTCTTATCTGTTTTTTTCGGGATTAATACAACTAATCCTTCTAGCATTTCGGTTGGAGCTGACTGCATAGCTAGAATCTCATTATACATCTTTATAAATTCGTATTTTAGAATATCCCAATATGATACGTAAAATTCTGTTGGGAGGCCATCAAGACCAGGTGATTTCATTCTCGGACTCCGTTGAATTGCGTTTTTTATTTCTTCTTCCGAGATTTCTTCATTCAGCATTCCGTTCTCTTGTTCTGTTATTACTGGGTTTATGTGACGTAACAGACTGCTGACTTCTTCATTGTCAATTGCCTCTTCAGTGTATAACTCAGAGAGATACTTTTTTATTTCTATCTCTATTTCTTTTTGGTTGGTAATGATACATCCCTCTTCTGATTTTAACTCCGTCACGAGTTTCCTGTTTGCTTGATGTCTTTCTTTTATGAGATGAAATGTTGAAGTTATTTCTTCTTGTTGAAAGGATCCAGTTTTAGCTCGTATCTGGTAACCTATTAGTTTTTTTCTAGTTATATTTGTTATTCTGGCCTTGGTATGTTTTATTTTTCTCATATTTTGGATGCTATCTACGTCGTTGGTGCATAGTTCTCTTAGGATCATGAAAAGGAATTCTTTTGTTTTGTTTTCCCATTTCTTCAAGCATCTGCTGAAGTTTATCAATGTATTTCTGAGGCGTGGCTTTGCACACTGTAACCACCATTGGACAGTTGTATTGTACTTGTTTTTTTGTTTCTTGCATTGATTCCAAGTATTATTAACTATCTGTTCCAATTCTATCTCATTTAGGATGGAGGTGTTTAATTTCCAGTATCCTCTGTTTCTAAAGATTTCTTGGCGCCGCAATTTTATTTTGCAATGATATGCACTGTGGTCCGAAAAAGCTACTGGCCAGATCTCGACTGATGTTACTTCGCTCGATATGTCCGGTGAAATATAAATTCTATCTAATCTACTTGCTGTGCTCTCAGTTATAAATGTAAACCCGGGAATTTGCCCGTTTTTTATTTCCCAAGTGTTTAACAAACTTAGTTTATTTATTAGGTACTCGTTCCTTGCATTTGTTAAAATTAGGGTACTGATCTTTTTGAGATAAAACGCAATTAAAATCTCCTGCAAGTATGAGACTTCCACAGGTGTTTGTCAGAAGCTGGGTTATCTCTGTTTTATAAAACTGTTTCCTGCTTTCTCTATTCTGATTTCCGGAGGGAGCATAGATGTTTATTACACGTGTTCCTGCTATTGTGCAGGCTAATCCTCTTCCATTTTCTAAAATCTCAACATCTTTGATTTGAATACCCTCTTTCGTTAGAATTGCAGTCCCTAGACCATGGTCGTAACCAGGGTTCTTCAGTTCATTGTACCCGGTGACATTCAGTGCACCTTCCCAGGCAACTTCCTGTAAGAGCGCTATATCAACAGATGCCGCCCATAGATATTCTTTGAGACATTGTATTTTAGTTCGATTCTTTATTCCGTTTAGATTTAGGGTAGACACACAGTATGTCTGAGCGGGCGTTGTTCCACTACGGTCTGCCATTTAGATCAAATGTTGTCACACAAGGTTGAAAACGAGACCTTCCCCCCCCCCTTTCGCGTTTATTTAATAACATTTATAATCTTGCTTTTGCCTCTTATTTGCTTGACTTATCTTCTTCCTCAGTGTCATTTAAGTCGTCCGACCAAAGACTTTTATTGTTCCCGCGGTCATTTCCCATTTCAACTATCTCGCTGGTCTTGTTTTCATAGTTGTTGTCTTCCTTATTGGAGTTGGCGCTTTGGGGCATTTCTTCATCAATTGCCTCGATTTGTAAGATGGTTACTTTCCTGGATTTTTCAGCTAATTCTTTCGCTATCAAATCTACTCCCCTCTTATCAAGTCTCAGTCTTTTGGTATTGGGTGTATTTTCATGCTTGCGTTCTTCCATGGGCATAATTTCTTTTTTCTCAGATGATGGCACTGTCACAGGATGTTGTTTAACATTTTTTATAGTTTCTTTTTTCTCAGTTGGTGATATTTCCAGTAAATGTAGATTAGAAATTTGGTTATTATCTTGTCCAGTTGGATAGTTTGCTTCTTTTTCCTTCGGGGGTTCGTGAGGTACTACGTCATTATAAGGATTCTCTATTTCCATCATGATGTTGGTGGGGTCATCTGTTTCCATGCTGAGAGTAGGTTCATCATTTCTATGTACACTGGTTGATTGATTACTGTTTGCCACGCTAGCGTATGATGCTTTTAAAAGTTCGCCTCTGAAAGCTGTATCAGGGGCCAAGCGCTCAGATGGTAGCTGCAGGGGTTTCTTCCTGGTGCATTCAGCCTTGAGGTGTTCGTTTGAGTTGCATATGACACTCGTACGTGGTTGTCCGTCGTAAATAACGAGTGCTTTAAATCCGGCAATATCTACGTGGCATCTATTTTCACAGTTCTAATACCACTATCTACGACAAATCTTTTGCTACCGTATCTTTTATCGGAGGTTACACTCAAAATTGTGCCAAATTTATCCAAAGCTTTTCGTATTATGTCTGTATTAATTTCAAAGGGCACATTATGGATTTTTACATGTCTTATTCCCAGGCCTGCATGTGATATGGAAACGGTGCTTACCTCGCCATTGGTGTGTACAAATTTTCTTTCTCCGTTGGTTTCCTTCAGTATTCGCAGACACTCTTCTTCATTTCGTAGCTTGACGTATATCACATTGGCCAGGAAATCCACCTGGATACCGTGTACACTTTCTTCTCGTAATCCTATTTCACTATATAACCACTCATCGATTTCAACTGCTTTCGGACGCATATATCCATACGCAAAGGAGAATTTTAGCGTTGATTTTCGTATGAATTGATTCACTTCCATATTTGTTGGTTTTCACTATACTTTGCTTTTATTTACTCTGCAGACACTTATCACACGACACAGCAGGAAAAGTGTGATGCGACCGCTCGCTACGGCAGGTCGCGAGCGACTGTGTAGCCACTGAGCTGCCAGTTCACTACACGGAAACACGGTCTGGAGACGTCCACATCCAACGTGTCTGTCTATCGCCGTATTTCGAAGTTATGAGACAAATGTGTTATTTATACAGATAATTTTTCAACCAAATGTAGACAGTATTTTTCTCCTTGTTTCAAAGGATAAGTGTGCAAAGTTTCATCGAGATCGGATGAAAACTGTGGATTTGTATGAAGAACAAACAAACAAACATACATTCGTCTTTATATATAAAGATTTTTTCAAGTGAGTCAGTTTAATAGTAGCTTGAAATATTATTAAGAACGATGTAGATAGAATCTGTCTGAAATAATAGCTGATGATTCACTTGACCCACATACATATTTAATCAACAAAACTTCACAGTCTACTCTGAGCCATCGCACAGTTCGGTCCACTTCCGTGTTTACGCGCGAGCAGTGTCGAGTGGTGTTTACCAAGTGATTGGATTTCACTAATCGGTACAGCGTGTGTTAGTGAATTTATCGACTGTCTATTTTAAGTGTTAAAACAATAGTGGTCAACTAACGCGAAAAAGGACGTTAATACACGGTAGCCAACAGCGTAGTGCTCCGAGACGCAGTCTCGGAACGCTATGGCTGAGGCCTCTGGAACGATTCCGTCGACCAGCCAGGCAGTGGGCGCGGCATTACACACGTACTATACGATGCAAAACCCAACTTTCGATCCTCTCTTCGACATCGAAGATTCTCAGACACCTCCTGCATTTCAAGACACCGGAAAAAATCTTGGCATCCAGATGCAGCCTGTACAAGAACCATCATACGCCGAACGACTCCCACATATGGCAACGGAAGAGATGCAGTACGACCAGGTCGGAGATCTAACAGAGCAACAGCAGCCTCGCCAGACACAAAAAGTGGCATCGCGATCCCGCCCAAGATCACGCTCACCTCAGAAGATTAACCAGTCATCACCAGTGAGTAAACGCGCGAAGCAAAAAGACCAGTGTCAAAATAACCTAGAACTTACTGCAAAAGTCCCGCAACCTATCAATGTAAATGATTCATTAGTTAATGAAAAGATATCCCCGAACGTGACAAACCTAACCCCTATGTCAACATCGCAGCCATACCTGGACCCATCCAGTAACTATGACAAATCTGACTACCCCTCAAATCAAAGTAGCCAAGACAATAGATATTCACTTACTGACAATGGCCCTTACTATGTGATGGTCGAAAGCACTAACAGCAACATAGGCAGACTCCATCCTATGTCTGTTGGAAAAATACTTTTCTGCCAGAACAACCACCTAAGATCAGAAATCAGTAACATAACTTCAGCAGGGCGCAACAGAATTAGAATTGAAGCTAAATCTAGTGCCTCCGCAAACTCCTTGGTGGAACTAAAATCACTTAAAGACAACAACTTAGAGGCGTACATCCCGTACTACATGACGAGGAAGCAGGGAGTGATTCGAAACATTGACACCTCACTGTCCACAGACGAAATAATTAGTGAAATAGTTTCTCCCTTCCCCGTACTGAAAGTCAGAAGATTCACAAAAAAAGTCCCATCGGATAGTGGCACTCAGTACCGCCCCCTACCTGTATGTGTGTTAACCTTCCAGTCCCAAGTATTACCGCAATACGTTTACTTATATGGCATGCGTTGTGAAGTCCAACCCTATGTGCCACCTGTATTACAGTGTTACCGTTGTCTTAGATATAATCACAGTCAATCACAGTGCAAAAGCCAACCTCGTTGCAGCAGATGTGCAGGCCCCCATAATCTCAAAGATTGTACATCAGAAAACCAGCTAAGTTGCATTTACTGTCAAGGACACCACTTGTCCACCGACCGTTCTTGCCCGGAATATAGACAGCGAGCTGAAAGGAAACAAACTTTGTAGCCAATAGTCCCCAATACTGGCCACAATTAACATACCCGCGTTCATACGCGAACATAGCAGCATCCAGCCCTCAACTTGTACAAATGGGTCAGCAACCACCGGAGCAAATTCCTATTCATATAGCTGCCAAACAAGTCGTTCCGCAAACCTTGCCTCCAAGCCCCATCGTAGCCTATGATGGTAGCAGCTCTCAAGCACGTGAAGTCGGAAGCCGCTATGATTTCCGCCAAACAGCTCCACGCAGCCGCCTAAAAGGAAACTCGACCCAATCAAATGTAGCAGGAAATAGAATAACAATTCCCAGACATTTATTTTGGAGAAGTGATGGTCCTTTAAGCCCAATAGTAAACAACCACCATGAAACTACAATTCAACCAACACCTTTAGAGTCAACCTATGGCAAAGAGAGCACAGAAACTATCCCACCCTCCAATAAATCCTCCCCACTGGTTGAAAAGCTCTTGATCTTCATTATCTCTATACTAGAAGAAACCAAAACCAGTGGCATAATAGACCCGACACTCATTGGCACTAAACTACAGGAACTATTAACTACCATCGGAGCTTAAATCCTCCAACAATGGAAAACATCTTATGTGACATTAAAATCGCACATCAAATAAAAATACCGCAATTGAATTCCTGGTCGCTATTGCCAAACAGAGAAAGCTTCACTACAGAACCTAAGTTGGCGACATCTTGTAATTGGTTTGAACTAAACCTCTCCCAGGAAATCTATGGCCCAAGGACGACAGATTACAATGCTACAATGGAACGCCCGTTCACTAAAATCTAATAAGGAAAGTCTTGAACAGGCATTAAGAGCGCACGACGTAGATATTGCCACAGTCGCCGAAACATGGCTGAAACCAACTGACAGCATGAGTATTAAAAGCTACAGCATCATTCGTTGTGATCGTGATGACGGATATGGAGGAACTGCTATCTTCGTCAGAGAGGGAATGACGTACAACACAGTGCAACTTGACACCACAGGACTACCGATTGAAGCCTGCGCCATCTCCTTAAGAGTTAACAATACCTGGCTGACAATAGCGACGATATATCGACCGCCCAACACGGCTCTCACAAAACCTCAATTATTAAGGCTATTACAAAAACTACCCAGCCCATATATTATCACCGGAGATCTGAATGCGCACAACAGTGCTTGGGGGAGCGGAAAAACAAATCATCTTGGCCGAATAATAATAGAGATAACAGAAGAAGAAAATCTAGTTATACTTAATGACGGCACAGCTACAAGAATCTGTAACCCGACGGAACGTAAATCAGTAGTGGACATTGCATTGGCCTCCTCGAATATTGCAGCATTGCTCGATCACAGAGTGATCCACGAGCCTCTGGGATCAGATCACTACCCGATTTTGATCACCATGAGACTAAATCAACCCAGCAAAAAACCTCAGGCAACATCAGGCCACAAATGGAATATCAGGAACGCAAATTGGAACGTAGGCCTATACACTGATACTGCTGCGACACAGTTAAACAACCTAAACGATGGTGGAGTGACAGAGGAAAACTATAACAGCCTGATCCGGGTTATAAACCATGCGGCCAAACAAGGCATACCCCAAAAGAAACAAAAAGAAATGAACACTACCAGGAACCACCCACCATGGTGGAACGAGGAATGCGAGAAGGCTATTCAAGAGAGGAGAGACGCGCTCCGAAAATATCGTAGATGCAGCAACATGGAAAATTTCATAGAGTTAAACAAAGCACAAGCTCGTACAAAAAGAACATTGAAACAGATGAAGAAAGAAGGTTGGAAAAATTTCTGCGCATCAATCAATAGAAACACCCCAATTACCACCATATGGACAAAAGTCAAAAACTATAAACGATCAACTGAAACAGTGCACCCGACGTCGAACATAAGCACGGAAATGCTGGAGCAAATACTAACAACATTAGCACCTCCTTCCGCCAACCCAATCTGCAACTCCCCACCTGAAGATGAAGCTAGCGACCCCATGTCAAGACCTTTTAACATGGAAGAATTTGAAAAAGCGTCCAAGAATTCCAATAACACGGCACCAGGAATAGACAACGTCCACTACAGAATGATCAGGACACTTACCATCACGAGGGAAAAAGATGCTCCTAAAAGTTCTAAACAATGTCTGGAATAAAAGACAACAGATTGCAGGATTAAAAATTTCGAGAATCATCCCGATCCTGAAGCCGGGTAAAAACCCGTCAATAGCCACATCCTACAGGCCCATAGCACTATTGCCATGCCCATATAAACAACTGGAGAGGATGGTGAAGAATAGGATCGAATGGTTTGCCGAACACAATGACCTTCTGCCAGACCACCAGTGGGCGTACAGACGCGGTAGAGGCAGCAATGACCTACTAGTAAGACTTGTCACAGACATCCAATCCAGCCTAAGTAGAAACCGATATCTCATAGCCCTCTATACTGACATCAATAGCGCCTATGACAATGTCAACCTCGAGCTACTGGCGGGGAAGATGCAGAACATGGGCTTCTCCGCAACCTTTACTTACAACCTAATATCAATGCTGCAGGACAGAATACTGATAATTAAACACAAAGGAGTTACAATAGGACCGCGACACACGAGCCAGGGTCTGCCGCAAGGATCGATTCTATCACCGATCCTCTTCAATATATACACGTATGACCTGGCCAAAATACTACCCAGGGGAGTGTACATACTACAATATGCAGATGACATATGCATATACGCAGAAGGCGAAACGCTGACGGAATGCATAAAATTGCTTAGTACAGCGATGGAAAGATTAAACAAATGGTTGCAAGATAATGGGATGCAGATTGCACCAGAAAAATCAGCAGTAGTAATATACACGAGACACCGATTACAACAAATGGAATCTGTACGACTTGGGCCATACCTATTTCCAAACAAAAAGGTAATAAAATACTTGGGCATGCAAATAGACGCCAAACTTAGCTGGGGTCCACATATAACATACATGATAGACAAATGTGAGAAGGCTATCAATCTGCTGCGTGCAACAAGTGGCTGCTGGTGGGGAGCTGACCCGAAAATACTCTTACTCCTCTACAGAGCTTTGGTGCGTCCGATAATTGACTATGGGTGCCTCTGTTATAGCTCTGCAGCTGAAACTCTGCTCAACAAAATAGATAAGGTTCAATACAAAGCACTGCGCATATGTTTCGGCGCAATGCGCTCTACACCCACAAACGCACTCTTGGTAGAAGCCATGGAACCTCCACTGAACATCCGACGATACTACCTATGTGGGAAATTCATCTCAAAGATTCATGCAGTTCCGAAACAATCCCTTAATAGATGTATTAGAGACACTGGCGCACAGAACCACTTTGGACAGTTACTGGCGTAGGAAAAAAATACCACTGCTCGCTACAACATACATCGACTTAGTTCAATACCAACCTATAATCATTTCCTCAAGCAGAATGCCTTGCTTTGAAGGCTCATACAAATCGACGATAATCAAAATGGAGATGAACTTGGACATACCATTCACAGAAAATACAGAACGGAACACAAGCCTGTTATTGGAAACTCTTGCGCAATACGAAAATAGTGTACACATTTACACCGATGGTTCAAAGATCGGCAGCACAGTAGGCTGTGCCTTCGTGGATATGCACGCACGAGTCGAATCGATGTATAAACTCCACAGCGAAGCGACGATATATACCGCCGAAATGGTTGCCATACTCAAGGGATTAGAATATGCCAAGAGCACCAGCTCCAATACAGTGATCATACTATCTGACTCTCGAAGTGTCCTCGAATCTCTACACCATCTTAATAATAATGCGTGGAGATGCCCCTTAACGTACCAAATCCTGGAAAGTGTCAGGGAACTAGAAGAAATAGGAAAACGGACCATCTTTATCTGGATAAAAGCGCACACGGGAATTTACGGCAACGAAAGAGCGGATCAGTTGGCTAAGTCGGCAGCCTCCGACGGTACAATATATCCATATATCAAGACGACTGATCTCCTGTCCATCCTGCGCGCCAAGGGAAAACAACTGTGGGAAACATCGTGGGAAGAAACAATAAAAACAAAAGGAAAACATTACGGCACCATACATCCAACAATTCCTAAATCGCAGTGGCATCAAACGAATTACGTACCAAGAAAAACAATTGTCACCATTAGCAGACTAAAATTCAATCATGGCTTCTTCCCAAAACACTTACACCGTATTAATTCACTGACCACCCCAACCTGCACATGCGATGGAAGCAGCATATGCGAACCCAACCACCTCCTCTTTGCCTGCAAGGAAAAATGGCGGGAGAGCACACAGCTCATTCAAGAACTTGTGGGATTAGGAATACAATTACCAATAAACGTTACCCACCTCCTGGCTCTGGAAGATGTTACCATCTATAAAATAATAACGAGGTTCCTGGAAGAGAACAACATCAAGATTTAGTGTTATTGTTTTGATCTTGTAATTCTGTAATCACATTGTATATATTATATTTTATATTATATCATACTATATTTTAACCACGTTGTGTACAGAGTGAATGCGATTGCGTTGTTATATTGTATATTGTATTGTGGTCTAGATGCGGTATGACTGTGGAGTGACGCTCTGTGTTGAAATGTGTCACATTTTTGTGTAAACATTATACTCTAATTGTATTGTTGTGATGTGTGTGAGATTGCATTGTTGAATTTCATATTATACTATGTTGCGGTATGGCTGCGGTATGTCTGTGCAGTGGTACCGAGTGTTGAAACATGAATGCCGTATCTTTGTGTGGTCAAATTATGTTTAATGGTATTGAATTGCTTATATATACTATAGATGTAATTGTGTCTTTATATTGTGTATGATACCATATCACAGTTTGGCGTTGGCTTTGGATGTGTTATCAATGGTGAAAATAAGTGTATTCCTATTTCAGTCTTATGCTGCTATTGATCACTGATGCAAGTATTATAATGATATGAGGCTGGCTGTAAGGAGAATTTCCAAATGCCATTAAAATAAAAAAAAAAAAAAAAAAACAAAACTTCAGTCGCGACTGGCGATTAACAGAAAAATTTACAAAAGCCTTGTTTCGTGTTCCATGTTTTATATTACTTTCATATGCCGTTTTGGATTATTAAAAAAAAAAAGAGAATGTTTCATCTTTTTCCCTACTATAGTTACAAATATTGGAGATAAAATTTTAAAAAAATAGAAACATTACCGCAAATATGTGATTGGGTGACAAGATGTTACCTGTTTGCTATTCTCAAAATACCAAGTGTTTACGTAACTCTACAGCGATTGTTTCTCTCCTTGTCAAAAGCCTTCTTTGTCCCGTATAAGTCTTTCTCTCACTCGCGATAATTTGATAACAAAGCATTAACAATGTTTCACTGCAAAAACACATCTAATTTTGTATTAACAGTTCCTTTGCAATGAATCAAGTGCCATCTGTTACACAGAGTGGTAACACGGTATGTGACACGTTAGTTTATGCCTTGTGCATTCAGCGATATACGTTTAATTTCCTTGCAAGGAACTGGTGTTAGTGACAAGTCACCCTTCAGTGATATTACTGGCAGCATACCTTCTGACGTGCCTGCGGGTGAACAACTCAGGCCTGCGACTTAATGAAGTATCTCTGGGAAACTCGTATCGAGTCGTCACAGCGAATTAGATGTAATTTGCTAAGTGGAGGCGGTAATGATGACACCTCACTCACCTCGTCTCGGCTGTAAATCCAATTAAGACGACAAGGCGCCAAGTTCGCTAACTGCGGGGCCAAGTTCTTTTACAGCGAACTTATTGCCGGACTTGACTCTTCTGCCAACATGGATGAATTTAACTGTCGGTGACAAATATAGGGGATTACTTAATACAGTAGGCTACGAACAGCGCGAGAAGATCCCTGCCACAGCTGAGCAATGGAGCCAATCTGACAAATGCAGGCAGTTTCCACAGACTGTAGTCTGTTTAGTAAACGGGATAGCTAGTGCTGCAAATTAAAAAAAAAATTTTTTTTTCAGATTTCTGAAAATAAAAAATGAAAAAAAATTGTAGTTTTATTTACGGAAGTTACTTTTTACATGTGTGTTTTAAATCGTACTAAATCGTATAATGTCTTACATAATGATTCATAAATGTATCTATATAGGTAACATAATTTTTTATCCATCCTCTTGGTCTTCACTAGTATCAGTAATAGTGCGGTAGGAGTCGGAATTTTCCGTTTCTTCTTCTGTCTCCTCTAGATCCATAACTTCAGAAATAGTTACATTTTCTTTTGCTGGTTGTATTGTATGCAAAATATTTTGAGATTGCAATTTTAAATTGTGAGCAAAGTACGCACTGTGCGTAAAGACTGCGCCGATAGTTACATATTACGATCTTTTAAGATCAAAATAAGAGTTTTATTTTTTTAAATCGTTAGTTTATACCAACGGTTGCAAGGAAATGATTCATAATAACTGACAATTTAATGAATCAGTATCACTATATGCTGAGAGTTTAACAAGTATACGAATATAAGGAAAGTTCAATAATTAATAGAAAGAGGCAAAAAACCGTTGATAAATTTAAAATTCCTAATTTTTTTGAAAAGATCCGTAGGTCTTCAGATAAATTTGTAGTGCTGGCAGCACTAGTTAAAATAGTGAGTATCAATCCAAACAACGGGGATTCCTTCCGGTGCAACCTAGCCTATTCGGGAAATCTCCGTTCGTAAAAGAATACTTCAGTCAATGTTGCCAATATTATTGTAATTTTTTTTTATACTAAACCAGAAAAATACAGTAGATTTAAAAATTAAGATAAGTACTTAGTATAAACTCTAAAACAGTCATATTAAACGATAAATGCCTTAAAAATATGAAATTTAGTAGTTATGAAAAAAACATGTCCCAGAAAAAAAAACATTTTTTTAACAGTTTTTTCAGGGTTTTTTTTTTTTTTTTACAACACTAGGGATAGCATTGTGTAGTTATATTTAAATATCAATCTTTGTCGCTGACCAGCACAGCTGTGCGGGCAGCGATTGTTGATTTGGCGCCTGCGTTGTAGCTTGGCAGGGCGCGGCGCAGTGTATGTGTTGCACCGTTTGGAGAAGGTTGTATGGCGCGAATTCTGTACACAAGAGCTAAACTAGCTTTTAAAATCTTTTTGACTGTAACACAAGTGTTTATAAGGTTGTTTTAAGGGATGGTGTTGAATAAATTCAGTAGTATTTCGACCAGAACTGTGAGTTTTTATTTCCTAGACGATGTAACAGTACCTCTCAATTTGTTTGGTGGCTATATGCCATAAAATCGTAATTAAATCTATCGGCGCTAACAGCTTGCATGTGTTGAGATAGGAGAATTGGGCCATTCTCGTCCAAATAACACGCTGTCATCTGTTAACGGAGTGGTTAGCTCAAATTGGTTGACCATTACCAGGATAATTCGCAGCTCACATTGGGCGATCCTGCCAGGGTTAGATCACAAGCAGCATTTCATATTCTGCGAGGTGAATTATTAATCTTAATCACAAGAGACTGAAAATGGCGAAGAGGCCTATGCATTTAAAGAACCTTGTTTCGAGACACCTTATGCTGACAGTTGTGGCCTCACTAAAACAGAAGAAAAAAAGCTTTCTGCTTGAGGTGAGGATACATGTAGATATGATACACAGTTCAGAGTCGAAAGCATCCGTACCTGACGGGATCATAAAATAGTATGAGATTTTCAATGGTGTTCCAACACGTAATAATTCCTCACAAGCAACGCAATGCACTGCAACATTTGACAATTTTGGGCACTACAGTAAAGAAGTTAAGCCTTATAACAAACATCAGCGGCATAGAAGGAGTAACTGCATGAACATTCATGAAATAGAGTCAGTCGTCAAACTGATCATGTCTCCCGGTTTCCAAGAACTTAACCTGCGATTTTCTTCTGCAAGACACCCTGTCACGTCGTTTTGCCACTCCAAAACTAAAGTTAGTGCGGAAAGCCGCTGTCTTTACTTTAACAATTTCCATCCCGTCTCTTTTTTTTCCCCAAACCTTCATCCTTCTTACTGGCAGTTCGATTGTTGACTAGGGTTACAACGACTATGACTGATACAGCTAGATCAAAAATCCAGTCTCACGACTCAACGCCGTGAAAAATTCCACTGGATCATTACGCTCAGAAAGCCATGCTTCATAAGAAACATCGTCCGTATGTTTATTTGATTTCGTTTTCTAATTTGTTAATTTTTCATACAAAATATTCGCTAATAGGATTATTCAGGGTAGGGGTTAATACCCGGGTTACGATTATCTGTCAACAACGTCCCATCAGTGTCATCGAAGTCCACGAGTGAGGAAGAATTATTGTTCAGGGTCACACTGGATGAAGTACAGAAGCCACGCTTACAAACCAGTAAGTGTACTATCATTTTTAATCACATGAAACTGACAGTAACTGCAGTGCTTTTAATTCTGGAAAGATATCGCCTTACTGTCTCTATCTTAATAAATATTTGATAATTACAAAAAAAACAATATTTTTGGGTTTGGAAAAAGAAGTTAGGAATTAAAATAAACGTGTATGTGTGGAAGATGAGAACTAACTTCGTGTCCATAATACAGTCTAAACAGGAAGAATCTTGAAAGCTATAAACAAAGGTTAGAAAGCTCTGTGTGTAATGGCGATGCATGACTTTGTGGCTCCGGTAAAGCTAGGATTACATGTTTTACAGCAGTATGATTGTCGTTTGCTATAAGTCAGTTGCAGTAACAAACGTAAATGGCAAGGGTCCAGGAAATGATTCTCACTTTCCTCAGGTCAACAGTACGGAGCAAATCAATTACCTTAGGGTAGGGTTACCAGACGTCCCCGTTTCCCGGGGACAGTCCCCGTATTTAGCTCTCTGTCCCCGGACAGATTTCGTCCCCGCAATGTCCCCGTATTTTTAGTGTTGACCCTAGAATTTTTTTTAAATCTAGATATACCTTTTTAAATGCCCTGATTTGCTAATGTATTCGTTTAAGGAAAGAAATCAATGAAATTTCTTCTCTAAAGGAATTTGTGTCAAAAGATAAAGTAGATGGATGGAATGAATCCAGTGTTGGTGTTTGCTCAAGATGGAATTAACTTTATTTACATTTTTCTAACAAAATGGTCCCATATGTTCAGTTTCGCAACTTAGTAGAACTGTATTTGTGTCTTCCTGGGGGTAACACATCTGTAGAGAGAGTTTTCTCCTCAATGAACATGATGGGGACATCACAGAGCGTCAGAATGAGTACAGAAACAGTTCAAGCTACGCTAACTATATTAACAAACTTTTCCATGACTTGCCGACAATTTTCCGGCAGACAAGATCTTCTCAAGAAGGTTCATTCTTCTGAGAAATACCAATGACAACAAGTTGGAGGTAAAATAAGGTACCATATCTTTTAAAATACAAAATATATAACAATGATAAATATGTTTCTTTTAAGTTAACCCAACCTTTAATCATAGTATAACTTATAAAAGTGCAACGCATCATTAGGACAAAAAATGCCGAAAGCGTCCCCGGATTTTGGTGAAAAAGTGCTGAAGCGTCCCCGGATTCGGAGAAAAAATTCTGGTAACCCTACCTTAGGGCCATCTACATCAAATACGCACTTTGCCTTATAATTCGATTTGAAAATTCACACCTAACAGCTCGTTCAATAGTTGCTTTGATTTAAGTCTGTAACCATACTGCAAGTGTAGATTTGCTATGTTACATGAAAAAGCAGAAGCAGAATTGGTTCGAGCAAAGCTTCAATTAAACCACTGAAGTGTACAAACCGACGTATTACATTACCAGAACGAAGGGAATCGATGAACAAATAAGAACGCAATGGGTGTTCATTGTGTCGCATATTGTTTAATGTAGTACTGCATAGCAGAATTGGTTTATTTATATAACTTGTTGATAAATAACGCCAATGCAACTGTTTTCTGATGATTTAGTCTCGTATGCATTTCTCCTATCAATGACGAATCTGTGTTCAAATTTATACTATGATTTTACAGTTTTTGTAACTCACACTAACAGAGTTCCCGACGTTGTCCGGTATGATGTAGGTTGATTTGCCCATATAGTGAATATTGCAGTTTATAACACAGGTCAGTTTTCTGCATTTGTGAATTAAATTTCATGTCAATCGCTCCATTTTCTACACGTATTTGAACGACTAAACCACGTAGTAGCAGAAATGAGATGGCGTTGGAATTGATTTATTCCTGCAATATTTTTAGCCGCCCTATCAGGAACATGTGTACTAAGTTTTATCAAAATAACCACATCCATTCGTGCAGCAACAGCATCTGAAACAAAGCATTTTTCAGGAAATGCGGAAAAGACAGAATCGTTCAACAATAAATTATAAAAATATCTGAAATTCCAACACTAAAGGTTTTAAACAGTTCACTTTCATGTTCAAACACGACATATATGCATTAGCTACTATTAACAGCGTACATAATTTCATTTTCAAACATCAGAGATTGAAGCTGTGCCGCCTGAGATCGTAGCTTCAAGATGCAAAGAAGTTCTCGGAAGGTTTTTCCATTACATTACTAAAATCAGTTTACATATTTTGCTCTTTACGTAGTTTCCTCTTCGCTTTCAATACGGTCATCTACGAGGTATAAAGACTAAAAACCAAAATTTAAGGAAGGAAACGTTATATGCGATAATATGGCTATTATTTTTTTGAAGTATGACGTATGCATCTAGCTGGTGTTTCATCTTTGGTGTTTCACGCTATACGTCCATATTTTCACTTACTGCTCCGTTGGCGTGTTACGTTTAAGCATAAAACATACCGAACAGTTAAACTGAGATTGTAATCTTTAAAACGGCGAAAACCCAATCGAACTCTGCGCAGTAGTTTTTGTGGTTTTCGTTTTATATTTATAATGTTTTAACTTACTATTTAAATTGGTTTTTACGTTTGGTAACTGGTCATTTATATACAGATTTTCGGTGCTAGTGATAAAAGGCGAAACGCGTACAACAATTAATTATTATAAATAACTAGCTGGTGCCTACGACTTTGTTCATGTTTGACAAGAATTTTGAAGGTTTATGTATTTTGCACGGAACCGTAAATGTTTCCAGGATAGGAAATATCTGTAACCTGCAAATAACAGTCCCGTCAAAATCAATAAGTTCACGAACATTCTAGTATTCAGTATTTTCTAGAAAATTCCAAAAAATTTTGGAACACTTTGATAAAAATATGAAAATTATATAGGTCGACCACTTTGAATCACAATAGTTCCCACATCTATCGACATGCAACCACTATAGAGCGCGATGGGAAACTCGAGGCGATTATTGAAACACCAGTGGTCTGCGCTGGATAGTTGCGGCTACAAAGTTTTGCAACTCGTTAATAGCTGAAAAATGTCTCATATTCTAGAACATTATAAAAGAACATTCTAGAACATTTTAGTACATTCTAAAAAAAAATTAGTACATTCTAGTACATTCAACAAAATTCCAAACAATTTTTAGAACACTTTGGTCTTAATATGAAAATTCCCTAGGTGGACCACTTTCAACCACCATATCTCCCACACCCCCATAGCTACCGATATGCAA
Organism: Vandiemenella viatica; assembly: GCA_031002005.1. NCBI lineage: Eukaryota > Metazoa > Arthropoda > Insecta > Orthoptera > Morabidae > Vandiemenella > Vandiemenella viatica. Next base: position 74,393,317 of record JARYHS010013631.1, read on the forward strand.
ACTCTATAGTGCACGATGGGAGACTCGGGGCACAAACATCAGTGGTTTGCGCTGGGTAGTAACAATTCAGTTAATTAAGTAACTTCCTGAAAAATGGCATACAACAGCATTTCATGTATAATTTGTATTTATATAATGTATGTCGTATTGTTTTAATGTAGTATTGTTTATCACAACTGTTGTTACTATACATTTATCATGTAAATACGGAATAGCGTACACAGATTGTCTGTATGGGAGCGGGGAGCGTGCACAAACTACGTTGCTCGGTCCAGGGGGGGGGGGGGTTGGCTGGGAGGCTACGCTGGGCTACGTGGGGGGGGGGGGGGGGGGGGGAGTTTCCGAGCCAGGTCACGTAGCTTTCCTTTCATAACATCTTTCACAGTTAAAATGAAGAACAGAACTCACAACAGCATGTGAATATTTATTTCCCGTATGTAATTTATAATCGTCTGACAAGAAAAGAGCTACGTGCTACGGGGGGGGGGGGGGGGTAGAGGCAAAAGCCACGTAGGGCTACGTGGTTAATGCACGGTCCCTATAATGCTCGAGAAACTGTGTAAACTTACAAGTATTTGTGATTTATTCACGTTTCACTACTTAAGAAATTAAATAATAATGCGTTGTTATGAACTTTTACTTCTGTCATACTCGCAAGACATAAAGTACGCATGACACTACTGCACTCTGAGGAATTACAAGAAAACGTTAGTACTTAATCCAGCGAATACAACATCGCAACTAATCTCGAGCTTCATTAAGTTTATTAGGTGGTATATTCTAATTATAACTTAAGCTCGAACAACCCTTGTGTGTTGTGACTTAGTACATACGACTCCCAAATCGCCAGAGCGAGTCTTAGAACTTGCTGACGTGAGAGAGAGCGCACGTGTGCCGTAGCCACGTGCCGGGAAGGGAGGCGTTGTACCCCGCCCTATACACGACTCCACTTCCTTCCCTAGGGGCAGCACACACTACCCAAAAAATCCTCCACAAATCTGTACATAAAATTACTCCCCAGACTCCAACCTCTGTTTAATGATGTGCATATTACTTTACTATGATTTGTTACTAAACACTTTATATTTCTCCATGTTTGCCCGAATAACACGGTCTCGTAACTGTGCAGTCTTTGTACGATTGTGATGAACATGTGTTATATTCAACGTTAAACAGATCCTCAGAGCAACACTCCAAAAATAATTGATGCCGCCATAGATGTGAGAGACAGAAGTTGACTGAGTGTGGTGGGTGAACGGTTAACGTTCTGGCCTCGCATTCGGGAGGACGCTGGTTCGAATCCCCATCCGGGCATCCATGGTTTCCCCAAATCACTCCAGGTGAATACGGGGATGGTTCCTTCAGAAGGACCAAGGCCGAATTCCTTCCCGTTCCTTGTCCCAATCCCATCCCGCCTCTAATGACCTCGCTGTCTACGAGGTATAAAGCTCAAGTAAAAAAAAAGACAGAAGTAGCTTTTTCCATTAACTCAAAAGGATTTGGAAGCCTTGAAAATATATTCAAAACTTAAAACAATTTTTTTTTGGAACAATAATTTTTATTTATGTAATTTGCTAGATAGGAGCTGTTCAAGTGGTTAGCAACGTGCCATGTTTACACTAATTTTCAACAATTTGACTGATTTTTTTTTTTTTTTTTTTTTTTTTTTTTTTTTTTTTTTTTTAAAGTCGTAATGACGGCACTTCGTAATGATTTTTTCTTTTGCGTAAATTAATTAAAAAGGTATTTTTATTTTCTCATTATTTTATAGCAGGAAATCTACTTTTGTGTTCAACACTGTCAAGAATAAAATAAGATTAAAGAAGTGTAACATATGTGGCTAAGAAAAAAAAGTGAGTTAGCAGGTATGATACCCATGAAACTGAAAACTTCTGTCAACAAACCAGCACATCTTCAATTCTAATTGGCTGTAGGTCTTGGTTAAAATATAACGTAAAAAAGTTGAACCTACTCCACAACTGGAAGCTTAATTAGATTCTCCTGGAGGAGGAGGCCAGACGACCAGTTTCTTTCGTCCAGGACCTACAGTGTTACGACGAATCCGAGTCACAGTCAAACCAGACATATCTTAGACTAACAAAGCCTGTAAAAATTCCAACGTATTGGACGAACACAAAATAACTATACCCTTTCAAAAATCATTAAAAAGGAAATGGTATTATGTAGTGATTTCGTATCCTGTTAAAAGAATATCTCTGAAAGTTTTTTACAGGTTACAGGGACTCGATAGGGGCTCTCTGAATCACACAGCAGACGCTGAGACGATATTCCCAAGCATTTTACTATATGTCGGTGGTGGTGGACTCTACCGCAACTGCGATTCATTGGAGTGGGATAAACACATTATTTTTCACATAACCTAGAAAATCACGCAGGATTAAGTCTAGTGACCGTTTTGGTCTCCTGCACCGTAAGTCTTCATCAGCTCCTTCACGGCTAGCCTTCATCCAGGCAGATGTGTGTTTAGGCGCTCCCTCACAGCCAATGGAACTGAGGAGGTGCTCCATCTTGTTGCAAAATCAAGTTGATCGAGATTTCTTGCAAGTAAGGTAGAAGACAAAAAGAAAGCATGTCGAGGTAGCAAATTCGTGTAACGGGTTTCTCTACGAGAAATCTTCTCCCTCGAAATTGCGCAGAACACATTCACCTTTGGCGAATTATGTTCGTGTTCATGTCCGATACTGAAATGGGATTTTCTGTCACTCAAACATGCACATTTGTGCCTATTAACTTTATTATTAGTGTAAAACTGCTTCGTCGAATTGCAGCTGGTTCAGGCACTCACTCCAGAAATTAGGCTGCATGATCTGACTTCTGCACCGAGATGTTGGCAAGGATGGGCAGTTTTATTTATTTGTTTAGCTTATGGCAATACAATACTGTTAGAACACAAACAATGTGTCATTCTAAGACAATCAACAATGCTCCTGAAATAAACGTTTAAAGTTGTAAATAATTTTCCAACAACTCCGTAACATTGCTACGTACTTCCAGTGAACCCGAGTACGCCCTCTTACTACATTCAGTAACAATATGGTGGATCGTTTGTTATGGTACACCACTGTCACAGGTGGATGAGGTTCTCGTGCCCAACTTATACAACAATGAGGCACACCGTCGATGGTTGGTTCGTATCCTCTTAAGAGCAGCCCACGTTATTACAATTGCTCGATGTTTTGATTTTTGTGAGGTTCGCAGGAATGCTGCTCGAATACGATCCACATTTTGCTAAGACACAGGAAGGCGACCAAGATTTTTGCTTTTGCAAACGTTTTTGTACCAGGCATAAATGGTTACTCTGGCGGGTGGCTCCTGGTTAAAGTGTACGTTAAATACTCGTTCAACAGCAGTTACCGATTCCATTTTTGATAACTGAAGACACACTAGCTCTTATGTTGTGGTGTAATTACCATTCTCTATACTAGATTTTCTAGCAGAAGCAACCTGAAACAAAAGAATTTTGCCCATACGTACAAAACACTTCTAAGGAAATTCTACTGATAAGAAACGTTTTGATGGGCATAAGTTGTTCTGTTTCATTTTTATGAATTTTTAAATTTGTAAAGTTCTTTCGTGCTCACCCTGTATTAATATGTGTTCATTTGAAAGTTTCAGCAGAACATCAACACATCTATAATACGTATCAAAGCTACTGAACCTATTGTGCACGACACAAATTTGGCCATTTTTGTTTGATAATATGTACTTTTACAAGTACCTCATTTCAACGTAAGTAACTACCAGAGATTAAGTTATTTGTAGATGTTTGGAAGTGGAACAGAATCTGTTAGAAAACAACGAATTGTTCCGCGGCGAAAATTATTGACAAGATTCTTTCGTGCTTCCATCCACGTCAGTTTGGATCCTCCTATCTTCTTCAAATATCCTGTCTCAGCAACTGAGGAAGACGGCAGCAAGATGACCGTCTTTTTTTTTTTTTTTTTTTTTTTTTTTTTTTTTTTTTTAACCTTGTAGATACATACACAAATCAATTGGTCCAAAGCTATTATGGAGTGATTTGAGGAAACTATTGATAACTCAAATCTGGATGGCTCGGTACCACGGTTGAGAATCCCGAGAATTTGTATCGAAAAGGAATCGACCTTCACAGAAATCAAATATTGTGTTCTGTAAACATGTTATCGGTCAGCTAAATTGAAGTAGCTGGCCCAAATCATTCCATTCAAATGCTGCTATTGTTCCATTTTAAAAGGCTGTTGTTGTAATCTTTTCCGATCCTTGTTTCCAGTCCACTTTTGGGTATAATTATCTCGATCCCCAAGCAAAAAAAAATTGTTTTTACCATTGTAAACATCAGCTAAAAGCATAAATCCTTAGCACAGCTGCTTTCATCGATCATTTTTCCCATCTGACATCAAATTTTTGAACGCGATTTATTTTATTTTTTTGATGAATTTAATTATTAATGCTTTTTGTCCATAAAGTACTAAATATTTTGCACTGAACCACTTACGTCTACGATATTTCATAGTGATGAATAATTAAAAAAATGTGCTTCCCATCCGCAAAAATTGGTATAGCATGCTTATTGAGTGTTGACAAAGAGGTTAAAGGGAATCTGCCACATTGTGTATTGGTGAATTATTCAACTAGAATGATTTCTGAATACCAAGTTAGGGATTTTAGTATTCAAACAGCAGTATTGACAAAAGATCGTGCACATACTAGACTTTTTAAATGTCAAGAGCATACACTAAGAATTGACAGATGTATGTATATTTACACTAGGTACCAATGATTAGCTCAGTGTTCAGTAAACTTTGGAACCTCTCCAAGCATGCCACTTACCCTTTGAATTACGTCGCGAATTCTCTGCCTCTTGGAACGCTCATCCCTTCTTTGGAACACAACTTTAATACTATCGATCACCAAACCCTATTACAGAACTTAACCGACCTCAATATCCCATTACTTGCTAACAGCCTTCAGCCTGGTATTAAACCTGCTTCTCGCATCCTTCCATATTCCCGAAGAAGAATGGCTAGATTACAAGTCGCAGCCGAGTTTTACGTGCGACAGTAAAGGGAAATACCGATATCCTTTTTAAGTCCCATATAAGGATATATCGTCAGGCTTTAAATTTTCTCCAACAGGGTATTTATGTTTTATTTTTATGTTAGACCGTAAGCAACAAATATTTGCCAAGTAATAAACAGCTCACTGATATTGGGATTTCAAGCAGAGAAATTTCTTACAAAAGGAAACTTGAAACCATCAGAAATTCGTCACACATAAGCGATTAAGAATGGAGTTAAGGACTGAAATATCGTCGAGAAAGTACTTGCACTGAAACACTATTTCGACTCACGGAAAATATTTTATTTTATCGAGGAACTAGCATTTGCCCGCTGCTTGTGTGTATGTAGAAATTCCTTAGCCTTTTTACTTTCGTATCAAATATTAACATAGAGAAGCAAAACATATAAATGTCACCTAAAAACCTTTCTTTCTTTTAGTTCTTACCTTAGATTCAATTTGCATATTGATGTCAAAAACTTTATTTTTTCTTTCACTTTTATTTTATCGCAATATTATGTATGAAATATAAAAAATTAAAACAATGTGAAAAATTATCCATATTATTAAGTAGATCTGATTATTGTATATTACAACTATCATAACCGAAGAGGAAGTATAGAATTGTATCACGAGGCATAAATTTTGATTAAGATTATGTGGTCACAACAAAAAGTATTATTTCGGTAACATTTAAATAAAAAATCATATTTTTAAATGCTGATACGGAATAAAACAACAAAATTCTATCAGGTTGCTATACCGACGTTAGATACATAAATTAAATATCACAATTTCGTTACGTCTATTAAGGTCTTAATCTTAGTTGTAGTATTTTGATTATTCTGTCTATTTTAATTCACTACATTCGATAAAACTGTATAAATAACCAAAGTAAAAAAAAAAATGTACATGTAATCGTAGAGTAGCAGAGTCATCTTAGGTATTTAAGGTCGATTACGTTTACAGTAAATTAAGTATTAATTACGCTTATTACGTTTGATTCACGTATTCCATTTATTTTAATTGTACTAGTTTTCAGAGAACTGAGTAAATAAAAGTCAAAAAATAAAACAGAATCCAGTTAGTAGTAGTGTGATCTATTGGCGGTTTTTCTAGAAAAGAGTGCTCATCTTAAATAGAGAGTGATCTGTGGCACATATTTGTTCCATCTCGAAATGCCCCTCAGACATACCCAGCGCGCTGTCAGATTTATAATAGTTTTGAAAGATACGTAAGAAACCAAAATCATGGCGCCAGCATGCTTCCAGTATGGAAAAATACCATCAGTAAATTTCTTTTTCTTTATGAATATACAATTACTTATAACTAAAATTTGGACGCCAAATTTGTTTTGACATTTTGACGATAATACCCATATTTATTCCCTGATGCTTAGTGACTGTTCTAATTTCAATCTTTGAGGAAAATTAATTAATACGTATTTGACAGTAATCTCTATGAAACAGTAACTTCGATTCCCAAATGTAATACAGATCTGGACAGGTAGCAAATATTACGAGATCACACAAGATGACAAATAGCGGAACGTTGTCCATTCATATTTTATACGGAACCTGCCATTATTGCTGTGAGTGACACTTGTTATTTCGCACGTTGCTGACGGTTCGTGAGATTGTGCGGCTTTCGGCGTCGTCTAGCGAATGGAACAGGCGGTACAGCTGTTGAATATATTGTCGTGAAAACCAATCACCAGAATCTTCCGGAGAGTGTATACATTTGACCGTAGAATGACTTAAAAGGGCTGTCAGTGTTGGGCAAACTAGAGACAAGATGCCCAGAGGAAGCACCACAGTATCCAGCAGATGGAGACAATTTGTAACCGACCGAGCGTGGTGGGTGAGCGGTTAACGCTCTGGCCTCGCATTCGGGAGGACGCCGGTTCGAATCCCCGTCCGGACATCCAGATTTGATTTTTCCATGGTTTCCCCAAATCACTCCATGCGAATGCGGGGATGCTGCCTTCAAAAAGGTCATGGGCGAATTCCTTCCCGTTCCTTGTCCCCGGTCCTCCCCCACCTCTACTAAACTCGACGTCGCGTCGACGAGGCGTAAAGCCATAATAATGAGAAGTAAAATTGTAACCGGTAAATGGACATGCAGTGTCCGTCAGAGCAAAGACAGTATGTGGCGAGTCTCGAACACATTTGGACAGTATATAGTGTCTGTGCAGAATTTTCTAGGCGCAGTAGAGAAGTCTAAGTTTATGAACAGAATTTTTTGCTTGTGGCTTTACGCCTCGTCGACGTCGAGATCATTATAGGCGGGAAAGGACTGAGGACAAGGAACAGAAAGGAGTTCGGCCATGTCATTTTGAAAGAAGCATTCCGGTATTTGCCTGGAGTGATTTGGGGAAACCATTGGATAACTCAAATCGGGATGCCCGGGCGGGGATTAGATCCCGCGTTCTTCCGAATGCGAGGCTAGAGCGTTACCGCTCACCTACCGCACTCGGTTTGTGAACAGAACTTTTGGAAATTTCATTTAGTAAATTTGTTTGTAATTTTTTTTAAAAAGGGAATTGTACACGAATGCAGATGAAACATATTTCAGTTATAACGTCCTTCATTATTTCTAAGTGAAAAACTATCTAGTAACACACTAGCCTAGTGCATCAGGTAAGTTCTGTGACCTGCACTGGGTTATATTTATCTTCCAAAAGAATGGCTGGAGAAAATACATTTATATATAAAAAGACATAAATATTTCGTTAGCATGTTAAGAAAATCAAGTTGTCACATTTCTCCAATACCATGGCGTAATTTGTAGCACAATAGATAGATACAGATACAGGTAAGAGTTTTCTATCGGTACTGCTTTGACAAATCTGTGAGTTGACCACATTGCTGACTGTTCAGCCAAGTCAAACAATAAAAATACAAGTATGACAAATAAAAAAAATATATCAGCGGAGAGGAAGCAGTAGAAATCTGAATAAGCCAAGGTACAAGGGATTTCCAGTGAGTGACACTATTTTGAGAAAAGTAATTTCATTACGAACACAAATGTATATCTCTAAGTAAAACGCACTTTTCATGCCATTATTAGAAACTGAACCAGGTACAGAGAGAAAGGAAGACTGAGGTTCGACTGCCGACAAATTACAATTCGAATAGTTTTGTTCGTTTCCTATGGTTGCTTATTTTACCGGCTCTGAAATGAATGTCAATAACACCGAGGTGTTTACTCGCTAATGGATGCCCTAAATGAACGGGAGGAGTTTTGTCTAAGTGACCATTTTTCTCATTGAATCAATGGATGAGATGATAACTTTCTAACTCAGTTTTCGTGAGGAGCCTGGTTCAATTCCAGATTCATAGATCCAGATATTTCATAGTAAAATAAACACTCTAGCCGAAATGGCGGCTTAGTTCATTAGCGCAGGTGGTTTCCTTTCATTATCCACACACATCAGGACGCTAATAACAGAGACGCTTTACACCTACCTAATTCACCCTTTTTGAATATCAGTTAACTATTCAAGCTGAGCAGTAAAACTTAATGTTTTTAAGTATGTGAAAATAACAGGTCGTAATGATAACCAAGAGTATGTATTATTACTTTCGATATTGTAAATTACTTTTATGTGGTTTTAATCAACCTCTGTAATTGTTTATCGTTCTGGTGGCTGCAAACAATGTGGATTTGTAGTGAACGCAACTCATGTATGGTTGAAGATTTCATTGGTACTTGGAAATGCTGCATTCTAATGGCCTGACGCACAAGCTGTCCATTCGGAGGTTTTAATGCCAAACAACTTGACACGTGCCTTGGTTTGCGAGCATATTAAGCTAGTCATTCTAAAGTTTATGGTCTCTTCGTAGTATTACGGAAGAAACTTTGCAATCGGTTTTTAAAAGCTCTTTGGTCAAGCCTCGGAAATTATGTCCGTAGCGATTAACGTCGCAAGAAGTACCTTTAAAAAAGAACTCAAGTATAACAAAGGAATTCACAGAAAATATCCCCCCGTTATCTACAGATCAGTTAATATCCTTTTTTATTAGTTTGTATGCCTCGTATGATTTAAAGGCCAGCAGTGTTTTACTAATTAATAACTTTTTTAAAAAAATATGTATCATTTGCATTAGAATTGACAAACTAAAGGGATGGTATTAAATTATTAAATGTTCAACTTTAGAGAATCACTGAAACGTATTTATTTTACAATGACGAGAATATTAGGCAAATTGCGCGAAATATTACTTTATATTCTGGAGCTAATTGGAGTTACTATTTGCAGTTAAAGTTTCGTTTGGTTCCGTGAATTCTGAAAGTGCCAATTTCTTGTTGTTATAAGCGTGATAAACATGTTTTCTCGAAACAAATTAGAACTGTTCAATACAAGAATTAACCAAGGGAATAACAAAGAAACATACGAACTTTGACGTTGTAATTTCAGTGCATCTTCTTCTATATCTATTAAACGGAAACCGTGTAAATTGGTTCGAGAAAAACTTGAAAACTATTGCGCAGATTTCGATTGGATTTTCACCGTTTTAAAGATTAGAATCTGAAATGACTCGTTTGGCATGTCTCATGCTTCAACGTAACATAACGCCGGATTAGTAGGTCAAAATCTGAACGTATAGCGTGAAACACCAAAGATGAAATACCAACTAGAAGCATACGTCATACTTCGTAAAAAATAATAGTCACACTATCGCATGTAATGTTTTCTTCCTTAAATTTAGATGATCGTATGAAATGCGAAGAGGAAACTACGTAAAGAGGAAAATATATAAATTATTTTTAAAAATGGATAACATCTTCCGAGAGCTTCTTTGTTTATCAAAGCTACGATCTCAGGCCGCATAGCTAGTGAAATTATATTCTCTCTTAACAGTAAGCAAGACATAGGGGCCTATATGATGGGCTTGAATATGAAAATGAACCCTTTAAAACCTTTAGTATAGAACCTTCCCAGAGCTTCCTTGCTTCTTGAAACTACGATCTCAGGCGGCACAGCTACAATCTCTGATTTTTGGGAGTGAAATTATATTCGCTGGTAATAGTAATTAATCCATATCTTAGGAGTTTGAACATGAAAATGAACTGTTTAAAACCTTTTGTGTTGACATTTCCGGGTATTTTTATTGTTTATTGTTGAACGATTCTGTCTTTTCCGCGTTTACTGGAAAAATTCATTGCTGCACGATTGGCTGTTGTCATTTTGATGAAAGTTGATACACATGTTCATGAAGGGCTTGTTAAAAAGATTGAAAGAATAAATTAACTCCAACCCCATCTCTTTTCTACTACACCGGGATTCAGTCGTTCGTATGTAGAGGAAATGGAACGATTGACTTGAAATTCGATTCACAAGTGCAGTAAACTGACCTCTGTTATGGACTTCAATACTTACTGTGTGGGCGAATCAACATAGATCAAACCGGACAACGCTGGAAATTCTGCTAGTTAATTAATAGTACACGCCAGCAATAAAAAGTATTTTAATTGACTAAGAAAGATAGTAAACTTTAATTAAAATGCTGAGAATTAAATACAAAGTGAGTAGGTTTAGTTAGATATCCCAAGCACTATCTTTCTGCGTCGCACTCATCATCTCATGAACTAAAATAACCACAAATCTCTCTTCCTTCTTTATTCCTACTGTCCTTCGCTGTAAAGGAGAAACCAATCGTGACTGGAAAGAGACTTTAATCCAGATAATGGATCGGATTAAAAGTCAAATGCCAATTTAAGTTTCTGCCACAGGGGTGCTTTTCAGCATAAATCCGTTCGTTTGCCCCTTTTTTGTTTCCATCCGATGTAGAACGTGATTTTAAGTTTGTAACTTAGGCTGACACATCTATTAAAGAGGGCTCACAGGAACTCGGGTACAATCTGAATCCTGGATCTCATTTCGACTTTTATCTGTCAGCCTTAAAAGATATTGCTGAAAAGTTTGGAACGCAATAAATATTGAAAACTGAGATACTCCATAGAGAAACATCATATGCAACAAGGATGAAGATTTCATGGCCACATAAATGACAAGTACTAAATAGATAATCATAGTCATAACTATAACTACTCTTCGCTAGCATGATTGATATTACTTTGACAGGAACTTTACATTAAGTTGTCTAAGCCTAGAGAGCAATTTTTATCTACGGATGCAAAGTTTCACACAAAACTACCGAAAACATGTCTCATTATTGTGGATGGAGATATTGTATACATTACCACAATAGCTGTTTCTTTTTTTAAAAAAAATAGATAAATAAATAAAATAAAAAGGTGAATGGAATAAAGAAATGAGGGTATTTCGAATTTCTTTGATTCTTACGTTGCTATTTCAAAATGGAAGGAAGAACCAAGTACGATAACACGCTCAAAAAGTAAGGATTTAAGGGTTTCCAACGTTTTTGCTCGCACTGCTAGTGCAATCCGTAAATTAATTGCTTGTGGTACACAACCCAATTATTAGAATGCAATAAAATATAAATTAAAAACCTTTTCAACAGAACAGTACTACTACATCTCTAAGTAACTCCATGTTAAAAACTTTAATTGTTTCCAGCGCAACTAGGTTAATAGATGTAAGTATTTGTTGGTTAAATGCAGTACATCATCAATAACAAATTTAACTTAGTCCACAACTCAATAATAGTTGTTATATAATAGCATTTTTGAGATAGTCATCATAAAAAAATGATCTAAAATTAATAACTATGACGGCCGTGTATCTTTTTATATTCCATTGGAATAAAAATTTTCGCGACCCGATTTATTTCTATTGAACGCTAGGAAATTAATTTTAAATATAGCATTCGGTTCTGGATCATTTAAACATCTAACAAGTTTTTTAAGACGTCATCGTTTAAGAGCTAGAAGCTTGTGACAGACGGAGCGGCAACAGTTCTTTCTTCAAGAGCGGAACCCAATGTAAAAAGGGCGAAACAAAAATCTTAATTGGATTTTATTAATTGCTGTGAAAAAAATTGTTGAAACCTAGTTTCCTTACTAAACATTTCAAACATTTAAAATTTCTTTGTATGTATATACAACAAAGTATTTTTTTTCGTAATAGTTAAATCATCCACCAATTCCCAATTCCCAATTAAATATTTATCACTCAAATCACTCAAATCGAAAAAACAGAATGGCGATCACGTGAATTATGCTGAGATTTTCGTTAGATGCTCGTCTGGTAGACAACCAAGCCTTAACAGACGGAAGAGGACTTTCAGAAAGAAACGGGAAGGAAATCAAACACTTTCTTTAAGGAGGAAACATTCACAGATTCGAGAAAAAAAATATTGTAATCTGAAATCAAGATTGGTAATGGAACCCACATCCTCTTGAAAGTGACGCCAGAACGTTTACCACTCACCTACCGGACTATGACAATACGGTTGTTCTGTAATTGACAATCAATGTTGCACTTCAAGTACAGCAATTAATGAGCCGTAATTAGCAGCAACTATCACACGAATAATTATTTATATCTTGATGCTAATTCGATCGAATTGGTTACGAATCTCTAATTTCAGTGCTTTGCAAATTTGAAACCCACGTAGCAGATATTAAAATAGTTAATTTGTTTATGAACTAGTTGTTTCCCACAACTTCGTTCACGTGAACTGTCAATGTGCATACCTCTCTGTTACGATATTATTATTTTAAATTTCGTTGAAATTAATTTATTAGTTTATAAAAAAGCGTGCACAGATGGACAATGATTGGAAATTTACTGTTTTGGATTATGTGTCATCGGAAGGTGCGTGCTAATCATTATCCTACATGTTAACCACTTAACCGCTGACATACATAATGTATTACTATTTTACATTCGTTGAAATCCATTCATTATTTTCTGTGTGATGCGAGGACATTCTGAATTTATATATATGTATATATAACATTACGGTTTTGGAGTCTGAATCATCGGGAATTTATAGCATATTGATACAAAGTATCTTATATCCTGACCAACAACATAAGTTATAACTATGTTAGCAGTTTGTTAAAAATGGTCAGATAAATTATGCATGATGACATAACATAGAGACGGGCAAATAAAAATTCTGAATTTTACGGTTTTGGCATTTCTGTCATCAGCAGTTTATTTTACAATTATTTTTTTGAAATAAATTTGAGGTACGGACTCAAGTGTAGCCAATTTTACCACACAGTACAGATGTAGTAGGAAGTGAGCGCGAGATGCGATGGATAGACATTCGGAAAGCTAATAAGTAAAACAGTAAACTAAATCTAGTCATATTCTGAGTCACAACGACCACCCTGAAAATCGGTGGAAGCATGTTATCAGCAAACAAGAACGGACTTTCGTTTAAAATCATGTCATGGTTAATTGCCACTACGTTTCTCATCAGTCCCATGACCAGCGATAACCGTACCCAACAACCAGGAAGGTTAGGCGCGTACATTAATTACGTGAACTCAAAATAAAGGGAAAAGGGGGGGTCAGCAGAATCTCACCAAGAGGGAGTGGGGAGTCGGTAAAAATCTCACAAAGGGGGAGTGGGGAAAGGGGAGTTGATAAGAATCTCTCCAAAGGGGAGTGGGGAGTCGATAAAAATCTCAACAAGCGGGAGTAAGGAGTCGATAAAAATCTCACCAAGGAGGAGTGGGGAGTCGATAAAAATCTTACGAAGCAGGTGTGGGAAGTCGATAAGAATCTCATCAAGCGGGTGTGGGAAGTCTATAAGAATCTCAACAAGGGGGAGTAGGGAGTCGATAAAAATCTCACCAAGGAGGAGTGGGGAGTCGATAAGAATCTCACCAAGGGGGAGTGGGGAGTCGATAAAAATCTCACCAAGGGGGAGTGGGGAGTCGATAAAAATCTCACCAAAGCGGAGTGGGGAGTCGATAAAAATCTCACCAAGGGGGAGTCGATACAAATCTCACCAAGGAGGAGTGGGGAGTCGTTAAAAGTCTCACCAAGCAGGAGTGGGAAGTCGATAAGAATCTCACCAATGGGGAGTAAGGAGTCGATAAGAATCTCACCAAAGAGGAGTGGGCAGTCGATAAAAACCTCACCAAGGGGCAAGGGGAATCGGTAAAAATCTCACGTCAATTTTGCATTTCAGATTTCCACTCTCCCTTCAAATAAGTTCTTGTCACTATCTCTTCAAACATAATCTCACGTTAGGGTGGAGGGATCGCAATAAATTTCACCAAATCTCACCAGGAGGCAGGTGCGTCACAAATTTTCAGAAAACCACAACACGTAATTAATGGAATCCGCTTAAGAGTAATTTTGACTGAACCCCCTATTACTCAACTCCCAAATCTATCTCTTACGAGTTACATCATTCGTGGAAATTACTTTCGAAGTTGTAAATTCTTCACTTGCGAAGCGGTTTATATTTTCACTGAAGTACTTCATTAATTTCTTAACTATTAGCAATTAAAATGTAGTTTCATAAAATGAAACTCGATGATAAATTTTTAATCCACATTTATTCAGAATAACTTTTAAGAGGTAGGGTTGCGAGTTACGCCACATTTCGACTATGACAGGATTAAATACTGCAATCATTGAGTTACTCCACAGTCCTTTGCAAAAATCAGTTACTCTACGAACAGTCTGGAAATAAAGCACGTACTATGGACTTCTGAGGGAGCTCGAAGGACGTTTATAATACAATTGCAAATCCCAGCTGTCAGCAGAGATCAAAGAAGACTTCTAAAGAATGGGGAACGCGCCGTTTACTCTGCGTTTCTTCCTTAAGTTAGATATCATTAGCTTCTGTACTCATTTAACCAATTAATTAGGTAATTCATTTACACGGTTTCAGCTGACTTCAAGTCGTTTCTAATTGCACAGAGTTCCAACGTGAAATGTCTACGAACGGCATCTCCACTCGCTTCCAGAAGATTATAGAAAATCTTGTTAATTACGTCGAGTAATTCCACATTTACTTGTGCAGAATAAAAAATTGATGTGATACTTTAATTTTCACCCGAATTTCTATTGAAGTATTGCTCTCAGATTAGGAATTTTTTGCGATCTTCCATCACTTATCGGGCCGCTTGCAGCTACAAGCTAATCTAACGTTCATTAAACGAGATTACATGGAATCTCATCACTGAGTGTATGGGATATGTGCTGCAGGAAGTGGATGAACACTCGTAGTGTCCTTCACGATCGCTTTCTGAGTCATGAATCATAATTTTCTAACATTCATACATTTCTACCTCTGAAATCAGAAATATGAAAAAACTCTACATATGCTGCTTTTGCAAGTAGATAAAAAAAATCGTTAATCCCTAAAATTATCAGGTACCTCGCTTTTCTGTAGATGTAAAAAATTGGAAGGTAAGTGGAAAAGAAACTGGGTTTACTTCTTCCTGCCATTTTCGCCCTGTTCTGCAGGATTCACTTTTACTGCAAAGTTGCAGAACTCTGGATACCAGCCGGTTTGTCGCCAAAGCCTGTTGCTGGCCGTTTTGGGGAGTACTAGAGCCGTCGTCTCTCTGGAAACAGTGTTATTAGTGTTCCGAGAGAGAGGCTTTATTTTGTTTGTGAGTTGTACAATAACCGTGGCAGAAATTGGGCTTCGACCGCGTATTCAGCCAGATTATTACAAAAAACCGTAATCAGGACCGGTATACCACAGTCCCCAGAAATGAACGTGGATACGTTGTACCTCACCGTTTCGAAATGGTACTCTCTAGCGTGCATGGCCAAACTTTGGGTTAATTTAACTATTACGTTATGTTAGTTAATTTGACGAAAATAATGAGAGTTCCTATATTCAAGAAAAAATTGCTAAAAAAATAATAAATCATTACTTGAAACCATACCATTCATAAAGTTACATTTCTCAATGTTTAGAAGCGTTATTAAGTTAATTGCTGTACTTGTTTTGAAATACATATTCACAAAAACAGATAACGTAGTTGTAGTTAATTAAACGAAAAATGAACTATGTCTTTAAACTGAAAATAGGCTCTAATATTAAAATCCATGATTATTCGGTATGTGAAATCACCATACAATATTTCAAACATATGACTAGTTATCGTAGGTTAAAAAAAATACTATCATGCAGTTAATCTCTTTAATTTCTCACTGACGCCTTTTGGATTTTTTAAGTGATAAAGTTTGCCTCTAAATATCGTATCAAGTAGTAATTATCTATCAGGTCACATCAGAACTTTCAGGCATTTAATCGTATTACACAAATCATTGCACTGCGAATCGCGAAAAATTTGGACTATCATGCACTGCCTTCCCATCACCAATAGCCCACGTTTAATTGGTGTAATTGGTTGGAATTCGACATACAGGTAAATCAGTATGATTAGACCATATGGAAGATTATTCACAAACTCGCCAGGAATGTGGCAAATGAAATAGTCTGTATAGATGTGGAGTACAAGTCGAAAATTCCCGATTACAGAGTTTCATGTTTGGGAAGTTGTGAATTACAGGAGAGGAATGCAACCCAAATACATGCATTGCTTTGTAATTTCGCTGGAGTGAGAGTTGTGTATTTTGTTCGTATTTGAACATTTATCTGAGAGTGGAGAGAAAGATGTAGACCTCTCCGGTTTCCATTAAATTCAGCAACTACTGATTCTTATATTTAACGCATAATAAGTAACCCTGATGTTATAGACCAGGGGTGGCCAATCTGCCTTGAACATTTTCCGACCCGCGAGATTCAACACACTTTTACAAAATATTTTTTATATTTCATTTTTAGTGTTATATATTTCTTTACAATGTGCGTTTAGTATCATTATTATTATATTATCTATGTTGTCTATAGTGGGTCTAAATCTAATATGGAGATATATAATTTTATTTGCGGCCCGCGGAATTATGATGGATTTTCTAAGTGGCCCGCAAGATCATTTGGGCTGGCCACTCCTTTTATAGACGATGATAAACTTCACAAAGCATGAAGTGCCAATTCTCCTAATGTGTAATATACTACATATTTTCAAATCTCAGCTATTAAAAAATTCTGCGTTCAAACATTTTTGAGTTTTGTTCACACCAGGAATAATGTGGAGCTGAAACGCTATGTGGGGAATACTGTATTATAGTTTTGCCCTGCGATAATATATAACTTACAAAACGCAATAGAATTTAACCATAAACAATGAACTGTATTCATTTCTGTGGTAAACATTAACGTTAAAGTACGATATATGCTTTAGCCCTATGAAGCGTACTGTCGCGATAATTCTTTAATAAAAATTGAAAGATAAAAGTTATATTTCATTCCTATGAACAATTGAAGCTAAGAGTAAGGCATAGTCAACGTAATATTGATGCGTTTTTGAGAAAATCGTATTTATCGGTCTCTTCTAATAACATATTAAACTATGTGATTTAAAGGACGATGTGATCCTTATATTAGTTACGCTACAGGTACGAAATTACCTGACCACATAAATAATAAAATAATAATATCAAATAATTAGAAAATGTGTGGTAAGTTGATCTCCTAGCAATCCGGGCTTCAAGTACCGGTGAAGGTTGGGATTTACTCTTCGAAACTAAACGTCCTTTTGTTTCACTAGTCCCATTCAGCTTGTCCAAATAAATACCTTGGAATTTTGTGGAGGTCAAGACCCGTGCTGGTTCCAGAAATTTTATTCTGAAACCGAGATCACGAAATAGAAAGGGGAATTCTACCTCCACCTACACCATCATATAGGTTACCTGCTGTAAATAGGAAAGAAGTTTACGTTTTTATTGGAGCAGATAATAATTATAACATTCCCTGTGACCTTGTGGATCTGCTAGCAAGTTTATACTAGTAGCTTAATCTAACCCACTTATTTTAGTATATAAAAGGCACATGTACTTTACTGCAGTAATTCGTTTATCTGCTAAACTGCCTGCTTGGTGCTGCATGTTGCAAGTCTTTTTCTGTACTTTAACATTTTTTAGACCATGCTTCGTATATTGCATAAATGACAGGTTCAGTATGATAGGACTCGTTGATCGGAGTGTCTTTCACTCTGTTTTGTTGGTAGTACAGCAACAGCAGCCCTACATTTGTGAGGTGACGCTATCATTATTACAGGGATGCCACTACACCAGAACGATAATAGAAATAGAGAGCTGAAAATGTCGGTCTTAACGGTGATAACTCTCCAGATTAAGTAAAAACAAAAATTTGAAATATTTTACTAGTTCAATTGCTTTCTCTAGAGTATTCAGTGAAATTATTGTTTCGACTGTTGAGGTGATGTGTATGAATAGTACGGGGATGAAAGAACGGAAAGAGCGAACCTACGAATGGCGACTCTACGTATAGCATCCTGATCATTGAGGAAGGAATATATGGAGACGACGCAAGGGACCTTCACCATGCACTGGAGTGAAACCAGGTAGAGAGAAATGGGGTGGGGAGGCAGCCATATTGCTTGGCCGGAGAAACGCGGGGAATAGGCACAAAAACCTCAAGGAAATCATAAGACAACCGTGGCACCGCAATTTGACGATGGATTATTATGTAACTCGACGAGACAGATAAAAAATAATGAATTAAATTTTTTGATATCGTGCTTAGTTCTCGAGATATACTGTTTCAAAAGTGAGGAGTTTCGGGCTGAAATTCAGAAGAAAAATTTCCCTAAGGTCAAATTTGATGATAGATTCTTATGTAACACTACGAAATAACTAGAAAGTAAAGAATACATGCATTTATCTTCTTACCATACATCAAAAGTCAGAAGCTTAGATGGGAGTAGTTTACATCGCAATACACGTTGTGTCTCTAACATGGTGCTTATGAAATTACTGAAAACTAATAATAAATAAATTGTTTGTACCCTTCTGGTACAGGCTGCATTTCAACCCACCCATATTTTCCATTAACTACATTTCGGGTAACAGCAACGTTTGCTTCATCAAGTTTAATAGTTCACACATTACAAATTATCACAATTAATTTCATCGTACACTTTCAGTGTAAACTGAAACCGGACTAAAGTATGCTCATTCACTGTTTCGCGATGTAAATTTGACCCACTTAAATTAGACTTTCAATACTTGTTTACAATAAGGCTAGCCTTTTAGGTGTAAAGTAGTAACATATGCTGATTGTCTATACTACACCAACAAACATTTGAGAACGATATCATCCTATTGAGAGCAATGAATAAATTTATAACGATAGGCTCTAATCTTGCAGTTATCTATCAAACATTGCAAGAACAATAATTTCAGTGTGATTTAGTTACGAAACGTTATTACTGGTTGTTTCCTATATTGTCTGTTTGTGCAACCGTATGCAACTTTACTTGGCATTATAAAAACCTTTGAAATATTAGAAAATCAAATGTTCACAGCAGCATACACAGTGCAAACAGCCCAATGTTTTGGGGTTCCTATGGCCGCCAGTGGCTTCGCGCATACGCAGTAGAAGACGAGGTTTTTTTTAATGAGGTTTCATCGATTTGGCGTTATTTTGTCTCCATATATTCCTTCCTCCATGATCTTGATCTGTCGGAGGCATCGCAACCATTACTGTCGTATAGAACTTTGTAAGTTACTAGTTTATCTTTCCGCCACATGCAGTGCCACCATGCAAAGTGTGGTATTGTTAACTTCCTGTTAATCACTGTGCGTTTGTTTTCGTTTGCGATGCAGTTTGTCTATAAGAATTTAACAGTGAAAGAGTTACTTAAATATGGAACACGTAATTTGTCGAAGTGCCTTAAGCAAGAGTAATTAACGGGTAAGAACTGACAATATCGAATCTAAATAAGCCTTGAAGGTGACGTTTAATTGGGCCCTCTTGCCGGCGTTTCGCTCCTCGTTTTTAATCGTTGGAAATCATTTTTAATCTTGTATGATTTTAGGCCATAGTGTTTTTATTACTGATATCAGAAGAATTTTAGGTTGTTTTTACAGATTATGTAGGAGAGAAGAACATTTCTGAAGTTGAGCTTGTTCTTCTGTGTGCTAATTTCCCCAAGATTGATCTAACGAGATGTGTGCCGAGCTTAAAAATAAAATTTCGATCTTTCACGAAGATAATATTAGCCATTAGGTTTTTTATTCCTTCTTCATTTATTAATTTTGTTGCGTCTAAAAGATTGGTCCATGTTTCTTGTTGCACACAAAAGGTGGGTCGAGTGACGACAAATTTAGACTTGGAACCGCTTGAGGTTTTAACTGCTGGCTTGTTTATTTACCTGTAAAATAGTGTTTACATCACAAACTGCTCAAAATCAAATAAAAATCTTAACTACAACATAATTTCGTCATCGCGTATTTCTATATATATACATATAAAATATATTAAATAAATAAAAAATAAATAAATGAATAAAAGAATTTCGCATCAACACAATTAACTTGACCAACCTATTTAATACTTTTGTGTCAGTTAAATAGATTTTAAGTCGATCTAACGTATTTTTAAATATTACATCTGTCACAGAACGTAGCAGAAAAAGGATAAACAATGCACAGAAAATGAAGGTTATTTTGACGTAATATAAGCGTAACTACAACATGCACCTCTTCTAGAAATAAATCATTTATGTTCTGTGACAGAATTAACTTTTAAAAATACTTTAGATCCATGATGCAAATATTGTATTAATAGAAAATAATATTTGGAAGGTGACAGATTTATCGCGCAGCAAAATAATGCACGAAGGGGTGCAATCTTATAGCTTTTGCCCCGTCTCTGAAAATCCCTAGATCCGCCACTGATACGAGGTTGATACAATCACTTCATACTCTTAATTCAAAGCATGAAAATGAAGTAACCACTTAGCACAGCAGTCAAGCGATGAATTAAAATCCTATTCAGCAAAACGGCGAATACACACTCCTGTCCACTCTGACGGCGTTTTCACATGCCGCAGTTGTATAATCCACCGCTTTCTCCGGTCCTTATATTTGAAAAAAACGTGATTACTGAGGCCCTTATTTTTCGCCGAAATCGCCGAACATCGGTAGACACAACAATTAACCGGCATAATTCCTTTTTTAATAAGCCTTGTAGCGATGATAGTACATCTAAAAACAGTGCAAGAGCCAAGCCGGAAGTTGAGAATACCACATTTCGGCGGCCTTATTGAAGTTACCCTATACCAGGGGTGGCTAACCCGTGGCCCACGGGTCACATGCTGCCCGCATTGAACATTTTTCCGGGCTGCGATATTAATCACACTTTTACTTAATATTTTTTTATATTTCATTTTTAATGTTATATATTTCTTTAAAATGTGCGTTTAATATCATTATTATTATATTATTTATGTTTACATGTAAGAGTAATAGTAAACACAATAATTATAACTTAGTATGTTTCAATTTTTCACTTCAAAAAAAAAAAAAAAGTGTATAGTGGGTCTAAATCTAATATGGGGATATTTAATTTTATATGCGACCTGTGGAATTATGATGCTTTGCTAAAGTGGCCCTCAAGATCATTTGGGTTGGCCACTCCTGCCCTATACCCTCACTCTATACGCACTGCGGAAAGGTTGTTATTTATATCTAGCCTTATACGCAGCAATTAGGAACTTTGCTTCAGTTATTCTCATACCCTCCGAATGGTGAAAATATCTTCAACAAGTGGGTGCGAAACCAGGTACATTTCTGTCGAGTTCTAGGAATAGTTAGTGACCTTTAGCGACCTCAGCGACGAGGGCAGACGGAGTATTTTAAGGGTCGTCTAATTCGTTGATCTCGTTAGCTTCGTGTCGGAGGGCAGCTGGCCCGACAAGACGGCCGCAGGTGTAGTCCAGGCGCTAGCTGCTTCCGCTTCCGGACTCGAGACACAGCTGTTTCTCTCCGGCCCAATTTCCGGTCTGTCTTTGTTCGCACCCGCGCTTCCTGCTTCCTGCGACGTCTTCCCCGGAGACAGAGAGGTAGGGATGGTCTCGCAATAAGTGAGCACATCCTGCCGCCTCTGAAAGCCGATAACCCTGCACAGAGCCGACTGCAAGGGAGGAGCAGTTGATTCCGGCCCTGAGACATTCAAAACGTCTGCCGGGACAATAGTCATGAGATGAGTAGCTCAGCTTCCAGCACTGTAGATGTCTGCCTGGAGGTGTACAATAGAACTCGTAACTTAGTGCAACCTGGAGCTTATCCGTAAAATTCAACTGACTTTAAAAGAAATTTTACAAAAAGCGTTTGTATATTTTAGGATAAAAAGTATAAGAAATTTAGCGCTCCTTATTTGTTTTTTACATTTAATAGTATCCATTACCTTCTTATCGTACCATACCCAATTACCATGGAGGACATATTCCTCCATGGGAACTATTTTGGGAAGATGAAGTAAGGTGATTTCACTTTGCCTTACCCTGTGTGTACCGAAAGAAACCATCAAGGGTGCCACATGCCCCCATACATCTTGCGGAGAGGTTTGGGATTGAACCCAGGACTTTGGGTTCAATCTAGTGATTATGAATCGTGTGCCAAGTCCTCTTCTAGGACTTGAACGAGCTATCCTCGTGCCAGCGCCGGACTGAGCCAACAGGTCAGATTATCAATTACAATAATTTCTATGTCTATCTCTGTTGATATACCGAAACATGAAACAGAGTAGCACAAGAGCTTTGGAAGACTGATCGAAAAACTCACTACTGTGCGTTGTGTTAGTTCGCTTTTAATTACTACGATAGCTGACATGAAATTAACTCAACCCCTCCCTCCAAAAAAAGTGAAAATTGAGTGAATAGGAACGAAATTGTGGGTTTCAAACTTCTGCAAAGGAGTTGCGCAAGAAATTTAAATGACTTAATCTCCTCATCCTCCAAAGTTTACTCAGATTTTTGTTTGGTTGCTGAGGTCTGTATACCGATGTATTGCTCAAGGACCTTATCACTGACCTTTATAATGAGGAACTGGAGGAAGTAGAGTTGCCATCTCCATACAATACATCTTAGCATAATTATTTGCGTTTTGTGTTAATTTATTGGTGGCATGAGTTGTTTTGAAAACGGAAACTGTGGACTCAGCATTCAGCCAGATAATTACGAAAAATCACCTGAAAACTGTACTTAGAACGGCTGTTACATATTCGACAGTGAAATTTTAACTGAAGGTCCAGAATAATCAGCCACCTCATTAGGCAATAAGCCACAGCCACCACAGGCATCTCACCCATTTATACTCGGTTATTATTTAAAAAACCATTCACCATTTCATAAACTGCGGAATATTTCAGTTTTTTACGATTGTCTCTTCGATAAGGCAAAAATTAAACTAGGAAATCAGCGGGATTTTGTACATCAATTTTAAAAGCGAAACAGGAAGACATCCCCGCAGCATTTCCCTCCCTATATTCATCTTGCCAAATATTTCTCTCAGCGATATACGACATGGCACAATTTCAAGCAGAAAAATTGTTACCTGCCTATATTCTTATTTTTCCTATGGTATGTGCAAGGGAAATTTCTTCAAAAAAAAATATCTTAAGTATTAAACAGCTGATAAATGTGCAACTTAACGCAATTTGTTTCAAGATGAAAACATCGCTTACCTGCATGAGGAATGTCTAAAAATACATTTGTGAAATTCTCAAATAATGTGGTCTGTCTGAAATACGTTATTCCGTTAAATATAAATGTACGATTACATGAAGCAAGTTCACTATTAACTACGTATAGGAAAGGATTTTTTTAAAAAAATTTATGGTCATTTCCTTTTTCAATGTACACGTATCATTGGTCTGGCACGATTTCTCTACTGACTGTAATAAATTAGATTGGGCACATCAATCCCTAACGTATCGGACTGGTCAATACTAATCATGCTAACCTGCTTTATCATCTGATACATGCCGTGGCTCACTGCGATAAAACATCCTCCTCTGCTTTCGTGTTGTCCGGATTCCTCAGTTATATTATTTCGTGTGTTTTACCATGCATGTATGCATGCATTGTTTGACTTCATCCTTCACGTTCTCGCTTGTTCTAGAAAATCTCATTATAGAAGATTTTATTTCCTTTTCGACGCTGCTATATTTTTACGCACATTTCCGTAAACTCTGTTTTGGTTTTCCGAGTTTTTTCTTCTCACATTTGCTGTCTTCAGAAGTTTTTACACGCGTGTTGTAATGGGAACCTCCTATTGTACCCATATCGCATCGAGTTACACGGATTACACAATTGTTTCCGAGTGTTCCTGTTTCTCCCTTAACAGGCGGTATATTCGCCATAAATGTCATTGTGTGGTATGCTCGGTAATCTGTATGTGGTTAATGGGTAGTTTCGGCCAATCTGTTTTGCGTTGCAGAGCTGCTTTCCAAGTAGGTATCATAAACAGCGGCAGCTCAGGCGATAACCGCATTGAGTGCGTGTATAAAGTTTTAATTCCCTTCTCCTGCTTTTGCTTGTTTTGTTTCGATATTGAAATTTTGCTTGTTGATCGCTACTGGAAGGAGAGAGGTTGATCAACGTAAATAATTTTAAACTCTACGGATATTTTGTTTATTTCAATATAACATGTCACAATCAATTAAAGTAATAAAATTAATCAATTTCTTCTCTTTTCGTCTTGATTCTCGTTGTGTGTTTGATGCATTTCCAACTCTTTCCCGATCTTAATTGTGCTATATGTGCTATTCTCTCGCTGCACATTTTCTTCCAAATTCTGTAAAAAGAAAGATCTCCTTTTTTAGCTGTCATCAGTCTTTCGACTGGTTTGATGCTATCCCCATCCCTTGCTATCTTGTGCTAACCTCTTCATGTATATATATCTCATGCAACACACGTCCACAATTACCTGCTTCACTGTCTCCTCTGCATTTTTTACCTTCGACTGTTTCCTCCACTAACAAATTAACCAATCCAGCATGTCTCAAAATATGACCTACCAGCCTGTCTTTTCTTTCTGTAAGCTTCTTCTCTCCTTTCCCATCATTTCCAAAACTCATTCATTTCGTACTTTGTCTGTCCACTTATTTTTCACCATTCTTCTGTAACACCACATTTCAAATGCTTCTATTTTCTTTCTTTCTAGTATTCCTAAAGTCCATGTTTCATTACCATAAAGTACTGTGCTGCAAACATAGAGTTTTAAAAAGTTTTGTCGAATATCCGAAACTAAAAGATTTCTATTTTTCATGAAGGCTCTTTTTGTTAGTGCTATTCTGCTTTTAACATCATTACTGCTTCGACCATCGGTTGTAATTTTGCTTCCCAAGTAACAGATTTCACTTACTTCTCCTACTCCATTCGATTATATTTTTATATTTAATCTACTAGTATTGGTATCATTTCTGCAATATTTCATCTCTCTTGTTTTGCTTTGATTTATATTCAGTCCAAAATCTTCTTTCAGTACTTTGTTCATGATATTCAGTAAATTCTCAACATCCTCAGCCTGTTCTGCTATCAAGTCAATGACATCACCAAATCGTAACATACTGATTTTTTTCTCCCTGAACACTTATCCACATGAAAATTTTTCTTTTACTTCCTTTATTGCTTCTTCTACATGCCAGTTGAATATTAACGGGGATAGACTACAACCTTGTCTCACACCCTTTTTAACTGATGCATATCACTCATGGTTCTCTACTTTTATTATAGTCACTTGATTCTTATATAGTTTATAAAGTATTCTTCTATCTCGATATTTTAGACCTGACTTCTTTGAAATTATGAACATTATCAAAAGGTTTTTCTAAATCTACAAATGTCATAAAAGTATCTTTGTTTTTCTTGGTCCTCCCTTCAAGTATTAATCTTAATGCGAGAATTGCTTAACTTGTACCACAATTTTTCGTAAACCGAAACTGATCTTCACCTACTATCTCTTCTACTACCCTTTCCATTCATCTGTATATTATTCTGGTAAGTAATTTCGAAGCATGTGATGCTGTACCAATGGTGCGATAATTCTCACATTTGTCAGCTTGTGGTTTCTTTGGAAGTGTGAAGACGATATTTTTATTAAAAACAGTTGGAAATTCTCCTGTTTCATAACTTTTTGATATCAGCTTGAATAATCTTTCGATTCCTTCTCTTTACCGAGCGTTGTGGGTGGACGGTTAACGTTCTGGCCTCACATTCGGGAGGACGCGGGTTCGATTCCAACTGCCTTATTTGCTTTCAAGTCATTCAGAGCTCTATTAAATTCTGTCCTCAAAGCAGGATCTCCTAAGTTATCAATGTCAACATCGCCTTCCTTTTGCATTACACTATTGTTCAAGTCGTCCCCAACATACAGTTTCTCAATTTATTGTTTCCATCGGTTAGCTCTATCTACTGAGCTTAAAAGAGGTTTCCCATCGGCAGCTTTAATGTTCATACCCTTTTCTTCATTTCTCGAAATTCTGTTTGATCTTTCTGTAGGCAACATCTACTTTACCTACGACCATTTCCTTTTCTTCTTCTTCACAATTTTCCTGTAGCCATTTTTCTTTTGCAATTTTGCATTTCCTATTTATTTGATTTCTAAATTGCCTGTACTGCTCTCTTCCTGCTTCATCCTTCTCCTCTGATCCATCAGCTCCAAATTTTCTTCTGTGATCCAAGGTTTTCGGGCAGCTTGTTTCCTAAAGCCTAATGTTTCTTTACCAGCTTTCATTATTTCGGTCTTTAATGTATTCCATTCGTCCTCAGTTGAGCTCCTTTCAGAGTTTCTTCTTAGACGTAAGTCTACCATTGCTGCAAATTTTTGTCTTGTGATAGATTGTTTCAGTTTATCCACTTCCAGACTGTTCTGCTTATACTGCTTCTTTATCCGTTTGAATTTCAGTCAGCACTTTATTACAATCAAATTATGGTCTATGTCTGGTCCTGGATGCGCTTTACAGTCTACAACTTGATCTGCCATTATGTTTAAGTAAAACATTTGTACAATCTTGAAAATCCTCGACAGTTTACGATAGTTTCTTGAACTATATACGTTTAGATGTTGTAAGTTTGCTAACCTTTCCTATAGTTACGTCATTTCCAGGTGTTTTTAGATCCGTCTAATAACAACTGTAGGCCATTACGCAAGTCACTCGGAATCTTCATCTACTTGACCGCCTTTTCCAAACACTAGGTGTGTTGCTGTCGAAAAGTTGTGGAGTGCGAACATCTCAATCACCGTTATTACGTAGTCGATAATTTATTGGTAGCCTGTTCGTACCCGTAAGCACCCGTGTAGTAGAATAAGATTTGAGTGTTCCTTCTCATAGATCCCTACTATTTGTTGGATCGTGGTTCATCCAAATCCAAATGGGTCCATAATTTCTTCTTCTTAACCAGCTTTTTCCAACATTTTGGGATCCGTTGCCTTTAATGAGTTTATCCATCACTGGCTGGATCAAATTTAGAGCTTTGATTATGGGTCCTCATTCCCTTGCCAACGCCAAGCATTTTATAGCTACTTCAGGTCGTTCTAGGTACTGGTGGAAGAAGTGAAGTGTCTGCAAAATGTGTAGTTATGTTCTGTGTATGATAAGTGTATTTTATTGTTTGTGAAATGTGTAGTTAATGAAGCGAAGATTGGAAACTGTCCCGGCATTCGTCTTGGTGGCTGCGGAAGGTCGCTTAAAATCCGCAGTTAGTTCGGCATGTACGCGGGGCATGGTCCCGTTGTACCTCCTCCATCCAGAGAGAGTGTGCGTGTGTGTGTGGAGCCTCAGCGAACTAAGCCACACTCGTAATGGTAACCTGTTATCTCTCTCACAGTTTAAGGCTACATCTTTCTAAAATTTGTTCCTTTTAACTCATCAATAATGACGCCGCTGACTTTATAATAACTATTTATCTTAACTCCTGACAGTTAACTATAGTCTTTTACATAAACTCATCCACAATTCCTTACTTAACAACCTTATTAAGTACAGTTTCTTCCAGCAGAATCGTACTATACTTTCTCCCAAATACTACATTTTTACAATTTTCTCATTTTCAATACACTATTCTTACTATCACCTGTCTTGCTCAACTAATTACTGATACAATACTCTTGAATACTTTGTTTTTACTCCTTGCCACTATCTTTGTACTATCTCTGCTCTAGTATCATCATAGAGTTCGTATTCCCGCCTACACTCAGTTCATAGGTTCGGTGAGATTCTCCTCCTCAAAATGTGCAAAAATATTCATCTTCCGAGCCACTTACCAATCTAAAAAAAAAGGGAGTAAAGCATCCACATAACATTGCAATCACCGAGCGTAGTGTACGGTCATCCTGATTTCGGTTTCCCAGGATTACCCCTCTAGGCAATTGCCGGGATGAATACTACAAAATGGTCTTGACCCATCCTTTTGGAACTTTAATGCCATTGACGAGTCGCAAATCAGTTTAAAGAAATAACAAAACTCAAAGTTTCGTGCATACGAGAGTTCCATCAGGAGAGTTACACCTCTGTTAGCAATTCTCTCGAAAAAGTGTGACTGGTGTTGCTCTATATCCGGTACGTCTGACTCTAATAAAGGTTATTATATATATAGCTAAATATTGTTCAGGGAGAAAAACTAGTTTTTAACACATAAACTTATCAAATTTCACAAAAATTAGTTACATAATTAAATTAACAATGCATAAGAATGTATTTTATATGTGTTAGTGTTGGGTTTTTTTTTTTCATGGATATATACATATATACTGTAAATTAGTAATTTGAGTGATGTTCAGTCTGCCAGTAAAGGCCCCTGCCAGGCAGACCTCACACACAACGCGCCTGCACGCCGGGATACATATACGACTCTAAACAGGCGCAGAGGCATCAAAACAAACCAGGAAAATAAATAGAATCATCTAGAGGCTAAGTGGGACTTTTTCTTACAGAGGTCGCTGTACTACCACACAACGGTATTCCTGCGCCAGGCCGCCTATATAAGCGTAGCCAGCAGCTCCTCCGACCAGTTCCAGCCTGACCGCTGAACCAGCGTCAACTACAGAAGACCACCGGAAGTTCGCGAGAAGTAGAAGCCGTCACTCTACCCTGGATCAGGACCAGGCTAAAATTCTCGACGGTCATTTGATAATTGCCTCACCTTTGTTTATGGTTTACCAGTTGTTGTGTGTACAGAGTAATAATCCTCAAGGAACCGTTAAGTGTTGTTCACTTCAGTGGCGACAAGGTTGGGATAAGAACTCTCGACCATCATGGCTACGCCAGCAGCACCTACGGAATGGCAACAGTTCCTCCAAGGACTTCTACATCAGTTCACAGCAATATTCGCAGAATCTCAGAGACAACTGATTGCGGAAGTCAAGAATCTCCGCCACCCCATGGCCCCGCCACCGTTCCCAGCATTCAACGACGACGTCGAGGAATGGGAGACCTACGAGAAGCGCATAAGACAACACTTCGCAATTCATCACATATCCAAAGAAGAAGACCAGCGTGCATATTTCCTTTCCTGGAACCAATCGAAGATGTATGTCTTGCTCACCAAACTTCAGCCAAAAGACACCGACACCCTCACCTTCACGACCATCTGTACGACACTGAATGCATACTACAGACGCCGGTACCATGTCGTCGCGGCCCGCGTCGAATTCTATCAATGCCGGAAGAAGCCCGATCAGACGTATCGCCAGTGGGCGCCCGAACTCCAAGGCCTTAGCAGAAAATGTAAGTTTCAAACTCGTTGTTCTCACGAATCCTACGCCGACGACATGGTGCGTGATCACATCATACAGGCTGCACCAGATGCCGCATTCCGGCATGAAGCCCTCAAGCTAGAGGACCCATCCCTGGAGCAGGTCATCGAACTTGCCTACAAATTCGGAATATCTAAGGCCGCAGATCGCCGCCTGGAGTCCTGGGCGGATGTGGCCGCAATCCGAACCGACGTAGAGGACACGGAGGACGTCGCCGCCATCCAGAGCTCCCAGTCGCGCTCTTCCCGACACCACAACCGGGGACCGCTTCCTCAGAAGGACATCGAACCGGCCCGTTCAGGCCGGGGTACCAAGTCTCGGCAGCAGCAGCGGATCCCGCAGCGCCGACGCCGCAGCCCGCTCCGCCTGCCCTCCTGCCCCGCCTGTTATTCAGCACATGAGAGGG